>CM059582.1:192080000-193462500 GCA_030407085.1 Trichopria drosophilae
TTTTCAATCAGAACCTAATTTTTCGTTTCAAAACCAATGGACTTTTAAGGCAGAACACATATTCATATTTGGTAAATTATGTACTAAAATTTAACCTATTCGTTAAAAACCTTCAGGGCAATTTTATAAGTCGAAATTTGGTTAATTTTACTTTGACAATATAACTCAAATGCTTTTTTACTATGAGGAAATGTTTTAAGTCATTATTTGGTTAAATTATCCCATTAAATAGACCTCAAATACATTTTGACTTAGAAGACATATTTTAGGTTGTAAATGGGCTATTTTTTACTAACATTTCAAATGTGACTGGGGTCAGAATTCCTTACTTTGTTGCTTGGGCTTCCCTTGACCAACTATGAACATGAATTCTGACGTCTGTTATTGTTACTGGAATATTTTCCATCGCCAATTTGGTTTTACTGTTTTAATCTTCAATTGTTGTATCTGGAATAAGTCCGATCAACAAAATTTTATTGTACAAAAATCCACAGCAGATTTTTACAGAATTTTATCAGTAGAACCCGAATCTGATATTAAAAATGTCTTGACTCTTGTTTCTTGGGCAAGATTTAAAAGTGTACAAAAATGAATAACATAAAGGGACACACTAAAACCTTCTGCATATGACGAAATGATAGCTTAACTATTGCCCTTTGAGATCCGAAAATAAAACAGGCGGTAATATTTCCTTTAATAAATACGCTTTGTTGGAGAGGCAATGAGCTTCCTGCTTTTATGTACATTTTCTTAGAAACTGAATTGACTGCACTATTTGAATGTAAACTTATATTCAATAAATTACTGTTTCAGTGATTACGAGTTTACAATGAGATTTTAGAAATTCAAAATTACGAACTGATATGACGGAGGCAAAACTTCTAAGTTATTCGGCATGTCATGCAACATGTTCATCGGGTCCAGTGTAATTGCTACTTATGAATCTCAAAACAAATGATAAAACTATTGTTGGTGTTGTAATAGACTATTCGATGCATATTAGATGTTTACTATGTTTTACTAATTACTGTGTATATTATTATGATTTTATATATACAATATATATACATATAATTCGTACCCCCCCCCCCCTTGTGTGTAAAAAACTGGCCGCATTACTCACACCAGTTATATTTGACAAATATTTAGAACCAATTCTACTCGGACTACTGTTCATTAAATTGAATTTTTGCAGTGCATTTTTTAAACTGAGTTTTCTATCCAGTGTCAGGGATCTATTTGAAGGTGTACATTAAATTGTATGGACAATGGCATTAAATTTAAGATTCATACACGAACATTTTAGTGTGTATTAAAATTAAAAGTCGTTTATTTTGAAATCCGTTTCCAGCACATCTTCATTAAATTCATTGGGTTTCTTTTTAAAAGTGTATTTTCTCGTGCTGCTCTCGGCCGTGCCGGGCACTCGTGCGCCGCGGTCATCACACGTGCGTAACATCATGTTTGGCCCACAAAAAATGGCGCACAAATTTTACGCATAGTATATCGAAAAATATCGTTCGACACGCGTGCGCAAGAATTCGATTTTACGCACCGGCCTATCTAATCGCATGTTAAAAACGGTGCGTAAAATCGTATTTTACGCACTAGTATCGAAAAATACTATTTCTGTATATGCAGAGATCGAAATTTAAATAATACATATTTCACTAACACAGCACTGGCTATTCAGTATGAATCTCTGGCGACGGCGAGTAGATATTGAAAACACGAGAATTGAAGGGAACCATGCTACGACTTACGTCTCAAAGCAGTTTCAGCGGCTGCTCAAAAGTTAGTAATAGGAATGAATAGTTTATAAAAGCTGCAAAGAAATTGAGCTAAAAAATCAGTAAGTTAGTACATACAGCAAAACAGATTTGCTGCTCTGATATACAGAAGTTGGAGGTGTCTGTATAGAAAACTTTGCTGAAGCAGTAATACATATTTAACATAATCTACATTCAATCTTTAATGTTTAGAAGACAAGGATAGAACCACCAGTTTTTACCGAATTCAAAATTATATTACAGTAAAAAAAGGAATGCTTGAATAACTACTAGATACTTTATGCAATTCTATTAACAACAATCAACTTAAGAACAATTGTAAATTGAACTATTTTCGTAGAATTTTGTATTCTTTCTGTCTCGCATACTTATTTTCTTGGTAAAATTACATTTTATCGTATTCGAATTATTGATAAACTGACTTAGAATATTAAATGTGAACCAGGGAAGTAGTGACAGGGAATTAAGCTATACAAAATTAAAAGATTGTTTATATTAGCTGTAATTTTTCCATTGGGGATGATCGATTTATAACTATTGCCTGTAATTTCTGACATTGATCATCGTACATTGAGCAGTAATATCAAGAGTCGTGATAATTCCGGTAAGAATTAGCATTCGACTTGAACCGAATTTTTTCCACGACCTCGAACGGTTAATAGTACATTTAGAAATATATTTTAAGTTGGGTAATTCTACGAGACATCTTTGAAGAAATTACCATGAAAACATTCATAATTGAATACCTTTCCCCATCCCCGTAAAATGTATGTAACCTAACCCCAATATCACCCAATATGTAATTAAGCTTTGCATCAATTTTCTTTTAGATGCTAAAACTGTCGGTATTTACCGACATAATGTTTTTTTCTACATTTGATTTTCTTAGTTTATTTACTTTGCCTTTGTTTTTTATTCTCAAATTTTAGTCTTAATACGTCGTGTTTTAATAATCTTACTATTCTTAATACGTATTAACGATTCTAGAAATAAGCAGGATTAATTATTGTTTTATTGAAATATAATGATAATGAAAACCCAACATTATATGTACTATATTTCTCGGCAAAGCATAAGTGGTTGGATAAGTATTAAACCTATTCACAAATTTGAAGTGTTCTCAAAGTTAGTAGGAATGTATAAGCCAAAGCGTCAAGATACTGTATTTTCACCAAATCGGCCAATTGTCGTAGAGAGGGATGGGAAATTATCACCCTTACAGGTGCGGCAAAACTGATCAATCAGAGGGTACTTCACAGACCCCGATGCATACCACATATACGACCGAAATCAAACATTCTCGACAAACACAGATAGTATCGCTACACTGCAAATTATATTGGACATTTCACCTTCGTCATTAATTTCCATTATTGTATATTGCAGCAAATAGAGTACTGCTGATGGTTTGTATTAATATTGAGCTTTAAAATGTTCCGAAATATACACCAAAATTGATAAACCATTTTTAAAATTAGACATATTCTTAATACATAATTATTTTTAAGCTTCAAATATTTCAAACCAATAAGTAATACACAGAAAAAAATAAGTCTTAAAATTGTTACAAATTAAAGTGGCTTAAAATTAGTCCATGTATAGTTCATAAGTTTGTCCTTTGCTAATCGGGCTCGTTTTTGTTACATCTTAAATGCAGCCCATCAATGGTCTTAAATTAAGACTTATTTTTTTCAGTGTGGCTTATATTAAATACATGTTAGATTTTAACAAAATTTTAGTTTTGAATAAATATTCATCTGAAATGTAGATAATCATTAATAGAACATTATTGCAACGAATTTGATATACCTTAATTGTAGCCGATGAAATTGAATAAAATTTGTCGGTAATATAATTACTGAAATTTAAAGGTTATAAGAAAAATATTCTTAATTTCAATCTACGCATTCTGTGACAATCTGTAAATAAGCTGTTATTTGGCATTCGTGATTCAAAACGATGCAAAATTATAAAGTTACCGTTTACTTTGAAAATAGGAAAAGTTTTGATATAATCTTGTTTTAATAACTTCAACAGAATTGATGTGTGAAAGAAAATGATTGAAATGCTAATGTTGTCGATTTTTTTATGAGCGATCTTATAAAAATGCATTAAAATTATATGTATAAATAATTGCCATGTTAACTGAAAGAATGAAGAATTTTGTCTTCCAAATTTTGAAAAACATACGGATTCCTCTTTAAATTTTTATTTATTCCGAAGGACTATATTATTCCATTGCCACCTCTTCTAGTTATCGGATGATAATTGACGTTTTTTATGTAGATTTATCAAAGTAATAGTATCTGATTGCTATAAGAATCGACTGACTTACTGATGTATCGTTACATTTACTAAACTAATGTTTCATTGTTTAGTTTTTTCAATCTTAGCATAAAAATTTACTAAGTCTTCTGGAATAATAATGAAATAATCAGCATGTTTGTAGTCGTAAGAAAAATTGGGTTACATTATTTTTTTTATAAATATGAAATTTACAAGCCATACAGGTATTACTAAGGTACTAAAAACGAACAATCAATATTATGTACGCAATAATTAGGTCTTGATCAGGACAAAGACCAAGACCAGCAGTACAGTTGCAGTGAAAAGATCCTACATGAGGGTTTTTCAGAATGCTTATTACACGGAGATAAATAATCAGCAAAATCAGCCGAAAAATCCGCAGATTCTACCAATTTTATCCTATAGGGACAGCTGTTGGAATTCCGTTAGGGATAGCCGATAATTTCAGCTAAATTTACGGAAAAAGTCCGCAAATTTAACGGAACAAATCTGCTAATGTAGCGGAAATTTAGAGCTAAGCGCGAATTGAGTAGGGTTAAGGCTACATTAGCGGAATCAAAACAGCTAAAATTACATATATTTTCGGCCACTCCAGCCATAAATTTTAGCTGATATGAATCAGCTAATCCAGCGGAGTCATTTTTCTCCGTGTATGAAAAATAGTAAGCAACGTAAAAGGATACTTGTCGCCCTAGATTTGCATGTTGATACTATTGTTACGACCTGATTTAACATACTTACTCGAAGTATGTTGTGCCCAGAATCGTGAAAGGGCGTTCAACCACACAGGTTGATTCGGGTTGGCGAATGGAGGCGGCCTGCTTCAAAAGAAAAGAATGGAAGGAAAATAAAGACAACTGTTTTACCAGAAAAAAAGTGATTTTTATTGTCTTTTTTTATCAATACAAATTCCGTTTAAAGTGGGTGGATTGGTGGGTGCAAAGAGTTCGTGAGGAGGCGGAAGAGGTTCGAGAGGAAGGGGAGGAATAAAAGTGATCGGGGAGTCAGAGCGGGTGAGTGAATGTTCTTGAATTGTGGAAGGGAGAGGTGCGACTGGAGGAGGTTGTAGTGGAGGGTTCTGAGGGAATTGAGGGTCGGGGAACGAACTAAGGTTCGCCCCTTTTTCCCTGGCGGCTCGCTCGCGGAGGCGTCGCTGACGACGGAAGTAGCCCCTATCCTTTTTCGATACCGGCACTAAAAAAACAAACAGAGGACGAGAATTTATGTGTGTAATTGGTGATTTCTATGAGGAATTAGTAGGACAAAGAAGTGGAATGGATATATATATATATATATATATGTGTGTTTGTGTGTGCGTTTAAGAATTTATTTAGTTATTAAAAATAGAACCAAAAATATAAATAATAAATTTAAATTAACCGGATAAAAAAAAAATAACGCGGAGGTCACTACAGTCCCTACTGACTCTCGTGGTTGCATCCGGTCACCCAAAGGGCTCCAGTTAAACGCACTAGAGTCGCTAATAAACAAAAAGAATCCCTAAGGTGTCGGCTTCTTTATTTATGTATTCTAAAAAAAAAGTGGTGCTCAAAAAAATTGCAAAGAAGTCCGACACATTCGTCTCATAAAAATAAAAAAATATAAAATAAATTTAATGCCTGAAGCATTGCATTCTTATCGGCTCATATCGGGCATGAAAAGAGGGAGTGGAAAAGAAAAGGGTGGTTAGAGGGTTTATTATTTTAGTGTATATACAAAAATTTATACTTACTAGTAATTGGATGTCGGATTCGAGTTGAAACCCTCCGAGATTGATTTCGCGTGGAACTCGGCTCCTTAGGAAGTTTGGTAGGAAAAAAAAACGGTCGCCTGGACCAGTTTTCGAGGGAAAGTGGGTTGATATTCGGTCACCTGGACCTGAATATTCTTTTTTTGGGGGTGAGAATACGGTCACCTGGACCTGTATAAAAAGGGAGTTATAAATGGGAAGAGCCAAGTCCGGTTGGTGATCTGGTTGCGAGGCGAACTCCGGTTGACAGTGCCGGTGGCCCGTGTTCCGGTCCAGCAAAATGAACTCGACCTGGTTGGCGCTGTAGAGGGTCCACGTGGAAGACCGGAGGTGACGATCCAAGACCGGTGGAAACTGCCGATATCGGAACGGCAGCAGAGACCTCGATGATCCACGGAAGCCCAACCAAAATTCTGATGAGCTCGTCCAAAAAGACGATTCCAAAGTCTGGGTCGAAGCCGAAGCCGGAGTCTCCGCAGAAGTAGAGTAGAAGAGTTAGAGTAGGAAAATTCGTTGGAAAGTCGCCCTTTTTTATATTGGTTCTCCCCTCCAGGAAAATTCGTGGGTCGGACCAGGCTTGGGAATTTTAAGTTTGGTGGGAAAATTTGTACCATTTTTTTTGTAATTATAAAAAACTGTTCTTGTGTTGTTTATAACAATAAATTTTTAACAAACTATTTGCTTACAAAGTTAAAGTAGTTTTTACAAACATGAACGAAAGTTCTAGCATAATTAGAACTAAAGTAACAAAAAAATTATTAATTTTTGTATTAATTATTTGTTCAAACTTTCAATATTTTGTAAAAGAAATGTTTTTGTTATAAAAGGAATTTTGTAATGTTGGTATTTGAGTTCGCCTTTAATTTTTTTATTAATTATATGTCAGTTATTTATTGCTAGAATTATTCGTTCGTTGTTTGTATCAACTTTACAATTTTGTGTACTTGGTTGTGTAGAATTGATTTGAGTATTATATATATATTATACATTGTATTATTTAAAATAATGATTGTGTACAACTGTTATAAAAAAAAATATTATTAAGATATTGTTTTTCATTTACATTTTCGTGTACATATTTTAATTTTGATAAATGGTATTACTAAATAATGGTTTGGTTTTTACGCTTATTTATTAACATTTCAATTACGCAATGATATTAATGTTGTAATTTGTATTTATTGACTTTAATTGATTTCTCTATTTATTCACTCATTATGTTTTTTTTTTATATTTAAAATGATTTAATTTAATGATATTTTTGTTTTATTGAAAATATTGTTACATTTTGAAATAATAATTAATATTGTTGCGTAATTCTAAATGTTCTAATTTATCGAGGACAACAACTAAAAATAGGAAAAGAAGGTCATTCTCTTTTCCTTGAGAAAGTGTTTTCTCGAATTTCCTCTTTTTTAAGTTTATGACTTTTGGGTGTCAGTGCGTGTACGGCTTGAGGATGCCTTTTTTTAGACTTTTATATTTTAACATAGAAAAGTTCTCGTGTGTGGAAAAAATTATTGATATTGAAATAGGAATTTGTTTTTATGAAAATATATTAAAGAAAAATTTAACAAACAAATTGATGGAATTTTGTATATTTTACTTAATTTTAATTTTTGCTGATAATATAGGAATCTTACTTATTTGTGGGCAGAGAAAGACCTGTTCTTTTCCGATCTTTAAGTTTTTATGGTGGCGTCGTTTTGCCTAGAGAGGAGGTCGATTTTCTACGGTTTCGGTTATCTTTTGAGGCCGGTATGGTAGGTTTTACAAATCATGAAAATACATTGTAGTTCGGTTAGTGTGTTGTATATCGGCGCTGTTACTAAATTCCCATATATTCGAGGATTCCCAAAAATGTATTTCGTCGCAATATCCTAGTTACGTGAGACGTAACACTATATTGTCCATAAGATAATTAGTATAAGTTCAAATCAAATCATTTCTATTTAAGTAAGAAGAGTTAGAATTTCAAATATGAAACTCGCATATATATTACACTAAAAGGTGGTATATGACTGGGCAAGAATATGCGATAAACGACTGATTTTTTCATATAACGGCTACTAGTGATTTCAGGCGTTGGTTTTATAGATTTTCTTTATGTTGCTAGTCATAGGCATTTGCTATTTACCTAGAATATTGATTTTGGGCATGGGTATTAGTGCGGAAATTTTTAATCTTTAATATTATATAAAAAATAAGTCGGTTTCGATCTTTCTCAAAATCATATGGAGACATGTTCAACGACTAAATTTTCAAACAATTTGAAACTGATGAGTGTGCCTTTAAAAAAATATATTGCAGACATCCATTTATTCAAAAAAAAAGTTTGTTTTATTTAACTAATTAATAAAAATAAGTCTTTTACTTCTTATGCAGTTAACAAAAAAATCAGACATTTTTTTAAAAAAAAATTAACGTTTTTTAGCGCTCGTATATATCCTAATTAACGATTTCAGATTTTGGTTTAAGTAATGGATTACGACATGAGGGGCATTCCATGCGAAGCTATAGTTTATATAATGATTTTCTATTCAGTCGTTTGCTGTATTTTTATTTTTTTTTTTGCGCAAAATCGTGATATTAAAAAATATTGTCTTACTTGTTTTTTGTAGATTTCTGACGAGCTTTAAGATAAAAATATGTATTTTCAATTTCAATTGCACCTTACATTCCTGTTTTTTATATACTCTAGATGTATCCATAAGCCTGAAATTTGTCGTGAAAGAGATATTTTTCCTCTTTAAAATAAAAAAATATTGATCTTCGTTAATTTTTAACTCAGATTCGGAAGGATGAAAATGAGAAATAGAAAACAACCGTATTGCATGATAGCGAGGGTGACAGGAGCGCGAGTGAGGAAATCCCATGAGCGCACGTGTATCGTATACTATTTTTTTTAACGTGTGCGCAAAGCATTATAAGAGGAGAAATTGGTGGCAGGGGGGCTCCGCCCCCCCCCCCAATAGAATAAATAAACATTATGAAGTGAAATAATGGTAAACCTTTACAAAATGGGCATCCTCGCAAAAAAAAATTTAAGTACAGTATTTTCATGTAATTTTGCCCGCTGATTACGAATATGATCATAAAAATTAGGGGTCGGACGTACTGAAGCCGCTATCTTGAAAAAACATCCAAAAAACGGGTATTTTTGTAGTTTTTTACATTTATTTTAAAAAATACTAATCTGACAAAAAAATGTTTCAAACAAAAAATGTAGAGCAAAAAATTCTCTACAGAAAAGATACAATACATTTTTTTTTTAAATACTAACGATAAGCTCGCAAATGAGTATTGAACGTGCTCAAAACGAGGTTCTGGGCATTTTCATTATATATCGTATAGTCTTATGTAGTGCGATGGTTACAGGGACATTGAATGCTTCCTTAGGTTCGATCGTTACCTACATCTGGATGATTAGATATCAGGTCAGTAGAAAAAAGTGGGGTCTGGGGGGTGGAGCCCCACAGTACGTAAGCACTTCCTAGGTTCACGCAGTGGCAATTACAGAGACATGTATTTCACATGGGTTCGATTGTTACAAACATCTGTTGGATAGAGGTTAGGCTAGTATAAAAACGGGGGGTCTAAGGGGCGGAGCCCCCCAGCATGCAAGCGCGTCTTAGGCTCACGCATTGGTAATTATAGGGACACGCACTTCCCATGGGTTCAATTGTTACAAACATCTGTTGGATAGAGGTTACGCTAATGTGTGAAGTATATGACCCTGTAATTACTATTGCTTGGGCCTCTGGAGCGCTTGCATTCTGGGGGGCTCCGCCCCCCAGACCCCCCTTTTTTATACTAGCCTAACCTCTAACCATCAGATGTTTGTAATAATCAAACCCATGAAATGTATGTGTCCTTATAATGACGACTGCGTGGGCCTAGGGCGCAAACTTGGCTAAAGACGTAAACAAACATTACCGTCACATTCATCGCTGTTTTACGTGCTGCCCTTTGCGATTACGAAAAAAATTTATTCGACCATTTTTATACAAAATTTTACGCTCTACATTTTTTGCTGGAAACATTTTTTCGTATGATGCCTAATTTTCGAAATAAATCCAAAAAACTAAAAAAATACCCATTTTTTGGCTGTTTTTTCAAGATAGCTGCTTCAATTCGTCCCCAAGTAACACGTGACGGCTATTTTTGCTGTGACAGCAAAGACACAGCTGGCACAACGTTTTCATAGCTTCATTTACAGCTTTTTAGCTATAAATGCTATTGCGCTGTAGTTTATGGCTGCGACAATGTTGCGGCGGCAACGGACAGAGTCAAATTGCAGCACAGCTATTTAGCTGTATTTTGTCGCTGTGATGACATTGCAACAGCAAAGAATTTACACAAATCACAGCACAGCCGTTTAGCTGTACTTTATTGCTGCAATGGTGTTATGGCAGCAAATAATAAAGCACAGATTGAAGAAAATGGCAGTATCTTTCTCGCAAGCGAGAGCTGCTCGAGATTCTTAGTATATATACATGATTCAAAACAAAGCACTGATAGGCGATGCGATGCGATGCGATGCGATGCGATGCGATGCGATCGGTGCGATATATGCGATATATGCGATAGGTGTGAGCGCGCGCGCGTGTGTTTGTGTGTGTGTGCGTGTGCGTGTGCGTGTGCGTGCGTGCGTGCATGCGTGTGCGTGTGTGTGTGTGTGTGTGTGTGTGTGTGTGTGTGTGTGTGTGTGTGTGTGTGTGTGTGTATGTGTGTGTGCAACGGTATGATTTGTGTCATGTTAATTATGTGAGGGAATGTGTTCGAAATGTTTGCGATACTTGTATATATGTATGTGAATAAATACAAAAATAGTCATAGTGTAAATGATAATAATGTTTTTGTTAATAATGTATTCAACGAAATATTTGTACAATTAAAAATTGTTTTTTTTTGTATTTACTTATTTTGATTAAGTGAAAGTGCAGTTGATTAATCAAGAAAAGTTTCGTACTTTTTCCATATATATAGCTGATAAAACGTTATTCGAGCAAAACTAGAAAGCATCGATTTAGCTGCGACAATGTTTTGGCAGCAAATGATAAAGCCCCACAACCTTGCGGCAGCACAAAAACAGCACAGCTATTTGTCTGCGGCAGTGTTTTCAAAGCCAAAAAATGTACTGTCATTTTTGCTGCAACAACGTTTTGAAGACGTTGTCAGTGAGCTGTGACTGCTTGCTGCGGCAGCCAAGTGGCTGCGGGCTTTGCTGTGCCGCCGTTCTGGCAGAAGTTTTACAGCGAACTGTGTTACTTGGGTCCGACCCCCAATTTTTATGATCATATTCGTAATCAGCGGGCAAAAATACATCGAAATAGTATAAATAAATTTTTTTTTGTGAGGATGCCCGTTTTGTAAAGGTTTACCGAAATAATATATTACAGGAACGTATCAAATTCATATGAAAAGTATACATTTATTTTTAAGTAACATTATTATTAAGTACATATTTATGATTAATTTAAATTATTTAATAAGGAAAAAATAAAATTGTAATTTACTACACTTTTTACAGTTATTGGATAAATAATTATTAGAATAAGATTGCCTACAAAACGAACGAAAACAATTCAGTTTGATTGTGTATACAATAATGAATCCGTTTTGTTATTGTAACCGTTGTTTACGTTTTTCGGGAACCGCAGATTGTTTTGAATGCGCCTGTAGCCGGATTCTGTAACTCGTTATGGTTCATTTTATGTCGTTAAGGTGTCGTTACGGTATTTATAACGACCAATGTCGGTCAGCATCGGTCAGTTTAACAATAATTTTTTGCGATAACGATGAAATTCCGCATTTTGTAACTTTTAACGTTGTCGTTATGACTCATAACAACTATTTTCCGATCGTTATCTCAAGGAATCGCAATATAACGATAATTACGGTTGTTTCGTTACTCATTAAAACCGATAAATGACGGTTAGATGTCGCTATGTGTCAAAGATATACCGAGGGGTATGATACCCCTCGTTATATATGTTAGATAATATCGACTTATCGTTACAACGGCGTGAGCATAAATACGTGCATAAATATATATTGTATTACGAAATCTGCAAGTGCAATGTAAATAAATCTAACGTAAATGTATATACAGGGTCATCGAAAAGTATCGGACCCCCCTAATATCTTCAGTTAGAATGCACTTAGGAGAAAATGTCCAATAGCAAAGTTGTATGGTTTCAAGCGGGGAGTAAGATGATGACCTTGACTTTGACCTTGACCATGTCCTTCAAGGTCATTTCAAGGTCAATCTTATTTTTTTAAATAGAACCCCCTACATTTTATTGCATATTCTTATAGCTTATCTCGAGAGCTTTCCAAAACACTATAATAAAATATTTTTTTATTAAGTACTTTTTGAGTTATAAAGGTTTGAAGTTAACAAGTTAAGCATTCTTACTGAAAATATTAGGGGGATCCGATTAATGTATTTTCTTTAAACCAATTAATTGGTCTCATTATTCCGCGCACAAAAGTATTAAGGTTATGATTACTGAAAACTAAATAATATTTTACAGGATATTCTACATTTTGTGTCAAAAAATTGTTAACTTCAAACCTTTATAACTCAAAAAGTACTTAATAAAAAAATATTTTATTATAGTGTTTTGGAAAGCTCTCGAGATAAGCTATAAGAATATGCAATACAATGTAGGGAGTTCTATTTAAAAAAATAAGATTGACCTTGAAATGACCTTGAAGGACATGGTCAAGGTCAAAGTCAAGGTCATCATCTTACTCCCCGCTTGAAACCATACAACTTTGCTATTGGACATTTTCTCCTAAGTGCATTCTAACTGAAGATATTAGGGGGGTCCGATACTTTTCGATGACCCTGTATAATAGATACATATATATTTACATGTACATACATATATATATATATATATAATAGATACATTTATATGTAGCAGTTTGTAGGTGGTGTTAATTCATGATAATATATATACGTGCACGTGTATACATGTATACTACAGACATATCCTCTAAAACTGTTTTGAACTCTTGTTGAGAAACGCTTCATCAGTGTTGTGATTTGGACTTTTCATCGTCCGGGACACTTCATCGTCCGGGACATTTCAGCGCGCTCCATACTTTCTTGTGTTATGAGCTTTTCTACGTGCACCATTTTAGGGTCGACGATTACGTGGTCTAGATAGTGCGCTCCGTAGCTTTTTATGGTATTAGCTCAAATACGTGCACCAGGTGTTCCGGGTCACCGATTACGGGGTCGAGGTGGTGCGCTTCGTAGCTTTTTATGTTATTAGCTATTCTACGTGCACTGGGTGTTTAGGGTTGCCGATTACGGGGTCTAGGTAGTGCGCTCCGTAGCTTTTTATGTTATTAGCTCAAATACGTGCATCAGGTGCTCAGAGTCGCCGATTACGGGATCTAGGTAGTGCGCTACGTAGCTTTTTATGTTATTAGCTCAAATACGAGCACCAGGCGTTCAGGGTCGCCGATTACGGGATATAGGTAGTGCGCTCCGTAGCTTTTTATGTTATTAGGGCAAATACGTGACCAGGGAATCGCAGGTATATATGGACTCGTAGAGTTTGAATCCACCGTTGTCCCTATGTCATGCGGAAACTCTGTCCCCTAGACCCCATTCTTGTACTAATTGAACCTAACTAACCCCGTCAGGGTGTTGTAAGGTTTGCGACGCCACGTGCGACTCGGGGAGCTTGTAGTGCAATAAGTAGGGGAAAGTCGACCAAACCCAACCGGGTTGTACCTACTACCCCCTGCTCTATATCTCCCATCACGATCGGCATTGGGCCACCCTCCTCTACTTATTGCCCTCCATTGGAAAAAAATTGTGCATACAATCAATTAACCATTTCATGGTATATCCGGAGGGATGCATTTTTCACGTGGGTTTACTCACATCTATTGGTTGGAGGTTAGGTTATTATAATAAGGGGGGTCTGGGGGGCGGAGCCCCCCAGGACATAGGGACAACGGTGGATCCTAGCTCTCCGAGTCGCACGTGGATTCGCAAACCTTACAACACCCTGAGGGGGTTA
The DNA here is from genome assembly GCA_030407085.1 of Trichopria drosophilae. Taxonomy (NCBI): domain Eukaryota; kingdom Metazoa; phylum Arthropoda; class Insecta; order Hymenoptera; family Diapriidae; genus Trichopria; species Trichopria drosophilae. Next base: position 192,093,896 of record CM059582.1, read on the forward strand.
GTTACGTTCAGGTAGTATAAGAAGGGGGTATGGAGGGCGGATCCCCCCCCTGACATAGGGACAACGGTGGATCCGTTCCCTATGGGGAAATTTTTTCCAGGTGAAATTTTTTCCGGGAAATTATATACAGGGTGTACGAAAAGTCCCGGGACGGTTGAATAACTTTCGAAAGAATAAAAATTTCAAAAATCGCCGAAATACGTGATTCGATTTTTCAAACAAGCAATCTTTTGAGAGGGGGTTTCGGCCCCCAACCTCAAGGGGGGCGGGGGGCACGAGAGGGGCCAAAAATCTTAAATGGCAACATGGTTTGAGTGGGGGCTCATTTGAAAGGTATTTTCGAGACGAATTCAGATCACTGGTCATAGAGGGCGCTGCGATCATTTTTCGGAGAGATACAAGTAAAAGAGCTTTTCAATGTAACGTTCAGAAACGGGTTGACACCCGTTTAAGAATATTGTTTTACACGATTTTAAGTTTTTTAAGTTTTTTAAGAATATTGAATTACACGATTCGGCGACTTCGAAATTTTCATTTTTTCAAACGTTAGTACGTCTAAGATCTGAAAAAGTCAAAAATCTCTGCGAAAAATGATCGCAGCGCCCTCTATGACCAGTGATCTGATTTCATCTCGAAAATACCTTTCAAATGAACCCCCACTCAAACCATGTTGCCATTTAAGATTTTTGGCCCCCCTCGTGCCCCCCGCCCCCCTTGAGGTTGGGGGGCCGAAACCCCCCCTCAAAAGATAGCTTGTTTGAAAAATCGAATCACGTGTTTCGGCGATTTTTAGAGACACACCCCAAAATCGAGTGATTTTTTATTACTTGGATTGCAGAGAAGCTGTAAATAAAAATTCAAGTCATTATCGAAGAACTTCAAAAGGTTATTGCGACGCATAGCAAAATAAAATTGATAGTCTCACTGCTGACTTTGCGAAATTAAATGGATTCAGCACTTTTTGTAGGTTTTAATATAAAATCAACTTCAAATCATGGTTTTGCTTAATTTAAGTATATATACTACCTTTTTGCATTTTTGTATCAAATATTTTCTAGAAAATATCATAAACTACCCAGCATCACAAAACTTAAAAATTTCGAGGCTTTGCATAAATATGAAATTAGACTAGAATAGTTATGATTAGAATGGCAGAACGATGAACAAGAATAAACGATTCTAGAGGGATATAAGCGATGAAAAACATGTCCCTGAGTAGTCGATTCTTACGACTTGGTGTTTGATTCATCATCATTTCACTGACGCAGAAGAGTTAATGGTTAGACGAAGTCCAAGAATAAGTTGAAGAAGTTACTTTCTATAACAAGGATTCGCTTGACTTATTATCATAGGTGATATATTTATTATTAATTTTGTCGTAGAGATTTAGTATTACATTGAAATATTTTATGCCCAAAATTCCGACCCAAAGTACATAATGTTATGTCAAATTGCACACTTTTGTATTTTTCATTGTATTGTCATTTTAGACCTTTGATTTTTACATAAGGTTATATTTGAGCAAACTTACTGCGCTCTCACTGTAACAATATATATATATATATATATAGTGGTTATTTTCCAAATTTTGGAGGAAAACTGTAAAAATGATGATTCAGAATAAAAAAAGATAATATGGGTCTAGTCATAGCACACATAAATGTCAAAGAAGGGTAAGTTGCCAATTTCAGCATTAATACCGACACAATTCTATAAGTTCATCATCGAAATATCAGTAAAATAATGAAAAAAATATCTTTTTATATATTTTTTTTGCTTGCTAAAAAACATAATTCTCCAAACAGTACTAAGTCGTAATACCCTCTGAATTCATCTGAAATAATTTAATAATATGTCAATATTACGTATATAAAATCTTTGCCTTAGTTTATAACATTATAAACATAAATTTAAAAAAAGTAATTTCTTGGTAAAACACGGCAATAATAAACCGTTGGATGAAAAGTAACAAATATTAGCTAAAATATTAAACCCATTAAAACATGGGCAAATATGGTGATTGCAATAAAAAATGTGTTCATGGTCACCTACTGTATGTGTTATCGCAGCAGAAATATATATCAAAATAAACCCTAACTTATAACGGGCAGATTTTTCCGGGGTGCTTTACTGATGAGTCCACCTGGAATAATTCCGACGAAACGTTCTCATTTAATTTACCTAAGTCGTCTCTAGGAAATATACTGTATTATTTATTTTAGTTGTAAGTTTACGTTTATTTTGATAATATTTCTAATTCGATAACGCATATTGTAGGTGGTAATGAACACATTTTTTATTGAAATTTCCATATTTACACATCTTTTAATGTGCTTAATTTTTTTTACTAATAGTTGTTACTTTTTACCTCACTTTTTATTACTGCCCTATTTTCCAAAAAAATTGTTTTTTTCAAATTTTATGTTTATATACAATGGCAAAGAATGTTGTAAATATAATATTTAGATATTATTAAATCGGCAATTCATTATATTATAATTCCAAATAATTGATAAAACAATCATCAATGTCAATCTGTATTTAACATTCTCCTATTTCATTTCGTATTACTCATATGTCAATAAAAACGTAATCGACGACATTATAAATTTATTCGTTTTGTTTTTCACGAATGCAGAAAATAATTTTCAATAATTAAAAAAACAACAAAATCCAGGATAATGAACATTATTCGACGTAATCACCCAAATACCTTCGACAATACACTGATATGTGTTTTTATGCACTCGTTAAGAAACACATTGAATAAAAAAAATAATGGACATTCCCGAACACTGAGTTTTGCAAGCATTAAATATGCATGCGCAACCGCAATGCGCGAACACGCGAAGCGGTTGCTGGATTATTAATAATGGAAATAAATGCTTCGTAAACGTATAAATATTTTCCAATATTTACAAGTGTATATGAATAACGAGTATGTGGATTGCTAGCGCGACATCGGGAAAACTGTATGATGAACATCCCGAGATTAATAACCGTGAAAGCGGGGAAATCGGCGCTGCTGAAGCACGTTATTTTGTAAATGAACGATTTATCATCGGCGTTCGTGCGCGCATCAGCAACAGATACTATAGATACGATAATGCATTATGATGCAGTTGCGATGTACGTAAACGTGTACGAATTTTCCGGCGCTGGAAACTGATAGGACAACTTTCTACACTACATAATGCTGTTTTTCTCAAGGAAAACTTGAACAAATCTCAAAAGAATTCTGGTAGTTTAATGTAATACTTCGGATCATGATAAACTGTCTGACATTCATCAAAAAAACTATTCAATGTTATTTATATCATCACAAATTTTATATAGGATATCATTCTTTTTATAACAATGTTGTTTATTATTTATAATGCTAAATAAAGTGTCTTAATTTAACTCTTTGAAGCATACCTTTTTTTGCGCTGAAAATAGCTGAAACTTGTTACTGGAGATTTTCGGTGTCGCTGATCACGAATCACGTCTCCGATTTTCAAAACTCAAGATGACGTATCCAAGATGGCTGACTGAAATGTGAAAATTTATTTCATCAAGATGAAACTGGGTACTCGGGAGTTTTCGGGATCGTAGATTACGAATCTAATCTTAGATTTTCAAAATTCAAAATGACGGATTCAATATGACAGTCAAAATGTAACAATTTTCGAGGTCGTAAAAGACGAACTATAAAATTTCAGCATTCGTGGCCGCTTGTTGAATCTACTAAATTTTGTCTTGAAAATGTAACATTATTCAATATTCAGTTTGACTTCGGTCAAATAACCTTAAATTCCGCACCGTCATATTGAATTCGCTCGAAAACCCCCGAGTACCTCGTTTCACCTCGATCAAGTAAATTTTTACATTTTGGTCGGCCATATTGATTCTGCTATTTTGAATTTTGAAAATCTATGGCCAGATTTGTAATCAACAACCTTGAAAACTTCCGAGTACCCAGTTTCGTCATATTTCAACGACGGTTTCTTTTCAGCGTACATTTATTGTAAAAAAACATGTAATTTTTATAATCGTTCGTCATTATAAACAATTTAACACAATAATTCATAATAAAAATTAATTTTTTTACATTTAAAAGTAGGTTATGGAAGTACGGAAGAAAAAATTTGTACTAAAATTCAATTTTAATCTACAATAAAGAAAAGTAAACAAAAAATTAATTACAAAAAGATGTCCTATAGAAAGGACACCATGCTCGAAAGGGTTAGTTGCCTTTCTTTTTAACGGAAATGTTCATTTATTTGAACAATAATGCTTAGTTTTCAATTGACCTCATGCAACATTACAACTAGAGACAAAAACGAGCAATACTGAAATTCATGATTTCCCAAATTAATCTCCGTTTAAATCTCATTAATTAATATCCCTAGACTGTCCAAAATTGCATTTAACTAATTTTAGTTCCGAACGTCTAAAAATAATATTTTGGACGATCTAGTGTGAGGCATAATTGAATTACTCATATCATGGATCTATTGAGGAGTCCTAATCGTATCACGCAAGATGTCGTACACTTCGGCAGATTAAAGAGTTATATTTCTGTTATTATTCTGTTGTCAAAATAGTAATACACGATAGCCTCCTCGGAGCCCTTTTTGCGTGTATGATGTTGAAAGTCAAGTCAATAAGTTTTTAATCATTAGGTACTATGTATCAAAGGGAATCGAAAGTAGGGGAATAAAAACGTGTTCATAATAAGATTATTACAGAAACTTTCCGAAAATTATATTCTAGTCACTGAGTTACAATATCCACCTATTTTGTTGACCTTTGTAATAGTTTTTTTAATGAGATTAATATCAATTATTGGTTATATTTTTACTTTCAGAAAATAAAACTCAAGAAAAAATAAATGGTTGTTACGCTTTATAATCCACTTGCCAAAAACATATTGCGACAACCTGTGCTTTGCTGATTTTCAATATTATTGAAATATTCTCTTTTGTTGTATGGAGAAACCCCCACAGTCCAAAAAGAATAACCTGAAATACATTCACACCAAATTGAATTTGCAAATCTTGATATTTCTGGTAAGATTTTCTTTACAAACATTTGAGATATCCAAATGCTATTGACAGGGTTTAATTGTAAATTAGTTTAAACAAGGAATGATATCTTTTCACAATAAATACAATAAGTTCAACCCAATAATAAATTTTCTTATCTAGTTATTTTTTCAAGTACAGAAGCAGAAGAAGTTTTAAATTCAGAAGAAGTTAAAAATGCAGACGTTGCCAAAGAAAAGACTGATCCAGAAACGAACATTCTGAATTAATGTTAACAATGATAGTTTTAAAATAATAAGAGCAGATGTTGATGATTCAAAATTTAGTTAAAAAAAAGTAACAGCCATATGTAAGGGACACTGGGACAAAATAGCATAAAACGGACTTTCCGAAATTATAAGAACATTTGTTTTGGAATTATAAAATCGAAAAGGAAATTTGTTTACAGAAGCACCGCAAGGAGAGTGGTCAGTATTTTGGGGAAATCCAAAATTCAGTAAAGTAGGTGCTGCTTTAGCTTCTTTGGATGGATCAGTTTCTATTCTCTCAAATCCTGCTGGAATAAATGAAGATTAATTTTTTGATTAATTAAGCGATACTGGAAAAATATTAACCAATATATTTCATCAACAATCAATAGCTCGCAAATCCTTCAACACACCTCAATTAAATAAAAATACTATACACACTAAATTTCACTCCAAAGGAGTCGAAAATGGGGTAGGCCGGGTTCGACTACATTTGAGTTCTTTGGAGTGAAAATATACTCCAATGGTGTCAATAAATACGGAAAAAGAGAAAGGCGGCTGAATGCCGTATAGACAGGACTAGTTACTACGCGGTCGCCTTTTTTTTCAACTCGCTATAACATAGCCAATTTTGAAGGTTTTGAAACGAATAAAAAAATAAATTGTTCGTTAGAGATTTCCGCATCTAATGGTGAAGTAATAAATTATATATCTCAATAAACAATAAAGTTATTAATTTTTTTCTATGCAACTGCAATATATACCTTCTGGCTCTTCGTTTATCGAGCAAATTTCGAGTATCCGAAAAGTGTCAGCGAGAAAGTTGTTCATACAGGTATGAACAAATTTTCTGGAAAGTTTTATTTTTATTGGTCTAATAGTCAAAAAGTAATGAATGTTTAAAGTTGGTGGCAGCCGATGTCCAACGCGTCATGTGCTTCGAGGCCCTGAAAAACTTCATTGTTTATTCAGATATATAATTTGTTCATTCTTCATTAGATGCAAAAAACTCTACCGAACAATTTCTTTTTTTATTCGTTTCAAAATTCTCAGAATTGAATAAGTTATAGCGAGTTGACACAAAACATGTTTGTCGGCCGGCCACGTAGTAACCAGTCTTCCTTGCAGCATATAACTACACCGGTAAAGGATTCAAACCTAGCATGAAATACTCTAAAGGAGCGAATGTGACTCCGAGAGAGTGAAATTTACCGATTACTCTCTCTTGGACTCCGCAATTGACTCCAATCATTTTAGAGTGTACCATTGGTAAATACAATATTTTTAGATGAATGGCTTCGCGGAAGCACCTTAAAGAAAAAGTTAAAGACGCCAAAGAAATCGAAAAAATAAGTACCGAAATTAAAGAAAGGCCTCAACAAAAAGGCAAGCCTCGGATTTAGGGAAACTTTATATATATTTAAACTTTATATACACATATAAGATTACATAAATCGAAATAGGTTCAATAACACCAAAATTAGGTCGACCTCCATACCTTGTCTATTTTTAGTAAGTTCTTGTGCCAGAACAAAATTTTTGTTCACAATTTGGATGCATACAGATTAAAGTGCTTTCTACCAGCTTTAAAATTCTGTCGAGCATTTCCGATTCGAGTTTTTTCTCATCGAGTTATCGAAGTTTATGTCAAGTCACCAATTATGTTTTTCGTTTGTCGGCACTTTTATTTGGATTCAGCACATCGAAACCCTTTGGAAAATTATACTCACATTTCTAATGAATGCACATTAATTTGGTTTTGTCAAATTGCGACCAAAAATTTTGTTCCGCCACAAAAACTTGCTGCAAATAGTAAAAAACGCTGTTTTCTGCTTGTTAGGTTAGAGTATCTAAAGATCTTGAAGTGGCAGAACAATTCTGAAGCTATATTTGAATTCAGCGAAAAGAAATATTTAGTAGTTTAGTCCAGTTTCTGGTTCTAAATTTTGTTGGCCTGTGTAATTATCCGAAATTGTAGAATTCAGTAATTAATGACTTTACATTCGTTTTATATTGGATGTATTATTGGAATTCCTGGAGTTATGTAATTTCCGGACATTTAATATATAAATACAAATAAAAATATACCAATTTATAGAATTGAAATATTCTTTTTCACGCAATACGCCGTGCGTGCTATGTTGCCATATAATTATATTCAGAACTATACATAAATAAGCAGTAGATAAATCAATTTTTAATTAATGAAGCAAGCCTCGGATTTAGGGAAACTTTATATATATTTAAACTTTATATACACATATAAGATTACATAAATCGAAATAGGTTCAATAACACCAAAATTAGGTCGACCTCCATACCTTGTCTATTTTTAGTAAGTTCTTGTGCCAGAACAAAATTTTTGTTCACAATTTGGATGCATACAGATTAAAGTGCTTTCTACCAGCTTTAAAATTCTGTCGAGCATTTCCGATTCGAGTTTTTTCTCATCGAGTTATCGAAGTTTATGTCAAGTCACCAATTATGTTTTTCGTTTGTCGGCACTTTTATTTGGATTCAGCACATCGAAACCCTTTGGAAAATTATACTCACATTTGTAATGAATGCACATTAATTTGGTTTTGTCAAATTGCGACCAAAAATTTTGTTCCGCCACAAAAACTTGCTGCAAATAGTAAAAAACGCTGTTTTCTGCTTGTTAGGTTAGAGTATCTAAAGATCTTGAAGTGGCAGAACAATTCTGAAGCTATATTTGAATTCAGCGAAAAGAAATATTTAATAGTTTAGTCCAGTTTCTGGTTCTAAATTTTGTTGGCCTGTGTAATTATCCGAAATTGTAGAATTCAGTAATTAATGACTTTACATTCGTATTATATTGGATGTATTATTGGAATTCCTGGAGTTATGTAATTTCCGGACATTTAATATATAAATACAAATAAAAATATACCAATTTATAGAATTGAAATATTCTTTTTCACGCAATACGCCGTGTGAGCTATGTTGCCATATAATTATATTCAGAACTATACATAAATAAGCCATAGATAAATAAATTTTTAATTAATGAAGATTTCTGAATTTTATTTCAGTTATATAAAATGTTCATAAATACGTGCAGCTCATAGCTTTGTATTCGCAATTACATACATTATTAACGTCATAAAACACAAAGCGAGGGAAAATCCGGGTCGTTTCTGCAATTTTTGTCGAAAATGTATTCTACGTTCCATAAAAAAATATTCATGCTGGAATATCGCAGCTTTATGTATCGTTGCAAGAATTTATTGGATATTTTAATTCGTAATTACGGTCGACAGTATTTAAACGTCAATTTCATGTCATATGTAATTGACATTAAATGTATTGTAATAATAAAAATTTTTTTATATTCATTACGTGCATATCGCATAATACATGAAATCCAAAATTTAAAATCCTTACGACTATGAACAATTGTTTCAAAATGTTCTGTGTCAAATGTTTCTTTGCGTTCGGGTGTACTAAATCTATACGACAATGAAAATGGTGACGAGTAGTTTTCCATAAATCTAATGCACGCCGCTAAGAATGTAAATTATTCTATTGCGTAACAAAATGCACTGCTGTCAAGATAGAGAAAGTTTGCTGAATAGTGGAATTCAGGTACATTGTAGAATGCACTATTTACATCAGAAACGATTTTGTGTTTATTTCTAGATAAGGTGGTTGAGCACTTTGTGGGGATATATATTCCGTACAATTATTAATACCAGATAGCGATTTAATATTCATTTTTCAGAACAGGATTTAAGCCCAAAACAGTATCAGCGAATTTGAAGTAGATTTATAAATATAATGCGGGGCAAACTTTCAATTATTTTCACCGTTTTGTGTTATTTTTATTCAGTAAAAATATCTTGTTCTGTACAAATCATATTCGGGTTAGGCTGTAAAACAGCAGTAATACTGCGTATCGCCTTTTGTAGTTTTTCTTATGTGCAATAAAGACGTATTATTATTATTATTATATATTATTCCTAATTATGAAATTGTATAAGAATATTTTTGTTTTAACAAACAAAAAAAAACAATAAAATCCTAATAGATGTTTTTGTTAAATATTTTCTGGCTTCCAAAACAAAAAATTTATCACTCATTTTTCATTGATTCGTGCTTCAACTACACTTAAGTAAATACAAATTCGAAATATTCATAATTTATATTTTTTCCGATTTTTTTTAGTAGAAAAGTGGACGTCACAGTGCTGGAGCACCCTTTTGTGCCAGTTCCAATTTAGGATATCTTTTATTCCAAACGGTGTTCGAAAACATTGAAATTAGTCAAAATCGATAGATTTGGACATCCTCTTTCAAATGCCGTAGTCAGAATCAACCGGCGAAGAAAAATGTTGTAATCATATTGTTGAAAAAAATACTGATTTTTTCGATGTTTCGCAAGAATCGCTATTTTGGCGTTGAAAAAGGCAACGCTGACCATTGGAATACATACTAATCGCGTCTCTTTGCTCAGCCCTTTCTTGTCCCATTAGATTTTTTTCAAAAAACAAAATGGCGGCTTCAATGTGGCATCTGCAAGTTCTCATTTTGCATTTTATGGCACAAATATCGAGTATTTGACCGTGTAACGGTTGAAATAATAGAGAATTGGGATGGAAAAGTAATTATTATCATTTGTGAATACCTAATCTCATCATGTTTCATTCATAACCTCAAATTAGTTACATACAATGGGTTTTTATCGATTTTTTGTTGGCTTTTCGCTCAATTTTTTTACTTTTCCATATCATTAGGTAGGTGTGAAATTGAAAATTACTATATACGATTTTGGCCCAGCAGTGATTGGTTTATAACCTAAAAATGGAATGAAGCACATCTTGTGCGCGTTGCTACTTGGTACTATGACGTTTGTAGATTTAATAAACGTGAATATCGGAGTAAATACATCGATCCTTTTATTCCTAATTTCAAAGTCGTTTATTAGTGATTATAAATTTACATCCCGTTGTTTAGCTGTCAATACATATTTTGCCGTTGTCCGACTCTTACCACGGGAAATAAATGCTATTCGGAGAATCCTTTTTTTACTATTTTTTAGTACTTTTTAAATTTTGTTTTAATTTTTTTCAATTTTTAACAATTTTGTTAATTCCTTCATTTTGATAATATTTTCTTATATTGGATTTTTCCACGAAATGACAACGGCGAATCAAGTCAATAATAATATGGCAAATCTATATAACGTTATGAAATAATTTGAAGCGTACCTTGCAAAAATTTTTATTACATTCTGAAGAATAAGATGATTGTTTATCACACTTGTCAATAGAACAATATCGTTTGGACTCTTCATTTTTGATAATGTGGGTGTCCAATGGGTTCTTAAGACTTTCTTTGTATAAATCTGTGATATCACTTACAACGCTATGTACTCTGATATGATACAAATGTCATAGTACCAGGTAGGAATGCATACATAATTGTCGTCCTGTACTCAATTTTTAGGTTATAAACCGATTATTGAGAAGCCACAATCGTTTCTGGTCATTTTCAATCTCACACGTAAATAATACGGAAACGTCGAAAATTGATTGATAATTAGAAAAAAAGGTAAAAGTCCATTGTATATAACGAGGCTACGAATATAATTTGAGGTTATGAATGAATAATAATGCGATTAAGTATTCACAAATGATAATAATTACTTTATCATCCCAATTCTCCACGATTTCAACCGTTACGTGGTCAAATAATCGATAATTCTGTGAGAAAATGCACAATTTTATCTTGCAGACGCCATCTTGAAGCCACCATTTTGTTTTTTAAAAATGATCACACGGGAGAAGAAAGGTCTGAGCAAAAAGACGCGATTAGTATCTTTTGAAATGGTCAGCCTTGCCCTTTTCCATGTAAAAAAATACGATTCTGACCACGGCATACGAAATCAATTTTGACTTATTTCAATGTTTTCTAACAAAGTTTGGATAAAAAATTACACTGTTGAAAGTTCTGTCCAAATTCCGGACATTTGGGATTAAAGCAACACTTACACTCGATCTTTGGCAAAGTTTTGGTGTCTTTAGAGTTTAGTTGATTATATTATAACGATTCGAAATATGTATAAAAATATGACGTTATCGGCAATTCTAAGGAAATATTGGATGCCAAAGTGAAATGCTATGGGAATAATCAACAAATACGTCGATATATTTGTTATTAATTTAATGTTTCATCAAAGACAATTATTCTCATCTTACTGATCTTAATTGTGCTGCTGTATTAGACGCATTTCAAGTAGATTTACTTACAAACAATGTAAAAATATAAAACCAGATTAGGTGGCACCTACAAAAGTCACCCATGACTTTCCGGTCCTCAACCTCTCAGGCACCTTAAATCATAGCTGCTTTATTTAAAGCCTGTGTCTTCTAAATAGTCATATCCCTTATTTAATCATAGGATTAAAGGTAGTATTGTTCTTTTGCTATATTCCCGTTCCAAGTCTTTAGTTGTTTGGAATGTTTGTTTAAATTAATTCCACTTATTTGCCTGATTTTTCATTTCCCGATGGATTATCAGATTCACGTAGAGTTTGCATCTGGATCACCACAGAAGTATATCCTTTTTTTAACAAAAAAATACAATTTTCCAAATTGTTCGAAGTGTAGAAAATACCTTGAAAAATACTTAGAACCTCACCGTTATTGTAATTATGTTAAAAGGTTCTGCAACCAGAACTGCGCCATCTCATTAAGACACGAGTTCAAAATTTGGCCCACAAGTTACAAATCGGAATCTCAAACATTTCAATATATAGCTAAAAGAAGAAAGCGGAATATTCTGTATGACAATTTGACGAAGCGCTAGAAACATTTAAACGCGTGTTTAAACGATATGGCGGGCTCATAACAGCGAAAAGTTGACATTTCTTTGCCATATTGGGAAACTCTTCTACAAAGTCATATCACACGAAGGCTACATTACTTCGACCGATGAGCACAAACGGCAGCCCAATGTGAAACGTTTTAACACTACCCTTAGCGCAGACTGGGTATGTTTTAAATTATTTTCCTAATCGTACAATAATTTTTGATAGCATTTATGATCTGCTATTATTTGATTGCGCCGTAATACCAAAAATTATTTGTACTTTGCAAATGGTCCCTCTGGAAAAAAAAATTACCTTAACCCATTTCGTCCCAAAGTGTCCGTTTTGTCCGTCAATGTTCAACGACGTATTACTATATATTTTCAGCCCCTAAAAGAATCGCCAAAGCCATAATCCACTATTTTCGAGGTCGCTCTATCGATATGTGCCATTTAGAAAACGGAAAGACAATGTCCTAACCCTCATTTTCTTCAATAAAAAAAAATAAAGGGTAATTTTAAGGCTACTTTTTTCAAACAAGTGCAATTTTCAATGCGAAATGCACCATAAAATTCAGTGAAATGACCAAAAACAGGGAGGTTGAGGTCTATAATAAAGAGTTATGACATATATTTATTTTATTTGTTACATCCAAGGGTTGCAAAACCACCCTTAACCCGTAATAGTCAAACGGAAACAAAAATGATGAATTGTCGGAAAATCGTAGCCTTTTTGAAAAATTTTTGTTGAACAAAAAGTTCTTAGAATCGATCAAAGAATGTGCTAAATTTTTTGCAGATTTTTTTGAATATTTTTTGAATTTTTCAAAATCCAAAAATTGGAAAAAATTCAAAAATTGTTCAAAAAATTCTAAAAAAATTCAGCGTGTTTTATGATCGATTCTGAGAACTTGTTGTTCAGCGACGTTTATTCCGAAAGAGTCTCATTTTCGAATAAAAAATTCCTGAATTTCGACCATTCGAGAAGTTCCATTTTTGCCGCTGCTTTGTATACAACGTCTTTAGCCAGTACTATAACCGTTACTGTTACCGATATAATAAACGTCGCTGAACAAAAAGTTCTCAGAATCGATCAAAGAACACGCTGAATTTTTTGTAGATTTTTTTGAATATTTTTTGAATTTTTCAAAATCCAAAAATTGGAAAAAATTCAAAAATTGTTCAAAAAATTCTGAAAAAAATTCAGCGTGTTCTATGATCGATTCTGAGAACTTGTTGTTCAGCGACGTTTATTCCGAAAGAGTCTCATTTTCGAATAAAAAATTCCTGATTTTCCGACATTTCATAATTTTTGTTTCCGTTTGACTATTACGGGTTAAGGGTGGTTTTGCAACCCTTGGATGTAACAAATAAAATAAGTATATGTCATAACTCTTTATAATGGACCACGACCGCCCTGTTTCTGGTCATTTCACTGAATTTTATGGTGTATTTCGCATTGAAAATTGCACTTGTTTGAAAAAAAATAGCCTTAAAAATACCCTTTATTTTTTTTAATTGAAGAAAATGAGGGTTAGGACATTGTCTTTCCGTTTTCTAAATGGGACAAATCGATAGAGCGACCTCGAAAATAGTGGATTATGGCTTTGGCGATTCTTTTAGGGGCTGAAAATATATAGTAATACGTCGTTGAACATTGACGGACAAAACGGACACTTTGGGACGAAATGGGTTAATTGTCTTTCATCAAATGTCGATATTTCAGACCCTAAAGAATTAAAAAATGCAATGCAATTGGAATTATTTTCAAAAATAGAAATAACAATAATAAATGTTCATCAAATTTTCTATAAAAAAAGTTATAAAGTTTCTTAGTGAAATCAACTGTAATGACGTAAACAACCGAGATTTCACTGTATAAAATAGCGAATTAAATGGTCAAATCGGCACTTTTAGATAGTTCCACATCAATTTTATACAACGAAATTAGGGAGATTACACTTTAAGAATTTTAGAGTGTATATTCTAGTATAAGAGATGGTTTCAAATAGTCGCCTATTTCATTCGTTCCCAATCAAAAATTAATTTTATCGTCTTGTATTTACTTTATCTTTAATATCTATTGATCGCGTTCTTCTGGAGAAGGTTAAGTAGTTATCATACTCGCCTCGTAAACTGAACCGTAGGTCGCGAGTTCGAATCTCAGTCCCGCAACCTTTTCTGTTTATTCCCAGTAAATAATTCAGGAAACCTTCGCTTTGTCGGTAGTTATCTGCATCAGAAGCGGATTTGTCGTCTCGTAGGTATTGTTTTGAATGAAAATAGAAGAATATTTCCAATGCGCCTGCTCTGGCGCAGAACGCCGACGAACTGTTGATGGTGTCGATAATGTGTAGTAATTACGATTGTTTATTTATTTGTATCGCCCTGTGTGGGATTACTAATAGCCTTAGCCTATTAGCCATAAAAGGCATCAATTTGGCAAGTAAATCTAACCAATGCATGTTTGTAAAAGACGAGTTCACTTCAATATTTAAGTTAGCATATATTTCATCTATCCTACTAAAATATAAATGTTTTTTTAATTATTCAGTTTACACTACTACTACTCATCGATATCTACATAAAAGTAGTTGAACATAATCGTGATGATTATTTTTATTCAGTAATATGCTCCAACTTTTAGAATATTCCTTTGACACTAACACCCAACTGATAAGATAGACAAGACATCGCTTCATTCCAAACCTGCCAATGTGATTGTAAAATGCAGATTAGCTATCACTGCACCTGCCTAGAAACCACATAAAGCAGCGAGAATCAGTGAAGTGCTTGGTTTCTCTTATTGCGACAAATGACGGTTCAATAACGTACGTGGAGTGCGATATCATTCATTACCGCGAGTGATTGATGGCTTGAGTGATAATCATATAATGCAAGTTCAGTTGATTTTATTAATTTTATTATAATTCTTTTATTTATTTCTATAGCGAATAACATTATATTAATTATTAATAACAGTAAATCAAAACTATAGCAGCGGAAAGACCAATTGGACCTCTTGTTAAGCCTTTAGATTTTAACGGATCAGTTCTTTCATGATTTTGAAATTAAGAAAATACTCATGTCCAAATTAAAAGGAATTAATAATATGAATCTGGAACATTGCAATATTCTTTGAAGCATGTAACAATTAAGATGTGGCAATTAGGTCACATAAATTAAGTTCCCAATTAGACATTGAATACAGTTTCTTACCACTTTTTATAAAAATGTTCAATATGGTCATCAGACAACGTGTTTGTAAACAAAAAAAGTTTGTGACTTAAGTGTATCCTCTGTCAAAGGTGTTTTGCATTAAATGCCATCCATAAGCAGATTAAATTCATGTACAGTACGTATTCATCATATTTCAAAACAGTTTGGGAATATATTTCCAGTAGATGTATATTATTTATAATGTGCTTTGGATAATATTTAATTGCTTGTACCTGAAATTTTAACAGACATAAAAAAATGCTTGACAGATCATGTACGTACAATAGGTCCTTCTTGTTTCTTCTCTATTTTATCATTAACATTTTCGCTGTTATATTTCTGATGGGAAAAAGGGAAATAAATTGGCGGTGACCTACATATTTTTCAACCGGGAAAATCAAGATATTTTACATTAAATTTAGAAAACTTTCCGTCGGGCGACAGAGATCCAGTTCGGAGGCATACATAAACATCAACAATGACTTATGTTAAGTGCAGACTTAATGTATTATTTATTCTTTTCTCAATTTCCGAAACGAGTTTTAAAATATTCGGATATCATACCCAGACCTTGCAAAGAGAAACAAAATATTAAAAAAAATAATTTTCCATTGATTGTTTTTGTTTAATTTTTTATGACATTGTGTATTAATTATTTGTAAAATGCAAATTCTTTAATCTTTTAAAATTTTGATTATTTTGAACTTTCAAAGCACAAATGACAGGTTTTTTATACATATTGTCTAGTCTTGACATTTTTTACATGATACAAATAAAATGTTAAATTTGAGAATATACTGCAACTATGTAAGAAACTTATATTTGAAAATGATGTGAATACAGCATGGAGTATATTCGAGAGAAATATTAAAAATTGTTGAAAGTGCACGAGGCAGAAAGAATCTCTTCGCAATGAAAAATAATGAATGCACCGATACAGATATAATATCTCGCGCAATGATCGCGTACTTAACAGGCGTATCCCCAACACCCATATGTAACATCACGGAGTGCTTGCAAGCTCTCGTAACTATACAGCACTCGAAACTGGAAACTCGGTAAGGTATGCTCGCTGGGCGTGCTCGCCACTTAAAATTAACACGCCTCTAGTAACGACGAGGGTGGCGTCAATCCGGCGTGCCAGGATACGCCATGCCCAGGTGGGACATGTTGCCGAGTGTTGGGACAGATACGGCGCGGCGCTGCTAATTCTATCCTAACTAACGACCATCGATGACGTCGGGCAATTAAATTAGAGCGGATTAGGAACTGCTTGCCAGGGTGTCCTCGATGAACGGGGACAAAAGTGGTGCGAATGGCAGCTTACTGACGTATCGCAGAAGTTGGAAGGAATTCTTTAGGAACACTTTTGATTTATGCATTTCTAATATTGTATATGAGTAGTATAGTATGTTTTAAGTAACAATATGGGTGATTAGATAAAGGAGGATGCCCACCAGTGTACGCGATTTTCGCCCCCGAGAATAAAGACTCTTGAACATTACTCGATCTCAGTCGAAACCAGGATCAACGGCGAGGACGCGTAGTGTAATCTGCAGCCTTAAAAAACATATTATGAAATATTTATATTACATAAAAATGCATCTTTGCACTTGTAACATTAGATTTCAGACAGTCACCCACTCGCCAGAATTTTGGTGGGTAGCGCAGGAAAAATGAGCAGTATACGCAGAAAAAAATCCCAGAATTTTTGTACGGAAATTTCCTGAAAAATTACCTTGCTGTCCCATAAACGCAGTGCATGTTGTTGGCAAAGTAAAATTTACATTGCTATGCTGAATTTTTCCAAAGTAATATGTAAAATTTCGGATCAAGAGCACAGTAAAAATTCCTGTGCCACAATACAGCAAAAATTCCTGTGCCACAATATAGTAGAATTTCCTAGGTCATAGCATAGTAAACATTTTTGGCTCACAGTTCATTTCAAAATGGAAACAAATCGAATGCAAACAGAAAATACGTGAAAATTTTGCACACGATATCGTTTATTGGGTATAGATGAAACAAATTGCAAGCCTACAAGTAATATCAATAGTTCTTAAAATCGTAAAAGCCTTATCGACATTTCCCATGTGCGAAATGCCGATGCTGACCATACGGCCCAGTATTGGCCCAGCGTTGGCAGCCGACTTTCGGCTGCCGATGCTGGCCTAACGTCGGCAACTTCTCTGTGCCAGAATCAGGCCAGCATTGGTAGCCGATACTGGCTATAACAAATTGCCAAACTTCGGCTGAAAACTGGCCAACGCATCGGGCCAGGCCTGGCAAATTGATCTCATAGGTATTTCTCCCGATCGTCGTCCCAGCGTCGGCCCAATATTGAGCCCGAGTATCGGACCAAGTCTGGCAAAGTGATAGTGCCAAATCACGGCCCAGCGATGGAAGCATTTAGGACCGAACATCGGACCAATTCTAGCAAATTTATTTCATACAAGGTACTGCCGATCGTTGGCCCACAGTTTGTCCAAAACCGACCCGAGCATCGGACCAACCCCGTCGAATTAATAGTGCCAAATCTCGGCCCAGCGTTTACAGCCGACTTTCGGCTACCAATGCTGGCCCAACGTCGGCAACTTCACTGTGCCAGTATAGGGCCAGCATTGGTAGCCGATACTGGCTATAACAAATTGCCAAACTTCGGCTGAAAACTGGCCAATGCATCGGGCCAGGCCTGGCAAATTGATCTCATAGGCATTTCTCCCGATCGTCGTCCCAGCGTCGGCCCAATATTGGGCCCGAGTATCGGACCATGTCTGGCAAAGTGATAGTGCCATATCTCGGCCCAGCGATGGAAACATTCGGGACCGAACATCGGTCCAAGCCTAGCAAATTTATTTCAAACAGAATATTGCCGATCGAATATCGACCGTATCGAAAACGATGCAAGATAGAGCAAAAATTTACTAAACCTTTTTGGTGGCGGAGGAAATTTCCTACAAAAAAGTCCGGGAGAGCTCTAGTCTAAAAAGTATAACTTAGGCGGGAGCAAGCCTCGAAGAAAGCATCGTAGTTTTGCTGTCTCATCCGTGAGCGTTTTCACAGTCTGAGACTGTGACTTTCTTAGATTGATATCTCGCGGCACAAGGTGCAGAAGCAGCCCCGAAATCTTAGTACAATGGCGAAGGATTCCCTACAGTTACATACTTGCACAGTTCTCTCCGTGTACGAGCCCTCGGATCTCTGGAGACTCGGCCCATAGCCAGCGATGACGTTCGAATCACCAGGGAAACCCAGCAGTTAAGTTCCGGCCGTAGCCGCTAGGAACGCGTCGCCGAACCGCATATGAAGTAGCGCCCGCGTTCCTTGAAGTGTGGGCACCGACGCGGCAACTCTGGCCGGAGGGCGATCTCGCCACTTTTGCCTTTTTTGGTGTCGGGAGGACCTTCTCTCCGACTAAGAACTAACTCGTCGTGATAAACGACGAATTAGAAATTAATATTTTTATTTACAGGAATACGATGGAACTAGTACGACGTTTTACAAACTTACTGATCCAACTCGTTGGAGTTCCAAATTTGGCCCCGCCCAGGCTTACAAGCTGACAACATCAAAAGACTCGTCAATAAAGAGGGATATATGAATATACCCATCGATTTATATACATCTTCCAGGTTTCTTCCAATAACAATAAATTCGTTTCAACGTTTGTTTTTCTTTTTTTGTCGTGCTGCTGCTGCGACGTTGCAAAGACAATAATGCCTGTAAAATTTAGCAGCAATAGGCTCTGTGCCATCGCCGACGATCAACGCCGCGCCAATACTGGCTGCCGATGCCAGGCCAGTGCTGCTGGCTGTCGATGACGTGCCAGTGCTGGCAGCCATTACTGGACCAAGACCGGTTGCCGAGTCTAGGCCGTAGTGTCGCACCAAGACTCATGCCAGTGTTGGCCCAATGTCGCAGCCGAGCCTCGGCACCGCCGTTGCCAGGACTGGACCAGGGCTGGGCCGTTACGAATTTCGCACATGGGTTACTTTCAGCTGGCAAGATATATCAATGTTTGTTGTATATTATTTGTATGCACGAACAAAAAATGTCTATTTTACTTTCAACTTGAAAAAGTAATATTTATATTTTATTAAAATTTAAAGCAGTAGGAAAAGGACTATTAATAACTGATTCACATATTCCTATTACCCTGTATAAATTGGCCGAGCTATTTCAAAAGAAATTACTGCAACGAAAACAAAAACAGTTTACTCGGTTCGGACCAGTTCAGACCCGTACGTCGGACTACTCGGCCGCCATATCGGTGCTCTTTTGTTTTCACCGCAGTTAGACTCGGTAGCATTCGAATACGGAAACTTTCGCTTCCAATTTGAGAAGTGGCATAGTAAAAATAATGAAGCAACATATTATAAATTCTTCAAATATTGGGGATTATTTGACTTGCACTAACTTAAAAACTTGCTGTCCTGTAAATTTTACTGTGCTACACTGAACATTTCGACTAGCTCGTACATAAAAATATCTAGCCGTTATTGCAAATATTCGTGTCCAGAAAAGCAATATTTCTTGTCTGTTGCTATAAATATTTCCGAAAAATCAAGTTGCACCCGTTTTCAGGTGACTAGCACGGTAATTTTTCAGGAAATTTTTTCTCCGTGTAGTAACAGGTTATATTTTGCGCCTAAAAACAAATGCCCATTTAAGAAAATAATATTTTAGTAGGTCGTATAACAATTTTCGTTTCATGAAATAGAAGTTATAAGCTTCATTTTAAGCTGTAATTGAAGCCTTTATCGTGTTTCTATACTTCCTCCGAAAATGGGGAAAACTACGTTTTTTGAAACTTTATCCCCATATTATATGAAAACAAGAGCTAATAAAAAATGTTTACTATAATTCGGGATAACCCAAATTAGCAACCCAAAATTAACAAAGATTAGCTATTTTCATCTCTGTAACATTAAATTTCCTCTAATTTGTTGATCAGTGAAATTTAGCCAGAATGTAAAAAATGACAGAATGAACTTTCACTATCAATAAGGGATATTTTAGTGTTCTTGGAGTGAATATTCATTTTTGAGGAGTTAATATTTGCCACTATCTAGAGTTGCCGAAGTTCTCCTCTATAAAAAGTCAATTTTCAGACATAAAACTTTAGAATAGAATCCATTTTTTGTATTTAGGTATGTAAAGATAGTACGTAAACTGTTGATACGGCTTTAAGTGTATTATCTTATAAGCGTGTAAAGTATACTTTCAAGCACGAGCAGGAACTCCCCATGTAAGAGATCGCAGGTGCGGATTCGTTTATAAAGTTTTTGATCATGTATAATTTATACAATTATACTAAAGATGACACATTTATTTAGATAATATGTAAATTGTTGTTAATTTGAAGTTACGGATCAAAAACGCTTATAATATTTTTTGATACAAGGGCGTAAAATGCGATTTCACGCACCGCTTTTTAACATGCGATTAGATAGATCATAACATCTTTGTTTTCATATATGACCTACGATTTAATGCGGTGAATATGGTGTCAAAAATTCTATTATTTTGATAAAGCGTCTTCCATATTGAAATTTGTATATAAGAAAATACAAATAATGACTTCTTAATAGAACCTTTTTTCTCGATAAAAAACTCATGAAATTCAGGTTTCATAAATTCTGATAAATTGAGTCTCATTTCAGAAATACCTTTTACAATTTAAATTTTAAAGTTTCTCAAATGATAACAAATCATGATAAATTTAAAACCTACTTTCTATATACGACCTGATTGTAGACTATTGATCTTTCGTAAAGTATCTACGGAGCAGTAAGGTTGAATATATTGAATTACTTTTGCTCAATTTTGATGTGCTTCAGATTCACTAGAGTCCTCCGCACACTCTATAGAAATTTCACATGCACTTTGCTTCATACGATAGTCAAGACTGTTAAGATATTGAAATACTTGCAATACAAGTAAATCTGGAACTTGCGAATAATCGGCGTTACTTTTGTTATTTATTCAGAATTGATTCATCCATGAAGTACTGTTCTTAAGCATAATTACTTAAACCTTCTGAGTTAATGGTATCAAAATATGTTGTTCACCGTTATTGAGCATCCACATAAAATTGAGTTTGTCCTTAGTAATTATCAAAAGTGAAGATAATTAAAATACAGATTATAATTAAAAGTGCGTTGTTCTTTTTTAATGTTTGCAATTGTAAACCGATATCGGTGTGGGTCCTTTTCGTATTATTTGATGGATTTATTCAATTTTGTTATCGTCTTCTATCATTTTGTCAATCTTCTATTCTAGAATTTTTATTTTATAACAAAGTATATTTTAAAATCAAAGGGGTCAATAGTTTCATAAAACATTAAATAACTGATAGAAATTTTGAAAAATCTAAAATTGAAAATTATATAATATATTGATGATATTTACATGAAGTTATTAGTTAAGGAATTATTGAGATCAATAAATTATATTAATTCATCATAAAAACGATAATTGGTAATGTTGACTTTTTTTTATTTTTTTGTGTAATTTTGAAATGTATTTTCATGTGTTAATAATATGTATAAATATACAATTATTAAACCATGTCATTACACAAAATATGCTTTCATAATGTATCCTTTAATTTCAGATTCTTCGTAAGTAACCTAAAGGAATCCGCATTGGAGTGTTACGGTAGGTCCCCTATAAATTTTAAAGGTAGGTCGGATTAAATATACGAAGTATACTGTACACCTGTGGCCTGGGGCCGAATTTTCCAGAACACATTTCATTCAATCCTCTGTATTTTATTCCATCACTCGCTCTCTGTTAAAATCGTCTGGCAATTCGAATGCGGCATGAAGTCGATACAGACGATTACAAAGTTGAACAATTAAGCGAAATGCTTTTGACCTCAAGATGCTAGCAATTAGAACGAAGAAAAATAATAATTGGTTTGAGATGGATCTATTTGCAATAATTAAGCTTTCTTAACAAATTAAATTAAATTCGTACTGGGGACTATCACAGATTATAGAAGCGAACTACAAGTAGAATATGCTGTTCTTACATTATTTATACTTATATAACCTCTGTATATTAAAGTCATGTATTATCTATCGATTGTAATAACGCGTAGGTATTTATTTATGATTTTAAAAAATGTTATATTTTGAAATAGAGAAGACTTTTTGGTTCTCTTATTAACTATTTGTTTATTATGCCAATATTCGACAGCGCAAATAACACATATTAGTTCACATATTAACCGGTTAACTGGTACTGTATCATATATGAACATATTTGAATAACTATTGATGATTTCAACCGATTTGAATCAAAATTGGTATACAACCGTTTTTCGGCATGCTCCATCTGAATAATTGGTTTTCTGAATCCTAACCTCAAAATGACAATCTTCCATATAGCATAAAGTTCGACATTGAGGTTTTCTGTGTCACTGATTGCGAATTTATTGTCAGTTTCGCATAATTTGTGATAATGGACATAAAATAATGTATATAGTACACTAGAACCTTGATTTGAAGGCCTAAATCGAGAATGATATGAAAAATATTTTTTCACTTCTTTCCTCCACTTCAACCCTTATTTTTCAACCCTTAGTTTTAACCCCTTTAGAATGTTATAAAATAGAAACTGAATGTTATAAAATAGAACCAGAAATTTGTTCAGGTCCTGATGAGGGTGTAACACTTTTGATCAGGCCCTGATCAGAGCCCTAATAAATTTCTACTCGGGTAAGTACAATATAGTGGGTGAATATGACAAAATGTTATATCTTCAACTTTCTTTTTAATCATTATTCAAGCCAATAATTAAGTACGATTGACTGGTTGAATGTGACAAAAGCAGTTCATACGCATGCGCATAGGTCGTTTCGTGTACTTGCTATCTTGGTACTAATTAAGACCGATAATGATGGGTCCCGGATGATGTGCAACACTTTTTTGAGGTGATGTGCAACATTGCTTTTGCGTTACTTTATCGATATTTTATGATACAATATGTGTACACGAAATGTTTTTATGTCTTTGAAAATGATTTTAATTATTATACCGCGAAAATATAAAAATAAAGGCGTGGCTGCATCGGTTGATTTTTAAGCGAAGCAATTAAGTTACTGAAAAGCACTGATTCGGAAATTAAAATCTAAAAAGGTGGGCTATATTCTAAAGACTTTTCTTTTAATCATATTTCGATCAATAAAATTGGCATTGAAAAATCCTATACTTAATATTTAATGCAATTTGCATCTATATTAATGCAATGCAAAACTCGAATTTTAATAGTGTTGCACATCACCCCATCTGTTTTGGAAAATGCAAAAACAAACATTTTTGAAAATATAAAAAATTTGTAGAAAAAATGTAAAATTCAGAAAATATAATAAAGCAGAAATATTTTATATTGACTCCTTCTTCAAATATTTCAAAATGTGATTATTGAATATATTTTTCAAGCATCAGAAAAAAGATTGCACTTCAACCCACAATACTTTATTTAATGCGTTTCTGGAGATAAATTGACAAGTGGTTTAATTTACAAAAAAAAAAAAAAGATTCGGTTGAATTTTCATCGTCTTCTGACATGCCATTAAACTTTTTAAATATAGTGAAGTGTATTAAAGAAAATGATGTATAGATTTCTTTGTTTTTTAAATTGTTTTTATGATCTGTCATAGTTTGCAGATGAATCGCTGATCAGTAATCT
Source organism: Trichopria drosophilae (assembly GCA_030407085.1). Taxonomy (NCBI): domain Eukaryota; kingdom Metazoa; phylum Arthropoda; class Insecta; order Hymenoptera; family Diapriidae; genus Trichopria; species Trichopria drosophilae. The sequence continues at coordinate 192,117,914 of CM059582.1, forward strand.
AGTGTCAGTTTTCAAAAATTCAAAATGGCGTATCTAATATGACGGAAGAAATTTTTTAAAATTGATCGAAATGCCAATGTATGCATTTAGTAACCACTTTTATGGTAAGAAACTATTTATCTCTAGAAACGCATTACATAAGGTGTTGCGGGTTGTTGTGCAACCTTTTTGCTCATGCTTGAAAAACGTATCCAATAATCACATTTTGAAATATTTGGATTTCCGGAATTCGAATCCGATAATGACTTTTTTATAGCTCTGGCATCCAAGAAATATGGGGTCGATCTTGTTGATCGAAATGTCGATATAATCTAAAATTCAATCATTGATTTTTTGACATGAGAGGATCGAAATTATTTCTATCCAGTTAAGTTAATACTGAAGTATACTTTTATGACCGGCTGTGTATATCTTGAATCGAATTTCGATAATCTAAAATTCGAAAATCTGGACATGTAGCACTATCTGCGATTATAAAAACCTGATAAACAAAAATTATAATTCTCTAAATTTGTTAATATCTCGATACATCTACTACATAATAAGTCTCGTATAATAAAAATAACGTATTTCGCTCGATATAATGATAATTAATCTATTTTATATGCACACTACTAAAAATAAATTTAAAAACTAAACAAAAGGCAGAGCTATTTAAAGTAAAGAACAAATCAGATTACATACTGCGCGACGATAGGAAGCAAGTAGTTTCTTCGGAATTAGTTGACAGCAAGATAGTGGAACTGAAGGAAACGAGCTTCGAGGTGCGGAATACGAAATGAAGCAATGATATATGTGAAAAGAACAATCCGATAGAAACTCGTAGAATCCTTAAATGTTCTCGAAAAAAACTCATGAAATAAAAAAGATTGCGCTAAAAAATGAAAAACAATGAATTTCAAATTAAACGTTTTTTACTCTCCGTGATTCTACAAAGTTCATATTTATTGGAAATAATTAAAATAATAAAAAGTAATATTATTTTGTCCTTGAAAATGTTACTCAAATAATATAATTCCTACTAGAAGAAAAGCTGTATTTATGACCGACTTCATTATGCTAAATGCCGACTGTCCTAAATTAAAACCATTAATTAAAAATATAGTAAATTTACCTTGTTAGTTAAATAGACTTTCAGATGCAGAATTAGTGACGAATAATAATACTCTGGGCTGTTTTAAAACCCACTGTATTGTTTCATTTGCAGTAAAAATGCTTCGGACCAGATATGAACAAATCTTTGTTAATTTAGAGTCGCGGAATTCGAATCCGATAATGACAATTTTTTATAAATCTGGATCCAAGAAATATTTGGTCAAAATTCGAAAAATCGCCATTTTGTGTAACGCTTGAGATGGTATATTTTTCGACAGGAAATAAGGTAAAGATTTCAGTAATGCTTCAAACAATGTTTATAACTGATATTTTACGGAAAAAAATGTAATATAATCATTTTAAAAAACGGTGCTTTGAATGGTCAATAGTTTCTATGCGTCGAATGTCAGTCTAACCCTTGTTCTGTCGATTTTTCTTGATTCTATTAGATCTTTATAAATCTCCATCGATCTTTTCCTAACTTTAACGAGATTTCTTGATCGTTAGAGATCTTCTTGGAACTCTCTCGATCGTTCGAACTTTTCCGATATTCTATCGATCTCTATCAATCTTTTCCGATTTCTCTCAAAATTTTCGATTTTTTTCGATTTTCTTTGGTTGGAATTTTCGGCTAAAAAGAGCTGACCTATTCTTCTATGGGTAAATCAGATATCCCTTTAAACGATGTTTCCCGGCGTCAAAATCCTTTTAGAAACGTTGGTATTTAGTAGTATTCTTGCAAGTGCGCACCTAAAATCTATGATAATACAACCCCAAAAAACACTAAAAGTCCGGATTTTTACTCACGTCATGTCCATTTGAAGAAAAACATATCATCAAGATATTCCACACATACTCAGAAAATAATATGGATATCTGAAAGATCAGCTCAAAAACCTGTAAATAAATTCATTGTTAAGATATCCGGAAATGTCCTAAAGATAATAATAATAATAATAATAATTACGTCTTTATTGGCAATTACAAATAAGGCTACAATATAAAAATAATACAAAAATGTCAAAGGGCGAGTCACAGTAATAGCTGTTTTACAGACTAACAAATCTTTCAGGTTATCCGCCAGAATGTTTAGCGATGTCCAAATAATATCCGGATAGTCATTTTTTGAAGTGTCGGTTTTTCCACTGTCGGCTCTTCGATTGTCGGCTTTTCGATTGACGGCTCTTCGATTGTCGGCTTTTCGATTGTCGGCTCGTCGATTGTCGGCTCTTCGATTGTTGGCTTTACGATTGTCGGCTTTTCAATTATCGGTTTTTTAACTATCGGTATTTTAATTTAACGATTTTTCGACCCGTAACCCAAAAAAGAAATACGGCTGCAGGTCGAAAAACCGACAAAAAACGACTGCCCGCTTGTCGATGTGTCTATTTTTTTATGCGTCAGTTTTTTGACTGTCGACTTTTCGACTATCGGCTTTATGACTGACGGTTGTTTTATTGCGGCTGTATGATTTGTCGGTTTTTAGATCCGTAACCTTTTAACCTATCGGGTTTTTGATTTATCGATTTTTCGACCGACACCCTTTATTCCCTCTCTGTTATAATTTCGCAACATTCATTTACCATTTACCATAAAGAAACGAACTGTATATAGGGAACCATTCCCTAATAAAAATTCACAAAACTCGATTTTTCAAAACCTTACATCGGAAATGGCCTCTACGCATCCGTGTCGGCGACATGCCGTTTGCGGGCACACCGTAAAACGCAAATCCCCAATCTCCGAAAATCTCTGCGTACCATAAGCGCATCCCGTGAATTTTCAATTTCCTAACTATTGACTGGTGATTAGTCTCGCCGATATTGTAAATGGGAAACGAATGGATGGGACGCAGGAAAATTGAACGAGGAAGATTTCTGGTCGAAAGATTTACATTTACATCGGATATTTGATGCCGGGGACGCACTCAGTGAGATTACCGCGAAATATGTGTTTACCGGATGTAGTTTTTGTGCGTGACACATTGCCATTTGGAAGGATACCGAGTGCGTCGATTCCTGCAATTAGTGCCGAATCAGCGTTTCCGCCGTCCGATGCGGCTAAACAAGGATGACAATACCTTCATGGACCGAAAGAGAACGAATATCCAGATATTAAAACAGTGGATGAAACACCGAGAAGGTGTGAGAACAACAGAGGCAAAGAGATTTAAAAGGTAAAAGAGAAAGAAGAACAAATACCGAAAGTTAAACAGAGAAGGTGAGATAAAGAGAGAAAGGACAATCTGTGTTACTAATACAGCACCGACTGCTATCGAAAATTCATAAATCACGCCAGTGCTATCGGATATCGAAAACGCTTTTGGAAGAGATCTGATAACCGTGCGTAGCATCGTTGTAACTGAATACATTATACAAAATGTCAACTCAAAATCGACATCCATTTGCAGCTACGCGAGTTTAAAGCAATTGAATGCGTTACTGTCCACGTTACTTGCAAATTAGAAATATGCAATTAGTAGGAAAAATGATGCGAAGCTATGGCCATTTCCCGTTAGCAAATTGAAACGTTCAGAACGTAGGCAAGCGTGAATATTCACACGTGTTCGGAAGTTCTTGTGTGTATATCATCCGGAAATCGCTGTTTTGGAATCGAAAATTCGTCGACCCGATTCGAAGCAGAAAAATGTCCGATTAGATTTAATGAAAATATTTGGCAATGGTTCTCTGTGCATTTGTTGTTTTCGTATTATACCTATAGATTGTTTCATAAAATGCTGTTGAAAATATCGACTTTTATTGAAGATTTTATATATTCTTATAAGAATTAATCTGGGATTGGAAAATGGTTAAGTAATCGAGTACGCTTAAAAAATTACAGATGATTTTCTAATAGATTTCTAATAGAAATTTGGAGAGTAATATTATCTACACTGTAATGTTATTTAAAAACGTATATGAATAATATTTCTGAAATACGATGTTTTAGTATTAAGAACATCTACACAGGGCAAACTTTCCTATTACGAAATACGAATTAGGACGAGTTCTCGTGTTACATTAATTAAAGAACAGAAAATAGAAGAAGTAATTTTATAAATGTCGAACTTAGGGGACAAACTATCGGATGTACCTAAACGTTATGGAAAAACTAATCCAATTCAAAATGTGAAATCATTTTCAACCGTCTCTCAAAGATAAAAATAGTCGAAATACACATTTTTTAAAAGAATTATTGATTGGTAAACTTTAAATAGCTATTTTATTAACATTTATTGAATCTCTTTCAATTTTGAAGCATGCAATATTGGCATAAGTTTAAAATATTTATTAAAGTTTTTAAGTGGGATTGAGCTGGAAAAAGTGGTGAATTTACAGAAGGGTGGACATTTTTCGCCCAGGAAATGAGCTAAAGTTAAAACGACTTAAGAACTCGAAAGAGATCAGAAAATTTACCTTATTTTCAGTTCCTATCATTTTTTCTACTTTTTTAATTCAATATCCATTGTAAATAGCAGAGCAGAAATATTTTCAGTTTGAATATAGGTAAAGTCAAGTACTCTTTAATATTACTTGATAGTTCGTGCATGATCGCTAAAGTGGTAATAATTATTGCAAAATGCCACCACTAACAGTAAATGGCACACTCATATAGAAAATCAATAATATTAAACGGGCTACTTAATATTAAATCAACAATAATGATATTACGTTAATTAAAAACAATTCTGGTAAAGCTCTGATCAGAATAAACATTACATATTTCATCAGGATCCGAAATGTATTAAGGAGATCATAGCAGTGTCTGAACAGAGGCATATTAATATTTCTACTCGGATATGTACCAAAAGCGACATCGCATAATTATTGCAAATAATTGATTGAACGGAAAATGTCATTTCATTTTTTCTAGACAGAAAAACTATACGATTAATGTGATTTATTTTTCTTTTTTTATTAGATAAAATTCTCATATTTTAAGATTTTATGTAACCAAGAAAATTGTAGAAATTATTGAAAGTATAGCAATGAAAAATATCACAATTTTTGGTAGAAGTTACGTTAATTTTTTTTTATTAAATTATAAATATATTTGAAAACTATATTATTATTATTATTAAGTAAACGACACAATCCCGGTGGGTTTAAGAATCTCTCATGAAGCGATCCAATTTATCCGAACGGTTTCGAGTAAAGATTTCGTGCTTCGTATATCGACGTCCCACAGTTTATTTTCCTTCCTTCGCAGGTTGCCATTTTTGCCGCTACATCAGCCTGCTCATTTCCTACAGTACTTTTATAAAAGAAATCCTTGATAAGATAGCGAATATTCTAAACTTACCTTCATTCCATTATATCCATAAAAGAAAAATGAAGCATTATAAATTTATCGCTCGCAATTAATAGCTACAATCGTAGATAATTAAAAATAATTGCGTGCTTGGTAACAAAAATGGAAAATATTTACAAATGAAGTCATTATTATATAATATTGAGGTAATCGAGTTCACTGTAATATAACTGATGCATATAAATTTTGTTAATATTAATGAGTAAGCATTCCCTGATTTTCTCTTAATAGTATTATTGCCGCATTGATCAATAAGCTATTCCGAAATTATCTTAATCTACAAATTTTGAGACTTGCTGCATTACTTATATGGTCAGTGGTATGCTGCGAGTGTAATAAATGGATATCTGAACTAGTATTGAATAAAAGGCCAGATTTATAAATTCCGAATGAAAAATTTCCCAAAAGTACATTAATAAAAAAAATTAAGAATACGAAAATAAATCCGAGTAGAAATTTCGATACGGCCCTGATCAGGCCCTGCTCAGGCTGCCTGATTATATTTCAGGCCCTTATCAGGCTACCCTATCAGGGCCTGATCAGAAACGTAACGATTATTTTGGTCCGGGCCTGATCAGGCATCCTGAAATAAGGCCCTGGTCAGGCCTCTGTCAGGGCTTTATAAGGGCCTGATGAGGTACCTCTAAAATTCGTTTAAACAATAATAATTAAATAAAATGAATCAAACAAATGTACGAGTCACTTTTATATACACTTTATATTTAATGATATATATTTATTATATTATTAATCCAACATTTCATAAATGTGTCATTCGAATGATTATGTTAATTTTTATTTCTGAATTTAATTTTTTAACATTAAAAATGTTTTATATTATTAATATTTTATATTATACTTTTATATATCGCATCATGTATTTGCATTTTTCAATGCTCGCAAATAAATAAGAAAAAATTTTACCCCGACCGGGAATCGAACGCGGGTCTCTCGCTCACTACGCTGGCGCCTTAACCACTACGCTACGCTCGTAATTGCAGCATTTTTAAAAAAATTGTGTCTTCTATAACCCATTAAGGCCCATACCTAGCACAACTCAGGTAGCGTCAAACCAACAATCGTCAATAAAATACCTGCCAAAAATCAAATACCCGTGTTTTTTTGTTTATAAAAAATAATAGTTTATAACATTTTGTCAAGAAACAACTTCGACAATAATGGTTCTATATTAAATCTGGCGGTTTTAATCCAATCTAAGAGAAAAATTGAACCGAAAATATGTACGATGTTTTGTTAAAAGTCGTAAATTTGTTGTAAAATAATAAGTAAATAATATGATCGAAAATCAGCTTTGGCCCATGCTAATCACATGGCGGTTAGCGCCAAATTAACAACTGGACATAGGATATTTGATAAAAATAAAATATGTGTGTTTTCTTATTTATAATTATATAATTATTTATATTAATATTTTATAAACAATTTCGTCAAACACGGTTTTAGACAAAATCTATTTACGGCAATCGATATTACGGAGTAAATTATCTATGAAACGTATATCTATTATTGTTATTTATTCTATATAATAGTAATACAATAATACATGTACGTTTTTCATATAATTTATCCCGTAGAACCAAATGTCGCATTCATATTTCTCGTGAAACCTCTTTTAATGATGTTTATAACAAATTCTTATATGCAGCTTCAAGTAAAGTTTGCTTTGCAATCCTTTGTTTCGAACATGATCAGGCAACAACTACGTTTGCCTGATAAGATGCAGGTTGTAGTCCTCCGACGAGTGCATGATCCGGCAGTATTAAGATCCACCTTATCAGGCGCGCCTGATTTCTGCCTGTTCAGGGCCTGATCCGGGAGTGACAATGGACACCTTATCAGGTGCGCCTGATTGCAGCCTGTTCAGGGCCTGATCCGGGAGTGATAAGACACACCTTATTAGGCGGGCCTGATTGATGCCTGATCAGGCCCTGCTAAGTTTTCAGGCAGCCTGGACAGATTTCTGCTCGGGAAATATCTGAAATTGTACAATTCCGGAAATTAATAAAGCGAAAAATAAATAATACGTTGATAGTGTTGTACAAATTGCCCATTTATTAACTATTTACTTAACGCAGGAATTAATTGTTTGTAAAAAAATAAAGAGGAAGCCTCCAAGCATAACTTTTTAGATAATTCCATTCATGATTTATAGATGACGCGTAAGATTTACGAAATCATTTTTTCCAAACAAATTAAATAATCAGAAATCTATATTTTCCCCCTTTCTGCCGACTCATGTGCATTCCCGAGGAGGAAACATATATCAATCACGATGAAAAATTGTCCGATTTTTAATTGAATAGGTTATTTTTATCATCAGACGAACGAAGCAGAATTCCCTCATTGAAAAAATGAGAGAACACCACCTCTGGCATTTCATCCCGATCTGCAACTCTACTGGAATCATCAGCAAGGTTTGTTGGTGCAGATATGCCTAGTACGCCGCACGATGGAATGTCTTTTCTTTGTTGAGAAAATGAATTTCACATATTACAGCTTATAGGATTTTTTTCTTGAAAACTGTCAACATTTGGAAAAAATTGCAAAGAACAAAAAATTCATAGTATTCATCAGAGAATGCAGTAAATTTTTTTATAATTTTTCGTAAATAAATTAAAATTTGGCAAATGATTGTAAAAAATCGCCTCTAATGTCATAACAAAATTTTTTTAAATTCTAGAATATTTCTCGATAAATTCTAAGAACTTTTCATTCTTAGCATTTTTTTAATAAAGCTCGCAGTTTTTTAGTTAGAGCGTCCAGAAACTTTCAAAGAAATTGTCATTGTTGCGGCTATTTTGAGGTCGTTAAAATAATGTAGGGTATAAAAGTAAAATTTTTTCTTGAAATTGAAGTATTTTATTCATCTGTGTTCAGAGTTTCAATAGAATTCCAATACTCGAAAAAAATTGGTATAAGAATAAATATTTCCCAATTTTTTTGGACAGTTGTTTCAAATTCGACGCCATATTGGAATTCCTGATGGCTGAAACTCAATTTTGATCTCGGAATCCTGAACGTACCTCTCAATTTTTGTTAACTTCGATTTTGATACGAAATACTCAATTGAAATTGAAGCAAGAAGAAGTGTCCTTTGCTTTTCTAGTTTTGTACATTCATTTTATTCTGCTTTAAACTATATAAAAATAGATATGCAATATACGTGAGCCTCAAAATCTTGATTTACCATGACATTTTGAAAATTGTTTGATTAATCTATAACTTGTTCGAAAAAACATTTTCGCTTAAAACACTTTCAGAAAAATTGTAATACATAAAATAATAACATATTGTAAAATTGAAGTGTATGTGAAGTAAAACATTCACATAATTTTGTTTTAACTGTTCTCTATTTTCAAGCAAACAATGTTTCTATAATTAAATTCGTTATTCAATTATAAAGAGTAGTTTATATGACCAGATGAGATCAAATTTTTTTTAATTTTTCATTGTATAGACGAAGACATATGTGAGGTTAGAAGGTTATGGTATAGAATTAATTTCTGTATCCCTGCATTGAAATTTTACAAAGATTGTAATAAGTTATATTTTTTTTTGCATATACAGTATAAAAAAATAAGATTACCAAGAAGTAGTTATGCAAATTGCTTCTAATTAAAAACAAAATTGTTCCAATAATGTCGCACTAACATAATTTTTGAAATGTGAGTAAGAATTCCTGAAGTGACTTCCTAATTTTCGTTTAGGTAAGAAAAGTATAGAGTATTTGTGATAGTCTATGATACCACTAGTAAGACGTCCAAAGGATTTTTTTAAATTGCTATTCGTTTAAAAGTGATTAACAATGGAACTTTCTTACATCTTTTTAGAAAACATTCAATATAGTAACTTCAAATTGGCACAACCAATTTTAATAACATTTGGATGGGAGATTTCTTGAAAGGCGTACTTTCGATAAATGTATATAATATAAACAAAAATAATAATTTGTTTAAACAAATTATATTTAAAATTTGTAATGTTATTAATACACAATGTTCTCATTTACGCAAATGAAAATTAGCGGCCACTTCTGGAATTTTTATCTATTTTTATTACTGAAAAGTTAAAATGGTTTTGCAGACTTTGTTATAGAAAATGTTGCTACTTTCATTTGGATAGATTTGCTAACTTGGAAAATAGTGATATTCGATTAGTCAAGTCTTTGTAAGATATTGTAATTCTGTATATTGCATAAATCCAATTATATATCAAAGTATTTCTGCATAATTACGGGCCACTTTTAGTCATCTGCCATTGTTTATTTAGTGCAGACAAAAGAAGAATGCATGACTAATAGGAAGTTAAAGCAACATAAGGAACTAATCAAGTAACTCTTGGTAAGTAATTACATAATAAATTTTGTTAAAAAATTAAGAACCCTTTAAACTAATCTTGGTTACACTAGAAGACTCGAGTTATCTGCCAAAATTTTGTTAAAATTTCTTGGAATAAGCGGGCATTTTGTATATTTCAAGGTGAAATAAAAAACGTATACCTGCATATCCTTTAAGTTTAAACATTTTATGCACTTTTCCGGTCATAGAAATCGAGGTATCGCCATGAAACATGAATTTAAAAAAACATAACCCCAAAAAATGTGTTTTTTCACATACTTTTGCCAAAATCAAATGAAAATACTCAATTTTTTCAAAGTTTGAAGTCAACATTCGAATGAGCACCTCTGAAAATAGTAAATAAGGTACATTCCGAACTGCCTGTGTATTATTTTCAGTTTGAAATATGCGGTGGAAGTTTTACATGGGAAACGTGCATTCTGGACATTAAAGGGTTAAGGCAAAAAAGTGATTCTTTTCTCAAATTCAAAGGCGCAAGATTCAAATTTGAGCAAAAATACTTCGGATCAAATTTTGGCATTGCACATTTTTGCTCAGAATGTTGTCGAGATTCACGCTCAGCAATACCTATGACTGGTTTAGAGTTAGGATTAGGATTGCAGTTATGTTTAAGAACAAAGGATTGTTAGAGAAACAATGTAACAAAATTTGTTAGTATATTATCATTTTCCTTAAAACACCCACTCAAGTAGGTTGCAAGGTAAACATTTTAAAACGCCATCTCACTTTCGCGAACACACCGAAAAAAGTGATACAATTCGCTTCGTCGGTGCGACGCGAGGAAAAAGAGAGTAAATCGTCGCTTGGTTAAATTCGGAAACGGAATTTCGCGAGAGGCACGTCACTCGGACGTTTCCGCCGGAAACGTACGAGTGGTGTACTTGAACACGGAAAATTCGGACGTGCACAGGGACGATGCTCGACCGCAGCCTGCACCATACATAACCCGGGTATATATGTATCTTGCACTCGTTTCAGAAAAAAGAGTGACACAAAAGGGTTACGGGGTGACTGGGTGGGTCGGCTGCACACCCGGGGGGAGGGGTTACGAAAAAAAAGGGGTGGAAAGAGGCAAAAAGGCAACGCGTCGGTGCTTTATTGTCGGCGGATTTGTCGCATTCGCCGACGTGGAGCGGAGAACAGGGCGAAGAGCACTTACGTATCGACCGTCGATAAAATTGGCCAAGCAAGCGAGACGTGCGCGCTATTTGTTAGGGATTCGAGATTTACGGGCGATCTTTTATTTTCCTTTAATTTCGCTGGGGTTCTCCGGTTGCGTTTTCGAGTAGCTTTACGTTTTTTCTCCGCTCTACCTGCCAGCCGTTTATTAGATTTGTCAGATTCACCGGATAAAGTCGTCAAGTCGATTGCTTCAAAATCAATAATCTGTAATTGAAGGAAACGAACTATAAAATATTTTAATAAATTTTAGAACCAAATCAAGAAGGTCGAGGAAATTTGTAAATTGGGTGTTTATGGAGTTACGTACCTGAGAAACTCCCCAGATTTTTTCATATTCGAGCTTAGTAAAGGTTATACAAAAGAAGAAAATAGTGTATAAAAGTTATAAGTCAATATAAATTTTATTTAATGAGTCGGCAATATTATCCTTATTTACACGCAAAGGATAAAGGGTAAAGGAAAGGAATTCTCCCCTGCTTTAATGACATTCTTACCCTATTCGCGGGTCGGCTCTCGTCGAACAGACAATTGAAGACATTACGGGACAATACTTCTTTTTTAATCCAAAAAGTTTTATTTTGCTTAGGATACAACAGTATGTACAGTGGGCTAACAGGCGCAAAATTAAACGACTAACGATAAGTCTTACAATATTATTCAAAAGAGAAAAACATGACCCTCGATTGGGTTCTCGTTGTTCTTTAGTAATAAATCTTGGTTATCGATCTATATATTCAGTTCTTTATGCGAGCTGTGACAATGTGTCTTGTTGATGTGATGTTAGGATAACCTTTCTCCTAGTGATGAGGGTTTTGCCTTTTTCTTAATTTTCTCCTTCTTAATTCGTCGATGAATTTGCCATCATTGAAAAGCCACCAGTATTTGGCATGTGTGGTGTGAAAGTCGTTGTAGTCTCTTGTTGGGATTGAGATCTAATATTTTTTGTCTGGTAAATTATTAATTGTATATAGAATGGTTTTATTCGACTGGTGGCGGGATATATGGTATGTTGTTATTGTCCTATATAAATCCATTTTTGTCGAAGAAAGAAAAAGTCGGAGGTATTAAATAACCAGTGGAGGCAGCATCTTTGCAATGATTATTGTTTATCCGTGTATACGACTGTAAATATTTGTTGTTTATTGTTTTAATATTCGCAAAGCAGTAGTCCCTAGTTAGTTCTACTATAAAACTGTCTATTCGTGGTATATTAAAAGGATAAAGGATAAAGGATAGGAATTATCCCCCGCTTTAATGACATTCTTACCCTATTCGCGGGTCGGCTCTCGGGTGGATAGGTCGGACATACAATCGAAAACATTTACAAGACAATACATAACAGCACATAGCAACACCCACCCAGAGCCAGTCCCCCCATTTCTGCGCCCCGTAGAACGTCTTGAGACCCCTCTGTATCGCATTTGCACGGGGTCTGGGAAAACTACGGAAAACCCAGACAGATACAGTCGAGCCTCCGTATTATGGACTTCCCTCTTATGGACTATCTGTTTTATGGACTTTTTTCTCCCCCAATTATGGACTTTTCCCTCTGTCGCTGTTTATCGCCTTCCCCCACTTTTGTGCTTACACACTTATACATACATACAATACATATGTACATGTGCCGCCTTTCACTCGTACTTGTAGCGAAAGGCGACGAAGTAGGGGAAGCGCTCTCTCCCCTTCATTGACCATATTCGGGATCGGAGCATTCCCGACGAGTCCATGATACGGAGGCTCGACTGTACAGTCGACAAACTACTTTATCATCAGGGGTTACCCTCTGATGGTAAAGCAGCCGTATCACCCACTCAGCAATCGGCCTGCTATCTTGGCCGTAGCGGGCGCAACGCTCGTTTTTTTTTATTTTTCATAAACACCTTTCCCTATCAGGTACCTTTCACCTGAAAGAGCGACTGTGCGTCGCACCGACCACAGGGCAATTGCTTTTGGTATTCGTAGATACCTAGACCCCGTAATCAGCGAACTTAAACATCTGGTGCACGTATTTTAGTTAAAATGGAGCAAATATGTATTTTGCCAATCCGATTCAAAACTGCGAATCGTCATATCTCGAGACCGTAATCAGGAAAACATCTGTACGTTGGTTGCCAAGCACATGTATAGTAGCGCCATCTAGTGATCGCAAATCCCGGGGGTCACAACGAGAACGTTATGAACGAAATAGTTTCACCCCCCTGCTCACGACTTCTTTCAGTGTATGTCTCAGCGTCCTATATTACCGACTGATTTGAACCCGGACTCAGCTGAACTATAATTACATATATTTATATATAATTTCAAACCCACCCTTTATTATTATATACTATGTCTATATCTTTATATATTTGCAGTAGAATATCACTGATTTCATATAAAAAGATAGTCAAGTAATTATTACTTAGTTTTTCAGCAACATCTACTTAAAAGAATTTCAGGAACTATTACATAAGTAATTAAGTAATATGTGCTGAACAAGTTAGGCAAATTTTACTTAGTTTTCAGTTCGGCAGATTTTACTTGACCAACTTAGGTAAAATCTATATACGATTTCTTTCAGTGTAGAAGCACTGCAATTACAAATGCATCAATAGTAAAGGTTACTTTTTGTAGACAATATATAGGTCGGAACAACGCGATTTAGAATTGGATTTTCAGTTCGCAAGCTTTAAGAAATTTAAATATGTGCTGACAGGCTTTTAAGCCGGAGTTAGCTAAGAAAATGTCAATATTTAACACAGGAAAATATTTTAAACGAGTTAGAGCTTTTAATAGTTTTTATCTCTGTCCTAATTTTCGATCATTGCAAGATCACATGGTTTAAATTCTCGTTATTGATCCCAAACAGCAAAACGACATCTTGAAGAGCTCTTTAATCCATTAAGAAGTCTTAAAAATGGTCTTAAGATGTTTTAATGTTTATCAGAAATAGTGATCTTAAAGTGATCTTTAAGATAGCTTGTGCGTCGATTTTAAGAGCTGTACATGTCCTCTCTAATATGAGATCTTAGAAAAGTGGAGTTTATTCCGATCGATATATCATTTATTTTATCGCATCAGATCCATCCAAATTTTTGTAGATTTATTTTGATCTTTACCTTTCAGTGTTCAGCTTTATTAATCCCGCTCCATCAATCTTATCATATTTGACTTTACTTTTATACTGATTGTGAATCTAATTTGTCCAATGTACATACAAATTTGTAGAAGGACTATCATATAAAGATCTTTCTTCAATATATAGTTAATTTTGTTAATCATGATTTTATATTCGCACTAATAAACATTGATAATAATCATAGTAGTATATCATTCGAATAATAGTAATAAATCGTCCTCTACCCTTCGAGCATTAAGCAATTGCAGCCGCTAACCAGAATAATTCCAATAAATACAATATATACAAAAAATGTAAAAACACGTCATTGGCTTTAAGTCTGGCGTAAGAAAAATATAATTTTTGTTTTCGGTATTATTGTGTTCGTGAGATTGGAGTTTACAACTGCATATAATGTATAGCATTTAGTATTAATTTTTAATCGGTCATATATAACGGGAAATTTGTGAGGAAGGTGAATTTAACTTGTATGCAAAAGTTAATTTGGAGGGCCAAATCTGAAAAATTCTACAATTTTGTCGGTAGTTTATTAACCGTATATAAACAAAATTGCTAGAAATGTAAGAAACTGATTGTACTAAATTTTAAATAATTGTTACAAGCAGGTTAGTAATATTTAATGTAAAACCGACTAGATTACTTTAATATTATGTTACTTTGTAGATATATCAAGGGTCAAATTTTCATTGTTGTATTCAATCATAAAATATTATCTGTGCATAAGATAAGTCAAGATATTTATGTTTAAAACTATGTTTATAACTACTTTTCAACAACTCTATTTTTCCATAATTGAATAATCCACATATACATTTAGAAATGTTTAGTCTAATGCATATTTACATTCAAAATAACCATTACAAAACAATGAACAGTCTTGCCCACAATACTGAAATTTCAAAACTTCAATTTATATATAAGTTTGAATACTTTTTGTGCATTAGAAAAGCAAAAAATGTTTATATTTAGTTCCAAGATAAATAAAAATATGATTTCTTGCTTGCTACTTCCGACTCTTACCTCCAATGAATACAGACATTATAGTCAGACATGCTTACTCGATGCATGAAAACCAATCGCTACTTACAGCAATATACGTGTTCTTATTAAATAATTATTGATAAGAGATTTCTCTTTCGAACTGGGATATTTTTGAAAATTTTGTAATTAAAAAGTTATATGCGCTTTTAAAAAAATAAAATCTGATTTATTTTTGCTTTTCAAATTTACATATTTCAGAGAAATACATTACTTTCATTACCTATATTGGCACATTAGTCTGAGAAAAATTAATGCTGAAAAATGTTATTAATTAAGAATAATCTTATAAATTATGTAACCATGTGCTGAATTTATATCAAGGCCCGGTGAAAAGGAACATTTATTACAACTAATTTAACATTAATATCGCAGGTATTAGTTAATCAAAGTGTTACGAACTTATTCGAAAGAACACTTGTAAATTAGATATTATCTGCAAAACTTTCGAGAAAGTTTATGGATGCAATTTTTATGCTCTTTACAACTGTTACGGAGAATCTTCCTTCCTTCCTTGTCTACTATAAGATAATAAAAGTAAAAACGTTTCTAACCAAAAATAATTAACATCCGAATATATTTACTGTGCTTTTATGAGTTGCAAAGGATTAAAAAAAAATAAACCACGAAGCTTAAGTTTAACTGATAAAGTATCTAAATGAATTATCATAATTGTAGAATTTTAACAGGAGAATGAGTAACCGATTATTAATAACATTGAAATTACTACATAATTTTAATAATTTTGATAAATTTTAATTTTAATCTTAAAATGTGGGGTTATTAAAAGCTGAAAATTAGAATAAGAATGATTAAGACGGGAGTTTAAGTAATCAAATAAAATACGAAAATTGACCTGCATTGGAAATTTTAATTAAAAATTACCATAAAGTAAGTTTTTACATGCGGTGTATACAAAACATTTTTTTTTTAATTCAAAAGTTTTAAAGTTTTAAATACCTCCTACTGTAGCAAGTATTTTATTTTTAAAATTTAACTAAATATGCTGCATAATTTTTCTAATTATTAAAAGAAAACGTCAGGTTACTTTTTTAACATATTTCTTTCATGTTAACGGAAACATATTTCCTGGCCAAATTGACTTTTAATATACTTAGAGTTGCAATACTTTAATCTTCATAATGAGCGTCTTAACGTACCTGCCCGGTTTCATATGAAATAAGTTTTCTTGTTTAAAAATTCGTTTAAATTTTTAACGAAGTCTTTACTACTCTAGGAGATTACTTTATAACCAAACATCCACACCGGAATCAGGATTTATAGGTGGGTAAAAGTGCGATTTTTCAACGTTGGAACAAAGCTCACACGAATGTTTTGGACGGAAAATCGGAAATAATTGCGAATTCTTGTCGGTTACGCTCTTCATTTATGCAATATGCCATTAACGATCACAACCATACACTAACATATTACAAATAAAAAAAAAATGTAGAACATTGCTTAAAGCACGTTATATAAAATAACCCATACATCAATATAAAAATGAAAAAATAATATCATGCAATTTATTGAAAGCCGGTATTTTAAAGTTTTTACCAATTCACCAGTTTAATGGTTTTACCGATACTCGAAACGTAACTTTTTTAAAATCTCTTCGAAACTAGCGTGGTAAAACAATGTTATAAACCACGGGGAATTATGGAATGTAAATGTAACTCACTTTCAAAATACACTGACATATAAGCATATACATATATGTGACTGAAGGTTTCATTGCATGCGCGACACAGATCCATAAGTATTTGAAAAAATAAAACGAATTTGAAACAGACACAACTAGTGACGCGTTCTAATTATTAATGTGCATCTTGCTCAAAATAAGAAAGTAGACTGTAAAAAATATTGACATCAAAATTACTATACATGAATATGAAGTCATTTGCATATACAAGTATTTTAAATTTAATAAACATGGTTATTTTAAACTAATATAAGCGTATATTAAATTTCATAAAGTGTACGTAAAGGTTAGCATGAATAAAATATGTTAATATTATTCTTCATAAAGTCGAGGTACTGAAATGATTTGTAATTCTTATCGATATTTGTTAGACTTACTATTATTTATTGTTGTACATGTACATTTAATATTAGTATAATAATTTGCATAAGTATTTTAATGTGAGATAATTTTTGGGCTACAGAAACTTCACTAGTATAAGGTTTTAGATAAAAAATATTGTATATTGATGATAAAACTTTCTTCAAAACAACTCTTTAGACCCAAAATCTTCTATCATTGGTTAAAATCTTGTTAAAAAGAAGTTTTAGATTAAAAATATTTAATCTATGGTAAATCTCTCACCAAAAGTAGGTTTTGAACTAAAAATCTTCTGTCGATGATAAAACTTCAATTAAAACAAAAATTTAGATGTAAAATCATTTGTTGATGAAAAAACTCTCATCTGAAGAAAATTTCTGATCTGGAGTTTCTTATCAATGGTAAAAGTATTGTCGAAAGAAGTTTCTAAATTTCAAATCTTGTGTGCATGGTCAAACTTTCATTGATAGAACTCTTCAGATTCGAAGTCTTCTGGTGATGGTGAAAATTTTGTTGAAAGAAAGTTTTACAACTCAAATTTTGTACCAATTTCTGTCACTAAAAGCAAGTTTTGAACCGAAAATCTTCTATGTCGTTGAAAGAAGATTTCAGATAAAAATATTCTTGTCGATAATAGAACTCTCACCTAGTAACTATGTCTCTGCTCTCACCTGAAGGCAGTTTCTAACCAGACATTTTTTGTGAGTAGTTTATCTTCTTTTTATTATTAAGTACAGTATTAAGTACAAACATGTATGTATATTAAATCTTTAATATTTGAGTATATTAATTTAAAATTAAGACACCGTATATTAAGATTAATTTACTTGTGTATATTTAATGTGCCCTGAGAATTGCAATAACTTCCTTTATGATATAGAGAAATTCAGAGACTTGAAATTTCCAAAAAAATAAGTCATTGATAATAACAAATCTTTTTACTCCCAAAAAAGGATCCAAGTGCGAAAATTAATTTTTGTTTATCAAAAATCCGCTAGTAGTACAATTTGCCCATACACTGCAGGCCCGCCATACTTTCATACAAATTTGTCATTTTATACTCGAGAAATTAATGTTCACTGGGTATCTATAATATGGGGAGGACAGTAATCCTAACTACTCAGATGCTAAAAATCAATTTTTTCCTGAACTTAAACTAACTTAAACTTTCCTGAACACTCTATATTTGTCGCTATTTGATACAATTATTGATGGGGGTGATTCTGCGAGATTCAGAAAGACAAGTCGAAATTTTATCTTTTCGAAAAACTTCCAAAATTTGATAAAAAATACCTCCCCGTGGTCCCAAATGGGCATCTTATATTTCCTTAGCACATTGCAAGGCGTATTGAAATTCCATGTTCTCGTAGTAATTTGTTTCGAAAACGAGATGATTAGGAATACATTTAAATATTTTTTTATTATCAAATACACGTGTTATTTTCTTAAACAAAATTTAATTTATATGTGAATGCAGTAACAATTATACAGGCCTGAGGCTTAATTTCGTATTAAGTTTCCTTGTATTGTTTGTTGTTTCATTGGGCCGTTCGTCTTTCACTTTTTATTCTTTTTTTTCATTCATGCTCGAAGCGATGATGTCCCATGCATTGTTGCAAATGCTTACCGCAGAATAGCCAGATCCCTTTTTTCTCTTCAACGTTGGCCTTTGTTAGAATAAACCCGTATAAATATCGACAAAAGTCATGAATACTTTGCAGCTAAAAATGACACCATGAACAATCATACACGAAAAACAAAATAAACAACGATGCAATGAATAGGGAGCGATTTCGGACCACTTTTGTATTTTCCACATGATGGATCTTTCTACAACGAAAGAAACGAAGACAGTAAAGCTTTAATAACAGGTGTTAAAGCCCGGGTCACAGTAAAAAAAAACATATATTTCGATATTTTTGCTGACTGAAACTAAAGTTTTGTAAAGTTTAGAAATTAATTGCAGTTTTGTCAAAATATAACGCGTTAACCATCGAACAAAATAAGAAATATAGGTAAAATCCATGGCAGCGTTACAGTCACATTACTATGAATTCAGACCGCAACGCTTTCTATGAGGAAAACAGGGTAGTGGGTATGTTATATAGTCGAGATATTTTATTACTCATGCATGAAAATTCACAATATTATAGCTTAGAAAAAGATATAATCAGTAAACCCTTAGTGATAAATAATTTAGAAACACATTAGAAAGTCATTTTTACGTCCATGACCACTCAATTCCTGTCGGTACAACAATGACATTATTTTGAACGTTTCCATATGTTTATGTAATAAAAATCTCGACATGTGTCTATATTGGATTTCCATTATACGTCCATAGTGATGCCTTTTTGTAATGTCAAAGAATGTTAGGACATACACAAGCCTTCAGTACATAATGCACATATATATCGTTTAGAGATTTTTGGGCACCAGTTGTCTGAATATACCAAATATGCATTATTAATCACCCAACCATTGGACATAAAATGGACATAATACCCAAACAAGGAATTATTTCCCAAGCCACAGTCAAAGTGCCCTATTTTTATAAAAAATAACCAAATTAAAACCTAAATTATGTCATATAAGGTAAAAACTGACATTGAGGTATATTTCATGGGTTATTATTACCAAATTATGATTTTAAAAATGAACTCCTGGCCAAAATATATTTAAGGTATATTTGTTAATATATATTTAACAAATTTCGACACAACAAACGGTCATGAAAGTTTGGTAACAGGCATGTAACATTTTAGTACATACTTTACATAGTTTGAATGTAATCTGATTTGAAACTTAAACTGATGTTTTAAAAATTAAGTTATCGTTAATAGTGAAAGTCGTCGTTAAATTGCCTAAAATAAACTTATAAACCCGTATTGACAGAGAGACGAAATTAAATAATTATTTATTTGTCAAAGTATTTAAGGACACATTCGTTACTAACCTTAAATGTTAAAATATTATGTCTCTCATGTAAGCAGTGAAGAATGGTAAATGAAATGACGAAAAAAAAAATTTCTAAAAATGATATGAAAGAGCTTGTTTTTGATCTTGATAGTAGTAAAAACATCATAATAAAAAAATATGATGTTTTATACTTTAACCACACATTTTTCAAAAAGACCTCTTAGTTGTTAAATTATGACCTCTTTTCAACTTCTTTGACGATAATCTTTAATACCATCAAATTACGAACGTACAACGACGACATGTTATGCACTCATCTGCCGCCATAGGTGGTTACGATACTTGTGACCCTTCCCTAATGTTACTAAAGAAATGGATTTTCATTTGGAATATCCGCCGCTTTTGGGATAAATACCTGATAGAGATCGACTGATCTGTGCTCCTTCCCTGCATGAATATCCAGATGTAATGTTCTAATTGTAAATGTCCTTTTTGACTTTCGCCAAATTTTTTTCTATGATATTACTTGGCAATTTGATTTCTCCGAGTGTTTTACAATTACAATTGTATATTGGTGAATGTCCCAAACTGACCCCCCAAATAGTAACGGCCATAAAGATGTTAAAAACCAATGTTTTTTTGAGGTTAGGTAATGTTTCATTTTGTAGAAGGTCACTTGTCTACGTTTCCCATCTATTGGTAATATTTATCGGAGTGGTTTTATGCAATATGATGATGACGATGATGACAATGTCCGGTGCATCTTGATAATGATGAAGATCTCGAGTCTTAGGTGATAGCCATGATGATAATGATGTCGGATTCGGTTGATGTAGATGACAATGTCGAATGTCGGTTGATGTAGATGACAATGTCGAATGTCGGTTGAAGACGAAGGAAGATGTCAAATGTCAGACGATGACGATGAAGATGTTGAATATCAGGTGATGACGGTGATGATTTCAAATTTTGGGTGATGCCTATGAAGATGTTGAATATCAGGGTGCACCTCCAAAACTCGACAAATCATTAAACAGACATTTCACAAAACAGACAATCAAAAACCACACATTTCAATAAGAAATATTAAAAAACCAGTCATTTAAAAAAACGTTTATTTAAAAACCAGACATTTCAAAATACAGACACATTTTGTAAATCTGTTGTTTGAAATGACAAGCTTTTGAATGTCAGTTTTTTGTAATGTTTGCTTTTTGAATGTCGGGTTTTTGAAGTGTATGTTTTGTGATTTGTCGGGTTTTTGACGTGCACTCGGATATCACATGATGATGATGAGGATGTCGAATGTCAGTTGCTGACAATGAGGATGTCGAACATCACGTCATGGCGATGATGACAATAATGATGTGGAATGTTAGATGATAACGATGACCGTGTCGAATGCTATATCATGCTGCTGATGACGATGGCGATATGAGATGTTGATTGATGACAATGAAGATCTCGTATGTAAGGTGAAGACTGTAATGACGCTGGCGATGTCGGATATCGGTTGATGACGCTGAAAATATCAAATGGTAGGTCATGAAGATGAAATGTCTTTCATTACCAAATTTCGGCTTTAAATTTACCGTTTCATTCTCCACTTATTTGAAAGCCGAATTGGCATTAATCAAGTTAGGGGCGTTGGTGATTTCGACCAATTCGGAAGTCGAATTAACGTAATATCGATCAATTTTGCTGCTTGGGTATGTATGTCTATTGTACGCCAGGTTGTGATTTGGTTATGAAAAAGATGGTCATTCGGAAAATGGTTCCGAAATGTTCAATTTTGTGTACTCACAGAAACCAACATTGTCCAAATTGCGTGTACAGAAAACAATTTAAGATACATTAAGATTTATAACTATTCCTCCAGGAATTCCCGTCAATTGAAAAAGTTGTCAGGGAAGGATGTATGAATCAAATTCAATGGCAATGTCTGAAACCGTTATCAGATCATTCATCCATCCAGGAAGACTCGTTATTCTCGTTTTGTTCCGAAATAATAAAACGTTGTCACACATGCTATTTGGACGAGAAATGAAAGTGTTTTCTAGAAACGAAACGAAATATGGTGTATGGAGGGTGTGCATGGTTGGAAAAAGGAATGGGGAGGGGACAAATCTACGTCAAACTCCGTTTCGCGACGACGTTATAAAAATTACACGTATTTCCATCTGCGAGTGATACCATCAATCCACAAGCCGCGAGATATAAAAGGGAAGACGAAATGAATCTCGTCGAGAATCGCCCGGCGTGATTCAGAGCCGCGATGGAAACATTCACTCGCACCTTGTGGATTTTCCGTCTTTCTTCTCTTTCAGCACTTGCGCGCAGACACGCCCCCATTAGCACACAAGCACTAACGGACACGGTTCCGGGATTGCTGCGCTTGCTTTTAGATTTTCCTTCCTCTTTTTCAGTTTTACTTTTTGCCGAACTCCCTTTCTCGTTTGAGGTTTATTTCTTTGTATTTATTGCGCTGCTTTTATTTCTTTAAATTTTTTTCGAATTCGTTCCTCGGAAGGATTATTCCGTCGTAATTGAGCCTTGCGCTGAAAATATATATATTAATAGAGAAGGGAGACTTCCGCTAGCGCTTTCAACGACTTTCTATTGTAAAACGATTTATTAACTAAAAGAAAACGTAAGATGTCTTAGCCTCGAGTGCAATCTCGTTTTTTTTGCCTTTTGTTCGAGATTGCTGAAACTATAGAAGTACTAGAGACTGTATGTATTTTATACTGGAGGCAGGAAAGAATTCAACTAATAATTATTAAAGTTAGATATTGATTAAGATGTATTAATTAAAATATTCAAGATTCTTTGAAATCAGATTGAATATCAAGCCTAGGAAATGTCGTTATGATCATGCAATATACTGTCTTTAAACATATCAAATAATATCTTCATAGATATGTCCAGATTCGCAAGGTCTCCTACGACTTTGGTCAGACTTGCTTTTCTGGGTTTAACCAAAGTTATTGACGAAAATTCGAAAAGATTTAATAACAAACTTCTAATTATTAGTTTATTTTGAATACTACAAAGTTAATCTAGACCCTGACACATACCTTGAAAAATAGAAGAATATATTTATTTTAATAACAATAAAATACAAGGGAACTTTTCGAGAAAATCGATGCAAGTTAGCTTCTTCGGAAAAATGGCTGATATTTCCGAGAAATCAGTCTGCATGACAATCTCCCATAGTCAATGTCAAGCAGTGGCAAGGTGACAGCTATGATCAGTATTATATTTTATTTATTCAATATCTATATGTTTTCAGGGTCGCTGAATTCCAATTCGGTATCAGTTCTTCATGATCACGTTAGGATCAAGGTCAAGTCAAGGTCATAAATAGAAAAAACTCATAAAAACGTCGCGTATCACTTCTAAGTTGTTTTTATGGTCGCTGAATTCAAATCCAAGATTACGAGCGTGAAGGTCGTGTAAAGGTCATTCATTAAATCATCCACGTCATAGCAATACATTAATGACGATTCCTCTTTCATCGTAAAAAGGGTTTTAAAATTCTTCTCTTCTGTTTCGATATAAAATAATTAAAAACTCATGCTTTTTGATAGTCAGTTTTGTTGTTTCACGAAAGAAACTAAATTTTCCGTTTTATTTTTCGGTACACCGAAATCTCGCACTAGATCATCTAGATTATTGAAATGTTCATGAGTTACAGTTTTAGGAGCCTTTTTTAATTATAGGGTACACAGTACCACTACCTCTACTCGCACATTGAAACCTTTTCGAATTGATACATTTTCAGTATCATCGATTAAACTCGATATTTTCCGTGAAACGTCAGTATATTTTTCTACTGGTTTTGTTGGATATGGATTCAACGACCCTAAAAACTTCTTACAGTAGTGGTACACGACGTTCCTATGGTTTTTTCTACGTATAACCTTGACTTGACCTTGATCTCGACCTGATGGGGATGAACTAACTGACGTTGCAGAATTTTTTTTTGTGGGGATGAGTTATCAGAGAAAAAGTCTAACTATTATCGAAAGATCTATGTCTTTCTTATGCGTATCTTCATTTTGAAAAATCGTCTGCACCTAATAGTAGTTTTCGATACAAGGGCGTATGCGTAACACACCCACACGTGTGTCGAAATATTGTTTACGTACGGCTTTTTCGTGCGTAAAGTATAATCGAGTGCGTAAAGTTTACTTTACGCACAAGTTTACTTTACGCACCGAAAAAACGTACATAAACTAGTATTGAAAATCGAGCAGTAGTTCAGGCATTTGAGATTAGCTGGACTTTGCCATCCAACTATCGCATTCAATCATCGCATCCAACTATTACCAGAAAGTTTTACTCGGTGTCTCGGATATCACGTAATTCAGATTGGGAAAGCAGAATGGACCTCTATACTATTGTCTCAAAATCAGAGGGTCTCGTCTTTGTATAGAATAACAAAGTGTATAGTATTAACATTTCCTTACATAGAAAATACAAAAGTTCTTTCGATTTTCTGTGAAGATGCAAAGCTTTTGAACATTTTCCTAGTAAAAGTATTTTAAATTTCATTATGTAAACTCACGTGAAACGATTCTATCGAATCGCGAAACTTTACACTTACTGTAGAGTATTTTTATAGGGTTTCTGCGATAATGATACAATAGTCTCTAGGGAAATTCTGCATGGAATTATGTATAAAATTTCCAGAAGAAATCACAAAATTTCACTCCACAGTTTTTTTTATATCCAGATATACCGTTTATGTGGGTACGAGTATTTATTTTTATGTTTATTTTATAATTATTTTGCGAGTAATGAAAGACAATAAAAGTATTCTATTCACAGGTCAATATCGTTATTTTTTATAAAAATTCTAAACATTTTTTTAAACTAATATTGCTAGAAATTTACAGTTTGTAAAATGATGTAAGAGAACATACTGAATGGAAAGCAAATGAAAACTAATATGAGATTGATTATTTCACAGTTAAAAGGTTAACGAAATATTGATATTTAACATTTTTTAAATATAGTAATTGTAGTACAGAATTAGCGTTCTGACATAATAATACTAACAATTATATTTTTCGTTCGCCCAAAACACAGGCAACAAAATGTGGCTGATCTACATACCTAGAAACAGAACTATACTCTTCCAAAGAATTTTGATGCGCTGAATCCAAAGCTGCCAATAAAACTAGAAAATAATAATTGCTATATCACGTCATGATTTTTGAGATATTCTAACCTAAATGTGCCAAATACTCCGCTTTTGTTCAGTTTCAATAAGTTTTTGTGACGGAACAAACTCTTTGTTCTCAATTTGGATGAACGCAGATTAAAGTGCTGTCGTATCAGCTTTAAAATGCTTTTATAGTAATTCTGATTCGATTTTTTTTTCATCGAGTTATCGCATTCTTTATCGAGGCACGATTATGATTTTCGTTTATGGCACATTTAGGTTATGATATCTCAAAATCTTGACGTAATAGCGCAATTCTGCAACCAGCTTCGGATTCAGCACATCGAAACCTTACGGAAAAGTATACTCAGATTTCTGCTGAATAGACTTTAATTTGATTTTTACCAAATTATGAACATAAATTTTGTACTGCCAAGAAAAGATACTAAAAATGGTCAAAAACGGTATTTTTTGCGTTTTTAGGTTAGGATAACTTAAAATTTTAACGTGATGGAACAATTCTGAGCAACAATATCGGCCTCATTTTGTTAGTTATTTTAATACAATTACACGTTTACTGAATATATGAGAATCGAATTTATACATTGATAAAACTTCGATAACTCGATGAAAAAAATCATATCAGAATGACTAAAAAGGACTGTGAAGTTGATGAATAGCACTGTACTCTCCGTTTGTCCAAATTGAGAGCAAAATATTTGTAATCGTTTGTACGGTGTTTTTTGTACTTTCAGGTTAGGTTATCTAACGATCGTGACGCGATAGAAGATTTGGATTCAGCGTAACGAAACCGTTTGGAAAGTATTGTCCGGTATGTGGTTATAAATTTTGGTGGCCTGTGTAATTGTTGAATCTGTGAATGTGCAATTAAAAAACAGCCGCGCTTAAAGCACGCATAAGTATTGTTATATTACCTTTATTTTTGAAAGACCAGTGTTTAATAAGGTTTAAATTTCTTCATTTCTTTATCAGCAACGCGCTCATTCAAAAGAAAATTAGGACTATATAAACACTGAAAGCGAAAAATTAAAACTTTTCAAGACTTTCTGTTATTGAAAAATTTACTTTTAATTCGGGAGCGTATCTTCTTTTCGAGATGTAACAAAGTTTTTATATAAGAGGAATCATTTATTTAATATGTAAAGTATAAAAATTATATACGTTTCTTTATTTTTCCATGAAATTTATGAAAAAGCCACTGATACCAACAAAGAACTTATATAATATGCTCATGCACTATAATTAGATGTGGCCTTTTCAAGTCAGACACGTATTGTCAAACTTCATGGATTGGTTATTCTCAATATTATCTACGGAACTGGTGTTTGGTTTTGTTTACACACCGAAATATCAGATACAGGTAATAAATTACATGGAAAACATTCAGTTTTTGGTTCGAAAAAAATTAGGCAGTTTGTATCGATTTATTGTATCTACGAATGCATTATAATTATATTTTGCCTTTTTTGTTAACTACGCTGGAAGGTAACGTTTCTTCCTGATAATACATGTCAAATAGTTGTTTTTGGAGAATAAAATTGCTGGTAAATCGAGAAAATAGGGGATTCATTAAGTAACTCACTTCCCTAGGTGCTATACTTGTTTCTTTTTCCAATTAGACGAATAATTAAATGACAAATGTGACGAAATATATGCTTTATTTATAAAACTATTGTGCGTCAAATTTTTTGTTGAATAAAAAAATTTGGTCTTTTCAGAAAACAATTTTCCTATAGTTTTCATCACATCATTTTTCATATCACACAAATGCAAGAGAAGAATTTATGTCCATGATGTTATACATATCTCGATCCGTTCATTTGTCTTTTCGTTCATCCATCGAACAGCACGTGTTAATGATCAGTTACCATTTCTTAATTGTTGTATTAAGAATCATTGTATTTTTATAATTTATACATCGAGTAAAGAATGCATATATCTTTAAACTAAAATAGAAAAACTCAGAGGTGAAATTTCATACATTTATATACAGGGTGGCCGATTTATCTGAAGACATCGAAATATCTCGAGAACTATGCACAGAATCAAAAAAGTTGTCGGATGAAAGTTGTTCGACACGAAGGGGGGCATCCAGTGATAATTAAATTTACCCCCTCCCCCCTCCCCTGGAGGTGGAGTGGGGGCAAAAACAATAAAACTTAAATAGGAACCCCCATTTTTTATTACAGATTTGGATTCTCCGGAAAAAAGTACACGAACTTGACCTAGGAGCTATTGCATTTTGGTTCACAGGTGGCGCTGTAATCGATAAAAATCCAAATTTATCCGAAGACATTGAAATACCTCGAGAACTATGCACAGAATCAAAAAAGTTGTCGGATGAAAGTTGTTCGACACGAAGGGGGGCATCCAGTGATAATTAAATTTACCCCCTCCCCTATCCCCTGGGGGTGGAGTGGGGGCAAAAACAATAAAACTTAAATAGGAACCCCCAGTTTTTATTGCAGATTTGGATTCTCCAATATTGACAATTTTCGCCCGCGTAGCGGATATGGAATACGGTCATTCTAACAAAGCCGGGAAAAAATACATTTAGCGTTACCCAGGAACAACGACGTGGACGTAGTATTTTTCTGTTCCCTTTGGGGTGCTTGTTTTACGTGAGTCCCCTTGCCTCTCACTGTCTCACTGTTCACTTACTTGAGTAAGTGTTCGAAATGTTGACCTTCCACTTCAATGCATTTATTTATTCTTTCTTCAAATGACTTTATACATGATAGAATCACATCTGCAGAAATTTCTGCGCAAGCAGTTCTTTGCGTTCCACCATGTTTTCACGAGTCGTTGGTACTTGTTCATAAACCTTACCTTTAAGGTAACCCCATAGGAAGAAATCCGGAGATGTTAGATCAGGTGACCTCGCAGGCCAATTAATGGGGCCACCTGTACCAATCCACCTACCATTGTAATCACGGTCTAGTATTTCCCTTGCTACTCTTGAAAAATGTGCTGGGCAACCATCATGCTGAAACCACATTGTCCGTCAGACGTCCATAGCAACATCCTCAAGTAGTAATGGTACTTCTTGTTCTAGGAAATCTCGATATTTTGTTCCATTCAAATTACCTTCAATGAAATAAGGACCAATGAGTTTATTTCCTATGATCCCACACCAAACGTTCACCGACCAAGGACGTTGATGATTAACTTGTCGTAACCAATGGGGATTTTCTACGCTCCAATAATGCATATTATGCCTATTGACGCCACCATGGTTCGTGAATGTAGATTCATCTGAAAATAATACATTAGCAAAGAAATTGTGGTTCGTTTGCATTTTTTTAAATGCCTATTCACAAAACACCACGCGGTTATGAAAATCATCGCCATCTAGTTCCTGGTGCAGTGAAATGTGATATGGGTGAAACTTATGACGATGCAATATTCTTTGAATACTGTCTCTGGAAATGCCGGAATCGCGATGTAATTGTCGTGTGCTTACATGTGGATTTTGGTGAATAGCTGCTAGTACAGCTACTTCGTTAGCTTCTCCTGTAACTGTTAATCTTCGCTTCCTTTTTTTCATTTGTACACTGCCATCAGAGTGAAAGGCATTCACAACTTTGTAAAAAAAAGAACGCGAGCAAGCATTATCTGGAAAACGCTCAGCATACAACGCAACAGCATCGTCAATATTCCTCTTACATTCACCATAAATAAGAATCATTTCGATTTTTTCGGGAACTGTAGCAGGATTCATTTTTAACTTGCAATTCGATTTAAGCAATGGAGGGTAGACAAAAAATAGTCACGTAAACGGAAAGTTGTTACTCTAAAAGCAAAGTGACCTCCGACCGAATTACTACCAATACAATGGACTTCAAAAACAGTCTTACACTGAGAGACCGTGAATACTAAATTTTAATATGGGGATTAGAAAGTCGCGATATCCATTTACTTCCCTTCAGGAAAGTAGAGAAAAATGTAGGTGAACTGGTTACGTGTGACTCAACTTATGTATAAAATGATATGCTACTTTATTTTCGAGTTATGTCGCCCTCTAGCGTTATGTAACAGAACCGGCGCCGGTGATGGCCGAAATGCAAGCGATGTACATGTATGAAACCACGTGAGTTCTCTCGGGGTCCGGTAGATGGCGACGAAATCCTCAAATGAAGTAAGAGTTTCGTTTTGTTTAATAGAAGCTGGTTTGACCGTCAATGCTCAGCTTATTTATTCTCATTTCGGAAAAAACATACAGAGAGAGAATGAATGAGCTGAGTGAAGGGACATGACGTGTTTTTTAATGGATTGCGTGATGTCCTCTTTTTGTTTATTAAATAATAAATTTAAAACCTAAAATGTAATTTTATTGAAGGTAGAAAACTTATTTATAAAATTGCTTCCATATTGTATGCACAATTTTTATGTAATCAGTTTTGATTTTTAATATGAAGAATATCAATTATTCATAATCTTAATTTTTCGAATGGACATTATTAAAATTTCATATTCAGAATAACAATTTTCGCAATTGATATTACAAAATTCTAATATTAGAATTTTTAATATTAAATTTTCATAAAGGGATCAAATTGTCCCTATTTGCCCCCTGGATGCCCCCCTTCGTGTCGAACAACTTTCATCCGACAACTTTTTTGATTCTGTGCATAGTTCTCGAGGTATTTCAATGCCTTCGGATAAATTTGGATTTTTATCGATTACAGCGCCACCTGTGAACCAAAATGCAATAGCTCCTAGGTCAAATTGGTGTACTTTTTTCCGGAGAATCCAAATCTGCAATAAAAACTGTGGGTTCCTATTTAAGTTTTATTGTTTTTGCCCCCACTCCACCCCCAGGGGATGGGGGAGGGGGTAAATTTAATTATCACTGGATGCCCCCCTTCGTGTCGAACAACTTTCATCCGACAACTTTTTTGATTCTGTGCATAGTTCTCGAGATATTTCGATGTCTTCAGATAAATCGGCCACCCTGTATACGGATCTTGATTTTAACAAACCACCAGTTTTTATTGTTTAAACAGGAAAATCTATAACAATACAATTATTTTTATCCGTGTACTTATAAAATAAATATATTCTGTAATTAAATAATTTTTATACATAAAATGATTACATATCTAACATTCGTATGTATTTAGAATTACAGATTATTAAACAGATGAAGTAAATCGATGATCACCATTGTTTGAATGGCCTTATTGAATATGCATTACACCTTCATAAAACACAATGCTATGAATAAATTGATTCCTGGAATCCTTAAAAGCACATTTATCCTTCGTAAGAAAAAGTAAAACAGTTTTGCATTTTACTTAAATTATTGGAAATTGTCACTTTACATAAAAGAAGAGCGTCAGATATTGTTATACACTTTCACTTACACTCCGTTTAATCTGTATTAAAGATGTCGAACAACTACAAAAATTGGACTCTTTTAAAATATTATAATAAAAAATGATATCTTCTATTATTACTAATTATTCCGTCGGTTTAAGTATTGAAATTAATAGAAGCAGTCATTCGAATGCAAAATATCAGTTTGATAATTTACGAAATGTTGAATATTTATGTACTTCTTGTTGCTTTTATAGGTAAAAACGTTGGAGGTAGAGGACAATGCAACTAACATCCGGTAACAGATCTTGTTTTTTGTGTTATGCCTTCACGTACGCGAAAACGGTAAAATTAAAGGAGTGACGGAGGCAGAAATAGAGAGAGAAACTAGTCTCCGCGACATGCAAGCAAGAAATTCGGTTGAAAAGTGGGGCAACGAAGATGTCTAGCGAAATAATTGATTTTACAAAGGATCGCTTGGGACGAATTCAATTAAGTGCATAAATATACTCTCTAAAAATACATCACTGTTTTAAATAATCCTAAAAAACATTTAATTTTTTAGTTAAAGCGTGTTAAACATTTAAGCATTAAGCTTAAATGCACAGGTATTTAATTTTAACTTTCGACGTATATTGAACATACGACGAATTTCAAAGGCATCAAATTCATGTCCATTCAAGATTTAATTTTAGAACATACATATATCGTCTTGAAATGAAAAAAATGTATTTAAGTTATTCATCCGATAAAAACGTACATGATCGTTATTTATGTATAAATGTAATTTAACCCTTTCAGTCACAGCGGGACACCAGTGTCCCACCTGGTACCAGTACACTTAATCATATTCTATTTCATCGTACCCCACTTCATAGCCTTCCGTTTCATCGTCTGGACACTTCATCGTCTACGACACTTCATCGTCTGGACACATCATCGTCTTGGACACTTCATCGTCTGGGACATTTCATCGTCTGGGACACTTCATTGTCTGGGACACTTCATCGTCTGGGACACTTCATCATCTGGGACATTTCATCGTCCGGGACACTTGTTCGTCCGGGGCTCATCGTCATCGGGGACACTTCATAGTTTCTTATGTTATTAGCTATTCTACGTGCACCAGGTGTTCAGGGTCGCCGATTACGGGCTAGGTGGTGAGATCCGTAGAATTTTATGTTATTAGCTATTCTGCGTGTACTGGGTGTATAGAGTTGCCGATTACGTGGTCTAGGTAGTGCGATCCGTAGCTTTTTATGTTATTAGCTCAAATACGTGCATC
Organism: Trichopria drosophilae; assembly: GCA_030407085.1. Lineage (NCBI taxonomy): Eukaryota > Metazoa > Arthropoda > Insecta > Hymenoptera > Diapriidae > Trichopria > Trichopria drosophilae. The sequence continues at coordinate 192,149,813 of CM059582.1, forward strand.
AGGTGTTCAGAGTCGCCGATTACGGGATCTAGGTAGTGCGCTACGTAGCTTTTTATGTTATTAGCTCAAATACGAGCACCAGGTGTTCGGGGTCGCCGATTACGGGATCTAGGTAGTGCGCTCCGTAGCTTTTTATGTTATTAGCGCAAATACGTGCACCAGGGAATCGCAGGTATATATGGACTCGTAGTGCTTGAATCCACCGTTGTCCCAATGTCATGGGGAAACTCTGCCCCCTAGACCCCATTCTTGTACTAATTGAACCTAACTAACCCCCCTCAGGGTGTTGTAAGGTTTGCGACGCCACGTGCGACTCGGGGAGCTTGTAGTGCAATAAGTAGGGGAAAGTCGACCAAACCCAACCGGGTTGTACCTACTACCCCCTGCTCTATATCTCCCATCACGGTCGGCATTGGGCCACCCTCCTCTACTTTGCCCTCCATTGGAAAAAAAATTGTGCATACAATCAATTAACCATTTCATGGTATATCCGGAGGGATGCATTTTTCACGTGGGTTTACCCACATCTATTGGTTGGAGGTTAGGGTATTATAAAAAGGGGGGTCTGGGGGGCGGAGCCCCCCAGGACATAGGGACAACGGTGGATCCAAGCTCTCCGAGTTGCACGTGGGTTCGCAAACCTTATAACACCCTGAGGGGGTTAGTTACGTTCAGTTAGTATAAGAAGGGGGTATGGAGAGCGGAGCCCCCCCCCCCCCAGGACATAGGGACAACGGTGGATCCGTTCCCTATGGGGAAATTTTTTCCGGGAAATTATATAGAATAGCTAATAACATAAAAAGCTACAGAGCGCACCACCTAGACCCCGTAATCGGCGAGCCTGAACACCTGTTGCACGTAGAAAAGGTAATAACACAAGAAAGTATGGAGCGCGCTGAAATGTCCCGGACGATGAAGTGTCCAAGACGATGAAGTGTCCCGGACGATTAAGTGTTCCGAACGAAGAAGTGTCCCAGACGATTAAATGTCTCAGACGATGAAATGTCCCAGGCGATGAAATGTCCCAGACGATGAAGTGTCCCGGACGGTGAAATGTCCCAGACGATGAAGTGTCCAGACGATGAAGTGTACAGACGATGAAGTGTCGTAGACGATGAAGTGTCCAGACGATGAAACGGAAGGCTATGAAGTGGGGGACGATGAAATAGGCTACGATGAAGTGTCCATAAATCGTCCCACCTACATGGCATCAACTTCGCATCGTATATGAGTTACGGTTTCTTATTCTTGCCCTTCCTAAGACTCCAAAAAATGTTATTAGAAAATAATAATATTGCATAATTAATATAAAATAATTATTATTAATAAGAAATTATTTTCGAAAAAGCATAATTTTCAATAGAAATTCATGCCAGGACGAACTAATGGCTATGCAGTAGGTCTCCCCTTATTTTAACTCCCCTTATTTTAACTCTCCTTATTTTAAGTTTTTTTCTTCCGCTATTTTAATGTTTTCCCCTCAATCGTTCTCCCATCACTCGACCTATGCTGCGACGTCAGATCATTTGGCTTGAGTAGGTCATTAGTGGGGCCTTACCTAGCGGAATTTTTAAGAACACTAGGTGAGCATGCGCATAAACGCGGATAAGGAAGATCACACTGTTAGTAACTTCAAAGGTGGGGGTGATGGGAAATCTTAAAAATAAGGGAAGACGCCGCCATATCCCTCGACACGAAAACTTAAAATAAGGGGAGATCTACTTAATTGACGTTTCGTATACAGGGGTTTTTGGGGACGCTGAGTCCAATATCAGATTTACAAAATTCAAAATGGTTGATCCAATATGACCGACTAAAATTCTGAGAAACGGTAATTTGGCCTTACATTGGATCCGCCGATAGTCTTAAATGTTGTGTTTTTTAATTTAATGGACGACATTACAAATGGAAATGTTGCACTCCTATCTGTTTCATTTTTTCACCTATATTTACAAATATGGCTTTAGATGATCTTGAAGCTAATTATCTAAGTAAATTGTCCTTTCGTCCTCATTTTTACTTTAGGTATGTAGATGACATAGTTGCATCCCGAAGAAAGGAGAAGACGAAATTCTTTTTGTTTTTAATGGTTAAATAAATTACTATTTTTAGCTTTAGTACTAATCACAAATAACGATTTTCTACCGTTTAATGCCCTCATAGAGATCTGTCCAGTTTTGTGTTACGTTGCACAGTTTTCCTATACGTTTAACATGGGGAATAATGAAACAAAAACTAAAATCATTTTCTACTAGGGTTGATATCGTAAACTAACATATTCTGGTACATTACTCAATTTTAACACGCAGAATCCTACTTCTCAGAAATTAGTAATCGTCGATAATTTAGTAGATATATCAATCAAAAATATTGAACCTCAATTTTACAATCAAAACAAGAACAATTACCAAAAAAATTATCCAATACATTTCATTTCTTAACGTATAAACAAACGTATTTTGTCATAAACAAATAACTCACGACACAACAGTATTAATAAAAAGTACTACGTCAAAATTCCATATATGTATTAATGTTATTTACCAATCTCTAAAATATAATTAGGAGATTGGAAATTTATAACAGTTCCAGGAATCAGCATAATTTAACATCAGTAATTAACAACGGTAAAGATTAAATTAGTAAATATCAAGAAACTAATTCCGTCCATTGCATTTCTTATAATACTTGCGATGTGACATATATTGGTCAAACAAAGTCTAAAACATTGGACTGCACCAAATACTCTGATAACGATCGCAGATTACAGTTTGATCATGATTTCAATTGGACCAACTTAAAATTCTAGATACAGAAGCTAATTTCATAGGAGATTGTCTGAAATGTTTCATATTAAATTACAATCTATACTACTTAATAAAAACGATGACACCCGCAATTAAAATATAATTTATAAGGAACCTTGTTGACGGTGAAATCAAGGTATCGCTCCCGACCTGAATACTAAATATATAAACAATGCCCGACTTCACCCACTAACGATTTCATCGTTGATCATCAGTCCCGTAATGTGGGGTCAGTTGTATCCGAAATGTTGATTTCAGTCCTTTTTTCCGTTTTAATTACGTTCCTTAAATACGGAGAAATAGTCAATGGGTATTGGTACCTCAATTGTAAACTAAATTGCAAAAAAAAATTAGATATTTTAAAGAATATATATAATTAAATTTGGTAAATAATTTTAATGAATTTTGCGAATAATAATGCATCGTATGAAAATAATGCAGTTGCAGGAAAAACACTGATTATGATAACTTTCATAAATATAAAATTGGACAGTGAAATATACACAAGTTTGTTAAGTTTAAGGAATCTCCACATTTTGTAATATTACGAAAATCCTCAAGGCTGAGAGAATTGAAGTTTGAAACGACTTTTTAAGTACCATGTTTGACGATCCTCTTCAAAGAGCAAAACAAGGGGGAACATTTCATGAATGTTATATTATGCAATCCATTTTTTATAACTGTATTTACGAATATTATATTAAATACACTAACTTTTGAACAGCATAATAAAATCCACGACCTTTATTAAATGTTCCATAAATCTTAGATGACGAAATATCATCTCAATGGAATTTAATTTAAATTTACTATCTTGCATAGAAGAGGTCCCTAATTCTGTCGTAATTAAACGTATCAAGAAATCGTTGCTTTCAACTCTTTAAACATATTTTAATAGCAATCTATCTTTTGTGTTTCTTTCCAGAAAAGCAGTCAACTGCAGCTCATTTTCTTGAGTAAAAAGAATTTGTTTCAAATTTGTTAAAGATGTCTTTCCTACTTAAATATGCTCTATGGATTATCGATAAGAAAATTGCAAAAAACGATTGTTTGTACGCGAATTTGATAAGCTAAATAAAAGTGACACAATTTGTAGTACTTTTTCAACATTTTTTACGATTCTCTCCACTAAAACGTTCAGTGACTTATGTGAACGGTCCCTGCCCTTAAAACTTTTCACGAATATGTATATATATTTGTATGATGAATTTATATAAAAAAAATTGTATACACTTACGGATTGTCGAAACGAGATAAATAAGTTTGGACCAACACCAATCTCGTCCTTGTATTCTTGGGGCCGAGTTACATCACTAAACACTAAACGCGGAAAACCGATATGCACTGAGCGAATTTTCTCTCCATATGTTAAATGCAAGGTGAAACGTTTCCAAGAACCGGAGAAAATTCAAAGAATAATAACTTTCCAATCTAAACAATAGAGATACCGAAAACAACTCGCTGACCTTACCCTTAACATTCACTCGATTCTGTCCGAATGGTGTTTATAAAGATGTATACAAATTGCTACTTAGGTAAAAGTGAGTTCTTAAGCAGTTATTATATGTTTTGAATATCGAATAATTATAATTATAACAGTAGTTTGCAGCCAAAATGTACATTCAATATCATAATTTTTTATGTATTTTTATCCAAGAAACTCGAAAATCACGATAACACTTTTATATGAATTTAAAAGCTTTTGTTTCATACTTTTCTGATGTAGCTACGCTGGAGTGGAAAACATCCGATTCGGTCAAACAAAACAGTAAATTTAAAGGTAATTAAGTGCGCAGTAAACACATTGCATCTGTTCCGTATTTTAAATGTTACGGGACAAAATGAGTAAGGAATATCAAGTTTTTTACTAAATGACAAAATTTTGGAGGCTATCAATAGGGGGGATCCCATTGAGTTGGTTAATGCGTACATACGAACGAATTTTGAAAATTAGCAAAACTGAAAATTTTCAAAATTCTCAAATATCTCGAAAACGGCAAGAGATAAGTAAAATCAATCTGACAAAATTTTGGGGGGTGTATCGATAGGGGGGATGACCTGGAGTCGATTAATTCATACATGCAAACAGATTTTTGAAATTTGCAAAACTGAAAATTTCCAAATTCTCAAATATCTCGAAAACGGCAAGAGATACGTAAAATCTGACAAAATTTTGAGGGTGTATTGATAGGGGGGATGACCTCGAGTCGGTTAATTCATACATGTAAACAGATTTTAAAAATTTGCAAACCTGAAAATTTTTAAAATTCACAAATATCTCGAAAATGGCAAGACATAAGCGAAATCTTGATAGTAAAACAATTTAAAAATCTTCATACTTCAGGAATACTCTGGAAGGATAAAAGCACTCGCATCTCACGACTCGATGAAGCATTGAGAAGATTTTAAAATTAGTCCCACAAATGCCTCTAGAAGTATTCAAAAAGAAGTATCCGTGAGCATTGAAAATATTCGCATATATGCTTCCAAAAGAATTACGAAGCATTCGCAAACGATTCGATGACGATGCAACTAGACAAGGTTTGAATTCTAACCATCAAATATCGATTTTCATATGAAATGATTCAGAATAGATCTATGATTCATAAGGATACAATTCATTTTTTAAGAGTACTAAAATGTATTCAAAATAAGCATACAAGTGCATTGTAAAGAATTCGAATATAGAAATAGATTCAAAATCTCGATGGCTATTTTTACAGTAAGATTAAATGTATTCATAAAGACTGCGATTGGTCACGTGACAACACATTCGCTGAATTAAAAAGTACTGCAAAGATAGAAAGTATACAAAAGCATTGTGTACTGTTATTGAATGTATTCACGAGTATAGGCTCAGGCGGCACAAAAAATTATTCAAAATAGAAAAAGATTGGAAAAATCAAGAAATGGGATTCAAAAAATGAAAATAGAAACTTTTTGTGAACATTGCTATCCTTTTCGGTTTGCTGGGATACACACACATGCGCGCGCGCGCGGACACACGCGCGTAGTGTTTTGTTCTTCAAGTGGTCTGTTCCATAGTTTTCGTTGTCCAGGTGTTCCGCACCATAGTTTTTCGCCGTCTCTAGGTCGACTGCTCCATAGTTTTCGGTATCCAGGTGGTCAGCTCCATAGTTTTCGTTGTCCAGGTGTTCCGCACCATAGTTTTTCGCCGTTTAGGTCGACCGCTCCATAGTTTTCGATATCTAGGTGGTCCGCTTTATACTTTTCGTTGTCCATATGTTCCGCCCCATAGCCTGGACGGTGAAAAACTACGGTGCGGAATACTTAGACACCGAAAACTACGGAGCGGTCGACCTGGACGGTGTAAAACGACTGTGCGGAATACCTAAACATCGAAAACTATGGAGTTGTCGACCTGAACGGCAAAAAACTACGGGGAGGAATACCTAGACACCGAAAACTACGGAGCGGTCGACCTGGACGGCGAAAAACTACGGTGCGTAATACCCAGACACCGAAAACGACGGAGCGGTCGACCTGGACCGTAAAAATATAAAAATCACATTTTGATTCGTTTTGATAGAATTTCTATAAATTTTTACGATACATAATGATAAAAGTGTAATGAGATACATTTGGATTGATTCTCTATACACGATTGGGATAGAAATTTATTGATTTTACCTAATGGATAGAAAAATATTAACATTGGCTTTACTTGAAGTATTCAGATAAGATAACAGTTGATAGATTTACATTATGTGCCAAAAATAGGATTCAAAAGCATACGAATCACGCAGAATTTCTATACTTTTCTATGCTTTTCTATCCTCCTTTTCGAGTAGCGTGTCGCAGATTTTATTATGCTGTTTAAAAGTTAGTAGATTCAATATAATATTCGTAAATATAGTTATAAAAAATGGATTACGTATAATATAAATTTTTTAAATAAAAATAAAAATTCATTTTATTCACGGAAAAAACTCGATTGTAGATCTTACTACTTTTGAAGTAGTAAGAATGGTATTGGCAGCTGTAACAAACTTATTGGTTAAATGTAGAAAAAGACGATTGTCACAGTGACAAGCAATAAATGGTAATCCTTATTATGAAAGATGTCTATGTATTACAAGTAGGTTAGTTAGGGTAACCAATTTTGATTGGTGAAATTTACTACCCGTTTAAATGGTTATGTCTACTATCCTCGTCGCTGTGGCGACTATTTATATAGTAAATGAAACTATGTATACAGTCGAGATTATAGACGCGCATGCGCGGCTCTTAAAATTCGTCAACGATAGAGTGCGCGCCATATTTGTAGCGTTTAACCTGACTTCAGTAGTTAATACGAAGTTTCAGCGATTTACAAATTCGAAAAAAAATATGGATAATTTCAGCGTGAGCCATATTTTGAGATCTTGGGGATTTGAGAACCTCATTTCAAAATTTGAAGGTATGTCTTAAAATTATGTGTCAAAAAAGTGTACGTATGTCTTAAAAACTATTTTTTTTCTTCATCATGAAATATTGAAAAATATAATTTATGTGTCTTTCTGAAGAAGAAGATATAGATTTTGAGGCTTTATGGAACTTGGATCCCAATATGATATCAGCCCTGATACCAAAAATTGGACATCGGTCCAAATTTGCAGCAAAGTTGGCCGAGTTAAAAGCGATGATGCCAGTAAGTATTTATAGGTGTTGTGTTCGCTACTTGTCTTTTCGTTTTTGTCGGTTAGGATTATTAGACTGGTATTTTTAATCACTACTCGATTGAAATCTCCAAATTATATTCGATAGTTCAATACAATTTGGTATCAGTCAAATGTATAGGGCAAAAATTGTATACCTATGTTACTGACAGTTAAAGTTTGCAGTATATTCTAAAACTTAAGTGATATTAATACAAAATAACAACTTTAAACGATATTTGTTGTTATTAAGATGATTTATTCTGCTTTTCTGCAGCTTTTTTTAACCTCAATTTGAAATTTTCAGTAACGCTCATTCGACAGATTTTAGATCTTGATTCTTTTGAATATTTCTATTAGATTTAACTGTACATTTACATATATGGGCAAATCTCTGGAACTGTTAACCTTTAGGTGACACATATTTATGAAAAAATTATACGAAACATGTCAAGAAATTGCTGAAAATTGCTATAAAATAAATATCTAAGAATGATTTTCAAAGTAATTAGCGAATAATACGCTTTCGGGAAACAAAGATATTTAGTTTCAAAAACTGCCCTCAAATTTTGAGTCAGGACCGTAACGGGAGAAGTACTTCCAAATATTTAGAGAGTACTTAATTATAATGACATAAACTTTACATGGTTCGAAATCTATGAATCCACCAAATCTGTGGCCAGTTGAAAATAAAACGTCCTGTAACTCATGTTCCAGTTATTTAAGAATATTATTTGCGAATTTGACAGGTAACCAGGTTAAGTCAGGACCGTAACATCCTCGGCACATCAGAATTAAGCTTCTAAAAATGATAAAACTCGCGGTACATTGAAATAATTACTTTCTTAACCCGTGTATGGAAGCACGCTTTAAAATCTTCAGTAAATATTCCATTACAAAAAGGTACAGTGACCGTAACATTGAAGTCAAAAGTCCCAGAGAATTGCCTATATATAATGTATATGACATTATCACTTATAATAGTACAAGTAATTTTAGCATAATGTCACATTTCTATACTTTTAGTCATGGGAAAAACCATGTTTAACCTATTTACCCTGTTAATGCTGTCAATGTGTGCATATCTGGGAAAGGAATTAGGGTACACATACATGACAATATGAATGTATTTGATCATCAATACCCTAGTAACACAACCAACAGAAATTGCACGTCAACTTCCAAATCTGCATCCGAAAGTTAACTACACACACATTACCAGCATTAAGAGAATGAATAAATATATGCCGATAAACAACAGACATATTCAGAAGTTACGAAGTCCCAATTCATTTGCGAATATACCCAACTTTATGACAGATAGCTTTATCTTCAATTTTCTGAAAACTAGAAAACCTATATCAACATTATATCATCATTTCAGCCCATAATTCATAAGAGGAATTTTTATTCTCACAATCAAGGAAATTTACTCTTTAAAATAAGCACCTATGGGAATACTCAGTGAGTGTAACTGTCAGTGGAATCTATTACAATTATCATCAATGGTAAAATTCCTAAATACGTTCCATATGACCACAGTTGCATTTTGATTATCATATTGATTTTTATTAAAAAAAAAATAATAATAATAAAAAGAAATACACTAAATAACTGACGTTTTACTTTTGCTTCGCTCTGTACACTTTTGTATGTAAAATTAGAAAACACGTAGTAATCTTTTTATCCGGAATGCTCCCCACAATCTGAAGAATTTCACAGGACCGATAATGCTCTTAGATGATTATGATGATTTGTTTTTAAAAAAGTACTAAATCAATACAAATTTATACTGAAGTAACATTCCATCAAGTACTGTACTGTCAAATTTGAAAAAGTGTGCTTCATCTGAAAATTGTACAGCATCTTTTCAAATTTGACATATAATAAAATGCATATACATATACCAAAAGCAAATCTAATAGTGATTTTGTATTTATATTTTTTAGGATAACTCAATATAACCATTAAAAAGCAATCTCGGTCACATGAAATTGTCACTGCTGTCTGGTAGCACTACAGATGAAAATATTACTGCGTTTTTTAAAGTCTGACTTAGAAAAGTTGTTAGAGTGGAATTACAGTAAATCTGTGGTGATTTGATGCTTTCATATATTTAAACAAATCAAAACAATACAAGCATAAAAAATAATGTAGATCCTGTGAAATTGTCGATGTTGAGTGAGAACACTAACGATGAAAAGATTATTGCGTCTTTTGAAACTTGACGGATAAAAGTTGCCAGAGTATACTCAGTAAATTCTCAGTAAATCGGAACAATTCTGAGATGTCAATTCAGTCACAAATAACAATATTTATCAGTATTAAATAGTACTTAAATAATTGCATCGAAGTAGATTACATTTTCTATTACTGTTGTCAATCTGTGGCTACGAATATGCGACTCGTTTCACAACATGTTCCCACACAACATCGACCATTTCACAGGACATAGATGGTTTTTTTGATGACCGTATTGACTTGTTTTATTATACCAAAGTACAAAATCGCCACGGATTCACTGTGATTCCACTCTAACAACGTTTATAAGTAAAATTTTAAAAGACGCAGTAATTTTTTCATCCGAAGTGCTCCCACTGCACGTCACAATTTTACAGGACTGAGATTGCATTTTGATTATATTGATCTATTCTAAAAAAATGAAAGCACAAGACAACCACAGATTGGCTTTTGTTCTATTTTGACAACTGCTATATGTCGAATTTGAAAAGATACTAGTTTTTCACATGAAGCACACTTTTCTCACATTTGCCATTCAAAACATGATGGAGTGTTACTGTAGTAAATTTGTGATGATTTGATACTTTTATTTTTTATTTTTTAAAACAAATCTATATAATCCTCAAAAAGCAATCTCAATCTTGTGAAATTCTCAAAATCGTAGGAGACTCTAGATGCAAAGATTACTATGCGTTTCAAAATTTGAAGTATATACAACTTGGTAGACTGGGTTCACAGTAAATTTTTATGGTTTCGTGCTGTTATTTTTTCAAAACAATTCAATATGATCAGCAAAAAGCCATAATGGTAAAGGTTATTACATGTTTTAAAATTTGTAAAAGTTTACAGAGTGAAACATATAAGTGGTGTAGAAGCACACAGAATTGAAGGTACAGTCGTTTGATGTTGTTCATTGTTTAAAACAAATTATAATAATAAAAATGCAATTTTGCTCATATTTACACTGACAATTATACTCACGTTATACTCATTCAGTATTCCCAAAATGCAAGAGCACATGAGAACAGGTTATATTAGCTTGGAGACGATATATCGTCACAGTCTTCTTGGTCGTCTCTATAGAGATATATCCAACATGATGTAATCAAAACCACAAAATCTGTCACTTTCATTATTGCATATATTGTTTTACAGCAAATACCACTTGACAATGTCGAAGAAATACCTCAACAGTATAACCAACATTTGTTTGTTGGTGCTACTGAGGATGTCGAAATTCAAAATAACGAGTTACATCCAGACTTTAAAAAGCCTTTATTTGCAGCCGTTGAAAATGTAAGTATTTTATTTGTGTACGATTCAACTAAATTTATTATTCATATACAATTTGTGACTTTATAAATTAAAGGTATATTAAGGGGCTGCTAAACCGACTTCGTCGATAAGGTCTCTGATAAACCTAAAAAACGCAAGTTCAGCAGAAACTACATAGATGTTCAAGCCTAAATCTATTTTAAAGATATTTTACGCATTTTGTATGAATATACGTCAAATTTAAACGAAATCGGTTCAGAAACGGACGAGAATTCGAGAGAATAAGTTTTTGTAGTGGTCAAACAGAGCGCGATGTTACCTCCGAAATTTATTCTTCTGTATTCTGGCTCGTTTCTGAACCGAAGTCACTGAAATTTTACCAACATTCATAAAAATATGTAAAATAGCTTTAAAATATCAATTCATTGTAAATTCTACCCCAAACATATGTCTTTTAATGTAAATATACGGCGTTGGTAAAAGCGAATTTGATGAAAAGAGCGAGTCGGTTTTTAGCAATTTAGCCGTCCCTTAAATTGATTGTAATTTTTATTGTTTCAATATGTTTTGATTTTATAACTATATTTTTAGAGTGTATACAAACATCTAACAGCATCCGTACGTGGGCAACAAGTACTGTCGACAGGGAAAGTAAAGCGGTTAGAAAATTCAACAAGAAACACAATGACGGAAACAATAATATTAGGTGAAATGGGAGACAACTGTGAGGCAATGGGTAAACCTTCGGATTAGACACTTGTTCGAAATTGCAAAAAGTACAACACATTTTTATGTATTTTTGTCTCCTGATCACGAATATAACAATAAAAAGTGGCGCTCGGCAAAACCTTGTCCGCCATCTTGAAAAAACCGCCAAAAAACGCGATTTTTTGCGGTTTTTTGCATTTATCTTGAAAAATACGAGTCTGAGGAAAAAATATGTCCATTAAAAAAGGTAGAGAATTGAATTCTCTGCAAAAAAGGTTATATACTTTTTTTTCCTAATCGCAATGGAAAGCCCGTACAATATCGCTGAAAGTTGGTAATCCTAAGAATAACGATCTTGCGTCTCTTATGTCCACGCATATATTGTTAATTACGGGACACACACTTTATGCCCGTTCGATTATCACTAACACCTGTTGGTTGGAGGTTACACCACTATAAAAAGGGGGGTTCAGGGGGTCGGAGCCCCCCAGCACGCAAGCACCTCTAACTACCCGTATAACACAAAGCTGCTATAGATCTCCCCCGGAGTTCAATTTCAGAAGCTTCCTGGGAGCTCGCGCAATTGCTCTGTATGCGCTTTGTGGGAGTTCCATACAACACAAAGCTGATGTAGAGCTCAATTTCATAAGTTCCCTGGGAGCTTGCTCAACTGCGCTGTACGAGCTCTATGGGAGTTCCATCGGTAATCTTCTTATGTACATATATATTACATGACTTTCGTCATGAAAACCGCGTTATGTCTCGGGCGAATTACGCGTTAAGAATTCATATTGCGAATTTGCGATAGTTTCACTGATGTATTATATACATGTATGTAGATTAATGGCAGTCATAAAATGAAATGAGGAGAAAAGATTTGTAGAAGCATTCTACTGACTTATCGAAAACCGATATACTTCCCGCATTTACTTCAAAACTTTCAAGAATTTCTTTCAATCAATACCCTTTCCAAGTAATATATACGCCGGTAACAAATATCTTTTGAAATTTGATATTGGGTTAGCATGTCGAACAAAATCAAATGTCACAATCATTTACTCTAACGCGCCTTATAGTTCGCATTCTATTTTATCTAAATAATGTGTCATGTATACGAAATACCAGGAGTAGGCACAATTCGAACGGAAAATTGTTTCCGAGCATAGAGTTCTTTTATTTACACGGCCATCTTGAACGGACTCTCGAAAGAACAGTTTCTGTCCGTTTCGAACGCCAGCCGAGTGACGGCGCTCGAGAGAGCAGTTTCTATCAGTTTCGAACGCCCGTCGAGTGGTGGTGCATCAAGTTTTCCGTTGAGTGCATGTATTCTATGTATTTAGGATAGGCGATCATTTCCGCAAGCAGTGGAAGCATGTTAAGTTCGTATAAATGCTCTGCTCTCCATACGTAATGCATATAAGCGCGTTTGTTCTGATGAGCGGCGAATCAATCTAGTTGATAATGTAGGAAAATTCTTAGTAAAGTATTTGCGTATATTTCATAAGCGTTTAGTGTAGATAATATAATTTAAAAAAAGCGGCGGTTACACAACAGTTACTCTTTCATGTAGGGCATCATTATATAGTCAAATTTAAGTTAAAAGTAATATGGTATGTGTTTATAAATGATATCTATAGTATATACATGTATAGTCAAATGAAATTAATTTTTTCCGTTGACAATCCTCATGGTGAGGTCCAGCTGTTAGAATTGACATTAATTAATCTTGAGGAGGTCGCTCAGCAGTTCAATGGAAGCTTCCAGAAAGTTTCTGAAGAAGTTATGTAGGAACTTCCAGAGGGCTTCCAGGGAGCTTCCAGAAAGCTTCCAAAGAACTGTTGCGGTGTTCAGAAAAGCGGACATAGAAGCTTCGAGGGAGCTTCATGTTACTTTTATGGTTACCACAAACGAAGCTCCCACTGTGAGTAACAAGCTTCTGGTGAGCTTCGTAGGAGCTTATTGCGTTATACGGGATATACTCATTGGTGATTAGAGGGCCACACATTCCAGGTCTGTTTGATTATCACTAACATCTGTTGGTTAGAGGTTAGGGTAGTATAAAAAAGGGGGGTCTGGGGGGTGAACCCCCCAGCACGCAAGCACCCGTAAGTCTACGCATTAGTGATTAGAGGGCCACACATTCCAGGACTAACCTAACCTAACCTAACCTAACCGAACCTAACCTAACCTCCCATATAAGGCAAACTTAAATCCACTTTACTAGCGAGAAACTTAGGTAAAGGCGCACAAACGTATAACTAGTCACTTTTATTGCTATTTTGCGGGCTTTCCATTGCGATTAGGAAAAAAAATGTATATAACCTTTTTTATAGAGAAATCAATTCTCTACCTTTTTTGTTTGACACATTTTTTTGTCAGACTCGTATTTTTCAATATAAATGCAAAAAACCGCAAAAAATCGCGTTTTTTGACGGTTTTTTCAAGATGGCGGCCAAGGGTTTGCAGAGCGCCGATTTTTATTATCATATTCGTGATCAGGAGGCAAAAATACATCTGAAACATATCGTACATTTTGCAATTTCGAACAAGTGTCTAATCCGAAGGTTTACCAGGCAATGTAATATATTAATTATATAATAGTTTTCTTTCAATATTAATCCATATTTAATGATCAACACTTCGATTAATTCGTAAAGATATTATCAGATGTTTAATACCAAAATCAGAACTCTTGTTTACGGGTAAGAAGTGTTTTGATTGGTTAAAAGTAGATGAATAATTTAAAACAAATCTCAAAGTAAATAATAGTACATTTCGATACATGTGCGTAAAATAGGATTTTACCCACCGTTTTTTAACATGGGATTACATAGGCCGGTGCGTAAAATCAAATTTTACGCATACGTATGTCAAAAAATTATAAATAGTACCGATAGTACCGTAGGAACGAAAAACATGATTGAGAACAATTGGTAGTAACGAAAATATAAAATGGATTAGAACCACTGGTAGGATCCGTCACTGCCCGTAGTAACTTTTAGCAGTAAAATTGTACTACGCATGAGATCCCTGCACTCAGTTCACCCTTCAGGAAATGGTAATAGAGGTTTCTAATACCAAATTCTAGGCTTTGCACCGTGTCTGCACCATCCCCTAAGAGCACATGTTAAAAATCTGCACTTGTGGGGTGCAAGTTTCCATCGCGCACGTGCACCTTTTGCTAGGGCAGAATACGTGCAGTACATGAGTGCAACTATCAGCAGAATTCTCTATCAGATCTCAAACTCAAGCAATTCGCCTTGATCGGTATCTCGCTTCGGTTACATGTGAGGTCATACGAGGAACTTAGAAAAAGTGATCAATTCGAAATAACATACGAGAAATTTTTTTTTTAATATCTCCACACAAAGACGTCTCTCGATAAATTGATATTTATAAGTTGGTGTTTATTTTTTAAAAGTATTACTTATCAGTATAAACCAGACGTATGATGGATGTTTTTCTTTCAGAATAACACCCCGTAGATTTCAACAAATTGCCAGCGAAATTTGCGAAATATTTCCTGAGGAGATTCCTGTAAGTTTTTTGAAAAGATTTGATCTCTATAATGTTGAATCTTCATTCCATCTTCATGATCTTATGAAATACTTGCAGAGTTCCTATTATATTCCAAGAAAAAGCAACAAAGATGTTGTCGTTAATCCGAAAGCGAAATTGTACTCAAAGTATACAAATGTATTGAAGAAATTGCGGTCTACGGGATCGAGATCTAGTATTCGTCACTCCAGCGGTATTGAAGTAACTGATGACAATCCTCAACCAACAGGTGCGTAAAATTATCGCCAATCGCAGTTTCTTTACTAAAGTATATAAGTACATATAATAGTACATAAAGTATATAAGTATACGTATCTTTTTTTGTCTTTTTAATTTTTTTGATGCACGAAACCCATTATATATTCTGACCGTTTCCACTGAAAATTTGTTTAATTATTATTATTTCACAGAATCAAGTTAATAATTTCATAAGGTACACTGTAGTTAGCGTCATTGAGTACATTATAAAATCTGTATTATGTACAAAGTATTTTTGAAAACTCTATTTTTAGTAAATGCAGATGTAAATGAGGCACTAGAGTGGCTTAAAACCGTAGTGGAACCGTGGCAACTCGTTCTTGAAAAATGGTCATTGACTCATGACATTAGAATGGCTACTGTTCGAGCACCTATTGAACCTGCACAAAATATAAAAAAAAGAAAGACCTCATTCCGTCCCATCAACCAAAACAGCGTCGATCAGTATATGCGTAATTTTATTGCCTTACGACAACCTCAAGGTTTACAATTCGTAAGAAAAAAGCATAATCATGACTGTACTTTGCTTTGTAGAAATTTTAATTTTCTATAAATTGAATAGTTACTGCAAGATTTCGATGCCATGTATCCAGATAAGAAAAATCATCTATTTCAAAACTGTCCAATATAATGAAAATTTGCACGCATATTATGTACACGATAGCATGCAAAATGCTTTCGTAGAAGGTATTAACGCCTTTTTCTCACCTTTCCCTGTCATACTTCATAGGATGCAGGACGGTAAATTATATGTAACATTGAAATGTGCACAGTAAATATATGTCTGTATACTTTTATTTATTGTATATGTTTATTTTGTATTTTTATTTTGGTTGAAAAAATTGATATTTTTTACTTATTTTGTTCCGTAATATTTAAAATAAGAAACAGATTCAATGTATTGACTGCGAACTTAATTACCTTTAAAAGTTTTGTTTGATCGAATCGGATGTTTTCCAATCCAGCGTCGCTACATGAGAAAAGTATAAAATAAAAACTGTTATATAAAATATATTATCGTGAAATTGGAGTTTCTTGGGTAAAAATACCTAAAAACATTATCATATTAAATCCACATTTTGGCTGCAAACTAATGTTATATTTATAATTATACCATATTCAAAATATATAATAACCACCTAAGAAATCATTTTTACCCGAATAGGAATTTGAATACATTTTTATAAACACCATTTGTCTGCGGACGTATCATGAGCGAATGTTAAGGGCAAGGTCAGCGAGTGGTTTTAGATACGTATATTCATTGTTACTTCGACCCAGACTAAGTCTGGAAGAAGTATTGAATTTGGTCACTTCGGGCAAAAAAATTACCATATAGTTTTTCATCAAATGTCGACGTTTCAGACCCTAAGGAACCCAAATCAACAATAAAAAAATTTGTGTCCGTGATCTTGTACGTACGTACGTCCGTACGTCCCGTTTTTTTGTCTCGCGATAACTCGCGAACGGATAAGCGTATTGACATAAATTTTTTTTTTAAAATACGCGTCTTGGCATAACTTAGATCTGATTAGATTTTGGGGCAGATCCACCCGTCCATTACTAAAAAAATTAGCCTCAATTAAGTTTCTTTGTAGTTTTTTGCATTTATTTTGAAAAATACAAATTTTATTAAAAAATGTTTTAAACAAAAAAGATAGAGCATGAAATTCTCTACAAAAGTGGTTGTGCATTTTCTTCCTAAAATCAACGATAATGCCATTAAAACTGGTTTAAAATGTGTATGGCTATTGTCTGAAAAAGTATTGAATTTGGTCATCGCGGCAAAAAAATTACCCTATTGTTTTTCATCAAATTTCGACGTTTCGACCCCCTACCCCCCAGGGGTAGTCTTTGCCAGCTCCTCGGGCGCGGTGGCCACCTTCGGGCGCAAAGTTCATTTACGCCCTTGATACGAAAATAACTATTTCGATGTATCTAAAAGATATCTTATAGATATCTATAAGATATCCTTCATAGATCTTTTCGACACTTTCAAGATATCTTTGACGAATTATATGTACATATATTGTATATATAATATCATAATAATACAGACAGTAATTAGTAAAACACTGTAAACATGTAATATGCATCGAATAGTCTGTTACAATACAAGTGCTTGAAGTAAGTGTTTTGCAACTTTTATTTATTAATACTTCGGCTTGCCTGTTATCGGGGTCGAAGTTTTAAAAATGCTCATTTTCAATTTTCATACATATAAGAAACACTATATTGTTGTAACATATCTATCGAAGCCACTTGGACCTAAATATGATTGCACCCCCAAATATCAATATAATTTTATAATATAATTGAAAGCTGTTAGTAAACAAACGAGTCTTAAGGAATAGCCGACTCTCCACTGGGTCGAAGTTTCTGAGCGAGCGAAGCGAGCGAGGCACCACGCCAACACTAGTTTACATATGGAAGGTTGTTATTCTTTCAATTGTCCGCGGTTCTTGGAAAAGTTTTACCTTGTATTTGACATATGCAGAGGGCAAATGGTCAGTTTCTCGCGAAAAAGCGCTCGATACGTATCGCTTTTCCGTGTTTTGTGTTTAGTGATGTAATGAGGCCACAGGAATACAAGGGCGAGATTGGTGCTGGTCGTAACTTGTTCACCTTTTATCGGCAATCAGAAAATATATACGAACTTTATATATAAATTAGATTTCGTGAAGAGTTTTAGGGCCATGGACCATTCATATAAATCGCAGATCGGTCCCGGAACAAAAGACCATTCGGTACGTAAATGGTGCGTATTCAATTTGCATTGCATGGTACTCTCAAACGGAGATTAGGTTAGTAGTTTACCAGGAAAACAACCCATCTCTATAATTACCTCTCCCGACCTGATATACAATTTTCTGTAGGTACTGTGTAGATAAATGTTATTATTTAAATTAGAATATATATTAAAACTCAGTATGAATGAACGAAAGTGCATATTGTTCATAAAATGCCAGCGATTCTGCGAACAAGCAAATTTTCAAATTTTCAAATTTAACAATTTATTCCCCAAAATGAGAATAGCACGTTTATCAGCATCCGCCCAGTTTTTCGAGTAAACAGACCTTTTTTTGTATAAAAAATGGCCACGAAACGAAACAAATTGATTCGAAATTAATAATTTTGTATAATAGAGAACATGCATACAAGAGAACAACATTGCATATAAGAGATACAATTTACATATGGTGGCCTTTATAGGTCCTTCATTTTCATTTTTATAATCTGCGAACATAACCAATAAATACTTATATCAACCTTGTAATATTCAATAACATTTTGTCTGATTTTCCCTATTTCAAGGAATTAATAATTTTGAAAACACTTGTTTCGTTACGAAGCCTGTTTGAATCAGTCATTGCTGCTGAAAAATATATGCACTGCCCTATTATTTATGATCAGTAATCGGGTTCATTTTTTATTTATGTATTTTATTGTTTTCAGTAGAAAAAATCGTGAAAAATTATAAAAAATGCCTGAAAATAGTGTTTTTTTTTATTTTGCAACATTAGTACATAAACAATTTTTTCCGCAAATTTGTCATCGATAATCGATAGGGCACACATCAAAAAAGTAGGAAGGGCACCTTTCAAAAATAAAAAATTAGTTTTACTCAAGAAACTGAGATAAAGTTGACGTACTGCTTTTCTCATTATGCACAAAAAAAATATTTAAAGAGAAACGTCTGGAAAGTACTAAATATTTTTAAGTAACAAACACAAAACTACGATCAAATAGAAGAGGAAAATAATACACCACACAGACAAGAACAGAACCAAAACACAGGAAGAGAAAACACAGATACACAACATCAACATTTACACACACAAAATCAAAACTTCATTCCATGGCAAATCTATACAAAAAAACACTATGGAAGTGGTACAAAATTGGCAATTAAAATTTGAAGGAAAGGAAAATGAAAACATATACGACTTCTTAGAAAGACTAACAGAACTACTAAACGGATATAATTTATCAAATGACGAATTATACAAAACAATACCAATATTATTATCAGGAAATGCATACTACTGGTATAAATTAAATAAAAACGAATGGAATAACTGGGAACAATTTACAGAGACATTATTAGACACATTTCAAAATAAATCATATAGAACTAATATAAAAAAACAATTAGAAGAGAATTTTCAAAAACCAACAGAAAAGATAATAGATTTTATATTACACTACAGGACATTCTTAAACCAGTTACACCCACCATACACACTAGAAAAACAATTAGATAAAACATACGAACACTTAAGACAAGAATACCAATACCACATCAGACGTTAGGAAATACACACATTCAAAGAATTACAAACAATAGGGACAGAATTCGAAAGACTGACTCAAAAAAACAGAGAAAAACAAATCACACACAATAACACACCAAAAACACACACACCATTAAACATCTACACAAAATAATTCACACCTACACCACACACTTACACAAAAAAACACATTACAAACAAATAATTACTCAACTTACAAAAATTACAGACAACGGACAGAAAAAGAAAAAACACAAAATACAGTAGAACAATGCTTCAAGTGCGGACAACGAGGACACTACAAACGAGAATGCCCAAAACAACAATCATACAAACAGTACACAAACAACAATGAACAGGGAAACCGACACTGAGGCTAAAAGAATGGGTCAATTTAGCTTCAGAGATAGAAAACGACCCTCGTTGGTACACACAAATTAAAATAGGTAACACTCAAATTACTGCATTAGTTGACCCAGGTGCAACAAACACATACATAGGACAAACAGGCATACAAAAATTAGGAAACAAAATACAAAAAAAAATTATTAAGATTACAAACAACGATATTAAAGTACAACTAGCAAACGACACTAATATAGAAATTATAGGAATAGTAGAACTGCCAATTACATTAAAAAATAAAACACTCAACACAAACATAAGAATAGCACCGGACATAAAAATAGAATGCATCTTAGGAATAGACTACATAAAAAAAGCAAAAATAATACCAGACTATGAACAGGAAACATGGTTCTTTAAAGAAACACCGACAAACATTCAACCGATGAAAAACCAAGAACAAACACACACTTACAAAAAAAAACCTTTACTACCAACACCAGACACACTACCAAATAGAACACTATATAGTATACAGGAAAAAACACGTACAAAAACACACACAGGACTGATAGAACTTACACCAACACAACAACACGAAATCCAAACAATAGTACACAAATTAACAGAAAATAAAAAGATTGGGCTAACCAGACTGACAGAGCACACAATTGACGTACAAAATCACAAACCAATAAAACAACGAGCGTACACAGTATCACCAATTATTAACAAAAAAATACATGAACAAGTAGAGGAAATGCTAAAAGATGAAATCATTGAACCATCAAAAAGCGATTGGTCAAGCCCAATAATAATGATAAAAAAACAAAATGGTACATACAGATTTTGTCTAGATTTCCGAAAATTAAATTCAGTAACAAAAAAAGACGCGTACCCACTACCAAAAATGGACTCCATACTAAAAACATTACCAACAGCAAAAATAATATCGAAACTAGACCTAAGCCAAGCATACTACCAGATACCACTAGAAAACAATAGCAAACACCTAACCGCTTTCATAGTACCAGGAAAAGGACTTTACCAATTTAAACGAATGCCATACGGATTAACAAACGCACCAGCCACATTCCAAAGATTACTAGACAAAATAATAGGACACGACGAAAATCCTCACATATTCGCATACCTAGACGACATTATAATTGTATCAGAAACATTTGAAGAACACAAACAACTACTAACAAAAACACTAAATACAATAAAAGATGCAGGTTTAATTCTAAACACGGGAAAATGTGAATTTGGCGTAAGCCAAGTAGAATATTTAGGTTACATAGTAAATAAACATGGATTACAGATTAATCCAGAAAAAACAGAGGCAATACATAACTACCCAATCCCCAAAACACTCAAACAAATACGCAGACTGTTAGGAATGGCATCATGGTACAGACAATTTATACCTAATTTTGCACAAATAACAGAACCAATAACACGACTATTAAAAAATAACACAAAACTACAATGGGGACAAGAACAACAAAACGCATTTAATTACATAAAACACAGACTCACATCTTCACCAACACTAATACGACCAGATTTTACAAAAACATTCCACATAAGTACAGACGCAAGTGACACAGGATTAGGAGCAGTACTATCTCAAATAGTAGAAAAAAAAGAACACGCCATAGCTTACATAAGTAGGGCACTCACACAGCAAGAAAAAAAATACTCAGCATCCGAAAAGGAATGCTTAGGAGTAGTCTGGGCAATAAAGAAATTCAGGCAATATATAGAAGGATACCACTTTAAAATATACACAGACCATGAATCATTAAAATGGCTACACAATTTAAAAAATCCAACAGGCAGACTAGCCAGATGGGGACTGGAGTTACTCGAATACGATTACGAAATAAAGTACAGGAAAGGAACACTAAACTACATACCGGACGCACTCTCACGCAAATATGAAACACATAACACAAAACACACAGAACACCTATCACCACTGTCAGAAAGACAAACAGACAATTGGTACAACAAACAAAAAACAACAGTACAAAACAATGAAGACTTATACCCAGAATGGAAATTCGAAAACGAACAACTCTACAGGTACATACCAGACCCGCTACACAGCAACATTAGACCAGACCCAAACCCATGGAAATTAGTAATACCGGACTCACAACACAAAAAAATACTACAAGAAAACCACGACGACACACAAGCCGGACACATGGGAATAGAAAAAACATACAAAAAATTAGCAAAATCATATTACTGGCCAGGACTATACAAAGACGTAGTAAAATATATAAAACACTGCGACATATGCCAAAAAATCAAAATAATACAACAACGACCAGCCGGACACATGACAAACAGACAAATAGGAGAACCATGGACAACAATAACAACAGATATAATGGGACCAGAACCATTATCAAAAAAACGTAATCAATACTTACTGGTATTTCAGGATATAACAACGAAATGGGTAGAACTAATACCAATAAAAAAAGCTAACGCACAAACGATAAAAGAAACGCTACTAACACACATAATAATGAGATGGGGCACACCCAAAACAATACTATCAGACAACGGAAAACCATACATTAACAAAATCATAAAAAACATAACTCAACAACTAGGAATAAAACACGATACAACACCACTATATCACCCACAAGCAAACCCAACAGAAAGAACAAACCGAACAATAAAAACAATGATACAAGCATATCTAGAACAAAACCACAGAGAATGGGACATAAATATACATGACTACCAATTCGCACTAAATACATCTTATCACACATCAACACAATACACACCAGCATTCCTAAACTTAGGAAGAGAATTACAACCAATACACTCAACAAGAAACCAAATAGAAAAAACCACACAAATAATACCTAACGCACCTCAAGACTGGATAGACAGATTAAAAATAATAAACTCATACAGAGATGAAATACATAAAAACATACAACAAGCACAAAACAAACAACTACACAACTACAATTTACGACACAGAGAAATACAATTCAATATAGGAGACAAAGTATTAAAGAAAGACTATACACTATCATCAGCAGCAAATTACACATCAGCTAAATTAAACAAACCTTACTCAGGACCATACATAATAAAAGAAAAACTATCACCAACAACATACATACTAAAAACAGAAACGGGGAAAAACATAGGGAAATGGGCAATAAAAGACCTCAAACCATACCTAACATAAATAATTTCATTACAGGAAAAATGGAAAAACAAAGGAAAGGTTTGCTACCGACCCCGGCAATACCTCCGAACAGACACCTCTACCCAAAGTTGGGAAGGCCAGGCCTCCTACCAACGCCAAGAGGCCCACCAAACGCCACACTATACACAAACACACAAAAACAAAAACACCAACAAAATACAACAAAAACACAAATACAAAAAAAATCAACACAACAACAATTTACACAAAAAATAACGACAACACACCAAAAACTAACACCGGAACAATTAAACAAATTACACGAAGGACACCCAGAAAACTGCATACACTGCAACAAACATAAAACACAAACACCAACCAAAAAAGAACAAAAACACAGCGACATACAAAGACTAAGACAATTATACAATACAGAACCATACTTCAAACTCATAGACTTTGACACGGAAGAAAACGAACAAAAGACAAACAAAAACTACGAAGAAATAAAAGAAATTTTCACAATTACGAACACAAATACACAAAACGAAATACACAACACAACGGCAGAAGACGACATAAACATCTTTAAAATAAAACTAGACATGACAGAACAAAAAGAAATCGAAGCAGATTTGATAGACTGGACAGAACTATAACACACACACACACACACACACACACACACACACACACACACACACACACACACACACACACACACACGCACACACGCACACGCACACACACACACGCACACACACACGCACACGCACACGCACACGCACACACACACACACCCACGCACGCACGCACGCACGCACGCACGCACGCACGCACGCACGCACGCACACAGAGAGAGAGAGGCCGAAGAGAGGGGGGGGGGTGTAACGGACCGTTACAGAGAGAGAGAGAGAGAGAGAGTAAGAGTGGGGGCGACGCGTTCTGCGTAACGCGGCCCCGCAATAAGTTAGTTAGTGTTGTGCGCGCGAACAATTCGCTTGTGTTAGCTTAAATTGTAAGAGTAGACATTGAAGGTTATAAGTTGTAAGTAAATATACTTCATTAAATAAATTCATTTTTGGTAATATGTATGTGTTGTTTATTACTGCGGCCCTAGTCCCGTTACAAATTTTTAGTTGATTTTCACTTATTGTCTATTTGGGCTAATTTAATACTTATATAAATGAAGATTTTTAGTAAAGCAATGTTTTATCGTAATAATTATCCGGGAATATTACTGTTACCTTATACTCACCGCATGAAAAAAAAATTCTATGAAGATATATATGCGAGAATATATGTAGTATATATATATATAAGTCATCTGTTACATTTTTCGCCGAAACTAAATGCAATGTATTGTGACGAAATATCGTCAATCTACCCCCTGACCTGAACATCATAAAAAAATTGCATTTCATTTCATTTTAATACGCTCATTTTTCCGTCAATTAATTCGTTTGGTATCGATAAGTAAATATATTTCGTTTGTCCCTTTCTGTCCTATAGCGTTGTCCTTGTTTCGTAATTATATTATGTATACGTTTAATTTTTATTTGTGATCGAAAACTGCGGATGCATGTTTTCGTTTTGTCCTCGTCCCTTGGATATGTTGGTCCCTGTCGCACTCATTGTTGACGTTTGAAGGCGCATACATTTAGCGTACAGGGGCCACATACGTAAGGTGTAGTGGTGTGCGTCGCAATGGGAGAGGAATGTCCCTCTTCCCACACAAGGGACTCATGTCCTTGTTGGGGAAGGCGACACTCGTCGCACTCGTGTGGGTTGCCGGTCGGCGTCTCTGTCCCTCCCTCTGCCGCACAACCGTTTAATAAATAAGTTTGTGTGTTCTTGTTTCTCCTATTGCGATGTCCCTTTTGAAAATACCTTTCCTCCTCCCCCCCCCTCCCCCCACAACCTTCCCCGACTTATCGATACCAACGATTGTATTACATAATGCAATTACATTAGAGAAGGGGTAATTTTGAATCCGAAGTACGGACGTCAATGAGCTTTTCACACACTCCAATTTTGCGTTCCCGTCCTTGCGCCTCTTTTGCGATTTTGATTTACTTTTCTTGCGTTTTTGAGTTTCCACTTTTGAGTTTGATTTATTTTAAATTTGAGTTTCATTTAGTGTTAAGAATATTTGCGTATTTAATTTTAGTGTAATTTGTGCGTAAAATTTGTGTGTTGAGGATAATTGATTAATTAAGTAAGTACATTTAAGTTGCGTTCCCCATAATTTTCCTTCTCCTTTTTTTTTGGTTACTACGGTCATATTTTTAAGAAATTCTCCCTTTGAGTCGAATCCCGAACCCCAATTACATTAATACCTTTTTGCTTGCCCCTTTTCATTCTTATTCTTATTGTTTTTACTGTATTTTCTATTAATTTTGGATTGTAAATATATTTTTTATTTTATTAATTAGATTTAAAAATCTTATTTATTAACCCGACCAAAATTGCGGTTATAGTATAGATTAAATATATGTCAGATATAAGTTTAAAACTATATGTACATTCACATATCTAACATGTATGTCATATATTACATTTTTCGCCGAAAAGATATATGCATTTATTTAGCATATATGTCGCATATGTTTATTTTCCATATGGGTCGTAATGATTTAAATCATAAATAAAATACTGCAATATAATGTTACATAAGAAAATAGTTTTATGTCATGACAGTTATCTATACTTACTTACATATCGCCAATAGGTACTAATGCGAGTCATACACAGAACATTTTTCTGGGAAATTTTATGATTCTAGATGTTAATTTTAGGACAGACTTGTGGAACGGAGAACATTTCCATTATTTATGACAACAATTACTTTATTTTTTTAAATCTTTTTTATCATAAAAACTGATAATTTTATTAATGCTGCAAGTCTGTCCTAAAATTACAATTTGAAATGGTAAAATTTCAAAGAAAATTTTTCTACGTGTAGTAAGTAGATAAGATCTATATAGAGCTCTTTTGTAACTTCCACGTAGTCACTACCATAAATATTTATGGGTATTTAATGACTGACATTTATTATTTGATAAAAGAAGGTATCATGTACTTATAAATTTCGGATAAACTTTGCAAAGTGCCATACCTCAAATTTTTTCGAAATTACGTATACTTACGTAATTGATGCGTTGATTATGAATTTCATAGTGAAAATTCCTTTTATGGTCATCTTCAAGATAAAAAAAAACAGATGACCTCGGGGTCAGGACTCCCCCCCCCCCCCCCCCTCGTCCTACACGGCGCTCCTGTCTTCAACCCCTTCCTTTGCCATGGCCATTTCATAGTACAACTCTTACTTTACGCCCTTGGTACGAAAAGTACTGTTTTGTATCAAGGGCGAAATGACATCAAACATTATTTTTTCTATTCAGTAGGCGTAAAATTTATTTTACACACAAGAGACTTTGAAATAAGTATTCGCTGCTTAAAAATAATGCTGCGAAGTGAGGATTTTACGTCTACTAAATCAAGAACGAAATTTCAACTATTGAAAATGTCCCGATATGAGCCTATTGCACGACAAATTAGTACACGATTTCGAAGCATGATCGTTACACTCCTACCTCGGTTTTCCTCAATTTTAAGAGCAATATTACTTATTTTATTACGAAATAATTTTCAGTGTAGACTTAAATTATCACTACAATATTTGATAGCTATGAAACATTCAGTCAACATGGATTAACCTGCAATAACGTAATCCCTTGTTAGGTGGACAGTGACATGAAATAAATTACGTAGCACGACTAAACATCCGATTCCTCTCTAGGTTGCTTCAAGTCTTATCTCGTGTCTTCGGCTTGAAGGTAAGGAAAAGTCGTTTCTCGGACAAATCGCTCGGCAAAAACCTATAACCCGAGCAAATGGAAGCAGGGTTGGTCGGTACCTCCTGTAGGAACGTGTCAAAGTGGACTGCAGAGTGGCATTCGCGTTGCCCACTCTACAACCCTTAATTCAGTTCCGAGTTTGACTCGAAAAGCTCGAGCTGCAGCCGCCCTTGAGCGGCCATCGCTCTTTAATGCGCCCAAGTCCAAAGCCAGAATGAAAAGGCTGGGTGGAGATAGATAGAACGTTGCTCTGGAAATGAAGCGAATTGCACAAGGAGGTTTCTATGACACGCAGACACGATATTAGATGATGGGGATGCATCATATGATGAAATTGGTTATATATCTTATGTAATTTATTTCGGGTTTCTATAGAAGCTATACTTAAATTTGAAAATTTTGATTTTATATAAGCGATTCACGTAACTTAAATATTATTATTAAACCATTTTTGTTTATCTTGAACACACGACTAAAGTGTTTAAGAGAAATTTGTCCTTAGAAAGTTTCTCATACTGTCTAGTTTCAGCGAGATATACCCTGAAAATGAATAAAGTTTCTGCATGTTCATGAATTAATTAGAATACATGTACCCGAAATTTCCTCGCCAGTATGGGACTTTTTTCATAGAAAGGTAGGAATTAACTGCATTTTTCGAGTATATCCCGCTGACACCAGATAGTACAGGAAGTTTTCGACGGAAATTTCAACATACAATCTTATGTGATGAAATGTTTTGGAAAAAAATATATGAAACGTTATAAACAGTTGTTTAAATTTATTAAACTTAAGTCGCTTTTCGCACACTCTTTGCAATGTGCAAAGTGTATTTTTAACACTTCGGGAGTAGAACTCGGTTTTGCGCCCTGTGAAATCTTCGGGCGTAAACTATCGAGACCCACGCCCGTCGTATTAAACAAAATAGTATATTAACAAAATAGACCTCACATTTGTTGAGAATCTATAGCAAACGGCAGAAATCTAAATTAAAGTGTACAGCAACGGCCTTGAGTCAATTTCCGCTAGTAGCATTGTAAAAAGCTTAATAAAAATATGAAATTAAAATTAGCATAGCTACT
This sequence comes from Trichopria drosophilae, assembly GCA_030407085.1. NCBI lineage: Eukaryota > Metazoa > Arthropoda > Insecta > Hymenoptera > Diapriidae > Trichopria > Trichopria drosophilae. The sequence goes on from CM059582.1 coordinate 192,178,090, forward strand.
GACGATGGAAAAAATAGTACAACACGAACTAGTCATTACGTATACACAACACCACAAGACAGCTCCGTGAACCATAATGCAGTTTAAAGAGCTATGCACTTTGCAAGTGCGGCCTTTTCAAAAAGACGCTTATCCTAACTGGTTGAACAACTACAATTTCGTAACAACTTATATTAGTATCACCCAAGTAAAAAAGAGTTAATAGAAATTTGATAAAATATTAATCAAATCTGTATATATAACCTATAATTCCAACCCATTTAAGAGTCTTTCAATTTAAGATAAATATTTGGTTATATCTAAACATTTTTTTATAAAAATGTTGGTAATCGCCCTTTGTTATCATCCGAAAACGAAAATGTTGAATTTTAGCCCTTATAAAAATTGTTTATACATTCATTGCACATTAATTTATAAGAATATTCAGTATTTCTTTAATTGTTATTTTCCCATTTAATATGCCAGAAAACATAGATTTTATAGACATGTTGAAGGCCTTTGTCGTGTATTTTTAATCATAAGTTGACGTTGTTCAATATGATCTTCGTGAAAATTAATTCTTAATGATTCAATTTATATTTTAACATCTTGAGCCAGTAAACCGAAACTTGAAAATTGTCATAATAAACGGCTTCGTGGTGCAGGCGGTAACGCACTGGACTATTGAAGTCGTAGGTCGTGAGTACGATCCCCGTCAGGTGAACAATTTTTAGATTTCGTTTTCAAGCAGCAGCTCGCTGTTGATAAGACGAGCCACATTGTTTGTTTACATTTCGAAAATATTGTTTCTCCGGCGGAAATTGACTCACGACCGCTGTTGTACTTGGTGTAGGTTCCTGTAGTTCCTACATTTCCTCCACAAATGTGAAGTAGACGCCATCTTTACTGATTCATGAAATAAAAAAACTTAAAATGATGCCAGCAAACACAGGTTATAAGTTTCGAAGAATGACCTTAGATTTATTTATTTACTATGTGTCGAAAAAACGGCTAAGTTTATATAAAAGGATTAATGACTTCCATTGCTGTACTAACAAAGTGTTACTCAGAAACAATGGCATAAGTGTAATGAGATCTGTTTCCTATGCGGCTCTTATTTGCCGTGAGTTCCTTTGCATCTCACCATTCGGGGTACTTGCTTCAGGTGAATCTCTTTGCCTCTTACAATTACGATATATTTTAACCATGAGCTATACCATTTTAAAGCACATAACATCTTTCAACACATAAGATGTTTTTACATAAAGATCAAAACCAGAGATGATATGATAGACCGTATACGGCGAGCTTTCGCGGTAATCTCAAGACAAACTAAGAACAGTCGGACATTTCCAAATGCGCGTAAGCTTGTATCTTAAAGTTATGATGGAGTTCCACAGATATGATTAAAAATAGTAACTTACAGTAAAAGTACATCCATATCGTGAGAGACAAAGGATCTTAATCAAAAAAATCTATCACGGGAATGAAAGGTAAGTGAATAGACTGGAAATAGGTACCCTGATGGAAATACTCTAACCGTACAATGATTTGAAAACTTCACCACAATGTCACCTTGACCACCTTCGTCAAATAGAATATATATAATTCAAATGTTTCCATTTATTCAACCATTAATCGTTAAAGTACAAATATAACATACGGATTGATTTTTTAATATGTGACCTTCTGAAGATCTATCTAGAAAAATACTAATTTTAGGTATAAAATTGCTCGTTCTTTCCGAATATGGTATAAAAAATTCGGATTCTCGTTTTAAAAAAGCTTTGAATTCTGTGCAATCTTTAAAAACCACAAATAAAGTAATATTACAAAAAGAAAGTGCACAAACCAACAAACATTTAAGAAATTCATATTGCTCTATAAGTAATAGTCGATCTGACAGGATTTTGGCTCCAGTATCCAAATATGACTGACAGAATATCAAATTGGCTCTAATTTTTGATGTATTGAAGGTCAAAAGAATAAAAATCCCGATTTCAGTCGTTTTGAGGATCGATTCACCCACCAGTGATAATCAATTCTGGCAGGATTTGCCTCGCAGAATCCAAATATGTTTAACAAAGAAACAAATTGGACCTAAATTTGACCAAATTGAAGGTCAAAGGGGTAAAACGTCGTGTTTTTGACATTTTTCACATTTACATTATCGGATGCTAAGCAAAAAATCAAGAAATGCAAAATGGAGGATCCAATATGTCCGACGACCTTTTTTAAACTCGCATCACTTTAATCTCGTTGACGTCTGGGCTATTTTTCGAAAAAAACAGACCAAAATATCCAAAAAGACAATTTTTACCCCATTAATCTTTAATTTGGGCACAATGTAGGTCCAATTCAATATTTTGGAGTAGATATTTAGATTCTGCGAAAAATATCAGAATTGACTCTTTTGGGTGGGACAACAACACTTTTTTGGACTACGACTAGATGGTCAGAAATCGCTAGAATCGACTTTTTGTACCCCTTTGACCTTCAATATTCTAAAAAATAAAGACAATGTAGCAAATATCTTGGTCGTTATATTTGGATTTTGGCGGAAAAATCCAATTAGAATCGACTCTATATTTATAGGACAGCAACATTTTCGTTCGGCTGTGGTATCGATTGACTTTCCAATGTTTGCTAGAACAATTTATTAGTATAGCGCTTACTTTTTATAACATTTGAGTTGATTGATAAAAATTACTCAACTTGAAAATGAAACATTATGGCGTGATTCGAAATTCATTGTTGATAAAGAGATCCTAACCCTCAATTATATTTGTACAACGTATTTGGAATTGATAATCTTTGATGAAAGAAAGATTAGTTTTCAAAATTAATGTGACTAGATAATATCGATTTCTGATCTGATGCTAATTCTGCACAATATTAATCCTATTTTAGACCGTGGCGTAAGAGGATGAGGTAATAAAACTATGTGGAGAACTCAGGAAGTTAAAGGCTGCTTACTCCCTCCGTAAAATCTGCACAATTCTTGCCTCCACATAAAAGGATACGCCTAAGGACTACTTAAATGACAGAAATCGACTATGATCCCAGCCTAAGATTCTAACCAAATAGACTAACTTTTAGCAATTTATTATGTTTTGTAGTTCCGTGATATCATATACGTCCTCATGTAACCCCCTTAATCATAAAGTTTTGGACTATACGCAGAATATTCCATATGTACATTCTCTCGATAACAGACATCCATGATTATCTCGATAAACATATATATCTTAGTCCTCTGTCTTCATCGCCAATTATCCAGCGGTCATTTATGAAATTTCTAATCATATATTGAAGCAATGTTTCACAAATTTAATATTTGGTAAATGCCAAGATGACCGTAACTCATCTGAAGTAGTGTTTAACTAGATGCAAACCCAATGAGGCTCTACTTCTAAATGCATGATTTCAATCTAAGGGATGATAAACGATTGTTTAGCACCATTAAGATTTTGTATATTTCATGATGATCATAACTCATTCCAGTTACAATTTGGCTAGGTGCAACTCTGTACAGAGTCGGCGTGATGGTCGTGCGGGCTAAGGCGTCAGTCTTAGTCCGCCCGAACTGAACGTCGCAAAGGTCCCGAGTTCGAATCCCCGTCCTGCAATTTTCTCTGCTTATGTCCAGTGTGGAATAACCGGGGAACTTTGCTGGGCGAAGGTACGAATTTGGGACCGCTGCCGACCCCCGTCGGCAGTTATCGGTACCATCAGCGTCTTATCCGCGGTCGGTACGTCGTGGGTCTTATCTCGGACAAAGAGGGGATAAGCCCCGCGTTGTACTCGCTAAGGCACAGACCGCCGAATCTGCTGGTGGTACCGATATTGGGGTAGGGGGGACTGGCTCTGGGTGGGTGTTGTGTGTGCCTATAGTTCTGTCTTGTACTGTCTGTCTCTGTCCTGTACCTCTCCACCCGAGAGCCGACCCGCAAATAGACATATTCGTTATTAACGCGGGGGAAAATTTAAAAAAAAAAAAAAAAAAAAAACTCTGTACAGGCTATTCTTCTCAAAGCTTTGTTTTAATTCATCAGGTACCGAACTATTGTTTAGCAGTTTTAACTGTGATATATCTCAGAATAACCTGAATTCATTTGAAGCACTATTTGGTTAGCCGTCAACCGGATCCAGTTCTTCTTTTAAATTCATCATCTGCGTCCATCACATGATCAGCAATTCATTGTTTAGCAATTTAAACATTTGTCTTATGTCAGGTTATGCAGTATTTCAACCAAAGTGCTCAAGCTGTATGCAAACCAGCTCTGTCTATTCCTTAACCAACTTCGTTCGAGTTCATCAGATAACGAACTATTGTTTAGTAATTTTAACAATTAGTATGACTATAATTGATCATAACCTATCGCAAATACATTTTAGCTAGATGGTAACCAACCCTCCAAACGCTTTGTTTAAAATGTTCACAAATATGATTCATTGTTCATGGATCATCAGGCTAAGAACTTTACTATTAAAAATACGTAATCATCTTTTATCTTTGTTTAAGAAATAATACGAAACGATGGATGACTTACAATATATTATTCTTGAAACGTTGTCTTCGATCAATTTCGCATCGCATCACTAATTTCAGTTACCTCTTTCTTATAATTATGATACTATTACTCCAACTATTACATCATTATTCCACTTTAGAAACGACTGGATGTTGGAGGAAATGGAAAAGAATCGGGAACTATAATTTAGTGAAACTCGTCGCTGCGTGAATCCACGGGCGCCGCTCTATCTCTTCCGTCATTTAAGGCACTCATCGTTTCGAAGATTCAAATTTTAATTCAATTACGAGCACTACGGCGATGCATACTTCGTTCATCTCTCTTTCCAACTTGCTTCTCTCATCCGTGAGGTACCTCTCAGCAAGACGTCTCTTCTTTCTTCTCCACCCCTCGTGCTCGCCGTCGCGTCGACTGCTTTTCATTCTTCCATCTCTTTCCCGTCCCCCTCATATTTTTACTTTTTTTCCTCCTTGCAGCCTCCCCTCTTTAGCCCGCACTCCTTCGTCTCGCGAAATCTGAATTTAATTATGACCCTTCACGTAGCTGCTTTCACGTACACCTCGACGTGTCCTATCTCTCTCTGGCATCTGCTCCGACGATGTCGTCCCAGGCGGAAGCTCGCGATTTTACCTTCCTCTTTCCACCGCAGGTTCTCGCTGCAACAAAGTTGGGTTAGGTTAGGTTAGTCGAAGCGAAACTACCCCAAGCGCGGTTTTCTTAGGGACTCCAACGAGCCTCTTCCAGTTATGAAAAAACTTTCTTCGCTTACCGCGTACTCCTTTACAGCGGTATTTTAGTTCGGTGACTCCGATTATCATGCACCTCCTTTTCAGTTGTAATCTCGGCGAATTCGTCCAGCTTCGTAATCAGCGTTCCAGCACCTTTCTCCGATCGTCCATGCGTATTACCAAGCTTTCTTTGTGTAGGGAGACTAGTAAAATACTCTGTAATTTTTGTCCTGTCTTCGTTTATTTTCTTGGAACATTTGTGTTGTTCACTCCTTAATCAAGGGTTTGTTTGCAAGTTCTAAGGTACGCTCAGGCGTCGAATCCTGAAAATTATGTAGACGCTTAATCTTAGTTAACAATAGCGTTATCTGCAATCTTAAATCTTAGGATTATATCTCGACTAGGGCTCAAGAATTCACTGAAATTCGCGAAGACGGTTTGAAATATGAGGTGTTTGCATATCGGATGCAGTGAAATATGATGACATCTATCGAATTCTGGAAATTGAAAAGGTAATGCCTTAGGAAGTCAGGTAGAGATTTTCTATTTTTAATATAACAGATCCGGTGTTCCAGATTTCATAGAAAAAGAAGAAATCGAAGAACATTGTCTTCCTTAAGCGGATATTTTGACGTCCTCAAGAACTCATCAGGATATCCTGGGACTGATTGGGCTATTTCAATTAGACTTTGAAGTTATATGGTCCTCTCATTCTCTTAGTAGAATTTTATCACGTAATCTTAACATTTTTGGTACGGAAAAATTCGTCTATGCTAAAAAATCCAGACAACAATTTCATTGTAAAATTGGACCTTCCTAATACTCAAATTGGACTGCTTTGGAGACTATGAAGGTTGAAACACACGAGATTTCTTCGATTTCAGCATGAAATTCTCTTATCGTGACAACGATACTTAGCATTATTATTTTTAGCACAACTTTAACCAATTAAGCATAATTTGTAACCAGTTCATATGATAAATCTAATAGCAACTAAACATTTAACAGCAGCAAACGAACTTCTGTTACTTCATTCAAGCCTAGGAAATACAATCCGAATTTTCATGCTCTGTTATTTGCAATACAATTAAGGTTTTAATTACATTTAGGAAACAAATTAATTGAATGTCTAAGGCTACATGTCCGCAAGAAATCCAGAGCGATATAATGAATTTATTATCTCTTACATTTCACTATTTCCCTTCATCCTCTAGAGCACTGCAAATTAATTATTCCTACCTTGGCTTAGTCCTTGAATTTCATCGTCCCCTTGTCTTCCTTTTCTGCAAATTTTCACATCCCTCGCAGCATCGTATTCAGTCATTAATCTCGTTTTATCATATTTCTCGTTTAAAAATTAAAAAATTTTAACGATTGTTCTTCATGACGAGTGGTTAGCTCAGCAGAGTAAAATAATAATAGCATTTGAACGGGTCGATGACCGTTAATTACCCGTTTTTCTACGGCTCTTCGAACTAGGGTGTCCCCAATGCTGAACCAACCCCATCTGCATTTTGTGTCTACCCATAATAACAGAATTTGCAACCAGTGCACGCATCGCTTCTAATAATCCTTGTAGTATATACTGCATGGTGTTGCAATTTCATTTGATCGCCCATAAACATACAACTTCGTAAATCCACTTTAAAAAAATAGAATTTTCCATTTTCATACTTCATAAAGAAATATCCTTCGTAATAATGGATACAAATAATCAATAATGGTGCGAACCTGTAATTATATTTTGGAACGATCGAATTAGTAACGCTCTCAATCAGCAACCCATGCCATTTTAAAAGAATGGAAATAAAATAACTGCTCAGCTTGAGAGAAAATTTTATCTGCAATTCGAGAGCTGAATTTGTATTTGTTACCGTTTCGACCTATACACGTATATTTCAAGCTCGATTATGCAGAATCGCATTCGCCGAACGATTTAATGTTAATATCAGCCGCGTAAAACGCTTCGAACATGTCAACCATCGTAAGGCTGGAAGCCACAGCTGATGCATGCATCACAAGCGATTGCCATGATGAAAGAGAAATGTCAAAGCTCCGAAACACCACGGCCGATATGAACATTGGAGTGGCGTATGCTGCGCGACGATAAATTGCGGTATTAACCACACCCGACATTGCAAGTCTCAAACTGGATATTGCTGAAGTATAAGTTAAAATATAACGAGAAAAAGAAATAGTATTTTTTTTTCAAAAAGAGTTATTTGAGCCCTTTGAATGATATGAATGATAGTTTTCAGTTGACCTCGATTGTCGCAGGTCGCTCGGCAGTTTTTGTACATTATTTGAAAACGCTATGTAATATTCAGAGATATTTTTATAACGAATTTTATGTAATTATGAAGTTAGTGTGTGAAGTAAAATTTCTCTCTAAATGCACATGCGTCGAACAATATTTTATGTTGCAAGTGTGTGTAAAATGCGCCCCAAAACAGTGAAAAATTTGTAAAATAGCATTTTACGCACACTGTAACATAAAGTGTATTTAAATACCTGATAAGCCTATATGTTTATCGATATAATATGCGTAAAATTTGATTTTACGCACCGTTTTTAGTGCGTAAAATACGATTTTACGCACTACTGCTGACTGGGGCTTTCTCGTGCTGCCGGCCGTGCCGGGCACTCGTGCGCCGTGGTCATCACACGTGCGTAACATCATATTTGACCCACCAAAAATGGCGCGCAAATTTTACGCATAGTATATCGAAAAATATCGTTCGACACGCGTGCGTAAGAATTCAATTTTACGCACCGGCTTATCTAATCGCATGTTAAAAACGGTGCGTAAAATCGTATTTTACGCACTAGTATCGAAAAATACTATTTCTGTATATGTAGAGATCGAAATTTAAATAATACATATTTGACTAACACAACAGTGACTATTCAGTATGAATCTCTGGCGACGGCGAGTAGATATTGAAAACACGAGAATTGAAGGGAACCATGCTACGACTTACGTCTCAATGCAGTTTCAGCGGCTGCTCAAAAGTTAGTAATAGGAATGAATAGTTTATAAAAGCTGCAAAGAAATTGAGCTAAAAAATCAGTAAGTTAGTACATACAGCAAAACAGATTTGCTGCTCTGATATTCAGAAGTTGGAGGTGATTTTTATTTTTCTGCACGTAAATGATTTTTTCTGCAGGTCTGTATAGAAAACTTTGCTGAAGCAGTAATACATATTTAACATAATCTACATTCAATCTTTAATGTTTAGAAGACACAAGGATAGAACCACCAGTTTTTACCGAATTCAAAATTATATTACAGTAAAAAAAGGAATGCTTGAATAACTACTAGATACTTTATGCAATTCTATTAACAACAATCAACTTAAGAACAATTGTAAATTGAACTATTTTCGTAGAATTTTGTATTCTTTCTGTCTCGCATACTTATTTTCTTGGTAAAATTACATTTTATCGTATTCGAATTATTGATAAACTGACTTAGAATATTAAATGTGAACCAGGGAAGTAGTGAAAGGGAATTAAGCTATACAAAATTAAAAGATTGTTTATATTAGCTGTAATTTTTCCATTGGGGATGATCGATTTATAACTATTGCCTGTAATTTCTGACATTTATCATCAGCAGTAATATCAAGAGTCGTGATAATTCCGGTAAGAATTAGCATTCGACTTGAACCGAATTTTTTATTTTTAGATAATAGTACATTTAGAAATATATTTAAAGTTGGGTAATTCTACGAGACATCTTTGAAGAAATTACCATGAAAACATTCATAATTGAATACCTTTCCCCATCCCCGTAAAATTTATGTAACCTAACCCCAATATCACCCAATATGTAATTAAGCTTAGCATCAATTTTCTTTTACATGCTAAAACTGTCGGTATTTACCGACATAATGTTTTTTTCTACATTTGATTTTCTTAGTTTATTTACTTTGCCTTTGTTTTTTATTCTCAAATTTTAGTCTTAATATGTCGTTTTTTAATAATCTTACTATTCTTAATACGAATTAACGATTCTAGAAATAAGCAGGATTAATTATTGTTTTATTGAAATATAATGATAATGAAAACCCAACATTATATGTACTATATTTCTCGGCAAAGCATAAGTGGCTGGATAAGTATTAAACCTATTCACAAATTTGAAGTGTTCTCAAAGTTAGTAGGAATGTATAAGCCAAAACGTCAAGATACTGTATTTTCACCAAATCGGCCAATTGTGCGTAGAGAGGGATGGGAAATTATCACCCTTACAGGTGCGGCAAAACTGATCAATCAGAGGGTACTTCACAGACCCCGATGCATACCACATATACGACCGAAATCAAACATTCTCGACAAACACAGATAGTATCGCTACACTGCAAATTATATTGGACATTTCACCTTCGTCATTAATTTCCATTATTGTATATTGCAGCAAATAGAGTACTGCTGATGGTTTGTATTAATATTGAGCTTTAAAATGTTCCGAAATATACACCAAAATTGATAAACCATTTTTAAAATTAGACATATTCTTAATACATAATTATTTTTAAGCTTCAAATATTTCAAACCAATAAGTAATACACAGAAAAAAATAAGTCTTAAAATTGTTGCAAATTAAAGTGGCTTAAAATTAGTCCATGTATAGTTCATAAGTTTGTCCTTTTCTAATCGGGCTAGTTTTTGTTACATCTTAAATGCAGCCCATCAATGGTCTTAAATTAAGACTTATTTTTTTCAGTGTGGCTTATATTAATACATGTTAGATTTTAACAAAATTTTAGTTTTGAATAAATATTCATCTGAAATGTAGATAATCATTAATAGAACATTATTGCAACGAATTTGATATACCTTAATTGTAGCCGATGAAATTGAATAAAATTTGTCGGTAATATAATTACTGAAATTTAAAGGTTATAAGAAAAATATTCTTAATTTCAATCTACGCATTCTGTGACAATCTGTAAATAAGCTGTTATTTGGCATTCGTGATTCAAAACGATGCAAAATTATAAAGTTACCGTTTACTTTGAAAATAGGAAAAGTTTTGATATAATCTTGTTTTAATAACTTCAACAGAATTGATGTGTGAAAGAAAATGATTGAAATGCTAATGTTGTCGATTTTTTTATGAGCGATCTTATAAAAATGCATTAAAATTATATGTATAAATAATTGCCATGTTAACTGAAAGAATGAAGAATTTTGTCTTCCAAGTTTTGAAAAACATACGGATTCCTCTTTAAATTTTTATTTATTCCGAAGGACTATATTATTCCATTGCCACCTCTTCTAGTTATCGGATGATAATTGACGTTTTTTATGTAGATTTATCAAAGTAATAGTATCTGATTGCTATAAGAATCGACTGACTTACTGATGTATCGTTACATTTACTAAACTAATGTTTCATTGTTTAGTTTTTTCAATCTTAGCATAAAAATTTACTAAGTCTTCTGGAATAATAATGAAATAATCAGCATGTTTGTAGTCGTAAGAAAAATTGGGTTACATTATTTTTTTTATAAATATGAAATTTACAAGCCATACAGGTATTACTAAGGTACTAAAAAAGAACAATCAATATTATGTACGCAATAATTAGGTCTTGATCAGGACAAAGACCAAGACCAGCAGTACAGTTGCAGTGAAAAGATCCTACATGAGGGTTTTTCAGAATGCTTATTACACGGAGATAAATAATCAGCAAAATCAGCCGAAAAATCCGCAGATTCTACCAATTTTATCCTATAGGGACAGCTGTTGGAATTCCGTTAGGGATAGCCGATAATTTCAGCTAAATTTACTGAAAAAGTCCGCAAATTTAACGGAACAAATCTGCTAATGTAGCGGAAATTTAGAGCTAAGCGCGAATTGAGTAGGGTTAAAGCTACATTAGCGGAATCAAAACAGCTAAAATTGCATATATTTTCGGCAATTCCAGCCGAAAATTTCAGCTGATATGAATCAGCTAATCCATCGGAATCATTTTTCTCCGTGTAAGCTAAAAATGGCGTTGGTCTTTACCTTCCTTCAATTGTATTATCTTCATTTTGGTGTAGTTTTTAAGTAAATAGATTGTTGGTGCTACTATTGATCATTTATAACATGACTGTTACGCGATTATGAATGCCTACGTATGCTTATCCAAAAGATTCATTCAAACCACAAAATAGTCATTAATTTCTTCTGATAAATACGTTTTATTATCTCCGGAAGGAATAAAGTGAATTATTCCCTAGGTTTTTTCTCTACATTTATTTATATCTCCAAAATTATGTTAATATAAATATAATCCGAAGTACAAAGATTATTAAAAACGAACAAATCTTATATATCTCACAATTTATAATGAATTCGAATCACATTCGAGCATTCTCTCTTCAAACATTAAATATCAAACATATATGATTTATTATAACAATCACAAACCGTAAAATATAGAATAGTTAATAATTATATTACCACAATAAAAACAGTGAATAAGACAATAATATGCAAAATAAAAGTTGTTACTTTATTATTTGTAAAAAATATTATTTAAGGAATTTTTCAATTGAGTGTATTAAATAAAATTGTACATAAGAAAGATTGTATTTTATATTAAAAAAATAAATATATATTTAGTATACTAAGGAGTATTATCATCAATGTAGTCATACATTTTAAATTTCTGTACTATAATAAAATACATACAGGGTCATCGAAAAGTATCGGACCCCCTAATATCTTCAGTTAGAATGCACTTAGGAGAAAACGTCCAATTACAAAGTTGTATGGTTTCAAACGGGGAGTAAGATGATGACCTTGACTTTGACCTTGACCATGTCCTTCAAGGTCATTTCAAGGTCAATCTTATTTTTTTAAATAGAACCCCCTACATTTTATTGCATATTCTTATAGCTTATCTCGAGAGCTTTCCAAAACACTATAATAAAATATTTTTTTATTAAGTACTTTTTGAGTTATAAAGGTTTGAAGTTAACAATTTGTTAAGTGGTGTGCGAGTCCGACCAGTTAAGGCAAGAGTGGTGTGCGAGTTCGACCAGTTAAGGCAAGAGTGGTGTGTGAGTCCGGCCAGTTAAGGCAAATTTAATTCCAATTGGTTAGCTTGGGAAAAATATTTAATTGTACAAAACAATTCACAACAAATGTTCAAATTGTTGCCCTTCAACAGCCTGGCAATGTGCCAATCGGTTATAAACAGCCGAAACCGCATTCCGGTACGTTTCTGGCGGTATTAGTTCTATCTCTCGAGTTATTCTTCCTCTTAAATCATCTAAATCTTGAGGCTTGGTGGCATAAACTTTACTTTTCAAGTAACCCCACAAAAAAAAGTCAAGTGGGGTCAAGTCCGGAGACCGAGGTGGCCACTCAATATGACCCCTTCGCCCTATCCACCTGTCCTGAAAGACCTCATTCAAATATTGACGGACAATGACACCATAATGAGGTGGAGCTCCATCCTGTTGGAAATAAATTTCATCCATATTTCCACCAGCTATGTCTCGAATAGCTGGAACAATTTGTTCGCGAAGCATGACTAGGTATACTTGTATATAATGTATTTAATGTATATTTTGATATTTTCTGTCACATAAAATGGATTTCAAACATCTACTATTCAAAAATCTACTATTTCGCTCTTTGTCAATGTTCCAGTTTTTAATAACTATAAACACGGAAACGCGATTTTTGTTTAGCAAATATTTCGTGATATTTTTAGTTTGCAGAATAATGCATGAAGAGAGCGCACGCGAAGAGAGAGTATATTTAAAAAGTGTATCATATATTTTTTACCTTTGCTGTCTATACTTTGGTTTCTTCTTTGCAGAACTTTTTGGAACGTTGGAATCACAAGATGAAATAATAGTCTGTAAATCTTTTAATATATCACTTAAAAACGCAAAGCACTTCACAATATATACTTGCATAGGCACAGAAATATTCTTGCATACTTGGCATAGCTATAAATAAAAAAACTTATACGATTCATAAATTTGTAAAAAATAGAAACATTTTCGGAACATTTATCGAATCTTTATTTCAACTTGTTTTGATTATTGTTTATTTTTTATTTGTATTCAAATTATTGACAATATCAATGTTGTTGTTGAGTGTAATTCGTATTACTTCTGATAATATTGGTGATTATGGTTTCACATTTCCATTTTATTGTGACTTGTGTTTATAATTTTAATTCTAACTATTCACTCCTTCGACCTGTCCCCAATAGTTACGACGAATTCTAGTGGATATTAGAGAATTTAGAATTAACTTGATAGTATATTTATATTAATATCCGTAAATTCCCGAGTACAAAAAAAATGTAAATATGGCCGGGAACGAATGAATCGCAAAATGAGTAAAATAATATCACGTTTTGGAATAATTCTGGATGTGGAATTTCTCGTCAATTAATAGGAATTATGCATATCAAAATTGCGTACAAATGAGGTCTCTTTCAGATACATTTTTGATCTGTTATTATGTACACGCAATTGCGATGGTACTGTATGAATTCAAATTGTATGACATGTCGATCAGAATACGATCACTTTCTTATCTCCCATCCAATCAAATTCAATTGAGGTTATTACAGACGACATCATCTAATTGGTCATGATTCGGGTTCGAAATTGACTAAAATATGGAACTAATCGGGTCTGAAACGATCCTTAATTTGACTTATTTCGACCTGAAAAGTCCCACATTTTGGTCAATTTTGAACGGAATCTTATTCAAATATATTTTCTCGGCTAAAATATTTAAATCTTTATACTATTATTAGAAAAAAATATCTTTGAATAATTGTAAGTGGCATTGTTTAGGACCGTAGTCCGAAATATTCAGGAGCGACGATGGTCGCCGCAACTTTGTATTTTCGCGCGACTTTCGAATAATCGGGATCACGAGCGACGTCGCGATAGAAATCCTGCCCGCGAAAATTTCGGCAATATCGGCGTACTAGGACGATGTTTAATAAGCCTGTACTGCGCATCGGGCAAGTTCTTCGATTGTCTCCGTCTAACGAGCAAGCATCGAATCGCGCTCTTGAATCGGAGCCATCTTCTCTCTTTTGTAATCGGCACGCGGACTTTGTTCTATTAGAGATCCACGATAGTGGATTAAAAATAAAAGGTCTCAATTTGACTAAAAAGCGAAAACGACAACGCGTGCGCGTGTGACGTGCTAATAAAACCTGAAAATTAAACTCGTACGTTATCGGACTCTATTCCGCACGTGTTCGTGAGTAGCCATTGACCGCGAGTGCCAATCTGTAAGTTCGACTAGGTTTTCTGTACTGGACAGAAAACCTAAAATAAACTTGTTTAATTTCAAGCAATTATTCCGGTTCTCTTTTGCTAATTTATGCCCACTCACTTTATCCTGAATCTAACTTGATCGTCATTGGTCATCGAGCTATTTCGCAATCAGCGTATTGATTCTCAGTGGGTGCTTCAAATGAATTAATTACGCTCCAACCTTTTTATTAATTATTGCAACTGTCGTTCAAAGTTGGTTCCACGACGCGACAACGAAATCATCGAGCGTGCAATATCTCCAACGGGTAACCGACTGGAAAATTCTTATAGTCTTCAACAAGAAAATTGGTCCTTCGAGCCGGATAGTTCGTTTTCTGGATTAAGTGACAGTGAAGTGAAGTGGTGCTAAGAAAATAGCGAAAAAAAAACCTAGACAATTTTGCATCAAATTCGGGGAAAATCAGCCGATTTTCCGCAAAGCTTTGGACGGAGAAAATTTTCTCTCCCTTCCAGCGCGCCAGTGTACGTATAGGATCAACACGTGTATAGCGCTTACGCACATCGTCACGAACAGGAGTTTGCCGTGTGAAGACGAGCCTCGCCATTCTTCGGAGGGATTCGGGCCACACCTCCCTTTACTTTCGCCGCGTCTCGTCACCGAGCGCCAACGACTTCGACCGAACGCCGACGACTTCGCTCCTGCGAGTCACAATCACCGTCTCCTACCCCACCGAAGCGGACAGCCGTCTCGAAAAGACGCCCGAGCAATTGATTTTCGAGGATTCGAAATTGCAATCTAATTGGATGCAATCATGACTGAGACGTTCGAATCTCTTTTAATACAGCAAAATCAGCTTATCAATCTCCTTCGAAGGGCGGTGAAGAATTTTAAGAAGATTGGGTGCAAAAATGTCACCCTCGAAATTGCTAAGAGCCGCCTCGCCAATGTCGAGAAGTATTGGGAGCGGTGCCAGAATCTCAACGCCCGACTCGAGGAGATGGTAAACGACGAAACTCGTTCATCGGAGCCGTATTTCATCGACGATCAATTCTTCGCAGCTGAAGGCACGTACCTGGGAGCATCGGATTTCATCACGACGTGTATAGCTAAGTTAACTCCTTCCGCTTCTAATGCTGCAACACCAATCCCTAATCCTACCACAATTGAAAGTTCAATTCAAAATAAATCTGTTTCGCTACCGCGAATTACTTTGCCGAAATTTTCAGGTAACTACACAGACTGGGTTAATTTTCGCGATATATTTTGCTCCTTAGTACATAAAAATCCCAGTATTACAAATATTGAACGGTTTCATTATTTGAAAGCTAGCTTGATCGGTGATGCAGCATTAGTTTTAAAGAATACGTCCGTAACGGACGCTAATTATGCTTCGGCGTGGGAATTGTTAAATACGCGATATGATAATCATCGGGCAATCGTAAACGCGCATCTCAGTGTTCTGTTCGATCTCGCGCCAGTAAAAGCCGGTAATGCATTCGACTTGCAAGTTCTCCGCGATCGTACCAATGATGTCATCGCGGCACTCAACGCGCTCGAACGACCTGTCAGCCACTGGGACGATCTGCTCTTTTTTTTGACGGTCAAACGCCTCGATAAAAATTCGCGTATGGAATGGGAGTTTAAACTCGGGGACTCTGGTGACTTCCCATCATATGGTGATCTGGACGCCTTTCTGTCCTCGCGGGTCCGCGCACTTGAATCGGTGACGAGTCAAGGGCCGCCTCCGGCCACGCCTGTCGCGTCATCTAAAACGAGCAAATCGGGCCCTACGAAACAGACGAGAGCAAATATCGCGAACGAGAAGCATGAGCGATGCATGCTTTGCGAACAAGAGCATCAATTGTACCAATGTACGAGTTTTAAAAATCTCGCTTTCGATCAACGTTCGAAAATTATTCGCGAACAGCAACGATGCATTAATTGCCTGCGTGTTGGCCACGTGGCCGCGAAATGCCGGAGCAAATATAGATGCGCAAAATGTAAGGGACTGCATCATACTCTCTTGCATCAGGATCGACCTGCAGCATCCGCGCAATCTGCCAATCATGTACTGAATCCAGATGCAACTCCCTACTCAGAACATTGTGCACCTAGATTTGCCCCGCCCGAGAATGCCGGATCGTTCACGAGTGCGCAATCTCCTAGCAATTCTAAGATTGTTTATCCCGCTGTAAACCCTCAGACATACAGCTCGTGTAACTCCGCAAGCGGTAATGGGGTTGTATTCCTCGCGACCGCTATAGTCGTAATTAAGACACCGGAAGGTCGGACTTTCCGTGCTCGCGCTTTACTTGATTCGGGTTCTGAATCAACCTTTATAACAGAAAATGCGGTCCAGATCTTGCGCGCAACGAAGCGCAAGACTCATATAGAGATAACCGGGGTGGGGGCACAAGCCCAAGGCCTTGTTCGCGCGATAACGGAAATAACGATAGAACCACGTGATGGCCGGGGTCCAACACTTGCTGCCCGAGCTCTCGTATTGAATAAAATAACGTCATACAAACCTGTCGCGCATATCGCACCCGGCCAATGGCCGCATCTAGCAGGACTGCCGTTAGCAGACCTCGACCCATCGGATCCAGCACCTATCGATATGTTGATTGGTGCGGATCTATACGGACACGTACTCTTAAACGGTTTACGACAAGGACCGCTAGGATCACCCACTGCCCAGCGATCAATCTTTGGCTGGATTCTTATAGGCCCCTCATCTGGTTCTAATATTATTCGCACCTCCGCGACAAGCATGCACTGCTCGCCCACCGCAAGCATAGACGCTCTTATTAAAAATTTCTGGGAAGTCGAGGAGGTGAAATCCTCGATTATACTATCCGAGGACGACTTACGATGCGAACAGCATTTCGCAATAACGCACAAACGGTTGCCGGACGGGAGATATATGGTTCGCTTTCCGTTAAAAGAGACACCGATTCAAATTGGCGACACACGCGCAATAGCTCTCCAGTTGCTCAAAAAATCTGAAGATAGGTTGTCCCGTAATTCAGAAGTTTACGCTAAATACCGCGATTTCATGACCGAATATCGTGATCTCAGTCATATGACTCCCGTGCCGCCGAACTCTCCCTCTCTAGTTGACCCGGTCACATATCTCCCGCATCACCCGGTGTTTAAACAAGGCGATAAGACTGGGAAGATCAGAGTCGTTTTTAACGCTTCTCAGCGTTCCAGCAATGGAAGCACGCTAAACGACCACATGTTTTCTGGACCCAAGCTCCAGAACGACTTGCCGTCCATAATTCAGCGATGGCGAAGACATCGTTTAGTCTATACGACGGATGTGGAAAAAATGTTCCGTCAAATCCTGGTTCATCCTGATGATCAGGATTATCAGCGAATTCTGTGGAGAGATTCACGGAAACAATCTATATCGGAATTCCGTCTGGCTACCGTGACGTACGGCACAGCCAGCGCACCCTACCTCGCAATCCGCGTACTAAGGCAGCTCGCACACGACGAGCATGCTCGCTATCCTCGCGCCGCCAGCATAATCGAGAACGACTCGTACGTCGACGACCTCTTCTTCGGCGCTGATAGCGCCCTCTCGCTGCGAGAAATCCGTGCCGAACTCGTCAACTTAATGACAAGCGGCGGATTCTCGCTTAAAAAATGGGCATCAAACGAACCCGCGCTCCTGGAGGAGATAGAAGATGTCGCCAAGACAGTAGCGGATCCCTCTCTACTGCTCTCATTAGATCACGAGGGTAGCACCAAAGTGCTCGGCGTAGCCTGGCACCCAGCTTCTGATACATTTCGCTTTGCCGTGAATGTGTCCCAAGGATAAGCCGACAAAACGCGCGATCTTATCGGAAATAGCCAAACTGTTCGATCCCTTAGGATGGGTGGCGCCTGTCGTGATTCGAGCAAAGATCCTCATGCAGGAACTTTGGCTCCGTAAATGCGAGTGGGATAGTCCAATCGATGCTGATTTGGCTGAGATATGGCAGTCCTATTGACACGACCTATCTAACCTCGTCCGCATATCGATACCGCGTTGGACTGGCCAATGTACCGACACGGAACCGCAGGAGCTGCACGGCTTCGCGGATGCGTCGGGACGAGCGTATGTCGCCGTTATCTACAAGCGCGTGCTCCGTCTTCCCGACCCCCCTATAGTCACACTATTGGTTTGCAAGACCAAAGTGGCCCCTGTCAAGACGCAGAGCATTCCCCGCCTGGAACTCTGCGGGGCGTCATTACTTGCTAAACTCATGTCGAACGTCCTTATATCTTTTCAGTATACTAGAGTGCCAATCTACTGTTGGACCGACTCCACGGTAGTATTAAGCTGGCTTACCCAGCATGCATCCCGCTGGAAGACGTTCGTCGCCAACCGTGTAGCGGATATCCAAACCCGCCAACCTGAGGCGATCTGGCGGCACGTACCAAGCGCAGAAAACCCCGCCGACGTAGCTTCTTGCGGAACGACCGCCGAGGACTTAATTAACCATCCTATATGGTGGAACGGACCAGATTGGCTCAAGCGTGAACCCTCCGAGTGGCCGCGTAATCCGCTCGTCCCGATGACGAACGACGAACTGACTCGAAAGGCCCCGGTGCATCTTGCTGCACGCGCTACCACGGAAAAATGGAATCTCGAGACGAGGTACTCCTCTTGGCCTCGACTCTTGAGAGTCACAGCACTCGTGCTGCGTTTTATACGACTTTGTCGAACTCGTTCAAAGGAACGACCACCCCTATTGACTGATATCCAGAATGCGCGAACATTTTGGATGAAAGAAGTTCAGCGCTCCGTATTCCTCGACGAGATTCGCGACCTCACTCTGTCACGACCGATTTCGCCGAGAAGTCGCTTGTCCAAACTAAATCCGTTTATTGACGAATCGGGTATACTAAGAGTCGGAGGCCGGCTTCGTAATTCCGCACTGCCATATAACGAGCAGCATCCAATCGTCCTACCGCCACACCAAGTTAGCGATTTGATAGTTCGTCACACTCATCTGATTTGCCTACACGGTGGACTGCAGATGACGCTACGTATTCTCAGGTCGCAATTTTGGCTATTACGCGCCAGAACTATAGTGAAGATGCACATTAATCGATGTGTTCAGTGCGTGCGGGCTCGAGCGTCTACGGCCTCTCAGATCATGAGCGACTTACCCGCACGAAGAATCACTCCGGCTAGACCCTTCGCGCATAGCGGCGTCGACTACGCCGGCCCTATTTCGGTTCTAGCGATCTCCGGACGCGGACAAAAGTCCCATAAGGCGTATATTGCCGTTTTTATTTGTTTATGTACGCGTGCAATCCACCTCGAGTTGGTGCTCGGCTACAGTACGGAAAACTTTCTCGCTGCATTTGCCAGATTTGTCTCCAGAGGTTCTCCCAACACGATAATGAGCGACAACGGTACCACGTTCCAAGGTGCCGACCTCAAATTACGCCAAGCCCTCCGCGCTCTGAAATCAGACCCTAAGCTTTTAGCTCACATGGACTCCCATGAAATATCGTGGGAATTTATCCCTCCTGCGGCCCCACACCATGGAGGGATCTGGGAAGCGGGGGTGAAGAGCACCAAACACCACCTGCGCAGGGTGATAGGGGACAAAACACTTTCGATAGAGGAGATGATCACCTTCCTGACGAAGGTGGAGGCATGTCTGAATTCCAGACCAATCTGGCCTTTGACCGACGACTCCAACGACATGTTGGCCCTAACCCCAGGGCATTTTTTGATAGGTGCTCCGCTAGTAGGTGTCCCTGAGCCGTCAATGGTCGACAAATCGGAGACATATTTAACTCGTTGGGAACGCGTTCACCGTATGTCTGAGGTTTTTTGGCGGGATTGGTCAAGCGAATATTTACATACGCTACAGCAACGCCACAAGTGGCGCACACCGCAAGATAACTTGCAAGTAGATGACATCGTAATTGTCAAAAATCCGAATCTCCCGCCTACGAAATGGGAATTAGCGCGCGTCTCGCAGGTGCATCCTGGCCCCGATGGCCGTGTACGAGTAGTCACGATAACTACCGCCCGATCCACCTATCAACGACCGGTCAATCGATTGTGCAAACTTCCGGTTGAAGTTTCATGCTAGGTTAAGACTTCATATAACGGCGGGCGGCTAGGTCTTGAGTAATCATCACTTGATCGTCATGGCGGGCGGTTCCCGTAGTTTTTGCTTAGGTTAAGTTTAGTGTTACTAGCGATAATATGTTTTGTAGTCATCGTATCGGACGGCCGATACGAGGCGGGCGGTTGTTTAGGACCGTAGTCCGAAATATACAGGAGCGACGATGGTCGCCGCAACTTTGTATTTTCGCGCGACTTTCGAATAATCGGGATCACGAGCGACGACTAACGTCGCGATAGAAATCCTGCCCGCGAAAATTTCGGCAATATCGGCGTACTAGGACGATGTTTAATAAGCCTGTACTGCGCATCGGGCAAGTTCTTCGATTGTCTCCGTCTAGCGAGCATCGAATCGCGCTCTTGAATCGGAGCCATCTTCTCTCTTTTGTAATCGGCACGCGGACTTTGTTCTATTAGAGATCCACGATAGTGGATTAAAAATAAAAGGTCTCAATTTGACTAAAAAGCGAAAACGACAACGCGTTCGCGTGTGACGTGCTAATAAAACCTGAAAATTAAACTCGTACGTTATCGGACTCTATTCCGCACGTGTTCGTGAGTAGCCATTGACCGCGAGTGCCAATCTGTAAGTTCGACTAGGTTTTCTGTACTGGACAGAAAACCTAAAATAAACTTGTTTAATTTCAAGCAATTATTCCGGTTCTCTTTTGCTAATTTATGCCCACTCACTTTATCCTGAATCTAACTTGATCGTCATTGGTCATCGAGCTATTTCGCAATCAGCGTATTGATTCTCAGTGGGTGCTTCAAATGAATTAATTACGCTCCAACCTTTTTATTAATTATTGCAACTGTCGTTCAAAGTCGGTTCCACGACGCGACAACGAAATCATCGAGCGTGCAATATCTCCAACGGGTAACCGACTGGAAAATTCTTATAGTCTTCAACAGGCATTTTAAGTTGTCGACATAAATTTCATCAAATTTTTTTTATTTGAGTTACTAGTAATTAATCATACTTGCCCCAGTACAAAATATGGTCAGAAACCAGCTTCATTTTATACCAGCATCATCTCACTATAACTATTAAAAATATCATGTACTTGCAAGAACAAATTATGACATTATATGTTAGTTATGCATAAATCTTTCTCACTACAACCTATTTTGATCGTGCCTTCCCATAATATTTCTTGATTATTGAATTTTCTATTAATTTGGCAGATAACATTAAAGATGACGAATATTCTGTAGAAAATAGTCAC
Source organism: Trichopria drosophilae (assembly GCA_030407085.1). NCBI lineage: Eukaryota > Metazoa > Arthropoda > Insecta > Hymenoptera > Diapriidae > Trichopria > Trichopria drosophilae. The sequence goes on from CM059582.1 coordinate 192,199,955, forward strand.
AGAAATAGTAAAGTTTTTAATTCGAATTAATTCATTACATCTTAAAGAAAGTTATTTAGTATATCTTACGATTAAGGTACTTACTATATTTACTGTATTTTTGAACTATAAATCAGATTAATGCTTTCTGTTGTAACTACAAATTTATTATTTATAATTTTTCCCAAACATTTATCATATTTTTCAGGAATTGTATTCATCAATGGGGAAAAATCAATTTTAACGAAAAGAAATTTGGTTAAAACTAATTACTAGATACTACATTAGTTTGCTTATCAAAACCTACACGTTCGATTATTGCAACAAAATAACAAGGTTGCCATACCCAAATTTCTTCCGTTGGGGGCAATGTTTACATACATTGATTTTACTTTCAATGGTTTACTTGAAGTAGTTAGAATTCTGTTAATTATTTTAAGTTGGGAGGGTTTTGCATGCTAAACAATTTGTAAAATCGATAAAAGTTGATTAAAAAGTGATATGAATAGTATCATTATTTTTTTAGAAAATTCAGGAGCCGCTCATAGGGCATTCCATGCGAAGTGGGCCACCAGTTTTTAATTTTGTGTTTACCGTTTTCGTATCAAAAAGTAATGAAAATGTAGCCCTTTAGATCATGTATAATCCCAAAAGTTTATTCAAAGATTTTTTTTTTGTATTCAGTTGTTTTGGGTTTTTATATTTTTTTTTAACGCAAAATCATTATATTAAAAAATATTGTCTTGCATATTTTTTGCAGATTTTTTAACGAGCTTTAAGATAAAAATATGTATTTCAATTGCACCTTCAACCAAAAAAACTCAATTAAAAATTTCAACGTTAATTTTTCGAAATTTCAGGTAATTTTAAAAATCTGAAAAAGATTACAAAAATACAAAATTTCATACGAACATGATAACATATTGGGTAAAATGGCAACAGAAGAGCGTATATGCAAAAAAAATACATTAAAAGAGTTATTAAAGAATGAGTCCCCTGAGTATAGTACGATTGCATGTGCAATACGGTTGTTTTCTATTTTTCATTTTCATCCTTCCGAATCTGAGTTAAAAATTAACGAAGATCAATATTTTTTTTATTTTAAAGAGGAAAAATATCTCTTTCACGACAAATTTCAGGCTTATGGATACATTTAGAGTATATAAAAAAAAGGAATGTAAGGTGCAATTGAAATTGAAAATACATATTTTTATCTTAAAGCTCGTCAGAAATCTACAAAAAACAAGTAAGACAATATTTTTTAATATCACGATTTTGCGCAAAAAAAATAAAAATACAGCAAACGACTGAATAGAAAATCATTATATAAACTATAGCTTCGCATGGAATGCCCCTCATGTCGTAATCCATTACTTAAACCACAATCTGAAATCGTTAATTAGGATATATACGAACGCTAAAAAACGTTAATTTTTTGAAAAAAAAATGTTTGATTTTTTTGTTAACTGCATAAGAAGTATAAGACTTATTTTTATTAATTAGTTAAATAAAAAAAACTTGTTTTTTTTTGAATAAATGGATGTCTGCAATATATTTTTTTAAAGGCACACTCATCATTTTCAAATTGTTTGAAAATTTAGTCGTTGAACATGTCTCCATATGATTTGGAGAAAGATCGAAACCGACTTATTTTTTATATAATATTAAAGAGTAAAAATTTCCGCACTAATACCCATGCCCAAAATCAATATTCTAGGTAAATAGCAAATGCCTATGACTAGCAACATAAAGAAAATCTATAAAACCAACGCCTGAAATCACTAGTAGCCGTTATATGAAAAAATCAGTCGTTTATCGCATATTCTTGCCCAGTCATATACCACCTTTTAGTGTAATATATATGCGCGTTTCATATTTGAAATTCTAACTCTTCTTACTTAAATAGAAATGATTTGATTTGAACTTATACTAATTATCTTATGGACGATATAGTGTTACGTCTCACGTAACTAGGATATTGCGACGAAATACATTTTTGGGAATCCCCGAATATATGGGAATTTAGTAACAGCGCCGATATACAACACACTAACCGAACTACAATGTATTTTCATGATTTGTAAAACCTACCATACCGGCCTCAAAAGATAACCGAAACCGTAGAAAATCGACCTCCTATCTAGGTAAAACGACGCCACCATAAAAACTTAAAGATCGGAAAAGAACAGGTCTTTCTCTGCCCACAAATAAGTAAGATTCCTATATTATCAGCAAAAATTAAAATTAAGTAAAATATACAAAATTGCATCAATTTGTTTGTTAAATTTTTCTTTAATATATTTTCATAAAAACAAATTCCTATTTCAATATCAATAATTTTTTCCACACACGAAAACTTTTCTATGTTAAAATATAAAAGTCTAAAAAAAGGCATTCTCAAGCCGTACACGCACTGACACCCAAAAGTCATAAACTTAAAAAAGAGGAAATTCGAGAAAACACTTTCTCAAGGAAAAGAGAATGACCTTCTTTTCCTATTTTTAGTTGTTGTCCTCGATAAATTAGAACATTTAGAATTACGCAACAATATTAATTATTATTTCAAAATGTAACAATATTTTCAATAAAACAAAAATATCATTAAATTAAATCATTTTAAATATAAAAAAAAACATAATGAGTGAATAAATAGAGAAATCAATTAAAGTCAATAAATACAAATTACAACATTAATATCATTGCGTAATTGAAATGTTAATAAATAAGCGTAAAAACCAAACCATTATTTAGTAATACCATTTATCAAAATTAAAATATGTACACGAAAATGTAAATGAAAAACAATATCTTAATAATATTTTTTTTTATAACAATTGTACACAATCATTATTTTAAATAATACAATGTATAATATACATATATATATATATATATATATATATATATATATATTATATATCAATTCTATATATATAATTGTAAAGTTGATACAAACAACGAACGAATAATTCTAGCAATAAATAACTGACATATAATTAATAAAAAAATTAAAGGCGAACTCAAATACCAACATTACAAAATTCCTTTTATAACAAAAACATTTCTTTTACAAAATATTGAAAGTTTGAACAAATAATTAATACAAAAATTAATAATTTTTTTGTTACTTTAGTTCTAATTATGCTAGAACTTTCGCTCATGTTTGTAAAAACTACTTTAACTTTGTAAGCAAATAGTTTGTTAAAAATTTATTGTTATAAACAACACAAGAACAGTTTTTTATAATTACAAAAAAAAATGGTACAAATTTTCCCACCAAACTTAAAATTCCCAAGCCTGGTCCGACCCACGAATTTTCCTGGAGGGGAGAACCAATATAAAAAGGGCGACTTTCCAACGAATCTTCCTACTCAAACTCTTCTACTCTAATTCTGCGGAGACTCCGGCTTCGGCTTCGACCCAGACTTTGGAATCGTCTTTTTGGAGCTCATCAGAATTTTGGTTGGGCTTCCGTGGATCATCGAGGTCTCTGCTGCCGTTCCCATATCGGCAGTTTCCACCAGTCTTGGATCGTCACCTCCGGTCTTCCACGTGGACCCTCTACAGCGCCAACCAGGTCGAGTTCATTTTGCTGGACCGGAACACGGGCCACCGGCACTGTCAACCGGAGTTCGCTTCTCAACCAGATCACCAACCGGACTTGGCTCTTCCCATTTATAACTCCCTTTTTATACAGGTCCAGGTGACCGTATTCTCACCCCCAAAAAAAGAATATTCAGGTCCAGGTGACCGAATATCAACCCACTTTCCCTCGAAAACAGGTCCAGGCGACCGTTTTTTTTTTCCTACCAAACTTCCTAAGGAGCCGAGTTCCACGCGAAATCAATCTCGGAGGGTTTCAACTCGAATCCGACATCCAATTACTAGTAAGTATAAATTTTTTTATATACACTAAAATAATAAACCCTCTAACCACCCTTTTCTTTTCCACTCCCTCTTTTCATGCCCGATATGAGCCGATAAGAATGCAATGCTTCAGGCATTAAATTTATTTTATATTTTTTTATTTTTACGAGACGAATGTGTCGGACTTCTTTGCAATTTTTTTTAAACCACTTTTTTTTTAGAATACATAAATAAAGAAGCCGACACCTTAGGGATTCTTTTTGTTTATTAGCGACTCTAGTGCGTTTAACTGGAGCCCTTTGGGTGACCGGATGCAACCACGAGAGTCAGTAGGGACTGTAGTGACCTCCGCGTTATTTTTTTTTTATCCGGTTAATTTAAATTTATTATTTATATTTTTGGTTCTATTTTTAATAACTAAATAAATTCTTAAACGCACACATATATACACAGGGTCACCGAAAAGTATCGGACCCCCCTAATATCTTCAGTTAGAATACACTTAGGAGAAAATGTCCAATAGCAAAGTTGTATGGTTTCAAGCGGGCAGTAAGATGATGACCTTGACTTTGACCTTGACCATGTCCTTCAAGGTAATTTCAAGGTCAATCTTATTTTTTTAAATAGAACCGCCTACATTTTATTGCATATTCTTATAGCTTATCTCGAGAGCTTTCCAAAACACTATAATAAAATATTTTTTATTAAGTACTTTTCGAGTTGTAAAGGTTTGAAGTTAACAATTTGTTAAAATTTGTTAAGTGGTGTGCCAAAATGCATTCTTACTGAAAATATTAGGGGGATCCGATTAATGTATTTTCTTTAAACCAATTAATTGGTCTCATTATTCCGCGCACAAAAGTATTAAGGTTATGATTACTGAAAACTAAATAATATTTTACAAGATATTCTACATTTTGTGTCAAAAAATTGTTAACTTCAAACCTTTATAACTATATATATATATATATATCCATCCCACTTCTTTGTCCTACTAATTCCTCATAGAAATCACCAATTACACACATAAATTCTCGTCCTCTGTTTGTTTTTTTAGTGCCGGTATCGAAAAAGGATAGGGGCTACTTCCGTCGTCAGCGACGCCTCCGCGAGCGAGCCGCCAGGGAAAAAGGGGCGAACCTTAGTTCGTTCCCCGACCCTCAATTCCCTCAGAACCCTCCACTACAACCTCCTCCAGTCGCACCTCTCCCTTCCACAATTCAAGAACATTCACTCACCCGCTCTGACTCCCCGATCACTTTTATTCCTCCCCTTCCTCTCGAACCTCTTCCGCCTCCTCACGAACTCTTTGCACCCACCAATCCACCCACTTTAAACGGAATTTGTATTGATAAAAAAAGACAATAAAAATCACTTTTTTTCTGGTAAAACAGTTGTCTTTATTTTCCTTCCATTCTTTTCTTTTGAAGCAGGCCGCCTCCATTCGCCAACCCGAATCAACCTGTGTGATTGAACGCCCTTTCACGATTCTGGGCACAACATACTTCGAGTAAGTATGTTAAATCAGGTCGTAACAATAGTATCAACATGCAAATCTAGGGCGACAAGTATCCTTTTACGTTGCTTACTATTTTTCATACACGGAGAAAAATGACTCCGCTGGATTAGCTGATTCATATCAGCTAAAATTTTCGGCTGGAGTGGCCGAAAATATATGTAATTTTAGCTGTTTTGATTCCGCTAATGTAGCCTTAACCCTACTCAATTCGCACTTAGCTCTAAATTTCCGCTACATTAGCAGATTTGTTCCGTTAAATTTGCGGACTTTTTCAGTAAATTTAGCTGAAATTATCGGCTATCCCTAACGGAATTCCAACAGCTGTCCCTATAGGATAAAATTGGTAGAATCTGCGGATTTTTCGGCTGATTTTGCTGATTATTTATCTCCGTGTAATAAGCATTCTGAAAAACCCTCATGTAGGATCTTTTCACTGCAACTGTACTGCTGGTCTTGGTCTTTGTCCTGATCAAGACCTAATTATTGCGTACATAATATTGATTGTTCTTTTTTAGTACCTTAGTAATACCTGTATGGCTTGTAAATTTCATATTTATAAAAAAAATAATGTAACCCAATTTTTCTTACGACTACAAACATGCTGATTATTTCATTATTATTCCAGAAGACTTAGTAAATTTTTATGCTAAGATTGAAAAAACTAAACAATGAAACATTAGTTTAGTAAATGTAACGATACATCAGTAAGTCCGTCGATTCTTATAGCAATCAGATACTATTACTTTGATAAATCTACATAAAAAACGTCAATTATCATCCGATAACTAGAAGAGGTGGCAATGGAATAATATAGTCCTTCGGAATAAATAAAAATTTAAAAAGGAATCCGTATGTTTTTCAAAATTTGGAAGACAAAATTCTTCATTCTTTCAGTTAACATGGCAATTATTTATACATATAATTTTAATGCATTTTTATAAGATCGCTCATAAAAAAATCGACAACATTAGCATTTCAATCATTTTCTTTCACACATCAATTCTGTTGAAGTTATTAAAACAAGATTATATCAAAACTTTTCCTATTTTCAAAGTAAACGGTAACTTTATAATTTTGCATCGTTTTGAATCACGAATGCCAAATAACAGCTTATTTACAGATTGTCACAGAATGCGTAGATTGAAATTAAGAATATTTTTCTTATAACCTTTAAATTTCAGTAATTATATTACCGACAAATTTTATTCAATTTCATCGGCTACAATTAAGGTATATCAAATTCGTTGCAATAATGTTCTATTAATGATTATCTACATTTCAGATGAATATTTATTCAAAACTAAAATTTTGTTAAAATCTAACATGTATTAATATAAGCCACACTGAAAAAAATAAGTCTTAATTTAAGACCATTGATGGGCTGCATTTAAGATGTAACAAAAACTAGCCCGATTAGAAAAGGACAAACTTATGAACTATACATGGACTAATTTTAAGCCACTTTAATTTGTAACAATTTTAAGACTTATTTTTTTCTGTGTATTACTTATTGGTTTGAAATATTTGAAGCTTAAAAATAATTATGTATTAAGAATATGTCTAATTTTAAAAATAGTTTATCAATTTTGGTGTATATTTCGGAACATTTTAAAGCTCAATATTAATACAAACCATCAGCAGTACTCTATTTGCTGCAATATACAATAATGGAAATTAATGACGAAGGTGAAATGTCCAATATAATTTGCAGTGTAGCGATACTATCTGTGTTTGTCGAGAATGTTTGATTTCGGTCGTATATGTGGTATGCATCGGGGTCTGTGAAGTACCCTCTGATTGATCAGTTTTGCCGCACCTGTAAGGGTGATAATTTCCCATCCCTCTCTACGCACAATTGGCCGATTTGGTGAAAATACAGTATCTTGACGTTTTGGCTTATACATTCCTACTAACTTTGAGAACACTTCAAATTTGTGAATAGGTTTAATACTTATCCAGCCACTTATGCTTTGCCGAGAAATATAGTACATATAATGTTGGGTTTTCATTATCATTATATTTCAATAAAACAATAATTAATCCTGCTTATTTCTAGAATCGTTAATTCGTATTAAGAATAGTAAGATTATTAAAAAACGACGTATTAAGACTAAAATTTGAGAATAAAAAACAAAGGCAAAGTAAATAAACTTATAAAATCAAATGTAGAAAAAAAACATTATGTCGGTAAATACCGACAGTTTTAGCATCTAAAAGAAAATTGATGCAAAGCTTAATTACATATTGGGTGATATTGGGGTTAGGTTACATAAATTTTACGGGGATGGGGAAAGGTATTCAATTATGAATGTTTTCGTGGTAATTTCTTCAAAGATGTCTCGTAGAATTACCCAACTTTAAATATATTTCTAAATGTACTATTAACCGTTCGAGGTCGTGGAAAAAAATTCGGTTCAAGTCGAATGCTAATTCTTACCGGAATTATCACGACTCTTGATATTACTGCTGATGATAAATGTCAGAAATTACAGGCAATAGTTATAAATCGATCATCCCCAATGGAAAAATTACAGCTAATATAAACAATCTTTTAATTTTGTATAGCTTAATTCCCTTTCACTATTTCCCTGGTTCACATTTAATATTCTAAGTCAGTTTATCAATAATTCGAATACGATAAAATGTAATTTTACCAAGAAAATAAGTATGCGAGACAGAAAGAATACAAAATTCTACGAAAATAGTTCAATTTACAATTGTTCTTAAGTTGATTGTTGTTAATAGAATTGCATAAAGTATCTAGTAGTTATTCAAGCATTCCTTTTTTTACTGTAATATAATTTTGAATTCGGTAAAAACTGGTGGTTCTATCCTTGTCTTCTAAACATTAAAGATTGAATGTAGATTATGTTAAATATGTATTACTGCTTCAGCAAAGTTTTCTATACAGACCTGCAGAAAAAATCATTTACGTGCAGAAAAATAAAAATCTCCTCCAACTTCTGAATATCAGAGCAGCAAATCTGTTTTGCTGTATGTACTAACTTACTGATTTTTTAGCTCAATTTCTTTGCAGCTTTTATAAACTATTCATTCCTATTACTAACTTTTGAGCAGCCGCTGAAACTGCTTTGAGACGTAAGTCGTAGCATGGTTCCCTTCAGTTCTCGTGTTTTCAATATCTACTCGCCGTCGCCAGAGATTCATACTGAATAGTCACTGTTGTGTTAGTGAAATATGTATTATTTAAATTTCGATCTCTACATATACAGAAATAGTATTTTTCGATACTAGTGCGTAAAATACGATTTTACGCACCGTTTTTAACATGCGATTAGATAGGCCGGTGCGTAAAATCGCATTCTCACGCACGCGTGTCGAACGATATTTTTCGATATACTATGCGTAAAATTTGTGCGCCATTTTTTGTGGGTCAAATATGATGTTACGCACGTGTGATGACCGCGGCGCACGAGTGCCCGGCACGGCCGAGAGCAGCACGAGAAAATACACTTTTAAAAAGAAACCCAATGAATTTAATGAAGATGTGCTGCAAACGGATTTCAAAATAAACGACTTTTAATTTTAATACACACAAAAATGTTCGTGTATGAATCTTAAATTGAATGCCATTGTCCATACAATTTAATGTACAGCTTCAAATAGATCCCTGACACTGGATAGAAAACGCAGTTTAAAAAATGCACTGCAAAAATTCAATTTAATGAACAGTAGTCCGAGTAGAATTGGTTCTAAATATTTGTCAAATATAACTGGCCAGTTTGTGAGTAATGCGGCCAGTTTTTTACACACAAGGGGGGGGGGGGTACGACTGAAACAACTGAATCTTCGCCAGCCCCTCGGGCGCGCAGATCGCCTACGGGCGCTAAAGTGATGTTACGTCCGTCAGAGACCTTTTCGACACTTTCAAGATATCTTTGACGAATTATATGTATATATATTGTATATATAAGATCATAATAATACACACAGTAATTAGTAAAACATAGTAAACATCTAATATGCATCGAATAGTCTATTACAACACCAACACTAGTTTTATCATTTGTTTTGAGATTAATAAGTAGCAATTTCACTGGACCCGATGAACATGTTGCATGACATGCCGAATAATTTACACGTTTTGCCTCCGTCATATCAGTTCGTAATTTTGAATTTCTAAAATCTCATTGTAAACGCGTAATCACTGAAACAGTAATTTATTGAATATAAGTTTACATTCAAATAGTGCAGTCAATTCAGTTTCTAAGAAAATGTACATAAAAGCAGGGAAGCTCATTGCCTCTCCAACAAAGCGTATTTATTAAAGGAAATATTACCGCCTGTTTTATTTTCGGATCTCAAAGGGCAATAGTTAAGCTATCATTTCGTCATATGCAGAAGGTTTTAGTGTGTCCCTTTATGTTATTCATTTTTGTACACTTTTAAATCTTGCCCAAGAAACAAGAGTCAAGACATTTTTAATATCAGATTCAGGTTCTACTGATAAAATTCTGTAAAAATCTGCTGTGGATTTTTGTACAATAAAATTTTGTTGATCGGACTTATTCCAGATACAACAATTGAAGATTAAAACAGTAAAACCAAATTGGCGATGGAAAATATTCCGGTAACAATAACAGACGTCAGAATTCATGTTCATAGTTGGTCAAGGGAAGCCCAAGCAATAAAGTAAGGAATTCTGACCCCAGTCACATTTGAAATGTTAGTAAAAAATAGCCCATTTACAACCTAAAATATGTCTTCTAAGTCAAAATGTATTTGAGGTCTATTTAATGGGATAATTTAACCAAATAATTACTTAAAACATTTCCTCATAGTAAAAAAGCATTTGAGTTATATTGTCAAAGTAAAATTAACCAAATTTCGACTTATAAAATTGCCCTGAAGGTTTTTAACGAATAGGTTAAATTTTAGTACATAATTTACCAAATATGAATATGTGTTCTGCCTTAAAAGTCCATTGGTTTTGAAACGAAAAATTAGGTTCTGATTGAAAATGAATATGTCTCTGCTAAATTCCCTATTCTGAACTTGAAAGAAAGGCTTTGCTGTGATCCAGCAAGCACTTGCATAGGGCTGCAAACTGTTTGTGATAGCAAATTTACCTGATGCAAAACAGCAAGCACTAGTGCTGGACTAGCAATATGTAATGCAATGAAACAAAAATGCAATGAAATGCTATAATTGGCCCGATGTTCGGTCCTAAATATTTCCATCGCTGGGCCGAGATTTGGCACTATCACTTTGCCAGACTTGGTCCGATACTCGGGCCCAATAGTGGGCTGACGCTGGGACGACGATCGGGAGAAATGCCTATTACATCAATTTGCCAGACTTGGCCCGATGCGTTGGCCAGTTTTCAGCCGAAGTTTGGCAATTTGTGATAGCCAGTATCGGCTACCAATGCTGGTTCGATTCTGGCACAGTGTTGTTGCCGACGTTGGGCCAGCATCGGCAGCCGAAAGTCGGCTGCCAACGCTGAGCCAGAACTGGGCCGTATGGTCAGCATCGGCATTTCGCACATGGGTAATTATTGATTTTCATAAACTAGAAAGGATAGAGTAGAAATTCGTAAATTTTCGTTACATTACATTTTGATAAAACTAGATTGTTAGGTTAGGTTAGATTAGGTTAGGTTAGGGTAAATAAATCTAAATTTTCATTTTTTTGTTGTTGTATTTTATTTCCATTTTTCTTTGTCAATTATAATATACTTGTAATAACATTTATTAAGTTGTAATAACAAGAAATGTTAAATAAGTAGTTAGCTGTAATGAAATTCAAACGTAGTGCATTGACTTTTACGAATGCTGTTCATTTTTCACAAGCTCGTTTTCTTTGGTCGAATATCACATTTGTACGTAAAGTCAAGTGAAAACGCATTTTGGAGATAATTTCCACGCTACTCACAAAGAATTATATCACATTAAATATACTCTTACAATATCACTACCAAGCAGATGAGTAGTGTAATCGAATGAGCTTTCTTTGGAACGTCATATAAAATTATTAACAGTCATTTTGGTAAAACAAGGAAAAAACCGTATCGACTGCTGAGGCAGCGTTGAGGAGCATGAAGTCTTCGGTCGTAATAAGATTGTCACTGGTTTCGACAACTTTCAAAATAAGTTTGAAACATCTGCCCATTTCTTTCTTACTAATTTTACTAACCGCACAAATTTCTTGTAAAGTTCGCGGCACGCCTTCTTGACGGCAAGTTATGTAGAGACAAGCAGGAGCTATCGCATCGTTCTTAGCACAGACAGTTCTTAGCTTAAACAAGTTCTTACCATCGTGAACTTGTTTAAAGAGAATATTTGCTCTATCTACGATATCTTTCTGGAGGTTAATACGATCAGCCATATCGCTTATTTCACGGAAAGCGTTCACCAATGTTTGATCTGAACTACTCATCTGTAAATAAAGATAAATTTTAGTAACAGTTCGAAAAGGGAGAAATAAATAGTATATTACGATTCTAGGCCAGTAAAAAAGAAAGTGCTTCAGATCACATGAAATTGTTGGCCGAGGCGAAGCCGAGTCTGACAAACATGGGATCTGAGGCTTTCTTTTTTATTGGACAAGGGCCGTATACTATTTTTCTGCTCGACGATAGCCAGAAAACCGCAACTTCGTTTCCCGCAGCGGCCAGGAAGTTGCGGTTTCTGGCCGGAGGGCAGAAAAAATACTTACAGTACGTCGGTTTTGGTATTTCGATGCTCCAAACTGATCGTTTGCTGCTGATCCTGTTCCTAAACCAATCATCGTAGATAAATCTGATTCACTTAAGAGCGGATTTTGTGGACCATCCTCATGCGACGGATCGACACCAGTTTTTTCATCGCTGAATGTACTCCATTCGTAACCGACGTCTATTACTCTGTAAACGATAAATGATTTAATTTTTGTTACACAAATTTACGAGTCTATTTGAGTATACGGAAGAACTCTTACCTGTCTCCTACTACGAGACCGCATTCTGAGCATATTTGATCCCCAGTATGATGATCTTCGATGAGAAGAGCATTTGGATGGGCATAACAACACACGTTGTTCATATTGTATCTACAAAAATAAACAAATCATTAATACACGTGATTTCACTCTATTTCAACAAACTTAAATGTGCTTTTTCCCCGACATCACGGGAATGATCACATTCCGCGCCAGCAACGCAGGATGAACGTAGCCGATTCCGCCGACGCGTTTCCGCGCATTACCACTTCGGTTCAATTACTCCCTTGGGAAGGAAAGTGTGGCGTTAGAGGGAGTAATGAGCGTGGAAGTGGGGCATTCCAGTGAAATCGAGAAAAAAATAGCGTACGCCTCACGGGAGGAAAGCGCACGACACTCGTGGAGCACGACGCACGTGGAGCACGACGTTTGGCGCGCTCGGGCAGCTAACCCCTCACTCGAAATCGCGCGCTTTCTTCCCTTGAAGCGTAATATACTATTACGCGTTCGTGATCCACATAGCATCAGTCAACCATGAAAAAAAAACAAGTGTCCCATTATTGGCATTATTTGTTATTCGAACAACTATTTACCGTGCAGACATGTTCGAAACAATGGAAGATGCAGAAATTATAAGATTTTAAGTTAAGAATTAGAAGTTCGCAAGAACGATTTAAGGTTGGTTGAATTAAACAGCTTTCGATGTTCACGAAAGCCGCCAAATGGAAGTTTGTTAAAATTTTCATGTTTGACGGCGTTCACAAAGGTACGCTTGTTGCATCACTACACGTTTTCACAGCATTTTTTAATTATTTCACCTTGAAGAATTAGCGATATTTAATGGTTTATCAATTTATCCTCTGTATAGTAATCAGCGGTATATCGTATCAACGGGATTCGGGAATGAGGTTTTCTCGATATGCGACTATCAACACAACTCGCGCGAACTACGTTCCAACACTTCCAAGTTCCAACCACAACTGAAGCGCATGAAGTGAGCGTGCATAGGGATACATCCATCTCTAGTGCATCTTTGCATCTGTAGAGTGCACCACCTGTATACCGGGTGGTCAAACATTTTGTGAGCTGATCAACGGAATTGTGAATAAGTTAGCAATTGTATATTACTAATACAGTTTAGGATAAAATTTGTAATAAATGTATGTACATAGATTCTTTAAATAACAACAAATATAACAAAAAAAGCTAAACAAACACGAAAAAAGCCGTTGAGGTTAACAAAAAGTGGGGGGCTCTTCACTATGCGCAGATCTCGATGCGCACTGGTAAACTCGTAAACACAGGGTGAAATCTGGGGGTATTTGTCAACATCCTGAAATATTCGTCAGTACTTTTCCGTTAGGTAATATTATGTACATGGGCAAATAAACAGCACCGGTTCATTTCATGCTTTGAACATATCTTACAATTTTAGAACTGTCCTGTCATCTATTTTTATATTAATACTATTTAGGATATCTCTACAAACCCATTGAACTCAAAAAAATAATAAATATTAACGTACATGCCACATAACATAGTGTTAATGAGCGAACAATAAACAATGTTTATTTATTATGTTTATTAAAAGGGCATATAATTATTATTACCTTAGTTATCGTCGATTTTTCGCTTGAAGCAGTTTATTCATACACTTTTGGTAGGAGTAGTGATACTATTAAAAGTTAAAGTGATTAATAATAGCCCAGTCATATTAGGTAAAAAAAGGGTCAACCTCGAAATGGAAGATAATAAGCTGTAAATTGGTATAAACCTTTGTTTTATCGTTCTAAATGTTTTCTCAAAAGTCAGAAGTGCTATCGTATCTACGTCTTAAGATATTGAAGGTCAAAGTTCATAAAAAATCGGTTTTTCGCGAATATCTCGCTTCCTATTGCTTAAATAAGATTTGTATATAGTATAAAATTTGTAGAGTGTAAAATTCTCTACAACTTTTGTTTGAACTTTTTTTCTATTATACGATCAACCATTTTGCGGTTATCAGTACGTTGTTATTTATTTACTAAAAAATTATAATTAATAAACAATGCCCATTATTTATTTGCAAATTATTAATTATTTATATATAGTATATTATTAATTCTGGAATGTACATTTTAGTTATATTTTAAGTTAAAACGACAATCTATACGTTTTCTTTAAAACGTGTGAATCTTTGAATACTTATGTACCTGGAAATACTTGTCCCTACCTGAAGACCTTTTCTATTAATAGCCGAGACAGAAATTCCTAGCGATTCCCGAAGGTACGGATACCAACTTTTTCGTATTTGGATTTCTAGCTGGTAAGAGAAAGCTAAGCGAACAAAAAAAAAACGTTGTGGTCAATAAGAAAATGGCGGATTTCTGTACTATGCGCAGATCTCGATGCGCAATGGGGAACTCTTAAACGCAGGAGGAATTCTGTGGATATTGTCAGCGTCCTGAAATATCCGTTAAAACTTTTCAGGTAGGTATTAAAATGTATATGGACAAACCTTTTTACAAACCTACTTTTAAAACATGCGTTAACAATATCAAAAACGTCATTTACAATATATTAGCTCAAAAGTAAAAAGTTGAATTGATTGTGAAATTGTTTAGAGAGAAAGTCAACGCTGGTGAATAATAAAATTATCACTGGGAATGCACAAATTTCTGTTGCACAAAGAAGAGGTAAACCTTTGGAATTAATATTTAAGCCACAAAAAAAATGATGAAACCCCAATTCCATCTGATGACATTGCTAAAATGCAAAATCGATTAAATATGAGTGTTAGATAAGTAAAATCTGTCGCATCGTCATTACGATCGATAGCAAAGAACCGAATATTATTTGAACCTATCTAAGTATAAAATTATGTTGCAAAAAATAATACTCTAAATCAATTTTTTAGAATCAAGCCTTTTGAATTGGATAATACTACAAATAAAATCACAACAAATTTGCGACAAGAAACCGTTTACTATATGAACGTGAATGACAGATATTAATGGGAGATAAATGCAAAAAAGTTAAAATTAACTACTCTTAATATGTGTTTATAAACTTTATTATTTTAAATTGGAATGAATATATTATGAAGTTTTCATCATTGTGTACTGTGTGTGAAACCCATCTCAGTAGTTCAAATCTGGCCACCAGAGTAACTTAGGATGGCGACTAGTTCTGCTGTGATTATGGGTGATTCTCCTGAAAAGTACACTGAAATGTATCGCCAATGTTATTTGACTGTTTTGTAACGAGGTCCCCGAGGCGGACGCAACGACTCGTTACGATGAACCGCTCCGGCCGGCACCGACTCGTATTAACGGTTTTGGTTGGTTACATGCAGGAGGCCGAGCGGAACACCGGGCAACGACGAACGGCGAAAAGCACCGAAGGTAGAGAGAGAGAGAGAGAGAGAGAGAGAGAGAGAGAGAGAGAACGGAGAGAGAGAGAGAGAGAGAGAGAGAGAAAGCGCGTAGCACGTGGACCGATCACGTGGGCCGCGCGCCGGCGACGACCGGCGCGAGAAAAGAGAGGCCTCGCTAAACCGCGATACCGTCGTGACGCACTGACGAAAACTCTAGTTTTTGCGGAAAAAAAAAAGTACCGTGCGACCAGGGTCCGACGTGAGTCTTGCGACGCCGCGCCGTCGAGGTAAATTCCGCGTCCAAGTGTGGTGGAAGTGACGGGTGCACCAAGGCACGAGTGCGATAGCTCCGACCCCTGAGGGCTCTGTCCAGACGTTCTCCCTGGAGGAGAAAAGACGCATCGGCGACCGCAGGACCCACGGAAGCCTCCATTTTGTAAGTACCGGCTCGGCCGAATTACTCGGCGGGATTCATCCTCTCGGGTCCTTCTCTCTCCCTCGCTCTCTTGTGCTCAATCGGGAGCCTATCTCCGCGAGTGGAACGCGAACGCGACGGTCCAGGGTGTCCCGCGAGACACAGCGGCGTTAATCGCGACTTTTGTAAAGGTCTCTCATCAGGAGTTCAATAAAGGCCCTTTTGGCACTGTTTATACTCAACCTTGCACTTTTCATTTTTGTATACGACCTTGTCCCCTTCAGGGAGTTCGCCGCACCAAGCTAGTCGGTGGGCGATTTCGCCGCGGGTTGCGTCCTCAGGACATCAAACGTGAAAGATTCCGTTCGAAGCAACTCGCGCACAAGAAAGGCGTTACAGTTACGAAATGAAATACTATCACAAATATTATGTTGTTGCAATTTCCTATAAATTGATTCTTAAACTAGAATATATCGACTAACTATTCATTCATAAAAAATCAATTTTCCATGTAAAACACATGTATATAACGCGGTGGATAAATTAGTTTATACTGTTACACTTTATGTGGAAACCAAGATGAGGCAGTTTGTGACACAAGAAAGGTCTAAAAAGATAACATTAAATGTGCTAAAAAAGAAAGCTGCAAACTGTATGAAACATAAATTATTGCATTATATTCTATTATATGCCTTAGAATTATTCTTTCGGTAATTACTTCGACCCAGACTAAGTCTGGACGAAGTATTGAATTTGGTCACTTCGGGCAAAAAAATTACCCTATAGTTTTTCATCAAATGTCGAGGTTTCAGACCCTAAGGAACCCAAATCAACAATAAAAAAATTTGTGTCCGTGATCTTGTACGTACGTACGTCTGTTCGTCCCTACGTCCGTACGTCCGGTTTTTTGTCTCGCGATAACTCGCGAACGGATAAGCGTATTGACATAAATTTTTTTTTAAAATTCGCGCCTTGGCATAACTTAGATCTGATTAGATTTTGGCGCAGATCCATCCGTCCATTACTAAAAAAAAAATAGCCCCAATTAAGTTTCTTCGTAGTTTTTTGCATTTATTTTGAAAAATACAAATTTTATTAAAAAATGTTTCAAACAAAAAAGATAGAGCATGAAATTCTCTACAAAAAAGGTTGTATGCATTTTCTTCCTAAAGTCAAGGATAATGCCATAAAAACTGGTTTAAAATGCTTATGACTATTGTCTGAAAAAGTATTGAATTTGGTCATCTCGACAAAAAAATTACCCTATAGTTTTCCATAAAATTTCGTCGTTTCGACCCCCTACCCCCAGGGGTAGTCTTCGCCAGCCCCTCGGGCGCGAAATTCTTTTACGCCCTTGGTACGAAAATAACTATTTCGATATATCTAAAAGATGTCTTATAGTATCTACAAGATATCCGTCAGAGATCTTTTCGATACTTTCAAGATATCTTTGACGAATTATATGTATATACAGGGTGGCGATTTATCTGAAGACATCGAAATATCTCGAGAACTATGCACAGAATCAAAAAAGTTGTCGGATGAAAGTTGTTCGACACGAAGGGGGGCATCAGTGATAATTAAATTTACCCCCTCCCCCATCCCCTGGAGGTGGAGTGGGGGCAAAAACAATAAAACTTAAATAGGAACCCCCATTTTTTATTGCAGATTTGGATTCTCCGGAAAAAAGTACACGAATTTGACCTAGGAGCTATTGCATTTTGGTTCACAGGTGGCGCTGTAATCGATAAAAATCCAAATTTATCTGAAGACATTGAAATACCTCGAGAACTATGCACAGAATCAAAAAAGTTGTCGGATAAAAGGTGTTCGACACGAAGGGGGGCATCCAGGGGGCAAATAGGGACAATTTGATCCGTTTATGAAAATTTAATATTAAAAATTCTAATATTAGAATTTTTAATATTAGAATTTAGTAATATCAATTGCGAAAATTGTTATTCTGAATATGAAATTTTAATACTGTCCATTCGAAAAATTAAGATTATGAATAATTGATATTCTTCATATTAAAAATCAAAACTGATTACATAAAAATTGTGCATACAATATGGAAGCAATTTTATAAATAAGTTTTCTACCTTCAATAAAATTACATTTTAGGTTTTAAATTTATTATTTAATAAACAAAAAGAGGACATCACGTAATCCATTAAAAAACGCGTTATGTCCCTTCACTCAGCTCATTCATTCTCTCTCTCTGTATGTTTTTTCCGAAATGAGAATAAATAAGCTGAGCATTGACGGTCAAACCAGCTTCTATTAATCAAAACGAAACTCTTACTTCATTTGGGGATTTCGTCGCCATCTACCGGACCCCGAGAGAACTCACATGGTTTCATACATGTACATCGCTTGCAATTCGGCCATCACCGGCGCCGGTTCTGTTACATAACGCTAGAGGGCGACATAACTCGAAAATAAAGTAGCATATCATTTTATACATAAGTTGAGTCACAAACCAGTTCACCTACATTTTTCTCAACTTTCCTGAAGGGAAGTAAATGGATATCGCGACTTTCTCATCCCTATATTAAAATTTAGTATTCACGGTCTCTCAGTGTAAGACATTTGATGAAAAACTATAGGGTAATTTTTTTGCCCGAAGTGACCAAATTCAATACTTCGTCCAGACTTAGTCTGGGTCGAAGTAATTACCGAAAGAATAATTCTAAGGCATATAATAGAATATAATGCAATAATTTATGTTTCATACAGTTTGCAGCTATCTTTTTTAGCACATTTAATGTTATCTTTTTAGACCTTTCTTGTGTCACAAACTGCCTCATCTTGGTTTCCACATAAAGTGTAACAGTATAAACTAATTTATCCACCGCGTTATATACATGTGTTTTACATGGAAAATTGATTTTTTAATCGCAAACCAATTTGTTTACAATTAATTCAAAATATTTCGTAGAACGACAGTGTTTTGTTAAATAAATATTCAATTACGTGTTTAAATCTGCGGCTGCGGTATGATCTATATCCTGCCCGTGAAGCAGGACGTACACAGCGCGCTGTAGTAGAGAAGTTTGGAACTAGAAACTACAATCACTAATGATACTGTAGAATACAAGCGTTTCATAGGAAGTCGGAGAGGGCTGATAGATATTCATACGATTCTCATAAAATTCTCATCACAATCCTAGCTGCCAATTTTTACAGCCGATTTTAGAATCTCATAAGATTCTCATCAGATTCTCATTAGATTCTCATCAGATTCTCATTACATTCTCATCAGATTCTCATCAGATTCTCATCAGATTCTCATAATCCTGTTTCAAATTCTCATGAGAAAATTTCTTATATGATGCTCATGAGAACCCTACCTACAATTTTTCGCAAAGCTACAAGTAAAAAATGTTAAGCCATTTTAAACATTTTTTAAGGCATGATATACTTGATTCTTATTATTTAACTTTAATCGCGTTTTTTTCAAATTGATATTTTCTATGCGGCGCGTATGTGACTATCCATTCGATTGCTCTGAAATATACTGGAATTATTAAATTTTAAAAATATCTTTCCTCTTCAAAACCCGCAATTTTTACACGCAAAGAAACACAAACATTAAGCAGTGATATAAGATATAAAAACAACATTTATACGTAATTTACTTTATACATTAAAAAGAGCATAGTTGAAAGTAATTTTTAAAGCATTGCAAAAAATTATTTATATTTTTATTTTAGTTTACTGGAAAAAAATACATTAAATAGCTATTTTTGTTAAAATTTGACAAGTTTCCAACGCTCGTTTTAAAATAAAAAAAAAAATTTAATTTAGTCTATATGCATGAATAGTTAGTCGATATATTCTAGTTTAAGAATCAATTTATAGAAAATTGCAACAACATAATATTTGTGATAGTATTTCATTTCGAAACTGTAACGCCTTTCTTGTGCGCGAGTTGCTTATCCTCCACTGACGCGCTATTTTTCCTACGTCCCGAAAGCTCTGGTTCCACCTTGAGGATGCGTCGAACCGACTTCCGAATTCCGACTGTATGTTCGGAATACCTCCCCTCCCCCTAGAGACTTCCTCTCCTGACAGGGGTGGTTGGCTCGAAATTCGCCCTGGAGGTTGACGCGATACTGGTATAGCGTGGGGTATTTGTGTGACGTTTATGTTCCTGGCAGGGTATCTTCCGAGTATTGGAGGTTGTCCTCCTGTCACTGTGTCGTTATAATTTATCTGATACGTGATCTGAAAGTTCACTGATGGCGTTCCTCTGCCTATTCGGGTACTTGACCTTGCAGGGGCATCTTCTTGGTGCGGTATTAGCACCTCTGTGATCTCCATCAGGCGATCACATTTTTGTTGCAAGCTTTGTATGTTTGCTTGCTGTTGTTCGTGCAGTGTTTTCTGCGCTTCGAATGTTGCCGCAATTCTTCTTGGCATTATTTCCCATGTGCCATTTGGGAGCTCGTACTCGACCATGTCGTTTAGCAACATAGTGGCTGATGCCGATGTGACCGTTCTGGTTGCATTCGTTGTTACGACGCTCGTGTGATGCAGCGTCGCTGCAATCGTTGTGATCGGTGTCGTGTTTTGGCTTGCCGCGCCATCTATCGTGCTCGCTGCCTTTGTGATTGGGATTTCACTATTTTCCCTTTGTTCTTCGTGTTCCTCTTGTTCTTCCCTCAGGATGGGTATTGTCTCTTCTATAAACGTCGCCAACAGGGCGTTTCTATACTCCATCTTTTCTTGCTCGGGAGAGTCTGGTGTGGTCGTTGGTTCAAAGTCGGCTGCTGAGTAGTCGCCCATTATACGGCGGTATAAGCGATCCGCTTTTGTCATTTTCCGACCTGATGTTTTCAGGTTTAGCTTTTGGAGTTTTTTGTCCAAATTTTCTTCCGGTAGGTTGAATGTCCATCCTTCCATATCCAATCCTTCTAGCTCCTGCTCCGGGGTGTATTCGCTGTGAACAGTGGTGTCCATTTTCTTATGAATCTGTTACTGTTCCGCAGGGTAGGAAACTTTTTTATCGGCAGGTAAGCGTTGATTCTGCCTTGCCGACAGTTTATTTCTCCTGTCGTCGGTTCCTTTCTCTTGATTGTTCTTGTGGTCGATTCTAGTTTCTGTCGACCGATACTGCAGTACGCTGTAATACCGACCCGTGTCGCGGCATTCACTATTACGCACTTGTACACTTTTATTCTTAACATGTTTACAGGGAACTTCTTTCCTCTGCCTCTTGACGGCAATTTTATTTTACAAATATATATTCGCGCACTTGTAATATTACATGTAAATTATTCAATTCTTATTGCTAAATGCCGTTTAATTACCTTGTATAATTTCGAGTATTTCTTTTCTATGCTTTAATGCAATTATTGAATAACTTTGTTCTCCTGTTAAGCAGGTGATTTGAATATAATAACCTTTTTGAGTTTTCTGGCAAGTTCGGAAATGTTCAGGCATGTAACTCTGATTTAAGTTTGATTACTCAGGGTTATTTCGTTTCAAAATACTGAATAGTCGAAATTATAGGGTCTTTTGCAATCACCTAATTTCAAAATCGCATTAATTACAAATAATTACATCACCGCCTTACAGAAGATTGAAATATAATACATATACCTAAAATAATTTAGATAAGTTATGTAATTATTTGTAATTCTATTTCTTAAATTTTGTGCGCACGCTTGTATTTGATTAGAAGTATTGTTTTCTCTAATTCGTATTTTGAGAAAATTGAACAGAAAATGAAAATAAAAATTTTATAATTGACAAGTTTCTAGATTTGAAAATTATTTTCCAATTTTGTTTTATAATCGACGAAAGTATTTTCTTTTGTATTAATTCCTCGTCCACAGAGCGAGAATGTAAACAAAGGCGCTTTGTTTACAGGGAGCAATCGCAAATTCTTCGTATTTACGGAAATACGAAGTACGTAATTTGCAGGGAATTGTAAATTTAATTCGATGTTTCTAATTATTGAATATATTCCGACAATGTTTTCTGGACACTCTTCGAAAAATTGAAATATTATTTTTCCGAAAAATGTCCGTACCTGTCTAACAGGGAGAAGTTTCGA
The DNA here is from genome assembly GCA_030407085.1 of Trichopria drosophilae. Classification (NCBI taxonomy): domain Eukaryota; kingdom Metazoa; phylum Arthropoda; class Insecta; order Hymenoptera; family Diapriidae; genus Trichopria; species Trichopria drosophilae. The sequence goes on from CM059582.1 coordinate 192,222,093, forward strand.
ATATTCTCGTTTTTAAATTCTAATTCAATTTAATTTATTTTAATTTTCCCTTTATAATTTACGAAAGTATTTTCTTTCGTCCTTATTTCTCGTTCCCGATGCGAGAATGTAAACAAGTCGCCTTGTTTACAAAGTGCTACGGTCGGTTCCTCGTAACCCAGGGATCACGAAATACGTAAATTAAAGAACATCGCAAATTTCCTTCGCTATTTCGCCAAACTATGATTTTCGATTTTTCGTGGTATTATTTTCGACTTTAAGATTCGAAATTCGTAATATCTATTGCGCTGTGAAAAAGGGTTTCACGTTTGGAATTCCTTGTCAGGGTTTTGTTTTCTCGTACTTTTCACTATTATTTTTGTCGCGTACGGGCGAACTGTAATTATTTTTAATTAAAATTGGCCCGTTCTATTGACGTTGGGTGCCATGTAACGCCTTTTTTGTGCGCGAGTTGCTTCGAACGGAATCTTTCACGTTTGACGTCCTGAGGACGCAACCCGCGGCGAAATCGCCCACCGGCTAGCTTGTTGCGGCGAACTCCCTGAAGGGGACAAGGTCGTATACAAAAATGAAAAGTGCAAGGTTGAGTATAAACAGTGCCAAAAGGGCCTTTATTGAACTCCTGATGGGAGACCTTTACAAAAGTCGCGATTAACGCCGCTGTGTCTCGCGGGACACCCTGGACCGTCGCGTTCGCGTTCCACTCGCGGAGATAGGCTCCCGATTGAGCACAAGAGAGCGAGGGAGAGAGAAGGACCCGAGAGGATGAATCCCGCCAAGTAATTCGGCCGAGCCGGTACTTACAAAATGGAGGCTTCCGTGGGTCCTGCGGTCGCCGATGCGTCTTTTCTCCTCCAGGGAGAACGTCTGGACAGAGCCCTCAGGGGTCGGAGCTATCGCACTCGTGCCTTGGTGCACCCGTCACTTCCACCACACTTGGACGCGGAATTTACCTCGACGGCGCGGCGTCGCAAGACTCACGTCGGACCCTGGTCGCACGGTACTTTTTTTTTTCCGCAAAAACTCGAGTTTTCGTCAGTGCGTCACGACGGTATCGCGGTTTAGCGAGGCCTCTCTTTTCTCGCGCCGGTCGTCGCCGGCGCGCGGCCCACGTGATCGGTCCACGTGCTACGCGCTTTCTCTCTCTCTCTCTCTCTCTCTCTCTCTCCGTTCTCTCTCTCTCTCTCTCTCTCTCTCTCTCTCTCTCTCTCTCTCTCTCTCTCTCTCTCTCTCTCTCTCTCTCTCTACCTTCGGTGCTTTTCGCCGTTCGTCGTTGCCCGGTGTTCCGCTCGGCCTCCTGCATGTAACCAACCAAAACCGTTAATACGAGTCGGTGCCGGCCGGAGCGGTTCATCGTAACGAGTCGTTGCGTCCGCCTCGGGGACCTCGTTACAAAACAGTCAAATAACATTGGCGATACATTTCAGTGTACTTTTCAGGAGAATCACCCATAATCACAGCAGAACTAGTCGCCATCCTAAGTTACTCTGGTGGCCAGATTTGAACTACTGAGATGGGTTTCACACACAGTACACAATGATGAAAACTTCATAATATATTCATTCCAATTTAAAATAATAAAGTTTATAAACACATATTAAGAGTAGTTAATTTTAACTTTTTTGCATTTATCTCCCATTAATATCTGTCATTCACGTTCATATAGTAAACGGTTTCTTGTCGCAAATTTGTTGTGATTTTATTTGTAGTATTATCCAATTCAAAAGGCTTGATTCTAAAAAATTGATTTAGAGTATTATTTTTTGCAACATAATTTTATACTTAGATAGGTTCAAATAATATTCGGTTCTTTGCTATCGATCGTAATGACGATGCGACAGATTTTACTTATCTAACACTCATATTTAATCGATTTTGCATTTTAGCAATGTCATCAGATGGAATTGGGGTTTCATCATTTTTTTTGTGGCTTAAATATTAATTCCAAAGGTTTACCTCTTCTTTGTGCAACAGAAATTTGTGCATTCCCAGTGATAATTTTATTATTCACCAGCGTTGACTTTCTCTCTAAACAATTTCACAATCAATTCAACTTTTTACTTTTGAGCTAATATATTGTAAATGACGTTTTTGATATTGTTAACGCATGTTTTAAAAGTAGGTTTGTAAAAAGGTTTGTCCATATACATTTTAATACCTACCTGAAAAGTTTTAACGGATATTTCAGGACGCTGACAATATCCACAGAATTCCTCCTGCGTTTAAGAGTTCCCCATTGCGCATCGAAATCTGCGCATAGTACAGAAATCCGCCATTTTCTTATTGGCCACAACGTTTGTTTTTTGTTCGCTTAGCTTTCTCTTACCAGCTAGAAATCCAAATACGAAAAAGTTGGTATCCGTACCTTTGGGAATCGCTAGGAATTTCTGTCTCGGCTATTAATAGAAAAAGGTCATCAGGTAGGGACAAGTATTTCCAGGTAGGTACAAAAATTTACACGTTTTAAAGAAAACGTATATAATGTCGTTTTAACGTAAAATATAACTAAAATGTACATTCCAGAATTAATAATATACTATAGTTAAATAGTTATGTATAAATAATTAAATATAAATAATTAATCATTTGTACATAAATAATGGGCATTGTTTAATAATTCTAATTTTTTAGTAAATAATTAAGAACGTACTGATAACCGCAAAACGGTTGATCGTATAGAAAAAAAGTTCAAACAAAAGTTGTAGAGAATGTTATACTCTACAACTTTTATACTAGATGCAAATCTCATTTAAGCTATAGAAAGCGAGATACTCGCGAAAAACAGATTTTTTATGACCTTTGACTTTTAATATCTTAAGACGTGGATACGATAGCACTTGTGACTTTTGAGAAAACATTATTAGTATTATTTTTTTGAGTTCAATGGGTTTGTAGAGATATCCTAAATAGTATTAATATAAAAATAGATAACAGGACAGTTCTAAAATTGTAAGGTATGTTCAAAGCATGAAATGAACCGGTGCTGTTTATTTGCCCATGTACATAATATTACCTAACGGAAAAGTACTGACGAATATTTCAGGATGTTGACAAATACCCCCAGATTTCACCCTGTGTTTACGAGTTTACCAGTGCGCATCGAGATCTGCGCATAGTGAAGAGCCCCCCACTTTTTCTTAACCTCAACGGCTTTTTTCGTGTTTGTTTAGCTTTTTTTGTTATATTTGTTGTTATTTAAAGAATCTATGTACATACATTTATTACAAATTTTATCCTAAACTGTATTAGTAATATACAAATGCTAACTTATTCACAATTCCGTTGATCAGCTCACAAAATGTTTGACCACCCGGCATACACAGGTGGTGCACTCTACAGATGCAAAGATGCACTAGAGATGCATGTATCCCTATGCACGCTCACTTCATGCGCTTCAGTTGTGGTTGGAACTTGGAAGTGTTGGAACGTAGTTCGCGCGAATTGTGTTGATAGTTGCATATCGAGAAAACCTCATTCCCGAATCCCGTTGATACGATATACCGCTGATTACTATACAGAGGATAAATTGATAAACCATTAAATATCGCTAGTTCTTCAAGGTGAAATAATTAAAAAATGCTGTGAAAACGTGTAGTGATGCAACAAGCATACCTTTGTGAACGCCGTCAAACATGAAAATTTTAACAAACTTCCATTTGGCGGCTTTCGTGAACATCGAAAGCTGTTTAATTCAACCAACCTTAAATCGTTCTTGCGAACTTCTAATTCTTAACTTAAAATCTTATAATTTCTGCATCTTCCATTGTTTCGAACATGTCTGCACGGTAAATAGTTGTTCGAATAACAAATAATGCCAATAATGGGACACTTGTTTTTTTTTCATGGTTGACTGATGCTATGTGGATCACGAACGCGTAATAGTATATTACGCTTCAAGGGAAGAAAGCGCGCGATTTCGAGTGAGGAGTTAGCTGCCCGAGCGCGCCAAACGTCGTGCTCCACGTGCGTCGTGCTCCACGAGTGTCGTGCGCTTTCCTCCCGTGAGGCGTACGCTATTTTTTTCTCGATTTCACTGGAATGCCCCACTTCCACGCTCATTACTCCCTCTAACGCCACACTTTCCTTCCCAAGGGAGTAACTGAACCGAAGTGGTAATGCGCGGAAACGCGTCGGCGGAATCGGCTACGTTCATCCTGCGTTGCTGGCGCGGAATGTGATCATTCCCGTGATGTCGGGGAAAAAGCACATTTAAGTTTGTTGAAATAGAGTGAAATCACGTGTATTAATGATTTGTTTATTTTTGTAGATACAATATGAACAACGTGTGTTGTTATGCCCATCCAAATGCTCTTCTCATCGAAGATCATCATACTGGGGATCAAATATGCTCAGAATGCGGTCTCGTAGTAGGAGACAGGTAAGAGTTCTTCCGTATACTCAAATAGACTCGTAAATTTGTGTAACAAAAATTAAATCATTTATCGTTTACAGAGTAATAGACGTCGGTTACGAATGGAGTACATTCAGCGATGAAAAAACTGGTGTCGATCCGTCGCATGAGGATGGTCCACAAAATCCGCTCTTAAGTGAATCAGATTTATCTACGATGATTGGTTTAGGAACAGGATCAGCAGCAAACGATCAGTTTGGAGCATCGAAATACCAAAACCGACGTACTGTAAGTATTTTTTCTGCCCTCCGGCCAGAAACCGCAACTTCCTGGCCGCTGCGGGAAACGAAGTTGCGGTTTTCTGGCTATCGTCGAGCAGAAAAATAGTATACGGCCCTTGTCCAATAAAAAAGAAAGCCTCAGATCTCATGTTTGTCAGACTCGGCTTCGCCTCGGCCAACAATTTCATGTGATCTGAAGCACTTTCTTTTTTACTGGCCTAGAATCGTAATATACTATTTATTTCTCCCTTTTCGAACTGTTACTAAAATTTATCTTTATTTACAGATGAGTAGTTCAGATCAAACATTGGCGAACGCTTTCCGTGAAATCAGCGATATGGCTGATCGTATTAACCTCCAGAAAGATATCGTAGATAGAGCAAATATTCTCTTTAAACAAGTTCACGATGGTAAGAACTTGTTTAAGCTAAGAACTGTCTGTGCTAAGAACGATGCGATAGCTCCTGCTTGTCTCTACATAACTTGCCGTCAAGAAGGCGTGCCGCGAACTTTACAAGAAATTTGTGCGGTTAGTAAAATTAGTAAGAAAGAAATGGGCAGATGTTTCAAACTTATTTTGAAAGTTGTCGAAACCAGTGACAATCTTATTACGACCGAAGACTTCATGCTCCTCAACGCTGCCTCAGCAGTCGATACGGTTTTTTCCTTGTTTTACCAAAATGACTGTTAATAATTTTATATGACGTTCCAAAGAAAGCTCATTCGATTACACTACTCATCTGCTTGGTAGTGATATTGTAAGAGTATATTTAATGTGATATAATTCTTTGTGAGTAGCGTGGAAATTATCTCCAAAATGCGTTTTCACTTGACTTTACGTACAAATGTGATATTCGACCAAAGAAAACGAGCTTGTGAAAAATGAACAGCATTCGTAAAAGTCAATGCACTACGTTTGAATTTCATTACAGCTAACTACTTATTTAACATTTCTTGTTATTACAACTTAATAAATGTTATTACAAGTATATTATAATTGACAAAGAAAAATGGAAATAAAATACAACAACAAAAAATGAAAATTTAGATTTATTTACCCTAACCTAACCTAACCTAATCTAACCTAACCTAACAATCTAGTTTTATCAAAATGTAATATAACGAAAATTTACGAATTTCTACTGTATCCTTTCTAGTTTATGAAAATCAATAATTATAGTTTCATTACTTCTGTTGATTTGATATATATTTCATATAATATAATTTCATGTATCTCTTTTTTTACAATTTTAATATATTTTTGATGGCAACAAAAAATATCTTCAATCTATGTCTTTTTATCTAAAGCAGGAATTCAATGAACCATTTCCATTTATTCCTTGAATATATTTCACCATTAAAATCTACTTTTGGGTTCACAAAATACAGAAAATTCACTTTTCTTATATGAAAACATAAATTTGTGCAATATGTTAATTTCACCTTATTTGTAATAATTTTAAAAATTTTAGTTGTTATTCAATTTCAATAATCTTTTCTTCATAATTTTGATTTATTTTTATATTTGTATCCTTATAGTGCATGCTCCTGGTCGTTTTTCTTCATCAATATTTACCTTATTAATTTTTAGTTAATTTTAGTTAAGTTAAATTTATTTTAAAAAGTATCATTACGATTTAATACTAATAAAATTTGAAGTTATGAAAAGGAAGGAATTAATTACTTCAAGGTGATTGTGTGCTGGAATTTAATTTTCAGTTTTGGGATGAAATTTTGGAATTAATACTTTAATCTAATCCTTATCTTAAAAAGAAAAAAAATTATCTCATACTGGCATCCTCGTAGCCAAAAATTACTGTTATTTGAATTAATTCATTTAAAAGGGATACAGTTAATTTTAAAAGGGATGATAGTTAACTTGAAAGCCTCTTCGTTTTATTATTGTATGCATATATGCATTTCAGAGGCATATTTTCAGTGGATCGTTAAAAATCCTTTATTACGGGTACTTAGATTTAAATTCATACATTGGATAAACCAAAATGGGGAAAAACCGAAACAGACTTTTTAACATACCATATGTTGTACACTAAAACGATGGCGTTGACATTTTTTTAGAATCTCAAATTTTGTCTAAATTTTTAATTACCAAATATAATAATAATATACTCAGTTTGCTTGAATTACTTAAACAGAATGCTTGTAAGAACAGAAATTGCCAAACTAATTATGTAGATTAGAAATGAAAGATTAAAAAAATATGAAAAAATGAATGCCAAAGTTCTTGAAACAGTTACGAGAAAGAAACAAAACTTCAAAAGAGAAACTAATTTAATACAATATCATTAAATTATCATAATATGAAAGCTATCTAATAATATTATATGGCAAACATTTCTATTATTTGGAATAATATTAAACTGTAGAAATCTTTGTCCATAAATTATCTGACAATTGTCTTTAAACTGACTAACTGCGTAATGTAGAAAAATCGACGATTTATATGCAAAAGTAACGTTAAAGATAACGCTGCAGTTTAATTTTTTAGTAGTAAAGTTGTTCCCCTTCATGGGTTACGTTGAAAAGAACCGGATATAAATGTGTACACTGGAGAAATAAAATAGTACATTGCATAGAGCAATCACTAATGAGTATTATCTGTTTAATTATATGATAATAAAAATATTTATTAAAGCCCATTGACAAACGCTGGCATCCATTTTACCTTCGCGCAATATCAAATATAATTTATGAAATTATGCCATGTCATACACATCAATCAATTTTGTATACTTTATGAAATGGTTTCCAAGTTTCCAAGTAGAATAAATGCAAGCAATAAGTAGCAATTATTCATAGAATTTCGGATTTAAATAGAAAAGATACTTCTTAAATGTTTCTTTTCCATATTCAAAATCCTCAAAAGAAGAAAAGATCAAAATTATAAAGTACAGATTAATGAAGATTGATCACATTGTGGAAATACAGTTTATAAAATTAGTGCAAATTAATTTAGTAATTACGTAAACTATAAAGCATGCACACAATACAGTGAAATTAACATATTGCATGAAATTGTTTTCTCATATCAAAAAAGTGAATTTTGTGTATTTTATTAACCCAAAAGTAGATTTTATTTATTTATTTATTGAAAATTAGACGGGCATAGGCCCTTTACAAGAGATGAATGACAGTGACAAGTCCATCTGAAAATACAAAAATCTAAGAAGTACCGAGCGATAACAAATGAGCACGTAAACGGGACTTAAATAAACTAAGAGAATCACAATCTACAATGTTCCGTGGAGCACAGTTCCAAATACGACGTAAACGATTAACGGAAGAATAGAAGCTGTAATTCACGGAAAAACACATCTCATTTAATATACGAGGTACGCGAATATTGTACGGAATAGACCGATAAGAAAATAACGAATTAACGTCTTCGCATTCAAACAACTTATGAACTATTTTAAAAGCAACTACGTGATCCGAACACAGAATTATGCTGTCTAGTAGATTGAGAGTCCTTTCAGAAATTGATTTATTTACATATACTTTATAGAGAAATAATTAATGTAAAGTTATTTGTAGAGATAGTAAAGACTCTAATATTCAAAAATTTAACCGACATTTTATGTATTTAATATTTTCATTAGGGGCTGTACTTAAATTATTAGGGGTTTTATTTTTATTATATTTGGGGATGACCATATATTTAATTTTGAAAAATTAAAAGGTGAATTTTTACTTTAAATTCTTAAAATGTATGTAATATTTAAAAAAGACGATTTTGAAAAGTCATACTAATTGGTACATTTACACTATTTTGTTCAAAAAATGATAGTCTACTAATTCACTGTAACGAATTTACGTAAATAAACAATCTAATATAAAAAATTATTTAAAAATACAAACAAAAATGTTTACCAATGGCAGTGTTTCTGGTTGGTTTGTGAAATTCAAAAATTCGTTACAGTGAATTTGTAGAGAATCATTTTCTGAAGAACATAAGCTATCGCTAAATAAAATCTTTTTTTTTTTAATTTCTCCTTAAAAAAAAAAAAATTAGTTACAAATATACTGTGATAACCAGCCAATTTTCACAAATTGTAGCCTTATTCGCGTAAAGTAACATATTTTCCTCGCAAAAATATCAAACATAATAAAATTAATACTCTTAAAATAATTGTACAATATTCGTTCCGTAATAGCTTCTTGTAGCCTCCGTATATCCTTAAGACATCCGAAACGAAACTAAAAATCTACAAGACTAAAAATGCATCTTTTTCGTTGAGCATGATATTTCCTACTAATCATCTAAAGATTTATTACAGTACAAATCTAATCCAATTAATCTATTCATTTATTGAGAACTGAAGTTAAAAAAAACTTACAAAAACTGGTTTTTCAAATGTCAAAATTATGTGATTTTTATATTTCTTATAAGCATCTTGGCTTACAATAATTTGATATAAGAATTAAATACCATTAGATAGTTTCCTATTTTTGCCAGATATCGTAAAAAACCAGATAATATATAATTCCATAGTTGTTTTATTATAGATATACATACACAGAGAAAAGTTTTCACCGCGTTACACGGTGCCACCTATTAACCTGTGAAATAAACATAACAACACTTGTAATGCTTGTGATGTACCCTGCACGAAGAAAAATGACTCCGCTGGATTAGCTGATTCATATCAGCTAAAATTTTCGGCTGGAATTGCCGAAAATATATGCAATTTTAGCTGTTTTGATTCCGCTAATGTAGCCTTAACCCTACTCAATTCGCGCTTAGCTCTAAATTTCCGCTACATTAGCAGATTTGTTCCGTTAAATTTGCGGACTTTTTCAGTAAATTTAGCTGAAATTATCGGCTATCCCTAACGGAATTCCAACAGCTATCCCTATAGGATAAAATTGGTAGAATCTGCGGATTTTTCGGCTGATTTTGCTGATTATTTTTCTCCGTGTGAATTTGACAAGACGTACCCTGATTTGAACGTGATGATCACCGGAAAATCAAGGTACTGCAAGTCTTTTTCGCAGTACGTTAACCACAGACTACAGTGGTGTCCCCAGTATGGAAGGATATGTTGGTGATATAAAAATAGGAGTATCCTAGGTACACAGAAGGTGGCGTTACAACACGATGGAGCATTGGTAGGTCACATATTTCGACGGTGAAAACTGTTCTCCGTGTACGCCATTAACAGAGGGAAAATCGCTTTACAGTAAAGCAAGCGTATGAAATATATTTTTTAAAATGAGGTTTCAGAATGAGAATCTAAAATTAATTTTCTTTGTTACAGATCAATTGTTTAATAATAGATTTTTGTTTCCATTTGAATATAAATATTGGATGTCAAATTTTGTTATTATTTAAAACAAAACAATGTAGTATGCCAAAAAGAACTGTAAAGTTGACGTAAATATCATTTCCTGATATATTCTTATCTACATCAGAAAGAATCGTAAGCTTCGTGTTCCATTGCCGGCCATATTAGATTTGCCATTTTGTAATTTGTAATTATTCTATCGATAAATTTCATCGCAAATGCCGAATGGCATTCATGCGTATTTCTAGCAATAATTGAATAGTAGAGACGACACTGTCCGCCACATCGAATTTGTCATTTTGAAATTTTCAATGTAATCCGCATCTGAAAATATCAAATGACACTGATTTCTATCCACATCCGAGGTGTAATTTTCTGATATATTTTTATCCATATCCGAAAGAACTGTCAGTTTAGATTTCAAATATTATTAAATTTATAAATTTATTACATTTATTAAATTTTTTTTTATTTTTTTTGTTTTTTATTAATTAATTAACGGGCGGAATCGCCCTTTTTACTGAATTGTTGGCTTATTATTATTTTTACTAGGATTTTGCGAGAGCTGCAGATCGACTTAGACAGATGGCGCCATACTTCACATTTGTGTATGAAATGTAGGACTGCAGAAACCTACACCAAGTACAGCGGCGGTCATGAGTCGATTTCCGCCAGATAAACAATACTTTCGAATCGTAAACACAAACAACGTGGCTCGTCTTACCAACAGCGAGCTGCTGCTTGGAAACGAAATCGAAAAATTGTTCACCCGACGGGGATCGAACTCACGACCTACGACTTCGTAGTCCAGTGCGTTAACCGCCTGAGCCACGAAGCCGGTTATAATTTTTGAAAAATTTCAAATAACAAAAGCATAAAAATGATTGTGAGATTACATAAACAAGATTTAACGAGAGTTTGTCAGAGATACGTCTAATTTAAGGTAAATTTTGAAATTTTGTCCGCCCTATTGGATCGGCCATTTTGAATTTGAAAATTCTGCGTCCGGATTCGTAATTACCGACCTCGAAAACCCCCTAATACAGAGTTATGTCTAATTTCATGAAAAACTAACAATTTTGTCCGCCATATTGGATCGGCCATTTTGAATTTGAAAATTCTGCGTCCGGATTCGTAATCACCGACCTCGAAAACCCCCTAATACAGAGTTATGTCTAATTTCATGAAAAACTAAAAATTTTGTCCGCCATATTGGATCGGCCATTTTGAATTTGAAAATTCTGCGTCCGGATTCATAATCACCGACCTCGAAAACCCGCTAATACAGAGTTATGTCTAATTTCATGAAAAACTTACAATTTTGTCCGCCATTTTGAATTTTTGAATTCTGATGTCATATCAGTATTCAGCAACCCCAAAAATATTTGTTATGTGTGTATTCTTGAATGTTCCTGCTGATATACTTTAATGGAATGGATGTTCAGTAACTCGTATTCCAAGGATAATTACATTTACTAAGAATTGTTTGCAAACAAATGTTAATTTCAAAATTATCGCAAGTCTACGGTAATGCACATATATTCACGTGTATTTAAAAAAAAAATTTATTAAGATCGGTTCAGAACTCTGCCGTCGAATGCTGTTTGAACGTGATGGCTCTACGCATGCCGTCTGTGCGTCGGTCCGAATTCCTTGATGTTCAAGAAGTTCCCAAAAACAATTGGTACTTCGTAAGGCCGAACAGGAATAACTATTGATGTCCAAATGATGCGGAACAATTACGACACGACCGCCAGGGAATACTTTTCTCGATTTTTGTTCTAAACGTCTTTTCGTTTCGGAGTGAAAACGGAAATGTGTAGCGTCGGTCTTCTTGGCCATACCGGAGTTATCAACATAAGTAGATGAATAGGGACAGACTGAAATTAGTTCCCGCCGCCGCCACCAGGCGTCGCCACAGTCGCGGCGCTGTCGCAGCATGCGAGGTGGTAGATTCGTGAACTAATTGGTGGTTTGAGTCTCGGACTGACTCGTGGTTTGAGTCGCGGACTGACTCGCGGGCCGATTCGCGGATTGATTCGCATTTTTGATTTTCTGTTTAGTACGCGGGTTCAATACTCTCTCATTGGGAAATCTGACCGTCGCTTATGAGGTCATTAAGATGACGCAAGACTTGGTCTCACACAAATTTTAAAAACCTACAATCAAGGCGTTGACCTCTCCCTTATCATCGACCATCCTTGGGAAAACACATGTGAATTCCAAGCATATTAGATAATATATATGGGGACCTATGTCTCTGTAGATTTCCATTAGTCTAAATACCAGCTTGAAGCGCAATCTCGTATATCAACGACGTACTTTTTAAATCTCACACAAATTTTAAAAACCTACAATCAGGGCGTTGACCTCTCCCTTGTCATGATGTAAGTTCGAATTCACCTTTCAGAGTTTTCTCTCGTCGGGGAAATCTATCCATATACCAGCTTGAAGCGTAATCTCGTATATCGACGATCTTTGCCATGTGTCGAAAATCAAATTTCAAAAGTCGCCTTCATTAAAGGTCAGATATTGCTACATTATAGTCGCTTATGAAAATACATCGTATTCGGTAGGAACCGTATTGAGAGTGAAAGTAAAATGACCTTTTCCTCTTGCGTACACCGTTACCGACCTAATTCGGATGTTACATATCTTTTTTGATGAATTGACAGCGTAGATTTCCATTAGTCTGAATACCAGTTTGAAGGTGTCTAGCTCAATCTCGTATATCGACGACCTACTTTTTAAATCTCACACAAATTTTAAAAACCTACAATCAGAGCTTTGACCTCTCCCTTGTCATGTTGTAAGTTCGAATTCACCTTTCAGAATTTTCTCTCGTCGGGGAAATCTCTCCACCAATATGACAGTCGCACAACCGGTTTGCGGACCTTTCCCTTGACAAGCCGTTAGCGTAACTCAATGATCTCCAATAGTGACGAAACCGCTGAGATCCTTCACACAAAACCGCTAAGACCATTTTAAAATTAATTTAGAAAAGCCTCTAAGCAAGTCTCAACGCGTTCAAAAGACCTGGTGTCGACCCCCTGATGCGCGGAAACCTTTTCCTCGTGCGTTCTACTATCATCTCTCTCGCTCTCGCATACTCTTATTTAGATCCATTAACATTAGCAGTATACCGTTTTTATGGTCGTCGATTATCCGTGGATCACATATTCACCGTACATTTGTTTTCCTGAAACTTTCGAAAATGTATACAGGTCCAGACACGTTTAAAAGGTCATTGCACAATTTCTTCAAAACATTATCTCTTTACCAAATTTCGGCAATCCGTGACGTAAGAGAAAGGAGGCAGTCTAATTCAAATATTCCAATGTCATAATTTCTATGATCTCTCTAGCTCTCGCATACTCTTTCTTAGATCCATTAACATTAGCAGTATACCGTTTTCACGGTCGTCGATTATCCGTCGATCACTTATTCACCGTACATTTGTTTTCTCGAAACTCTCGAAATTGTATACAGATCCAGACATCGTTTCGAAGGAATGTCGCGTTCCTGTGTCTATGTTTGACAGCACGTAAGCGCCTCTACTTCAAAACTTGTATTTCTACATCAATATGGTAGATGTCTAAAAGATTTTTGAGGCCTTGAACAGGGTTTACAGCACTCTTGAAGAAGACGCTGCTGAGGATCAATTTTCCAACTTCATTCGAGAATCCATCAAAAAGATTGAGAAAATCAATTAATTCTTAAGGACCAATCCTCACATTCCAAATGGGGTGAAGTTATCATTGGAGACACGTATTCATTGCATCACGGTACAGAGGGTTACAACTGCTCACAGATTAATTAGCGTATCTCAATGATCTCCAATAGAGACAAAACCGTCGAGTCCCTTCACCCAAGACCATTGTGAAATTAACGTAGAAAAGCCGCTAAGCAAGTCTCAACGCGTTCAAAAGACCTGGCGCCGACCCCCTAATATTGTTATAAAAATGTCCAGCCGTTAGATGGTCATTGCAAACGGCCTCTTTCTAATGCGTGATCTTAAGAAATTAGTTCATAAATATTGAAAAGTACTGGCTGTTACACATTAGTATTGTCATGTGAGGAATGTCGAAAAAAAAAATTACAAAAGCAATTCATTAAAGGTCAGCTATTGCTACATCATATTCGCTTCTCGATGCCTATGTGGAAATACAGCGTAGGCTAGGAACCGTATTTTGAATGTGAACATAAAATTCTAATAATGACCTTTTCCTCCTGCGTGCTACTAGCTTCTCTCTTGCTATCTAGTACCCGTTGTTAGATTATACCGTTATCACGGTCATCGAAATCGCCGATTGCCAGCCGATCATTTTCACCATATATTTTCCATGTATACAGGTTCAGACGCGTTTAAAGTCATTGCGCAATTTCATCAAAAGGTATACCAAGTAACACATTTTCGCTTTCCAAAATTTTTAGACAACCTCCACCATAATAGAAAGGAGATGATCTCAGTTTTGTATTTTATCTAGGAATAACATGGCGGGCCACCTGTAGGCCAACTCACCCCTTTATTAACAAAAGTAGCATAAATAAATAAATAAATAAATAATTTATAATAATAATATTTAAATAGTAATAAATTTCACATAATCCGAATAGCGTGTATTAAAATGTATAATATAGAAATGATGGAAGAAGCTAGCAGTAATTAGAAAGAGAGGATGACACGCTTATTCCCTATGCATTTATCTATTCACGATATTTACGTGTTTTCATGACGTTCGAGCCATAGCTATATGAGTTTGGACACGTGGGTAATGTAATTAATCAGGTTCCTGACCGTTTTTTAATATGTGTACAATTTACGACATCTTAAACATCGCCATACAAGTTTCGACCTGTTAATTACCCGTAGACTTTACTATACGGTAACAATGAATCTGACTTCTCACAAGTGACGAACACATACGAGTATCGACTTGCTTCTAATATAATTAATTAACCTTCATTTAATATTTCCCACTTTTAAATTTTCTGAGAATAAGAAGATCGAAATGACGACGTAAAAATCTAAGAGAAGCGTGTAAAATTCAACAGTTTCTTTCTATCTTTACGCACAGTTTTGTGTCGTTTAAGTAAAAAGTTAAAGGAAATGATAATGCTGCCATCTTTTGGTATGTTTAAAGAGATTGCAGAATCTGCGTGTTGCAGAATGAAATATGTGGGTGCATCTAAAATGCATAGATTCATCGTAGGCTGCCATCATACACTTGCTGATATGAGTGGCTATGGAGCGATTACAACTGAATATGAGGTTCTTGAAAATTGAATCTAGTTGACAATTAACCTTATTATCGCCATACAAAAGAATATGAAAGTGAAATTGTTAAATATTACCGCGCATCTACTGCAAAGCGAAAGCAATCTCGCTATTTTTAAAATACCTATACTGCCATTACTAGACATCCCTCTGAAATTAACACTTTGCATAGTCTTTAATCATAGGCGGTTGTCTATCTGCGGTATCATCACTCGTTTCAAAACGTTTATTGACGACATTCACGTGAATCTGGATGCATTTGCATTGTGAGTGGTAAGCATGACCATACTTCTTCAATTTCACGTTCTGCAAACGTTGACATGAAATCTATAGGTAGACTCGATGTCTTTTGTTTCCATTAATGCAAGACGTTTCACTTCATAGTAAATTCTCATTGACCTTCGAAGAGATGCAGGCTAGTCTTGAAGATTTTACAGTATACAATTTTAAAGCATTTTAACATTTTCTTTAGCACACTTTCCGTTAAATGTATGATTTTCGCAATTTATTGAAAATCGACGATGTTGTTGTCCTATGAGTTTCGGTAGAGATGGACAGGCTAATATGTCTATATCGACAATATTGTCAGCATCTAAAATTTCCTGCAACCTATGTCTTTTATTTGTCTGCGCCTTTTATGTATATCTTGTGAGCACATGTAACGATGTCTTCCAACGTTTCGTTGATTCCATCAAAGGGTATATCGCCCGATTCCAATCGTAGACCATGATAATTGTGCATTAACCAATTGTTTTACGTTAAAAACGTACTTTACTACATTACTGTCGGAAATATCCATAATGTACATTTCCTTCGATATAAACTGATTACCAGATCCGGGGAATCCTTGCACGTCGACAATATTCTACATTTCTAGTAACTAATACTGATTTGCTTGTCCCCTTCATTAATTGACGCATCATTCTCTCTCACACACACTCTTTGCCCCTTCCACATATGGCGTGGTACCTCTAACTTATGGGTATACGTCGTACCTTTCTCTCTCTAGATCGTAGTATCTCTTCGTAAAATCCTATGAATCGGAAATCAAATCAGAGTGTAACAAAAACGTCGATTCTTCAGCGGGCCAACACTTGAGATTTTCGATAGTTTGTGAGTTACGATACTCAGATGATGAACAAGTTAAACGTAATATTAAATCGTTTCAAGTACTAGCACCAGTATGATGGTCACCGCACTTTCACAATTGAATAAATCTTTTCTACGATATTCGATCTAATTGAAATGTGCATAGACGTATGAATACAAGTTTCGATTGGTTTATAATACAATTGAGCGTGCCAAAGATCTCTAAATTTTAAATAAAAAATGATCAGTCATTAACTTGACATCCTTTAAACAATTAATTTTTGTATGTATATTAAATAGCGATACACTGCAGTCTTAAATAAAATAACTAAAATCATTACATCTTAAAGTCAGTCCATGCATAAATCTTACATGGTCTAAGTCATCTTATCTACACTACATCTTTCTTTCTGTAAATGCAAAACAAAACGAAAGACAACAAAGTATTTATCATTATGATAATAACAAATTCTTTCACATTAGAACCGCGTCTAATAGCCCACATAAGGTCGCCTTATTCGTAGTGAATTTAACTTTCGAACTGTCATCTTTAATTGTCGATCATTCTCTCTCTCTCTCTCTCTCTCTCTCTCTCTCTCTCTCTCTCTCTCATTAGCTACCGATTTGTTGCATCTATACGAATACTCTTACATCAAATCGAGTCGTATGCACATTCTTGTGTTGTAACATTCACACGACTATGGAATGAAATTCATTCTGAAAACCCAACAAGTACAAGCGTAAATGTATTTTAATACTAACGAATGGTATACCTCTTTATTCGAAATTATATGTAGCGTAACCGACATGACTATTTAATTCCGTTTACAACAATGATTTGGAGATTCACACCGCACGAAACGTTGTTATATTTGACAGATTTTTGCTACTTCCACATTGTAATCTTAATTAGTTAACTAAGTTATTCACGTATCAATACTATTGTTATATGTATGTATTTTGTTAAATATATTGCCATAAGGAGAATGTCCTCCTATCCATCACACCTAGTGTAATACCAAAAGATACAAGTCATTATATCAATAAATAATGTTCATAGTAATAAATTAACCTTTAAAAACTTCTCATGTTTTCACATCATGCACTAAAATTTCAGATTATTATTATTATTATTATTAATATTGAATCGTTTATAGAACTGATGTTTTCATACATAATCACTTAAAAAGGCTGCTACCGTATATGAAATATAAGACTAAACAACAATTCAACATGAAGACATGCATAGATTAATTCTATTTAAAACATTAGTCATTTTGAAAGGAAAAGTGAAAAATTCTCAATGACCTATCTGTAAAGCTTCTATCTTACTTCTATCTTACTTCATGTTTCTTTTCGACAGTCCAAACACATCGGTACATAAACACACTTTCAATAATTATTGAATAATTTCTTATATAAGGGAGTAAATATTCAACGATTTTTTCGTAAATAATGAAACAATTTAATATATACGATCATTATACAATTTTACTAAAATAAGTTTAATTGCGGTGTTTTGGAAATGTTGGTGACAAAAGTATGAATATGCAATTAAATGAATCATTTAACACACGTATCTCTATCATTACGTTCAATTATATAATTTTTTAATACTATAACACGTACATATTTACAATATTTGCAGACTGTACGTCAGTCTTTTCATTTTCACGTTTAGACTAAAATGTGCGTCAAAACTGACTCTTGCTCGTCATTAATTATAGGCATCTAGTACATCGGAGCTTTGAAACACCTTTACAATATGTTGTATATGTTCTTAAATCTGAATGCATTCACGTTACTGATGACAATAATGATTCTTTAATTTAATCTTGACCAAAGGTGCAAACGCAACATATTGAGATGAGTACTATTGCCAGTGTCGGAAATTTCTTACCCACACCGATGAAGGAAATGTCGTATATTATAGGCAAAAGCATTCACAGTTATTAATATGATTCTTTATAAATCATAAGTATATACTGTCGACTAGATTCATAATAAACATATTGTTTAATGTAGATCGGTAAGTATCTAATTCCTTATCTTACATTTAATTCCTCACAATATTCAATATATACCCTTCAAAGCGTCGTGTTTTATTTTTGATTATTGTATTTTGTAATATATCTGCTCGCACTCTCTATATTGAATTCATATTTTAAAGATAAATTGTAGCCACTCCAGATATTAACGAACACCTTACTAAGAACTAATACCAACACTAATATTCTACCTATACCAAAAACATCTAGCAAATAATCGAGATAATATTTTCACTTCAAATTTATTATTATACTTGAAATATTTCTCCGAGTCTAAACTTCTCCTACAAGTTTACTGTGTTCTGCATCTTACTTATCTTATATTGGAAACGTTAGTTAACTAATATTTTATGCGTGAAATTTGTATATTTTCCAATCCATATGTTTGAACACATTTATTCTCTAAATATTACTCTAAGTGTTTTCTTTCGACTCTGAGAGTACAGCAATCTACCGTCTTATTTCATACTGTGCACACTTAAACGTGTAGAATATACGAATAATATTTATTTTTTAAAGATACTTTCTGCTCAAGGCATTAATTAAACCATTACTCATAATTAATAATAATTTTATATACATTATTACTTTCCCAGTATTACATTATACTCTCACTGATATTCTTCTTCTAACATAATACATCTCAATCGTAGTATTCACTTTCAAAATTTGTAATTATTTTGAATTTTCCATTTATATCTCAGTAGCTTTCTTATATTATAAGTTTATTTCGTATCGTCTCTGCTAACATTCCTCACACTATTAATATTCCTTAACTTGATCTATATAGTTTCAATATTTCCATAGCACATACCTTTTGACTATGGATGGCGTAATCGTGTATTTCATATTTTAAAGATAAAAATTACAGCTACTCCAGATATTAACGAGCACCTTACTAAAAATTAAGACTGACAATCAAAGGACATAATTTCCGTTATTTCGGCCGTCGAAGATTTGGTTCTTTTATTTGTTTACGACATTGCGTGAGTTGGTCAGTTTCTGTGTAATATATACATCATTTATTTGACACTTACATTATTGCTCTCTCACACACAAAAGGTATCATAAATTTCTGCACGTTTGCTGACACGATTTTGAAATTATACTTAAATATTACGATTTTTGTCGGTTGCTCAATTGATGATCCCTCTCCCCCCCCCCCTCCCTCCCCCTCCCTTTCCTCCCTCAATCATCAACAGACAAAAATCGTAATATTTAAGTATAATTTCAAAATCGTCGATTTTCAATAAATTGCGAAAATCATACATTTAACGGAAAGTGTGCTAAAGAAAATGTTAAAATGCTTTAAAATTGTATACTGTAAAATCTTCAAGACTAGCCTGCATCTCTTCGAAGGTCAATGAGAATTTACTATGAAGTGAAACGTCTTGCATTAATGGAAACAAAAGACATCGAGTCTACCTATAGATTTCATGTCAACGTTTGCAGAACGTGAAATTGAAGAAGTATGGTCATGCTTACCACTCACAATGCAAATGCATCCAGATTCACGTGAATGTCGTCAATAAACGTTTTGAAACGAGTGATGATACCGCAGATAGACAACCGCCTATGATTAAAGACTATGCAAAGTGTTAATTTCAGAGGGATGTCTAGTAATGGCAGTATAGGTATTTTAAAAATAGCGAGATTGCTTTCGCTTTGCAGTAGATGCGCGGTAATATTTAACAATTTCACTTTCATATTCTTTTGTATGGCGATAATAAGGTTAATTGTCAACTAGATTCAATTTTCAAGAACCTCATATTCAGTTGTAATCGCTCCATAGCCACTCATATCAGCAAGTGTATGATGGCAGCCTACGATGAATCTATGCATTTTAGATGCACCCACATATTTCATTCTGCAACACGCAGATTCTGCAATCTCTTTAAACATACCAAAAGAT
Source organism: Trichopria drosophilae (assembly GCA_030407085.1). Classification (NCBI taxonomy): domain Eukaryota; kingdom Metazoa; phylum Arthropoda; class Insecta; order Hymenoptera; family Diapriidae; genus Trichopria; species Trichopria drosophilae. Next base: position 192,242,358 of record CM059582.1, read on the forward strand.
GGCAGCATTATCATTTCCTTTAACTTTTTACTTAAAAGACACAAAACTGTGCGTAAAGATAGAAAGAAACTGTTGAATTTTACACGCTTCTCTTAGATTTTTACGTCGTCATTTCGATCTTCTTATTCTCAGAAAATTTAAAAGTGGGAAATATTAAATGAAGGTTAATTAATTATATTAGAAGCAAGTCGATACTCGTATGTGTTCGTCACTTGTGAGAAGTCAGATTCATTGTTACCGTATAGTAAAGTCTACGGGTAATTAACAGGTCGAAACTTGTATGGCGATGTTTAAGATGTCGTAAATTGTACACATATTAAAAAACGGTCAGGAACCTGATTAATTACATTACCCACGTGTCCAAACTCATATAGCTATGGCTCGAACGTCATGAAAACACGTAAATATCGTGAATAGATAAATGCATAGGGAATAAGCGTGTCATCCTCTCTTTCTAATTACTGCTAGCTTCTTCCATCATTTCTATATTATACATTTTAATACACGCTATTCGGATTATGTGAAATTTATTACTATTTAAATATTATTATTATAAATTATTTATTTATTTATTTATTTATGCTACTTTTGTTAATAAAGGGGTGAGTTGGCCTACAGGTGGCCCGCCATGTTATTCCTAGATAAAATACAAAACTGAGATCATCTCCTTTCTATTATGGTGGAGGTTGTCTAAAAATTTTGGAAAGCGAAAATGTGTTACTTGGTATACCTTTTGATGAAATTGCGCAATGACTTTAAACGCGTCTGAACCTGTATACATGGAAAATATATGGTGAAAATGATCGGCTGGCAATCGGCGATTTCGATGACCGTGATAACGGTATAATCTAACAACGGGTACTAGATAGCAAGAGAGAAGCTAGTAGCACGCAGGAGGAAAAGGTCATTATTAGAATTTTATGTTCACATTCAAAATACGGTTCCTAGCCTACGCTGTATTTCCACATAGGCATCGAGAAGCGAATATGATGTAGCAATAGCTGACCTTTAATGAATTGCTTTTGTAATTTTTTTTTTCGACATTCCTCACATGACAATACTAATGTGTAACAGCCAGTACTTTTCAATATTTATGAACTAATTTCTTAAGATCACGCATTAGAAAGAGGCCGTTTGCAATGACCATCTAACGGCTGGACATTTTTATAACAATATTAGGGGGTCGGCGCCAGGTCTTTTGAACGCGTTGAGACTTGCTTAGCGGCTTTTCTACGTTAATTTCACAATGGTCTTGGGTGAAGGGACTCGACGGTTTTGTCTCTATTGGAGATCATTGAGATACGCTAATTAATCTGTGAGCAGTTGTAACCCTCTGTACCGTGATACAATGAATACGTGTCTCCAATGATAACTTCACCCCATTTGGAATGTGAGGATTGGTCCTTAAGAATTAATTGATTTTCTCAATCTTTTTGATGGATTCTCGAATGAAGTTGGAAAATTGATCCTCAGCAGCGTCTTCTTCAAGAGTGCTGTAAACCCTGTTCAAGGCCTCAAAAATCTTTTAGACATCTACCATATTGATGTAGAAATACAAGTTTTGAAGTAGAGGCGCTTACGTGCTGTCAAACATAGACACAGGAACGCGACATTCCTTCGAAACGATGTCTGGATCTGTATACAATTTCGAGAGTTTCGAGAAAACAAATGTACGGTGAATAAGTGATCGACGGATAATCGACGACCGTGAAAACGGTATACTGCTAATGTTAATGGATCTAAGAAAGAGTATGCGAGAGCTAGAGAGATCATAGAAATTATGACATTGGAATATTTGAATTAGACTGCCTCCTTTCTCTTACGTCACGGATTGCCGAAATTTGGTAAAGAGATAATGTTTTGAAGAAATTGTGCAATGACCTTTTAAACGTGTCTGGACCTGTATACATTTTCGAAAGTTTCAGGAAAACAAATGTACGGTGAATATGTGATCCACGGATAATCGACGACCATAAAAACGGTATACTGCTAATGTTAATGGATCTAAATAAGAGTATGCGAGAGCGAGAGAGATGATAGTAGAACGCACGAGGAAAAGGTTTCCGCGCATCAGGGGGTCGACACCAGGTCTTTTGAACGCGTTGAGACTTGCTTAGAGGCTTTTCTAAATTAATTTTAAAATGGTCTTAGCGGTTTTGTGTGAAGGATCTCAGTGGTTTCGTCACTATTGGAGATCATTGAGTTACGCTAACGGCTTGTCAAGGGAAAGGTCCGCAAACCGGTTGTGCGACTGTCATATTGGTGGAGAGATTTCCCCGACGAGAGAAAATTCTGAATGGTGAATTCGAACTTACAACATGACAAGGGAGAGGTCAAAGCTCTGATTGTAGGTTTTTAAAATTTGTGTGAGATTTAAAAAGTAGGTCGTCGATATACGAGATTGAGCTAGACACCTTCAAACTGGTATTCAGACTAATGGAAATCTACGCTGTCAATTCATCAAAAAAGATATGTAACATCCGAATTAGGTCGGTAACGGTGTACGCAAGAGGAAAAGGTCATTTTACTTTCACTCTCAATACGGTTCCTACCGAATACGATGTATTTCCATAAGCGACTATAATGTAGCAATATCTGACCTTTAATGAAGGCGACTTTTGAAATTTGATTTTCGACACATGGCAAAGATCGTCGATATACGAGATTACGCTTCAAGCTGGTATATGGATAGATTTCCCCGACGAGAGAAAACTCTGAAAGGTGAATTCGAACTTACATCATGACAAGGGAGAAGTCAACGCCCTGATTGTAGGTTTTTAAAATTTGTGTGAGACGAAGTCTTGCGTCATCTTAATGACCTCATAAGCGACGGTCAGATTTCCCAATGAGAGAGTCTTGAAACCGCGTACTAAACAGCAAATCAAAAATGCGAATCAATCCGCGAATCGGCCCGCGACTCATTCCGAGACTCAAACCACGAATTAGTTCACGAATCTACCACCTCGCATGCTGCGACAGCGCCGCGACTGTGGCGTCGCCTGGTGGCGGCGGCGGGAACTAATTTCAGTCTGTCCCTATTCATCTACTAACATACAAGAACGGCAGCGCGACTCTAGTTCCTTTTCTCCAACTAGACAGCGGCGTAACTACTGATAGTCGATTCTGATTGGTCGATTCATATATGATACGTACACCATACGAGCTCGATGAGCTCGATTATTATTTCGTCATTATTTATTTCTCTCTCTTTCTACCTATTTCTCTCTTACTATCGTTTATTTAATACATATAAAATACCTACAATTATAAACTAACATCAACATAAATGCCAATACGACCCCCTACAAGCTACGAATCAAAACCTTCATTCGGTCATGAATCATACAAATTCAACTAGATTTCTGTGCACTTTGAAGTTTTGACCGGCCTAGAGACAACACGAATTAACGCGGTTGTATAAAGTAGGAAGTTATGCTAAAAACCGTAAATTAAAAATAAGTGAATCAATTATTTAAGATTCAGGCGCTGTAAGGACAATACTAATTACATACGAACTCCTAAAAAATACCAAATAAATTGATTGTCAATTGACCAAGTTTTTTTGAAAATAAAGAAAAATCATTTATTTCCGAAAATTCTCGGTGTATTCAAGTAATGTATTTTGTAGTTTTTATGAGATCGTATATAGGGCGGCGGGGGTTGTACCGCTCAGTGGGTAATTCCGCTCACTCATATTTCTCAATCTCCCATTAACCCATTAACGCCGAGGTGATCAGAATTTTTACTAACTTTTCAACGTGTTTATTTATAATGAATCGGACCAAAAAAATAATGCAATACCTTTACCCCTATGCAAAATTTGATGCTCTTTCAGAATCTGAGCTCAAAATTTCAATTAGACACTGAGAAAAAAAAATATGGCCGTTTTAAACGTGAAAAACGTGAAATTTTTCGAAAAAAATATTTTTTCTCATTTTTGTTCACAATGATACCGCAAAGGTATCGACTTTCTACTATGATCAGATGTGATCATGGCACTCGAACATTAAGAGGAATTTTTTTCAGAAAAATTCATCAACGCATTTTTGCAAAATGGCGGCGGGAATGAAAAAATTGTATAAAAATCTTAATCTATTGTTTTTTTAAAAACTATAAAGTTTAGACAAAAATTTCTAAGAACAAAAATGTCTTAAAATTAGTCAAAAACACTCTCAAATATTTTCAGAATTTTTTAAGATAATTTTTGTTTTTCGAAAATTTGAAAAAATCAAATTTGTGAGTGTTCCTTGACTAATTTTAAGATTTTTTTGTTCTCAAAAACTTTTTCGTAAAGTATAAAGAAAAACCTTTTTCTTGAATTGTACATAAAATTTTGTTTCTATCTACACGGAGAGACCCAAGGTGTAATTTTCGTACCACCCCCTACATTTGATAAAGGTACTACAGAGTTTGTACCCGAAACGTACCAAAGTGTGCACCGAAATCGTCCGAAGTTGTCTGACTATAGCACGGTGAATACGGGACGAAAAAAGTACGAAGCGCGCGTATATATCGTGCATATAGTCCGTGACAAAATCGTCCGATAATTACACCTTTGGTCTCTCCGTGTACCACTACAAAATTCGCGAACTATCTCGTACATCCTTTCACTTGTGTATTGCCTCATATGTTCTATACAATTTATACATGAATTATAAGTAAAGCATATAATAAAAATATTGGTTTTCACTTTTTCAATACATTTGTTATGTCACGAAAATGTTCAAAATCTTCTGCTTCATGGCATGCAGAGTATGAATCAGATTTATGTACAATTCAAGAAAAAGGTTTTTCTTTATACTTTACGAAAAAGTTTTTGAGAACAACAAAATCTTAAAATTAGTCAAGGAACACTCACAAATTTTTTCAAACATTTTTTCGAAAATTTGATTTTTTCAAATGTTAGAAAATCAAAAATTATCTTAAAAAATTCTGAAAATATTTGAGAGTGTTCTTTGACTAATTTTAAGACATTTTTGTTCTTAGAAATTTTTGTCTAAACTTTATAGTTTTTAAAAAAACAATAGATTAAGATTTTTATAAAATTTTTTCATTCCCGCCGCCATTTTGCAAAAACGCGTCGATGAATTTTTCTGAAAAAAATTCCTCTTAATGTTCGAGTGCCATGATCACATCTGATCATAGTAGAAAGTCGATACCTTTGCGGTATCATTGTGAAAAAAAATGCGAAAAAATTTTTTTTTCGAAAAATTTCACGTTTTTCACGTTTAAAACGGCCATATTTTTTTTTCTCAGTGTCTAATTAAAATTTTGAGCTCAGATTCTGAAAGAGCATCAAATTTTGCATAGGAGTAAAGGTATTGCATTATTTTTTTGGTCCGATTACATAATAAATAAACACGTTGAAAAGTTAGTAAAAATTATGATCACCTCGGCGTTAATGGGTTAAGTTAAAATTATTTTTTATATTTTTTTATTAAAGAACTTTATTTCAAAATCAAATTTCAACAAAAAATTTACATTGTTTATTACTCAAAGTTGATTAAAAAAAATTTGGAAAGTTTTGTAACGTAGTTGTCATAAATTCGATAAGAATTGGTCTTTACAATATACGGTTTTCCATCTTTTTACTAGTACCCAATGGGAAAAAATATGAAAAAATAGGCTCGTAGTACTGTTAATTATCAAATGATATTTAGTAAACAACTAAAAACAACATTGATTTATAATTATTCAGATAATAACACCGCTCAGAAAGTTTATGACATATTTTACATCTTGTTGATCAAATAAATGTACAGAAAGTACTAAAATAATGGATATCTGAAATGGAATTTCTTGTTGAATTAATCATATAGGGTAAATGGTACAGTAGTCGGCGAGTTAAGGCTATGATTTCAGTCAATTTGACTTTAAAGCGCAAATAAACAATAGGAAAAAATTTAACATTGGAAAATTTGTCTTAGGGTTTGTCCAATATTAGTATGCATACTTTATAATAACGAAAAAATAATTTTTAGGTATCAAAAAATTACATTTTAAAAAATTATCAAAATTGACAGTAGTCGGCCATCTGAAATAATGTATTTGGTAATGGTAGTTTTCGATACAAGGGCGTATGCGTAAAGAACTTTACACACACACACGTGTGCCGAAATATTGTTTACGTACGGCTTTTTCGTGCGTAAAGTATAATCGAGTGCGTAAAGTTTACTTTACGCACAAGTTTACTTTACGCACCGAAAAGACGTACATAAACAATATTTTGCTATTAATTGTGCTTAAACATACTTATTGATACGAGTTAAACCGAAACGTAAAGGAAAATCACGGGTTTGTAAAATTTTTTAAATCCTAAATAGCTCACGTAAAGTGGCCGACTACTGTAGGGTGGCCGACTACTGTACCATTTACCCTACATTGAATTGACACAAGTGAGTTAAAAACAAATTGATTTATAATATATCGAACTTCATAGGTTAGGTACACTTATTATTTATGACTCATTAGTTTTAATACATTCCTCTTTACAATTTCCATTGCCTGTACTCACATTTCTTCATTACATCTTGATTACATCGTTTCTAAGTGAATAAGAATAAGTTTAATAACTTAAATTTAGTGAGCGGTATTACCCACATTGACAGCAGATCCTGTTGGATCGTTGATATTTATTAAATTCTATAATTCAATACGTTTACGGTTAGTAAAAATTCAAATCTTTTTGTATACTACTGTTGGGGCTTTATAGAATCGATTTCAATCGTTAAACAAATCTGAAAATATTTATGCATTTATTAAAAGCAGTACATTCCTTAGGTGAGCGGTACACCCCTCGGCTCCCCTGCACTGAGAAAAGTGTATTTTATCAGTTACTATCCCTTGGCTTTTAAAAAGTGTATTATTGCCCTTAAAAGAAATATTATAACTAGTAAAATCCTCCGCCTTTCAGCATTTGTTTTTGACAGGTTATACGAAACTGTATTAAACTCTCCTATTTTAAAAGAATGTTTTATTATGACTAAAAGAAGGCATTTTTAATATTTTAATTTGCTACATAAATTTCCATAAACAAAAATTGCTTTTAGTTAAAGAGAAAAGGCTAAAATAAACTGACATAACGGTTAGAATAATATAAAATCTTCGTCTTTTAACAGGTAGTAGAAAGATGGCAATCCCTATGCATAAAATACTATATTTTACGGGGCATAAGAATCCTAATACTGGATAAAAAACACTTTTCTCTGTGTAGTAATTAGAATTACGAATGCAATGCCTGAATTTCGAAAAATTGGTTCAGTCATCTATAATTTATGGTTTTTAGTGAAAATTCCTACATTAGCAGCGTTAAGAACCGCCTGAACAAGGTGAATACTCTATCGATAACTCAAGAGTACCATCGTAACAAGGCGGAAAAATAAAATAGGTTACTAATGGCAAAGTAATAATGTATTGTATACATGATGACGCAAGATTTCGTCCCCCCCCCCCCCATGTCAGCATGTGTCAGGATTCTCCAACCCCTCCCCCCCCCCCTAACGTGCTGACGTAATACTTGAATGGCCCCTAATGTCAACAAAGTTATAAATACAAGAAAGAAAAAAATTCAAAATTGCTTTTATAAATAAAGCAATTTCAAATTTTCACATTAATGCAAAATAATCATCTGGTAATAATGATTTTTCAAATCTTATGTTGACTGTATTATTATTAATTTTAATAAAATAATTTTCAATATGTTTTCTTTTATTTTTGTTGTGTTCAGTAGCTAAGATTTTAATATTGTCATAATCGAAGTCATGTCCTGTATTAATTCTATGTATAGTCAATCCCGTAAATTTCGTTTGATCGCCTAAAATATTCTTTTTATGTTCATAAATTCTTTTTTTAAGTAATTTTCCCGTTTGTCCAATATATACACAATTACAATGTTTACATTTAATTTCGTATACTACGTCATTTAAATCACATTTATTCAATTTGCCTTTAAACGGTTTTATTCCTCCGATAATAATGTTGTAAGCTTTATGTACTATTCTAATATTTTGTGTATTAAAAATCTTCTTAATGTCTTCAGAAATACCTTTGATATAAGGAAGGCTAATAGTTTTTATATAATTATTATTACAATTTTTTTTTCTAAAGTATTATAAGATTTATGTACACGTTGGACTCAACCCTATTGAAGTGTTTTTATTTATTTATTTATTAATTTTAATTATTGACAATGAAGAAGAATCTATTTTAACTCGAGGTAAGGAGAATAAATTCATATTTTTATTTTAACTGAACTCTCTTTGACTTAAAGAAATTATATTTTTTATATGTTATCAATAAATTATTATTATGTAATATTGTAGTTTATCTGAGGAGGACCAAAAATAAATAGGTCGAAACGTTATTTTATATTGTTTTTATTTTCTACCATGTTCAATTATTTCCGTAATTCAAGAAGGAATTTAATTTCAACAAAATATATTTTCACTTAAGAAAACAATACACGGAAAAGAAGATTTATTATTTTTTAACTAATTTGGATTGGAGACATCAGTTCATGAAAATGACTTTCTTCAAATGGGTTAAATTCCAATGTGGGAAAAATTCGCTAGGAATGTTAAAGGAATGGATGCATTTGAACTCAAGATTAGGAGTATTGATTAACCAAAGGATTTTTTTACCAAAATGTAGAAAATTTTCATTCATTCCTAAACATATTTCATTTAATAATTTTTCTCATCAAACAAAATTTTTTTCATATTTTAACAAACAAAAACTTACAAATAATACTTTGACATACAAAAAACATCTTTTTAATTTAGAAATTTTGTCGGAACTCAAATTAGCGGATCATTATTTGATTGGATGTGATATTAATTATCCTCGCCCTAGCCACTTTGAGAAATTTATCACTATACGTGACTTTAAAAATTTTGATATTACTAAATTTGATCAGGCTGCGGCGCTTTATCCATGGGAACAAATTTATAATATCTCGGATATTAATACTAAACTTGCCCACTTTAACGACGGACTAACTGAACTTTTTGATACTTCTGCCCCTTTAAAAATAATTCGTGTTTCCAAATCTTATGCCCCATGGATAACGAACCCAATCCGAATTTTTATTAAAAAAAGAAATTTAGCGCAATCAAGAAAAATAAAGACTACAAGTGAGTCCGATATTGAGTCAACTTTGAATCAGAAGAAATTCTGGACCGCAGCTAGTTACTTTAATATTTAGAAACCTGTCTCTCCAGAGCTGCCTTCTCATTTCAGTGATCCAAATGCAATAAATAGTTATTTTGTTAACATTCCACCCGTCTCGCCAAATCGCCTCCACATCGATTATTTTAATTCACACTTCTCAAACAGAGTTCCTGAAGGTGCATCTTTTTGTTTTACTGAAATTGCTCTTACGAGATTACATGAAATTATTCTGAACATTAAATGCACAGGAACTGGATCTGATGGAATTTCTGGATAAATGTTCTTAACGATATATAAACACTGTCTGCCTCAGATTCTACACATTATAAACCATATAATTACCAATAGAGAATATCCTACTATCTGGAAGCATGCTATAGTACGTCCAATCCAAAAAATTAATAATCCGAAACTTCTAAAAGATTTGCGTCCAATAAGTCGACTTCCTATTCTCTCAAAGATCTTTGAAGAGGTTTGTTATCACCAGTTGCTAGATCACTTTGATAAATTTAATTTATTTCCAAGATTTCAATCTGGATTTCGATCACTATTCGGATGTGAAACATCGCTTTTGAACATTTCAGATGAAATTCTAAAAAACTGGGATAATAAATTGTTAACAATTATTGCATTATTGGATTTTACACGGGCCTTTGATATTTTGAACCACGAGCTTTTAATTGCAAAATTGTCATTCTATCGAGTTTCAAAGGAATCTTGTTCTCTTTTATGTAGTTACTTGAGTGACAGGTCTCAATCGGTTAAACTAACTATAAACCATAATACTTCTCTGTCAGACAGTATGATGCTCCCATGTGGTGTTCCGCAAGGGGCGAAACTGAGCTCTCTCCTTTTTATTTTTTTCACCATTGATATTTATGAATGTTGCAATTATGTAAGCATGAAAACATATGCTGATGACACACAAGTTTTGTTGCCTTGTCGCGCAAATGACATTGAAGAAGCCGTCCTAAAAATGAAGCTTGATTTAGGGTGCATTGACAGATGGGCAAACGAAAACGCCCTTATTGTCAATCCTCTTAAATCAATGTTTATGATAGTTGGCAGCAAGAAGCAGCTTGCGGCCACTGATTATGATAATATTAAAATTGAGATAAAGGGAAATTATGTCCCGATGGTTCGGGAAGCGTGAAATCTCGGATTAATTATTGACAGTCATTGGTGCTTCTCACCTCATATCGCAAAAAAATAGGTATTTCTTATATGCGCCTTCGTCAGTTATATTCGTTGCGACATGTATTATCACATGAGATCAAACTCCGTCTATGCGATTTGCTTGTTCTCTCTAATCTGATGTAGTGTCTATCCATTTATGGACCATGCATTTCTGAAAATGAATGGCGTAGAGTTCAGGCTGTCCAAAACTCTTGTATAAGATATGCGTACGGTATTCGTAAATTTGACCATATTTCGCAAGTTTTTTTGGATTCTGGGTGGCTATACATGCGAGAGCGGCTTCACGTAAGAATACTGACTCTTGCATCTCGTGTATTAACTAAAAAAATACCACAGTATCTATATACACTAGCCTCCAGATGCTTGGTAGAGGTCGCACGAATGTTCGCCTAGTTACGACGAAGTTGTTATTGCGCCCGCGTTATTCAACTGCAAAATATAAAGGTGCGTTTGCCTGTATCGTTCCGACTATTTTCAATGCTCTTCCGTTAAGTTTGCGAAAATTAGTAGAGCTTCCATTAATTTTTGTACATAAAGTTAGAGATTTTTATTTGAAGCGTTGTAAATAATAAATTAGATAATGTAGTCACTATGTAATGTATGTTATGCAATATTTCTTATGTATGATTAATTTTAAATTATTTGATTTTTATTACAAACCAGCGGATCATATTTCATATTTATATGAATATATGTATATTCCTATGCGTTTTCTTTAATGTATGTTTTTTTGTTTTTACTGTTACCATTTTGTATTTTTAACTGTATGTGTACCTGAGTAACTTCGAATGTAACGCACCCGTTGAGGTCAGTCTGTAAAACAACATCAGCTGTGGCTCGCCTTTTGGCATATCTGTTTATATGTATATTTATTGTTTGTAACTATTTTAATAAGGCCAATAAAGTCGTAATAATAATAATAATAATAATAATAATAATAAATTGATGACATAATTTTTTAAATTAATTTTTACAGAAATAAAAAAGTGCATTTATTTAATTTAATTACAATTATTTTTCCATCTTATATTTTTGAAAAATTATTTTATTTAAATGATATTCGTTTTAATAATATTTTAAATTATTATAAATATAAATGTACTAACAAATTCAAAATGTTATATAACAAACATATAATTTCAATGAAAAATCAACCAAAATTTAAAATCAACGACAACTGGTTAATTAATTTAACTAATACTAATATTCCAGATGATATTAAAAATATAACTGGATTGGGACAAAAACACTCGTTCCAAACCAATATTGATCAGTTTCCATTACCTGAATTTATTGCTAGTATTGAAGAAAGTATATTCAAGATTGGGAATATTTTTGATAATGATGGTAATTTAATTATTGATAATAAAAATAAAACTAGATCTAAATGTATCAAAGCTATACATAATTTTATATGTAATCATTATTATAATCATGAATTTAATAAACAACGATTAAATAATATTAATTTTAAAAAATTTATCAAAAATAATCCTAACATTTTTTTCACTCGGGCAGATAAAGGCAATGTAATTGTTATAGATAAAGGGAAATATCTTGATAAAATGATTTCTATGTTATCCGAGACCAACATTTACATAAAATGCACTTGTGAATATACTACTACGACAGAGGGATTGGTTAACAGATTGGTTACTAAATGGAAGAAACTTGATTACATTAGTGATACTTCAGCTAAATTTTTACATACTTATAATTCATTAATTCCCAGAGCATATGGTTTACCCAAGATCCATAAACCTGATAATCCTTTGAGAATTATTGTTTCTACAATTAATTCTTACACCGTTCCTCAAGGACCAACAAGTTTAACAAAAATGTGAAAAAAAACTGTTGACGGCATCTTATTCTACGTATTTTGTACTTTAAAAATCAATTTTGATCGAAATCATACTTGCGCGTTTTTATAAAATAATCTAAAAAGAGTTTAAAATCATTTTCTACCATTTATGCAATATTTGAGTTTAATATAAAAACACAACAAATTAATTTTGCATCGATACTCTACTGCTTTAATAATTAAATAACGATATTCAAGACACGCACAATAGCCCTTCGCGTAAAATTATTAAATGATATATATATATATATATTTTTTTTTTGTTGTTGTTTAATTAAATAATCACATTTTTGTTACTCTCCTTCTGCATTACCCAGAGCTAACGACGTAGACGTAGAGAGTAAAATGTAGCCCATATTTTTTTTATATTTTTCTGTTTTTTTTTGTTTTTTTCTTTTATTTATATTTTTTAAAATGTTTTATTGCTTTTATATGTTTTTTTGTTTTTTATTTAGCATTTAATTTTATGCTTACTCTCTAAATATGAATTAGTAGAATTTTTACTATTTCAATTAGTAGTTCAATATTTGACTAATGAATTAGAAAAATGGTCAGAATTTACTAATTCATTTAGTTATACTTAACTACTATTTCAATTAGTAATTTTCTACTAATTCTTAGTAACTGAGTTTTCCTTATTTCAATTAGTCAAATTTGACTATCAATTAGTCAAATTTCACTAATTCATATTTAGAGAGTAGGAATATCCATGGACCTCATAATTTTACCATGGCCACCAAGAATAAGCTAAATGGGATCAGCAATTTTTCCGAGACTTGGTGTGTTGACTCCACTTCTCTACCTCGAATTCACGAAACCAACATTTTTACAGTTCCAGCATCACGTGATGGATCCAGAGGAAGATTTAGCGGCGGTTTGTGTTCTTATGTTCCGGGATCGGGCTCGCCCATCATGATTGAATCCCCCTGCCACTGGCTTTTTACATTAGTTTCAACCTCTCCGATATCGTTAATTCAAGGTTCTTTTTATTTTCCGCCATCATGCGACCTGTCTGTCCAGTTATTTTCCCTCCAATCTGTTCTAGACTCTCTTTTCCAAAAGTTCCCGGACTCTATGTTTATATTGGGAGGAGACTTCAATTCTTGGCTGGGTGACCTTGATCTTGAGCGCGATTTTCCTCATCTATTCGAGGGCACTCAATTAAACGTTGATAGAAAATCTTGCGATAACAGATGTAATGCTCCTGGTAAATGTTTGTACAATTTTATGTTCGACAACAATTTAATTCTTTTGAACGGCCATTCGTTCGGTAACACACCAGCACAATTTACCTATTTTAATATAATTTTTGCTGATGATTTGGCGATTTTTTCTTACTCCTCTGCCGAGCTAAGATCAAAACTGAGAGTCCTCTCCGAGTATTGCACCACCAATGGACTTACCGTTAACATCGCTAAAACTAAAATAGTTGTTTTCAGAAGGGGCGGTCCTTTAGATGCATCTTCTAGGAGTTTTTATTACGAAAACCAACAGTTAGAAGTGACTCCCACATATCCTTACCTGGGAACAATCGTCTCCTCATCAGCAAGTGGGATGAAGGCAGCAGAAAACGCTATAGCCAAGACTCGGCAAGCGACGGCATCTGTTTTGGATATAATGGCTTCTGTAAAGGGTGATTCCTGTCGTGCAGCTTTAAAGCTCTACCGTGCATCCATTATATCTACACTACTGTACGCTGCTCCCTGTTGGGCTCTCGGCCATCTCCATAAATTGGAATCGGCTCAAGTTGAATTTTTTAAAAGATGGCTTATGCTTCCTCTCTCTACACCGGCCTTATTATCCGTCTCGAACTAGGCCTCTACCCGATATCTGTCGAAATAGTACGCAGACAACTAAACCTAGTACTCAAGTTTCTGCGCCAGCCATCTACTAGCTTGGCCCGTATGGGTCTATTTAGGTTGTACGGACGCTCCATATGGATGAGCCACCTATTAACTGGTTTACCCATCTCAGACTAGTCCTGGGTGCCCCCTCCTCTGACGATTTGTGGGCCGACCTGTCCGTAGCAACCTGGGAGTCACGCCTATCAGTGGCCTGCGAAGTTTTTGCAACAACCCAGCGCAATAGCGATCTCCATCATTATTTTTCGTCCGACTCCGTCCATATCCCTATTTTCAGAAAATTGTCAGATGGCCTTGACTCCGTCTCTCCAGATCGGTGTGAGCTTTTATATTTAAGACTCAAGGTCCAAATCAGAACTGCCACCATTTATTCGCAATCGCTCTGTATTGGCAACACTTTTTATGCTTACAACCCCACTGAAATTTGTTCGGCGTGCAATATGGGCGAAAATGGAACATTATTGCATATCTTGAGCGATTGTCCTCTTTCTCGCCCATCAAGAAGTAGACTGCGGCAAGGTACCCTGTGTCGCAACCTCCCGGATGCCACCACTATGGCCCATTTAATCAGCTCCAACGATTTGCTTGCTGTTAAGGCCCTTTACTACTTTGTAAAATCGTGCTTTGTTGGAAGACAATTTGTGCTCGAATATTAAATTCCACCTACATCTTAATTTGTCCTGTATCACTGCGTCTTAATTAAATGTCAGCGTGCGTTTACTATATTATATATCTCTATTGTTAATGCGTCTACTTGTATTTATATGTTTATATTCAATTGTGTACTCTACCCAAAAGAATTATGTATATTCAACTGTGGGTTAAATAAACTATAACTATAACTATAACTATATATTTAGAGAGTAGTAAAAGGACCGTAAAACCAAGAAATCGAGTCATAATTACATAAAAAGCGGTCAAGAATTAAATTCTAATTTTTTGAATCTGTCAAACAGTTATTTATGATATAATTATATAAAATGTTTATCATTTTATGAATACAATTTTATGAAAATGTTTACCATTTTATTCATGTAAAAAGTGATAGAAAATCAAATTTCTCTAGTTTCGTATTAAATTTAACTATTGCATAAATGGCAGAAAATGATTTAAAACTCTTTTTGGATTATTTTGGGAAACCGAGCAAGTACGATTTCGATCAAAATTGATTTTGAAGGAAGAAATACGTAGAATAAGATGCCGTCAACAGTTTTCTTTGACATTTTTGTTAAACTTGTTGGTACTTGAGGAACGGTGTGTTCTCCTACTTATAAATTAACGTCATATTATAGTTCTATACTATCTTCAATTAACACCAATCGATCAAGATTTATAAAAGATAGCTGGGATTTAAGAAATAAGATAAAAATGTTGAATTACCTAATAATTTTATTCTAATTTCATTAGATGTTGTTTCACTTTTTACTAATGTTTCTGTTAATCTAATCAATTATATTCTGAAAACTAAATGGTATGAAATTAGTAATTTTACCAATTTACCTAAGGTGTTTTTTTGAAGGTTTAAATTTAATATTAAGTTCCACCTATTTTAAATTTCAAAATAACATTTATAAACAGGTTTATGGTGTACCTATGGGTCTCCATTATCTCCTATTGTTTCGAATATCACCATGGATGTTATTGAGGATATTCTTATACAAAAAATACCTTTCAAACTACCGTTTTATTACAGATATGTTGACGATATTTTTACTTCTATACCTAGTAATTTTATTGAGAAAATTTTAAATATTTTTAATAGTTTAAATAAAATTAAAGGACATAATAACAGAATTTCTTTTACTCTTGAATTGGAAAATGATCATAAACTTAATTTTTTAGATATTTTAATGATTAACGAAAATGGTAAAATAACAACTGATTAGTATCATAAAAAAACTATCTCTGGTAGATATTTAAACTTCTTTTCATAACATCCTCTTTGCTATAAATTGGGCACAGCATATGGACTTATTGATAGAGCTATTCTATTATGTGACACAAAATTTAGAAAAAAGAACATCAAAATTGCTAAACAAATTCTTAGTGATAATGGATATCCCAATTATATCATTAAGGACTGTATTAGAAAAAGTGTACATAAATCTTATAATACTTTAAAAAAAAATAATTGTAATAATAATTATATAAAAACTATTAGCCTTCCTTATATCAAAAGTATTTCTGAAGACGTTAAAAAGATTTTTAATAAACAAAATATTACAATAGTACATAAACCTTACAACTTTAATATCGAAGGAATAAAACCGTTTAAAGACAAATTGAATAAATGTGATTTAAATGACGTAGTATACGAAATTAAATGTAAACATTGTAATTGTGTATATATTGGACGAACGGGAAGATTCTTTCTTGTATTTATAACTTTGTTAACATTATGTCACGTCGCTATAACGAGACAAATAGCGATCAGTCTGTGTATATCCCTCGTTCTTGTTAAATGTTCGTTTTAAATTGTTCTTTCTAAATAGTTTATTCCCCTTACTAAGTTTTCGTAAAACTTACAATTTTTATTTTTAAATTTTAGATGGACTCAACCCCATTGAAGTGTTTTTATTTATCTATTTATTGATTTTAATTATTGAGAATGAAGAAGAATCTATTTTAACTCAAGGTAAGGAGAATAAATTCATATTTTTATTTTAACTGATCTCTCTTTGACTTAAAGAAATTATATTTTTTATATGTTATCAATAAATTATTATTATGTAATATTATAGTTTATCTGAGGAAGACCAAAAATAAATAGGTCGAAACGTTATTTTATATGAAATTTCTTTTGTTAACACTGCTAACCCTGCGAAAAAATTTAGGAAGGATTCTCGCGAGAGCCTTACTATATGATACCAGCCCTCTCCGACTTCCTGATCGGACATATATAAAGGTGAACGAAACCCGACATTACAAAACAACGTCCTACTAACATATTACTAGAAGGTACATATTTTTGTGGTTAATTAAATTTTTTACTAGGGAGGAAGGGTAAAGACTGAAGAAACATAATTTTCTGAATATGTATTTGAAAATGCAGTATTAATATTTAGTTACATAACACAGTCAAGTATGAAATATAATAAAAACACATCAATCATGTCATATAATTTTGATTCCTTTAAGTTATTAAAAATATAACATTTTATTAACAAGGAAACAATAAAATTTGTAAAACAAAATTTAACTTCAAATTACCGAAAGAATAATTCTAAGGCATATAATAGAATATAATGAAATAATTTATGTTTCACACAGTTTGCAGCTTTCTTTTTTAGCACATTTAATGTTATCTTTTTAGACGTTTCTTGTCTCACAAACTGCATCATCTTGGTTTCCACATAAAGTGTAACAGTATAAAATAGTTTATCCACCGCGTTATATACATGTGTTTAACATGGAAAATTGATTTTTTAATCGCAAACCAATTCGTTTACAATTAATTCAAAATATTTCGTAGAACGACAGTGTTTTGTTAAATAAATATTCAATTACGTGTTTAAAACTGCTGCTGCTGTATGATCTATATCCTGCCCGTGAAGCAGGACGTACACAGCGCGCTGTAGTAGAGAAGTTTGGAACTAGAAACTACAAACACTAATGGTACTGTAGAATACAAGTGTTTCATAGGAAGTCGGAGAGGGCTGGATTTACCTCATTTTAATGGAAATTATAATTCTTGGTTAGAATTTAAAGATACATTTGAATCGCTAATTCACAAAAATGAATCTATAAATAATATCCAAAAATATCATTATTTACGCGCGTCTTTAGAAGGTGATGCAATAAATAGTATATTACTCAACGAGGGAGATAAAATAAAGAATGTCTCAGACTGCGTGTAATTTTTACCCGAGGCGAAGCCGAGGGTGAGAAACAGGCAGTCTGAGGCATTCTTTTTTACTTCCCGAGGGAAGTATACGATTTTTCTTTAAGTTGCTGCTTTCCTCCCGGTGTGAAGAAAACTTATTCACTCCTTGGAGTTTTCTTCAGAGAATTACTTGACCGCTTGGGAACTATTAAATAATCGATTTAACAATTCAAGGCTTTTGATCCATAATCATGTTAAATCTTTATTTAATTTAGAACAAATAGTGAAAGAAAATTCCAATGATTTACGCAATTTATTAGATAATGTGTTTAAGCATTTAAGAGCGTTGGCTACTTTAAAGCAACCTATACAGTATTGGGATACTTTGATTATTTACATTATAATCACAAAATTGGATCGCTCAACTGCTCGTGAATGGGAAAAACATAAAGTAAACAACGCTCTACCAACTCTAGACGAGTTTAAAATATTTATAAAATCTAAGGCTGATTTATTAGAAACGCTTGAGGTAAATCATAAAGTATCTACAGATAGTATCTAATTATAGCTGAAGAATCAGAATTTCCCAGAGCGATGATGGACGAAGTAAAAAATTCTGCACAGAATATGACGCAAAAAATACTTTCTCTGAATAAGACACTGGAAACTTATACTAAAACATTAAGTGGTGATTTTGAACGGCTCAAAAATAATTTTGCAGGGACACAAAAAATAATTATCGGCAAGTTGTGATGACCGCAAGTATAAATAAATGCAACCTTTGTAAAGGGCCACATTTAATCTATAAATGTAGCGACTTTTTGAAATTGAATATTTCCGAACGGATTCAAAGGGTTAAAGATTTAAAACTTTGTATTAATTGCTTGTGCACTGGACATTCTAGTATAAATTGCCAAGGTGATTCCTGTAAGAAATGCAATTTAAAACACAGTACTCTTTTGCATAAAGAGCAAGTACCATCTGAACAATTGAAGATTATGTGTGCTAGTCAGGAATATAACGGAAATGTTTTGTTAACAACCGCGATGATCGTAATTCAAGATCGTGATGGAAAAATGCAAAAATGCAGAGCGCTGTTAGATAGTGGATCGCAGTCAAATCTTATATCGTCACGTCTTTGTAGTGCATTAAATGTGCACCGATTAAAGGCCAATATATCTATTGCCGGAGTTAATAATATTTCATCGACCATTAAAGAACGATGTGATATTATGGCAAAATCTTCTATTAGTAACTTTTCGTGTAACATTTCTTGTCTGATTGTACCGAAAATCACTGATAATTTACCGTCGGACGGAATTGATATTGCTGGATGGAATATTTCTCGCGATATTACATTAGCAGACCCACTTTTTAATCAACCTGGACGAATAGACATTTTAATCGGTGCAGGGTTCTTTTGGCATTTATTAACGAGTGATAGAATTTCCTTAGGAAAGAACTTACCGATATTGTAAAACACAGTTTTCGGGTATATAGTTTCGGGTATTAGTGGTGGCAATAGTGCTGTGTCTCACTGCAATTTTTCGATTAATCAAGATCTTTAAGATGACTTGACAAAATATTGGGAAATTGAAGAACCCAGTTCAGTTGATGAGATGTCAAATGATGACATGCAATGCGAAGTTCATTTTTCAAATAACGTTGTACGAAATGAGAGCGGACGTTTTGTGGTACGCATTCCATTAAAACATTTATCTGCTGAATTGGGTAATTCAAAAGATTTAGCAGAGAAGCGATTATTGAGTATGGAGCGTAGATTTAAACGTGAGCCAGAATTGAAAAGGCAATATACATTGTTCATGAAGGAATATATTGAATTGGGGCATATGTCACTTTTGAGCAGTTCTGAGGAGTCACAGCCAAACTATTTTCTTCCCCACCATGGAATAGTAAAAAACGAGAGTCTCACGACAAAATTACGGGTGGTTTTTGATGGATCGGCAAAAACGACCTCAGAGGTGTCGTTTAATGATATTCAGTTCAGAGGGCCTATTATACAGAGCGACATTATTCCTATTTTATTGCGTTTTAGGCAATATAGATTGGTAGTGTCTACAGATATATCAAAAATGTACAGACAAATTTTGGTGCATCCCGATGATCGACCTCTACAGTTAATTTTGTGGAGAGAAAACGAAAATGAAAGCAAAAAGATGTATATGCTAAATACTCTTACGTATGGAACAAAATCGGCTCCCTTCTTAGCAATCAGATGCTTGAAACAATTAGCTCAGGAGTCAGAGGCATCATATCCAAATGCATCGAAGATCATATCGAGGGATTTTTTTGTTGATGACTTGATGACTGGGTTTGATAATGAAAATGATGCAATTAGGCTATGTAAAGAAGTCACTGGAATATTAAAGTCAGCGGGGTTTGAACTAAGAAAATGAGCTTCAAATAGTAAAACAATTGTCGATAATTTTCATGATGCTGATGAACCCGTAAGCGTATTGCAATTAGGTGATAATGAAAAATTAAAAACACTAGGTGTTCAATGGATTATAAAGTCAGATCACTTATCTTATCATATTTCAGATTTTTCAGAGTGTCCTTCATATTCGAAACGTGTTATTCTGTCATATATTGCTAAAATCTTCGACCCATTATGTTTAATTTCTCCATGCATAATTTTGCCAAAAATTCTAATTCAAAACTTATGGAGTTTAAAGATTGGGTGGGATGACAGTATTCCAAATGACTTAGTTACAAAGTGGCAATATTTTAGAAATAATATGCCAATTTTAAACAAGTTGCAAATTCCCAGATATGTGTTGCATAGCGATTGTAGAGATAGCGAGTTGCATGGGTTTTGTGACGTATCACTGCACGCATATGGTGCATGCGTGTATTTACGTAGTTCGAACGGTCAACAAGTGCAGGTAAAATTACTATGTGCGAAATCGAAGGTTGCGCCAATTAAATCAATATGTCAAAGATCACAAATAACAATTTCAAGATTGGAATTGTGTAGCGCGCTTGTGTTATCAAAATTAGTTAAAATGGTTCGTCAATCTTTAGATATTCCAGTAAAATGCTTTTTATGGAGCGATTCTCAAGTACTACTCTGGTGGATTCGAACTGATCCCCGTAAATTGCAAACCTATGTTGGAAATCGCATTAGTAAAATTCAGGCTGGTACGTCTGACTGTGTATGGAATTACGTAAATACGAAAGAAAATCCTGCAGATTTGGTATCGCGTGGAGTGTTTCCAAGTGTTTTAGTCAATTTGCGTCTATGGTGGAAGGGTCCCTCGTGGTTGTCACAATCAAAGAATAATTGGCCGCAAATGCCACTGAAAGAGTTACAGGAGGTTCCTGAGTTACGAACATCAAAAAAGGTTTTGACTGTGATCCACAATTAAAATACAGAACAAGTACAGATATTTGAACGTTTCTCTAGTTTAACTAAAGTAAAAAGAATTTTTGCATATTGTCTACGATTTATTGCAAGTATTAAAAAATCAAAAATATGTCGTCAACGTGGTTCGTTAACTGTTGACGAATTAGAGGATAGTATGCGTGGATTAATTAAGTTAGCTCAACATCAGACATTTTCGCAAGAAATTCAATTATTAAAGTCAAATAAGGGGCTTAAAGAAAAACACAATTTGATTAAATTTTCGCCTTTCATAGATCATAGTGGTTTAATGCGCGTTGGGGGACGGTTGAAAAATGCTGAGATATCATTTGACGCAAAGCATCCTTTTCTTCTCGATGGTAAACATAAGCTGACAATATTAATTTTGGAAGAAGTGCATATTAGATTATTGCACTGCGGACCCCAGTTACTGCTCGCGACGGTTCGCCAATATGCTTGGCCAACCTCTGGCATGAATAACGCAAAGCAAGTAGTGAAAAAATGTGTGACATGTTTTAAATTTAAACCAAAATCTATTAATCCGGTAATGGCAGATCTTCCGAGTCATAGAGTTTCAGCAATGCCACCGTTTCATGTAACGGGTGTCGATTATGCGGGCCCTTTCTGTCTTAAAGACAAAAAGGGACGCGGTTGCAAGAAAATTAAGGGATACGTGTGTTTGTATATATGTTTTTCCACGAAAGCTATTCATTTAGAGTTAGTTACGGATCTTACTACAGAGAATTTTATCGCGGCATTGCGCAGATTTTCCTCTCGACGCGGAAAACCAGCGCAAGTATACTCTGATAATTGCACTAATTTTGTTGGGGCACAAAATGAACTAAAGAGTCTCCATGAATTTTTTACTAAATATGACGGTTATATTACTCAAGTGTGTACGCAGAATAACATAAAGTGGTATTTTATTCCACCCAGTTCCCCTCATTTTGGAGGACTTTGGGAATCGGGAGTAAAAAGTACCAAACATCACTTGTTGAGGGTGCTGCGAAATTCAGTCTTGACGTATGAAGAATTTAACACAATACTTGTACAAATTGAAGGCGTCTTGAATTCCCGTCCATTATACCTCTTGTCATCTGACCCCAATGATCTCCAACCCTTGACACCAGCTCACTTTCTTATTGGCCGTCCGATCACGTCAATTCCGGACGAACGAGTCATTCATGTAAAGGACAATCAGTTATCCCGATTTCAACTAATACAGAAGCTTTATCAACATTTTTGGGCAAGGTGGTCTAAAGAATATATCCATCATCTTCAGCAAAGAACTAAATGGACAATAAAATCTCCTAATATTGAAATCGGAACTTTAGTCCTTATAAAAACTGATAACGTGCCCCCATGCAAGTGGCCTATGGGTCGCGTTATTCAACTTCATCAAGGAGCTGATAATGTGGTTAGAGTCGTCACTCTTCAAACTCTAAGAGTACATCTGAAGCGGTCAGTGTCAAAGCTCTGCCCTCTACACATACCACGGTCATCGTAATCAAGAATCTGGCTAATGCATGTGTATGCACAAAGACGCGTCTGCAAATCAAGAACTTATTGACAATTGATATGTTTTATTTATCTATGTACTATATCGATGTATCTACTGGACACCTGAAAAATAATAAGATAACGGGTTGTTCGCTTGTCACCTCTCAAGGTGGGGAGTATGTTCCGGTGTGATATATATGTAAAATTTATTTATGTAAGTGATCATGTACAATCAGCGCAGGCGCGATGATTTCATTGTAAATTCGACGACTACGATCAACGGGCACTTGAAGTTTAGACTTGATCGAGTTCGCACAATCATTGACAAGTGCTATATATGGCTGAATTAGAAATATAACAGATTATCACATTAAATACAGTCCACTGATTTAACCACATCACGACACCTTTCATTATCCAATTTCGACTTAATAGTAGTTTTCGATACAAGGGCGTATGCGTAAAGAACTTTACACACATGCACGTGTGCCGAAATATTGTTTACGTACGGCTTTTTCGTGCGTAAAGTATAATCGAGTGCGTAAAGTTTACTTTACTCGCGAGTTTACTTTACGCACCGAAAAGACGTACATAAAATTTATTTATTTATTTATTCCCCATTTACCTGAAATAGAAGTCGATTAGACGTTAATCAGGTTAGAGCCGTTAGGCAGATGGACCTATTCGGAAATGGAATTGACGTAATTTCGACCAATTTTGCCGCTTAGGAGAGCTTAAGTTAGAAACTGTTACATTCTTGCCGACGAAACTATATTGCCTTGTGAAGAAAATTACATATTAATATATCATAAATCTCCAATTTGCGACGATGTCGAGAATAAACGAAATGATATTTTAATTTGCCATCGGCCTCCCTCGAGGTCATACTTAATATGGCAATACACGGTCGTTCTATAGAGACCAGCCTCCAGTAACTCATTATGTCTTCCCTTGTTTAGATAGGACCCGCCATCGCCGCCCCTTCGGTGACCGCTACTTGGCGATAATAATTTCTTCCGGAAGCCTCCAGAAGAGCGCGAAACCTTTGGGGTGCATTTTAACGTACCCGCGGAACTACCATTTTATAGCGACGTTTCATTTCCCGCCATAAAGAACCTCACGCGAGATCGTCCGGTTTCTCTCGTTCCTCGGCTCGCTATTATTTACTTTTTTATTGTGCCTTCCCTTTTCTTTTCGGCTTTTTGCGCAGTTTCTGTTTCTGCTGGTTTTATCACCGAGGCTGTTCGGCGGCAGGAAAGTTTTTGATGAATCGCGAGGGAACGATAAAGCACAGTTTTCGAGTGAAGGTAAACGTACACCACAATGGCGCAGGTCTCGTCTAGAATTTTGATCCAGTAATGTTACAAGTTTTTTTTTTATTTCGTTCAGGTCAGGTACTTTCATGTTTGGTTGTTAATGTTTTCTACGTGTTGTTTCTTACGTGATTTTCATTTTTCTTTTAATGAAAACTTAAGAAATACAAATTTGTTCGAAGTACAATTGTAACTTCGTACCGTAATCATATAGTCTTTTGCATTCTGGATGTTAATTTTTGTGCAATACATGGCACATATTGTTTTAAGGTTGTTTTAAGATATTCAGTTTGATTATTTAATTTGTTCAATAAGTATAGAGTTG
This sequence comes from Trichopria drosophilae, assembly GCA_030407085.1. NCBI lineage: Eukaryota > Metazoa > Arthropoda > Insecta > Hymenoptera > Diapriidae > Trichopria > Trichopria drosophilae. Next base: position 192,266,792 of record CM059582.1, read on the forward strand.
TGTAATAAACGCGCCTTTTTACGCATGCACTTCTAAATTATATAGTTAATATAGTCGTCGTCTAGTAACATTTTTGGAATTGAATTTTAATTCATGTAACTACATCTAATTCTCAGAAGTTTTATTTATCCGTCAATCAAACCGAGGTCAATGCTCATTTTGGAATAAAAAGGATGGTTTGAAAAACAATTCTGGTGTCTCTCTAAGCATGTATCTTTATCGTAAAGTTAAAATTTCATGCTGACGCATTACGATATTATATCCTTGACCACTAATTATTAAAAATACGACGACAGTGATCTTGGGTTGACGGTTTCGTTGAACTTTTTAATAAAAAACTACAACTGGGCCGATGTTCCGGTTGTTGACGGCCCTCTTCAAAATTTCTTGATTATGACAAAATATGATCACTGTCTTCTTTTCACTTATCATAATTGTTCAATAAATTCTGACGGGGGTTGTCATCGACAGCCAAAACGTCAACCCAGTTGTACACAGAGAGACAAAAATTGTTAGAGGAATCATTGTATAATAGTAAAACGCTGTAATACAAAAAGTAGTTAATTTAACTATTTCACTAGTAAAAGGAACAATAATATTATTCCATTTACTATTTTCCGGTAATTAAATCGGTTATACATAACCTCAAATATTAATTACAACCTTTCATGTTGTTAATTCTACTATTTACATATATTAAAATCGTTTTAACTATTTCTTTATAGTTCCATTAATCCTTTTTTCTCTCTGTGTAGTTTTTTATTATAAAGTTCAACGAGACTGTTAACCCAAGATTACCGGCGTCGTATTTTTATCATAAATTTGTTTATAAAATTTATTCTACAAAACTTAGGAATATGGAGGACATTTACTAAAATAAACACGCCATAAGTGTATGTGTAAAAATGAGTATTCCATACCATCTAATTTTTATATAATTTAAAATATAAAGATATAATAGAGCAGTTAATATCGCAGTTAATTATATTTAGAACTCTACCATCTACACAGGGTAATTTCAGATGTTTTTTATTGAGAAATTTCAGTCTGAAAAGAAATTATTTAGCATTTACCTGAATTGAGTATTTTATCAAAAATAAAATACAGCAGATACAAACCATTCATTAAATTTACAAACTTACAAGGAAAATATATTTGCTCTAAAAATTGCCGAGAAGTTCTCAAATTAAGAATATTAATAAATGTTGACGACTATTACTCACACCCAAAAGATCATGCTACATTTTCTGTAAAAATTAGCGTACTACAACAAAAATCAAAATTTTCTGAAAATGTTCAGCAATTCTTTGGAAAAAGTTTATAAATCTTTTTAAATTTTCAGTCATAATTGCCAACATTTTTTTATGCCCTCAACATCAAAACATTTTTATTATTTTCACAGACATTATTTTGTACTCGCATATTTTTAGATTAGTTAACAAAGAAATTATTTAAAGCAGTAAGTTTAGTTTCTGATGTAGAAGTTTACCCAAAGTAAAAAAGTTTGCGCTAAAATATATAACTGGATATTGAAATGCATATCCACACTCATAATTTGGACTATTAATAGAAAAACCCAAGCTAAAGAAACATGTAGACGATAATGATTTGAATTTTTATCAGCGACTATTAACTAATGTTAAAATTCTAATAGACTTAGATACTTAAAATAAATTTTATTATTAGGGGTTAGCCCTGCTTAAAAGAATATTCTCTTGTATATTTTATATATTAGTTTTTCCCCCAAAAAATGGCCGAATATTTTCGGATTTTCATTTTTTTGCAATTTTGACTTCAGAATCTGAAAGAGCGAGCTTGATACCATAAGAAATGGTTCAACCAAATTTTTTGGCTTACCTACTCGTAAAGAAATACGGCATTGAAATAGTTATTTTCGTCACAGTAGGCGTAAAGTACGCTTTTACGCGCACTTTTGCGGGCGTAAAGTTCGACTTTACACCCACTAGGCGTAAAGTGAAAAATTCGGGGAAATGTGACTTTGTTATGAATAAACAAATATACCCCTCTCACTTGGACTTGGTTTATATGAGAATCAATAGAAAATCCGGATGAAATTCCCGTAAAACCAAAAAAAAAAAAAAACAATGCAAGCAAACAACAGTGAAAATGTCAACAATGCAACCGTTAAGAATAACAACACATCGAAAACATTTACGTTCAATCTTCATTTCAATAATTGAATTAATTAATTATTAATATAAAAAAACACAATGTATTTGTAATACAATAAAAAATTATTATGTAATCTAGTTCAAATTTAGTATTATAGATTAAATTCTATTCTAGTTTAAACATTTTTTTCTATTTTAATCTAAAATTGTGTTGTCAATAAACATAATAATAACGTTTAAAATTCAATTAAAAAAGTTTTACACGCTACAGCATTAATTAAAATCAAGAATCACTAATTAATAAATATTTTTTTACTACTTTATTCTAAAACAAAATACACTTTTAAGCATGTATATCCAAGTATCGGGGGGGCGGGGCCCCCCCCCCCCCCCCCCCCCCCCATTACCCCTACTTGCCCTTACCCTTCCGCTCTCATACTATTGTCTTATGCTTTTCCTAATATGGAAGCGTCTTTCCGCCTACATGTGACGAAAAATAATGTTAATAAAAATAACTATTTCGTACGGTGGGCGTAAAGTACGACTTTACGCCTGCAGGCAATTCTCATGCCGGAGGGACGGCGAAGCCGGCCCGAGGGTGTAGAGTATTGCCGGAGGGTGTAAAGTCTTACGCCCCACGTGCGAACATTATTTTTCTCATACGTAGGCGGAAAGACATACCTCTTTGCGCATTGATTTGCAGGAGTAAAACCGACTTTCACGTCGATTGGACGTGTGAAACGTAGGGCTAGAAAAGTTACAACCGTCGGCGATCAACGGCTCGAGGCGAGGTCCGGCCTCGCCGGACCGAGAATCGTTCCAATTGCCGGCGGGGGTAACTTTACGCCCTACGGTTCACTTTACGCCTAGTAGGCGTAAAAGTCAACTTTACGCCCGCAAAAAGAGGCGTAAAAACGTACTTTACGCCTACTATGACGAAAATTCTATTAAAAATGTGTTTCTCCCGTCCTATATATGTATCCTTGTTGAATGTCTATAATTTACGAATGCACTTTCTCTTATAGTATCTCTTATTTAACTGGTAGATCGCAACTCATCAAAGGTTTGGACGGAACTTATTCACAGCGGCAGACTACTACCAGTGGAGCCCGGCAGGGATCAAGCTTGGGCCCAATACTGTTTTCGATCGTATTCAATACCTTCTTCGGGCATCTACATCATTGCCGTAACGCAACAATAGTCTTCGCAGACGACAGGCAATTCTATTTATCAACACCCATTAGTCATGTTAGCCAAACTATAAATTGCCTTAATAATGAAATCGAAATCTTCCATATTTGAATTCAGCAGTCTGGGTTCTCACTTAGCGAAAAAAAGACTAAAGCCATCATTTTTGGAACTAGGCATAACCTCGAAATCCTGCATTCCATGGTGTTGCCACCAATAATGATAAACAACCATATCGTGCCATTTGTCACAGAAGTCCGGAACCTTGGAGTCCATCTCTCTGCTGACCTCACCTGGAACCGCCACATTGCAGCTATTAGTTCTAAAGTTCACTACACACTTTACAGATTACGTTTCCGTGGATCTAGTCTTCCTTCATCCATAAAACTTTTATTAGTAAATGCTTTGATTCTCCTCCACTTGGATTTTGCTTGCCTCGTTTTTTCGGATGCTTCTGGTTACCTACTCACGAAATTGCGCAGATTACTAAATGCTGCCCTTCGATTTGTGTATCACTTGCGACGTGATCAACCATTAGCTTATTATTGGACTAAAGCAACCTGGCTTACCATCCAAAGTCGCCATAAATATTTTCGGGACACTCTTACTTACCAAGTACTGAACACCTCGTTACCCACTTACATACGAGAGAGCTTCACCACGACGGCTATCCCGCCGCGTCAATCAAATCGTCTAAACTTCAGTTCGTTTTATGTACCCATCTGTCGCACAAACATTTTCCTTAATTCATATTGGATTTCTGCTATCAAATCGTGGAACTTACTGCCAATTGAGCTTCGTAATGCTCGATCACAAGCGGCCTTTAAAATGGCACTTTTATTGTATTTGCGGCGATGCGAAAACCTCCGATATCAATCTTTCTTCACATTAGTGTGATTTCAGCGTCGGTCAGTATACTGCTCTAAATCGTGGCTATTGTATCCGGGTTTTCCTTTGCACTTTTTGTATTCGTCTTTTATTCGCATACTTAGCGCCGTTAAATCTAAATTTAAGTGTACCTTTAGCTGTAAATTCACCAATTTTGTTGTAAACGTAGGGTTAGCATAGTGACTTTTATACGCGTCATTTTTTTTTGCTTCTATTTTTCATTGTTAAAATTCACCATTTGGCGAATGAAACTTACATTTTAGTATTAAGTTTTTTCTATCTTTTTCTTTGTAATTCAACTTATGTAATTTTGGTTTGTCCACGGACTTTGATGTCCAGGACAATAAATAAACGATTTCATACTCATAGTATGTATATTATGACATCGGTATTGAACATTCGTATGAAGATATTAGATTCACGTTGTTTTCATACTTTCAGAAAAATATCTTCCAAAGAGCTAAGAATTGTTATCAGTTATGATTTACTTTATAAATAAACAAGTCGTTTTTAGTAAATGCTATCGGAAAATCACTTCTTGAGACATTCCATCTATCTCTAATTTGCTTCTATTCACCAATTTTTTCTATAGCGTGGAAATTTAATTGTGGATAGAATAGAAGTCGCATAAAAAAAATAATTATTCCGCGAAGAGGAGCGTGATTAATTTCGTTCGGGAAACTGCGAAACCTTTGAAAGAACAGCCGGCATTTAACACAGTACGTTCCCAGCGGATAGGCGCATTCTAATTAAACGGTTTACATGTGCAGATCTCCGGTAGGAATTCCAAGACTGAGTTATGAGAGCTGCATCGATTACGCAAGCCAATTTGTGACGTGATATGTACGCAGATTATGAACGATCAACTTCCCCGTTGACATTAAATATTTTGGTACAATACATACTAATTAATTAAATTTACAAATATAATACTCGGAGGTATATTTTTTATTCTAGAGTAAAACTCAATGCATTCGTGTATTAGTTTTTGTGAAACTGAGGTTTTTGTAAATAATTTCACGATTTTTCAAAAAAAAAGCGTCGAAACGAAAAGCATTGCATAGAGATGATGAAGTAATATTTGGCAATATCAGATAGTAAAATTCTCTCCCATTGAATTTGAAACAGTGAAAATTACCTTTACTTTCAATAGTCACCTACTAAAAACTCTAAAGGAAGGGATACCCACGGGTACAGTTTGTTTCCACCCTCTAGATGAAATCTCTTAAATTGATAGATTCATTTAGAGTGCGATGAGATCCAATATCTAATTGAAAATTCGATTGTTTTATCACGTGAGGAAGTTTACAAAATCGTTTTTAATGTTGAGGATTTTACATGGGCAAAAAGACTACTGTATTTGCTTATGAATAATCAGAGAGAAAAATAGAACACCCAAAATGCTCAAGCGCTCCTAGCGGCGACTAAAAACTTAGACATTTAATGTATAAAAATGTCGACTATTTTTAGAGTCAAATTTCACTAAATTCGTAACGAATTTATATCTCTTATTGGAAGAATTTTCTCAGGCATTCCTTGCAAGAGTGAAATGCTTACTCCAACAAATAATAAAGGTATAAAAGCATGAAATTTCTGATCTCAGAAGGACCATTTACATTCATGATAACTATTCTCATGATAATCGACGATCATAACATCAATTTTGAAAACGTCAAAATTTTTGCAATAAAAAGAAAAAAACATAAATTCTGGCAATGTCCGATTCGGCAAATATAATATAGGCCGAGAAAATTTAGAACCAAGAACCCGACAATGCTTTTCCGAAAGGTTTTGGAGTGCTGAATCCGAATCTATCCTTTAAAGGATTCCAGCACGTCAGGTTTTCAAGATATTTCAAAGAAAAATGGCTAAAAACACGCTATTTTCCTATATTTAAGGGGCATATAATATACATACGTAGATTGTTTTATTTTCAAAAAAATCGCCATAGTTTGCGAAAGTACTTCTTTCCCCCGCCGAAATCGACTTTAAAACTTAAAAGAAAGTTAATTTGTCTCTGAGAAATCGTCAATTGTATTTAGTGCTCTTAGCAGTTTGATTGGCTGCCTTTATCTCCCTCTAACGCGCAGGCAAAATTGAGCACAAATGTAGTGCTATATACAATGGTTATAGTTTGTGGGGTCACTGAAAATGAAAATGAAGTCAGATTTAAAAAATTCAAAATGTATCCAATGTGACGGAACTTTTTTTATAAATGTATGAGGTCGGCTTAGAAGTTAGTACTCGGTTTCAGGGGTTATCAAATAAGAATCTGAAGTCACATTTCAGAAATTCTAAATAGCAGATCCAATATTGCAGAACAATCTTCAGAAATGCATATAATTGGCTAAATAGTTCCTGCTTTATAACAGTAATATGTTGTTTTTTATTTTGTTTCTTCTTCTTATTTTAGCTTTGAATAAAGAAGAAACATTAAAATCGAGTAAAAATGACTGGATCTCTGAGTTACTTTTGAAACAAATTTAAAAAAAACGTTTTTTAAGTATAAAATTAGATTTTGGGGATGTATGAGAAAAAATAACTATATCATTCTTCTCAGTTTTTCATATCCTCCAAGGTATATTATGTCCCGTTAAAAGTAAATTTAAATTTTGTATCTTGTTACACCGTGTTATAGTAATAAATTACTTTCAGAGTACCTTACCTTAGAAAAATTGTAAACCACGTGATTTGGTGATACGGTGTTACTGCTAGTCTTATTCTATTGTTGTTTTATTCTAATCTTATATAAATTTATATAAATTTTGTTATTTTAATTGCGCCACATGAATGTTAATATTTCTTGTAAAAAGGGTGTTATCGCCTGTAAACATGTAGTAAATAAAGAAATAAATAATACAATATATATATACACAATACATCATATATAATATACATAAACAATACATGCCAACTTACACCACAATTATATTTTTTATATTTTATGTAATAAATTATTTACCCGATATTTTTTCGTATCATAACAAATACCAATAAAAACGGTTTTAAAAATAAAGTAAAACACACACTTTCCTTAATTATAATTTGAATGCAAAATATTCTTTTACGTGCATTCGACGACACAAATTGACACTTTCGAACTATTGAATATTGTTTGTATGTCGTATTGCTTCTGTTCGTAAAATACCGGGCGGAAACGCGTAGAAATAAAACTCGCAGTAATATTATAAATTAAAAACTTGGTTTTTATTCAGTTTATGGCGACGACACGAAATCGACCGACCGCAAGGAACCAATCTCGTAGACGATCCAAAATCGAAAGGGCCGGGAAATGAGGAGTCGCTCGTTTTTATACGCGTTCGTCGTTAGGCACTCAAACAGTTCGTTGTCAAGGAAAGATTGTCTTTTGTTTTTAGATTTCCCGATCGTTCTAGAAATTTCGATTTCGGAGGTTTTAACCTTCTATTCCCAACTCTCTCTCTCTCTCTCTCTCTCTCTCACTCACTCTCTCTGAACAATTGAACGATATTTCAAAGGATCCTCGATACTCTCGACGATGTGTTCCTCGTGGAATCCGTGTCGGTAAGTTACCGACCGTTGATCTCCGGTTTGCAAACCTTCGGACTTCTTGTTCGCCGGAGGGCCAGCCACGGCAGATTTCGACCCCTCGAGTCCCCGCGCGTAACACCCTCCAGGTACTATCCATCGGAAGGCGAATCGCCGGCAGATTTTCCGCTCGAACCTCCGGGTTGCAAACCCCCGAACTTCTTGTTCGCTGAAGGACCAGCCACGGCAGACTTCGACCTTTCGAGTCCCCGCGCGTGACATCCTCCAGGTACTATCCATCCGAGGGCGAGTCCCCGGCAGGTAATAATAAAGCCAAATATTCCAAACGATCCTCGAACCAACTCAAATCCACCATGCTGCGACTCCGAACGTAACATGAACCACTTTCAAACGTCCTTGCTCCGAATCGAAATTTCTCCACATACATAATCATTTTCGTATACCGCGCACGCAAATAGACCCACGTCTCCTCGATTTCCTGAACTCATTTACAATAAATTTGATAACAGTTTACGCGTTTACGCGAATGTCGTCGCCATATATGAAGGGCCCGTACATAAAACCTATAGGCACCCTTCTGTGCGGCTGCAGCCGACTTCTGTGAGAAGTACCTCCATTCGGGTGTCCGACGGCGTGGGGAAAACTGCAGAAAAACCCACGCCAGGTACCGCAATTCGATTCTATCCGGAACAGCTTCGAAGAAAGCAAGTAACAACGATTACATACCATCAAAAGTTGCCGTGTATTAAATTTAGTTTATAGTATAGAAACGGTACGTCTGGTAACACTGTAACGCTTAAAAATTGGACTGTGCCAACTTACACCACTCTCCCCTAATAAATAGAAAAAAATCATCAAACTATTAGGATATAATAGAATCAACTTTAATTATATTACTAATTGATTAAATTCATTTTTTTTTTCAATAAAGATGTTTGCCATTGACAATAATATTTCGAAGTGCATGACATCACAAATCTTTCGACTGCATGCTATAAATATATTTATTTTTAAATGTACAGAATATTGTTACATTCATAAACTGCGAAAGGTCCGTCCAAAATTGAAGAAAGGTTTTTTAATGATAAATTATATAGAATAACCATTTTTTTCGTTGAAATTAACAAAAAATGTTGTAATACTTCTTAAAGCAAGTACAAGTGAACAAAAGTAATACCTTCTGATGGTATCAATATTGCATTTCTTGTGGTATCTGTCGATTCTGGAGCACGGTCAAAATAATGACATGTGCTCCTGCACGAATTCAAGATGGCGGTTACCAGTCACCCTCATTTAAAATGTATTGCAGCGCAAAGCGAAACTGAACCCTGATAAAAATGAAGCATACACTTTAAATGTATGGGAAATGTACACGAAGATGTACTTTAGAAGTAGTAAGAAACATTTCTCGAATACGTGTACACGGAAAGAAAGAAACACGACCGAGTCCTGTCTACGCAGCACTGGTTACTGCGTGGCCGGTTCGCAAATACTTTTTATTTCAACTCGCTATAACTCGGTCAATTTTGAGAATTTTGAAACGAATAAAAAATAAAATTGTTTATTATAGTTTCCCAGATCTAGTGCACTAAGAAAAAGTGATATATCTTAATAAATAAAAAAGTTATTAATTTTTTAATGCAGAACTGCGAAATTTGTGTTTTTATAGATAGAGGGGCTTCGTTTATCGAGCGAATTTCAAGCATCCGAAAACTTTCAGCGAGAAAGTTGTTCATTAAGATATGAACAAATTTTCTGGAAAGTTTCATCTCAATTTCATTAATAGTTTTAAAATGAATGAATGTTTAAAATAGGTAGCGGCCGACGGCCAGCGCGTCATGTGTGCCACGGCGATGCGCGCAAGGCCACGACCAACATTAAACATTCATTACTTTTAAACTATTAATGCAATCGAGATGAAACTTTCCACAAAATTTGTTCATACGTTAATGAACAACTTTCTCGCTGAAAGTTTTCGGATGCTTGAAATTCGCTCGATAAACGAAGCGCCTGAACGTATAAAAACACAAATTTGGCAGTTCTGCATTAAAAAATTAATAACTTTTTTAGTTATTAAGATATATCACTTTTTCTTAGTGCACTAGATCTGGGAAACTATAATGAACAATTTTATTTTTTATTCGTTTCAAAATTCTCAAAATTGACTGAGTTATCGCGAGTTGAAATAGAATGTATTTGCGAACCTGCCACGCAGTAACCAGTGCTGCGTAGACAGGCCTCGGTCGTGTTTCTTCCTTTCCGTGTAGTTTTAGGACGGTTTTATATATATCATGTGGGTACAAATAAAACAGTTAAAACGATTCAGAAATGAATGATAATTCGCGAATAGAAATAAAGATTCATTTTTATTTATCATAGTTTTTAAACAGATTCCCCAGATGTTTGTTCTATACTTAACTGAAAGGTATAAAAGCGACCTAAAATAATATGCATTTGATAAATATCGTTTACCAATTTTAAAATTTAGTTTAGCTGCTTCTTTTTTAGGCATTTCAATTAAAATAGTAAATTAATTAGTGCTAAAAATTTTGCGAAATTTGAAAAAATTGAACTTTTAACAAAATATTTCAGCTTCCATGACAATGGTAAAAGATTTTTTAGTTCATACAAGATTCTATAAATATATCCAAGAAATGAAGCTGAAATTAGGAGGATATTCGTAATAGGAAATTCAGGCGCTAAAGTCACGCAAGAGTACTCGATTGAATCGAGTTTTCAAAAATACCCGACTCGTCGAGTACTCGACTCGACTCGGATTCAAATACTCTTGAGTACCCGCACACCCCTAGTAATAAGCGTGTTTTTTGGAGTTTTACTTTACAATATCTAGAAAACATTTTTTGAGGTCAGGTTTGGATTCCACAGGCTAAATCCTTCGGGAATTCTTATATTGATATGTAATCCACAATTTTTCTGTGTCCTTTATACCTTTCATCGCGTGGTTGTGTTAGAGTAGTTTTTTATTAAAATATTAAACTTAAATTATTTAATATTAAATATATGCATTAACCCTTTTCCAGAATTTTATATTTCGTAATTTGACTCATTTAGATTTGAAAATCCCACATTGGGGTGCATTTCGAACCGAATCAGCTCCAAATATAGTCGGAAACAAGGCAGATCGAATTTAATTGGACATTGATAAGAAATGCAGTAATCCAATTCTGATCAAAATCTAATACAATTTCATATATGTCATCTGAAAGAAACCTCATTTGTATACGATTTTCATCTCACTTCCAATCATTATTGAAAAATGTCACGTCTTCAAATGTTAAATAAATAAAATGTATAAAATCTTATTTTCCGATTCATCCTCTTTCGTGATTCGATTGTAATAAATTAGCCGTAACTTCCATTATGTTAAAAGAGAATGAAATTGATACCTCAATATTTTGGAACTGTCATGATGATTTATCTTATGATTTATTTTCACATCTGGATGTAATTTCAACTTTACTCTTTTATTTTAAATTGTCCTGCCCTGCCCATCAATTTAATTACAGTTAGTAAATAATGGTATTGAGAAATGTTTTTATTTGATTTTTAAATTATCGAAAAAACAACACAATTCAACCTGAATTATAAATAAGCTCTTTGTGAAATTGAATTCCACACAAAGCAAAATTTACGGGCGTAACAGCTTTGTATTTCTCACGCGATGCGCTGGTCGCGTGGTCGGCATTGCTGAAGGTGGGTAAGCTCAGCTCGCAACAAGTTTTTTCATGTAATGCAATATTTACGAAGTCATTCCTTCTTTTTTGTCTTCACTATACTGATTTACTTTTAAGAAACTTCTATTGCTCTTCACAATTTATTATACAACGTTAGATTCAGAAAGTACTGACAAATGTTAAGATTAAAAAATAGTCGAATGTGAAGAAAGTGTAGTTTTCGATTTAACTAAATTACAAGTGGGATTTAAGTAGATGGTAACGTAACAATTCAGCTATGCTCTATCGACATATTTTCAATTAACCCACTAACGACTGAAATCGTAGCTGTACATTGAAATAATGTCAGATTTGGAAAAAATTCTTGTAAAATATGTGAAAACCGTTTTATTATGTTTTTGAGTGCATTCTACGAGCTGCCGCGGTCGAATTTCATTTTGGTTGACATACAAAACCAATATGGCGGCTTTATTGTAAAAACGTGCAGAAAATTCAACAATTTATTTTTTTTAAATCTTTTCTTTTTTAAGAAACCGTAAATTTGATACTGAATAAAGTGGCACAAAATGGCACAAACTGTTGAAACTTAAAAATTGTGGAGCAGATTATAATGAAAATTCAATACGACGTCTTGAAAAGTGAGGATATTGTAAAAAAAATTTCAAATATTTTCAAATATGCTGTATCAAACGTTATCACTTCAAATAAACTTAACGAAAATTGGTAGTCAGCGAGCCGAAAAACACATTTATACTAAGTTTCGTGAAACTCACTAAAAATGTTATTACCTTGGTCCTCCATATTGGATCCGCCATTTTGGAGATTGAAAGATCACGGTCGGATTCGCAATCAGCGACCTCAAAACCCCCTACAAACCAAGTTGCACCATACGAAAGCTTCATTATTGCTCCGATTTAACACAAACGTTAGTATATTGAATGATAATATATTATGCATTGCTTTAGAAGATCTTTTTCCAAGAAAGACTAACTTGTATTACTTCATAAATGCATTCAATGAAAGAATTAAGCTTACATGTAGTGAATATTATGCATTAATAATTTTTTTTTATTGATACATAATGTGTCTCAATTTTGTACCTCAAATGTATTGCGTTTATTAAGGACCTAAGCGGTTCCTTTAATTTACATAAGTATATAAATAAATAAAATAAAAGAGTTAAAATTACAAATCAAAATTTGCTAATAAATAAGTAAGAAATGTTCTAAGGTAGAAGAGAGTTTCACTATGATGTAACCAAAGGGAGAAAGAGTGGAATAAGAAGATCTGATTGAGACATAAAAAGAAAAGTCCAGAAATATAGTATACTGTAGAATATTTCAGTTTCTGCACAGCATAGAGCTTTCAAAAGATTTGCGAATCATATATTTCATCCATGCTGATATGTCCTGACCTTTGACAGTACATTAAAAAGAAATATTTTAAAATGTACGCTTCCAAATATTTTACATTTGGATTTGCCTATTACAAATAAAAATAGCACACCTTAATTTTGAATCTTATTTATAAGTTCATATTTTCTGTTGAGCTTTTAAGCAAAAATAAGGCGAGAATCTACGTTCATTTTCTATGGATATATTGAAATGCAGCTAATAGACCAGGAAATGAAGATATGTTTTAGACTTATTTTTTGGATAGTTGTATTCTGATGTTTCTACATGAATTCAATCAAGTGTTCTGATACTTGATAATAAACATGTGATTAGCCACTCGATAATATATAAATTACAAAATTCATGCAAATATATTATTTAGTTTTGTTGGAAATCGTATAAAGTATGAAGTTGCAACATAGTCACATCGAGGTAGACGCCTTGTTTATTCATGTCAGGTAGGAATGCTGGCTCTTAATCAGATTTCTTAGTACAATGTAACTAAAAGCAACCACGTAGATGATTTTTAATTTCAAACAACTAAATAACACGTACTATGAGCTAATATTTAAAAAATGTAGCAGTTTACTAGTTAAGATTTGTAGTAAATTACATATTACACCACTCATACTAATAACCATTTCAAAATCATTATTTCTTAAATTACATAAGGAAAATCGAAGGAACTTTTAAAATTTAGGTGTTAGAGAAGACATGCTACTTTATATTTGTGTTAAAGGAAATGTTCGGTGTACGATGTAAATAAATACGATAGAAAATATACATGTCGACGAATTATTAGCTTCATAGTTGCGAATTTGAAGTGATTCCAAGAAACCAACTGAAGACAAATTAATGTAGATCCGATAATTGCCATCATTTTACGGATTCATTTTCATCGAATCATCTTGCAAACATGTTATAAAATATCGGCATTGCAGCACAAATAAGGTATGCCTTTTAGTCGGGAAGCTTCCAAACTTAACATTTTTTATAATAACTGATTTTTAATACATGATATAAACAAATGAAGCTGATACAGATACGAATATTTGTTAGCAATATTTTCAGGACAGTCACTTATGATAAATGTTTTGTAGAAGAGTTTTAGCTATAATCGGAGTGTTTGGTGATTGAATTTATGTTGTCGTTTATCCCGAGTAAAAAAAAGTTGATCCAAATTTGATCAAATCTGGCCGAAAGCGAATGAATAAAAAATTGATCAAAATAAGATCACTTTTTTGATACATTTTCGGATGTACAATTTTTCGTCAATTTAATAGGAAGCAGATCAAGATTGGATAGAATTGAAATCACTTCCTGATACAAATCTTACCAGTTCCGATCTATTTTATGAACACGCAATTTCGATGATACTATATGGCTGCGAATCGTATCAAATTGTGATCTGAATAGGGTATCTTTCCAATCAAAATCTAACCAAATATGACTCTTTTTTTTTTGAAACGACAGAATTTCATCTAAAAAGATATTCGGTCAAATTAGGCCGAAATGTAGAATATTTCAGATGTAAAAATGTCCAAATATGATACATTTTAAACTCGATTAGCTATTGTTTAAAGCCGTTTTGAACCATATAAGAAACGCAGATTACACGAATTCGAAAAAGTTCAAAATAGGATCTAATTCAGATTCAATTCCAACCGATTTTGATCCATATTGAATTGGATATACATTTTGGATAATACAGTATGGATCCAACTCCAATCGGTCAAGATCCAATTCTAGCCAATTATGATCTATATCAAATGGGATAGATGTCTCGAAAAATCAACTCAAATCAAAATCCAATTGGTCAAAACGGAATGTAATTCAGATCCAATTCTAACCAATTATGACCATATTTTGACCAAATGGAAACTAACAATATTTATTTTTTTCTAAAGAGAAATGAACAGCAAGACATATAGCATAACAGTAAGTCGTATTTATTTTCATATTTTAACAAAATATTATTATAATATAGTTATATTATTGAAATATGTAACAGTTTATTTTTATTTTTTTCTGCAGTTCTGGTGGCATCGCTACTCTTTTTATTGGCTTTCGGATCATTATTTTTTTTTTGAACTGACTCGTAAATAATGACAAAATGAGGCGATCTTTTTATGGATTTCTTCATCGCTCATCCGCAGGGCTCGAGGAATGTTGTCATTGACAAAATCTAAATAAAAACAAAATATTAATATTATTAGTTGTTATTGTCATTACACATGTCACTTTACACAGAGAGAAAACAAGGGTTAATATAACCACGGAAAAATGGTAGAAACGATTGATATTTGAGGTTATGTACGATGAGTTAAATATCGGGAAATTATTGTCTACTTTATTATCAACTATCTTATATTTTAACAATAACTTTTTTGCACATTTTATTTGCAACTATCTTATTTTTCAATTATAATTTATTTTGAATGATCAGATTGGGAGCGCAAAATGCAAATGTAGGTTATTTCCTCCAAAAAGATCAGCTTTCATAAAAAAAAGTCAAATTTGCAAACAAATTTAGACAGTCCTAAATACGAATAATTTTTTATTAAGAAATACGATTTTGACTTGAAGGAATTGATTTGCTATGTTTTTCGACATGTTCAGAATTTCTCAGGAAACATTATTTTTGGTTCGAATAATAGTTGTATAATTAAAACAGAACTGGAAAAATTCATGCAAAAATTAGTCTAACGATTTTCTGTGGCCTATTTACTTACTTTTCTACTCTTCCCCTTTTTCTAGGAATGTTGGCTGGTTCTGAAATTACTGAAGTTGATGGTGAAATCATGCTCTCCTTTCCTTCTGCCGTTTCGCCTCCAACATCATCACCATCGGTAATCCTACAATCGTATTAATTATGAATAAGTATGTCGTCATGCATCCAGGAAATTCGCATCATTCAACTTAATCCATTAATTCAATTTTTATGTCATTATTTCTATTTGTTTCTTCCATTTGTACAGAAAGTATTAATTTAAATTTAATTAATTTATTAATAAATTTTGTATTCTATAACCTTTCATACATTGCAGACATTTAACGTTTTAAAAATGTTTCTGAAACGTTCTTGAACGTTCTAAAAACGTTTCCGAAACATTCTGGAATTCGTGCCGGTTTGGTAGAAGACTTTTTTTTGCAAATTTACTTACGTTTTCTCTCCTTCATCATTTTCGGCGACATTTTCTTTAAATAAACAGCCTGCCGCAAAAATTTTCCAGTTCAAATTTCGCACTGCGCTTTCCTTGAGAGCGCCTATCAATTTCTTTTCTTTTTCTCATGTTTTCTCTTTTTCAAAATAGGCGTACTGATAGTGACCTCTTCTTTTCCTAAAATTTCTCCATCTGTTGTCACTTCCAACGCTTCTAAAAGTTGCCTGTTTTCTAGGTAAATAATTATTAATTTTTAATTAGTTATTAATGAAAATACGACTCGTCGGTTTAAAATTTATTCTATTCTATTGTATTATAAAACGTTTCTTCCCGTTTTTCTTACCGCTTCATTTAGCTTGAAAAATTTTCAAAAGGAAAAGATGAAATTCAACCCACACTGCAACCCATATTTGCTACATCATCAGCAAGATGTATTAAATAATGTGTGTTTAAGGTTTGAGAAGACTCTCCATAATATTCTGCTAAATAATTGAAAAATATAATCAAATACTCTTTTGCCAGCCTATAATATTTTGTGCAGACTTTGTTTGAATTTAAAATAGATGACGCTACGTGAAATAATAAAAAATGCTTATACAAATTTTGAATCAGGATGCCTTTTAAAACAATAGGTTCTGCATAAAGGGTAAAAAACCGCAATTCAGTGGCCTTCCATTTGGCAAAACTATCAGTCGATCTCGGCTTTCGTTGAAATTCCAAAGGTACCTGATCTTTTAATGATTCCATTCGTCTGGAAAGTTCTTGCCGTTGAGAAACACTTAGTTTATTGGCACCATGACCAATCCAATATTCTGATAGCTTTTTCATTATACCTTGGTATAATAAATGGATAGAATCCAAAACGAAAATATCGACCATATTTATAGGAGGGAATAAGGCAGTAGAACCATGATGATAACCGACTTGCTGTCTGTTTCGAAATGACTCATCTGTACGTTGTTCAGCATTAACGTTAGGATATACAGTTCTATTTTCTAATCGAACCACATAAACAGTGCATCTTTCACATGCATTTATGCCGCCATGGCCGACTGTTGGGCGACGCGGGAAAAAGTAATATGAGTTCAGCCTAACCTAACAAGGACAGTTTCCGTTTCCGTTTCTCATCAATTGTGTCATAGTCGTAATTCGTGATCAGATAAAAGTGGATGCAAGGCATACTTTTACATGTTCCAATTTTCAATCATGGATGACGAGCACGCATACGAGTATCAGTTAATAGAATTTATAACTCGTGGATCAAAACCGTCCACAAGGCAAGTTGATATTGTGCCATCACAATGGGTCAAATTTAATCCGCAAAAGGGTAAATTGGAGACGAAATTTTCACCACCACCGTATACTGTGAAAATGCATAAATTTATTAAAAGCTTGGTGAAGCAAAAGTTTTCCCCACGGACAGATTGGCCTGTATATGCCGTCAAATTAATTGGTGGAGCAAGTAAGTATTCATGCTATTATCATAAATTTTCATTACCGATAGGAAAAATAATTCATTTATTTATATGGAATGTTCCAACTTTCATTCTAACGTTCATACTTCCGAAGTTAATTTTCATTTTTTTAAAGTAATGCTTCATAACTCTCTTAAGTGTAATATTTTCATATAAATGTATTGAATGTGTTTACAGAGAATACGTAACTGGAACTAACTTTGGATTCAATTCTTTGTGAATTTTATTGGAAATAAATGTATTATCAGTGAATATAGATATACATCTATATTCATTGTTATCGTACAAGCTCTCTCTCTCTCTCTCTCTGCAACTTTCTGTAAGGTTAGTTTATATATATTATTCTACTTAACACCTATGTAGTCAATGACATTTGGGTACATCATGGAATGGAATGGATTTGTAGTGGCGATTTCTAGTTGTATGATGTGTATAGTCGCAAAGTTTTCAATTCAGTACGACTTGGGAGCAGAATATACCCCCAAGTAACAAGTTTCACAAAAATCTATCTGTTTACAGAAGTAAAAATTTTGTATATACTTCTCATGACACTAATGGGAGTCAAATTAGACTATGACGTACATACACTACAAAGGGGTAAAACAGAAACTTTAGTAACTCATGCCTTTTGATATTCGATATACAGGGTGTCCGAAAAGTATGGAAACACTCAAATATCTCGGAAAATCGACATCGAATCGTAAAAGTAAAAATACACGTATTCAATGGTTTCAAGAGAGCTATCCAGTGACACCTAACACAACCCCCCACCCCCACCCGCTGGGGTGATAGAGGGGGTAACTTAAAAATTTAAATGGGAACCCCCAATTTTTATTGCAGATTTTGCTTCCTCAGAAAAAGTTACGTAAATTTTGCCTACCATTATAATTGTTTTTGTTGACAGATGGCGCTGTAATCAACGAAATTAAAAAATTATTCTAAAAAGTTTTAAAAATCTCGCGAAAAACACAACGGATCAAAAAGTAAAAACACACGTATTTAATGGTTTCAAGAGAGCTATCCAGTGACACCTAACACGACCCCCCACCCCCACAGGCTGGGGGTGATGGAGGGGGAAACTTAAAAATTTTAAATGGGAACTCCCAAATTTTATTGCAGATTTCTCTTCTTCAGAAAAAGTTACGTAAATTTTACCTATTATAATTATTTTTGTTAACAGATGGAGCTGCAATCAGCGAACCACGTACCTGGAATAGCGACCACGGTTTCAAAATTTTAAATGACGTTTTTTTCCTTTAAATATTTCAAAGTTCACCGATTCTTACCGCGAGGAGGTAGACGATTTTGAGAATTTTTTTTTTTTATTTTTGTATATTTTTTTTTTGTTTTTACCTTTTATTTGTTTTTTTTTTATTTTTTTAATTTTTTTTCTATTTTAAAGTTTAAATTTTCCTTCGCTTCTATTTTCTTTACTGGATTTTTAACATGTCTATGCCCACTAATTTATAAGATGTTCGAATTGAAGTCCTTCAGCAACTTGACAATATCCCAATCGTGCATAGAAGTTATCATAAACTTTTTGCAGCATTTCTTGAGATACTGTATTAGAACCTTGAATTATTTTTTCTTTCAACTCATCAATGTCTTTTGGTTTCGTTTCGTAGACCTTGTTCTTCAAGAAACCCCAGTAAAAATAGTCCAGAGGAGTTAGATCAGGTGACCTCGGTGGCCACTCGATCGAACCCCTCCTACCAATCCAACGTCGGGGGAAAATATTATTTAATAGATTGCGTACAATCAAACCAAAATGACAAGGAGCTCCATCCTGTTGAAACCAGACATTATCAAACGCTATACCAGCAATATTTCGTATTGCCGGTATAATCTGGTTATTTAACAAATTACAGTACCTTTCAGCCGTGAAATTCTCTTCAACGAAGAAAGGCCCAACAATTTGATTGCACAAAATGCCAGCCCAAACATTGATTTTCTGTGGATGTTGTGTGTGAGTATCTCTCATCCAATGAGGATTTTCGTCCGACCAATATCGTAGGTTGTGCCTATTAACTTCTCCACTCAACTGAAACGTAGCTTCATCAGAGAAGCATATCCAGAAAGGAAATAATTCATTTTCGTCACAACGTCTCATCATTTCCTCACAAAATTCTAATCTCCGATCGAAGTCATCTTCCGAAAGTTCTTGTACATATTTTATTTTATATGGATGGAACTTATTTGCTTTTAATATTTCATGGACAGACGATTTGCCGATACCAGTGGCTTGCGCAATCTTTCTTACCGAAGTATGGACGTCCTCAACGACACTTGCACAGACCGCTAAACTGTTGTCTTCGTTCGTGGACGTTTTTGGTCTTCCTGATTTTGGTCGATCATTGACAGAGCCAGTATCTTGAAACCGAGAAACAGTCTTACAAACAGTTGATTTGCAAATAGGTAGACGATCAGGATGGGTATCATTAAATTGGCGGACGACTTGTTCGTATGTTCTTTTTTTATCGCCGCATCCTCGCAGAATAAGGATTTCGATCCTTTCTTTTTGTGTCAAAGACATAGTATGCCAAATTACAACAGGAGGCAGAATACAGAATGTATCGAAATGGAAGAAATATGAAGCAAAGAATGAAGAAATAAAAGAAATATAAAAAATTAGAAGAAATTCAAATGTTAGAGAAACATTACATTAAGTATCAAATAGCGAGAACGAAGAGAATTGCGATTTTTTGCGGTACGAATTTGACCAAGTTTTCGACAAGAGTGACGCTCGCATGTGTAATTTTCACAAAGCTGAAAAATAACCGAGACCTTGACTCATTCAAACAATAGAGCTTAACTAATACTAAGACGTGCTGTTTTGATTTGGACGCTGACGATGTTCGATTATTGACTACTTTCTCTGTAACACTGGCAGTTGAAAAAATCGACCGAGTGTATGCAATGGGTTTCCGCAAGCGATACCTACAGTACTTTCACACAAGTATACAAAATCACAGTCATGCAAGAAAGCCATAACACCATATGCGGATTTGGTCACCATTTACGCTATTCGGATACACGACATTCACTTCCTCGTAGAATAAGGATGTCGATTCTTCATTTTTCTGTCAAAAACTTTGTATGCACAATTACAAGGGGGGAGCGAATAAAGAATTTTAATATCTGGAAGAAAAGGTAAGCAAATACATTAAAAAAAAACATAAAAAAATTTAATAGTGAAGAATAAAAAAAAGGTAAAAAACAGAAATCAAATAAAAAAAAAAGTAAAACAGAAGATTCTCAAAATCGTCTACCTCCTCGCGGTGAGAATCGGTAAACTAGAAATATTTAAAGGCAAAAGACGTTATTTAAAATTCTGAAAACGTGGTATGCTATTCCATGTACGTCAAGTTAAATATTTTTTAGTAATTTTTTAATTTCGCAGATTGCAGCTCCATCTGTTAACAAAAATAATTATAATAGGTAAAATTTACGTAACTTTTTCTGAAGAAGAGAAATCTGCAATAAAATTTGGGAGTTCCCATTTAAAATTTTTAAGTTTCCCCCTCCATCACCACAGGCTGGGGGGTCGTGTTAGGTGTCACTGGATAGCTCTCTTGAAACCATTAAATACGTGTGTTTTTACTTTTTTGATCCGTTGTGTTTTTCGCGAGATTTTTAAAACTTTTTAGAATAATTTTTTAATTTCGTTGATTACAGCGCCATCTGTCAACAAAAACAATTATAATGGTAGGCAAAATTTACGTAACTTTTTCTGAGGAAGCAAAATCTGCAATAAAAATTGGGGGTTCCCATTTAAAATTTTGAAGTTACCCCCTCTATCACCCCCAGCGGGTGGGGGTGGGGGGTTGTGTTAGGTGTCACTGGATAGCTCTCTTGAAACCATTGAATACGTGTGTTTTTACTTTTTTGATCCGTTGTGTTTTTCGCGAGATTTTTAAAACTTTTTAGAATAATTTTTTAATTTCGTTGATTACAGCGCCATCTGTCAACAAAAACAATTATAATGGTAGGCAAAATTTACGTAACTTTTTCTGAGGAAGCAAAATCTGCAATAAAAATTGGGGGTTCCCATTTAAAAGTTTTAAGTTACACCCTCTATCACCCCCAGCGGGTGGGGGTGGGGGGTTGTGTTAGGTGTCACTGGATAGCTCTCTTGAAACCATTGAATACGTGTATTTTTACTTTTTCGATTCGATGTCGATTTTCCGAGATATTTGAGTGTTTCCATACTTTTCGGACACCCTGTATATGTATATAGAGAGAGAAAGAACAAATCGTTAAATATATATATAAATTAAATTAAAGGCTTATACCCTGCAAATACCGGTCCATAATGCTACACCATTTCGGTGCCTACTAAAGGATAAAATACTTGATAAAAAGTTTGACTTACTTTGTCAGATAACGAATTTGCACTAGAGTCAATGAATTATTTATTAAATATACATTTTTCTAAGTTTAATTATGATTTAGAAGAAGGCATTACAAAGATTTCTGCACTTCGTAACGATGATGAAGTTGTCTACACTGCAGATTCAGATTTCAATGCTAAAGAAAAGGCAAATTTCATCACAAATAAATATAAAATGCAAACAAAGCAAAGGGATTTTCCAAAACTGCCAGCACTGGCACAGGTTTCACTCTCATCTTCTGATGACAGCGACTCCTCTTGGGCAGAAAAGGAATTTAAGGCACTCGCAGAAAAAAAAGATAAAACTATAAAGTCGAAAGTTAGTAATGACAGCGACTCCTCTTGGGAAGAAGAGGAATTGACGGCACCTGAAAAAAAAAGAAACTACGAAAACAAAGTCAAAATCTACATCAAAGAGTAAGTAATAACCCAAAAACAATATTAAATAATGTTCGGGAATTAAATGGTATTTATATTGACAATGGTATTTATATGTATAGGAACAGATAAGAATAAGAGTAACAAAAGAAGCAAACCGAGCTACAATGACAAGGCTTCAACAAATATCTCTACCAAGAATTGTAAAAAAGATGATTTCATGATCACTGTGTGACCATTCATTGGACTATTCCTCTAGAAATAATGCTAATAGTAAAAAAAAAATAATTTGTATAGGAAGTGCAATAATAAAATATATTTACAATTTTTTTTCTAAAACTGAATACCAATTTTAAGTTAGAAAGATTGTAGAACCTTAATTGTATTATGTAAACCATTTTTAATTATATTCTTCAAAAGATTTTTTATTTTATGTGTAATATTCATCATATATCAGTCTTCAACCGACAGTCACGGCGAACGGTCACATAAGTTGTAGCTCTCTTCAGTCGACACACTTGTGCATATATAATAACTTATTTTATCTTTGTCTTATTATCTGTGGCGTATCATTACGTTTCTGTCCTTAAATATTGTGCAGTTTTTGTGGTGATTCACTTTCTGTTTAGTGTCTACTCATTTTTATTCCACGCCGACCGTTAAGTTTCGTCAATTTTTCAAGTGTCAACTGTCTTGGGTTGAATTCTGTGAAAGTGCCTTAATTAGTGCAATACATAAATATTGTGTTTACATTACACACATTGTCAATTGTCGTGTGTGATATTTATATTTGTGTTATTCAGTTTATGTCAATCTGCAAGTTGACTTATCTTCTACAATTGATAAATTAATGGAAAATATGTCAGCGGAGTGTATTTATTGTTCATTGTCAAACCCTCCGGTTTCGGAGTTTTGCGTCATCTGTAAAAAAGCTGCACACTCAGGATACATTACTACCAATAATCGTACGACTGGCGGAGTTTTCAACTGTTGTGGTAATACAGTAACGGAGAACACTGACGATTGCTTTGTTGTGGAGCCTCCAGAGGATGCGGATCCAACTTTTTCAAAGGTGAGAAGGGGAAGACCGATTAAAACAGCTGGTAAGTCCAAGCGCCAACGTTTCGATGATGACATAAGTTCCTGTGACAGCTCTTTTCAAGAACTTATGCTGAAAAAATTTGAAAGCCTCGAAGCAAAAATGTCATCTATTGACGGCGAAAAAAATGAGTTGGCGGACTTATTGTCTACAAAGTTTGACAGCTTCTCATTGGAATTTCGCTCTATCATTGAAAATCAAAATCGACGGCTTGATTCAGTCGAAAAGAAGGTTGAAGAAATGGACGACTTGAAATCAAAAGTTGAGACTTTGACAGCGGAAAATCTTAGTCTAAAAGAGCATATTTATAGAACTGATAACCGCCTGTCATCTGTCGAGTTATTGGAGTTCCAATGCGATCGGGTTATTAGCGGCGTACCTGAAGTTGCACACTAAAACTGTTGGAGTGAAATTTCAACTCATAGGAGTAGAAAATGGGGTAGGTTGGGTTCGTTGGGTTCGACTACATTTCAAGTTCTTTGGAGTACAAAGTATGCACTCTAACGCCGGACTGACATAACCTACTCTCTAACAGAGCTGTTTTCTTACTCCAACGTAGGGTCAATATAGAGTAAAGAAATCTGAAACGAACGGAAAACGGACCGTGACATTTTAAGGTTAAGTTTAATAACCCACATAGCAAACGGCCGGTATGTCCGCTTTATTTCGGAATATTGCTGAAGATGTTGTCAGCAGTTTGATATGAAGTTTTGTCGAAAAAAACGGATATACTTGACATTTTGGTGCACTGAGAATTTCTCAGGTTTGGCCCAAACCTGATAAAAAACATTTTGCTTGGTATTCAATAAAAATTGAAATTGTGCTAAAAATTCTAATATGACCATGAAATTTGGTACATTTTGCTCTTCTGAAACTATTCCAAGTAGTTTGATATCAATCAGTTGCTTTTAAGGTAGTGGAAAAGTTAATACAAAACACTGGTAAAATTAGGCTCCGAGTGGACTTTCGACGAAGAAACAATAAATGAATTTTTTCTGGAAAAGAAGCAGCCAATGATTACCAAACTAATCATCTTAGTTCCAAAAATTCCTCAATTTTTTAAAATTTAGTTAAAATTTCAAGTTTTAATTTTCTATACGTATGGGACAGGATCTCTCGTCGTCCCACTGACGAGTCCAAACGAGTAGATCTGTGGACGAAACGTGTTTTTTTCAAATAGACATCTTGTTTATTTTTAGTCATCGTGGGAGGAAATCTGAACTTTTAAGATTAGTTTTTGTTTTTTTAATAAAAAAGTATCCCATAGTTAATCAATTCAGAGGCGATGACATACAGAATTTTCGTGTTTTTTTCAAAGATTTTATAGTGTATAAAAGAGGCTTACATATAAGCACGAACTACATACACATATTCATTTGTTTGTATTTATTTTCATATACATGAACCGTCTTACCAAGTATTCATTTAATTCGATTTTAAATGTCAGCGGTTGAGAAACTCTTTTCATTTCGTTGCTTTGCAACGATAGTTATACATTTTCCTGGTTTTTAGATGGAAGTATTGGTGAGTAATAAAATCTTATTTCCCCATTTTGTGCTTCTGTCTTTTTTATCACTAAATTTTAAAAAAATTCCTCAATTTTTTAAAATTTAGTTAAAATTTAAAGTTTTAATTTTCTATACGTATGGGACAGGATCTCTCGTCGTCCCACTGACGAGTCCAAACGAGTAGATCTGTGGACGAAACGTGTTTTTTTCAAATAGACATCTTGTTCATTTTTAGTCATCGTGGGAGGAAATCTGAACTTTTAAGATTAGTTTTTGTTTTTTTAATAAAAAAGTATCCCATAGTTAATCAATTCAGAGGCGATGACATACAGAATTTTCGTGTTTTTTTCAAAGATTTTGTAGTGTATAAAAGAGGCTTACATATAAGCACGAACTAAATACACATATTCATTTGTTCGTATTTATTTTCATATACATGAACCGTCTTACCAAGTATTCATTTAGTTCGATTTTAATCATCTTAGTTTTGAGAGTGCAAAATATCATTAATAACATATCTATATCACATTTTGCAGCCGAAATTTTATTTTTGTCTGAATCACGGAATAAACAAAATTGAATAAGTTTCAGTATATAAAGATGCAAAAATATATACATGCCTGTGTCCTAACCGTTCTATACACTTCTGATTTAAAATTGTCATTGCAAATAACACAGTTTTATTATTACCACATTAAAATATATAGGTCTCAAACAATTATTTAATAATGAATTTGCATTAAAAGTTAGGCCCCTTCGTAGCTCTTACAGCCCACTCGAATACTCAGCGTAAGGAATGACTGATTTCCTTTTTTCTGTTGTGAAGTTCTTTCTTCAAATTCCTTATTATGTATAATATATTAAAAAGTATTCAGTTTATTAAGAGATGTGAAATTTGTCAATAAAATTTTGTACGTCTGAAACAACTATAAAAGATATCTTGGAAAAGTCGAGTAGGTCCTCAATTTGAACCTCTTTTTTATTGAGCATTTTCTCGGATTACAATTTGTGACATTTGATCCAATCAAGTTTTTTCAGGGAAATGAGAATCTGGCATAACTCGAGACAAGGTTATAAAGTAATTTTGAAAATAAATTAGAAGAAATATAATGAGGACCAATATTCTGTCATTTTTCATTCATTTTATTCTTCAGCATGAGTTTTATATATATTTATTTTTCGTTAATTTTATAATTAGTTTGCTGTGAGCATTTAATACTATCAGTTGAATTGGTTCAAATTTACTAAACCTTCGAAAACTAATTTAATATGCCTTAAATAACATTGAAAACATTAAAGCGTATACGACAATTAGAGAAAAAGCCCCAAATTGTCATGATTGTATCTCCTTCAATTTCGCATAAAAATGACCATATAGCCTGGTCTTGAGTTATGCCAGAATTTCAAAAGCCTGAAAAAAATTGATTGGAACCAATCGCATAACTTCAAATAAGAGATAATGCCCTTAAAAAAAAAGGTCCAAATTGAACACCGATTCGACTTTTCGAACACTTCTAAAGCAAGGTCTCACAGGCCTACATGATGAATTTCTTTATGCACATTTCTTATCGATTAATTATTTAAGGCTAAATACATTACAACTTGATATTGCAGTAATAGATTGTCAATCATCAAGATATAATAGATTTCAGCTACCGAAAGTCGAACATAGGTAAAAATATTTTCTACGTAGAATGTTTTCTTTCATTTCTGCATTGATACAGATCTTTTAAATTATAATAAATATTTAAAAGTTCAGAATCAAAATACATTATATATATTTATATCATAATATAAATAATGTTCATGAAAAATAATTAAATTTAAAAAACTATAATTCCATACAGGTCACGTACAGAAATACAATTCATTATCTCGTTAAAAAATTATCCGAATAACATAATATGATATTCGCCGGAGAAATAACTTACATATTTTCTATGTCCGTTACTTGGTGTATCATTTCATTGTTCCATTAGTTTTGTAATACAATGTTCTTGACTTAATAAATAAATAAATAAATAAGAGAAAATTTCTAAACTGCTTAATAGTACATATTTGATACAAATATGACTTAAATTATTTCTCCTTCGACTCACTTTATTTTCAATTAAGAAATGCGTTTATCGTCCATAAGTATTAATAAATTATAATAGAATACTTTTATAAACATTTGCTAACGACAAAGTTGCTGTATTTTCGTTCAGTGAAGAAATGGAGAACGAAATACGTAGTATTAGATAGTTTATGAATTTTCTTTTTTTTTTTTATTTATAAGAAACATTTCAAAACACTTTCTAAGCGTAAAAAGTGCTTGTATTATTTCAGTGGGGGGTGATAGCGGTCTGTCGAAAAACTGTCGGTCGAAATTCGAACTGCCGAGCGTCGTATGGTCGAACGTTGAAAGGTCGTCTCTGCCGATCGTCGATCTGCCGAAATTCGGTGCGTCGAACCGTCGTTTGGTCGAAAAATGTTTTCCCCGTGCACAGATATTGGCCGGTAAAGAAGAACATCCATCAGTGTTGTGTATAGCATCGGAATTTTTAAAAGGGTCACGCTCACCATCGCATGATGTACATATTAATATTTATTTGTACATATTATGATATGACTTAACAGGGTAATGACATTAACCCATTAAGGCCTAAACGGACACATTTTGAGCATCAGTTTAAACGTCGATAATTTGCATATAAAAGCATTTGGAAAAATTTTACTCCCACTATTTCTGGCGTAAAATTGTATACTCTTTCAGAATCTTTCAATAAAATTTCAATAAAATGAAAAGCAAAAAAGTTATATACGTTTTTTTGTAAAAAAACATGGTTTTTAAAAATTTATTTTTCATTTCAACATCACTTTCACCTGAAATTGCATTGGGAAACATGTCTAAGGTGAAAATATCGCGTCCATGGACCCTTAGGAATAAAACGTACCATGTTCTAATTTGAATTTCAAGATGGCAACTTCCAAAATGGCGCCTAGAAGCTCAAAAATCTTTGTAAAACTTAACAAATTTTTTTCGTGAAATCTATAGACTTTAGAGAAAATTTGCTACGAACAAAAATGTCTTAAAATTTTAGTTAAAATAAAGTTTTTTAAAAATTCAAAAAATCAAAATTTATAAAAAAGGCATTTAAAAAATCTGAAAAAATTGGAGAAGCTTCTTCACCCAATTCTAAGCGATTTTCACTCTTAGCACATTTTCTTTAAAGTCCATATTCTTCAAGGAAATAAACTTATTAGTCTTAAAATTTAGAAATGTTTAATAATTTAAAGCGTACAGCCTCTAGGCTCTGGAATTCACACGGGTGCTGTCGACCAAAAAGAAGTTTTATGAAAATGCCCGGTGAAAAGGTTTGCCGCATCTTATTTTAGATGTTTCATAGATTCAAAATCCGTTTCGAATGAAATCCTAGCTGATCATTTTCGTAGAAAAACACTAGTAAACATTTTTTCAATTTTTTGTATTTTATCTATATATAATCTACAAATTCTCCTATATAGAAGAACTGCGAGGCAATAGGTGACTTCGTCTCCGGTAGGCATCGTTTCTTTTATTCGATAGCCATTTCATTCTCGTTATCGAAATCCATCCTTTTTTTAGTAGATTAGGAATCCGGACGGTGCGACCTGACACTTGTATATGATATTGTGCTTTGATTCATATAGTCTATGTAAATCGGTATAGCTGAGTGCAGGTTTATATTTAGTATTTTTTTCGGAGTTATATCTCTGTGATTCTGGAGAATTTTACTTTTTACATTCTTTTGTTTACATCTGACATTCTTATTTCTTCATAATTTTCAAGATGAATAAGACCGTATTGCTAAGACAAAAGTGCCCTGGTTGCAATACTTTTTTAATAAATACTACAGGCCGAAAAAAAATAGTAACAAATCAACAGGAAGCGAATATTTACTCCACTTCTTTGCAGCAAGCAATAAATGTAAATGACATTATTTGTCAAAAATGTAGAATGTCTGTTTATAGAAAAAATATATCTGCAGAGAAATCTGAAGTAAATGTCGTAAATGATGTTGTGCCTGATTCGGTAGATAATGATCCCACGTTTGAAATAGTTGATTCAAAAGCATCGGTTTCTGAGGTTGAACGTATGGAAGTTTTTATTCGGAGAACTATTGCAACGCATAAATCATGTTGCTTTTGTGGCGGCACAACACATTTACGTGTCATTCCAGAGGAAACACGAATAACAACTTATATCAAAACTCAAATCTACATTCCATCTGGGAATCGATGTTGTCGTATGCACTTGATAAACGATAGAATATACGAAGAAGATCTTATCCAACTGAAAGCCTATTCTAATACTACAAGCCTTACGGCATCTGAGTTATCAAAACTAATGGAAACTCTTTCTATTAGATGTGACTCGACATTGTTTGATAAAATAGGGGAATACAATATTTCTGAGAAACAACTCAAAATTTTTACAGGCTTAAATTGGGAACAATTAAATGAACTGAAAGACATGTTAACTTCATTGCGAAATAGTCAATCCCGTTCCGTCATTCAAGCTATTGTTGTCTTTTTGTTCAAAATACGGTCGGGTAATTCGAATGCAATGATCGCGTCAATTTTGCAATTGCAAAATGAACACGATATCTCGGACTATTCGGCCAGTGTAATGAAATCATTTGAAGATGATGTTTTGCCACTTCGTTTTGGAGTGAATGCTTGTAGTCGGAATGAACTCATTCTAAACCATACCACTAAAATGGCAAAACATTTATTCGATTCTAACGATAAACTTTTTTTGATATGCGACGGCACATACGCTAGACATCAAAAAATTTCTAATAATGATTACCAAAGGAAATCGTACTCTGGTCAAAAGAAAGTTCCCCTTTGTAAACCGTTTACCATCTGCACAACTGACGGGTATGTTGTAGACATTGCTGGACCTTTTCTTGCGAATCAAAATGATGCCCAGATTTTGGAAACAATTCTCGAAAATCCTGAAGGTTTATCTAAGCTGGTTAATGAAGGTGATATTTTTGTTCTTGACCGTGGATTTCGTGACGTAAAAGAAAAGTTGGAAGAAAAAAAATTTCGAGTTTTGATGCCTGCCTTAAAAGGAAAAAGGAAACAATTAACTGCAGCAGAATCAAATAATTCTCGCTTTGTTACGCAAATTCGGTGGGCTGTAGAATCCGTTAACGGTGTCATCAAGCAAAAATATCTTCTTCTTAATCATAAAATCGATAATAAGTTATTACCAAAAGTTGGATCATACTTCAGAATTGCATGTTTTCTTAATAATATTTTCGGAAAAAGATTACATTCTGATGTAGATAACTTCGATGATATTCTTCAAAAGATGTAAACTCAGAAAAATGTGAAGTTTTCTTTGGCTGATAAAGTAGAAGAAGCAGGATGGCTACGTCGTAAACTTCCGTTTGTAACTATCTCCTCAGATGATCTTAATGATTTTCCGGAATTAACAACAAATGATTTGAAAATGTTATTCACTGGTACCTATCAACTTGCTCAGGCTGTTTCCTATTTAGCAGAAATGCTTGACAAAGATGGCAATCTAAAAATGGAATTTGTTAAAGATGATTCAACGACTTTAAAAATTAGAGTTCCGTCCCGTCACATTTCTCGTCCAACCTATAGGTGTTTTATTAAATACGAACCTGACACTATTGGACATTCTGGAATTACAGAATACACATGTGAATGTGCCAATGGAAATAGAACTGTTGGCTGTTGTTCCCACATTGCGGCTATTATATATTATTTATCACATGCGCGTTATTTATCAAGAATTTTCAAACCAGCTGAGATATTAACTGACATATTCACCACAACTAAAATTGTACCAGTAATCGAATCTGATAGCGATGAAGACTGAACAATTGTAGCATCAGTGAGCGAGAGGCAAGATAATATATCTTGCTTTAATTGTATGGGTAACAACTCCATCTGCCTTAACTGGCTGGGTGACTCCTCCATCTTGCCTTAAATGGCTGGGTGACTCCTCTAGCTTGCCTTAACTGGCTGGGTGATTCCTCCATCTTGCCTTAACTGGCTGGGTGATTCCTCCATCTTGCCTTAACTGGCTGGGTGATTCCTCTAGCTTGCTTTAACTGGCTGGGTGACTCCTCCATCTTACCTTAAATGGCTGGGTGACTCCTCCATCTTGCCTTAAATGGCTGGGTGACTCCTCTAGCTTGCCTTAACTGGCTGGGTGACTCCTCCATCTTGCCTTAAATGGCTGGGTGACTCCTCCATCTTGCCTTAACTGGCTGGGTGATTCCTCCATCTTGCCTTAACTGGCTGGGTGATTCCTCCATCTTGCCTTAACTGGCTGGATGACTCCTCCATCTTGCCTTAAATGGCTGGGTGACTCGTCTATCTTGCCTTAACTGGCTGGGTGACTCATCTATCTTGCCTTAACTGGCTGGGTGACTCGTCTATATTGCCTTAATTGGCTGGGTGCCCTCATTTGTCCACCTTCACGTGGTGGGGGTGTTACGGCTAACGATCCGCTCGGGCTATATCAGATCAGGTTCAACCATGCTGAATGCTGGCCGACGGGGAGTTCCAAACTAACGGACATAAAGAAAAAGAATTATAGAACCCCACCATGGGACCTGGGTCCTAAGACAAGATCGTATTCGGACGTAAATTCCGCTTTTTCCATTTCCGGAGTGAAAAAATAAGGGGTCTCATTAAAAAGAGGCTTCATACTGAAATGACCTTAAAGGTCAACGTCAAGGTCACTATTGGATGTCCCCCTCGGAATCCAAAAACTTTTCTATTTAAACTTTTTTTTTCTATACAGCATTCATTCTCAGATTTCCGGGTGGTAGTTTTAAATTGTGTACCCTGTATTATATGTATGCATGCGTGCGCGCGAGCGCGTGTGCGAATGCGCAAGTCAAGCAGGACGAACATGGTTTACGATTTTGTATTCAAAAACTATATTAAAAATTTAAAAAAAAATATATATGAAAGGGGACATTGTAAGGTACCTCAAGAAAAAAGATGAAGGTAGTCACATCAAAAATTATGCCAAAAAAAAATTTCGAAAATTTCAAACCAGTTTTTTACTTATTAAAAAAAAAAAATTCATATTGTTTCTCTCAAATTGTCTTACCTACGTTTCTAACATATTTTAAGTTCATTAAAATCGATCCAGTAGTTTTCGAGAAAAATTAGTTTTTTTATTTTTCTTTCCCCCTCCATAACTTTTTCGAAAAAGCGAATTTTGAGTTCATACTTTCAGAAATTTGTAGTCATCGGGGTAGCAATATATGGACACAGTTCGGGTGACAGAGCTGTGGGGGCATTTTTTGTATAGTTAACCCCCTATGCCCTTTATGGATCTAATAGAATGTGATATGTGATATGTACAATTTTAGTTTTCTGAAGACTCCGATAATACCAATGTTTTAAGTGAAATAAAAGATAAATGTGTTTTAAAAAAAACAGACATCAAAAGCATTTTTAAATTTATTTTAATCAAATTTTTTCTGTGAACTGTCGTTTAACGTGGATCAGGATAACACATTAGTAATCCAATTTGAACAATTACTTTCCGGTACACAGTTATTAGATGATGCAGGCAAGTTTTGTTTCGTCATTTATATTAATAGAATTTTATTAAAATAATTTAGAATTCACTTTGTGCATGTTGTAATTTCTATCCCGTACAAAAATTTGAAATGTACCTTGCCGACTTTTTTCAAAAGTGCTCTTTTGAATGGCTTGGTTAAAATTACCAAAAAAAATACAGCCGCATTAGCGTTTGCAAATATATTTACGAACACATATTTTTATTCAATTTATATTTTCTACCTGAGAACGGTATTTTACTTACGGGATAAGTAATAATAAGCGCACAAAATGTTTGTACTTCAAAGATATATGGGAAATCAACAAAACTGCTCAATTTAAAGACAAAAATATAAAATGTATAAATTACTAGCACATTCAATCTGTTGGTATGTATGTTAGACATGTCGTCAAAAATCAAAATTCTTTTGCGTGAATTATTTTTCATTACTGCTAAATGATTAACAATTAAAACGGTACTTTCAAAATTATCATTGTCAGGAATTCATTTTTAAAGCTGAAAAATGCTGCATCTAATAAATTATATATTTTTGTTGATTTTTATGACGTGGGAAAATTTACAATCATTTTCTAAACAAAATTGTTTAAATTGTCTTTTTCGGAATTAATATTTTATTTTACATTTATTGTACGAGAAACAAAATACAAACAAAATATTATAGATACACAGTTCTAAATGTTTATTTTGTATGAACATCTCATAACATTTTTAGTCTTTGAAACATCTTTTCTAATTCACTTTTAAAACTGTAACCACTTTTGATCAAAATTGATAGTTCGGATATAAACGAACATACTGAATGTACAACAAATAAAACCTGTCATGATATCGATTATTTTAACGATGAAAGGTTAGAAAGATTTTTATATTTAACTTTTTTGTAAATGTTTTAATTTGAGTACACAACTAGAGTTCTGAAATATTATTATTAAGATAATTTTTTAATTGCGTTTCTGCTATTAAAAAATGTCAAAATTTAAATCCATTCATCTTATCGATACACACATAATTGTTGTTTTTTGGTAATTTTTAAAGCACTGTTCAGTAAGATCTATAGACCAACTCCATCTCATCATGCAGGCAGTCGGATGGCATATCGCCAATCATAGTGCAGTTGAAATATGTTATTCTGTATGGAACAGACGCAAATGTTTGTGTTTTTTTTTGTTTTATAAATAATCGCAATTTGAATGATTTATCGTTTTTTTTTTCATTTTAATCGGTTAATGGATTTTTTTGAAAAATTAAATAATTTTTTAATAACAAACGCTGCCATTTTCTCATTATGGGATCTACATGATCAA
The DNA here is from genome assembly GCA_030407085.1 of Trichopria drosophilae. Lineage (NCBI taxonomy): Eukaryota > Metazoa > Arthropoda > Insecta > Hymenoptera > Diapriidae > Trichopria > Trichopria drosophilae. The sequence continues at coordinate 192,300,544 of CM059582.1, forward strand.
ATTAACATATATTGTATAAGGGGTAAAAACCATTCAATATTTTTGAAAAATGTCAAAAATTCGAGAAAATAGAGCGTTTTTTTCTAAAAAATAAAAACATGATTTTTTTCGCTGAAACATTTTTCTGAGCTTCTTAAAACTGAGTCGAATATCCTCTAATTTTTCCTACAAGAGTATTTTTGTCGTTAAAGCGTAAGAAAATATTTTGTCAATTGATTCCGGTAATTTTGACCTATGTAGAACAAGCCGTGTTTTCTGTACCTACAATATTTTTGTACCTACAATATACGCGGACACTGTACAAACTATGTGAAAGTCCGTTTTTTGCAATGTGTTTAAAAAAACATTTTCTGTTCTTTTTTTATTTAGATAAATCTATAATGAGTACTGTCTGACAGTAAAAGAACTGTTTTGGTATGTTTATGTAGTTCATTGATATTTTATTATAGGCGTGCTACAATTTACGAATATAACATAATGTATTATATATGTGTTAATTTGATCTATGTAGATCTCGTAATGAGAAAATGGCAGCGTTTTTTATTAAAAAATTATTTAATTTTTCAAAAAAATCCATTAAGCGATTAAAATAAGAAAAAAAGATAAATCCTTCAAATTACGATTATTCGTAAAACAAAAAAACACGTATTAGGTTATTTTCCATACAGGATAACTTATTTCAACTGCACTGTGATTGGCGACATGCCACCCGACTGCTTGCATGATCTGAGATGGATTCGGTCTACATTTCTTCATTTTATCATTCGTAATAAGCACGATAAAAAAATAGGAATGAATCACCGATAAAAACACAAATTGAAAAGCTCGTTACAACTTTATGTTATTGAAAAATGCGAGTAACATAATTTGAACTTTTGCCATTTACTTTTAATTCTGTAGCAGCTATTCTCTTCCACGTACGAGATTGGAAAATGGCTCGAAACGATTATTTCACTGTAGATATTGTAATAGTATTTTTCGATAGAAGTACGTATGCGTAAAGAACTTTACACATACACACGTGTGCCGAAATATTATTTACGTACGGCTTTTCCATGCGTAAAGCATAATCGAGTGCGTAAGTTTACTTTACGCACCGAAAAGACGTACATAAAAAATATTTTACGAAATTTTAACAGAAAAATTAGGAGCAAATTTCATAAATGTTACAAAAAATGGTCCATGACAATACTTAAACCGTTTTCATGCCGTCTTACTAAATTGAATGAACTTTTGTTAAATTTAAAGAATTGTTATTAAATCTAAGAAATTGTTATTAAATGTAACATATTTTTCTTAAATTTAATAAAAACTTTTATTAAAACTGCAGGTCCAGAATACTGATAGTTGACATTTACGAAGAATTTATTTATGTTAGTCCAATTTGGTCCACTTTTTTATTCAGCTTTTTGTAAACTTAGAAGTTAATAATTTTTTTAACATTGTTGAGTGTTGGACATAACTCAAGACCTGATTATGTAATTTATTTCATGAAAAATTGGAAGAGATAAAGGTATGACAGTTTTTTGCCAATTTTAGCAAAACTTGCACAATTTGCCATACCTTTACCTTGTCCAATTTTTCATGAAAGAGATTACATAATCAGGTCTTGAGTTATGTTTAACACTCAACAATGTTAAAAAAATTATTTGTTTCGGGTCAATTAACTTCTAAGGTTACAAAAACCTAAAAAAAAATGGACCAAATTAAACAATACACGATGCATCCAACGACTCGATCAAAAATGTTAATGGAGTTCTTGTATATCAGAATTTTATTAGTAGAAGTACCACATATATTTCTCATCCACAAATGTGTACAATTAATAGTACTTTTCGATACAAGTGCGTATGCGTAAAGAACTTTACACATACGCACGTGTGCCGAAATATTGTTTATGTACGTCTTTCCGGTGTGTGTGTGTGTGTGTGTGTGTAAAGTTCTTTACGCATGCGCCCTTATATCGAAAACTACTATTACGTACGGCTTCTTGGTTCGTAAAGTTTAATCGAGTGCGTAAAGTTTACTTTACGCACCGAAAAGACGTACATAAATAATATTTGAGTAATTTCAGAGGGAGATATGCAAAAAGTCACTAATGTCAAGAAACTGAACTGTCGACTCGTATATTTCTGTATGTGACTACACTCTGTTTTCAATAGTTTGAAGTGGTAGTGGCTACTATACATATAAACTTAGCCAATCATATCTTAGTACATTGTTTCTTTTAATGCATTCACTTTTTTAATTGTAAACACTTCATAAGATACTTAAAGCATTACTGAAATAAATACGAGCATGCGAACATCAGGAAATCTGAAAGCTGACGACTCAGATCCCAGTATAGAGAACTTATTGAAGCACATAATAATGAAACGATGTAACGTGGTTCGGTTAACAAATTAAATGCGGCTTTTGCCCCACCAATGAACAATCTATATTTTCCCCTCTCGGCCGACTCTTTTCAATTAAAAATCGGTCAACTTTACATCGTGATTGAGATATGTTTTCTCCTCGGGAATGCACGCGAGTCATTCAGTAAATACTATTATATTTTTTGTAGACCATGAATAACGTCGAAGATCCACCAACTTCAAAAAAACAAAAAGTCGTGAATGGATACACTTACAACCCTGACGGGGTAAATAAAAATACGAATAAAACGTAAGCATACTCTAATCCACAATACCACATTATTTTTTATTTATTATTGTATGTACATTTTAACCCTTGCTTTTAAATGTGCAATAATTTATTGTGCAAAAGTTTGGATGATGAACTTGAGCTCCTCAAATAAATGGGACTACGATCAACCAATTGGTTACAAAAGGGGATGGTAAACAATTAACAACAAAAAATGGAATAATATATACTCAATCCGTATTATGTTTCAAATTTATTATAAAACAATGAGATTTGCATGCTTGCAGATAAAAAAAACGTTTCATTAGACAAAATTGATATAATAATTAAAAAAAAAAATCAAAATAGATCCATAAGCGGGCTTATGGAGGACAAGGAATGTAAAGAGAGACGTCAGAATTACAATTGGAAATTCGATTCATTGGCTCGTTTTTAATGGATCCGTTTGTTTTTGTTTTCCGAGCACCAATAATAATTGCACATATTCCTAATTTGTATTGCAGTCGTATAATTGAAATAAATTGTACGTTTTCTTTATTATCAAGCAGTACGAAGATTGTGTAATAAATTTACTTTCCAGGTATATGCGTTGCCAAGATCGTACCTACTGCACAGGGCGTGGATACTTTTTGGGGCCCATTACCAATGAAAATTTCTATTTGGTTCATGGACATTCGCACGCACCACGGGCAAGCAAAATGCTTGAAATTAATTTTAAGAATGCTCTCTTGAGTGATCTTATAAGAAATTTGCATGAGGGCAATAAATTAATTTACGACAGGGTCCGCAGAGAGTGAGTTAGATACTAATTATTTAAAGAAAACACTGCTAAAAGAGATATTCAACGTAACGGTAAAGCTGGGTAAAAATGATTCATAGCTATACACGAGCTGTATTACGTACGAATTTTATGCAATTTATATATTTGGATACATTTTTTATGCAATTCAGACAATTGCATATATGCAACATATATATATTTATTCATTATTAATATTTCAAGATACATATGCATAACGATCATATATATGAATCATTTTGACCCGATAATACAATGTATTTAAGGATTCTGAAAATGAAATGCATACTATACAGCCACAGCCTTTCGAATTAAAAATTCCAAGCGTGAGCTCCAATTGTTCACCAGCTATGACGAAAAATAATGTTCATACCATGGGCGCAATAACCTTTTATGCCTACAGCGATTACCCGATAACTTCGAGACAGAGTAGACTTTCTTCCAACACCGCTTCCGTGTGTAAAGTTTAATTTTAATTCGATTAAATAGACATAAAAAGGTCGTTTAACGCTTTGTTTTGTTAGTGTGCAAAACTCATTCTACGTCCTATGTATCAGGGTGAAAATTTTTAGTAAATGATACTTTGTGGAAATGACCATTTGACAAACCCTGAGGCGAAAAATAGCGTTTCCATGATAGACAGAGAATGAAAACTAATACCATAGGTACAAACATACTCTAATATAACAGTTAATACTCGACAGTCATGCAGAAGCTGCTACCACGGTGACATTAAAGAATGTGGAGTCACTTATGAATCGCACCAGAAAGAAAAGTATTCCTCCCAGTCCTGGTACCCTACACTGAAAATACTGTAGGAAACACGGTGACCCAAGTGGTACACATGGTGATCGAAATCGCAACGAGATGAGCCCTCTCACCGTAATTCAAATAGTTTCCTAATTTAGGCGATACGTTGCCCTAAAAGTGGTGGCACGATAGCCGAAACGATCACGAAGTGTATTGACGGAAAGATGGAAAAGTTATCGCCCGATGCGGAAGGACATCTATACTTCTTTCCCTCTCGAAAAGTTTCTGATCTCTTAACCTTGATGACAATTGAAGAGCTCCCGGCAAAAAACAGTCAACTCTATTTTCACTAGACTATACAGGGAAAATAAATTTTTAAGATCTTCCGGGCAACAAACAGTCAAGTTCGAGTTTTCGAAGGCACTTTTGTGACCGTTTATTGCTCCGAACATATAACATTTGTGAGCTAACTTTCTTATTAAATTTTACCGATTGTTTTAGGCAACAAACGGTAAAATATTTTGTGACTGTTTGTTGCTCGGAACGGTGTTGCTTTTTTTGACTGTTTCTTGCTCCGAATCATTGGTAGATTTAAACGAACAGTCAAGTGAAAATAGAGTTAACCGTTTTTTGCCGGGAGCTCTTCAATTGTTGATCAAAATTGCAAATCAAGCACATGAAATCCTTGGTAAAAAAGGAGATAGAAACGGATGGATAAGATCCTATCCATTTCTGTGCAATTGTGGTTATATGTCTGAAATCGTTTTTTAATTGTTCCCCTATGGTATCAATCATTAAATATATGAGTGGATAGAAAACTTTTCCGAACAAACAAGTAAATAAATCAGTTTCTAGCAAATATCTTAATAATAACATCCCACATGGTACGTAATATCACGTAATATTACAGTAACATGACAGTAATATTGCAGTAACAGTACAGTAATATTGTAATAAGATCACAGCAATATTACTGTAATATTACTGTAATATTATATGCCGTATGGGCCAGTACGTTTTTTTCCTCGATTTTTATTACAGTCGTATCCGCCTTTATCAGGTCCTCTACTGCGAACTTGAATACGTTTCTATCCTCATTTTTCATTGAAATTGTAACATATGTATGCAATTCTAAAGATCATAAGCTTTGTTTGGATTAATAAAACTTGTCGGTGTATTCAGTTTGTTTGTTTCAATTTTTTAATTCGACCCAGACTTCTAATTAATCTATCCCTATTATAATTTATCTATCGAGTCAGAAATTCATATATTTTTGTTTTATATTTAATTACGCAACGATTTGGCCAAGCACTATTACTCGAGACAGACGGGTCGAAGGTAAAGTTAGGACCTAGTTTGTTATTCAAATTTTCAACATTCGACTTACTTGTATTTCTTAACATAAATATATAAGTACTTGGAAGAAATGTATATAGTATAATATATATTCAAGCTGTACAATACGGAAGAAAAATATAGTATCCACAAAGACTCCGTTTCGTATAGCAGTATCCATATGTTCTTCTTGTAATACATCAATGATGCTTTTTTGCAGCTGTTTTCATTTAGATTTACAATGTCATCGTATATTATCAATAAAGCTTTATTGCATTTGTTACCCACAGAAGGTTGCAATGTTTGTTATATTAAAAAAAAGCGTAGCTCTAAAAAGAATAAATAATAATAGGGCCGGTTACCTTAATTTTCTTAAATATATTTTTATAATAGGGTGCAAAACATTATCATTTATCGCGTTAGCTGCTTTGATTACTGCAGCTACTTGATACACGGTTGTCCTCACTATTTCGTTAGTAAAACCAATCATCACATTTGTACCTTATTTACTTATCTAGGATTAAAAAACCAAACATTTTTCTAATAAATGTAAGTAACAATTTCATTTCATGTAAGAGCTTATTTCAACTGTACAAAATGAAGACAAAGTGCAATTATGTCTATTTGACTTCCAGCAACAAGAAAGTAGCTTACAATTGTTGTTGAATGACATAAAAAACAGGAGGATATATCGCGCTTTTTGTAGGTTATGTACAAATTAATAACGTCTTTCGTTTTAATTTTAAAATAGAATTGTTTATTATTTTCTATGTCAGTCGTAATAAAACGATTAGTATTCATTTGAGTTTCGAGTACTCTCAAAATAATGTATTCAAGAAAATATAGCCAAAAATCATTAATTGTGCGTATGTGTTGCATTATATACTGCATGACATTTCTTTTCCATACGCGAATGCGGCAGACACGATGTTCAGTAACATTTAAGTCAACGAAGTACCTAAAGTAGTATGGCAGTTGTATAGTAAATAGTACAGTTTAACTACTACAAATAGGGCATCAATGCGTTCTCAATTTCATATATACACTGTACTTCAATTTAGGGCAACCGTTCGCCTAAACGTAGCATGGACAATCATCGAAATTTACGGGGACACACTGCAGTGTACTGCGTACAACGTTTCTTCGGAATTTTTTTCAGTGTAGCAGGCTTCATAACCAGCATGAAAGAGGATCGTCGTTGGGAAAACTTGTTAAATTACGGTGACAGCTGCTTGGTGTTGTTGACGTGCGTAATCGGGGACAAAATGATCGCAATTTGGGGTGATCCAACATACATTGCTCATTTCCACCGAAACACGGATGAAACTATTTTTCCGTTCGATGGCACCTTTAAAGTGGTACCCAACGTGCAAGGAGCCTACCAGTTGCTTACTGTCATGTGTCGGCGATTTGGCAAGGTACATATTTCTTTCCTCAAATATCGTTACGAAAAAGTGAACATTAAAAATGTACCTATACGAGAGAGTGCCTTAACATGAGCACAGGTTTCAAGTAACCGGTTGAGTGGTAGGCTTTTTTCCAACTCCAAGTTTAGTGCCAAAAGTGGTAGGCGACAGTGTTATTAACTAAAGTACACTAAGAACTGTTCCTGGGTGTTTTTAGGTCGCTGAATTAATTCCCAAACTTCGTTTTTACTATTGAATCCTCAAAAAATATAAAAAATAAAAACTGAAGATGAAAATGTAATTTGTTTGGAAATTACCCATGTTACATCCGCAATTTTGAATTTTGAGATTTTAACTTTAGAGTTGAATTCATCGACCACAATAATTGTTAACTAATGGTGGAAGAGCTTTGAAATGAAACACACGATTTGATCGGCCACAAACTAAAAATCATATTTATTCCGATCAATCGGTGACGACCCGATCGCGGCGCGGACTTCCTAACCCGACGACATCCCGAAACGTACCTGAAAAAACCCGATCGTCAATTTTTTACATCTTAGTTCGACTTTTCAATTTCTCGAACGTTTAAATAGACTACAACGTCATATTATATATCGATTATACTATTCGAAATACAAATACTTTTATCGAGACCGTCACCATTTCGAAGGGCCTTTTACATAATTTACCTAACAGGCCTGCTTCATTTTGAGAGGTATTCCCATTCGGGTGTGCAATGGCGTAGGGAAAACCACCTTTGTGGGAAAAAACCTATGCCGGGTACCGCAGTTGATAAAACATCGATTCCGTCCGTAACAATAATACTAAGATAACAAGTTTCGTGAAAATTCATTGACCAATATGGAAGTTATTCCAAGTACTCTGATATGAATTTTGAGGCGCCATATTAGCAGCCATAATATGGTCGCCATTTTGAATTTGGCCATTTTGACGTTGAATTCATCGACCTAAAACACAATAGGGTACCAAATTTCAAAAAAATTCGTCGTAAAATGTAGAAGTTATTCAAGATGCGCATATATGCTACAATACTACTCAACCGGTTAATGCTCTACAATCCATATCGTATATGATATAGTAAAAAATAGCGCATATAAGTAAAATAGGTTGTAGTATATTTTGGACCTAGAAATTACCTTTTTTTCACACTGAAAAACTTGAATTTCCGAAGTAGAAAAATTTGGATTTGGAGAGTAGTTCCCAGGTAAACTTGCAAACGTATTATTTGCAACATTTTCATGTTTTGTCTGATCAAGGAAAAGTTTGCATCGCTTTTTATACAGCGAAAATACGCTCGACCATTAGAAATTACACGCGAGCACGTAATTGGGAACAGAAAGAGTAATTTTTTACTTAAAATTCAATTTGCATATTTTGTATTCTCCATTTCTCCAGGGAATATCGTAATCTAGGATGTATAATTCTACTTTTTTCGGTTTTCGATTTATTTACATTTATTGTACTGCAGGCTCTTCCAATTGCTTGGGCACTAATGCCAGGCAAAACAGAACGAGAATACAACGAAGTGCTGCAAGTCATAAGACGCCAGTTACTGCAGAACGTACGACCATCGGTCATTATTACGGATTTTGAGAGGGGGTTACAGAATGCTCTGCAAAATGAGTTTCCAGGAGCTCATCTTCAGGGCTGTTTTTTCCACTATGCGCAGGTATATATTAAAAATCTTATTTGGCTTTGTTCAGGCGGTGCTTGAAACTGAACCTGTCAGGTTTCGTCAAGGGTTCGACGTGCCCTGAAGGAAATCTGATCTTCAGGCAGATAGTGGCACTAGCTCTATTGCCTGCAGACCGCGTAGTGAAAGGATATTCCTTTATAATAAGGAATGTAGAGGAAGAGCTCCTGGAGATTATGGAGCCCTTTCTGGCATATTATTGCGGTTACTGGTTACAGACCGTAACTCCGCAAAAATTTTCCGTTTTTGGACAACTAAATCGGACAAATAATGCTATCGAGAGCTACCACAAACAGCTCTCGCTGAAGCTCCCGAAGCACCCCACAGCCTGGAAATTTTTAAGTAAGATAAAATTTTAGGGAGATAAATACAAAAAACACGATTTTTGGCGTTTTTGTACGTGTTTTCGAAATTAAAAATAAACGAAGCATGATACGGTTTTTGACTGCATATTAGATTCTAGGGCTCAAAATACATGGATAACTATATTTTAAATATTTTTTTCTTTTACTTTCAACCTTGGTCAAGCTTCGAAAAGTCTAACACTCGATTAAAAGCTGTAATTCAGCGCAAACGTAGCAAAATGAGATCATAATTTTTTTTATACAAGGTTTACACAAATTATAAGGAACTCAAAATATACTCTGAATGTTTTGAGGTCGCTCAAGGTGAATTCAAGGTCAAATGTACAACTTGGTGTCCCTAGGGATAACAATGGGTCAAAGTTATTTTTCTGTTAAGAAGTTAACAGTGATCTGTTTTAGAGGGTTTTAAAGAATTTTTTGTTCAATCTGTAGGAATTTTCAAGTTGTAGAATTAAGCATTTTACGTTCAATATAACTGAAGGTAATTTATAAATTTAGTGGCATTCTTTATAAATAAACTCGACACATTCACTAAAGTTCGTGGTACCTTTGGTGTACAATGTATACAGACTTGAAGTTGTATATTGCTCTTACTTATCACGTTGATTTTAAAATTGGTAAATTTCAGAATTACATTGAGATCCTGTTGTTCTACTGTGACATTCGAATGGTTGATGTAAACAAAAAAAGAATAGTAGATAAATAAAGAGATAGAAATTTCGATCATCGATATCTTTTTTTTTTAAATAGGTTTTCCTTGCCTTACACGCTTTTCGTCAAATGTGTTATTTTTCAATTACATTTTTTGAAGTATAGAGTATACTTTATATATGTTTCTGTTTTAAACATTACACAATATTAAATACATAAACGCCAAAAATAACGTTTACTGATAAAAAGAAATCAATTACTATAAATAGCCTAATTTATTTTCCATGATCTCAGAATTTAAAAAATGTATTAAATTATGATTTTACCCCTATTCGAAATTGTAGAGATTTAATAAAATCATCGTGGATTATTAACGGGTACAGAGTTTAATGAAGAGAATTTGTTGCAGCAATGCTGAATAATCTGCAGGCTTCAGCAGCCAGCGACCTAGCCCAACTACAAAAGGGAAAAAGAATTACGCGCAGGTCCGTACATTCCATAATAAAAAACAATGACCTTCAGAGCAACTTACAATGAAACGGGGTCATACGAAGATCTTCTTATCCAGGTGACAAGTTTGGTGGAAGATCCTGTCAGCGATATAATTTACAATTTGGAAGATGAAGAGGACGGTGAGTTCTCTTGCTTTAATGATTTGAATTCTTAATAAATATTGTGTCAGATAAGAAATTAAAATAAAATGTAGGTTTATGAGACCGCGTTTCAGTAAAAATATCTTTATGTACGTCTTTTCGGTGCGTAAAGTAAACTCGTGCGTAAAGTAAACTTTACCGTACGTAAACAATATTTCGGCACACGTGTGTATGTGTAAAGTTCTTTACGCATACGCACTTGTATCGAAAACTACTATTTTGTAATTTTCATTTCATTTGGAACGGTTTTATTATGTCTAATTCTATACAATTGGTATTTTTTCTTACATTTTTCGATTGTTCGTCTTTCTTTTTTTCGGTTTTCTGAACCATTTTTATTGATGAAACATTAATATTGTTTCCAGAAGCGAGGGAAATCGCGTGAAAATTTTCAGCCGATCTTTAAGAATTAGCAGCAACTTTTCACATAATTTTGTTTTACGGAAATATTTCTTGTTATATTCACTACCACAAGTGATTTTGGAAAAATTCTGCTGCTAGGAAGTTCATAAAAATACGTGCTTTTACTTCAGCTTTCCTGGAAAAATTGTAAGTCCCGTGACAGGTTCCATAATCTGCTAATCATACATCGAACTTTTCGATGTATTTTCACGAACATACTAGCTGCAGAACTTTTCCAACATCACTTACCCGATAGTAAATATAATAAGAAATATTTTGGTAACATAAAATTATGTCAAAAGTTGCTGCTAATTTTTAAAGATTCCCGCAAAATTTTCACGCCTTCTGATGTCACAGGCGACGCGCACCTCGACATGCTAGAGGGCCCTTAAGATACTTTAAAAAATTGAAATAAACAAGCAATCATCGTGATATTGTAGTTATATTAATATTTCTAATTTACATATTGTTGGTACCATACTATCATTCATCAATGTCACTGATTCAATGTCACTATCATCTATGTTGTTATAGACGAAGAAGGAGATGCAGAAAGTTTACCAAGAAATCCTACGGGAAACCATGAAGAAAACCATCATGGGTTTGATCCCACTCCAGGAGACGCCGGAAATGAAGGCACATATTCATTCAGGCACATTCCAGAACAACAATCTGCATATGTAAATGTTTCGCAGGAAGAAGAAAGAAGAGAATCGTCACCAATTTCCGATTTACATTATGAAGACATTCAATTTCTAGACTTATAAAAATGTTATGACATTACGTTCATAATATACATTATTTATCACATTATCTTTCAATATTTATTTATCACATTATCAATTTCACTTTTTAATTTTTACATTCAAAATAATTTTAAGGTATATTCGTTTAAATGCTTTTTATATCAGTCAATTACGGCTATTATCTGAGACATGAATGATTAGTTATATATTTTGAACAGTTATATATTTTGCCTCGTAATTAACATTCTATTATGAAAAAAACTCACTTTACAAAACTTTCTTACGCGTAAGAACTGTATGTATCGATTTAAACAAAATTTTCCAGTGCGACGCGGCCATTTTGAAATTCTAAAATTCGTCATACCACCAATTTCCAACTAAATTCTTAATTCCTGTTAGAGATTAGAGGAAATCGCACCAGCCTCCTCAAATTTTGCTTAAAATTGTTGATATGGTTTCTCCACCAACAAAAAATCGATTTCTAATTTTTTGGGGTTTTATGGCCGTTGTTTATTTTTTTAAATAACCTAAAAATGCTTTAAAAAGGCGCCAATTTAGAAAATTCTGAAAAAATACACAAAATTTCCAAAAAACACAACAAATTTATTAATCATTTTTCCAGAGTGGCAGGATTTTTGTTTAGGTCATTTTTCTCCAAAATTAGGTGAAAATTTTGGTACAAAAATTTGTTTAATTCAAAAAATTAGTAAAAATCTTCAAAATTGTAATTAATTTCTATTCCGAAAAAAGCGTTTCAAAAGTTCGACAATTTGGGACATTTTTCTTAATTTTTTCGATTTTTTCCCTTTTTTTATACAAATTTTAACCTAATTTGAGCCAAAAATAACGTAACTAAAAATCCAGCCGCTTTAGTAATAATAGCAGTAGTAATGTTTATTATGCCGTGGGCATTTCAAGCCCTCGCAGCAAGATTTATACAGTTTATAAATTACAATAACAATACAAAATTTTGTTTAAAATATACATAAAATAACAATTTATTATATTATCATATTGAACGCAAGCATAAAGTAAAATTTAAAATGAAACCGATAGGGAAATAATAAGCAATACGTAATTTTAAACTAAGATAACGCATCTACAATACGGATATAGGCGGATAGTCCTCCACCTTTAGAAACTAGAAATTTGGCTTTAAATACGTCAAATGACGGAGCTTCCTTTATGTTAACGGGTAAAGAATCCTATAACGCAATGCCATTTACTCTAAACGAATGACTGTACTTATCACTGCGACACAGAGGAACTATGAATTTGGGCATTGATTTAATACGTGAAGAACGCCTAATTTCTGATTGTACGATAGGAAATAATTCCAAAAGATAAGTAGGCCTTTGAGAAGTAAAGATATTATATAACATACATCCAAGGAAATAGTTTCTCCGGGCGGGGACAGATAACCAATTTGCTTTAACTTGAATAGGTGTTATATGTGCGTCGCGTTAAACGTAAATAAATCGCAAACAAGAATTTAACTTACGTGTTAATTTTATATTAAGATAGTCTGATGCATCATTAGAGACTAAACATCCATAGTTCACAATAGGCCCAATTAAGGCATTTACCAAGAGAAGTTTTAGTGATGGGGATAGTACTGAGCCTTTAAACTTGAGCCCATGCAATATACCGTCAGTTAATCGTGAGATTGATGCTATATGCTTATTCCATGTTAAGTAGAAAGAAATGTGGATGTCTAAATTTTTCACCGTTGATTCATATGGAATTACTGTCCCGTTGACTACGATATGCGGCATATTCCCACTTATTAAAGCGTTTACATTATAAGGAGATCCAACTAAGATAGCCTTAGTTTTAATTGAATTGATGCATAATCCAGCCGCATTTGCCCATGTATGAATTGAGGCCACTTCACGATTTAGCAGAGCCACAGTGTCTGCAATAAAATTTGGATGACATTGCAGGTGTATCTATAGATCATGAGATACGATTGCATGAGAACGATTACTCAAATAAGATCCAATGAACTTGATGGCATCGTCAGTAAAGCCATAAGCTCTCATATTACGAAGCAATGCAGCATGTTTTAGCGTGTCAGAAGCTTTAGAGAAATCAAGCAGAACCAATACTGTCACCAATCCACGATTTATGCCTGAACGGATGTCATCCGTGAGTTTTAGCATAGCTGTTCAAGTGCTATAATGTTTTCTGCACCCAGATTGTAGCGTATGTATCATCTCATTATCTTCTAAATATTTTACAATTTGGTGTATAAAGACAAAATCAAAACCTTTGGAGACGTGGGATAATTTAAATAACGGTCTAGTATCGGATGGAGAAGACGGAGACTTGATCAGTGATGTTATGACAGAGTTTTTCCCTTTCCATAAAGAAGGGAAGCCCCATGCTCAAAATACATAAATGTGAAGCTGAAGTCCCTGTAGGTGAACGCTGCAAAACTACAATAACGTCTAACAAAATTGGTTAAGTTTAAAATGACAAATTCGAAGAGCGTTCTAAAAGTAATACAATAATACGTGTTGCCTACTTACCGGTCAACGTGATTACGAATGCTTTAGAAAAATTATTAAATAATTTGTTGTATTTTTTTTTAAGTTTAGTGAATGTTTTAAGAACTTTCGAAAATGGCGTTTTTTAGCATATTAAGGTCATAAAAAAACCGGCCAAATAATCCCAATAAATTTGGCCTAGGGAACAAATTTCCGAAAATCAACGCAACGAAAGGCCTAAATTTCCATATAGCATGGCTCCAGTGCGATTTTCTTCGCTTAGCCTCTGAAAATTTGGCAAAAAAATCAAATTAAAATACCTTGGACTTACGCCATATTGAAATGTTAGCCTTTCAGGGTTTTGATTTTCGGAACTTTGTTCCCAGGCCAACATTTGGAAGTGATTTTTTAAATGGAGAAACCATAACAACAATTTTTAGCAAAATCAGAGAGGACCAGTTTTACGGCTTGGTCAAATTGTATAAAATAAATTATACTATGAATAAAGTGCAAAAAATTGAACACGTACCTAAGAAATATATTTAATAATGATTACGAGTTGAAGAAGTGGTTCAGAGTACTTTATACCATGTTGTCGACTGATGATCATTGTTCTTGCACTATGTTCTCTTCTTTAGTTATATATACAATTTTTTCCCAGTTAATTTATAGTGTATTTGTTTTAAGAAATATGTATAAATTTTTTTATAAAGAAAGAAACATGTACATGTCAATCATGTTTTTGGAGGCGCAAGTAGGTACTTGTCTTGTTTAAATATACATATATAGTAAAAAACATTATATTTGTGATTAGAATATTTAAAAGTGATTACGAGTAGAAGATGGGTTACAGTGACGACTATATATACAATTGAAAAAGTGTAAGGGTAAAGATTGTCATATATTATTATTACTAGCTTTACATCTTTACTCGCTAACGCTCGCTCAGGACACCCGAGTCCCTGCTTATTTATTTGCTTATTGTCTACATTTATACAACAATCTCCTTTAAATTTCAAACATTCTTTATTTCCGTCGGCAAGTTGCTCCCTTTCTGTACCTTTCGTAACATGTCTATTGTTAGTGGAGGGGTCAAATATCGAAGGCTTAGGCTAAGCACTTGCAAAAATATAATTAAATATAAATTATACTAATTAAATATGACTGAAATAGAAATTTCGTACTTCTTCACTGATCTCTGTGATATTTTTTGCCAAAATACCTGCGGAGAGTCTGCATCAAGTGACCAGGGGTTACTGCCTAGCTATCCAGAATACCAGTTGGAGACTGGATGAAATCAAATGGGAAACACCTTATATAGGGACGGTAAACGATAAAAGGAAAAGCAACGACAATGCAAGGGAAGGGTGAAAGGGAGATCGATCGAATCAATGGAACGAAGCAAAAGGAAAAAAGGAAAACGTTTAGAAAAAAGAAAACAGTTTATAAAAAAGAAAGCCACAAAAAAACCATTAGAAAAAAAGGAAAATCCTCCTGACAAACGCTTGTTAGGAGTTGAAATATTTTCCTTATGTGAGCGGTACTACCAACCAATAGACTTCTTTCCAGCTCCAAAAATTGTCGGGTGGTAAAGGACTTGAGGAAAACAAAACGGTCGGAGGCCTTCCGATACTGAGAATTTCTGACACGTCTTCTCTACACGATTAATACCACTGTAGATAATCTACTAAACTTCTTCAATTTGTATAAACAACCATTCCGGAACTTCGACGATTTCATGGAGAACTATAGTGGGAAATGCAGTCGGCAGTAGGCAGGGATATAGTCAAAGAGGGAAGCAGGCAGAGTGGAAGTTCAGTTCTGAAAATTCGGCATCCTATGGAAGGGCGACAATTCGTAGAAATTGACGTCAAATGTCAGACTGAAATTTATGGGCTTAGTAGATTAATATTATAGAGAATTATGAAATACCTATTTCTGAACAGATCATGAATTCCAGTTTTTTTTACTTCTTTAGTTGGAGTCATTACATAACATAAGTAAAACATCAATGAAATAGTGAAGCGAGTATAGTCACATACAGCAATATAACAGTCGACAGTTCATTTTCTTGACGTTAGTGACTTTTTGCATTTTTCCCTCTGAAATTACTCAAATATTATTTAATTGTACACATTTATGGGTGAAAAATATATTTGGTACTTCTACTAATAAAATTCTGATAGACAAGAACTCCATTAACATTTTTGATTGAGTCGTTGGAAGCATGGTGAATTGTCGCAATCCAATTTGTCCACTTTTTTATTCAGTTTAACTTAGAAGTTAACTGACCCGAACCAAATAATTCGTTTAACATTGTTGAGTGTTAGACATAACTCAAGACCTGGTTACGTAAACTTTTTAATGAAAATTTGGAACAGATATAAGTATGGCAAATTGTGCAAGTTTGCTAAAATTGGCAAAAAACTGCCATACCTTTATCTCGGTGCCATCTCCCAGGGTACAAGGGTAAAAAATAGGCGTTTCCATTTTAAAAAAATCACGTTGACCTTGAAATAACCTTCAAAATCGAGTTCAAGGTCATGAGTACGGTATCGGAAGGTGATCCTCACTGTTCCCTTCAACTTTTCTGTAAACCAATTTTACGTAATCGACTCAGGTTCAAACAAAACATGCGTAGGGAGTTTTAATTGGTAACTTTGACCTACGTTCGACCTTGCGATAATTTTGATAAACATGAATCTTAACGTAAAATTTTGCGCTTTTTTCAAATCCGGAGTCAAAAATAGGCGTTCCCATTTAAAAAAATCACGTTGACCTTGTAATAACCTTCAAAATCGAGTTCAAGGTCAAACTCCATGATACCATTGTATGAGCCCCTCCATCCCCTTCAACTTTTGTCTAGAATATTTTTCTCTATCTTGCTTAGATTCCAATATATTTCGGTGGGGCGATTAAAATGGCCCACCCTGTATATATATATATATATTTCGTTCTAGTATACAAATGAAAAAAAAAATATATATATATATATATCGGGCATTCCACGTCAACCGGATCACTTGGCTGGCCAAAATTCATTACCGCCAAAAAAATTGTTTCAGGGCTTAAAATTTAGCTCAGTATATCTACTTTTAATTTCCGTGTGGTATTTTTAAAAATTCAAAATGGCGGCTCCAATACGGTGCTTAAAAAGACCACACTTTTGAAAACGAGAGTAAAAACCTTTCATACAGTTTTTTGTGCCCAAGAAAAATACCATTTTAGAATTTAGTTCTTTGTTATTGGATGCTCCAATTACGAATCTCGTATCAGAATTTTGAAATTCAAAATGGCGGATCCAATATGGCGGATGAATTTGTAAAAAGTGATCGGATGTTGCTGAAACTTGTTTGTCGGGGGTTTTCGGGGTCGCAGAATACGATTCTGATGTTAGATTTTAAAAATTCAAAATGGCGGATCCAATATGGCGGATGAATTTGTAAAAAGTGAGCGGATGTTGCTGAAACTTGTTTCTCGGGGGTTTTCGGGGTCGCAGAATACGATTCTGAACTTAGATTTTAAAGATTCAAAATGGCGGATCCAATATGGCTGATGAATTTTTAAGAAGTGAACGGACGTTGCTGAAATTTGTTTCTCTGTGGGTTTTTGGGGTCGCAGAATACGATTCTGAACTTAAATTTTAAAGATTCAAAATGGCGGATCCAATATGGCGGATGAATTTGTAAAAAGTGAGCGGATGTTGCTGAAACTTGTTTCTCGGGGGTTTTCGGGGTCGCAGAATACGATTCTGAACTTAGATTTTAAAGATTCAAAATGGCGGATCCAATATGGCTGATGAATTTTTAAGAAGTGAACGGATGTTGCTGAAATTTGTTTCTCTGTGGGTTTTTGGGGTCGCAGAATACGATTCTGAACTTAAATTTTAAAGATTCAAAATGGCGGATCCAATGTGGCGGATGAATTTTTAAAAAGTGATTGGGCGTGGTTGAAACTTGTTCCTCGGGGAGTTTTGGGGTCGTACAATACGAATCTGGTGGATGACAAAGCTAAATTAAAAATTGCATAGTACCAAAATAATGTCGAAAATCGGTTAAACATAGAATAGCTTACCTCAAGTAGGGGTATAGTGTTATAATATGAGTATGAACACAAGTCGTTTAATGAATTATTGCAACCTTCGGATTTAAGAAGTTACGACCTCTGAACCGTATATGTAATAGTTGTTGCCATCGCCAGAAGGCACTATTACCCGTAAAGTTAGATTGTCGTGTTTCTCTTCCGACATTTCCCGCAGCTCTTGAAGTGATGTTGATTTTGTATCGTCAATTCGGAGCGAGTTTCGTTTTCGATGTAGATGCATCTAAAAATCATGCCCTTCTTAGCATTACCCAGGGTGAACGACGCGGACGTGATAGGGTTCTCATCCCATTGGGGTGCTTTTTGAAAGTGAGTCCCCTTGCCTCTCACGAATTGGGGTGCTTTTTGTAAGTGAATCCCCTTGCCTCTCACGAATTGGGGTGCTTTTTGGAAGTGAGTCCCCTTGCCTCTCACAAAAGGAAGAATCATATTAATCATATAATTTAAAAAAGGAAAAAGTAATCGAACATTGTCATAAGCTCTGAAAAACCCGTCTGCTAAAGGTTTACAATAAAAATCATTTCTGGATTTCTTAAATATTTAATAGCAGTCAATAATGGTAGAAATAATAGCAATATCAATATTAAGAATATAATGTCATTTAAAATTTAAAAATTGTCAATAACTTCAGTACTGGACTTTACTAGTGGGATTAATAGCACTTGAGTATGTCATAACATTAACTATCTTACTTGAATCTGGTACGAATGCATGTGACATTCGAATATTTGGCACGGCTGGGGCAACTGTAAATCTCTTATTTAGAAATCTCTGAGCTTTCTCGTGTGTTTGTTTAGTATAGTAGAAAAATTGAATATTTTTGAACTTATTTTTTGCCCAGATATATAGAGCTTCTGCGTTCAAAATTGCTGAATTTCCTTCGGCCTGAAGACTAGCACGCGTTGCTTCCCTTTTTAAAGTCGCGCCGATACCATCGCATGCTCCTTTTCCATGCGCTGTCGCATGAAAATGCCATTCAGCTTCAATGCCGAAATCGATTTTGTGATACATGAGATTACTCATTTGGAATCTATTTTTATAATGTTGTACCGCACCATCGGTAACATAAATTACATGTTGTACGCGTGGGCACACTTTTTTTATTTCAGGAATAATAGTTTGTTGCATTACATACACGGCAGATGTATCATGAGTCAAGCTGTTTGATAATAATATATTACTACAATGGATTATTGTACCTTCTGATTTGTAATAGAAAACGACAGGATGAACCGTACATTGGTCGTTGTTGTAATGAAACCCTTGTGCTGCATTTTGTACAACGAATGCGAAGTTTTCCGAGAAATCACTGTGAACTAATACTTCACCGTATTGAAGGTTCGCTTTACGTTCTTCTACATATTGCGACTGACTCTTAGAAATAAAGTGGTGCAATACGAATTCAGGCAATCTAGAGCACAGTCTGTCAACATAAGTATCTATTGAAAAACATTCTTTTATCAATGCACATCTGTCAGTGGATTTCCATTTGCTGCAAAGAATTTGCGAAATTTCATTCTCTTCCAAAACACGCGATACATAATCTGAAAATTTATCCAAGTGAGGACAAGACTCACACTCCCGTAAGTAGCAATTAGGTTTTGGGCTAGAACACAGTACAAAATTAATGCAATCATTGCAATCTTTTATGGAATATTCCAAATCTTAGTCAATTCGTTCAAATGTGTGGCAGTAGTAAACTTTTAAAATTTTGATGTATGAGGCAGATGCAGATGTTGTGCGTGCCTGCCGCTCCGGCAGGCACGCAACATTTTGGCGTAAGTTCATAAAACTTACTTAAGCCAATTGGAAATTCAGGATTCTCTATTTTAAATAGTTCATGCAGTTTGTTCACGTCACTGAGTAATAACCGTTTTTGAAGTGTTTGCTTGTCTCCATTAACTCTCACTGATATGCAGTCATTTTTGTGCGGCAGAATTCGGCTGTTACTATCGTTTTCGTAAAATTCAATTACTTTTTTAATTGTCTGTGTAGGTATGGTATTTCCTTGTTTTGGACGAGGTACTGCCAACATGCCCAGTTCGTTTTGTAACGTGGACTAGGGCCGCAGTAAATAAACGACACATACAAGTTGAAAAAATGAATTTAATTAACGATTTACAATGACTTACAATTGGGTCCTTAGTTTGCGGGATTCCGCGAGAGGCACTCGGATCACTCACGAGTCACTTAAACTAAACTTAGCTTGCGTGCACAGCACTGACTACTTTATTGTGGGGCCGCGTTACGCAGAACTCTTTCTCTCTCTCTCTCTCTCTCTCTCTCTCTCTCTCTCTCTCTCTCTCTCTCTCTCTCTCTCTCTCTCTCTCTCTCTCGCGTAGGTTATACTATATTGGAATCGTCACCTATAAGATTATTAAGACCCACGTACCCCACTATCTTTATGAACGTTATCAGTGGCGTGAAGAATCTACCTCCAGGGCTCTTCGACCAGGCTCTATGCAAGAACTTCGAGTACCGACACATCGGCTAGAATCCTATTCCAACTCTTTTATTGTCACATCTACCCGGTTATGGAATGAACTTCCAGTCGAAATTCGCGCAAGTGAAAATGTGTATTCGTTTAAAGTAAAACTAAAAAAATTCCTATTAAGTCGGACTTCAGTGTAATTATTTTGTATTTTATATTTTAGTACTAACATTATAAGTATTGGTATTAGTATTTTAGTATTTAACATTAGTATTTTAGTCCACTTTTACTTCTGGCATAATAAAGACAATCTCTCTCTCTCTCTCTCTCTCTCTCTCTCTCTCTCTCTCTCTCTCTCTCTCTCTCTCTCTCTCTCTCTCTCTCACCTCTCGTGTCGATCTCAGGCTGTCACAGGGGTGGATGGCAGTAGATCGTCGTGGCTTCCAGTGGGTGCTGGAGTGCCCCAAGGTTCTGTGTTAGGACCTGTTTGTTGTTTTCAGTATTTATTAACGATCTACCTGGGGTTCTCCATCATAGTGATCATATGATTTTCGCTGACGACACTCAAATTTTTCTTAAATGTCGTGTTTCAGAACTTGAGATCGCCATTGCAAAGGTAACATCCGATATCACTCGCTTCTGTCAATGGGCGAATAGCAATGACCTCGTCCTTAACTTTGAAAAAACTAAGGCATTACTGGTCGGCAGTGCTTTTTATCTGAACACCTTTAATACTGATTCGATCACACCGATTGTTATTAATAATTCGGTCATACCGTGGGTTAAATCGGTGAGGAACTTGGGTCTCGTGTTTGATGGAACGCTCTCGTGGAAGTACCATCTTATACAAATGTCCAATAAAGTCTTCTCCACTCTACGTCAACTACGTAATAACCGTGCTCAACTACCAACTGATGTTAGGCAAACCCTTGTTTCCTCGTTGATTTTACCCTACTTCGATTACTGCTGCGCAGTTTACAACGACATCAATGTAACTCAAAAAATAAGGGTGGGACGAATGTTTAATGCGGGCATTCGTTTCATCTTCGATCTACGGCGCGATGAGCACATTACTCCTTATCGTAATAAGCTTGGCTTCCACATGAGTGTAATGTGCATTGCATATTACTTTTTTACAGTTGTGAGTGCGAAATGTACATCCTAACTATCACGACATCTATCTTTTATCTTTACTTTAATGAATAACAAAGATAACAAGAGTCGTTGATGTGTTGGATTTATGAAAGTGAAAAAGATTATTCCCTTATTTTTTTTTTTTAATTCGAGGACTAAGCAGAATCCCGATAATTTTGGAACTTAATATGCGCTGCTGTTGACAGCCCCATCTGCGAATCGACTTAGTTCACAGTACTGTGTTCTAGCCCAAAACCTAATTGCTACTTACGGGAGTGTGAGTCTTGTCCTCACTTGGATAAATTTTCAGATTATGTATCGCGTGTTTTGGAAGAGAATGAAATTTCGCAAATTCTTTGCAGCAAATGGAAATCCACTGACAGATGTGCATTGATAAAAGAATGTTTTTCAATAGATACTTATGTTGACAGACTGTGCTCTAGATTGCCTGAATTCGTATTGCACCACTTTATTTCTAAGAGTCAGTCGCAATATGTAGAAGAACGTAAAGCGAACCTTCAATACGGTGAAGTATTAGTTCACAGTGATTTCTCGGAAAACTTCGCATTCGTTGTATAAAATGCAGCACACGGGTTTCATTACAACAACGACCAATGTACGGTTCATCGTGTCGTTTTCTACTACAAATCAGAAGGTACAATAATCCATTTTATCAAACAATTTGACTCATGATACATGTGCCGTGTATGTAATGCAACAAACTATTATTCCTGAAATAAAAAAAGTGTGCCCACGCGTACAACATGTAATTTATGTTACCGATGGTGCGGTACAACATTATAAAAATATATTCCAAATGAGTAATCTCATGTATCACAAAATCGATTTCGGCATTGAAGCTGAATGGCATTTTCATGCGACAGCGCATGGCAAAGGAGCATGCGATGGTATCGGCACGACTTTAAAAAGGGAAGCAACGCGTGCTAGTCCTCAGGCCGAACAACATCTGCGTCTGCGTCATACCACAAAATTTTAAAAGCTTAATTGATGCCGCACATTCGAACGAATTGACTGAAGATTTGGCATATTCCAAATAAGAATCTTAATCTTCCAAAAAGGAACAAGTTTCAACAACGCCCAATCACTTTTCAAAAATTCATCCGCCATATTGGATCCACCAATTTGAATCTTTAAAATCTAAGTTCAGAATCGTATTCTGCGACCCCAAAAACCCCCGAGAAACAAGTTTCAGCAACATCCGTTCACTTCTTAAAAATTCATCCGCCATATTGGATCCGCCATTTTGAATCTTCAAAATCTAAGTTCAGAATCGTATTCTGCGACCCCGAGAACCCCTGAGAAACAAGTTTCAGCAACATCCGATCGCTTTTTACAAATTCATCCGCCATTTTGAATCTTTAAAATCTAAGTTCAGAATCGTATTCTGCGACCCCGAAAACCCCCGAGAAACAAATTTCAGCAACGTCCGTTCACTTCTTAAAAATTCATCAGCCATATTGGATCCGCCATTTTGAATCTTTAAAATCTAAGTTCAGAATCGTATTCTGTGACCCCGAAAACCCCCGAGAAACAAGTTTCAGCAACATCCGCTCACTTTTTAAAAATTCATCCGCCATATTGGATCCGCCATTTTGAATTTTTAAAATCTAACATCAGAATCGTATTCCGCGACCCCGAAAACCCCCGAGAAACAAATTTCAGCAACATCCGATCACTTTTTAAAAATTCATCCGCCATTTTGGATCCGCCATTTTGAATCTTTAAAATCTAAGTTCAGAATCGTATTCTGCGACCCCGAAAACCCCCGAGAAACAAGTTTCATCAACATCCGCTCACTTTTTACAAATTCATCCGCCCTATTGGATCTGCCATTTTGAATTTTTAAAATCTAACATCAGAATCGTATTCCGCGACCCCGAAAACCCCCGAGAAACAAGCTTCAGCAACATCCGATCACTTTTTACAAATTCTTCCGCCATATTGGATCCGCCATTTTGAATTTCAAAATTCTAATACGAGATTCGTAATTGGAGCATCCAATAACAAAGAACTAAATTCTAAAATGGTATTTTTCTTAGGCACAAAAGACTGTATGAAAGGTTTTTACTCTCGTTTTCGAAAGTGTGGTCTTTTTAAGCACCGTATTGGAGCCGCCATTTTGAATTTTCAAAAATACCACGCGGAAATTAAAAGTAGATATACTGAGCTAAATTTTAAGCCCTGAAACAATTTTTTTGGCGGTAATGAATTTTGGCCAGCCAAGTGATCCGGTTGACGTGGAATGTCCGATATATACAGGGTGGCCGATTTATCTGAAGACATCGAAATATCTCGAGAATTATGCACAGAATCAAAAAAGTTGTCGGATGAAAGTTGTTCGACACGAAGGGGGGCATCCAGTGATAATTAAATTTACCCTCTCCCCCATCCCCTGGAGGTGGAGTGGGGGCAAAAACAATAAAACTTAAATAGGAACCCCCAGTTTTTATTGCAGATTTGGATTCTCCGGAAAAAAGTACACCAATTTGACCTAGGAGCTATTGCATTTTGGTTCACAGGTGGCGCTGTAATCGATAAAAATCCAAATTTATCTGAAGACATTGAAATACCTCGAGAACTATGCACAGAACCAAAAAAGTTGTTGGATGAAAGTTGTTCGACACGAAGGGGGGCATCCAGGGGGCAAATAGGGACAATTTGATCCCTTTATGAAAATTTAATATTAAAAATTCTAATATTAGAATTTTTAATATTAGAATTTAGTAATATCAATTGCGAAAATTGTTATTCTGAATATGAAATTTTAATAATGTCCATTCGAAAAATTAAGATTATAAATAATTGATATTCTTCATGTTAAAAATCAAAACTGATTACATAAAAATTGTGCATACAATATGGAAGCAATTTTATAAATAAGTTTTCTACCTTCAATAAAATTACATTTTAGGTTTTAAATTTATTATTTAATAAACAAAAAGAGGACCTCACGCAATCCATTAAAAAATGCGTCATGTCCCTTCACTCAGCTCATTCATTCTCTCTCTGTATGTTTTTTCCGAAATGAGAATAAATAAGCTGAGCATTGACGGTCAAACCAGCTTCTATTAAACAAAACGAAACTCTTACTTCATTTGGGGATTTCGTCGCCATCTACCGGACCCCGAGAGAACTCACGTGGTTTCATACATGTACATCGCTTGCATTTCGGGCATCACCGGCGCCGGTTCTGTTACATAACGCTAGAGGGCGACATAACTCGAAAATAAAGTAGCATATCATTTTATACATAAGTTGAGTCACACGTAACCAGTTCACCTACATTTTTCTCTACTTTCCTGAAGGGAAGTAAATGGATATCGCGACTTTCTAATCTCCATATTAAAATTTAGTATTCACGGTCTCTCAGTGTAAGACTGTTTTTGAAGTACACTGTATTGGTAGTAATTCGGTCGGAGGTCACTTTGCTTTTAGAATAACAACTTTCCGTTTACGTGACTATTTTTTGTCTAACCTTCATTGCTTAAATCGAATTGCAAGTTAAAAATGAATCCTGCTACAGTTCCCGAAAAAATCGAAATGATTCTTATTTATGGTGAATGTAAGAGGAATATTGACGATGCTGTTGCGTTGTATGCTGAGCGTTTTCCAGATAATGCTCGCTCGCGTTCTTTTTTTTTACAAAGTTGTGAATGCCTTTCACTCTGATGGCAGCGTACAAATGAAAAAAAGGAAGCGAAGATTAACAGTTACAGGAGAAGCTAACGAAGTAGCTGTACTAGCAGCTATTCACCAAAATCCACATGTAAGCACACGACAATTACATCGCGTTTCCGGCATTTCCAGAGACAGTATTCAAAGAATATTGCATCGGCATAAGTTTCACCCATATCACATTTCACTGCACCAGGAACTAGATGGCGATGATTTTCATAACCGCGTGGTGTTTTGTGAATGGGCATTTCAAAAAATGCAAACGAACCACAATTTCTTTGCTAATGTATTATTTTCAGATGAATCTACATTCACGAACAATGGTGGCGTCAATAGGCATAATATGCATTATTGGAGCGTAGAAAATCCCCATTGGTTACGACAAGTTAATCATCAACGTCCTTGGTCGGTGAACGTTTGGTGTGGAATCATAGGAAATAAACTCATTGGTCCTTATTTCATTGAAGGTAATTTGAATGGAACAAAATATCGAGATTTCCTAGAACAAGAAGTACCATTACTACTTGAGGATGTTGCTATGGACGTCCGACGGACAATATGGTTTCAGCATGATGGTTGCCCAGCACATTTTTCAAGAGTAGCAAGGGAAATACTAGACCGTGATTACAATGGTAGGTGGATTGGTAGAGGTGGCCCCATTAATTGGCCTGCGAGGTCACCTGATCTAACATCTCTGGATTTCTTCCTATGGGGTTACCTAAAAGGTAAGGTTTATGAACAAGTACCAACGACTCTTGAAAACATGGTGGAACGCATAAGATCTGCTTGCGCAGAAATTTCTGCAGATATGATTCTATCATGTATAAAGTCATTTGAAGAAAGAATAAATAAATGCATTGAAGTGGAAAGTCAACATTTCGAACACTTACTCAAGTAAGTGAACAGTGAGACAGTGAGAGGCAAGGGGACTCACGTAAAACAAGCACACCAAAGGGAACACAAAAATACTACGTCCACGTCGTTGTTCCTGGGTAACGCTAAATGTATTTTTTCCCGGCTTTGTTAGAATGACCGTATTCCATATCCGCTACTCGTTGGCGAAAATTGTTAATATCGGAGAATACAAATCTGCAATAAAAACTGGGGGTTCCTATTTAAGTTTTATTGTTTTTGCCCCCACTCCACCCCCAGGGGATGGGGGAGGGGGTCAATTTCATTAGTACTGGATGCCCCCCTTCGTGTCGAACAACTTTCATCCGACAACTTTTTTGATTCTGTGCATAGTTCTCGAGGTATTTCAATGTCTTCGGATAAATTTGGATTTTTATCGATTACAGCGCCACCTGTGAACCAAAATGCAATAGCTCCTAGGTCAAATTCGTGTACTTTTTTCCGGAGAATCCAAATCTGCAATAAAAAATGGGGGTTCCTATTTAAGTTTTATTGTTTTTGCCCCCACTCCACCTCCAGGGGATGGGGTAGGGGGTAAATTTAATTATCACTGGATGCCCCCCTTCGTGTCGAACAACTTTCATCCGACAACTTTTTTGATTCTGTGCATAGTTCTCGAGATATTTCGATGTCTTCAGATAAATCGGCCACCCTGTATATACATCATGCGATGGGGAGCCCTTTTGAAAATTCCGATGCTACAACAACACTGATGGATGTTCTTCTTTACCGGCCGATAGTTGTGCACGGGGGAAAACATTTTTCGACCAAACGACGGTTCGACGCATCGAATTTCGGCAGATCGACGAGTCGACGCATCGAATTGTCGACCTTTCAACGTTCGACCATACGACGCTCGGCAGTTCGAATTTCGACCGACAGTTTTTCGACAGACCGCTATCACCCCTTCAGTGGCTGTTTAACGCCTATTTTATGACTATTGTATATAAAAAAATATATGTATATACGCAGCTAAGGTGTAACATAACCTACATTTATGTTATATTTGTAAGGACAGCTACTTTTCCCACTTTTGCTCAAAATCGATGCTTGCATTTACATGCTTATGTACCTAACTGTGGCAAACATGGCATGATATCGCTATAATTTTATAATACTAGATCTTGCGTTTACAAGTTTAAGTATTTATCGCCATTTCGATTCCTCGGTCCTTTATTCCGTCGATTGCACTCGCGCCGCTCGCCTACACTCGCATACTCCATAAAAGTTACGGTGAGTCCCTCTAGGAGTAATTCGTGCTTACTCTTACCGACGGAGCATATAACTACTCCGGTAGGGGGATTCAAAGTAGCCAATTGACTCCAACGGAGTGAAATGTAAGTCTAAAGGAGCGAAGTTAAAGACTTATGTACTCTCTCTAGAACTGCGCAGTTTACTCCAACAGTTTTAGTGTGTGACAACGAGGATTTGATTGGTTCAGCGTGCGCTATTGCCAAGTCTTTGGGCGTTCCGCTAGCTCCATCCGAAATTGAACGTGCCGGTCGCATGCCTTCTCATCGAGTTTCTTCAACGACACAACCATCGTCTGTTGCCTCTACTTCGACTAATGGAAGAATTCTGAGCTCATCTCGTCCGTCGAATATTTTTGTACGTTTGTCATCGCGTGCTAAAAAGAACTCCTTGCCATTTTCCTCAATTATGCAAGCACGAAGAAAAATTAAATCATTAAATTCGTCTGTGGTTTTCCCAGGGATATCAATGCATGAGATATATATTAATGATTTTCTACCTCATGATCGTTTCAAACTCTTCCGAAACACACAGGAAGTTGCAAAACGTTTGGGACATAAAGTACTTCGGCGAGGTACGTCTTTCATTATTCGCTCTGATCGTGGTGTGGATACCATTATTAATTCAACTGAAGATCTTGATGCTTTTTCGAAGAAGTCATGACGGAACCCTAGCTTATTTCCGCAATTAAATGAGACTCATCAGCACAGAAGCCTCGCCTTATACTATCAAAATGCTAGAGGAATCCGCACGAAGTTGTCTGATATTCGCAACAATATATTCTGCATTCAGCCTTCACCAGATATTATTATCTTTTCGGAAACATGGCTCCATAATGATATTATGGACTCCGAATTGGGATTCGATGGCTACTTCATCTTTAGAACGGACAGATCATCGACGCAGTTTGAAAGGGGAGACGGTGTTTTAATAGCTGTGAAATCTCATGTTTCGTGTATTGTAATATCCTCGACTGTTTTATCAAACTCCGAACACTTGTGCGTCTTAATATCAACAAACTTCGGCAGATTTCTAGTCTCAGCATCATATTTTTCTCCTTCGTCATCCTTGGATGATTACACCTTATTTGCAAATCATATCGAGAATTTATCAATGAAATATAGTGACTGTCAATGGTTACTTTGTGGTGACTTCAATCTCTGCCGAATATTGTTTGGAATTGCACGCGTTCCGGGTTTAGAACAACCGGTTATGTTCCGCCTCAAATCAATGCCTCAGCCAATATCTGCTCTGATATGTTCTCGTTTTTGGACGCTGCTCCTCATTTTCCTATTCATCCCAGCAAGGGTTATACCTAAGATCTCCTTTTTTCTACAATTCCCGAGACTTCTTATCATGAGAGTCCTGACTATCTTTTACCAACAGATATACATCACTTCCCTGCTTATTTTTATCTTTCTCAGCATCAACTCTAATTAAGTAATTTTAATTTTACATCATTGAATTTCAATAACGTAAACTATGCTGAATTGAATAGGGAACTGGCATTAATAAACTGGGATCGTATTGAGGGCGAGGCGGATTTGAAGAAATCAGTATCGGTTTTTTATGATATTATTTACGAAGCGATGTCGAGACACGTACCGTTGATGAGACTGACTTCTTGCCATTTTCCTCAATGGTACAGTCTTATCTTAATGGCATCGCTAACTTATTTAATGATTATTTTGGGTCAGTATTTACATCATTATCAAATGCTGATCTTTTGCTACATCGCACTGCATCCACTAGCTGCATAGAAAATTTTACAATCTCATTAAACGAATTAGAAAGCGCCATCATAAAACTTAAATCTTCTTGCTCCTCTGGTCCAGACGGTATCCCGTCAGTTTTTATTAAAAATTGTATGTCATCATTATTAAGACCGCTTAGTTACCTATTTAAAGAATCTTTGGATTGTGGCATTTTCCCGATGAAATGGAAAGAAACATTGATTACTCCGATATGGAAAAAAGGTTGTAAATCTGACGTAAGCAACTATCGTCCCATCGTAGTTATCAATTGCATTCCGAAACTTTTAGATGCCATTATAGCAGACAAACTATCGATTGCGTTACGGGATATTATTATAGAGAACCAACATGGCTTTTGTCAAAGCAAATCGACAACAACTAATTTGCTATTATTTTCCGATTTTGTATCTGGAGCAATCGAGTCTTATAGTCAGGTGGATTCGATCTACTTAGATTTCTCGAAGGCTTTTGATAGTGTCAACCATTTCTTGCTTTTATGCAAATTAAATGACCTTGGCTTTTCGGGCCCATTTCTGAGATGGATCGAATCCTATTTGTCTGGTAGAATCCAAAAGGATAGAATAAAAAACATCAGATCGGATCCTTGTATTGTTTCTTCGGGTGTACCACAGGGATCCCATCTGGGTCCAATTTTGTTCAACCTTTTCATTAATGACATTGGTCAAATTATAAAGTTTTCAAAATTCCTGATTTATGCTGATGACATCAAAATTTTTAATTTAATCCGATCACCTTCAGATGCATCAAATCTTCAGAAGGATCTAAACTCAGTTGAGGCGTGGTCTAAGAGGAACGGTTTGAACTTAAATATTTTTAAGTGCAATATTATATCTTTTTCACGAAGGTCTGACAAATTGTTATATAATTATTGCTTACTTAATGTCCCTTTACTTAGAGTTTATCACATCACTGATCTGGGTGTTACTATGTCCGATAAATTCACGTTTCAGGACCATTTATTAAATGCACGATCCAAAGCATCTCACACCTCATACGAGTTCTTGTTTTGCCACATTTAGTCTACGCAGCTCCGATCTGGTCACCATACACGCTTTCGGATATTGATCTTTTAGAAGGAGTGCAAAGGAGAGCACTTCGTTATCTGTCATTTAAATCAGGGAACCCAATGTCCCGTTTTAATCACAGTTATCACGATATAGTTCACAATTTTAATTTTCCTACTATCAGCTCAATTCACCGATATCACGATGCGTTAACTGTTTTCCGAATTCTACACTCACCAGAACTTTTTAATTTATCGTCATTATTCCCTTCTCGTGTCCTTTCTTATTCTTTCCGTAAGCACAGAACACTTCAGGAATCTTTATGCAGATCGAATTATATATTTAATTATCCTGTCGCTCGCCTTGAGCGTGTCTGGAATAGTCTTAATGTTACTACCTGTGCGATTAATTCATTAGCTACTTTTAAACGTAATGTGCGTATCGTGTACAAATATTATGATTAAATCTTTTGTTTTTTTTATTTATTCGGTGTGTTTTATATTACTTTATATTCACTGTATCGCGTCTCATTTTCTGTTTATATTTATGTCTGTTTAAATTTTAAATTTTATTTTATTTTGTATACTTGTATTAGTCTCGTTAATGCTGGCACTATTATTTTTTGTACATTTTATCTTGAAAATTTTTATTATTTTATATTATTACCCGTGCAACTGTTCAGCGTCTATTTTTGTATTATTTTTATGTAATATTTTGGGTATTTATGTATTGTAACATTTTATTCAAGGACTTACAGTCCGTTTATAAATAAATAAATAAATAAATATTTCAGAAGTAGAACTCGACTATGAGAGTAGCTAAAAAAAAGTAAGAGTATTACAGTTGTCGGTGAAAAAAGACGTGAATTAATTGTAAACAATAATAAAGTTCAGAGTCTAAACAAAATGGAAGAATTGAAAAAATCTACAGTTGATGGACAAGTGGAATCACTAAGTAAGTAAAATGAACTAAATTGTTTATAGAATAACGTAATAATAATAATAATAATACGACAATAAAGTCAGTGACAAATAGTTTAGAAGCCTCTTTAGCGTCATTTTTAAAGCACTATTTACATAGATATTTGTTTCTTTTAGATCCTGATTTGTCATCTGATAATAATGATGAAATTGAAAAGGCATCGTGTGCAGGAAATAATTCAAAATATAACAGAGCTCCTTCCAATTACGTCGAAAACACTACATTAAGCCACTCAGCACAAGTCGAAAAAGAAAATTCAAATTCTAGACGATTCACAGCAGGTCATCTTCTACTAAATAAGCAAGAGAATATTCAACAAGCATCTTCAGGTGAAAAGCATTATTGTGATGATAATATTTGAAAGAGTATAGGAAAAGGTAGTATTAGGAATATTTTCAAAACCCAAGCAGGGAAATAAACTGAGTGAATGAGATCTGTCGTTGATGTCAATAACAACGTTCAGAAACATATGCACATCAACTATAAGTATATGCATTTTTTATTCAAAACAAAAGAAATTAACATTTGATTAAATATTCCTATTTCCTTCATCTTAATTAATTACCTTGGTGAAAATTTCTCATTCAATCCGACTGGGCAATCCGCAATTTGTTCCCGACCTAATCAGTTCTAAACGGACCTAATCAGACACCTTTGCACCCTCTCGAAACGGACCTAATGAGACCGAAACGGATTCAAACTGTTCTAAACGGACCTAATCCGACAATGAAATTTTCCAAAATTTTAAATTTATATAAAAATTAATTTCTTTTTATTTTTTTTTATATTTTAAAGTTTTTTTTTGATAATTTAATTATCTTTAAAAAATCTGTTCTCAAGCGGTCACTCATCCAAGTAGTATTCCCCAACAAGAATGCTTAACAAGGAAGAATGACCGCGCGCGTCACGGACCACTGGTCTACTACTGTCGATCACTATACTTATATCGTAATATGATATTTGTGTCACACGTTAAACTTTTTAAAAATTCTTCAATATCTCGAAAACGGTGAGAGATACGTGAAATCTGACAAAATTTTGAGGGTTGTCAAAAGGGGGGATGACTTCGAGCTAACTATTGCATACATGAACGAGAATTTTGAAAATTTACAAAATTGAAAATTCCGATTCGTTCCGAATGAGGGGTCCGATTGAAACCGTTTGAAATGCCTATCTGGATTGATTCCGATTCGTTCCGAATGAGAGGTCCGATTGAGACCTTTTGACATTTCCACTTCAGATTAAATCCGATTCGTTCCGATTGATAGTTCGGATTGAAACCGTTTGAGTTTTCTACCTCGGAATGATTCCGAATCATTCCGATTGACTGTTCGGATTGAAACCGTTAGAAATATATGCTTTCCATTAAATCCGATTCGTTCCGAATGAGGGTTCCGATTGAGACCGTTTGACATTTCCACTTCAGATCGAATCCGATTCGTTCCGATTGACAGTTCGGATTGAAACCGTTTGAAATGTCTACCTGGATTGATTCCGTTTCGTTCCGATTGATCGTTCGGAATGAGTCCGATTAATTCTGAATAAATGATCGGATTGAATCCGTTTGAAATGTCGCCCTCGGATCGAATCCGATTCGTTCCAAATAAAATTTCCGATTGCAACCGATTGAAACCGACGTCCGATTGAGTCCGATTGTATCGGGGACAAATTGCGGATTGAAACCGAATAGGTCTGATCGAGTCTTATTAGGTCCGATTGAAGTTCAATCGGAAATTTTTACCAGGGTAACATATATGGTAATTCTGTTGTAGTATGATGTATTTAAGGTTCACAAACTTTTAGTATACGAAGGAGCCAGTCCTGTGTAAACAGGAGCGAACACTGTCAGACAGGACTCAGTCCTGTTTGTTCGTCTCTGTGTATACTATAGTAACAATTAATTTCTTTCATACGCTGGGACAATCCTCGAGTAAGAAATTGTAAGACGACGCTAATTGTTGCTTGGATTCAGAGAAATCTTCATTACTCGTTGAATGTTTCATTCTGAACCTAAGCACCGATGAGTAACGTTTTATAATTTCTTAATCGAAGCACATCCCATCAGTCTAGATGAATTTGTCATATGAAAGTTTATTTTACGAAATTACTTTTTTCATAAACGAATATTTACCTGAATGTAAGGGCACTTTTTTCCCACTTTTTAACTTTAAAAGTCAAAAAGATAGTTGAGCCATACACTGATATATTCGGACGGCTGTATCGGTTCTCCACGTTACCATAAGAGCTAGAGCTCAGAAACAGAAAAATTGAATGTTATTAATTTGCAGAAAGTATACATAGGATACCAAAAAATGACACAACCTGTCAAATATATTCATTAGAGAAGTAGTCAAAATGTGCTTTAGAAATATTTAAAATTTCAAAACATGTTAAAAAATTTAGTGATTTAATACAACATAATTTTTCTGGTTCTGATGCCAATAGAAAGTTGTTGAAACGTCAAATTAACTAAATAGTTATTTTGTTTCCAGAACACCTTGATGCGAAGCATCCATAAATTCTTTAAAAGTTATTAAACTTCGTTAAGTGATAAAATCAAGATTGTAAAATTGTATTAAATGTTATATATTTTACTAATAGCTAAGGAAATGTGTTTTGTTGTTTCCCCTTTTTTAACGCGTAATGTTAATAGAATAGTAAACTCGTATGTTTTCTTATATAGTGTTAATATCACTTGAGCAGTACATTGTTTTTCCTCAGTTTTGTTGTACGATATATAATTTTACACCACTGTATTTATTATTATTGATTGATACAAAACTATAAAATAAAATATGAGTTTACTGTTCAATTAACATCACATGCTGATATGAGTGACACAACGAAGCACATTTCCTGATAGTAGTAAAATTGTATTTCTTCAGTTTGCATAAAGAAATAATGTTTTTTCTTGTACAGAAAACTGATCCATTACGATACCATGAATATCAGGTTCATTTAATACATAAAATTAAGTTTAATTATTTTTGAAAAATGTATTGAGTCTTCGAGTATTTTGGAAATCTACTAAGTTATTTTAAGGTGACATTTCATTAATTTTTTGTTGTCCTCTTCAAAACCAGAAAAAATCTATTTTATTAAGTCGCATACATTTTTGACCATGTTTTTAAATTTCACTATTTCTAAAGCTCATTTTGACTATTTCTCGATTTAATATATTTGACAGTTAGTGTGATTTTTCTGTATATGATGTACAATTTCTGTGAATCAATAAGATTTTACTTTTCTGGTTTTGATGAAAACACATTGTTGAAACGTCAAACTAAAATATCTATCTACGTAATTGCCCGAGTAAAAATTTAATATAAACGATAGATCTATGATGGATTCACGGAGAATCTACTCCGTGAAAAATCCGTCCTTTGAAACAAATATGGATTTAGTTTTATAAAAAATTTAATATGCATGATAGATCAATGATGTATTCACGGTAAATCTACTTTATAATATGTTAGTGTTTGGTTTTATCATGAAATGATATTTTTTGCATTTTATATTTTCATTTTTACATTTTATACTCTCTAAATCTGAAGCAGCGCGTATATTCGCTGATTTGCAGCGGTTTTCGCTGATTCATATTTAGAGAGTAGTAGTACAGAGAATATATACAAGTAATATTTGGACAAAACAAAACCATTTATACAACAGATTTTCCTCGTATTATATTTCAATACAAAAACGGAGATCTACATACAACCAAAGAAAACAATGGAAAAACTTAAGGATATGGTACTGCTGCTCTGCTCGTACATTTCTGCGACAGTAGAACTTGGCGACTTGTACTCCACCTAAAAAATATATCATCAAATACAAAAACAAAGACTAAAACGTGTATTTGCTTATGAAATATCCAAGGAGCAACGACATGTCACTCTAAAAACTGCAGCTGTCATCACTCATAAAAGAAAATCGAATCTCCTGCAGGAACCAACTGAATAATTTCTTTTAGAATAATTTTCAAAACTTCTTGCTATAAACAAAAACGGGAACACGTGAAAGCAGATTACAATTTATCAGTTTAATTTTATTTTAATTAATAACACTGCATACATAATGTATTTCGTATTTAGGTTCGGCACAAACTGCAAAAAAAAACAAAGCTCTTCTTTTATTATACAATGACAGTCCTTGGTAATGTGGTTGCTATGGAGGTTGTTGATTTTTAACTAGTGCTGAACTTTTGACAGTTTGTATCGAGCATTGGTACAGAATACTTTGCGTTGGACATTATAATAAAAATAAGCATACATGTTGTAATTTGTTTTCTCGTGTTTCTGTTTCTGTAGTAAGAATTTTTTAATATTTTCCAAGCAGAAATTATTCAGTTGGTTCATATGATATTTCGTTGCTAGGATATTTCTTACGGAAAATATTTTTCGTATTTTATCAGCATTTATGTATGTATTCTTTAGGATCAAGTCATAATTTTGATGTAGTTTTGGAGCAGTCCAGGAACACCATATCCTTGAGTTTCCTCGTGTTTTTGAGTAGTTTCGTTGCTTCGTCTTTTCCTTTGTATGTGCAATGTATATCTCTGTTTATCAATTTAGGTTTTGGCATATTAAATTAATTTTTTGTTCGAAAATAAAAGTCTCTACTATTATATTCTATATCAAATATAAAATACATAATTTTAAAGTAAAACTAAGCACTAATTTGTACAGTAGATTCACCATGAATTCACCATGAATCAATCGTGCATATTAAATCTTGATAAAGATTAAATTCATATTTGTTTCACAGGACGGACATTTCACGGAGTAGATTCTGCGTAGATGCATCATGAATCTATCGTCTATATTAAATTTTTACTCGAGTGGTTATGATTACCAGAACACATCAACCTTCGATAAATTCGTTGAAAGTTATGTACATTACGAAAGCATGTTTTCGGTGCACTGATGCCCTATTTGTTTTGGCATATACAGGTTGAGGTTAGGAAAAATCGTCCGAGCTTATTGTTATAGCGTATTCTACCCCTTGCACTTTTCCTGCACTGCAGGCACGCCGCGCGAGGGCACGTGTTCCACGAGACCGTGCAGAAACGGTGTACATGTTCCACGATACCGTGTAGAAACGGAGCATGTGTTCCACCTCTGTAACGCAGCGCCGTAAAGGAACACCGTCGTTGCTCCGAAATTATACTCTTGACAGAAAGCGGCCTATTTGAGTAGTATTAACTGTTGAAAAGCAGCAGTGATTCAAAATGAATGCTACTGACAAGATAAAAGCCCGTTTTCCCATATAATTAGTGTCACATACCCCCTCTCAGTAGTTCATTTTGTCGCCGGTGGGGTGGCACACAGCAGAACTTAACATGGCGAATGCCAATCACCGTGCACGTGTTCTCACATCGAGCAACCAGCACTGGTGCGGTGTTTGTTTTGCACTCTCTCCAGGCAATAGTGCAGAAACTGTGCAAGGGGTAGAATACGCTATTAGCCACAGATAATAGCATATTCGGGCGAGCTGCATCGTCTCTGGACTTTGTTGTGCCCGTGATTGGCAGTTGAACAACTCTGGCACTTTTATGTGGTCGGTGCGACGCACAGTCGCTCTTTCAAGTGAAAGGCAGCGCGCCGCGGCCAAACCATGGTGGAAGTATACATTGGCCCATGGTGTATACTTCCACCATGGGCCAAACTGACCAACATTTCCGATCCCACTCAAGGCGCGTTTCTTCTCCCACCGCTTTCCGCCGCGCCGCGTCACGCGAGACTCCGCCTCTCGAGCAATCAGGCGCGAGCAGGGATACCGCGAAAGTTGACTGCCGGCGCGCTGCTACGCGGAACTCGTTTCGTTTCAATTATATGCACGCAGTGGATTTGGATGCTTGGATCTTCTCAATGTACTTTATTCAATATTTCGCTTTTATTATAATTGAACAAAACATAATAGCTGTTCATTTTTCTATGAGACGCATTATTTTCTAGTATACTAGACGTGCTAATAACATAAATCCGCATTCATTTTCAAAATCGCATTTTCGTATGATATAATTTCATGAATCTTTTTTTTTTTATAATTTCAATATATTTTTCATGAAAACAAAAAATATCTTCTATACATATCTTTTTATCTAAAGCAGGAATTCAATGAATCATTTTTATTTATTTCTTGATTTTATTTCACCATTAAAATCTACTTTTGGGTTAATAAAATACACAAAATTCACTTTTCTGATATGAGAATATAATTTCATGCAATGTGTTAATTTTACTGTATTGTGTGCATGCTGTTATAATTTACGTAATTACTTCATTAATTTGCACTAATTTTATAAACTGTATTTTCATAATGTGATCAAATTTCATTAATCGTTACTTTATAATTTTGATCTATTCTTCTTTTGAGGATTTTGAATATGGAAAAGAAACATTTAAGAAATATCTTTTCTATTTAAATTAAAAATTCTATGAATAATTGCTACTTATTTCTTGCATTTATTCTACTCGTAAATTTGTAAACCATTTCATAAAGTATACCAAATTGATTGATGTGTATGATATGACATAATTCCATAAATTATATTCGATATTGCCCTATGGTAAAATGGATGTCAGCGTTTGTCAATGGGCTTTAATAAAAATTTTTATTGTCTTATAATTGAACAGATAATACTCATTAGTGATTGTTCTATGTAATGTATTATTGTATTTCTCCAGTGTACATATGCTTTTGTATCCGGTTCTTTTCAACGTAACCTATGAAGTGGAACAACTTTACACCTAAAAAATTAAACTAATTAAATCGTTGGTTTTTCTACATTACGTAGTTAATCGGTTTAAAGACAATTTTCAGAGAATTGATTGAGAAGTGACAAAGATTTATACAGTTTAATATTATTCCAATTAATAGAAATGTTTGTTACATAATATTATTAGCTAGCTTTCATATTATTATAATTTAATTATATTGTATTAAAATAGACTCTTTTAATGTTTTGGTTTTTTTTCTCGTAATGGTTTCAGTAACTTTGGCATTCGTTTTTTCATATTTAACCTTTCATTTCTAATCTACAAAATTAGTTTGGCAATTTCTGTTCTTACAACCATTCTGTTTACATAATTCAAGCAAACTGAGTATATTATTATTATATTTCGTAATTAAAAATTTAGACAACATTTGAGATTCTCAACAAATTTCAACGCCATAACGTTGTAGTGGACATTATATGGTATGTCTATCATGGATTTTTAACGATCCACTGGAAATATGACTCTGAAATGCATATATGCATACAATAATAAAACGTAGAGGCCTTCAAGTTAACTATAATCCCTTTTAAAATTAACTATTTCCTTTTTAAATGAATTAATCCAAATAACGAGGATGCGAGCATGAAATAATTATTTTTCTTTTTAAGATAAGGATCAGAATAGCACATTATTTGGCTTATCAATCAAGTAAATCATACAGCTTATATATCTGACCTTACTGTCCAACCTGTAATATATTTCCGAAAGGACGTTTAAAAGTATTAATTCCAAAATTCCATCCCAAAACTGAAAATTAAATTCCAGCTCACAATCATCTTGAAGCAATTAATTCCTTCCGTTTCATAACTTCAAATTTTATGATGATTAAATCGAAATGATATTTTTTTAAATAAATTTAACTTAACTAAAATGAACTAAAAATTAATAAGGTAAACAT
The DNA here is from genome assembly GCA_030407085.1 of Trichopria drosophilae. Taxonomy (NCBI): domain Eukaryota; kingdom Metazoa; phylum Arthropoda; class Insecta; order Hymenoptera; family Diapriidae; genus Trichopria; species Trichopria drosophilae. The sequence continues at coordinate 192,339,462 of CM059582.1, forward strand.
TGATGAAGAAAAACCAGGAGAATGCACTATAAAGACACAAATATAAAAATAAATCAAAATTATGAAGAAAAGATTATTGAAATTCAATAACAACTACAATTTTTAAAATTAATGCAACTTCAGTAAAATTAACACATTGCATGAAATTGTATTCTCATATCAGAAAAGTGAATTTTGTGTATTTTATTAACCCAAAAGTAGATTTTAATGGTGAAAGAGAATCAAGAAATAAATAAAAATGATTCATTGAATTCCTGCTTTAGATAAAAAGATATGTATAGAAGATATTTTTTGTTTTCATGAAAAATATATTGAAATTATAAAAAAAAAAAGATTCATGAAATTATATCATACGAAAATGCGATTTTGAAAATGAATGCGGATTTATGTTATTAGCACGTCTAGTATACTAGAAAATAATGCGTCTCATAGAAAAATGAACAGCTATTATGTTTTGTTCAATTATAATAAAAGCGAAATATTGAATAAAGTGCATTGAGAAGATCCAAGCATCCAAATCCACTGCGTGCATATAATTGAAACGAAGCGAATTCCGCGTAGCAGCGCGCCGGCAGTCAACTTTCGCGGTATCCCTGATCGCGCCTGAATGCTCGAGAGGCGGAGTCTCGCGTGACGCGGCGGAAAGCGGAGGGAGAAGAAACGCGCCTTGAGTGGGATCGGAAATGTTGGTCAATTTGGCTGCGCAAGGTTCCTAATACACTGAGAGCACGTTGGGGAACAGTTATCCCAACAGCGTCAGCAGCGCTACTAATCAAAGGAAAACTCCGTGACTTCGCTTGAGCCAGCTGATATTCGAATTTGGGTGAGCTGCTCACCCAAAACAAATCGCACCACATGCGCGGACCACTGCGCCCCCCTTACAAAAGTTTGAAGCTCTCCCGCTCGTTGGTACTAAAGACAATCTATTGTAAACATGAACATGGACAAAAGTCAAGTTATTGGGTATTTTCCAAGACTTTTTTTCCATTGGCTTTTTTTTCCATGGCTCTTTTTTCCTGGCCTTTTTTTCCGGGTCTTTTTTTTCCCCGGCTGTTTAATCCTAGAACCCTTTGTTATAAAAAAGTTAATTTATGGAGGCTGTTCGATGCTAAGTGGCTTAAACATTTTGCATACAGATACGTGTATATCAGTTCCTTTTGTTTTATATTTTATATAAATTAAAAAAGATTAAAATATATCTCTATGGATAAGAAATATATGCAGGAACACAATTTCAACTAGCGAAAACAGCCATTATAACAAAATTCATGAACAATCACTTATCGACTGTACCTTTCTTGAACCTATTTCCCACAAGTATATGTGTATCAGTTCTTTATTTGTTTATATTACCTATATTAATAAAGAGTTGAAAACAGATTTAGATAGATAAGAAATATATGAAAGAATATAAACTTACTCAATGATATAACCTTCGTTATAGAAAAGTTAATCTACGGAGGCTGTTCGATGATGGCTTAAGCATTTTACATAAGGGTACATGTGTATCAGTTTCTTTTGTTTTATTTATAATATATATATTTTCCGTTGTTTACTTTTTAAAAATATAATATAAAACAAACAAATTGATACACATACATTTATGAAAAATATGTTCAAAGTCATTACACTCTACAAATGATTATACAGAAAGTTTGTTATAATGGCAGTTTTGGTTGGTTGAATGTATACTTCCGAATACATTTCTTATCTATATTAAATGTACATATTGTAAAATAAAAGTAATATAATTATTAAATATATTAATCAAATATATACATAAGTTTGCACATTTATGTGTATTTTGTTGGAGTAGGAATAATCTACAAAAGAGAAACAGGTAATTCATTAATTTTTTTACTTTATAATGTTATACTCCATTCAAGCTTATTATTTGCTAATAGTAGTTTTCGATACAAGGGTGTAAAAGTATTTTCTGCGAATGTGCGGGTTGTGGACTGAGCCGAAGGCGAGGGTCGCATGCACATTCGTCCAGAAAATAGTTTATGCCCATGTATCGAACAATATTTTTTGTTACAGTGTGAGAAAAGTGCATTTGAAAATGTAGACCAATGCGTAAAACCGCACTTTACGCACACTGCAACAAAAAGAATATTAAGGGTAAAATTTTATGTAGACGATCGTGATTCCGTATTTAAGTTTTAGGATAGATGTATATATTGTAGATACGATCTTGACAATCCTGAAAAAAAGCTGTTACTATTATTCATTTATATCAATGTAATTCATTTTAAGTGAAGACTAGTAAATATATTTTGCAATAGTTTACGTCATTCAATATAAGAATGAACATGTGTAAACACTGGCTCATAAGCGCTATACCGGCTATACCTAACCATCCTTCGGGTCAACAGTTTTCCCGCGCTTTGGTTTCGCCTTTCGCCCGACATTTTGGGTGAGCTGCTCACCCAAACTTGAGCGGGCTGGCGAGCCGACGAGGACGGTGCGCAGCATTACCGGGCAGAGGGCAGTAGTTCTCCCAACGTGCTCTCAGTGTAGGGATCCATACTTGCACTGAGAGCACGTTGGGGGAACAGTTTTCCCAACAGCGTCAGCAGCGCTACTAATCAAAGGAAAACTCCGTGACGTCGCTTGAGCCAGCTGATATTCGAATTTGGGTGAGCAGCTCACCCAAAACAAATCGGCTGCATGACCACATGCGCGGACCACTGCGCCCCCATTACAAAAGTTTGAAGCTCTCCCGCTCGTTGGTACTAAAGACAATCTATTGTAAACATGAACATGGACAAAAGTCAGTTTGTTGGGTTTTTTCCAAGACTTTTTTTCCATTGGCTTTTTTTTCCATGGCTCTTTTTTCCTGGCCTTTTTTTCCGGGTCTTTTTTTTCCCCGGCTGTTTAATCCTAGAACCCTTTGTTATAAAAAAGTTAATTTATGGAGGCTGTTCGATGATAAGTGGCTTAAACATTTTGCATACAGATACGTGTATATCAGTTCCTTTTGTTTTATATTTTATATAAATTAAAAAAGATTAAAATATATCTCTATGGATAAGAAATATATGCAGGAACACAATTTCAACTAGCGAAAACAGCCATTATAACAAAATTCATCAACAATCACTTATCGACTGTACCTTTCTTGAACCTATTTCTCACAAGTATATGTGTATCAGTTCTTTATTTGTTTATATTACCTATATTAATAAAGAGTTGAAAACAGATTTAGATAGATAAGAAATATATGAAAGAATATAAACTTACTCAATGATATAACCTTCGTTATAGAAAAGTTAATCTACGGAGGCTGTTCGATGATGGCTTAAGCATTTTACATAAGGGTACATGTGTATCAGTTTCTTTTGTTTTATTTATAATATATATATTTTCCGTTGTTTACTTTTTAAAAATATAATATAAAACAAACAAATTGATACACATACATTTATGAAAAATATGTTCAAAGTCATTACACTCTACAAATGATTATACAGAAAGTTTGTTATAATGGCAGTTTTGGTTGGTTGAATGTATACTTCCGAATACATTTCTTATCTATATTAAATGTACATATTGTAAAATAAAAGTAATATAATTATTAAATATATTAATCAAATATATACATAAGTTTGCACATTTATGTGTATTTTGTTGGAGTAGGAATAATCTACAAAAGAGAAACAGGTAATTCATTAATTTTTTTACTTTATAATGTTATACTCCATTCAAGCTTATTATTTACTAATAGTAGTTTTCGATACAAGGGTGTAAAAGTATTTTCTGCGATTGTGCGGGTTGTGGACTGAGCCGAAGGCGAGGGTCGCATGCACATTCGTCCAGAAAATAGTTTATGCCCATGTATCGAACAATATTTTTTATTACAGTGTGAGAAAAGTGCGTTTGAAAATGTAGACCAATGCGTAAAATCGCACTTTACGCACACTGTAACAAAAAGAATATTAAGGGTAAAATTTTATGTAGACGATCGTGTTTCCGTATTTAAGTTTTAGGATAGATGTATATATTGTAGATACGATCTTGATAATCCTGAAAAAAAGCTGTTACTATTATTCATTTATATCAATGTATTTCATTTTAAGTGAAGACTAGTAAATATATTTTGCAATAGTTTACGTCATTCAATATAAGAATGAACATGTGTAAACACTGGCTCATAAGCGCTATACCTAACGATCCTTCGGGTCAACAGTTTTCCCGCGCTTTGGGTTCGCCTTCCGCCCGACATTTTGGGTGAGCTGCTCACCCAAACTTGAGCGGGCTGGCGAGCCAACGAGGACGGTGCGCAGCATTACCGGGCAGAGGGCAGTAGTTCTCGCAACGTGCTCTCAGTGTGGAATGGTGACTATGAAAAATAAAAAAACGAGCGTTGCGCCCGCTACGGCAAAGATAGCAGGCCGATTGCTGAGTGGGAGACACGGCTGCTTTACCATCAGAGGGTATACTCTGATGATAAAGTAGTTCGTCGATTGTATCTGACTGGGTTTTCCGTAGTTTTCCCAGACCCCGTGCAAATGCGATACAGAGGGGTCAAGTCGCTCTACGGGGCGCAGTAATGGGGGGACTGGCTCTGGTTGGGTGATCCTTGTGTTTGTCTAAAAAAAGTATTGTCTTGTAATGTCTTTGAAAGTCTGTCCGACCAATCCACCCGAGAGCCGACCCGCGAATAGGCTAAACAAAATGTCATTAAAGCGGGGGATAATTCCTTTCCTTTATCCTTTTTTATCCTACTATTACTGTGTGAATGTAGCCAAAAAATAATTGTTTACAATAAAGGACATGAAAATAGCAATTTTTCATACTTTTCTTTTGTACCATCGTGCATTTATGATCAAAATGATTTTTTTATTAAACACGTACATTAAAAATTTCAGTATCTACAACTTTCATTCTATGCACTTTATGCACGCGAAGCACGGTTTTAGAGTCATTATTGATTATCCCAAAAAAACTTTCGATTGTGCCTATTTGTTTTTTAAACCTTCATATCTCCGTAAATATTGAACGTACAGCATTACATAAAAGCAAAGGAAAATTGTTGGTAATTTCATCCTCTACAACTTTTATTTGAAGCGTTTTGCTATCCGAATGGTCATTTTTTATTTATAAGCGAAAAACGTTTAAAGCGATATTTTTCGAGTTATTTCGGAAAAACCTATTTTTTGGACACATAGCAGCTTATAGGGATGAGGACTTTTGAGAGAGTAAAAAGTACAAGATAAGTTTGTTTCCAAAATTTTCAGCCAACTAATAATTTTTAAATACAAATCGTATTATACATACGTTTTTTAATTTTCTCTGTAGAAGTCTTATATTACATATTATAATTTAGTATTTATTAATAAAAAGTCTTTTAAGATGGTTCAAACTCTGTTTAGTGTAAAAAATGTAAAATTGGACTATTATAAATGTATTTTGTCTTACAATTTTTAATATTTTTCATCGATGATTTTTTTTCTATGCATATTTTGTCATTTTAAACTTCTGACATGGATTTGAAAAAAGTGGTAAAAAATGGAAAATTATGAACTGATAAAAAATTACAATTTGTACATTTGTACCGCCCTGTATGTTTTTAGGTCGAAAATGATGAGAAAACAAATAAAAACAAGCTGAAAATTAAAATATAAAGAGGTAGAAATAATGGTGGTAACACCCTTCAATGAGAAAAACGACAGAAAATAAATTGAATCTGTATAAAACATTTTCCTATATAACAAAACATTAAAATTAATATCTTAAAAATATATAAATATAAAACATTCTCAACGCGATTGTCGAGTTTTCAGGATTAAAATCTACAAGGAAAAAAATGTGACGTTGAACGTACAATTAGGATGTAACTAATGTTATTTTTACAAATTCGTTTTTGTCATATAATCTATGCAATAACTTCGTACGATTTTCCGACGGGAAACTCGTGTATACGAGTGCCCTGTCCGAATCCGTCGGATTGCTGCCAGGAAAAATTCTATCGCACGGCAGAAAATGAGCTTCGCCGTCGAAACATTCGGACGATCGCGGTAAATGCATATATATATACTATAGAGTATGTGCACGACATAAAGTGGCGCCGTCTGGTGGGCAATTGGTGAGATTCTCGGGTTCCTTTTAACATGTAATGTGTATTATGAAAATTAAAAAAAAAGTATTATTACAAGAAAGGAGGTTGATATAAGTGTTTAATAATATTTTAGTAAACACTTATCCAAACACTTACCAAAAAAAATTATAATTCCATGGCAGAATCATGGATGTTATTTTAAAGACAGGTTTTTTGGGAATTAGCCATTCCATTGAATTTTTATTACCAACGATAAAATAGGGTGAAGCTTTGGTAACTGCTCAGCATGTCCAACATGTTGAAGAAATTCAAACACATAATAAATCTATTATTAATAGCTATGTGGTTCGACAAACATCTGTCACATCTTCGCCGTACAATGTGCAATTGGAAGTATGTATATATTTATTTTTTACTTAAAGTATAAATTGTTTCTTTATAGAATATTGAAATGTACAAATAATTGTATAAAATGAGATTGTGGTAAGTCTGGTAAAAATGAAAGAGTACGGTATTTTTATTTTTCCAAATTCACTCTTTCGATACGCTTAAAATTGTGATGAAAACGTAAATATAGAAAAGATAAATATATAGTAGGAAGGATAGATTACATTGAGGTTCATTTAATATAATTTTGAATGTCTATGCAGATTGACAAAAATCGTCATGTCACCAGTGCTCACTGTACTTGTGTTGCCGAAGCATTGTGCAGATGTAAACACATTTATGCCCTTATATACTTCATTAATTCTGATCGCAGCGTTTCAAAAACTAGTATCGAACAAGAATGGGGTAAACCATCAGTAAGTCAGCTGGGGAAATCTCTGTATTCCAAGCCGATGGAAATTTGTCAGATGTTTCCAAGGAAAAAGATGAAACCAACGGTCGAATTTCACCTGAAACCTACAGACTTTGAGGAAAGTCATAAATGTTGTCTCCGAGTTATTGTAAATGAAAATAACCGAACCGTTGAAGAAAGGATATGTCGTTTAATCTTGTACAAGTCATTGCAAGAACGCGTTGCAAATATTGAAACCGAATGCATCAAAACTTCCATTGATAGTTTAATGATAATGTCGCAGGAAAGTGAAATGTATGGTAAAGAAGTACCTGAATTAGATGACCAATTAAAGAATTTTTACCAAAAATATGTCTGTTTGGAAGATGAAGATATTGTGAAGTTATGCTCAGAAACTAGAGATCAGAGTAATTCACCGGAGTGGTTCGATGCCAGAAAATTGCGAATAAGTGCTAGTTCCAAGGCTCATTCCATAAAAACTAGAACTAAGAAAGATTTGAATCTTCTTGTGGACGAATTCCTGAAGCCAAGGAAGGTAGTAAATAAAAATGTAGAATATGGTCTAAGGAAAGAGAAATCGGCAATCGAAGAGTATAAAAAGCGACATGACGTTCATGTATTTCAAATAGGAGTTTTTGTATCCCCAGCGCAGCCATGGTTGTGTGCATCGGTCGATGGAATAGTTATCGAAGATGATTGTATCACCAAATTAGTAGAAATTAAGTGCCCTATAACCTGCAAAAATGTCAAGGTATACGACTCAGAAAATGAAACTCTGAACGTAAAGTACTTGGAGATCATCGATCATAATATAGAACTAAAGGCAAGCCATCAGTATTTTCGCAGTGTCAGATACAAATTTACGTTACTGGCACAATGATATGTGATTTATTCGTCTGGTCACCTCACGGTTCGTGTACAGTGGAAGTACAGAAATGAAATGTTTTTAAAAAATGTTATTCCACAGTTAAATAAATTTTATTTCTCATTATATTTGAAAGCTTTGTGTGAAGAGGAGAAAGAAAATTAAAAATTTATTATTCAATTATTTCACAGATTGTGTTTTGTTTGTTTACAGTTGAACTGCATACATTATACATATACGTTGATAATTAAGTGCTGTAAGAAAAATGTGATAAATGAGTTAAATATTCGGTTACTTTAAATACATTTATTTTAACAGTTTACATGTAAAAAATGTTCTTATTTATTACCTACTAAATACATCACATTATTCTATTACAATAAATAAATACATAATTTTATGTATCAGTCGTTTTTAAAATAGGAGGCTGCAAATTGACTAATACACAAGCCATAAATACAATTTGATCGGCATATGGTAACATTGAAATACTAAATTTTGATAGAATGCGATATGTTTTGATCCTCTGCATAATTCTTTCTATATGAAATCGTATGCTAGCGACTTTTTGAGTTTCCTGAACTTCTTCTGCCGAAAAATGATTATTTCGCAGAAAAGGAGGCATCACAACTAAGATTCCTTTACCGGTATCATCTAATGCTGTCTTTATTTCAGGAAATCCTTTATCGGCAAGAACTACATCACCTGGCTCCAAAAAATTTAAGAACCCAGATTGGTTTGTTATCTGAGCATCAGTAGTTCGTCCACCAAAGCATTTCGACACAAATGAAATAAATCCATTTGGTGTGCATCCCACCAGAACTTTTAAAGTATATCCCTTTTTATAATGGGAATAAAAATGTACACGTTGTGAAATTAGTGGCGGTTGCTCTACTGGAAACTCAGTGCAGTCAATAATGACACGACAGTTCTTGTAAGACTGCTTAAAACTGTCTGGCATTGTCGACTGAATGGTTTCTTTCGGAGGCCACATGACAAATTTAGCACATGCTTGCGATAAACAGTCCAGAATTGAATAAAACATTCTGGAGACTGTTGTTCGGTGAACACCAAATAAAACACCCAGCGACGAAAAAGAAAGTCCAAGTTTTATTTTAAACAAAAATATTAATAATCGATTTTCATTTTTCATGACCGATGTATCGCATTCTATTAGAACTTTCAGTAACAGATTGAATGATGCAAAGCTAACTCCTGCAAGATCAATCAAGTCTTGATCATCTGTTATTAAAGTTAACTCGTGAAAACCTGATTTACGCTTAAGTAAAGATTCAGTATTTATCTCAGTTGGATTCGGACCGACTAATTTATCAGCGAAGAAAATAGTCTCACCACAACCTCGATCAACGCAGTCTTTCTTTTTCGCAAAGATTTTCTTTTTCGATGACACTGGGATGCAGGCTTGTGTTTCAGCCACTGAAACTCCTCCAGCACTATATCGATTGCACATGAAAATGTTTAAGTCACTAGTCGAATCGTCTAAGAAATCTACTTGGGTTCCGACACTTTGTGATGTACATTCTGGTGAAACATCCATATCAGTAGCAACTAATTGTTCGGGTTGGATTACTTGCGACTGAATTTCCACTGAAGGTTGGAATGAGCAGATTGAGACTCCAACGGTAGATTTCAAATTTCGATCCATGGTTCTCTGAAACCTAAAAATTAACGATACTATTAAAAAATTATACTTCTATAAACTAAAAAATAAGAAAGTTTACATAAACTTCTTTAATTTCTCTTTAAAATATATGTAATGAAAATGATAAGTTAAGTTGTTGAATAACAAGTGACAATAATTTATTTGAAATTAATTCGTTATTGGCTATGAACCAGATATGTACTGTAATTACATTAAGCGTTCCAAGGAAAACATTCGTTTGCAGAGGTTACGTATGCACACGTGTGATCGTCTGATTAAATACGAACACAGAAGATAATAGTTGATATTTGCGAATACACACCGAACACGACAGAAGATCGTAATGCATATCAACAACTCTACTATTACCTGTCAAGTGAATTTTGTCTTGATTTTTCTGTACTGGTAGTTGGACCATATTCCTTGAGAAAAATTGATGGTACAAAACTCGGGCTTCGAGGATGGTTCGACTGTTTATTCCCAATAAAGTGTCTGCTGCATATCTGAGATGACGTAGTTGGTTCCCATGCAGATCAATCAGCACTTTAATAAGTATATTTATTACTTAAAAATCTATACAAACAAACTTCATATTACATACATTGTAATTGCTATGGTACTTACTTAACTCTTTTAACAGCTTTCAACCATTTTTCTCGTTGTATGGAACGATAATCTCTCACCGGCCAAGTATGAAATTTATATTGTTCCTGGTGGTGCATTAACATTATTATTTCTGCAGCCCACCACGCAGCAGAACTTCGATGCTTTTTTCGCAGTCATAATTTTTAAGAGATAGTTTTTAAGAGATAATTTTTAAGTCATAAGTTTTAAGAGTAAGCTTTACTCCGTTTTCAGTGTACAGGTTATGTTTACTTCTTCAAATTTATGTACAATCCGTTTCACATACAAGTTTATCGGTAGAGGTGTTTGAAAATAAACATTTTAAGAATTTAAATACTTTCAGGTTTGTTTTGATATTATTGCAAGCACTACTTGACTTTCTAATAAATATTCCCTAATAGATATAAACATTGATACGTGCGATTACACCCGACAATTTCCAAATTCCGCCGCTAGTTTCGCAACAATCTTCTTCCGCCCCCCTTCTATAGCCACGAATTTCGGGTGGACTCTTGGCGATCTCGGCCATCTTCGGCCTCCCCCGACTGACATGCATGAATATTGTCGCTCCTATACATGTGTATGCACACATGCAAACAAAATTTTGGTGCCCCGCTAAGAACCCCTCGAGAAAATTTTTGGTACGATACTGACGAGCGAACTTCGTAATATCGTCAACAGAGGTCATTCCAATCAGTGCACTTAAAAGTTGTATGTGCCGCCACAGTCAAATCTGACTTTTGGAAAGAACACCCTTGGGTGTCATATATCTACTCAAAATTTCCTGTCATCATTTTTGAACGATATATAATTAATTTTCTACGTCTATGCCTTCAAGACTTTTAGATGTACAAAAATAACAAATAAATAATTTAAAAACTACATCTTGGCTTTATTCCATTACAATAATCAACGATATAAGAATTTAGATCCAATTCCTTTTTTCGACGGAAGTTATATCAACGATATAAGAATTTAAGTCAGCTAATTCCTCTTTTCGATGGGAGTATTATCATTCATATAAGAAAATACAATTTAGGCTGCAAATTGTGATAAAGATATGTTATTAATTACATTTTGTACTCTTTAAAAGTAATATTATTAGTTTGGTACTCATCGGTTGCTTCTTTTCAAGAAAAAATGCATTTTTTGTTTCTTCGTCGAAAGTCCACTCGGAGCCCAATTTCACCAGTGTTTTGTATTAACTTTTTCATTACCTTAAAAGTAACTAATTAATATCAAACTACTTGGAATAGTTTCAGAAGAGTAAAATCTACCAATTTTCATGGTTGTATTAGAATTTTTAGCACAATTTCCATTTATGTGCTTTAACCAAACCTGATAAAAAACAGTTGCTTGGTATGCAATAAAAATTGAAATTGTGCTAAAAATTCTAATATAACCATGATACTTGGTAGATTTTGCTCTTCTGAAACTATTCCAAGTAGTTTGATATCAATCAATTGTTTTTAAGGTGGTGAAAAAGTTAATACAACATTTTGATGAAATACGACTACAAGTGGACTTTTCCCAAAGAAACAAAAAATGCATTTTGTATTAACTTTTTCAACCTTAAAAACAATTGATTGATATCAAACTACTTGGAATAGTTTCAGAAGAGTAAAATCTACCAAGTTTCATAGTTATATTCGAATTTTTAGCACAATTTCCATTTTTATATGATTTAACCAAACCTGTTAAAAAACAGTTGCTTGGTATGCAATAAAAATTGAATTTATGCTAAAAATTCTAATATAAACATGAAACTTGGTAGATTTTGCTCTTCTGGAACTATTACAAGTAGTTTGGTATCAATGAGTTGCTTTTCAGTCAATGAAAAAGTTAATACAAAATGCATTTTTTGTTTCTTTGTGAAAAGTCCACTCGCAGTCGTATTTCATCAAAATGTTGTATTAACTTTTTCACTGACTTGAAAGCAACTTACTGATATCAAACTACTTGTAATAGTCTCAGAAGAGCAAAATCTACAAAATTTCATGGTCATATTAGAATTTTTAGAACAATTTCAATTTTTATTGCATACCAAGCAACTGTTTTTCATCAGGTTTGGTTAAAGCACATAAAAATGGATATTGTGCTAAAAATTCTAATATAGCTATGAAACTTGGTAGATTTTACTCTTCTGAAACTATTCAATGTAGTTTGATATCAATTAGTTACTTTTAAGGTAGTGAAATAGTTAATACAAAACACTGGTGAAATTGGGCTCCGAGTGGACTTTCAACGAAGAAACAAAAAATGCATTTTTTCTTGAAAAGAAGCAACCGATGATTACCAAACTAATAATATTACTTTTAAAGAGTGCAAAATGTAATTAATAACTTATCTTTATCACAATTTGCAGCCTAAATTGTATTTTCTTATATCAATGATAAAACTCCCATCGAAAAGAGGAATTAGCTGACTTAAATTCTTATATCGTTGATATAACTTCCATCGAAAAAAGGAATTGGATCTAAATTCTTACATCGTTGATTATTGTTATGGAATAATCAACGATCAGCTGATATAACTGTTGTAGGTTATGACGTTCTGATGGAACTGTTCGCAATGGGACAAGAGAAAGAGAGTGAGAGAGGAAAATAGCGCGCATGTGTGCACGAAAAAGAAACATACAGATAGTATTTCCAACTGTCAAACACGTGGATGTAAACATTTCAAAAGTGTCTGGCGGTACTATCTAGTTAGTAAAAACCGTGCATCTCAGAAGCTTACTATCTAAAGATAGTAAATGCTACCAACTGGTGATGACTAGGTCAAATTTTACTATCTAATTAGTAAATTTTACTACTTTAGTGATTGCGCCAGCCAACTATTTTTCTCCGTGTATGTTCGGGAAATACCGCGTATTTTCAGAATGTTTAGGATGAAATCCGAATATTGAAGATTCTAATTAGGATAAAAGTCAATTATTCGTCGTATCTACGAAAAATCTACTAAATATAACATTCTGTTGACGGTATCCTCTGTAGATTCCAGAAATATCGCGTATCTTTACAGGATATTTAGGATAAGAGTCGAATATTCGTCGAATCTACGAAAAATGTAAGCAATATAACATTCGGTTGCTGATGTCCTCTGTAAATCCCGGAAATATCGCGTATATACTTAGAATATCCTCAGAATATTAGGTATATTAATGGGATATTCAGTATCAAATTGGGATATTCGTATGATATCATGTGCCATCTGGGTAAATGTACTGCACAACTAACTATCATGAAGTAATTTAGGTTTAGCAATAACATAGGGATGCTTTATATACCAATCACTTAATACCAATAGTTGAAGTAAGAGGGTGTATTTTCGGAAGATGAATGTACTAAAATGAGGATATTAAATTTTAATGGATTTAACATCAATTGAAACTTAAAAATTATTTAATTTAAATAAAGTAAAATAAACGCATATCAAATGTAATCACTAATTGTGAATGTTTACAAACCATCTATAATGTCAAAATCTTTTCAATTGTAAAAAAGATATAGTTTGTAAAATATGAGAAAGTAATAAAATTGTTCGGCTATGTTATATTTATCTCAAACCTGTATGTAGTCCTCATTAATTACTTATTGCCAAATGACAGAGTATCAAATGTTTACTAAACGCAATCAAAAACTAATTTATGAAATAATAAAATATAACATAGATTTTCAGAGCATAAAAGAATATTGAAAGGAAGTGCACCTATAAGTTAATTTTTTAAAACAAGACTTTGTGTCCAATTCTTAGTATTGGTTTCGAAAATCAAAAAATTGAATGTCGTTTACGTTGAAACTAGAATTATCTGTGATTTAGCAGGTATATATATGAAAAATACACGGAGAAAATGCACAAATGATGAGTATAAACTAACAATACATATATGTATCCTATAGGAGTTTGTTAATGTTTTATTCTACATTTCTTATTTTTTATCCGTCATTTTTTATACACCTGTTGATCATTTTTTTCAAAATTATCCTTTTGAATACCGATGCCTATTAAGTAATTCACTTTAATTTATTAAAAAACAATAACGAAAGATGAATGAAGTAGCTCTGCCATTGGTGGTTCCAACATTGTATGAAATATTTATTTAAAACTTCCAGAAAATGCTTTAAAAATGCAACCAATAAATGTAAAGTTTTATATTCACATTTTTACCAATTTTCATAAAGGATTTCTTATAAAATATTTTCTCAAACTTTGATAAATCATAATTATCCACATACCTCAGAAAATAACTTTCAACTAGGTGTTGTGGAAAGTTTTACTTGCACCATATGAAAATATGACTACAAAAAGGTTTCCACATAAAAAATATAGTAATTTAAGTTTGTTACTTCCTTAAACAGGTATAAACTAAATGTAAATATAAAAGGTTTTGTTTTTATCAAAAACTTATTACTGAGATGTAAATGATATCCGTAAAATGTTGCTATTTTTATAAAAATACTCCTTTTGCGACAATAAAAATACGAAAAGTTTATGCACACAAAAAAAATTGTAAAACAGTGATAGAAATATATCGTTGTTTTGTTAACGGTACATATACCTGCATTACTTATTGCACAGGTCTCTTAGGTTTTCCGAGAATGTAAGAACCCATTCAGTCATTTGTTAAAAACACATTCCTAAATACACCCAGGAAAGCGAGAAAAGCTTATACATGCATGATATAGGAGAGAAAAAACAACCATCGACCCAAATCCTCCTAAAATGGCAGTGCTCAACGAGTCTGCGATCCAAGCCAAAATTCTAAAAGTTATTTAAAAATGTTAAAATAGGCCACTGAAAGAGAACTGGCGTTGAATACGGAAAAGATCGTTGCATCGTTGAACTTACGCCATCAGACACCTATAATATAATTAATGATTAAACGAACTTACCTTAAGTGAAGTTCTACCATAATTATGCGATGTGCTTCGTCCGAAAAGATTAGTTGAAACATGTAGTTACACGCCCAAGTGTTACCACTCATGCACTAAAGTTAAGATTTATTTTATTAAATTTTTGAATACCTATACCTATTCGTCATCTTTCCACTGTTCTTGTCATATAGTTCAGAGTTTAAATAGATTATTATATTTTTTATATTTCCAGAATTGATTTTTGGGAATATTTAAATGGGGTGGTAGGGAGTTACTAATCTTTTCGGACGAAGCACATCGCATAATTATGATAGAACTTCACTTAAGGTAAGTTCGTTTAATCATTAATTATACTCGGGCTTTGTCCTCAAGATTAGTTGAAACAACATGTAGATCTTGAGAGTAAATTCGAGAAATATACAAAAATATATAGAAAATACGAACGACATAACGTGAATATTGTTTATTCAAGAACATTTAAAAACATAATTGGTTAACAATTAGTTAAACCTCGTCTTTTAAAATTATGACGTATTGACAACCGAAATGGCTAAGAAAATGTCATCATTATTCAAAATTGTTCTATTATAGAATTTTGTAAACGTATTAGAAGTACCGCTCCAACCTGCGGTTTTTCTTATTGTATCTAAATTTACATCCACTTTACAAGCATTTGCCGTAGACGCATGACGGGTGGAATGAGCTGAAAATATTGAAGTATCTATTCCACTGTCATGCAATGTATCTTTTATCCAACGACTTATACTTTATGAAGATACTACCTTGTGTGGTTTTTTAAAACTAATAAAAAGGTTATTCTCTTTGCGCAGATGTTGTGTTTTTTCAATATAACATATTAAGGTTTTTGCAGGACATATTTCCGGTTTTTGTTCAAAATAGGGTAGAAATAGGACAGGTTGTTTACGTCCTATCGCAGATGTTTTAATTAAATCGGGGATCTTTATCAGTAATTTTGTTGATAATCTCTCTATATTTTTAATATTAATTTTTGAAATAGTTTGTACCCTATGTGCTGTTACTAACGCAAGTAATGTAACGCATTTCTTTGACAAACACTCAAGAGTCAAGTCTTCATTAGGATAACGAGAACCTAAAAAAATCAAGACACATGTTGGATCCCAAGTAATGTTGTACTTGGGTAAAGGAGGTCGAAGCCTAAATACGCCTTTAAAAAATCTTTGAATTCTGTCATCTTTAGAAATAATTGGGCTTGTAATCAATGATAAAGCTGCCCTATAGCTATTTAAGGTTCCGTATTGACTTCCATCATTAAACAATTTCGTTAGGAAATCCATTATTAACGGGATGGATGTATCGTATATATCAGTTTTCCTCTCTTCACAAAATTCAAACCATTTTCTCAAGCATCATATTATTTGAAAGAATTGTCGGAAAGAGATTGTAGCATTATTTCGACTGCAGAAGCCGGCACGTTTCGTTTTAATAATGCAGTCCTGACAATACTCCGGCCACCAGGGTAAGTTGTGAATGAATTTGTCGGTCTCATGGTTGTGTTGGCCACAAAGGTACAACTATGATTCCCTTAGCTTTATCTAATATAATTTTTCTCAATACTTTCAGTATAATGGAAAAAGGTGGGAATGCATAAAAATAGAAAGTTGACCAATTCAAAGTGAAAGCATTAATTGCAAAAGCATCTGGATCTTTCGCCCATGGAACATATTTGTCACATTTCTTATTAATCCGGCTTGCAAATAGATCAATTTAAGGATCCCCGAAATTATCTAATAACTGATTAAAAGCTGATCTAGATAGTTTCCATTCAATATCTGGATGCGTTCATCTAGATTCATAATCTGCAATCTGATTGTCCTTTGATTTTATATAAGACGCATATATGAAAATTTTTCTGACCTCACACCATTGCCAAATATCTCTTGAAATTTAAGTGAGATGGGGATATTGAACACCACCCATTCGATTTATGTAGGATATAGCAGTAGAATTATCGAGTCGCATAAGTATTTGACAATTTGAGCGGTTTTTAGCAAATATTTTCAGACCAAAAAAAGTTGCTAATAATTCCAAGCAGTTAATGTGCATTTCTCTTTCGGCGTCAGACCACTGACCACTAGCGGTTTCATTATTACAAGCAGCTCCCCGTCCAGTGTTTGAGGCATCAGAAAAATTTTCAATGACGTAATTATCATCTCTCATTCTATGCATTGAATTTTCTATACCCTGAATCCACCAGATGAAATCGGGTAATAATGAGCTAGGTATGTTCATGTATTTATCGTAATCTATTCCATTTTTTAAGTTCAAATACTTACAGCGTTGAAATTGTTTGGTATATAACCAACCATACTCAATGCCGGGACAAGCGGAAACAAGTAAGCCTACCAGTTGAGCAAATTTCCTAATAGTGCATCGATTAATATTTAAGAAATGTTGTAATTCATTTTTAACGTAGGACTTCTTTTCTGCTGGTAGTTTGATTAAATAATTATGCGAATCAATAACGAAGCCTAAAAATTTACACGACGTATTAGGTTTCAGTGTACTTTTTTCGTAGTTAATAATAAACCCTAGAGCAATCAATAATTTTTCTGTTGTCTTAACATTATTGATACATTCATTACTTGTACGACTCACTAACAATATATCATCTAGATATATTGAAGACATATAGCCGCCCATTCTTAATAATTTAATGACTTGCTTCATTAACTTTGTAAAAATGTAGGGAGCTGTATTTAAACCAAATGGTAAAACGTTAAATTCGTATAACTTTCCTTCAAAAACAAATCGTAAATATTTCCTAGAATCCTCATGAATCTTGATTAATAAATAGGCATCCTTGAGATCCAAAGTAGACATAAAACAGTCGTTTGAAATGAGTTTAGGGGCAATACGCAAATCCTCAATTTTGAAATGATCGGTATTAATATAAATATTAAGGGCTTTCAAATTTAGTATAAATCGAGTTTTACCATTTGGTTTCCGTACCAGAAATATACTCGATATTTTTCATCACACTCTGAGATTGCTCCTATGATTAGAAGGTTATGTATTGAATCTTTTAATTTTGTTTTTTCTGAGTTTGAATAAACTAGTTTTTTCACATTATAATTTTGAATTATTGGTCTATTAAAGGTTAATTTATACCCCTGAATCTAATACAAAATTGTCTGATCCTCCGTGAGAAATGACCATTGTTTATAAAATTTAGACAATTGTCCAGCATATTTTACCGAATCTAACGTCGTAATTGTTGTTTCGGCTGACTCAATGATTGTTTCGATGAGTTCGCGCGATGGTTGTTGCGATAAGAAACAGGCTGACGACTCCTTGGTGGTCCCTGCTGCCTGCGTGCTGGAACCGGAGTTTTCCAGTTTAAATTTTTTGGAGTGGGTGGTTTGTTAATTTTCCTTGTATCTTGATGATTTGAATTAGAACTAATTCTGATTTCAGTTTATGATTTAGAAACTGCTTTGGCAGCTTTTAGGGTATCGGCCAATTTTTCTCCAAATAAATATTTATCGATTCTTGTCTCCGACAGCAGTTCCTTTACCTCTTTTTTTAATGAGTAAAATCGGAAGTTTCGTCGTGTTACTGATTCTGCGTATTGAAGATCACATAGCAACCGTCCGGTATCCATTAGCTGCTTTAATAATGAATTATTTTTCTCCTTTGAATTCAACTGTAATGTAATGGCTTCTCCTAAACATGAAATTGCACTAGCTAATTGTTTCTGTTCTGATTCTATACCCTTGTCTCTTTTCATCACTGTTTCCGAAACAGCCACTTTTATCTCAGGATTGAGTAAAGGAGCACCGATGGCCTTACAATTTGCAGGTAACAAATATTTCTAGCACAATTCCTTACGAGTTTCCTTTTTCAAAACCGTAGTAGCTATATGTTCAAAACGATAGCTATTTCTCCGTGAATATCTGCGGCATATTTTTCCAATATGCAAGGCTCATCTCTCCAATATAGCTAAGACTTCTTGGTCTAATTCGATTGTAGCGATGTCTTGAATGTGGGCATCTTGTTGTTCATCCTGGTTTTCATCCTGGTTTTCAATATTTTCAGAGAGATTGTTCTCTTCCGCATTCAACAGTACATTCATAGAAGTTATTCTATTTTCAATATTATCATTATCTGAGATAACAGAATTGATATTTGTTGAACCCTCTGCAAGGTTAGAATTCGATGCGTGGCCTTTAGGATCGCCGTCGTTACCAGCCATCACTAAATAGAATATATAGAATTGAATAATTCTAGAACGGTATTTTATTATAACTATTGCGTTCATTTAAGATGTGTTAGGCAGCCCCATAGACTGCCCTGCATCCGAACGTAATGAATAACAAATTTTAAAATGTAGTGAGACAGTCCCTGAAACTGCCCTGTCTACAATCTAATAAAGTGATTTATTTACTCTCATTACTGGAAATAACTTAAACTATATTAAAATGTACGGAAACAGTCCCATAAACTGTCCTGATTACATAGTATTGTTATTCCACATGTCAAAAAATAAAGGTTATTAACCTCCTCGGCATTCCGTCTGTTTTGGAGAATCTGGTGTTGTAAATTCGTGATTCCTACGCAATCGATTCCTTTTCCGTTCCAATTTTCTAAATTTCCTTAACAAATAATCCTCCGAATCTTTTGAATGGTTTCTTTTCAGCATGATTGAAAAAATTCGTGTTGAGTGGTTAAGCACTAAAACGTGAAATGACAGGAACAGTGGAAAGATGACGAATAGGTATAAGTATTCAAAAATTTAATAAAATAAATCTTAACTTTAGTGCATGAGTGGTAACACTTGGGCGTGTAACTACATGTTGTTTCAACTAATCTTGAGGACGAAGCACGAGTATAAATAATGTTATTTGCGCGGAATATTCCTGGGACGAAGAATAGCTTTTGGAAACGAAATTTCGTGTTGCCTTCTATTTGAATAAATGCTCACGCACACCGAGTCATTCTTAACAACTCATGTATTTCCCAAATTATAGTGTGCATATGTAGAGTCTGAAGAATTCGTGAGGTAGTAGCTTATTGTAGTAAAAAGATTTTGATACGTAATTTGTGGGAAATGACTGGAGAATTCTTGATGAAGCAGCTTATTGTAATAGAAAGAAGAAAGATATGCATACCTTTTATCACATTTATTTTTTTTCGATTTAAAGAAAAAGAGCGTAGTTCTAGCGTCTTGGGTTTTTTTGCCTTACCAGCCAAGAGAAACGAGCACTTTCTCTGCGATTTTTCTTTAGGAATGAATGCTTGATTAACAAAACGATTCAAGCTCCTTTTTTGTAGATAATTGTCTGATGATCAATCGCTAATTAAGACAGTGTTTCTATGAAATCAGTATAAATAAAATAAGCGAGTGACTAAAAACTAATATTGTTCGCCTATCACAACCTTCAAAACGGCATGAATCTGCAACATTCGAAGTTGAAAATTATAAGGATTCTAACGGCCAAGTTTCTTAAAATTTCTGTGAATGACAAACAATGTGAAGGGCACCGGGAGGAGTATTATTTGAGGGATTGGTTTATTTGAGCTTTCCTTTTATTTCTTCACTAGTAATAAACACCCCATTTGTAAATCAGTCTCTAACCTCGATGCTTTTTTTCTCCTCCAGTATCTACCTCAGAATTTGATTTGGCTAATTTAATTAGTCAGTTGGATGTAGAAGAATTCCAAGGATTGTCAACCAATTTCTGGAATGACGTCCTGGAGGTATTCCGAGCTGAGTCGATAGCTCCAGAAGCATCGAGTGAGGAGACCACGACCTCAGCGGAATCCAAAACAGGGCGTCAAATTATGGATTGCGCCTCCAAAGCGGCTACTCCGCATCGGAATCCCAGTATGGTGCCCGATCATGTTGCGGATGAAGAAACGATGGAGGGCACATACGTCAGTCCAATTGTCGTGAACGACAATAGCGGCACTTTCAAGAAACCTAAAATATTCCATTGTGCTCAATGTTTTAAGCGATTCACGAACCTCCGCCAATACCAAAGGCACATCCGGAACCACCTTATGGTACGGTTCCGATGCAACCGATGCCAGCTATTTGTAGATATGCATGATTTTTACGCGCGACGACATCCGTCTCTGTGCAGACGAATCGCTTTCTTGTACCCAGGTCGAATTTAAGTTTCTTTTCGGAAGAAACGTAAATAAGTCTGGTACAAAAGAGGCTAATTGTCTGTGCTTGTACATAAGTTAAGATGTAATGGGGCGGAGATATTTCATATTATAGGTTAAATTAATTAAATTTTATCCGGAATCCACTGTGTTATCCTTTGCCAATATCCTGAACCTACTCAACTCAATCTCGATGCGCTTTAAATTCTATTGACAATGACAAACAAGCTTTTGAGTTGCAATGCATAACATGCTTTAATGAGTACTTGAAACTTGTCAACATTTTATATGTACTTTGTATAAGCAAGCTGTAAAAACGGTTGAGCAAAGATGAGCATTCGTTTTATAGAATATTGAATTGGATATTATCGATGAGTCTGTAGTGAGATAAATTTTAGCTAATTTCGCTTGTATATTCGTTTACGATGGAAACATCCTGCGCACTATTGCTCTTCTTAACACCGGCTTTGCGCAATTAGGACCGGGAAAGTGATTTTTCACTTTATATATCTCACGAAGACTACGCCATTACAATGTGCCGCGAAGACTATGCTATTTGACCGGTATCGACGAAGACAAAGCCATTTCACCGTTATCGGCAAAGACCATAATTTTAATGTCGTGATTTTTATTTAAAACATTTCAAGGTTTCATAACTATAATGGATTAAACAACGAAAACATAAATTGCGAACAAACTATGTTTAAAAATTTCATTTTCATAAACGTTTGTGAATAGCTAGTAGTTTATTCATTATTCATATGACCCAAACAATTTCAGTGAAAAGCATTATAAAATAACAAATGCTTGCTATCGTGAGCCAATCGGGCAGGCATGGCTTTTGCACGGGATTCCCTGCGTGTAGTTTCATCGATCCCACAAAAGACTTTCCATTGTGAAGAATAGTAATCGGCATACAAGGCAGATCTGCACCACCAAGCCTTGCTGATAATTCCAGTACACGGAGAAAAATGTGAAGCTCTATAGGTCGGGCAATGGAGACAGTGCTATGCGTCTTGCGCTTCCACCGCACGATGGCGTTCCGCCCTTGGTCACAGAAGTGTGTTATGGGAATCGCTAGAGCCGCTTGCAGGCACTCTGTATGTCAGTGCCCGTCAGGCAATCACAGAATTCTACAATTCAATCGCAAGTTTTAATGCTCGCCATTTCTTAGATTCGTTCCAGGCATGTTTTTTGTTCGAGTGCTAGTTTTTCCAGACACAACGTTTTTTTTAACCCTTTGAGTCCCAGACGCCACTATAGTGGCGTCAGATTCAGCCTTCTTATTTTGGTCACATTTTCCTATTTATATATAATATTCCATTTTTTTTCCATTTTTAATGTGATAAGGGTTTATATTTGTCAATAGTGCAGTACTTTTAGTAATTTTATTTTTTTTTATTGTTGTTATAAACAAATTTACGCTTAAAAATCTCACTTTTTGTATGATTAATTCAATTCCGAAGAAATTCGGCAGTAAACAAGTAGTTTTAATTATCGTTGCTTATGTTTTCGGGGTCACTGATTCCGAATCCGATGTCAGTTTTTCGAAATTCAAAATGGCAGATCCAATTTGGCGGACAAAATTTTGACAATTTGAAACAAATTCGTGAAAATTTATACTGGAGGGTTTTCGGGGTCCCTGATTACGAACCCGAAGTCGGTTTCCCGAAATTCAAAATGGCGGATCCAATGTGGCAGACAAAATTTTAACAATTTGAGGAAATTTCGTGAAAATCCATACTGGGGGTTTTCGGGGTCGCTGATTACGAATCCGATGTCAGTTTCCCGAAATTCGAAATTCAATTATTTCCAGAATTATTGTATAGTAAACTAAAAATGGTTACTCTATACATATATGTTGATAAAATGAATTGAGGGAAGCTAGCTGTATGATTTATTATTATTTATTGAATTATATATGACTATTTATACTTATGTGTAACTATATAAGTATATATAACATGTTATGAACATCTGTAGAAAAGTCACACATAAAGCTTAATGACAAATATCTAAAAAGCTCGCTTTCTTGTCAATAAGTACGTTTTCAAATTTCGAGACAATTTTTGCTCGCGTTATAGAAATGGGGTTTCCTATAGTATGTAAGCGGAAAACCCGGAAAATTTACGAATAATGATATTCACCAATTTTTCTCAGTTTTTCAATACACTGACCGCCATACCGGATCCGCCATTTTGAATTTCGAAAAACTGACATCGGATACGTAATCAGCGACCCCGAAAACCCCCCAGTAAAGATTTTCACGAATTTGTTTCAAATTGTTAAAATTTTGTCCGCCTTATTGGATCCGCCATTTTGAATTTAGAAAAACTGTCATCGGATTCGGAATCAGTGCCCCCAAAAACTATGTGTACCGTACGCTTTGAAATAATTAGTATATTCTTTTAAATGTGGGTCTCAAAGCATATACTATATATATCTATATGCATATGAGCCATTCCACGTGAAGCGGATCAGACATGTCTCAGAAAATGTTCAAATTTTGCTTTTCGGTAGATCTCAGTAAGATAAAATGTTGTACCGAACATTTTTTTTTTAAATGAAAACTCTTCGAGTTACACACAATTCAAAATTTGGGAACTTTTTTTTTCAAAAATTCGTTACTATTTCGTGTTTTTGTTTTAAGAAAAGTTATAGTATAGAAGTTGTGAGTAAATGTCTATAGTTTAACATGAAATTTTTCTCAATGCAAAAAACATTGTTTATCCATTGTTTATTTAACAATATATTTTTAAATGAATTTTTTAACTACGAACACCACCATCGAAAAATAAAAAAAAAATATCAATATAAACTTTGAACCTTATTGCTTGCTACAAAAAAATTTGAAACATGTGTTTTGCTTCGTTTACGAGAAAATGATTTTTGAAGTTTTCCGGCTCGGCTAGGCTTCGGCCCGCGCGAGGCGGCGCGCCGCGGCGTTGGGTGCATGCGATACCGCGATCGCGCAGACGGGCAATTTTCGCAGCTGATTATGAATTTCAAGTCGGAAACATAAAAACGCGATTAAATAGGACATCTTTTTGAAGCAGCAAAATAACTGAAATATATACCAGCAAGTGTTCTTAAAATTATAATAACAGTTTTTTTGAATTTAACGATCTTGTTCTTAAAATTCTCGCAGTTCAGGCTTTTGCCGTTTGAGGTCTATTGGAATCTGCTTTGTTCGTTAACTAAGTAGAGCAACGATTTCCTTATATGCAGCGTTTGAAAGCTAACATTTATTCCTACTTGCATCAACTGCTATGTTTATGGTGCTCTATTAATTTAATGCTTATTAAAAAATGCTATTTTATTTCGATTTTAAATTTTAGTTTTATTTATTACATCGAACGTTATATTTGGTATTACTTTTAAAAATGTCTTATAACGTATGTTGCAATCCTTTCCGTTTAATTAATCATAATTATATTAAAAAGAATTTAACTCCTGTTTCGGCATCTTTGGCTGAAAAAATCGGTAATTCAGCAGGCGATTATATTTGCTTTACCTGTCGAATGAAGGTCTATCGAGGAAATGTAATTCCTTTAATACCAGAACAAGAAAATGTATCTAATGAGATTTCCCCTCCCGATGCTCCTCAAGATAGTAATCAAGGAGAAGACGTTGAATGCGATGTATTGAGTTCGCAATCAAATAATGATTCAGACGATGGATCATCGTATGTGGGAGATGTTGGTCATGAATTACTAAATGATATTAAAAAGTTATTTAATGAGGCACCTTGTATCGTTGACAAAATAAAATATTTGACAATGACACCTCGCAGCTGGTCAATAAGAGAGCTGGAAAATAATTTTAAAACATCATTCAGAATGGCCAGAAAAGCAAAGCAGCTTCAAAATGATTGTGGGTTCGGGTCATCACCAAATCCAAGACCATCCCGAACTCTTTCTCAATCAGTAATTACAAAGGTTATTGAATTTTATCATTCGGACGAGATCAGTCGCATACTGCCGGGAAAAAAAGATTACGTTACTATTAGAGATGCTAACGGTGTAAAACAGCAAGTTCAAAAACGATTGATTTTGTGTAACCTGAAAGAAGCATACGCAGAATTTAAGACGCAAAATCCAAATGAAAAAATAGGTTTTTCGAAATTTGCAGAATTTCGCCCCAAAGAATGCATCTTGGCTGGACCTGCTGGAACGCATACGGTGTGTGTGTGCAAAATTCATCAAAACGTAAAATTAATGTTACAAGGAATCAATTCCATCTCTCGCTCAATTTCACTAACCTATGAAGAGTTACTAGAGAAAATGATGTGTTCACCTGCTACTATCTCTTGTCATCTCAATGAATGCAAGGAATGCCCAAATTCGGATTCTATAATAGAAGAAATCGAGTATTTGTTTCATGATAATTTTGTAGAAAGTGTAACCTTTAATAGGTGGAGCAACACAGATCGTTCTACCTTGGAAAATGTAACAATGGTAATAGAAGAATTTCTCGAAAAGTTACAGGAAGAACTCGTTAAGTTGAAAGTACACGATTTCATTGCTAAACAGCAAAGTGCGTATATGCGCAATAAGAAATCTTCCTTAAAAAATGGAGAATTTCTCGTTATTGCCGACTTTGCTGAGAACTATGCGTTCTTGGTGCAAGATTCAATCCAAAGTTTTCGGTGGAATAACAATCAGGCTACCGTACATCCTTTTGTCACTTACTACAAAGAGAATGATGAATTGAAACACGTAAGTTTTGTAATAATATCAGAAGATCTGCACCACGATACGGTCGCAGTGTACCTATTCCAAAAAAAGCTTATATTAAAGCTAAAAGAAATATTTGGAAATGATCAAATACAAAAATTAATTTACTTCACTGATGGTTCTGCGGCTCAATATAAAAATAAGAGCAACTTTGTAAATATGTGTTATCATAAAACTGATTTTGGTATTGAAATAGAATGGAATTTTTTTGCAACTTCACATGGAAAAGGTCCCTGCGATGGCGTTGGCGGTACAGTGAAGAGATTGGCAACACGCGCAAGTCTGCAAAGAACGACTGCAGATCATATATTAACTGCAAGGGATTTGTACGAATGGGCAACAAAATCTATAAAAAGTATACAATTCAATTTTTGTACTACTACAGAATATAATGATGTAAAGGAACAGCTGAAACAAAGATTTGACAATGCCGTAACAATTAAAGGCACAAGACGATTCCACTTTTTTCATCCTGAAACAGAAAGTATTATGCAGTGCAAAATTTTTTCGTATTCTGAAGAATGTGTTAAGCACAAAGTAGCACATTAATGCGACCGTATTTGAATTTCGGAATATGAAGAATAAGTTTTGAGTCCGTTTTAAATCAAGAAAAAAAAAGTAAAAAGATGAAAAACGTTAAAGTAAAAAAAAAATAAATAACAGCAAACAAAAAGCAAAAAAAAATAATAAAAATTATAAAGCAAAAAAAAAGAAAATAATGAATCATAAAAAAAAATGGGAATAGACACTCGCCACCTCCACGTTGGTTATTCCTGGGTTCGGCAGAGAGCGGGATAACCTGCCTGCGCATGCATACACACACACAACCACACACAACCGCGCGCCGGTGCTCCAACAACGCCGCGCCACGCCACCGCGCGCGTACCGCATGCCTAGCAGGACCGGAAAACTTCAAAAATCATTTTCTCGTAAACGAAGCAAAACACATGTTTCAAATTTTTTTGTAGCAAGCAATAAGGTTCAAAGTTTATAACGATATTTTTTTTGGATTTTTCGATGGTGGTGTTCGTAGTTAAAAAATTCATTTAAAAATATATTGTTAAATAAACAATGGATAAACAATGTTTTTTGCATTGAGAAAAATTTCATGTTAAACTATAGACATTTACTCACAACTTCTATACTATAACTTTTCTTAAAACAAAAACACGAAATAGTAACGAATTTTTGAAAAAAAAAGTTCCCAAATTTTGAATTGTGTGTAACTCGAAGAGTTTTGATTTAAAAAAAAAATGTTCGGTACAACATTTTATCTTACTGAGATCTACCGATAAGCAAAATTTGAACATTTTCTGAGACATGACTGATCCGCTTCACGTGGAATGGCTCATATACTAATGAATGAAACATGTGAATATAGTGTTTCTAAAAGTTGTGATTGGGATGGGATGGTTGATTTAACTTGAACAATTTTAAGGTTAAGAACACAAGTAGAAAACCTCACTGTAAAAAATAAGAATGAATTTTATAAACTCATTGTAAATGTCATTTTATATAAATTTGGTAATATTCCCACATGTTAAATAGTGTTTTTACTATTTGAGGTTAGGGTTTTCACAATATTTTTATAAATTTACCATACAGCACTGTGGATTTACTACATGATGCATAGGGAAAGTACAAGGCGTTTTAATTTTACAATGCTACACATTGGTAATATTCGAGCCCACGTTAAACGTGGTAATTTTATCATTCAACGGAAAAAAGCGACAAAATGTGTAAAAATACAACATCCAACAAGAAAATGTATAGCGTTAAACGTGTTAAATTTACCATGTTAAACGTTCAACATGTTACAATTCATTTCTATTTTATATATTGCTGTATCCCTCAAATGTATATTCCTAAACTTACAATGGAGATTTAATCAAATTGATGAATATATTTACTTCATCGGCAGTTCATAGCAAGAATATAAATTGGAAAAAACTGAAAACGGCACAGCGACAACAAAATTCACATACACTTACCGACTGTAACTTTCGTAAAGTATTTCTATTATATATAAAACATAAATATATAAATGTTACAAAATATGTATAGATAAAAAATATAACAAGAAATAATTGTATATTAATATGTATGTAAGAAATATGTAAGAAAGTTGTGAAGCGATAAGTGTAGGAACTGAATTTTAATGTCGTAATGAAAGACTTCGTTCGTTCAATTAATGTTTTTTTTTTATTAGAAGTTTTCCTTATCTACATAGATCTATTTTAAACTTTTTTAATAAAAGAAATATATGTTGTGCATGGACATATATTCATAAAAAATAATACACCGATCTAAATGACAATGCACATAAGTGACAAGGGCACATACATATACAACAAGACTATTTTAGCTTACGAATATAGTATAGCTATCTTGATAAAATTAAATAGAATTAAATTAATATAAAAAACAAATAGGACAGTGTATTTAATATCGATGAATGTGTATCATAAGTGCATTCATGACATTAAAATTTAGCAACATATTTTATACCGTCAACATTTACTATTTAAATTTCCAATTACTTCTTTGTATATATATATATATATATAATTTCGAACATTTTTATAATAACTTGGAATAATTAATTTATTAGAAAAATTTTGCATTTTCAAACATCACCAGAAGTACATGTATACGCTGTCATCGTATGCAAAATTCTTTTTCGTGAGTTTCATAGCAATAAACAGAAGATAGCGAAATTGCATACGCGAATTCATTGTTCGCCTTAGTCATTTTTTTTGCAATTTGAAATAATTCTTTAGAATTTCCCTGCACGCGGAAATCGTATGTAAATTAGTTCTTGTTGGTTTATTTTCGATAAAGTATACGAATAAAATTTAGCATATGCTAACCACTCGTTCAAAAACACGTTTTTGTTATAAACAATGGCTTACGTTTACAACATCGCTGCATGCGACTGCGGATTAATAAGCCGCTCAAAATTCTTGAAATACCCATGCAATGTCCGCCCTTTAAGTTGCATACATTTATCTATCATTCACATTTTTTAGTCAGTAGCTCCTAGTCTAATAAGATGTATTTAAATTGTTAAATATATTACATATAATATACAGGGTGGCCGATTTATCTGAAGACATCGAAATATCTCGAGAACTATGCACAGAATCAAAAAAGTTGTCGGATGAAAGTTGTTCGACACGAAGGGGGGTATCCAGTGATAATTAAATTTACCCCCTCCCCCATCCCCTGGGGGTGGAGTGGGGGCAAAAACAATAAAACTTAAATAGGAACCCCCAGTTTTTATTGCAGATTTGGATTCTCCGGAAAAAAGTACACCAATTTGACCTAGGAGCTATTGCATTTTGGTTCACAGGTGGCGCTGTAATCGATAAAAATCCCAATTTATCTGAAGACATTGAAATACCTCGAGAACTATGCACAGAATCAAAAAAGTTGTCGGATGAAAGTTGTTCGACACGAAGGGGGGCGTCCAGGGGGCAAATAGGGACAATTTGATCCCTTTATGAAAATTTATAATAATATTAGAATTTTTAATATTTGAATTTAGTAATATCAATTGCGAAAATTGTTATTCTGAATATGAAATTTTAATAATGTCCATTCGAAAAATTAAGATTATGAATAATTGATATTCTTCATATTAAAAATCAAAACTGATTACATAAAAATTGTGCATACAATATGGACGCAATTTTATAAATAAGTTTTCTATCTTCAATAAAATTACATTTTAGGTTTTAAATTTATTATTTAATAAACAAAAAGAGGACATCACGCAATCCATTGAAAAACGCGTCATGTCCCTTCACTCAGCTCATTCATTCTCTCTCTGTATGTTTTTTCCGAAATGAGAATAAATAAGCTGAGCATTGACGGTCAAACCAGCTTCTATTAAACAAAACGCAACTCTTACTTCATTTGGGGATTTCGTCGCCATCTACCGGACCCCGAGAGAACTCACGAGGTTTCATACATGTACATCGCTTGCATTTCGGCCATAACCGGCGCCGGTTCTGTTACATAACGCTAGAGGGCGACATAACTCGAAAATAAAGTAGCATATCATTTTATACATAAGTTGAGTCACACGAAACCAGTTCACCTACATTTTTCTCTACTTTCCTGAAGGGAAGTAAATGGATATCGCGACTTTCTAATCCCCATATTAAAATTTAGTATTCACGGTCTCTCAGTGTAAGACTGTTTTTGAAGTCCATTGTATTGGTAGTAATTCGGTCGGAGGTCACTTTGCTTTTAGAGTAACAACTTTCCGTTTACGTGACTATTTTTTGTCTACCCTTCATTGCTTAAATCGAATTACAAGTTAAAAATGAATCCTGCTACAGTTCCCGAAAAAATCGAAATGATTCTTATTTATGGTGAATGTAAGAGGAATATTGACGATGCTGTTGCGTTGTATGCTGAGCGTTTTCCAGATAATGCTCGCTCGCGTTCTTTTTTTTACAAAGTTGTGAATGCCTTTCACTCTGATGGCAGCGTACAAATGAAAAAAAGGAAGCGAAGATTAATAGTTACAGGAGAAGCTAACGAAGTAGCTGTACTAGCAGCTATTCACCAAAATCCACATGTAAGCACACGACAATTACACCGCGATTCCGGCATTTCCAGAGACAGTATTCAAAGAATATTGCATCGTCATAATTTTCACCCATATCACATTTCACTGCACCAGGAACTAGATGGCGATGATTTTCATAACCGCGTGGTGTTTTGTGAATGGGCATTTCAAAAAATGCAAACGAACCACAATTTCTTTGCTAATGTATTATTTTCAGATGAATCTACATTCACGAACCATGGTGGCGTCAATAGGCATAATATGCATTATTGGAGCGTAGAAAATCCCCATTGGTTACGACAAGTTAATCATCAACGTCCTTGGTCGGTGAACGTTTGGTGTGGAATCATAGGAAATAAACTCATTGGTCCTTATTTCATTGAAGGTAATTTGAATGGAACAAAATATCGAGATTTCCTAGAACAAGAAGTACCATTACTACTTGAGGATGTTGCTATGGACGTCCGACGGACAATGTGGTTTCAGCATGATGGTTGCCCAGCACATTTTTCAAGAGTAGCAAGGGAAATACTAGACCGTGATTACAATGGTAGGTGGATTGGTAGAAGTGGCCCCATTAATTGGCCTGCGAGGTCACCTGATCTAACATCTCCGGATTTCTTCCTATGGGGTTACCTAAAAGGTAAGGTTTATGAACAAGTACCAACGACTCGTGAAAACATAGTGGAACGCATAAGAACTGCTTGCGCAGAAATTTCTGCAGATATGATTCTATCATGTATAAAGTCATTTGAAGAAAGAATAAATAAATGCATTGAAGTGGAAGGTCAACATTTCGAACACTTACTCAAGTAAGTGAACAGTGAGACAGTGAGAGGCAAGGGGACTCACGTAAAACAAGCACCCCAAAGGGAACAGAAAAATACTACGTCCACGTCGTTGTTCCTGGGTAACGCTAAATGTATTTTTTCCCGGCTTTGTTAGAATGACCGTATTCCATATCCGCTACGCGGGCGAAAATTGTCAATATTGGAGAATCCAAATCTGCAATAAAAACTGGGGGTTCCTGTTTAAGTGTTATTGTTTTTGCCCCCACTCCACCCCCAGGGGTTGGGGGAGGGGGTAAATTTCATTATTACTGGATGCCCCCCTTCGTGTCGAACAACTTTCATCCGACAACTTTTTTGATTCTGTGCATAGTTCTCGAGATATTTCGATGTCTTCAGATAAATCGGCCACCCTGTATATCTGGGGCGGTTTTACTTCATTTTTCCTATTTTTAATAGATTTTTCAGTGGTATTCCGAACCACATAATTTTGTTTGCCAAAAATTACGACTCTACCAAAAAGTTTAACCTTAATTTTCTAGTCGAAAATATCAATTTAGTTTTTTCAATAGTCGTTAACTAAGAGCTCTATCTTCCCATACATATGCATATATATGCATAATATCTAATTGAGCAAAATTTATGAGCCAAAAATGAAGTGGTGTTCAGAACCGATACACTAAGATTATTTCCAAAAATATGCATTTTTCAAATTGTTTTTTTCTTTATATTATATTTTCACATTGAAATAATTTCACATTTTCTGTTTGAAGTACAGAAATTATTATATATATTATATTACAGTATGGGTGAATTTCTATTTTACACATTTTTTAATTTTTTTTGGAGGTGGGGATATATTTTATACAATATAAAAATTCAAAAATTTGTACAAAAAAAGACATTTTTTTCATTCATTTGTTCGATTATGCAGTAGAGTCCCGGTATATTTGCCCGCTCGATTTCTCGCCTTCCTCTTTAATCTCCTTACATTTGTCAATAGACGGGGAGCGTCGCATTTCCCACTCTCCTCAATCGCGCTGTGCTCGTGACGTCACGTCAGGCCCTTCATGAGGCCCCAGCCCGAAAAGTGGTGGAGAAAGCAGCGCTCACAGGCAAATATAACGGGGCGGAAGCGGGAAAATATGCTGGGATGCAAATATAGCGAGATGCAATTACAACGGGACTCAACTGTAGTAGAATATTTTCGTAAGTTTCTTATATGACTGGATGACATAAGAGTCATTCTTTGTGAAGTCGATCAAGATTTGACATGACATTTCCAATTTTGTTGAAAATTGTATGAAAAATTATCTCTTCGCAATTTTCTTGGCATTGGATGAAATTTAGTAAACTATAGTAAAAAGTCTGAACTTTTTTGAAAAAATATTTACAATAATAATTTATAATAATGAATATATACAAAAAAAACAATTTTTATTTTTTAAAGTGATTTTGAACCACGGTGCACCTTTTTTAATTTCTTAAATGCCCCTGTGCTTAATAGCCAATTCCATAGGAAATCTTTTGCGCTTTGTAAAATCGTGGTGTCTTTAATATTTTACCGGCTATGAATTTTGAAAACGTTGATCCCACCGTGCCACTCCGGAGCGGGCGCCCTGCCGCGCCGTATGCTCACGTACGTGTTACCGACGCTTTTCGCCTTGATCAACCTTTTTTTCTTGATTCATTGTTTTTTATTTATGATTGTGAAATACTTTTTTCAAAAATTTGAAGCATAAAATTTCATGAAATTATGGTTTTATACCTCACGTACGTAAACGCAACTAATAATACACTACGCAAAAAATCATCGCAAACAACATTTTTCATTGAATGTGCACTTCGTCAATTTTTATCGTATTAATACGATCTTTTTCGTTTTGTCGATAATTATTTATATTTTAATAAGAACTGTATGAAAATAACATGTACAGCATTGTTCCTGTTCTATCATAGAATACCGTCAACATCAGCATTACCCGATATGTACCGAGAGGAGGTTGCTGGTTAGAATTTACGCATCATTTTGGCCCTGAAAAGGGCCGATTATGTAACCATGTACCAAATTAGGGACCCCGTGTTTCGTCACTTCTGCAATATTTTCTGACTCCATTGTCTCCATAGACTCTATTGTTTTTCAAATATCTGGGTGGAAACTGCACTTTCTGATGTTCAACGTGATAAAACCATAATTATATGAAATTTTATGCTTCAAATTTTAGAAAAAAGTATCTCACAATCGTAAATAATATCAACAATAGAATATCTTAGTAAGTTTCTTATATAACTGTGTAACGTGGCAAAACATGTTACAGTGCTATCTGCCACGAGACTCACAACGGGGATAACTTAAGGGGGGGACTGGTCTTCAAGAACCGCTAATATTTCATATGGGTGCAATTTCCGAAATGATTTCATCACCTTATAGGGGGAACTGCTCCGAAGAAGCGCTAGTGTTTATTTTGGTGATGACGTCATTGGGCTCTTTGTGAATGGTATATTTTAAGAATCTGCCGGGAGACTTTTATCCAAGGGAAATGTTGTCATTATAGGGGGGACTGGTTCGAAGAAGTACAGTATTTAATTTTATTTTACTTATTTCCTGAAATAATATATTGCATGCGATAAATATTTCAGGCGTAAACATGGGTATTCGCATCTGCTTTGTTTTGGAAGTCGGATCAAGGACGGCCTTGTTTTCGATTTCCAGAAGTACGAGACCTGAACATCCAGGGTATATCGTCAAGGACGCTGCTTATTGCGGGCGTGCAGGGGGGGAACGACGCGTGGAGATTCTTGAATGTTCTCGAAGGAGAGGGTACGCGAGGGCGACGTGTCGAAATTTCGCGAACATTCAAGAAGGATAAGAAAAGGGTACCGGGAAAGTCCGTTGGAGTCCATTGGTAGGAGTCCGTTGGTAGCAGCCCTGGAGCCGATAGGTACGCCTGGTCATCAAAAGGTACCAACAGCCCTGAGCGCATATTCTTTTCGACTACGAAGTCCTTCCGTATGCCAATATTTCGATTCTTTGTGCTCACGGCTGAAAGTGAAAGTGAAAAACGCGAATCGCCTTCGGTTATCGGAGTCGGGTCTTCGGTGCGTATCGGGTTTCGGTGAATTTCTGCTTTAGTCGCGAATTTCTCAATGGTTATCTTCCGGAATCGTTCCTTTCGCGGAGAATGTCTCGAGTAGATTCTTTAACGCGACTGTGGTTATCTCTCGCGGTTTTATTCGTAATGTTCGAGAAAAATGTGGTTAGCTTACGATTGTCTAGTTCTCGTTACTTTCGGAAATACGAAGCCCAAAGGCCACGCGCGTCGGTATGGTTAACTATCGGAAACGCGATCGAGGATCTTTCTCTTAAAATTCCGTGAGATACGGACCTACTTATGCTTTTAGAGCTTGTGAGAAAGTTTCAGTATGTCAGAACATGCAATGCACGTGTTCCACACAGTATTTATGCGCCACCCCTTGGTGGGAGTTCGAAACTGTCAATACGACTCTCGATACTTTGACTATCTCTGACAACTCAAACTTAATCGCAAAATAGCTACGCGCGCGTAAGCTATTTATCCGGCTATTTTTAACGCGATTATGAAAATACGAATTGTATTTCCGTACAGGTCTTGTAGCTTTGTGTTCTTGTAAGTGTTGTTTTTGACAGGTTAACCTTAAATCATATATATATATATATATTTTTTTTTTAAACTGAAAGAGATTAATCTGTCAAAGTTGTATCATCCAGCAAACACATTTCAGCATTCAAAAGCTATTGGAAAAATAACATTTGTTAAATGTCAAATGTGTTTGCCGAGTGTACTGCCAATTGATGCTACAGTGTGTTGTGCTTTGGCGGCGCAGTACACTCTGACAACTTCTATCCGACATGTTTCAACACACCCAATGATCTTTTCATCATCAGTGCTTTCACTCAACATCGACTATTTTACAGGATCTAAATTGTTTTTTGATGATCATATTGATTTCATTTAAAATACCAAAGCCTAAATTTACCACAGATTTAGTGTGATTGCACACAGACAACTTTTATACATAAGATTTCAAAAGATGCAGTAATATTTTTATCCGGAGTGTTGACACACGAAATTGAGGACTTCACAGAACCGAAAGGGCTTTTTCCTCATACTATTGAATTCTTATAAAAGAATAATATTGCAAATCGTCACAAATTTACTAAAGTATTACTCCAGTACGTTATGTATGTCAAGTTTGAAAAAACGAGCTTCATGTGAAATAAGTACAGCGTCTTTTCAAATTTGTTGTATAAAAGTTGCCAAAAGAGAACAATGGCTGATCGGTGGTGGTTTTGTGATTTTATTTTTTGGGATAAATGAATACAATCATCAAGATACAATTTCGGTCCAGTGAAATTGTTGATATTGTGTGAGAGCATTACAGATGAAAAGATTACTGCGTCTTTTGAAATTAGGTTTATAAAAGTTATCAGAGTGGAGTTACAGTAAATCTGTAGTGATTGTGTGCTTCTGTATATTAAAACAAGTCAATACTATCATCAAAAAACCATTTATATTCTGTGAAATGGTTGAGGTTGTTTGAGAACAATCCTAGTGAAATGGTTACTTCGCCTTTTCAATTACAAAGTTGAAACTAGGAGCATATTCATAGCCTGAGATTCAGAAAAGTAAAAGAAAGTGTTGTGTACTGCGTTACAATATATGACGACTGATAAATACTGCTATTTATGTATGAATTGACATCTTAAAATCGTTCCTACATTCTATAATTACACTCTGACTATTTCTGTCTGTCAAGTTTCAAAACTTGCTGTAATTCTTTCATCATTAGTGATCTCACTCAACATCGACTGTTTTACAGGATCTAAAATGTTTTTTGATGATCGTATTGATTTGTTTTATTATACGAAAGCATAAAATCACCACAGGTTTACTGTGATTACACTCTGACAAATTCCATAAATCGGATCTCAATAGACGCAGTAATAATTTCATCAATAGTGCTCCTACACGACATTAACAGATCATCGTAAAAAACTGTAAGAATAGTAATAATGTACTTATTGGGACTTATATCATAATAAATAGGAACGAAAATAAGAAATTGGGTTATCATTTGACATATTAACCTCAAATCTCATTATTTGAGGTTAAGTTGTCAAAAAATAATACACACCTTCCCAAATTTTATTTCTATAATTCATCGACCAACAAATTGTTTGGAATTCACTACTGCTAGTGAGTGCTTGCCGTATTGGTAGATTTACTGCCGTAGACAGTTTGCATCGCCCTGAAAGTGCATGTTGGGTCGCAACAAAGCCTTCATACTTTCAAGTTCAGAATAGGGAATCTAACAAAGGCATATTCACTTTCCTAACTTTTCTTTTCAAAACCGTTGGACTTTTAAGGCAGAACACAAGTTCATATTTGGTAAAATATGTACTAAAATATAACCTATTTGTTAAAAACTTTCAGGACGATTTTAAAGTTGAAATTTGGTTCATTTTACTTGCAGAATATACCTCAAATACTTTCTTACTATTGTTACGGATTTGAGATCGTAACGTCAAGTGTTTATTAAATCAGGATAATTCGGATTTGGGAGTACACGTGAAGGGGACCGATACCCCAAGTGAAAAGAATAAGTGGTTTAGGTATGAAGAATTTTTATTATTTCTATATTTTGCCGAGAGCAGAGGTTTTCTTTGACAAGCGTGATGGACGCGAATAGTATGTTATGAATAAACTAAGTCGTGTCGACGACTTAGGTGTTCACGCAGAGTCGCTTGGAAAAAGGCGTCCGCGTGCCAAGTTCCGAGAGCTATAAGTTTTACCGGTTCCCGATCGCGAGATTAGCTGTTCTAGCTCCGGGGCGACTCTGACTGGACAATGCAATTATCCGTTATAAGTCAGATCGGTTTTGCACATTATTCGGTAGCGGGGGTGTTCACGAGACACTATCAACCACGGTGTCCGATAAGGCTCGTTTTTTCGCGAATCGCCGCTTTCGTGTCCGATATCGATGCTTTTTGCGATTCGCTGATTTCCGAAACGGCTCGAATATCTGCAAGTGCAGATATCGACGGGTCAGTTGTTCGCCAATTCGACCTCCTAATCTACAGCGGATGTCTTCAAATGTCACTTTATTTATTATAACAATTCGGTTAACAATAGTGCACCCGAATCTCTAATTTCCAACGGTCTCCAGCGCGTGTGGTCTGACCGGATGGATGACGTCGCTGTGGACATCTCAGGTGTCCGCTTATTATTTATTAACGGCGAATATTTCTGACTACGTGCGCTGCTACACGTGTAGCCTAGCGTCCGTAACACGCCCCAGGTAAAAAAAGATTGGCGATCCACCGCCGATCATCAATAACAATAAAAAACGAACGTTTAGTACATTTTAATCTAAAACCTCTCTCTGGCTGATTAGTAAAGTTACATGATTTTTAGGTCATCTTATACATTAAAAAAGATTTTAAATCTATGGTTAGTAATATGAAAGTATTGCAGCGATAACCGCTCGCTTTAATCTTAATTCATAATGAAATATCGCTATTTACCAATTATTGTAACTTGAAAAGTCAATACGTTGATGGTGTGTCGTACACTATCAATGTTCACTCTGAAGTGTTTTGACTCGCACTGTAACCTATAATAAACACTGAACAAGAAAGTATTTATTTCTAGTATAAGCATGTGTCTGAGGTAAGTATTTCTTTAATGCTTAATAAAAAAATGTAAAAGAAAGTTATTTTCTTCTTATTATTTTAAGTAACCTAAGAGAACAATGTTTTTATCATTCCGTTCTGAAAGTTTGTGAATCGCCTTTAAATGTATTAGAAACACATGGCGCTAGGTCCACTGGCGCCCGCCCGTCTTGTTTACCGAACGGAATACTCGATGCGTCCTTGACGTTTAAATTTACACTTTCGTACTCTTTCTCATAAACACAGTCGCTATCGCTAGTCTTACGTCTTTTATTAGGTATCGGCGTTTGTGGAATGCACTCCTTTGGGTTAATTATTTTACGTTTACCTATCTCTGTATTACCGTAGTGATACGAATCTATTTTTATAAATATTATACGTGCAATATTTTTCTCAATATATATATATTTTGTTATGTTTTGATTTATTATTATTGTTATTATTGTTATATTTTTTTGTTATGTTTTCTTTGCTTTGATGTTTTTCTTCTTGCTTATTCTTCGGATAGGTAGAGGAGTGGGTCATGGCACTTTTTTATCTTATCTATGTGCACTATCTTATTCTTTCGCGCGTTTAGCGCTATTTTTATGTCGCGTGTGCCAATTAATTCTAGTATTTCATAAGGTCCCACATACTCGTCGTCCATTTTTCCTTGTCTGGGTTCTTTTAATAAGAACACCATTTCTCCCACGCGGAAATGTCCTATGTTCAGTTTTCGGTCGTAATATTGTTTCGACCGGTACTTAGACTGCGTTAGGTTCATGGCAGCCAATGTCTGTAGTTCCGAAATGACGCTCATAATTTCTATGAGATAATCATCGTACGTGATGAGTTTTTCTCTCGTAGGGTATGAAGATGGTAGTCGTGCGGTTCTACCATACACGAGCTCATGGGGCGTATAATTTGTACCCTCATGTACGCTGGTATTATAAGAAAACATGGCATACGGTAGCCATGTGTCCCAATCGTCCCGACCTTTTACAAAGTTTTTTAAATAGTCTACCAAGACCTGGTGACTTCTTTCCAGACTCCCGTTACTCTGTGGGTGGTAAGCGGAGGTTGCAAGGGTTTTAATTTTAAAAATCTTTGCAAACTCCTTAAGGGTTTTTGCAATGAAGCATTTACCCTGATCTGTGAGTATGGATACTGGTGTTCCATAATTACAGATGAAGTATTTTGCGAAAGCTTCAGCGACGGCCTGTGCCGTAGCTACGTTCATTGGGATTGCAAGGGAATATTTTGTCAGTAGATCCTGAACAGTCAGAATATAACGATTTCCGTTTAGGGTAACATCCGTAGGTCCCCAGATATCTAGGGCTACCTTATCAAAGGCTGCTCGTGGTGTGTCAGTGATGACCATCGGTAGTCGGGTTTTTACACGCACGAGTTTCTTTTTCTGACATAGTGGACATCGTTTTATATATTCCCTAACGTCGGCTTTCATATTTCGCCAATAGAATTTATCACAGATTCGGAGGTAAGTTTTCGTGACACCCTTGTGTCTACCCGCTATTGAATCATGATATTCTTTTATTATACCGAGCCGCTCGGTTGATAGCGGTATCGCGCGATTGTTTTTACAAAATACAATCGTCAAGTTTCGGTCAACTAAAATAGTTTGGAAAATTTCGGATATCTCGTACCATTTAGGTTTCTGAAATATGTCGTGATCATGTCCGACCGAAATTTTTGTTATTCGAAATTTTTCTAATAGTGCTCCCAGCGTTTTGACGCATTTAATTATATTGTTTTTTAACGCTCTGTCATCGACGAATCTCTTTACTATAAGTCCGAAAAAGTATTTCTTTCCTTTTTTGTGTACAACCACCTCTCCGATTTTCAGCCGCTTTAACTGTTGATCATCCGGATTTATAAGAGATCTTTCCGTAAGTGCGATCGTGATTTCGCTATTTAGTTTACCGTCGGCGGTCGTGAAATACGCAATATGATCCTGACGATTAAAAATGTGATCATTGGTAATTTCCGTTTTTAATTGTGCATTTTTTATATTTTCCTTATCTACGCCGATATTTTTGTTCGGCTGTTTTTTATGCGATTCTTCTCTCTTTCGGGTAGTTTGTTTATCTTTAAAGCTGTCTTGCTGTCGAATTTCAGTTATGTCAACCGGTGTCTGCATGTTAGTGACGTGACCTTCCTCAATATCCGTAACCCGACCTGGCGTGTGAATCATGCGTTCCGGGGTCGGTATAAAATTAAATGCCATACTCCGTTCTTCGTTACTTCTGATAATTGAGAGAAGTGGAGTATAGTGCTCTCGCTCTAAACATAGATGGTAAGCTTTTCGCGAGGCCTGTGACTTGACGTGATAGTATTCTATACTTGCATCACATTTGTGAATGAAAATATTTGTGTTGTAATGCCGCGCAAATATTTTTATGATATTGTCATCACCGTACGCGAACGACGAATTTAATATGGTTAACGCGCGTTCTGGTTCTGCGCAAGATCTAAGGTGGTTGCTATCCAGTAGGATTTTTCGTAATTGGTGCGAGTTTATTCCCAGATTTTGCAATACGATCAGAGAATTGAAAAGACAATTCCCGTCCTTTGATATGTTGTTATTTTCCTGTAAAAGTTCATAAGGTTCCATGCAGACAGTACTAACTTCATAATTGAGATGTAGTGTCCAATTATTATCCGACTCAGCATTGTCTGTAATGCGCTCTTTACCATTCGCTGATTCACGCATCGTTTCTTCAGTCTCCATTTTTTGTTCTTCGTTTCGCTCGTTCGTCACTGCGTAGGATTCACGATTTTCGTCGCGGTCGACGCAGTCCTCATCAAGTTCCATTTCTTCGTCAAAAATTCTCGTTTCCTCGAGATCGCGTCGATCATCGGACGGATCGTCTATGCGTCGCGCGCGTTCTTTTTTTCCCTCGCTCTCTCTTTTTACAGGCGGCCGGAGTGGGGAAAGACTCGCTGCAATCTTCTCGCGTCCGTTTGACGTCTCGCTTCGGTCCGTCGCTCTGTTAGATGAGTATTTCTGGGGTAGAGTGGGGAAGAAAACGTACAGTATCGTCGGGTGCGTCGAGATCGAAGCTCGATGACCATGAATCATCTGGATCTCCGGTATCCGGCGTATAGTCCGTTTGTACCTTCATCTTTGTCTTCTTCTTCCTATTCTCCCTAACTCCTATCTCTTCTACTGCCGAAGATGTTGATTCGATTTCAGGTTCGGACGTCAAATCATCTTCCGTTGTATAACCCTCTCGTTCTCGCCATCGATTACGTGCGTCTTCCATACGCTTTGAAAAAATCTTCTCCATATCTATGCTTTCAGTTTCAGAGATTTTTCGATCCGCCCTTATTCTTGGGCGACCACTTCGTTTCTCAGTCGGGTCAATTCTCAGGTACTCCGGTATTTCCAACTTCTCGACTTCCGATATATACTTCTTTCTTTGTTTTTTTTCTATGAACGGCACTTGATCTGACGTGGGCTTGCTCTGTTTTTTGGAGCGGGTTCTCCCAATAGAATCCCCCATTTTTAGGTAGTCCGGTACTTTGAGCTTTTCGACCTCCGTTAATTTTTTCTTACGGGGTTTCTTTTCTGCCCCCGGAGCTTTTACCTCGAACTCCTCACATTCTGTCGCATTGTCCTCAACGTCACCGTATGTGTCAGTATCGTTATCGGAATCCTTCCCTCTTTTCCTTGGAGCGGGATTACCAGACCCGTCGGCGTCTGAGACGCGCAGTCTCTTAGCATATTTTGACTGCTCACTTTCCACTTGTTTATTTTCTTCACCTTGAATGGGCATACACGATATCTTTTTAAATTTATTATCCCTTTTTGTTTTTTCTGAACCTTCAATATTACTTCCTTTATTTATCAATTTCTCCTTTTTATCGTCGAAGTCTCTAACTTTTTTCTCAAATTCGTTTTCATCGTGGGTTTCATTTTCTATTTCCGACCTATCAATCGGGTTTCGTGATAATGCATCAGCATTGACGTTTCTTTTGCCTTCTTTGTAAATTACGTCGTATTCATAATCTTCAAGCTTTACTCGAAAGCGATGTAATCGAAGATTCATATTTTTCATTGTCTTGAGAAATCTCAGCGGTTGGTGATCGGTGACTAGTGTAAACTTTCGTCCGTACAGGTATGGACGAAATTGCTCTACTGCAAACACAGCTGCGAGCATTTCTTGTTCTGAAACACTGTACCGCATTTCTGCCCCTTTTAGGCTACGTGATGCGTAGGCTATGGGCAGGTCTTTCAGCCAATTTTACCCTGTGATAAAATAGCACCGACCGCTATTCCTGATGCATCCGTGGTAACAATGAACGGTGCATCGAAGTCTGGTAATTGCAGTATAGGCGCTTTGCACAAGATG
This sequence comes from Trichopria drosophilae, assembly GCA_030407085.1. Classification (NCBI taxonomy): domain Eukaryota; kingdom Metazoa; phylum Arthropoda; class Insecta; order Hymenoptera; family Diapriidae; genus Trichopria; species Trichopria drosophilae. The sequence goes on from CM059582.1 coordinate 192,381,665, forward strand.
TCTTTTAATTTCTCGAACCGCCTGTGCTTGGTCTGGGCCCCATGTGAAGTCAACGTCTTGTCGCAATAGTATTACTAATGGGTGAGCGATTTTCGAAAAACCCTCGACAAACCGTCTATAATAGCCTGCTAATCCCAGAAATTGTTTTACGTTCTTTCTATTTTTTGGAACAGGGAATTCCCTCACTACTTCAACTTTCCTGGGATCGGGTTGGACAGTATTATTTCCTATTAAATGTCCCAGATACGCAGCCTCCTTCTGTAAGAATCTGCATTTGTCGGGCTCTAAGGTGAGATTTGCGCCCTCGAGCCGTTTCATTAGACGCCTGAATTTAATTTCATGTTCCTGCAAGTTCTTTGCATACACGACGATGTCATCGAGGTACACTAGTAATTATATTCCCTGTAATCCGCTTAAAACCAAATCCATCATTCGTTGAAAATCACTAGGGCCATTTTTATACCCATAGGCATTCTTACGTATTCGTAATGAGCGTAGGGGGTGGAAAATGCTGTCTTATGTGCATCTCGCTCATCCATTAATATTTGGTGAAATCCCGATTTCAGGTCGAGGGTGGTAAAATATGTAGATTGCCCTAATTGATCTAGTACATCCATGATATTTGGGATCGGGTATGCATCACCTATAGTTTTTTCATTTAAATCGCGAAAGTCGATAACCAAACGCCACCGCTTTTCGCCATTTGATCCCGGTTTTTTAGGTACTATCCACGCGGGTGAATCGTACGGGGACGAAGACGGTCTGATAAAACCGGCCTCGAGCTGTTCTTCCACTTGACGTTGCATCTCCGTCTTTATAGCAGGCGGGTGTCGAAAACGCTTCGCACGCACCGGCACGTCGTTCGTTGTATGGATACGATGTTTGAACGCCGTAGTTGCTCCCAACGGTTCGCCCGGTAGATGGAACATATGATTTCTTTCCTCAGCCGAAAGACCATCCATATTTATACGAGTTAGGACATCGTTAATTCTTTTTTTCCTTATCTTAGTAATTTGTATCCGAGCTTGTTCTCGTTTTTCCCCGTCGCCGGCGCGATCTTCGAAAAACAAATTTTTATTATCGTAATGCCCTTTTGATACCGTTTTTTCGGCTACTCCGCACTCTTCTAATTTGATAGGCGGAATGATTAATTTTTCCTCTCGATCATTTGTATTTATGAGGTACATATAAGCGTAACCACCTCGATTGGTTACCAATGCATTTCCAAGGTATATGCCTACTAGGCTGCTTTCGAGTTTCGGAACAAACCCGAATTCTAAGTCATTTATTATTTTCACGCGTATGACTTTCCGAGTCCTCGGAGGTATTATCACGATTTCTGGGTTGATAAACGGAATTCTACGGTTTTTATAGTGCAAACAATCCTGTTCATAGTCAATTTTTGCTTCCAGCGCTCGGAAGAACGGATCACCCAAAATTCCATCTTCCTCGATAGGGAAACTATCCTCCACTATCTGTAAGTCGATTATCTCGTTATCGAATCTTATACTCGCGCATCCCAACGTCCCGATCATTCCTTTGCCTGTTCCACTCAAATCGAATTTTATCTCTGGGTCGAGGCACAAATCCCGACGTATAGCATTAAGTTTAACAATGTTTATTTCGGCTCCGGAATCGACAAGAAATTTCCCGTTTCTATGATGTAAGTCGGGACTCGAAATCTCTATTCGTGGACATTTCGAGAGCCTAGCTTGCCCAAGGTGGATCCTAGCTGTTCCGCTGTTGCCGCATGAATTTTCACGGGGTGATTTTCCTGACGGGCGTCGCTCGGCGTCCCCCCTCCGCGTCGAGCGCCCTTCGAGTTTAAAGGGCGGGACTCGTAATTCTCCGTTACTTTGGGTTCCCGTCGGTCAGCATACATATCAGGCCCTCGCGTTTTATCATTGAATTGATGTTGGGGCGAACGATTTTCAGGGTATCGTGAAGAATTTCCTCCGCGATTCTGATTATCAATAGCCGGTCTTTTATTGTTATATCCGCGATTATTTTCGTTTCTGCGTTCAAACCTATCGTTATTGTTTCCCTGAAAATTTTTGTCCGTGGGTTGGTTATAATTAGTTCCATTATTCGCATACCTTCTCTGATTGTTTTCTAACCTCGGTCGATAATCGCGATTGTTATCGTAGTTTCTGTCTCGGTTAAATCTTCCATCGGGCGAATTCCTGACGCCTTTATTTTGGTCGCGATAGCTATTTTGTTGTGATTTTTCGCGTAAGAAATAACAATTCTCGCGCGTATGACCAACCCGCTTACAATAGATACATTTTGAATTATTATATATTTTTGCCTGGCAATCGGATTCGACGTGTCCCCGCCACTTACAATAGCCGCATTCTAATTCTCTTGGTGAATTCGTGGACACTAAATGTGCGGATGCACGATAGGATTTTTCACCGCGAACTTCGAAACTGGGGTCTAAACCGAGATCTTTCGCGCCATATTTTAAAGACAATTTTCGAGCTGTTTCTACCGCGATTTGTAATGTGGCTGGATTGGCGTGTAATAACCGCGATTCCATCGGCCCTTTCGCACAGTAGATAAAATGTTCTAGCCCATCCCGATTAGCGCGATTCAGGAAGCGCACCCTATCCTCGGCCGTGTATTCGGCAGAGGCATTTAGAGCTTTCTCAAGATTTTTCGCATTACTTAGAAGACGATGCCCAAATTCTTCCAACGACTCATTTGATTTTGGGTACATAGTTTTCATGTTCGTTAGCAATTTAATCGGGTCTGGCGTAACTCCGTAGGTTCCGCGTAAATCTGTGAGGAATGCATCTACCGTCGCGTAATCTGCAATTCTTTCGTCGAATATTCGCGCCTTTCCTATTAGTCTTTTGCGTAACATGTGTAAGTACAGTCGTGTGTCGTTGGGAGTGAGTAACGCGAAACCGTCGCGACATGCTCGTTCGAAATCGGGGAATTTATCAACAGACCCGTCAAATTCGGGAATGCTACTTACTGCTTCCGCTATTGGCGGAGCCCTTGCAACAACATATTGTACTACCGGTTGCAAGGGTGCAGGTGCGGGTGCTGCTGGTATAATATTTCGCTTATCATCTGCCATTTTACAGGATTATCACACCGGTATAATAGATTTGATTATGTGTTATATATATATTCTTTGCAAATATATACGGAATATTGTCGCAACAATCATCAGTTTTATGTTGTAACAAATTTTCTCACGTTTGTTTCGAAAATAAAAGAAAAAAGAAATTTTCTAGTTAAGAATCACTTTTAAGATTCAAATCGAGAATCAACAATAAAAAATTAAAATTGTTTTTTTTTTCAAATAATATTATTATATATATATATATTATTTTTTTTTTTTTTTTTTTGAGAAGATTTGTTATTTTTTACTGAATGCTATTTCCACTTACAAAAGAATCGTAGCCATGAACACAATCGGCCACATCTTGGATTTCTTGAAGATGATTGAAGTTTTGAAGTTCCCTCTGCGGTGTTGATTTCTTCCGTATTTTCTGGAAGTTGACTGCAGCTGACCAGTATAGTGTAATGAATGTAGACTTCCCGTCGCGATAACTTGTTCAATTTAATCGAGTCTTTGTTATATTTTCAAATTTCAAAATTCAATTTCAATATTTTCAAAATTCAAAGTTCACTGTCTTATCCAATTTTTAGAATTTTCCTTTGATATGCTTCGAATGTTCTTATTTTAAAATTTCGTTAACGATTGTAAAACTCCGAAAGCGAGTAGGGTTTTTGAACTTGCATTCACTTTGTGAAAGTCAATTTTATGAAGTTCATTTGAAAATGTTTTTTTTTTTTTTTTTTTTTGGCAAACACTAGATTTTCGTTGTTTAGATTGTTCAAAGTCTTCGGGTCCGATTTTATCACGCGTCACTCTGTTTTAGATTTAGTTTTTTTTTCACTGCTCCGTGTATTAATTTTTAATTTTAATTGTCTCTTCTTTTTTTTTTTTTTTCTTACTTTTCACTCGTGTATCCCACCGCTGCCACCAAAATTTTAAGTATGTTACGGATTTGAGATCGTAACGTCAAGTGTTTATTAAATCAGGATAATTCGGATTTGGGAGTACACGTGAAGGGGACCGATACCCCAAGTGAAAAGAATAAGTGGTTTAGGTATGAAGAATTTTTATTATTTCTATATTTTGCCGAGAGCAGAGGTTTTCTTTGACAAGCGTGATGGACGCGAATAGTATGTTATGAATAAACTAAGTCGTGTCGACGACTTAGGTGTGAAGGCAGTGTAAGTATAAAAACTTCTTTTTTATCATTTTTGCAATAAAATGAAGTGTTATGTGTGACTTTTTTACTGTATTGTGGCACAGGAATTTTTACTGTGCTCTTGATCCGAAATTTTACATGTTACTTTGGAAAAATTCAGCATAGCAATGTAAATTTTACTTTGCCAACAATATGCACTGCGTTTATGGGACAGCACGGTAATTTTTCAGGACATTTCCGTACAAAAATTCTGGGAATTTTTTCTCCGTGTATAGTAACAATACAATGAACAATTTTCGTCACCCAGAAGATTCCATATCTAGTGTATGGATTTCATCAAAACTTGCTACTCAGAGGCTTTGGGGGTCGCTCATTACGAATCTGAAAAAAAAATGAAAATTCAGAAAGGCGCATCCAATATGGCGGACGAATTTTTAAAAAATAACTGAATTTTGATGAAACTTGTTACTCGGGTTTTTTTAGTGTCGCTGAATACGAATCTGAAATTTACAATATAAAATTTAAAATTGCCTTTCCAATATGGCAGACAAATTTTAAACAAATTTAAAAAATCAACCTCCTAATTAATTGCGCCATTTTAAACGTATTTAAATTAATTTCTACATCCAGTTAGGGCAAGATGACTTTCATGAATCCAGCTAATTAAGGAATAGTACTTTCCGTAAAGTTCAATTTTACGGACTGAGCCGAGATTGTGTCACGCACAATGATGAAATTCCTCCACTCAATAATAAATACGTTAAAAATGTCGCAATTAATGGAGGTTAATTTTTAAAAAATTTTAAGTCATTTATTAAAAATTCGTCTGCCATATTGGAAATGTAATTTTGAGTTTTATAATGTTGATTTCAGATTCGCAATCAGCGACATCAAAAAACTCCGAGAAACAAGTTTCATCAACATTCAGTTCAATAGCACGCCCTCGCATGAGAAAAGAGTATGTGCAACAAAAGAGAATAGGTATTTGAAGACTCGTGCGAAATGCCGTTCTCGCTTTGCTCGGGAGTCAAATTCGCACTCCTCGGCAAACACCTATTTTGCTCCCTAGTTGCACAATCTTCTATTCTCATACGAGGACGTACCATTTTGTTCCAGCGTTATAGAGAGTAAAATAGTATTTTGCGCTCAGAAGGCGAAAACTTATTTTGCTCCCTAGGGAGAGAATGTGCTCTTTTACTCCCCCAATTTTGGGAGCCAAATGACACTTGCGCACAGAGTGTTAGAAATAAATAAAAAGTTTAATATTCATGTTTTTCTAATTTTCCTACACGATTTTGTATAAAATAGTTTCTCAAAATTTGATAAATCATAATTACCCATGTCCTACCGAAAATAACTTTCATCTGGGTGTTGTGGAAAGTTTTAGCTTCACCATATAAAAATATGACTACAAAAAAGGTTTCCAGCTAAGAAACATTATCGTAAATTACGTTTGTTACTTCCATAAGCAGATATCAACCAAATGTAAATATAAAATAGTTTTTATTTTTATCAAAACCTTATTACCGGGATGTTAAGGATACACATAAAATGTTGCTAATTATATAAAAATACTCCTTTTATGACAATAAAAAGAAGAAAAGTTTATGAGTACAACAAAAAATTAAAAAACAGTGATAGGAATGTTTTTTTTTTTTTATATTTATTTGTTTTTAGTCGCATCAACTACGCGGTCATTAGCGACTTTTACATTATTATTACATTATTTATATAAATTCTGAACATTGAAGTGTAAAAATAAGAAAAAGAGTAAAAAGGTTGAAAAATAAAAAAGAATGGAAAAGGAGCAAACTAACAAATCAAGACAAAAGAAAAAGAATTTTAATTAAATTAAATCGATTATTTTTGTTTTGCGTAAGAAGCTGTCCAGTTTGTTTAGTAGTTTTTTGTTGTTTAGACACTCTCTTAAGTTATTCGCCAGGCCTGTGGTTGTTCGAATACTAGAGAATTTTTGGCATTCCAGTAGAAGATGTTGCACTGATAATGGCACATTGCACATATCACAATTAAGCCGCTGATTCTTCGAGAACAAGTAATCATGAGTCATTCTCGTATGGCCTATTCGTAGTCTTGTTAAGATACACTGTTTGTAGCGTTGGATGGGATCTGGAGCTTTTTCTTCTACGTTGTTTCTGATCCTATGAATTTTTGAAGATTGTTTTGTCCATATTTCATTCCAGTGTTGGATAATGTGGGTACGTATGACTCGTTTGAATTCTGTAGTGGATAGAGGGACACTTAAAGAATCATCTACTTCTCCTTCGATTGTGGCTCTTCGAGCTTCTGAGTCCGCAACGACATTACCTGCGAGCCCCATATGAGAGGGAATCCAAATTAGTACTAGTTCGGTCCCCAGTTGTGTCAATGTATAGATTTGTGTTTGGATGTCCTGAATTTTGGGATCTGCGGATTTGAAGTTTGCGATGCTATCTATGGCTGATTTTGAGTCTGACAGTATGATAGTTTTAGTTGGTTTTCTATCTTTTATTAATAACAAAGCCCGCGCTATTGCATATACTTCGCAAGAGTAGATAGTAAAGCTTTCAGGTAATTTGAATAAAAATTTTTCTTTGTTGTAAATTACTGCACAGCCTCTTTTTTTGTTCAGTATCGACCCATCTGTAAAAATTGTTGTGTGATGAGGGTATTTATGCATCAATTCATTGTATAAATTGGTATATATTTCTTTTGGGGTTTCTTTTTTGTTAGCTGTTCTTATGTGCATATCCATATTAATAGGTATGTGAAATGTTGTCCAAGGTGGGATGGGAAAGTTACTTTTGGTTGCTGCACTGAGATGGGACAGTTGAAGCTCTTTTACAGCTTGATCGGCTCTATAGATAAATGGTCTAGGCAAAAGAGATTTGTTTGACAGTGTTGTGTATATAGATGCCTGGGGTAAATTTGCCAGACTGACTGTTTTGTTGGAATCTTTAAAGAACGAAGGTATATAAGAGATGTCAATTTCTTTTCTTCTTAGATATAACGGATATTCTTGAGCCTCCGCCAAGACGCTTGCATTTGGGCTACTGCGAAAAGCACCTAGAGCTAGGCGTAGAGATGAAGACTGAATTGGATCAAGTTTGGCAAGGAGACTAGGTCTAGCTGAACCATAGACAGTTGATCCATAGTCAAGTTTCGATCGACTGATCGATTTATACGTATCAATAATAATTTTGTTATCGGCGCCATATGCTTTTGAGGCTAGGGCTTTTAGTACTTGAATTCGTTGGTTGCATTCCGATTTTAAATTATTGATATGAGTTTTCCAGGAAAGTGTGGGATCAAATGTTAACCCTAGTATTTTCATAGTCTGAGTTTTGATCAATTCTTTATCTCCCAGAAAAAGTTTTGCACTGGTATCATCAACATTTCTTGATTTACTCATGACCATAAATTGTGATTTTAGAGTTGAGAATTTAAAACCGGAAATTTTACTCCACAATTGTAGATTGTTTAGGTTTTGTTGGATGATATTCATCGTAGTACTCAGATTTTTTCCAGAGCACATGAAGGACAGGTCGTCTGCAAAGAGGAATTTTTTTGTTGGAGCTTGTATTTTCGAAAGCACTTCATTTATCGCTACTAGAAAGAGGGTCACACTGATTACTGAGCCCTGTGGGACTCCATTTTCTATATTTGTTTTTTGAGAGAGGTGATTGCCAACTCGGACTTCAATTTTTCGATTTCTCAGGAAGTTTTTGATATACTCTAATAGGTTTCCATGGAATACTATTTTGGTAAGAATATAAATAATTCTCATTCTCCACACCATATCGTACGCTTTTTCGATGTCCATTGATACTAGTACTACATGCAGATCGTTTGCAAAGGCGTTACAAATATCGTTGTGAAGCTTAATAAGGTGGTCGGAGGTTGACCTGAACTGGCGGAAGCCGCTTTGGTAATCTGATAACCACTTTTCTTCCTCCAGCGCCCATTTCAGTCGTCGGTTTATCATTTTTTCGAACAGTTTGCCGAGGTTACAAGTTAGGGCTATTGGTCTGTAGTTTTCGGGATTGGAAAGATCTTTTCCTGGTTTAGGGATAGGGATGACGGTAGCAATTCTCCAACATTCCGGAAAGATATGTGACCTCCATATAAAATTGAAGAATTTCAAAATGTACTTCAGACTATTCTTGCTTAGGGTTTTAATGAGAGCGTTTGGAATACAGTCTGGACCGGGACTAGAATTTGCGCAGGTAGAAAGAGCGCAATTTAGTTCTTCAGTTGTGAAATTATTGTTAATATCGTTCGTTATGTTCTTGTTTATTTTTTTTACTACTGAAGTTTGACAGAGTTCATCGTTATGTTCTACCTCAGAAGCGTTGTACTGCGATTCGCAGTTTTGTTTATGTTTTAAAAATTCGGGATTATAATTTATATCACTGGAATTGGTAGCAAAGGTCATTGCAAATAAACTTGATTTGTCAGATTGGCTGGTAATGGATTCTCCATTCGCGTTAAGTAGTACCCTGGAAATGTTTTCATATTTCTTTCCTTTAATTCTTTTAATATTTTTCCATATTTCGCTCGTGGACATTTGTCTGTTTAGCGAAGATAAGAGTTCTTTCATATGATTGAAGTAAGCGTCTTTAAGAGTACGTCTAGCTTCAGCTCTTAATCTCTTATATTCGATTTTCAGGTTTACATCAGACTTATGTTTTTTGTATCTGTTGAAGGCGTGCTTAGAGTTTTTAATAGCATTAGAGCATGTTTCATTCCACCACGGTAGAGGTTTTTTTTTAAAGTGACGTTTAAGTGTAGGGATGTTTTGATTTGCAGCCTCAATAATAGCATTATTAAGTCCTGATATCAGATCGTCACCTGTGAGATTGGTGTTATCAGGGTCATCCAGCTCATCAATTAGTTTTTCTGATAAAGTTGCATATCCAATCCAGTCTGCTTTTTTGAAATTCCATGAACATGTCAATTGATTATAGGAGGGGTACTCTTCAATACACTGATAATTGTTAGAGAAATTTATGTGCAGTGGAAAATGATCACTATCGTGGAGATATTTATCTGCATACCATTCAATATGGGACGCTAGTTCGACTGAGCATATCGACAGGTCTATTGAGCTGAAGTTTCCACTTGCAGAAGAGAAATGAGTGGGGGCATTATCATTCAGAAGTATTAGATCATCGTCATTTAACCATGTTTCGATTATCTTTCCTCGATGACAGCTTCTTATAGAAGGATCACCCCATAAAGGGCTGTGGCTGTTGAAGTCCCCAGTTATTAAGAATGGTTTAGGGAGTTGTAGGATGAGATCTACTATATCTTGGAGAAGTAGCTCATGGCTGGTTAGAAGATAGACATTGCAAACGGTAATTTTGTGAGAAATTTTCACTGACACTGCTACTGCTTCTAGATTTGTAACTAGCGGAATTTCTTCATAGGGTATATTATCTTTTATGTAGATTGCAACGCCTCCACTCGCTCTGTTACATTCTGTCCTGTTTTTACTGATGCTTTTGTAACCACTTAACTTATTTCCTGAATGCCTTTTGAAATTTGTTTCTTGAAAGCAAAAGAAGTCAGGATTATATTTATTTTGAAGCGATTTTATAAATGGGTATCGTGTGTTGAATCCGTTCAGGTTCCACTGTATTAAGTGCATTGTAAGTATATAAGCGAATATCAAGAGAGATTTTATTATATAAAGGAGGTTCACAAGCTTTTTTTTTTTCTTATATTATTTTACGTCGACTTTTGTGAACCCAAATGGGACTAAATCGCGACGGGACCTACCGTTTATGAAGGTGGAATCCGAACCACCCGAGCTTTGGCGTTATTAGACACTTATAAACAAATATAGAGGTGTCCCGATGACAGATTGCAGAGGCCGGGATCGAACCAGGGTTTTCTGATTACGAAGCCGATACTCTACCAACTGAGCCACCGCCGCTCCCGGTTCACAAGCTTTAGTCACTGGCGGAATGGTCCATTTCTTGCGTAACCACTTCATCAATATTTTGCGGAATGGTGTGTTGTGATGACGGTGTTTGAAGATTATTTTCGGCCTCAATTTTGCGCATAATTCTAGTGAACCGATTTTTCATTCCACGGGAAATGAGAAGAGGGTATAATCTTTGCAGCATCTCATAGACTTTATCGGAGCTAATTTCGAAGTCTTTTGCAACTTCTGTCAGGCTTTGTTTGCCTTTACTTCTTTCAATGAAGTTTACTAATTGAGATATTTGGAGGGGGTACATTTCGGGATGGGCTTTCAGTTCGTCGTCAATAGGTGCTAGCTGGGACTTCATGTCAACTGGTTCTTCTTCAGTTTTTTCCATCTTTTTCTTTTTACATTTTGATCTTAGTTTTTTTTTTTCATCATCGTTTCAGCCATCTGAGTCGAGTGTTTGATACTCGTTTAGACACTGCAGAGACTTGGTAGAGCTGATCTGCGAGGCGGTCGAGGGAGATATTGGTCTTTTGAATACGCTTGCAGTTGGAGTTAGGGGAGGGAAATCGTTTGCTAGACCAGCCTCGGTAATACTTGGAGGGGAAGGGAGGTTCCCTTCAAAACAATCTACGTCACCAGATTCCTCGTTGCTCGCTGTGTTGTCATCGGCTGGCTGTATGTTTTGGCTTTTATTATTTATATTTCCTAATGGGCAGTGTTTTGCAATATGTCCGTCTTGTTTACATTCGAAACATTTTATATTTGCTGGGTTGATGAACAAGTAGTGGTTGAGGCCTCCATGCTTAATTATCATGTTTGATGGAAGTTTTTCAACCTGGTTAGAGGTAACATAGACGTCTCGGCGAGAACAGAAAACATGATCGAGGCCTACATTAGGCTCGAGACCCGCTTTCACGAATTTCACTGGAGAAACTAAGTCGATGGACATATCTTTGAGCGCTTTTTCTATTATTTCATGTGGAATGCTAGGACGTACGTTGGAAATAATAACTCTTTGATGTCTCTTTACCAGAGGGCTAGCGTTTAGAGTTGTGTTATTTATTGTAATTGACTTGTGAACGGTGATGTATTCCTCTGCTAATTCTTGAAATGCAACATAGCAACATATTCTTTGTTTCGACATACGATAAATAAACTTTATTTTAGATCGTTCAATTTTAGAGGCAATCGCAATGGCGTATGATGTGATGCTCACATTATCTAGGGCTGGGAATACTATGGCTTGATCATCTGTAGGAAATACTTCTTTTTGAGCTACTGATAGGTAGCTCGCTTTATTAGACGGGAACATGTTAATTTTAGGATCCTCTGTAGTCAGAGAGATGCCTTGGAGACACAGGATTTGGGATTCTCTGTAGTCAGAGACAATCCCTTTTAAATTAGGAAGTATGTTTTTGAACTTAATTCTATGGTTAACGGTTTGGAATTTTCCGAAGCACTGAAAACAACACGAAAACACTAATCACTGTTTCTATTTGCATATACTAGGAAAAGGAAAAGTAAACACGCGGAACGAATATAAACATACGTCCGAACGCTACGGCTGTTGCCGTAAGACTCCGATAGGAATGTATTCTTGATTTGTTAAAAGTGTCTTGGGTTTTCCTACAATGTAAGTAGCCATTCGGGCAGTTGTGAAAAAAAACATTCTTAAATATAGGAAGATCATAAAAAGAGGTCTTCGAAAGCTTATACAAGCATGACACATAAAAGAAAAAAATTCACCAGCATCGACCGAAATCCCCCTAAAGTGGCAGTGCTCAATGCAGAACCCATAAAAAATTGTAAAAGTTATTTAGAAAAGTTAAAACAGCCCACTGAAAATTGGCGTTGAATTCTGAAAAGACCTTTGGATCGGTCAACTCATGCCATCAGACACTTATTAACCATAGTCGGCCAGTTGCTCCATGGCAGACATTTGACCTTAGTTTGGTCAGAACTTGGAGGACCAAACTCCCTTTTCTATGGAGAAATCAAGCTTTTCAAAAATCTCAAATGCTGGCCCTTTAAGGATTAATATAAGTGATGTTATATACGCGGAATATACCTGGGAGGTTTCCAAGGTAGGAAATGTTGGAATATAACATAATTTTCAGAGATAACAATACAAAATGAAGTTTGATGAGCTTTTTTTATTTTTTTTCCTGCAGAATTTTATTCTATTGTTTTTTATATTACAATTATCATTATTTTTTAAGGCTTTCAAGTAATGTATCATATTTGCTAGTTCTTTTTTATTTCTGACTCTATAGTTATTCATAAACTGCGTAATTATACAAAATTAATAGCATATACCACGACACGCATCGACTAATTTCAGTGGCACTCTGGTAGATTTGGCAACATGGGCCTCAATTCTTGGTCACTTAATTATGGCCATATCTGTATAAATTTCAAGCAATTATTTCTCAGCTTGACATATTAAATATGGTGTCTCTTGAATTTATCCGAAGTGTTATTTTTATGGATAAATTGGACGTAGTCCGAAGGATTCGGGGCCCTTCAGAAAATACATATCTTCCACGGACACGTATTAACATTAACAAATACAATCGTCGAAACTTTCACATTCCGTACCAGATGTATTAAATGTTGGCATTTTAACACAAAAAAGGGTCGACCATAGACCTAGACATTGTTGTTTGGCATGTTTGTGCCGGAATTCGTCATCAGTCCTAATAAGCACAGGTAAATGGAGGGAGGATTCACCCATTGGCTAACCCGTAATGGTCAGTCACGATACGGACCAATGTCTACTGGGCGTCAATGACCATATCTTCTGAGTACCTGCACACTTCTTTGAGTTCTAGTTCTAAATAACATTAACAGTTTGTGCTTTGCTGCGTAAGGAACAACGATTGCATCTCGTACTCCGTAAAGTCTCATTTCGAATTCAACCAGGAACAGCATAGCCAGCAGCCCCTGCAACGAATCCGCAATCTCGAACATTCGAAACCGCCAAACAACATCCATTTCTCAAAACAACAATGTCAGGTAAATACCTCCATTTAGTACTTCTGTATTTTTAAAATCGTTTAATGTTGTCAGTCAATTGAATTTCAAAAAATATTGCTCGCCGGAAAAAGTCACAAAACCTCACATATTACAGTGTTGTGTCAATACTATGTTTTAGTATTGTCTAGTAAGGAATACGAATGGCAGTCGAATCAGTCAATATTTCAGAAACACTAAAAATACATTATGATCATGATTATGAGTCATATTAAAAAGTTCATACACTTTGTAGGCAAAAAATGATGTAAGTATATTTATATAATACTTGCTGTACATCTTCACTCGCTAACGTTTCCTCAGGGCATATATTCATTAATTATGATTAGAAAATAGACTGTACAATATAGTAATTAGCTCAAGTCAATAAAATTAGGTTTACAATAAAATAGATTGTTCATGTAACCATTTTAAGATAGTACTTAACAAATTCATTTTGATTCCAGGCATGTTCTAACGCCTGGATCATTTGCACGTTACGTTACTTTTGTCGCTATAATGCAAGACATCATTATTTGGCAAGTTAGATCCAAAAAAGCATAATTTCCGGATTTCATTCCAACATTGAACTATCTCGAACTATCGGTCCAAGGGCCCTATTCGTTTATTCATTTTTTCCCTTGAATTTAAGTAACACTGATAAGATTACGTATCGCAGCATTAGTGCAAATATCTTTTGGAAACGAAATTCCGAATTTCCTTCTATTTGAATAAATGCTAACGCACACCGAGTCATTCTTAAAAACTCGTTTATTTTTCCAAATTATAGTATGCATATGTAGATTCTGCAGAATTCTCGAGGAAGTAGCTTATTGTAATAAAAAGATTTTGATACGTAATTTCTGGGAAATGACTGGAGAATTCTTGATGAACTAGCTTATTATAATAGAAAGAAGAAAGATATGCATACCTTTTATCACATTCATTTTTACCCGATTTAACGAAAAAGAACTTAGTTCTCGCGTATTGTTTTTTTTTTACTTACCAGCCAAGAGAAACGAACACTTTCTCTGCCAATTTTCTTAAGGAATGAATGCTCGAATAACAAAACGATTCAAGCTCCTTTTTTTGTATATAATTGTTTGATGTTCAATCATTAATGAAGACAGTGTTTCTATGAAATCAGTATAAATAAAATAAGAGATTGACTAAAAACTAATATTGTTCACCTATCACAACCTTCAAAACGGCATGAATCTGCAACATTCGAAGCTGAAAATTATAATGAATCTAACGGCCATAGCCAATTTCCTTAATATTTCTGCTAATGACAAACAACGTGAGGAGCACCGGGATGGGTATTATTTGAAGGATTGGTTTATTTGAGCTTTCATTTTATTTTTTCACTTGTAATAAACACCCCATTTGTAAATCAGTCTCTAATCTCAATGCTTTTTTTCTCTTCCAGTATCTACCTCAGAATTTGATTTGGCTAATTTAATTAGTCAGTTGGATGTAGAAGAATTCCAAGGATTGTCAACCAATTTCTGGAATGACGTCCTGGAGGTATTCCGAGCTGAGTTGATAGCTCCAGAAGCATCGAGTGAGGAGACCACGACCTCAACGCAATCTAACCCAGGGCGTCAAATTATGGATTGCGCCTCCAAAGCGGCTACTCCTCATCGGAATCCCAGTATCGTGTCCGATCATGTTGCGGATGAAGAAACGATGGAGGGCACATACGTCAGTCCAATTGTCGTGAACGACAATAGCGGCACTTTCAAGAAACCTAAAATATTCCGTTGTGCTGAATGTTTTAAGGAATTCACGAACCTCCGCCAATACCAAAGGCACATCCGGAACCACCTTATGATACGGTTCCGATGCAACCGATGCCAGCTCTTTGTAGATATATATGATTTTTACGCGCGACGACATCCGTCTCTGTGCAGACGAATCGCTTTCTTGTACCCAGGTCGAATTTAAGTTTCTTTTCGGAAGAAACGTAAATAAGTCTGGTACAAAAGAGGGTAATTGTCTGTGCTTGTACATAAGATAAGATGTAATGATGCGGAGATATTTCATATTATTGGTTAAATAAATTAAATTTTATACGGAATCCACTGTGTTATCCTTTGCGAATGTCCTGAACCTACTCAAATTAAACTCTATGCGCTTTAAATTCTATTTTTTTTACTGATTATTACTGGCAGCTTTAATGAGTATTTAAACTTGTATGTTTTTTACGTATTTTGCATAATCAAGCAGTAAAAACGGTCGAGCAAAGGCCAGCTTTCCTTTAATAGAAGATTGAATAGCTAATTTCTCTTGTATATTCGTTTACGATGAAAGCATCCTGAGAACTATGGCTCTTCTTAATGCCGCCTTTGCGCAATTATGACCGGGAAAGAGATATTTTACTTTATACATCTCAGGAAGACAATGCCATTACGGTATACCGCGAAGACTATGCTATTTGACCGGTATCGACGAAGACAAAGCCATTTCATCGTTATCTGCAAGGACCATTATTTTTATGTCGTGATTTTTATTTAAAACATTTCATTTTCATAAACGCTTGTGATTAGTTAATAAGCCATATTTAAATTGTTAAATGGGTGATTCCGCGGAAAGTGTGATACTTCAGGTCTTGTATAAAAAATAGAATAATACGTATGTAGAATAAATGTATTCTCATGTAAGGCAATAAAAGGCAGAAATATAAGTAAAATGTCAGCACCACCAGTGTGTCTTTCTCCGATTTTTTTCGTTCAATGATGAATTGAGTGCAGAATGTAGTTTCTAAATAAACGTTATTGGTCTTGAAATATTTGTTTATAGATAGGTATATGATTATCATTCATATTCTACTTCTCTTTCTTTAATTATCTTGAGTAGAACTATTTGAATTTTGTCTATGATTTTATGCACAATTATGAAAATCTGTAAGTTTTCCAATAGTTACGATATATTCTATGACTTTATTTACAATTCGTCAGTGTACATTGAAAGGTTAAGATCGGTAAACAAACGAGCATCGGACGAAGTGCTCACTGAATATTTCGTGGCACACACGGATAGTTTATTTTCAAGCAACGGTGATTCAGATAATTGTGGTCAGTACCACTTGTAAAAAGTGCTTAAGTGACAAAATGTTTAGGTATAGTTCCCGACGCGTACATATGTTAATTACTGGTTACTTCAAGAATGAATGCGTAAAAAGTTATGTACACAATGATTGCTCCATAAAACAACCTCAAAAATAGTCTGTCAGTACCGCCGAAGTCATTACCGCCGTAAAGTTGGTGAAAATTTTGTGTCCAGTATCGACTTGATCCTTTTAAAATAGGTACTCTGGAAGTGTTAAAATTTCTATCGCATAGGTTCCAGAATGGTGCTTCTTATGGAACCCTTAACACTGAAAGATCAGCGATAGATCTGATTAACGATAACGATTTATCGCAAAGTCCGTTAATTCGTCGTTTTTTCAAAGGGGTGTATAAACTCTGACCAACTAAAAGGAAATATAGTGAAGTTTGAAATGTTGAAGTTGTCGAACTGAGCGGAGAAAATGGACCTACTTGAAAATGTAAATCTAAAAGATTTGTTTGGCATGCAAACTTGTTGCGTACGGAAATCGAGTGTTACATCGATATGAATTCCAGGTACTTAGGTGTGGGTTTTCTGCAGTTTCCCCACACCATTGCACACACGAATGTGGGTACCTTTTTTCTATGAAGACGGCTGCAGACGCGACGTGAGGGTGAGAGCGATTCGAGTCGAGAGATCGTTTATAAGAAAATCGTTTTCGAGGCAGAAAAAACGAATTGATCTACGATAAGTAGACGGAATTGCGCCGAAGGATTCAATGGGTGCTACATAGTCCGCGATAATCCGCGTCGGGGCGAGGGATTGGTTCGCAGCGCGGAGCGGTCCGTGGTCATAAGCTTACCTTTAAATGGAGAGTAGCCCGAAGCGTTTCGAGCAAACTGGGCTGGCACTAGGGTGAACAAGTAGTTTCCAGGCTGAAGCGCGAAACGGTGTCTCGCCTTCGACTGGAAGTACCCAGGCGTTCCGAGCTGGCGGCTACGGCGACGAGCTAATCTGGCGTCTGGCGAATATGAAGTTCGTTGGTTCGCAGCGTAGAAATTTGAATTTGCCTATGGCGCGCGATTGCGCGAGTAAGAACGTGAGATTTCGACTTCCGCCTTTGTCGCCCCTCGCGGCGAAAATCTGCGATTGGTGGGCGGGAACGGTGAGAGTCCCTCGGTCGCGCGATCGCGATGCCCGGCGACGGTTGGGATTCATTCGACGATACGCGATCATACGTGATGGTTCGTGTCAATTTATCGGCTTGGTGGCTGCAACCTTTCGTTTCTTTTTTTCTAATAAATGGATCTTATTGCCTAACATTGTGCCCATTATTCACCCTTCGATCAACAACATTTTTGGTGCTGAAACCCGAGAAGTAATTACCGGCGAAGGTGAATTGGGACGTGTTTGTGTCGGGTGTTGGTTTGAAGTTTGGAAGGCCCAACGAACTGCGCGAGGACGCTTAAGCACGTTTGTGAAATCAGTGCGAAATTCGACGTGAACGCCACGTGAACAGTGACCTCCGTGAAAGAGGTCGTGGATCGTCCGACAATGCCGGCGAAGAGAGGCCGTGGAAGACCAACATCGTCGTCGGCGCGGAGCGTGGCCGACGAGCCGGTTTCTAAGAGAAGGAAGTCCGCGACGAAGGCGACCAGGACGTCGATCGAGCCCCGTGACGCCGCCCGGCGAAATCCGACGCGGCGAAGTGCAAAAACGACGAGACACCACGAAGCCATGGCGAGTAAACACCGCGAACCGTTGAGGGAGGATATCGAGAAGACGCAACACCATCATCTAGTGGAGGTTTACATCACCAGCCTTCTCCTACATCGCCGGACCTGGCCAGCATCGAGTTGGTTCGTGGTAGGTTTGTAACGAGCGATGGTTTGCGAAATAGCGTCGATATGAATAGCGAATTTCTCAATTCCCATGTTCGTGACGCGCGTCGCGCAAACGACGGAAATTGCAGCATCTCGTGAGGCGATGCAAATATGGCATCCGTGACGGGAGATGACGCAATCCCGGCAGGCGGGACGCGGCGTGATTGGGAGATCGATGCGGGCCGTTCGAGTTTAGCTGTTAGATCGGTTACGACGGCGCCGGACATTGTTCGAATGCCCGAGAACATTCGAGAAGCGATTGTGCGCGCCGCTCGAGCGGCCGCGACGGAGAGTACATCAAGCCGAATTGTAAATCGTCTTGCGGCGGGCGCTTTGCCGCGTTTTGACGGAGATCCAACCCAGTGGCTGCGTTTCAAGCAGGCGTTTGAACTTTCTTCGGATCTCGGGGGGTTCTCTGACCGCGAAAATGTCGCGCGTTTGCATGAGGCACTCTCCGGTAGAGCGTGAGAAGCCGTCGCGGGCATGATGATCGGCGCGGAAAGCGCGAACGACATTTTTGAATTGCTGCGCATGAGATTCGGGAATCCGGACATAGTCGTAGGAAAGATCGTGGAAAACTTGCGTAAACTGCCAAGAATAGGCGCGTGCGGGGGAGATATTGTCGATTTCTCGACCGCCTTAAAAGGAGGTGTTGTCGCTATGAAAGCGATGAATCATACGAGTTATTTAAATAGCCCCGAACTTATGCGCGACATGCTGTTAAAGCTCCCGAAAGTAGTGGCATTTGCGTATGATACGTATGCCGGTAACGCGGATCCTTCCGAGCCGAAACTCGTTACGTTGTCGAGATTTTTATACGAACGTGCCGAAAACTCTTGAAAATCGGGAACGAACGTGTTGCGCGAAACTCAGTCGGTGGCATCGCGATACAACAAAAAACCTCTGCACAGAACCGTATATATGGCAATTAGCGTGGAAAAAAGTTCACCCACAAACTTAAAATGTCCATTTTGTGCCCGGTCAAATCACGGGATATCCGAATGCCGAGATTTTCCCGCGATTCCGGTGGCCGAGCGATGGGACTGGGTTAGGAAGGAAAACCTTTGTTTTGTCTGTCTCGATGTAGGACATCGCGCGGCGGGATGTAAATCTGGGCTGGCGGAGATCGCATGTCGAATCACCCGTTGCTTCGTAACGACAAACCGGCGAAGCGGGAAACTATATCGCGTCGTTCGAATAAAGCTTATCACGAAAAAACAGCGCCCCAAAAGAGGCCGCGAAATGTAACCAGGAAGAACGCCGATGCCGCGCGCGCACCTGCGAGTATGCGGAATGAGAATACAGAGGCGTTGTGACTAGATAGGGCACGCGTACTTTTAAAAATAATTCCCGTGACGATCACCTGATCGATGTCGAGCGTGGCCACTTACGCCCTTCTAGATGACGGCTCGACTATCACAATCCTCGACGCGGTCGTGGCGCGCGCCGTCGGCGCAGCGGACCCATGTGGGCATCGCACCCGATCAAACGTTAGAAACAAAAAGCGAACGTGTAACTTTGGAAGTAACGGGAAGTTTCGGAACGCACACGATCTCTGGGGTTCATTCTTTCAAAGGGTTTAGACTGCCGAAACAAACATTGACGAAGAGTGAAATTTGTAGATTCCCCCATCGTCGAGAAACCGGCCTGCGACCGTACTATGTTACGACGCCCGCCATTCTTATAGGGCAAGATAACGCACGCTTGATTACCGCGTTCGAATTGCGCGACGCGTGGAGAGTGTTTCAGATGGCATCGCGTACCTTGCCGAGGTGGGTTGCGCATGGCAAGGCCCCGCAGTTTTGTTCGCTGTTATTACCGAGAGATGATTTGAAGCGCTTTCATTTCTCGGGCGTAGGTCGAGACCTAGAGAATTCGCTGCCCGACTATCGGACAGACGATTTACACGAGTTGGTGAAATCTTCGTTTCGAATTGATGCTCTTGGGATAGGAAATGTCGCAACGACAAGAAAACGACGAGAAAAGCGGGCGATGCGTGGGAAACGCAACTTCTCTGGCGTGACAATGAGATTCGTTTACCAGAGAGTAGAAGGGGCGCTATGAAGCGCCTGAAAAATGTAGAGTCGCGTTTAGATCGAGATACCCAACGCGCTGGGCTCTATTATATAAAAATGCAGCATTTCATATCTCTCGGATACGCGGAAGAAGTTCACGAATCGGGATCGGAGGGCCGTACTTGGTATATGCCGCACTTCGGGGTTACTAACCCGTGCAAGCCGGGTAAGATTATGCTCGTCTTCGATGCCACTGCAAAATTCGAGGGTACGAGCTTAAACGACTGTTTAGTCTCCGGGCCGGATTTATTGCAGTCACTAATAGGCGTGTTAATACGTTTTCGAAGAAGGAAAAATCGCGTACAAGGGAGACATACGCGATATGTTTCTCAAGGTGAATTTACGACCCGAAGATCGCGATGCTCAGCGATTTTTGTGGCGTGGTAGAGACCGCGAAGGACCGTGTAAGGAATATAGGATGACCACGTTACTCTTCGGGTCGAAGGCGTCCCCATGTAGCGCTATTTACCCGAAGAACCGAAATGCGGACGCGTTATCGTCGTTAAATCCGACCGCGGCATCGAAGATAGTTCGTCAGTCGTACATGGACGACCTTTTGGATAGCTGCGATACGATTTTGATTTATTGAACTTATAAAAGTTTTATT
Organism: Trichopria drosophilae; assembly: GCA_030407085.1. Taxonomy (NCBI): domain Eukaryota; kingdom Metazoa; phylum Arthropoda; class Insecta; order Hymenoptera; family Diapriidae; genus Trichopria; species Trichopria drosophilae. The sequence continues at coordinate 192,402,460 of CM059582.1, forward strand.
AAGTATTAACCCACACAGACAGATCTGCTGCATATTGCCGCAAATAAGGGAAAAGTCAGTCGGCGAATATGTCGTCAGAAATACGGATTATCCGTCGTCACACAGACAGCAAATTTACTGGAAATTCTCCCCTGTCGACTAGTCTGCGGCGATTCTGACGCATTTCTGCCGAAGAGATTAAATACGTGTTCGTGTGTCTTTTATCCTTTCGCCGACCCTTTTAATCTCTTCGGCAAACATGCGTCAGAATGGCCGCAGACTAGGCGGCAGGGGAGAATTTCCAGCAAACTTGCTGTCTGTGTGATGTCGCATAATCCGTATTTCTGCCGACATATTCGCCGCCTGACGTTTCCCTTATATGCGGCAATATGCAGCTAACTGGTTCTCTGGGAAGCTTCTTTTACATTATAGTAATATAATTTTGTTAGTACAATAAATTACAATATAAACTAGTGTTGGCGTGGTGCCTCGCTCGCTTCGCTCGCTCAGAAACTTCGACCCAGTGGTGAGTCGGCTATTCCTTAAGACTCGTTTGTTTACTAACCGCTTTCAATTATATTATAAAATTATATTGATATTTGGGGGTCCAATCATATTTAGGCCCAAGTGGCTTCGATAGATGTGTTACTACAATATAGTGATTCTTATATGTATGAAAATTGAAAATAAGCATTTTCAAAACTTCGACCCCGACAACAGGCCAGCCGAAGTATTAATAAATAAAAGTTGCAAAACACTTACTTCATGCACTTGTATTCTAATAGAATATTCGATGCATATTACATGTTTACTGTGTTTTACTAATTACTGTCTGTATTATTATGATATTATATATACAATATATATACATATAATTCGTCCAAGATATCTAGAAAGTCTCGAAAAGATCTATGACGGATATCTTGTAGATATATGTAAGACATCTTTTAGATATATCGAAATAGTTATTTTCGTATCAAGGGCGTAAATGAGCTTTGCGCCCGTAGGGGGTCACCGCGCCCGAGGAGCTGGCAAAGACTACCCCTGGGGGGTGGGGAGTCGAAACGTCGAAATTTGATGAAAAACAATAGGGTAATTTTTTTTCCGCGATGACCAAATTCAATACTTTTTCAGACAATAGTCATAAACATTTTAAACCAGTTTTTATGGCATTATCGTTGACTTTAGGAAGAAAATGCATATAACCTTTCTTGTAGAAAATTTCATGCTCTATATTTTTTGTTTGAAACATTTTTTAATAAAATTTGTATTTTTCAAAATAAATGCAAAAAACTACAAAGAAACTTAATTGGGGTTAATTTTTTTTTAGGAATGGACGGGTGGATCTGCCCCAAAATCTAATCAGATCTAAGTTATGCCAAGACGCGCATTTAAAAAAAAAAATTATGTCATACGCTTATCCGCTCGCGAGTTATCGCGAGACAAAAAAACGGGACGTACGGACGTACGTACAAGATCACGGACAAAAATTTTTTTATTGTTGATTTGGGTTCCTTAGGGTCTGAAATTTCGACATTTGATGAAAAACTATATGGTAATTTTTTTGACCGAAGTGACCAAATTCAATACTTCGTCCAGACTTAGTCTGGGTCGAAGTAATTAACTAAAAGCCACGAAAACTAATAACACAAAACTTAGGGTTGCTCTGCCTTTTACTCTGACCAATCAAGAATAGCCGTCTGAAAGTTATGCAATTTTACTTCTCAAGGCTTTAATTTATATCTTAAAAATATGTAAGGATATATTTGAAAAGCTTAGTTGTCAAGGAATCCGGAATGCTAATTCGTTTTTGTTTAGTTTATAAAGTGCGGACAAAAAATTGGGAATGTCAGTCGATCCGTCGAGGCTAGTTCATTATGTGTTCTGCCTTTGTCAAACAGCCGTAAATACTCTCCAACATTAAGAATTTCTTTTCTAACTTCATATATTGATAAAAATAAAATAGCCACCCGGATTCTTAAAACTTCGCTATTCAAATATACTACTAAAATTTTTATACGATAAAAATTGAACATGTGAAAAGTAAAATAAGGCAGGACACCCTTAAATATAACAAATGAAACGTTATTAAATATATTTATCGGCACTTTGGCTTGAAGTTTTGACAGTTGCACCGAATAAATATGTACGTTGTTCTGATTAATTTTTACAAAAGAAATGGATTCTTCAGTGATCACTGCGTTGTCTGACGCTTGGTCAGTGATGTATGATTTACCACCAGTCGAGAATCTATGTAACATTTCACCTGAAGAGGTACTTTCCGTGAAAAATGAACCCAATGTAATTCCGAGTCGGTCAGTTTTTCACTCTTTAGGTAAATATTTTTTTTATATATGCAATCGTATTATCATTATTTTTAAAATTTCTCTTTTTTCGCATTGATGTAGTTTAATTTTCTTTTTAATTTTTCGATACTATTACACTTGAAGCTGATGTAGTAAGGTTACAATCGTCCGCATGATATCAATTCATGTTTACAATGCAATCTCATAGAAGTTTCATGTCTTTAGATTATGGTTTATAGCTTATATTATTGAAATAGAATTGTAAATAATTCATTTTTTGTGATTTCTCGTTGCTGTATTTTTTGAATGATAGCTTTATTTACCGTGCTTGTGACCAATTTCACGTAAACTTCTTAATTTTGGTGGACAGTTTAAAAGAAATTTTAAAACGTAAAAATTAGTAAAAAACATGTCTAAATGCTTAAAATTTATAATCATCTGTTTTAATTTTTAAGCCTTTCTCTGAGTATAAATATCCATGCGAAAATATTAAAATTAATGAAAAAGATATAAACCGCGTAAAAAAAAGTAAAGTAAATTATTGTTAAAAGAAATACTTTTTTCCCTTTAAGTCAAATGGCCATACCATTATTATTTTATTTTATTTTTCATTATTGCAGCAAGTGAGATGTGTCGTGTTTACATTTTCAACAAAGTCAGGAAAGGAAAGGGTATTGATTGTAAGTTTTCGGTAATTTTTTTTTCTTGTTGCTTTATTTGTTAATAAGTGTCGGTTACTAGAATAGTAACATGATATTGTCGGGTCAATTGAAATTAATATTTTAAATTTTGCAAAAAACATATTTTCAAAAGGTATCAACATTCTAACTGATGAATTTAAGTTAAACATTATTGTACAACATAGTAGCAAATTGCGTTGTATTCTAGGCTCTTCGGTTTCCAATTTTGATAACGGCGAGGCACATGAAATTTTAAATATTGACACATTATCGTTTACCAGTACTTCCGAAAAAGAAAAATCGGTGATTGAGGCCGTGAATACTTTGCACGTGTCAGTGGATGTAATTGAATATGAACAAACCAATCTAACGAACAAAACGAAGAAGTAAATGTGAATAATATCGATGATGTTGGAGCAAGCAAAGTCGAAAGATCAGCGAAAAACTGACCAGTCAATGTGGAAGCATCCCGTATATCCGCCTTGCGATACAAATTTGTCGCATTGGTTGCAGTCAACTCATCTGCGAAGAAAAATGACAGGAAACTAATAGGAATTATTATTTCCTGTCGTTAAGTTTAGTAAGTTTAAGTAGTTAAGTTTCTGATTGTAGAAATCGGTATATTTCAAATATTTTTTTAAAACCTAAGACAGATGCTTCAGGAAGGTTGATTCTTAACCTTAAGTTTCTTAATCGATTTTTGAAAAAAAGAACATTTTAAAATTGAAAACCATAAAACAGTAAAAGATATCTTTAGACCAGAATGTTTCTTTGCAATACTAGATTTGAAGGACGCTTATTTTCTGGTAAATATTTTCGAATCTCGTTGAAAATTTTTAAGGTTTAGATTTGAAGGTGCAATTTCTCAATACAATTGCATGCCTTTTGGTTTGAGTTGCGCACCTTTTATTTTTACGTTTTCAGTTGATGAAAGCTATTTTATGTTATTTAAGAGAAAAGGATTGTATATCAGTAGTTTACTTAGACGACTTTCTTTTGATGGGTAACACTTACCAAGAATGTTTAAATAATGTAGAGGAAACTGTTAGAACTTTGGAATATCTGGGCTTTATCATAAATTATGATAAAAGTAAACTTTCTCCTAATCAAGTTAGTATTTATTTACGTTTTATTTACAATTCCTTGGATATGTCTATTACTCTACCAAGAGAAAAAATAATTTTAATTACAGATAATATTAAAAAACTCTTATTTTTTCCAGCGAAATTTATCGGTAGGTTAATTTCGATTTGCCCTGCAGAGTGAAAAGTTTTGCCCTTAGAAGAGCGACAGGAAATTACAATGAGATTATGGAAATTCCTTCTGAAATAACTGATGATTTAAATTGGTGGCATCGAAACATTCGGATGTCAAGCAATAGCTTAAGACTGAATAGTTATAGTAATGAAATTTTTACAGATGCTTCGAGGTCAGGTTGGGGAATATATTGTGATGGAGCACGTACTCATGGTTTTTGGGCTAAGAATGAACAAAAATTTCATATCAATCATTTGGAGTTAATAGCAACATTCTTTGGGCTAAAATATTTTGCAGCAAAATTATCGAAATTAAATATTTTATGTAGAATTGATAACACTATCGCGATCGCTACCATCAACAGGATGGGCAGTACTAGATACCCGCAATTGAATAAATTAGCACGTTCTATATGGCAATGGTGTGAGGCAAGGAATATATTTATTTTGGCTTCTTATATAAAATCCGTGGATGGATAATGTAGAAGCTGATAAAGAATCTCGACGATTAGCAGATGATACTGGATGGGAATTAAATGATTTTGCTTTTGCATTAATAAGAGAGAGAGATTAGGACACTCAAAAATTGATCTGTTTGCTAGTAGGATTAATAAGATTTTTAAATTCAAAATGACTGATCTAAAATGGCGGATAAATATTTTAAATATAACTGTAATTGGACAAAATTTGGTACTCCAGTGTTTTCGAGGTCGCTGATAATGAAGCCGAGGTCATATTTGCGAAATTCATAATGGCGAATCCGATACGGCGAACAAAAATTTTTAATATAATTCTATTGGAAAATATTTGTTATTTGATGGTTTCTGGGGTGGCTGATCACAAATCCGAGATTTGTTTTGCGAAATTCAAAATGGTGGATCCAATATGGCGGCTAAAATGTTAAATGTAACTCTAGACAAAATTTATGAAATATTTAATTCGGAAAAGCGGCAAAGGGCTGTAATTCGTTATTTCATAGAAGCTTCCAGGGCAAGCAAGACTCACTATGTGGAAGTTCCTCAGTACGATTTAAAGTCCCTTTTTTTATTTTTTTAGTTTAAAATTTTTTAAAATAATGTTTAATATTTAAATGTAATCATACTAATATTTATTTATTCATTTATGATATGCACTAAAACAGTTTTTTTTCAATGTCAAGCACAACGGAAATTTGAAAATTTTGCACATAAATTGTGTTCTCTGTTCAGTAATTTTAGTGCTATATTCAGCATCTTTTTCGCATTTTATTCGGTAACATTATAGACAAGTGTTTTGCATTGGCTTGTCGGTTTTCTAGCGTGTAATGAGTGAGATTAAATTGCGTAAAGAATTAAAATCACTATTAACAACTTAAAAGTCATCATCACTGTTTAAAACCTTAAATATAAATATCATCATAGAAGAAATTGCTTACATAATGTTTGAGATGTAAATTACCAGGAGCAATGGGATTATCCAAATACAGTTATATTTAAAATTTTTTGTCTGTCATATTAGATCAAACATTTTGAATTTCGTAAAACTAAACTGGGATTCGTAATCAGAGTCCCCAAAAAACCCAGAGTAACAATTTTCAGCTAAATTGGAGAAAAGGAAAAACTTGTGACTCAATTGGTTAATTTATTTCTGAAAAATATTTCTAGCACATTCCATACTCAAAATGTCAGGAAATGCTTAAAAAATTGTAAACCCTCACGAAGCTGGATGAACTTTAGAGCTGAATTACGAGAAATGAGTCAAATTCTTAACGCCGCGCCGTTGATCCCACTTGTTTTCTATCATTTTCTATTTTTTTTCGCTCATGAATCTAGTACGCAGAATCTTTTTTAAATTAAAAAAAGCATTTTCAAGATCGTTTCAAAATCATATTTGATTCAATCAATCAATCAACATTCAGTTTTTTGTGATCTCATAGCCATTCATGTGGGACTTCACTTTTTATTTCTATGAATGTGCCTCCGAAATTGTTGTCCAATTGAATGCTTAAAATGTATGTTGTTATAATAAATAAATGAATAAATTTGTAAGTTGTTTTATTTCAAATTTGTAGACTAATTTAAAATACATGAAATGAATATATGTTCTTATCTAAATAGTCTTCATTTATGATAAACATTTCCTTATATATGGAGATACTCCCATACCCTTCAATTGTGTGTTAACGCTACATGTAGCTTTTGTGCGAATATGAAAGCAAAATGTCGCTTGTGCTTTTTGCTGAGAACAAATCTATTTTCTAACATCAATCCGTCGCCATAAATCAATTTTTCAGTATTCTTAAAAGCTATACAAATCAAATTTAATCAAAGGAACAGATAAGTGCAACGCACAGATGCAGAGTAAATTTATTATATTTAGTGATTTAATAGCGACAGACACCACATTGTACAACAGAAAAATTTTTTAATGAGGTTATAATCTGGCTACAATATTCAGTAGTGAACACCCCAATTGGTTCGGTTGTAAACACCACTTTTTTTGACAAATTCTAAAATATTGTTGTTGATAATGTATAATCTATAATCGATCCTTCATTTTCCAAGTTTTCTCACATCGGCTTTGATTCGTTTCACTTTTCTCTGTGCATGCGTAAGACCTACTAGCAACGTGAACATTGTGAAGAGGATGAAGAATAATAGATATCAATAGTGCCATATTCTGTTCTTATTCTGTCGTTAAAGGTTTTTGAAATGAATAAATGTTTATTATTGTATATATCTGGGCGGTTTTACTTCATTTTTCCTATTTTTAGTAGATTTTTCAGTGATATTCCGAACCGCATAATTTTGTTTGCCAAAAATTACGACTCTACCAAAAAGTTTAACCTTAATTTTCTAGTCGAAAATATCAATTTAGTTTTTTCAATAGTCGTTAACTAAGAGCTCTATCTTCCCATACATATGCATATATATGCATAATATCTAATTGAGCAAAATTAATGAACCAAAAATGAAGTGGTGTTCATAACCGATACACTAAGATTATTTCCAAAAATATGCATTTTTCAAATTGTTTTTTTCTTTATATTATATTTTCACATTGAAATAATTTCCCATTTTCTGTTTGAAGTACAGAAATTATTATATATACTATATTACAGTATGCGTGAATTTCTATTTTACACATTTTTTTAATTTTTTTTTTTGAGGTGGGGATATATTTTATACAATATAAAAATTCAAAAATTTGTACAAAAAAAGACATTTTTTCCATTCACTTTTTCGATTCTGCAGTAGAGTCTCGGTATAATTGCCCGCTCGATTCCTCGCCTTCCTCTTTAATCTCCTTACATTTGTCAATAGACGGGGAGCGTCGCATTTCCCACTCTCCTCAATCGCGCTGTGCTCGTGACGTCACGTCAGGCCCTTCATGAGGCCCCAACCCGAAAAGTGGTGGAGAAAGGAGCGCCACAGGCAAATATAACGTCACGGAAGCGGGAAAATATGCTGGGATGCAAATATAGCTAGATGCAATTACAACGGGACTCAACTGTAGTAGAATATTTTAGTAAGTTTCTTATATGACTGTGTAACGAGGCAAAATATCTGCCACGAGACTCACAACGGCGATAACTTAAGAGGGGGACTGGTCTTCAAGAACCGCTAATATTTCATATGGGTGCAATTTCCGAAATGATTTCATCACCTTATAGGGGGGACTGCTCCGAAGAAGCGCTAGTGTTTATTTTGGTGATGACGTCATTGGGCTCTTTGTGAATCGTATATTTTAAGAATCTGCCGGGAGACTTTTATCCAAGGGAAATGTTGTCATTATAGGGGGGACTGCTCCGAAGAACAGCTAATTTGCAATATGGCAACAAATTATGATTGATATTTGTTATGAATCTGCCGGGAGGCTTTTATCCAAGGGGGAATGTTGTCATTATAGGGGGGACTGCTCCGAAGAAGCGCTAATTTTTAATATGGCAACAAATTATGATTGATATTTGTTATGAATCTGCCGGGAGGCTTTTATCCAAGGGGGAATGTTGTCATTATAGGGGGGACTGCTCCGAAGAAGCGCTAAATTTTAATAAGACAACAATTTAGACGTAGAATTAGTATTTTAGGAATTAATATTGATAGGAATTAGGATTAGGAATTGATAATAATAAAAGTAGGTATAATTCGGATTAGTGTACAGTATTTAATTTTATTTTACTTATTTCCTGAAATAATATATTGCATGCGATAAATATTTCAGGCGTAAACATGGGTATTCGCATCTGCTTTGTTTTGGAAGTCGGATCAAGGACGGCCTTGTTTTCGATTTCCAGAAGTACGAGATCTGAACATGCAGGGTATATCGTCAAGCACGCTGCTTATTGCGGGCGTGCAGGGGGGAACGACGCGTGGAGATTCTTAAATGTTCGCGAAGGAGAGGGTACGCGAGGGCGACGTGCCGAAACTTCGCGAACATTCGAGAAGGATAAGAAAAGAGTACCGGGAGAGTCCGTTGGAGTCCATTGGCAGGAGTCCGTTGGTAGCAGCCCTGGAGCCGATAGGTACGCCTGGTCATCAAAAGCACCAACAGCCCTGAGGGCAAATTCTTTTCGACTACGAAGTCCTTCCGTATGCCAATATTTCGATTCTTTGTGGTCACGGCTGAAAGTGAAAGTGAAAAACGCGAATCGCCTTCGTTATCTGATTCGGGTCTTCGGTGCGTATCGGGACTCGATGAATTTCTGCTTTGGTCGCGAATTTCTCAATGGTCATCTTCCGGAATCGTTCCTTGCGCAGAGAATATCTCGAGTAGATTCTTTAACGCGACTGTGGTTATATCTCGCGGTTTTATTCGAAATGTTCGGGAAAAATGTGGTTATCTTACGATTGTCTAGTTCTCGTTACTTTCGGAAATACGAAGCCCAAAGGCCACGCGCGTCGGTATGGTTAACTATAGGAAACGCGATCGAAGATCTTTCTCTTAAAATTCCGTGAGATGCTTCGGTAAGTGGATAACTTCGTCCTTTCGAGGAATTCAGGAAAAAGTCGTCACTTGGTTATCTTTTGTGATCGTTCGGTATCCGGGAGAAATAAAGAGCGGTTTGGGCGAACGTAAGCTCAAATCTAGTGTGGTTATCTTTATTGTTTCGAAAGTGCGCGTCCGATGATCGGAAATAAAGACGGTAACGAAAACGGAAATACGACGCGTGAAAAGCAAATTCCGCCGAACGTGATGCTCTGTGACGTCACACCGCGACGCCGACAAGATGGCCGCCGGTTCCGATACGCGATCTCTAGTTGGCTTGGCGAGCCGTTAACTACCATGGTCGACATTTTAAATTCATAGTCTGACTTCTTATGATCGAAAACGCAAGCTTCTTGGTTATCTTTTCACTCTGTTGGAGTGAACACTGTGGTTATCTGTTATCTTGCCCCTCTTGTGAGGTCGCGCTATCTTATGAATTAACGAGCGGACTTTTTGTGCAATAGGAAGGGTTTTCTCGGGTAATACTCCAGCCGATCTTTCGGTAAGGAAAGGACCATGCGTGCGATGCTATCTGGATCGGGCCCTCCGCGCGGTTATGTTACCAACACGGAGAGAAATTTCTAACGATTATATTACGGAACTCTTATCGACGCATCCCATGCCGCTACCCACCATCAAATCCGGTGGGTCTTGAGGAAATAAAGTATGCGTCCACGGTAGAATACGTTGTCAATCTCTGCGGCCGCGGCAAAAGAGTATGAAAACAAACGAATCTCGTAAGTGAGAGCCTGAGTCTTTTCGGGCGAAGGTGACCCACGGTATAAACATTAGAAATTTCTCTCCGTGTAGATTGCTGATCCACGAACAATCTTTGTGGGGCCAAGGCTATCTCGCACTGCCGGAAGGTAGTGCCGTGTTTTTGTTATGTTTTTGTACGTGAGGCTAACTGTCTCTACGGAGACGCTAAAATGTTTGCGTATAAGTATGAGTGTGTTAACTTGAATAGCAGTGTCCTCGGAAACGATAGCGTCCGAGTGATCCGGGTCAATTTAGTAACGAAAGTGCAGATGGTTAAATTAGGGAATTCGGGAAGTAATCGGTTTGTTAATACACGCCGTCAGTTCGAGTGGGTTGCGGGTGACGTAATTTTGGTGATTTGTCCGGGTTTAGTAGATTTCATAAAAGGGGTATAATCTGTCAATTTGGTCGGTTTCGGTAAAGTTCGTGTGGTTCAGATAACGTCGTTCAGTGTAGTTTCGGTGTGAGGTTCGTGTAAGTTCGCGTAGGTATTGTAACGTCGTTTTGGGGAGGGCGCGTGTGTATCGTACGAGCACAGTTCCTCGACGGGTTCGTCGCAGGGCGCCGCGACCTCGTGCGAAAGTCCAGACCGAGTCCGTCACAAGGCAGCGCGTTTCGAAAGTCCTTGACGAGTTCGTCGGCGGGCACCCCGTCTTTAGCAAGTCCTGGTAGAGTTCGTCGCCAGGCACCGCGTGCGAAAAGTCCCTGTCGAGTTCGTCGCAGGGCATCATATTAGGAAGTCCCTGTCGAGCTCTCCGTCGGGGAATCGCGTGTCGTCGCGTATTGAGGAATCTAGTGTGGAATTTTGCGTCCGTGATTTGGGGCGCGAGAGAGGGCGCGATATACGTCGGCCGTGGTCGCGGAGTACACGGAGAGAAGAAACCAGGGGCGAACTCTGTGCGCTGCCTGCTAGAAAGTCGATGCGGCGGTTTGCCACGGAATGGCGTGACGAGCGCCAGAGAAAGGCGGGGAGGCATACGGCAAATCTATATACTTTGTAAGATAGACTTTCCGAATCGGAATATATACCTATATATGTATGTTTACACGTGCTGATGTTATATATATACCGGACAAACTCCCTACAGCTCGATTCGGAAAGTCTATATTACAAAGTATATAGATTTGGCGTATGCCTCCGCACCTTTCTCTGGCGCTCGTCACGCCATTCCGTGGCAAACCGCCGCATCGACTTTCTAGCAGGCAGCGCACAGAGTTCGCCCCTGGTTTCTTCTCTCCGTGTAGTTAGTCTGCGCCAGAGAATACCGCCCTCTCCCTTATCGAGCCGGGAACTCGGGGCTGAGCTAGCGGGCGGCGCTCCCATAAATTTGTCGAGCTTCGGCTCGGCTGGCGCCCTCTCTTACCATCCGGCGCGCCGTGCGGATTTTTGTGGCCCCACGGAAAATGTTCGGTTTTTGCAGGCGGCCACGAGCGACGACGACGGACGTGCGGTGGCGAAGAAGTTAGGGGGCGGGGGTCACAACTGCAAGACAGACACATTTGTTATTGTACCGGTGCATTCTTGGTTATCCAATAATCCAGGTTCCTATTCGTCAGATTATTTACGAACAAACATATTCCTAAATAAAAGAGCAAACTGAGCGAACTGTTTAAGTCATAAACCGTACTTTAATTCGGTTGCTACCTGCTAAATTTTGTCCAACGATCTGTCTGTAATATTATAATAACAATATTTATTTAAAATTTAATACAATAAAAAATTTGAGTGCATTTTTTAAAAAAACTTTATATCCGAGATAGAATATTTTCAAATATAAAGGTACTACACAACTAAGTAAACCTACCCAACTGCCATTCTCCGATCTGAATCAAACTTTGCATACTTGTTTTGCATTGAAAAATAATAGATACGAATTTTTTTGTAGGTGCCCATAAAGCATTCTAAGTGTACCCAACCAGCAAAATTGGTCGAAATTACGTCAATTCGACTTCCGAATAGGTCCAAATGCCTAACAGCCCTAACCTGATTAACGTCGAATCGACTTCTATTTCAGGTAAATTGGGAATAAAAAGACGGTAAATTTGAGGTAAATATTAGGTAATGGAAGGCATTTGGACTAATAAGGCGTAGACCAATTTGGGAGAACGAACCTATAAGAAGTCGAATATTAGTAATAACTTGATAATTTTTACCTAATTTAGACTTTTCGACTTAGTGGATGCCTTGGTTAAAAAAGAAACTTCTGAGCGGATGTTCAACGCAACTTACGGGTTCGTACCTACATACCGAATTTGAATTTATTATGTACTCAGAAATAAGTATTTTCATGAAATCACAACACACTCGCTTATATCTCCGTGAAGTTAACCGGCCATTGTAACGATATCGATCGAAAATAGCGCGAATCGTTTGCGAATGATTGCGATTACCGATTTTTCGTTTGCGACTTCATCGTTTTTGAATTATTTGCAAAAAACGACATGGCCGGCTAACTTCACGTTAGCATTTTTGAAAACGCAATTACTCGGCAACCAATCGACCAATTTCGCCCAAATTAGGCTTGATCGTTTGCGATTCGTTTGCGAATTATGAATTAAAAGTGCTTTTCCTGATTACTTGTAAAATAAAAAAAATAAATTATCATATATGTCCCATTACATACAAAATTCTTTAAAAGGTTTGCGATTTTTTTGCAATCGGTCTAAAACGTTTGCGATTCGTTTGCGAATTGAGAAAATATAGCAATCTCCCGAATATCATAATAAATAACGCGAAAATAAACGAATTATCGAAAGTTACTAGATCCAGCCGGCCTCGATATACAAAATCCTTTAAAAGGTTTGCGATTTTTTTTGCAATCGGTCTCAAACGTTTGCGATTCGTTTGCGAATTGAGAAAATATATCAATCTCCCGAAAATCATAATAAATAATGCGAAAATAAATGAATTATATATTTTTTTATTTTACAAGTTATCGGAAAAAGCACTTTTAATTCATAATTCGCAAACGAATCGCAAACGATCAAGCCTAATTTGGGCGAAATTGGTCTATTGGTTGCCGAGTAATTGCGTTTTCAAAAATGCTAACGTGAAGTTAGCCGGCCATGTCGTTTTTTGCAAATAACTCAAAAACGACGAAGTCGCAAACGAAAAATCAGTAATCGCAAACCTTTTAAAGGATTTTGTATATCGAGGCGGGCTGGATCTAGTAACATTCGATAATTCGTTTATTTTCGCATTATTTATTATGATATTCGAGATATTGTTATATTTTCTCGATTCGCAAACGAATCGCAAACGATTTGGGCTATTTTCGATCGATTTCGTTACAATGGCCGGTTAACTTCACGGAGGTCTCGCTTATATATCGTGCATTCCATGTCAACCGGGCCAGCTTGATATCTCAAAAACGGGTATTTTTTTTCTACGAAATTTTCTACAGATCATCTGTAACATGTGAACTTTCACCCTGAATTTTTTCAGAATGACGTTTTTTTTTTATTTCTAAATGGCGGACGAAAGTATCTCAAAAAACGTATTTTTGTTGTATTTTGTGTTAATTTAACGTAGTTTGGATAAAAATAAATAATGATAAACCCGAGATTAATATTTCATTTCTTATTTATTGCAATTATAACAATAATTATTAAAGAAAAAAATAACATTCAAAATGGCTGACGAGAATGACTCAAAATCGGGTTTTTCTACATTTTGTGCTAATTGAACGTTGTTTGGAGTAAAATAAATAATGATAAGCCCGAAATTTATATTAATTTGTTATTTATTGCATTTCTTACAATAATTGAGCCCCCTGTCCAATAATCAGTCCGACCAGTCCAATAATTTAAACCGAATCATCAACAATTTCATATGAATTGTTCCATAAAGGTTCTGAATTCATTGAGAATTATTTATACATTCATTAGCGATAGACAATTACTGATGTATTGTTATAATAGAACTTACATATTAAAGTGCAACAAGGAATTAAAACTTATTCAAATTCATCGGCATCTATTACAGCATAATTATTAATATATTATATTTTTAATATAATTGCTTATTATAAATATATATACTTATATATATATACATTTTATACTACTTATGTTGTGGGTAGTGTTATATTTTTGATTATATTATATAATATATATTTCTGCCAGCTTTATACCGGATCTGTGCATAGATATCTATATCTTCAGTAGGATACTCGATGAGTGCACAAAATTTTATGCTGTAATATACTATTATGTATACCTGGTTAAATGAAAAAAATTAATAAATAAAAAATAAAAGAAATTTCAATAATGATCGAAGCACAGATAGTGTGTATATAACATTGTCTAATGTCGATTATGTCTTTGACATGGTAAATACTTTTGCTGAAAACGATGGTGCTCTCATAATTATTTATCATGTCACAATTTTGTGAAAATTTAAACTAAATATGTCAACTATTTGTTTTTGACCATATTTCACCTCATTTCTTTAAAAAATTGTGCATGATAAAGAAATTTTGAGGCCACCACTGTTTTCGGCAGCAAAAAATACTTCGGAAGTGACACTTTGCATAAGGCAAACAAAAATAAAATACATATTTATTGCACGATTAGGTCATGAATGACATAATCGTTTGAGACTGCCGACTGCCGCATGAAAATCGTCCGAGCCAGGTCTGAAAATCGTCCGACTCTTGGAGGAATTTCGTGCGGCAGAGTGGGGAGAATGTTTATACTCCGCACGTTCGATTTGGCCACGGAGTATGCACGATCTTTATGCGCGCCTACCTAGATTTTTCGTCCGGTGATCTAGTACCTTTATTGCGCGTAGAGGGCCGGACGAAAATCTTGCCTCTAGTCTCTCCGTGTACCTATATACATGCCTATAATTATTCGACGCCATATGAAATACAGTAGTCCCCATCCTAAGTTATACCGTCGGTTCTTTCAAAATGGCGGAAATTTGTCCAAAGTTATAGTCCCTCACTATCCCCACTTCTGTAACTCTGTTTATATCCGTGCAATGCCTGCTTCTGTGCCTGTGTATCGTGAGCAAGTGTGGCTCAGCGAAACAATGTGGTGGGGAAGGAGAGGGAAGAGAGTGGTATAACTTTGGACAAGTCAAATCTACAATTTATGATAAATGTATAACTTTGGGCGATATAACTTAGGGCGGGAACTACTGTACACAGATCAGTGTTCGCACGCACGCACGCATACATACTAATATTCGAAATACGATGGAACTTGCTTTCTTATATACGGACCTACTTATGCTCTTAGAGCTTGTGAGAAAGTTTCAGTATGTCAGAACATGCAATGCACGTGTTCCATACAGTACTTATGCGCCACCCGCATTGGTGGGAGTTCGAAACTGTCAATACGACTCTCGATACTTTGACTATCTTTGACAACTCAAACTTAATCGCGAAGTTGTGCTTTGGCGGCGCAGTACACTCTGATAACTTCTATCCGACACGTTTAAACACACCCAATGATCTTTTCATCATCAGTGCTTTCACTCAACATCGACTATTTTACAGGATCTAAATTGTTTTTTGATGATCATATTGATTCATTTAAAATACCAAAGCCTAAAATTACCACAGATTTAGTGTGATTACTCTGACAACTTTTATACATAAGATTTTAAAAGATGCAGTAATATTTTTATCCGGAGTGTTGACACACGACATTGACGACTTCACAGAACCGAAAGGGCTGTTATTACATACTATTGAATTCTTATAAAAGAATAATATTGCAAATCGACACAAATTTACTAAAGTATTACTCCAGTGCGTTATGTATGTTAAGTATGAAAAAACGTGCTTCGTGTGAAATAAGTACAGCGTCTTTTCAAATTTGATGTATAAAAGTTGGCAAAATAGAACAATGGCTGATCGGTGGTGCTTTTGTGAGTTTATTTTTTGGGATAAATGAATACAATCATCAAGATACAATTTCGGTCCAGTGAAACTGTTGATATTGTGTGAGAGCATTACAGATGAAAAGATTACTGCGTCTTTTGAAATTAGGTTTATAAAAGTTATCAGAGTGGAGTTACAGTAAATCTGTAGTGATTTTGTGCTTCTGTATATTAAAACAAGTCAATACTATCATCAAAAACCCATTTATATTCTGTGAAATGGTTGAGGTTCTTTGAGAACAATCCTTGTGAAATGGTTACTTCGCCTTTTCAATTACAAAGTTGAAACTAGGAGCATATTCATAGCCTGAGATTCAGAAAAGTAAAAGAAAATGTTGTGTACTGCGTTGCAATATATGACGACTGATAAATAATGCTATTTATGTATGAATTGACATCTTCGAATCGTTCCTACATTCTATAATTACACTCTGACTATTTCTGTCTGTCAAGTGTCAAAACTTGCTGTAATTCTTTCATCATTAGTGATCTCACTGAATATCGACTATTTTACAGGATCTAAAATGTTTTTTGATGATCGTATTGATTTGTTTTAATATACGAAAGCATAAAATCACCACAGGTTTACTGTGATTACACTCTGACAAATTCCATAAATCGGATCTCAATAGACGCAGTAATAATTTCATCAATAGTGCTCCTACACGACATTGACAGATCATCGTAAAAAACTGTAAGAATAGTAATAATGTACTTGTTGGGACTCATGAATTGAGGTTAAGTTGTCAAAAAATAATACACACCTTCCCAAATTTTATTTCTATAATTCATCGACCAATAAATTGTTTGGAATTCACTACTGCTAGTGAGTGCTTGCCGTATTGGTAAATTTACTGCCGTAGACAGTTTGCATCGCCCTGAAAGTGCATGTTGGGTCGCAACAAAGCCTTCATACTTTCAAGTTCAGAATAGGGAATCTAGCAAAGGCATATTCACTTTCCTAACTTTTCGTTTCAAAACCATTTGAGTTTTAAGGCAGAACACATGTTCATATTTGGTAAAATATGTACTAAAATATAACCTATTTTTTAAAAACTTTCAGGACGATTTTAAAGTTGAAATTTGGTTCATTTTACTTGCAGAATATACCTCAAATTCTTTCTTACTATCAGGACATTTTTCAAGTCGATATTTCGTTACTTTAACTTATGAAATAGACCTCAAGTACATTTTGACTTAGAAGACATAATTTAGGTTGTAATTTGGCTATTTATTACTAAAATAGGGCATTTCAACTATGGCTGGGGTCAGAATTCCTTATTTTGCTGCTTGGGTAAAGAACCTCACTTAAAACCACCTGACTTAAGTATAGTAACAATACAATGAACAATTTTCGTCACCCAGAAGATTCCATATCTAGTGGATGGATTTCATAAAAACTTGCTACTCAGAGGCTTTGGGGGTCGCTCATTACGAATCTGAAAAAAAATATGAAATTTCAGAAAGGCGCATCCAATATGGCGGACGAATTTTTAAAAAATAACCGAATTTTGATGAAACTTGTTACTCGGGTTTTTTTAGTGTCGCTGAATACGAATCTGAAATTTACAATACAAAATTCAAAATTGCCTCTCCAATATGGAAGACAAATTTTAAACAAATTTAAAAAATTCAACCTCCTAATTAATTGCTCCATTTTAAACGTATTTAAATTAATTTCTACAACCAGTTAGGGCAAGATGATTTTCACGAATCCAGCTAATTAAGGAATAGTACTTTCCGTAAAGTTCAATTTTACGGACCGAGCCGAGATTGTGTGTCGCACAATGATGAAATTCCTCCACTCAATAATAAATACGTTAAAAATGTCGCAATTAATGGAGGTTAATTTTTAAAAAATTTTAAGTCATTTATTAAAAATTCGTCTGCCATATTGGAAATGTAATTTTGAGTTTTGTAATGTTGATTTGAGATTCGCAATCAGCGACATCAAAAACCCCCGAGAAACAAGTTTAATCAACATTCAGTTCAATAGCACGCCCTCGCATGAGAAAATAGTATGTGCAACAAAAGAGAATACGTATTTGAAGACTCGTGCGAAATGCCGTTCTCGCTTTGCTCAGGAGTCAAATTCGCACTCTTCGGCAAACACCTATTTTGCTCCCTAGTTGCACAATCGTCTATTCTCATACGAGGATGTACCATTTTGTTCCAGCGATATAGAGAGTAAAATAGTATTTTGCGCTCAGAAGCCGAAAACTTATTTTGCTCCCGAATATATATATTTTGCTCCCTAGGGAGAGAATGTGCTATTTTACTCCCCCAAGTTTGGGAGCCAAATGACACTTTGCGCACAGAGTGTGAGAAATAAATAAAAAGTTTAATATTCATGTTTTTCTAATTTTCCTAAACGATTTTTTATTCTCAAACTTTGATAAATCATAATTACTAATGTCCTTCCGAAAATAACTTTCATCTGGGTATTGTGGTAAATTTTACCTTCACCATATAACAATATGACTACAAAAAAGGTTTCCAGATAAGAAACATTATGGTAAATTACGTTTGTTACTTCCATAAGCAGATACCAACCAAATGTAAATATAAAATAGGTTTTATTTTTATCAAAACCTTATAACCGCGATGTTAATGATACACATAAAATGTTGCTAATTATATAAAAATACTCCTTTAATGACAATAAAAAGAAGAAAAGTTTATGCGTACAACAAAAAATTAAAAAACAGTGATAGGGATATATTGTTGATTTTTCAATGATTTGTTAAAAGTGTCTTGGGTTTTCCTACAATGTAAGTAGCCATTCGGTCAGTTGTGAAAAAACACATTCTTAAATACAGGAAGATCATAAAAAGAGGTCTTCAATTCAGCTTATACATGCATGACACGTAATAGAAAAAAATTCACCACCATCGACCGAAATCCCCCTAAAGTGGCAGTGCTCAACGCAGAACCCATAAAAAATTCTAAAAGTTATTTAGAAAAGTTAAAACAGCCCACTGAAAATTGGCGTTGAATTCTGAAAACACCGTTGGATCGGCCAACTTCACGGTGCACGGGAAGTAGTCTCGAGATTTAAAAAAATGACGACAAAATCTGGCCGTGCCATCTTTTTTATAACTTAAAATTATTTAAGAAAATGCATTTACCAAAATCTAAATCGCACGGTTTTGTGCTTTTCGAAGCAATTTAAAAAAAAAAGTAAGAAAAATAAATCTTTTCGAGAGTTTCAGAACTTTATTGGAATATGTGAACAATATTACATAGTTTTATTCTAAATTTAACTGAAAATATGTCAAATATTATTTCAAATACATTATAGAACGGAGTAACACTGTACACCTCAGTCGATCGAAAAACACTAAATTTATTGCGTTACATAATTTATGTAATTTATTACTAGATAAACGACATTTAAAGAAGACTTGATGAGAAATCGACGACAGCTCTTCTTAATCTAGATATATAAGATGATGCCTTTAAAACATCACTTTGGAAATTGTTTTCGAAAGTTTCTTCTAAATCTTCACTCACGGGAACTTCAGAATAGTCATGGATGTTTGTTTTATAATTTTCCCAAAATTTTAGGAAACAACGATGAACGGACTCACCGGCTTGCTCCGACCAGATCCCGAGCCCATAATTTCCTAAGAACGATATGCATTGTTTTAAATGTTTAATAGTGACGTGAAGTTTGAGAGTTTGATTTATTTCCAAAGCTGCGTAAGATTTCTCCAAATCAGCAATGTGTTTATCGAGATCTGGGCTGACATATCTGGCTGCGAAAGATGAGTTCACTACTTTGTCCATTGCCTTCAAAGCATTTATGCAGGGCAAAATTTTTTAATTTCCCAAGTTTCCTAAATTCTTGTAGATTTCTGGATCATTGCCACGAGCAGCATTATTTACATATGAATAACAAATTGCCGTAATATTGTAATGCAAAAACTGATATAAGATTCGTAATCAGTTCGAATTTTTATTATGACGTCGGCCATATTGAATCCGCCATTTTGAATTTTCTAAAAATGTAACTTCAGCGACCCCGAAAATCTCTGAGGAACAAGCGTCAGGGGAAATGATTGGAATTTAGAAACTTTGCTCGCAATATTGAATCCGCCATTTTAAATTTTCGAAATCTGACTTCAAATTCGTAATCGGCGTCCCAAGAAACCCCTATACACCAAGTTACAGTAAAATCTAACCAAATTTTTTTCCCGCATTTTGGGCACTTTTTGTGAAATTCTCGCCGCAGCGAAGGGGTTAAGGATTAATATAAGTGATGTTATATACGCGGAATATACCTGGGAGGTTTCCAAGGTAGGAAATGTTGGAATATAACATAATTTTCAGAGATAACAATACAAAATGAAGTTTGATGAGCTTTTTTATTTTTTTTCCTGCAGAATTTTTTTCTATTGTTTTTTCTATTACAATTATCATTATTTTTTAAGGCTTTCAAGTAATGTATCATTTTTTCTAGTTCTTTTTTATTTCTGACTCTATACTTATTCATAAACTGCGTAATTATACAAAATTAATAGCATTGTACCACGACACGCATCGAATAATTTCAGTGGCGCTCTGGTAGATTTGGCAACATGGGCCTCAATTCTTGGTCACTTAATTATGGCCACATCTCTATAAATTTCAAGCAATTATTTCTCAGCTTAACATATTAATTATGGTGTCTCTTAAATTTATCTGAAGTGTTATTTTTATGGATAAATCGGACGTAGTCCGAAGGATTCGGGGCCCTTCAGAAAATACATATCTTCCATGGACACGTATTAACATTAACAAATACAATCGTCGAAACTTTCACATTCCATTCCAGCTGTATTAAATGTTGGCATTTTAACGCAAAAAAGGGTCGACCATAGACCTAGACATTGTTGTTTGGCATGTTTGTGCCGGAATTCGTCATCAGTCCTAATAAGCACAGGTAAATGGAGGGAGGATTCACCCATTGGCTAACCCGTAATGGTCGGTCACGATACGGACCAATGTCTACTGGGCGTCAATGACCATATCTTCTGAGTACCTGCACACTTCTTTGAGTTCTAGTTCTAAATAACATTAACAGTTTGTGCTTTGCTGCGTAAGGAACAACGATTGCATCTCGTACTCCGTAAAGTCTCATTTCGAATTCAACCAGGAACAGCATAGCCAGCAGCCCCTGCAACGAATCCGCAATCTCGAACATTCGAAACCGTCAAAACAACATCCATTTCTCAAAACAACAATGTCAGGTAAATACCTCCATTTAATACTTCTGTATTTTTAAAATCGTTTAATGTTGTCAGTCAATTGAATTTCAAAAAATATTGCTCGCCGAAAAAAGTCACAAAACCTCACATATTACAGTGTTGTGTCAATACTATGTTTTAGAATTGTCTAGTAAGGAATACGAATGGCATTCGAATCAGTCAATATTTCAGAAACACTAAAAATACATTATGATCATGATTATGAGTCATATTAAAAAGTTCATACACTTTGTAGGCAAAAAATGATGTAAGTATATTTATATAATACTTGCTGTACATCTTCACTCGCTAACGTTTCCTCAGGGCATATATTCATTAATTATGATTAGAAAATAGACTGAACAATATAGTAATTAGTTCAAGTCAATAAAATTAGGTTTACAATAAATTAGATTGTTCATGTAACCATTTTAAGTTAGTACTTAACAAATTCATTTTGATTCATTTTGATTCCAGGCATGTTCTAACGCCTGGATCATTTGCACGTTTCGTTACTTTTGTCGCTATAATGCAAGACATCATTATTTGGCAAGTTAGATCCAAAAAAGCATAATTTCCGGATTTCATTCCAACATTGAACTATCTCGAACAATCGGTCCAAGGGCCCTATTCGTTTATTCATGTTTTTCCTTGAATTTAAGTAACACTGATAAGATTACGTATCGCAGCATTAGTGCAAATAGCTTTTGGAAACGAAATTCCGAATTTCCTTCTATTTGAATAAATGCTAACGCACACCGAGTCATTCTTAACAACTCGTATATTTTTCCAAATTATAGTATGCATATGTAGATTCTGCAGAATTCTTGAGGAAGTAGCTTATTGTAATAAAAAGATTTTGATACGTAATTTCTGGGAAATGACTGGAGAACTCTTTATGAACTAGCTTATTATAATAGAAAGAAGAAAGATATGCATACCTTTTATCACATTCATTTTTACTCGATTTAACGAAAAAGAACTTAGTTCTCGCGTATTGTTTTTTTTTTCCTTACCAGCCAAGAGAAACGAACACTTTCTCTGCCAATTTTCTTAAGGAATGAATGCTCGAATAACAAAACGATTCAAGCTCCTTTTTTTGTATATAATTGTTTGATGTTCAATCATTAATGAAGACAGTGTTTCTATGAAATCAGTATAAATAAAATAAGAGATTGACTAAAAACTAATATTGTTCACCTATCACAACCTTCAAAACGGCATGAATCTGCAACATTCGAAGCTGAAAATTATAATGAATCTAACGGCCATGGCCAATTTCCTTAATATTTCTGCTAATGACAAACAACGTGAGGAGCACCGGGAGGGGTATTATTTGAAGGATTGGTTTATTTGAGCTTTCATTTTATTTTTTCACTTGTAATAAACACCCCATTTGTAAATCAGTCTCTAATCTCAATGCTTTTTTTCTCTTCCAGTATCTACCTCAGAATTTGATTTGGCTAATTTAATTAGTCAGTTGGATGTAGAAGAATTCCAAGGATTGTCAACCAATTTCTGGAATGACGTCCTGGAGGTATTCCGAGCTGAGTCGATAGCTCCAGAAGCATCGAGTGAGGAGACCACGACCTCAACGCAATCCAACCCAGGGCGTCAAATTATGGATTGCGCCTCCAAAGCGGCTACTCCTCATCGGAATCCCAGTATCGTGTCCGATCATGTTGCGGATGAAGAAACGATAGAGGGCACATACGTCAGTCCAATTGTCGTGAACGACAATAGCGGCACTTTCAAGAAACCTCAAATATTCCGTTGTGCTGAATGTTTTAAGGAATTCACGAACCTCCGCCAATACCAAAGGCACGTCCGGAACCACCTTATGGTACGGTTCCGATGCAACCGATGCCAGCTATTTGTAGATGTACATGATTTTTACGCGCGACGACATCCGTCTCTGTGCAGACGAATCGCTTTCTTGTACCCAGGTCGAATTTAAGTTTCTTTTCGGAAGAAACGAAAATAAGTCTGGTACAAAAGAGGGTAATTGTCTGTGCTTGTACATAAGATAAGATGTAATGATGCGGAGATATTTCATATTATAGGTTAAATAAATTAAATTTTATCCGGAATCCACTGTGTTATCCTTTGCCAGTATCCTGAACCTTTCTTCCTCCATACTTCTCAAACCATACTCTATGCGTTTTAAATTCTACTGACAATGACAAACAAGCTTCTGAGTCGCAATGCATAACTGCTTTAATGAGTGTTAGAAACTTGTTAACATTTTATAAGTACTTTGTGTAAGCAAGCGGTAAAAACGGTCGAGCAAAGATGAGCATTCGTTTAATAGAAGATTGAATAGCTAATTTCGCTTGTATATTCGCTTAAGATCGGTAAACAAACGAGCATCGTACGAAGTGCTCACTGAATATTTCATGGCACACACGGATAGTTAATTTTCAAACAACGGTGATTCAGAAAATTGTGGTCAGTACCACTTGTAAAAAGTGCTCAAGTGACAAAATGTTTAGGTGTAGTTCCCGACACGTACATATGTTAATTAAAGGTTACTTCAAGAATAAATGCGTAAAAAGTTATGTACACAATGATTGCTCCATAAATCAACATCAAAAATAGTCTGCCAGTACCGCCGAAGTCATTACCGCCATAAAGTAAGCGGACATTTTGTGTCGAGCATAAACTTCATCCTTTTAAAATAGGTACTCTGGAAGTGTTAAGATTTTTATCGCATAGATTCCAGAATGGTACTTCTTATGGAACCCTTAACATAGAAAGATCAGCGATAGATCTGATTAACGATAACGGTTTATCATAAGATCCGTTAATACGTCGTTTTTTCAAAGGGGTGTATGAACTTCGACGAACTAAAAGGAAATATAGTGAAGTTTGAAAAGTTGTAGTTGTCGAACTGAGCGGAGAAAATGGACCCACTTTAAAATGTAAATCTAAAAGATTTGACATACAAACTAGTTATTCTGTTAGCATTAGCAACAGCACCCAGAGTCCAAACTCTAGCTTCAATTAAAGTTAGGAATATATATATATATATCCGAAGATGGAGTTCACATAAGAATTACTGATGCCATAAAAACATCAAAATTAGAAAGTGCTGAACCAAACTTTTATTTACCATTTTTTAGAAAAAGATCGAAGATTTGTGTGGCCAAAACGCTAATTCATTATTTGAATAGCACCGAGACATTACGGAAAAATGAAGAAAAACGTTTTTTAACTATCATCAAACCCAATCATCCAGCTACATCTCAAACAATCGCGAGATGGATCAAGGATTGTAAAATCAGCAGGAATTGACAATACTTTTACGGCCCAGACATGCTGCTACCTCCGCCGTAAATTTCAAAGGTGTTGACATAAACACCATTTACATAACGGCAAGATGGTCAAAAAATTCAACGACATTTGCAAAATATTATAAAACGCCAATTATTAAAAATAATTCTTGCTTTGCTTATGTTGTCCTCGACGACGAATCAAAACTTAATCATGATAATAACTTTAATAATACACAATGGTTTAGAAAGAAGAAAATTATATACTCCTATAGTTCTCTAAACATCTACAAAGTTTAATCCTGAAGAACGAGGCTTGAAATATAATTATAAATCAAACGAACTTACCTGTAAGTGAAGTTCGATTGTAGTTATATGAGAGTCTCGTTCGAAGGGATTTCATATCCCTCCCTTTGAATTTCATTCTTCCAACCCAAATAATTTTCTCCTTTCTTATTGATATGATTTACAACACTCTAAAAATTATGAAGATTGGATAACATAAACAATTGAGGTATCATAAAAATTTTGTCTGAACTCTGAATCTTGTGACTTCTAACTTGCAAAAGCAGTGGTATTAGTTAAATAAAAAAACTCAAACAAAGCATTCCATTCAAAAAATAATTCAATGACTTAAATTATGCAGGAAGTACCTACTTTGAGAAGAAGTTCAAGGATAAATGCTTAAGTTTATATTTTTATATGTATCTAATACAGTTCTCTTACATTTCATAATAAATATATAATATTACTCACTGTAAATTTTGTATTTTTTCGGAAAACCAATATAATGTCAGTACCGCCGAATCTCGGTCAGTACCGCAATATTAAAAAACGTTTATTTCTCATATAACTTTAGAATTAATGGAGTTGTAGTTGACGTACATTACATACACATTACACTCACTACATATATGCCATAAAAATGGAAAACATACATTTTTTATTTCATTTACTAATTTGATGATATCGAGTAAAAAATATCACAGTTTCTGCGGAATCACCCAAATATATTACATATAATATATAAGGGAATGCGGGGCGAAGCGGCGAGGAATTTTTCGGTGTATCAGATCTCTCCTTGAATTTCGTATTTTGGATGATGCAAGGTATGTATCATTTGATATGTAATTTCATAGTCAATATTTAGATGTATGTTACTTACGGTATATGTTTTATAGATAGCCATTTATGGCCAATTTAAAAAACTTAAAAAACACGGTGCGAAGCTGCGATACGTGGGTGAAGAGGCGAATCCTTATTTTTGTGGTCTCTGAGACGACTATCATAAAATTATGTGCAAGTCATCATTTTTTGAGTTATTATTGTTTGTTGTAATAAAAATAAAATTTCCACGTTCGTGGAATGAACCTCTTCGGATATATCAAAGTTTTCAACAACAGTAAAAAAAGAAATTGCATCTTCGGAAGCTTTGAATACTCGTATTATATCAGGATCACAATTTTAACTTCGTCTTTAGATATTCAATGCATTCATCAAAAGGGAATTCTAAATTAAAAAATAATCAGGGAATAGAGATATCCGGAAAAAAATTTCGCCGCTTCACTCCAAAGTATCATTTGGTCTTCCAGTATCTAAAATTATGCCTATCACGAAGAGCGATCGCTCTCAGCGCGGCGACCGCTAACATAGTTCAAATGTCACAACATAGAACACATATGTTTCGTCTACGCTTTTCCTCTAAAAAATCATGATATACCCAATATTTTGTATGTTTTTATCTTTCATTTGAGCCAAGTCCGATTGAAATCGTTTCAGTGGTTCATGAGATATCAATCACTAGTTTATCATAGATTTAAACGATCATTCATCATGATTTAAACGATAGAAAATCGTTTTCCTTCGTCGGATTTTGGGACATAGAGACAGATAGATGCTGTTCAGCATGAGTGCGACATGGATCGACAGCATTGCGACTGCGATTCGATTGTCGAACGAACTTCAATATGGCGACCGTGTTTGGATATCTGTATAGAATTTGGAGACATCGACCTCAGTTCTCATATTATTGACGTGGAATGACTCTATTATAAACCTAAGAATTAAAATCACTATTCACAACTTAAAAGTCAACATCACTATTTAAAACCTTAAATATAAATATTAGCATAGAACAAATTGCTTACAAAATATTTGAGATGTAAATTACCGGGAGATATGGTTAGCGAAACATTTTAAGCACATAGTAAAGTGTGCCAGGTCGAAAGGTCATTTTTTTAAACAAGTGGCGCTTTAAATTTAAAAATTCAAAGTGTTATAAAATCTTTTCCTGAAGGGGCACGCTCAAATTCTGAACGCCATATTTTAGAGTTTTACGTGTAGAATAAGACCAACCTTTCGTATTTTAGCTAAAGCAAAACTTTCAAAATTATAGCACAAATAGTCAGAAAGGTTTGATTTTCGAAACATAGTTTCTTATATTTTATGCTATTATTATATGAAATATATCCTGGATAAGGTCTTGAACCACTCACCCTCACGAAAGTTAAAAGTTGTAGGGATCTGCCCATATATTTTCCACGCGGGTAACATCGCATTGCCGAAAATTGCCAGAATACCGGATATCATTCAAATAAAGTAATATTTTAATGTGCACATGTTATATTAGATTTAAGGTTTTTAAGACTAATTCGGATACTTAATCAGCCGCAATAAAAATCTCCGAGTAACAAGTTTTGTCGAAAAAAGAATTACATCATAAATTTTTGTCTGTCATATTGAATCTGCCATCTTGAATTTCGAAAAAATAACTTCGGATTCGTAATCAGTGACTCCGAAAACCCTTGGCCAAATAGAATTATTTTTCAATTTTTTCCGCTATATTGGATCAAACATTTTGACTTTCGTAAAACTAACCTCGGATTCGTAATCAGCGACCCCAAAAACCCCCGAGAAACAATTTTCAACTAAATTGGAGAAAAAAAAATGCGTGACTGAGTTGGTTAACCCTTTAACGCTCATATGGCCACAATTTTAACGTCAACTTCAAGCTCGTGGCTTTCAATTATAGCCCGTGTGAAAAAAATACTGGGATACATATTCTTGTGTAAAAAAGTCTCATCTTTCGAATGGCATAGCCAAATTTATCAATAAATGACCGCAAAATGTTTTTTTTTAACAATAAACAACAAAAAACGCTGATTTTCGATTTATGTTTTTTTTAAAGGAATTTTTTTAACTATGTTCCCGGCACTTAATAACATTCTAACCCATCAGGATGCGGGATCCGAAAGTTGTACTTCCAAAATATATTTTTTGATGCAGTTGGCGTAAAATGGTTATTTTACGCCCTCATTTGTAGGCGTAAAATCCCTATTTCACGCCTCCTGGGGCGTAAAATCCCTATTTCACGCCTCCTGGGGCGTAAAATAAATTTTCCGCCCACGAAGACGTGAAATTGGCATTTTAGGTCCGCAAAATCGAGGCGTAAAATATTTTACGCCCACTGCATCAAAAAACAATGTTTGAATCTCAGGCGTAGAATTTTCACCCTCATGAACCTCGAGCCGGCTTTGCCGTCTCTCGGGTTCTATTGTCGAGTAGTAAAACTCTATTTTACGCCCTTGATACAAAAATAACTATTTAGATACTTTGATTTTTATTGTTAACCGATCCAAAATGGCGCCCGAATGCCCGAAATTATTGCAAAATCATAGTAATATGCACTTTTGAGGTCTAATCTAAGTTTTAGCAAGCAAAATAACTTTTGTCAATTTTATGCCAACAGATTGGATGCATATTAGCAAAATTAGCTCATACAATTGATTTTCAAGATGGCGGCCGTGATGAGTCAGCTAAAATAACGTATTTTCACAGCTTTATAGCCACTGTATAGTCTTCAAACCTCTTTGTTCAATAGTTTTATGAACTCTCAGGATAATTAGATCTAAATTCATTATTAGCTTATCAAAATTCAAAATGGCGGAACCAATATGGCGGACCGCAAACTAAAAAATAGCGATTCATGAAAAATAAAAAATTCTACCGTATTCTACGTGAAATTTGGAATAAAAATACTTCTATTCATTTTCTCGCTCAGAGCAGCCGTTCCCAAGTAAAAAATTATCAAAACATCAAAATCGAAAATTCACCTCCAAACTTTGCAATCACGCTTTTAGACGAATGTACAATGGCTTTTCGATTGCGATCACGCGTTCTTTGCCTCTGATTTATTCGTGTTCACCAGAGTTGCCCGATTCTCACCACGGGGAGTTGAACGCTTTTGAGAATCATATTTTTTGTATTGTTTTTGTGGGTTTTTGTATTTCTAAAAAAAAATTTTTTTATTTACAAAATTTTTTCTTAGGTTTTCTAATTTTTAGTGCTTCTATTCGAGGATGAGCCGTCTTGAAGCATGTACCACAATAATACTTATTCACTTCCTCACTCAGAGCCGCCGTTCTCACGTCAAATAGTATATTACGTATCTAGGGCGGAAACGGAGGCATTGCAGCGAGGGCGTGAGTGGTCCGAGCAAAAGGAAATCAATCATCGCCCGATGCTTACAATGCATGTTTTCACCCGTTTTCTATGTATTATTGTGGTACATGCTTCAAGACGGCTCATCCTCAAATGGAAGGAAGATAAAAAACTAACAATTAGAAAACATAAACCAAATTTATAATATAAAAAAGATACAAACAAATACAAAAAATACAAAACAATACAAAAACTAAAAAAATAAATAAAAAAATACAAAAACACAAACAAAAATATACAAAAAATACAAAAAAATATGATTCTCTAAAGCGTTCACCTCCCCGTGGTGAGAATCGGGCAACTCTGGTGAACACGAATAAATCAGAGGCAAAGAACGCATGATCGCCGTCGAAAAGCCATTGTACATTCGTCTAAAAGCTTGATTGCAAAGTTTGGAGGTGAATTTTCGATTTTGATGTTTTGATAATTTTTTACTTGGGAACGGCTGCTCTGAACGAGAAAATGAATACAAGTATTTTTATTCCAAATTTCACGTAGAATACGGTAGAATTTTTTATTTTTCATGAATCACTATTTTTTAGTTTGCGGTCCGCCATATTGGTTCCGCCATTTTGAATTTGGTAAGCTAATAATGAATTTAGATCTAATTATCCTGAGAGTTCATAAAACTATTGAACAAAGAGGTTTGAAGACTATACAGTGGCTATAAAGCTCTGAAAATACGTTATTTTAGCTGACTCATCACGGCCGCCATCTTGAACATCAATTGTATGAGCTAATTTTGCTAATATGCATCCAATCTGTTGGCATAAAATTGACAAAAGTTATTTTGCTTGCTAAAACTTAGATTAGACCTCAAAAGTGCATATTACTGTGATTTTGCAATAATTTCGGGCATTCGGGCGCCATTTTGGATCGGTTAACAATAAAAATCAAAGTATCTAAAAATATATTTTGGAAGTACAACTTTCGGGTCCCGCATCCTGATGAGTTAGAATGTTCTTAAGTGCCGGCAACATAGTTAAAAAAATTCCATTAAAAAAACACAAATCGAAAATCAGCGTTTTTTTTTGTTTATTGTTAAAAAAAAAACATTTTGCGGTCATTTATTGATAAATTTGGCTATGCGATTCGAAAGATGAGACTTTTTTACACAAGAACATGTATCCCAATATTTTTTTCACACGGGTTATAATTGAAAGGCACGAGCTTGAAGTTGACGTTAAAATTGTGGCCATATGAGCGTTAAAGGGTTAATTTATTTCTGTAAAATATTTCTAGTACATTCCATAATCAAAATGCCAGGAAGTGCTTAAAAAATTGTAAACATGCGCGAAGCTGGATGAACTTTGGAGCTGAAAATAATAACATATATGACATTACGAGAAATGACTTAAATTCTTAATACCGTTGTTCGCACTTGTTTTTAATAATTTTCGATTTCTTTTCGCTCATAAATCTAGTACGCAGAATCTTTTGTAAATTAAAAAATGAATTTTCAAGATCGTTACAAAATCACGTTTGAGAAGCGATTGCTTACATTTTCGTAGAATTTCAGAAGCTACAAAATTTCCTTTTTGTCACTGACGAGGCTAATAGAAGATGTCAAACCGCTCACATAATTCCAAGCCGAAGAAGGTGCTTCAAGCAGATCCCAGTTTTGTGTGATCTCGTAGGCAGTAATGTTGGACTTCACTTTTTATTTCTATGAAGGTACCTCCGAAATTGTTGGCCAATTGAATGCTTACAATGCATGTTGTCATAATAAATAAATAAATTTGTATGTTATTTTATTTCAAATTTGTGCACTAATTGGAAATATATGAAATGAATATATGTTCTTATCTAAATAGTCTTCATTTATGATAAACATTTCCTTATCTTTTCTTAAAAAGCTCTTTTTATTTAATTTAAAACTGTATCCAAAACAATTACATATGTCAGTTTTATCATCACCATTTCAAGGATTGAAAATTCTTTTTATTTATTATATGATCAGCTAAAATACGTTCACGAGTTGTTAACGATCGCCGATTAGGGGGCCCAGGTATCGCGCTCTGTAATTTTTCATTTTATATGTAGATAGACCCATATCCTTCAAGTGTGTGTTATCGCTACATGTAGCTTTTTTGCGAATATGAAAGCAAAAAGTCGCTTGTGCTTTTTGCTGCGAACAAATTGATTTTCTGTCATCTGCAAGAATATTTAGTTGTGAACACCCCTTTTTTTGACAAATTACAAAATATTGTTGTATATATTGTATAATTTATAATCGATCCTTCATTTTCCAAGTTTTCTTAGATCGGCTATGATTCGTTTCACTTTTCTCTGTGCATGCGTAAGACCTACTAGCAAAGTGAACATTGTGAAGAGGATGAAGAATAATAGATATCAATAGTGCCATATTTTGTTCTTATTCTGTCGTTAAAGGTTTTTGAAATAAATAAATGATTATTTCTGTATATATGTGGAGCGGTTTTACTTCATTTTTTCCTATTTTTAGTAGATTTTTCAATGGTGTTCACAACCGAACCACATAATTTGTTTGCCAAAAATTGCGACTCCACTAAATATTTACCCACAATTTTCAAATCCAAAAAATCAATTTAGTTTCTTCAATAGTAGTTAACTAAGATCTCTATCTTCCCATACATTTGCATATATATATGCATAATATCTAACTGAACAAAATTTATGAGCCAAAAATGTAGTGGTGTTCATAACCTCTACGATCCTCTACGATTATTTCCAAAAATATGCATTTTTCAAATTGCTTTTTTCTTGATATTATATTTTCATTACCATCGAACGGCCTCGTGTGTCGCTCACATTAGGATCCATCGCAACGACTGACTGTATCCGATCGCGCCGCGCCCGCTCGATTTCTCCGCGCACGCGCACCGAACATTCTCTAAATTATTCGCAATTACGGCTTTACCTCACACTCGGCAATCCTGATGACATCTGTCCTCCGATGTCCCTGTATTTTAATCTTCTCTTCACTTAAAATTCGTTGAAATTGGCCCAAGGCTTCATATAATCACTCGCCTATCCTTTCTATTAAGTATCGGTCATTTCGCAATACCTTCGTTATCCTGTATGGTCTTAGATATTTGGAATGGAATTTTTGTCCAGGACCTCCTTGTGTGTTTTGTATTGCTACAACGTCATCTTGGCGACTCGTGTGAGGCCCTTCGTTTTCTATTATTGCATATCTTGTTTTCGGCCTGCATCTTGACAATTTGCGCATGTGCTTGTGTACGACTTTCATTCCGTTTCTCTTGAAAGTCGGTTAGAATTTCCTCTTTCAAAATCTCTCACATTCGTAAATCTTCCTTCAACCTCATTTTCACTCCAAACTGAAGAATGAATGGAGAAAAACCAGTGCTTTTACTTGGTACCTGATTTTGGTATTGTTGCGCAGCTCCGACGAATTTATACCACTGATCAGGATGAGGTGCCGATAATTTAGTCAACATAGCGATAAGTATCCGGTCGACACGTTCGACTTGCCCATTTCCTCTGGGTACTCCTGTCACGATCAAGTGATGCTCAATATTCTCAGCATGGCAACATTCTTCGAATTCTTTAGAGGTATATGCAGTATCTCGATCGGTAACTATCCTCCTTGGATTTCCAAATACCAACGATTGCTTACTAGGTCGATCTATGACTTCCGCAGTAGTAGTGCTTCTGGTGGTATACAGCCACACAAACTTCGTGGAGAACAAAAACGAAGGAGTCCACCACTACCATAATGTGTCGATATTGTTTCCTGGACGAAGGCATTGGTCCAACGTGATCGACATGGTAAGTGTCTAAAGACAGTTCCTTCTGAACCGGGTGTAGATAGCCTTCTCTTTTACCAACTCTTTTTTCAGCAAGAATGCAAGGAATGCAGTTGCGAATAACTTTTTCGACTTGCATCTGCATATTTGGGAACCAATAATCGTCCTTCAGCAAGTTCATTGTCTCCATACTAGCAAAATGTCCACGTTCGTGGATTTGCCGAATTAACGGTCCTTGCATTACGCTTGGAATCACAATCAAGCTTTCTCCATTGACGTTCCTGAGTGAAAGTCCATTTATAATTTGGTATTTGTCGCTCTCGCCTTCACATACTTTTTCGCAAATTTTCACCAAATTTTCGTCCTGCTCCTGACTCAAGAGTATCTTGTCCGTAAAGCTTGTCTCGTTTTCACGTATTATCATCGCGCTTGGTAATGGGCATCTGCTCAACGCATCCACGTGTCGCATACTACTTCCGGGCCGCTGAACAATCTTATAACGGAATTCTTCCAATATTAGCGCCCATCTTGCGACTTAAGCACACATGTCCTTATTCGTCATCGTTTGTGTGAATGCTTTACAATCAGTCACGATGACGTAATGTATTCCGAGAAGGTATGTACGGAATTTTTTAAGCGCTCTCACAACTGCTAAGACCTCCAACATGTAGCTGTTATGTATAGCTTCTGTTGGGGATGTTTTGCCACTGGCATAATACACTGGGTGCATCTTCTCATCGTCGCGTCGTCTCGACGCTGCAACAGGATTGCTCCGAAACCTAGACTCGACGCATCTGTGTGTAGTTCCGTCTTAGCGGTCGGTTTGAACAGATGGAGTCCCAGCGTTTCACTCAATGCCTTTTTTAAGTTAATGAAAACAGTTTCTTGCTCCTTTTCGAAATGGAATTCTGCTCCTTTGCGAAGTAAATCCGTTAGTGGCCGCGCTACTGTAGCGTACTGCGGTATGAATTTCCGGAAGTATCCGGTTAATCCCAGAAAACCCTGCAGTCTTTACATTAGTCGGTCGTTTCAAGTGTCTGACGGCGTCTGTTTTATCATCGGAGGGTGATACCTTCCCAGGTTCGACCACGTGACCGAGGTAGGACACCTTTACCTTCAGAAACTGGCATTTCTGCCAATTTATCGTCAACCCGTATTCACTCGCGGTTTCTAGCACAAGAATTATATTCCGCAATCCTTCTTTAATATCTTTCGATATAATAATGATGTTATCCATGTATAAGACAACAATTCGCTTACAGATAAGAGTATGGAACACCGCGTGAATATATTTACAAAAATATGCCAGCGAATTACAATACCCAAACGGCGCACGCAAAAACTCGTAATGCCCGCCTGGCACAATGAACGCAGTGTATTTCCTACTTTCTTCATCTATTCGCACATGAAAAACCCTGTTTTTTAGATCTAGTACCGTATACAATTTCGCGCCTTGCAACGCATCTAGTTGTTCCTCGATTATCGGTTGAGGATAGCGCACTTTTATGGCTTTCTCGTTCAGTTTCCTGTCGTCGACACAAATCCTCGCCGTTCCATTTTTTTTCGAACTGCTACTATGGGACTGGCTTAATACGAGGTTGAAGGTCGTACAACACCATCCTTACACAAATCGCGAATCTGTGCGTCGACTTCTCGTTTCTCAATTTCGGCTAGCCTTCGAGCGCGCTGATACACGGGAATGTTATCGGTCAACACGATTCGCGGGATGTAATCTTTTATAACATTATTTAATTCCGCTTTTACTTTAGCATCTTTCAAGTGCGACAGATCCATCGCATTTTGCTCAGTCACGTCAATTTTGAGGACTTCCGGTACCTCAACTGAATCTTCCATTAGTTTAGAAATTGTTACTACGCCGCGTTTTATGTTTAGTTCGACTGATTTTAAAAAATCGTTTCCCAACAATAAATTATTCTGCATGGCGCTATCTGGCACCACATGAACAACAATGTTGCATCGCCCTTTCGCCTTAAATAAATATTTTCGCAAGACCCTTCAATGACTTTTTAGCGAATATCAACTTTCGCAAATCGTCCCATTCAAAAAGCACCGCTGCTTCCTCACAGTCGGCGACCCATCGCTCGACTGGGTAGTCGTCTTCTCCGTTAAAGGGTCGTCTCGAGTTCTCCACGTCTTTGAAGCTAAGAGCGAATTTCATTGTATTTCTAATTTCACACATACATACATCTTCGTCGCGTACATCGCATCGTTCCCGATTACGCCTGTGCCTGTCTTCGTCATTGGGCCTTCTCCTGCGAATTCCGCCAGGCTCTCTATCTCGTCAGCGCTTGCGTCGTCGCGATCGTCGCGTCGTCTCTTTGTCTCTCCCGCTCGTCGTTTTGTCTCACGGGGGTGACCCTGCCAGGCCTCAAGTGTCCAGTTACGCGTACCCGAAAAAATAGTTTCGTCAATGTCCGCGTATCGGCGCTGCACGTCGTGTTGGGCTACGAATAAGCACGACGACGTACGAAGGTTGCCGAAGGGAAGTAAACAAGGGAAGCGAGCTCGAGTGTTTTGAATTTCTGGAATTTCTCCTATCAACGTCGTCGTTTGTCCTGT
Organism: Trichopria drosophilae; assembly: GCA_030407085.1. Lineage (NCBI taxonomy): Eukaryota > Metazoa > Arthropoda > Insecta > Hymenoptera > Diapriidae > Trichopria > Trichopria drosophilae. The sequence goes on from CM059582.1 coordinate 192,437,627, forward strand.
GCTTCGTATTCGTAGTGAACGTAGTGAACCGAGTGAAACCGTTGTAGTTTGAAAAGTGTATAGAAAAGTCTGAAGATCGGAACTTGTGGCATTGACCCGTATTTCGTTTAATTATTATAAAAATTCTGTGACAAAAAACTTGTGGCTTTAGCCCATATTTTTATTTAACTTAGTGTAATCGGTTTTTATTTAGTACTTGACTAAATTAATCATCTGCACGATTTGCATAATGCCTATGCAGTGTATAGTTGAAGGTTGCAAGTCGGGGTTTCGAGACAATACGAAGAATAACAAATTCCATTTGTTTCGGGTACCTAAGGACGAGGTCATGCGTCAGAAATGGCAAGATGTTGTAAAAAGATCTGACAACATAATTCTTACAAACAACCATTGTGTTTGTGAAAAACACTTCTTACCGAAGGACATGAAGTGGAGGCAGGAGCTGAAAGACTCGCTAGGAAATGTGATTGGCGTAGTAAGTATCATTTTGTATCTCTAATATTTTTAAAGTAGTCTAAACGAATAATTTTATGTCTATATTTGAACGATTTTCAATTCCTTCTTTACATCTATTATACAATAATATTTGAAATTGTAATGTAAAAAAATTTGGGCTTTTGTAGGTACGAGCTTAAACAAATTTATAAATTAGAAATACTGAGCTCTTGTTATTTGTGAAATCTTTAAATATTCAAATTATGTTTGAAATAAGTTGTTGAATATATTATTGTTTCATGTAGTATTAACTATTTTATTACCTTCTAGTCTGCCGAATACAAAGTTCCAAGGTTGCAACCAGGCTCTGTACCGTCAGTATTTGAAAGTGAAAAATCTGATTCAATCGAGGATTCCAGGCATGAAGTCAATACTCTAACAGTCTAGAAATAACAGTTACTTACCTTTTCCGAGGAACTTTGCCATTTCTTGGGATGAAGTGACAGTTAAAATTCGAAAATATCCAGGTAGGGTATAAATTCGGCCCGGATTTAGCCAAAAGGGACTTCAGTTCCAGTCTTCGAAGAGTTCAGGTGATGTTTGGAAGTTAATTAACTTTACTAAAATAGGTCGTAAGAATTAAGTCAAATAAAAGGAACAAACGAGGATTGGTTAGCCAAATAACTCGAACACACTTTCGCGGTAACTTTACGCACTTGCATAGGCATAAAAACTCCCACGGAGTAGGGAGAAAAGCCCGGGCAAGCGGATATCTTTATTAAATTACAAAGTACAAAGAAAGTACAATTTAACGCGCGGAATTCGATCGCACACATTCATACACACACCCAACGACCAGACTCTTACCTCGTGCCGCTGCACACTTAACCTACACGGATCTTTCTTACTTCCTAATTGCAGTCTTAAACTCGGCGCTGCCTCGCACAATCTTCAACTCAATGGCCGCAAGGGGCCGGGTGCACTTCACAAAAAAACACAGTCCTCTGGGGCGCCTCGACTTCTCGCAGGAACCGACCCAGGGGGACGAGCGACACAGGGTCGCCGCGTCAAGTGCAGCCCGGGAGATGGCACGCAAAAAACTCACACGTGGCCAAATCTCCCACTTTCAACCCTTTCAACGCACGCAAAATAACAGGCAGTTCTCGCACGCTAAGACCGCTGATAACAATTAATCCAAAAATTGTCGCACCAATAACTCACGAGAGACCGTGCCGTCAACCGAAAACTATTCCGCGTCGAAGCCGGAACAGAACTGACGTCACGCTCGAGGGGCCAGACGCAATTCACCGTGAGATCCCCTCCAGATATGCTCGCGCATCACATTCGCGCCTTCGCGGCGACAATCGGCGGTATAGGGCCTTATCGAGATGCAAAAGAACCGGTGAGGCTCCGTGTGAGCGAGGACTGTCCATTCCGAACTCTTCGACATTTTATTAAAGTTTTTGTTTTGTTTTGGTTTCATATACAGGGTATGTCAATACTTTTGTATGAACCACTATTTTTTTTTAGTTTCACTCATGAACAGAGTAAAACCCGGACGAAAACAACTCACTTACGGATATGTCCATAACCGCTGGTGAATTGTTGAACTTCCGGAGATGACTTTTTCGTCGCTATGAACGGAGAGATGTCCATTTCCCGTATTTAGCACGAAAAGATAAGGGAACGAACCGACCGTAAAAAGATTTGAACAACACTGTATATATATACGTTGATAAAGTGCCACGGTACGACGTATGTCGAAAAGCGCGGGAAGACGTGAAAGAGAGTTTATGCATAGTTTGAACGCAGCCACAGAAGGATAATTCCTATGCTTGCGTCATAGAATCGAACTACGTATCGAGTATAGTTCGCGGAACATCCGTTCCGGCAATAGCGCCACAACATATATATGTTTCAGAGTGATTAGGTTTGACTCGTTAATGTACATATGCATGGACTTTGATACCGGTTGTAGAATGTCCATTCCTCGACCGTTGACAGAGACCTTGCTATAAGACAAGAAAACAAAGTGGGAAAAACATAGAGGGCCGCGAGTGGGAGCGTGTAAGGGTACACCGAGAGTACACCGAAATCCTGGGTTAGTAAGAGTAGATTACAAACGTTAATACCCGGCTGGTTTCTTTCAGTATACAGGGTGAGTCTGATAGAAGTGAACATAGGGAAACTCATGCTAAGGCTACGCGCCTCGTGATTGGTCGATTCCGGTGGAACGTTGCTTGCTCGCTGATTGGCTGTGTCAGAGCCACAAGAATGTAAACAAAATACTGTCTGTATGTATCAAATATCTTGTGTGACATAACGGACATAACCACGTTTTGGGCTTATGTAAAATGTGTCAAATCCATGAAATGTGTAACAGAAACTCAAATTCAAGACTCAGTTCGTGAATTTTTTTACAACCGGATGCAGCCGATAAGTTGAAGGGTTTTCAACAAATCAATTGGCAAGAGTAAAATGTGCTATTCATCAATGATGCAGAGATATTCTACCGTATTCTACTCCAAAAATGCTATCAGATAAGTTTTTCGTTTTAATAAAATCATTTCAATTTACAGCAAAGAATCTGGTACTTTGTGTCGTGTTATTACAGATACAACCGCTCAGATCATCATCGCTGAGTCTTGAATTTGAGTTTGTGTTACACATTTCATGGATTTGACACATTTTACATAAGCCCAAAACGTGGTTATGTCCGTTATGTCACACAAGATATTTGATACATACAGAGAGTATTTTGTTCATTTTTGTGGCTATAACACAGCCAATCAGCGAGCAAGCAACGTTCCACCGGAATCGACCAATCACGAGGCGCATAGCCTTAACATGGGTTTCCCTATGTTCACTTCTATCAGACTCACCCTGTAGAGTAAACAGTGAATAAGAGAAACGGAGGAATTGTCCAAATCCGAAGTTCCATAGTTAAAGTTCGAAGTATAGGCGACCCAAGAGTATTATCCCCCCTGAAACAGGTACGACGGAATCCGGAATGCGGAATGTCCATTCTCATTTCGGGTATGAAGTAAGATAGGAAAAATAGAAAAGTGGCAATCGATGGCATAAAGTCCCTAGGTAATAGTTTTGAGTTTACGGAAGTTACTAGGAGAACTTTAATACACGAATAAAGTGTCGTATAATCCCGAACACATTAGTATTAGCTTCTATAGCGTTCATAGGTGTCCGATGACGGTTATCCACTAGTTTTATCGTGAAAGTTTTCCCTAGGATAAGAACGAATGGTGACATAGATAACTCAGTAATGGTAGTTCGTTAATAGTTATTCAAAGTCGAGTCACTCAGAAGTAATTCTTGTCATAACTAGTTTTGAAGCCGCCAGATGGCAGGCCTATATAATCAAAGAGAGACTTCATCGTGGGTGACGATCTGATTCGAAGATTCCCATAGAGGTCGCACAGGTGGACGTGGTCATGGGTGACAATAAAGTGAAGATTCCCTATACGTTCCACATAAGAGATTAAATCGGCAGAGCAACGACGGAAACAGAACTTTTGTCTGTAACTATTCAACTACGAGGAAACAACGTTTGTGCAGATCTAGGGATATAACGCGCATCGTGTTTTAGATGATTAGAGAGATTATTGTTATAAGTCAGTGATTTAAGAATATTTTTGAATAAAATTAGGTAGAGCATCAGACTGGGTTTTCCATCACACTATCGTTCCCTACAGACTGAGTTTATATTCGTGTAAATTTCAAAACTCCAGGAAAGTTCGTTGCAAGTCAACGATAATGCCATAAAAACTGGTTTAAAATGTTTATGACTATTGTCTGAAAAAGTATTGAATTTGGTCACCTCGGCAAAAAAATTACCCTATAGTGTTTCATCAAATTTCGGCGTTTCGACCCCCTACCCCCCAGGGGTAGTCTTCGCCAGCCCCTCGGGCGCGGTGACCACCTACGGGCGCATAAGTCCTTTTACGCCCTTGATACGAAAATAACTATTTCGATATATCTAAAAGATGTCTTATAGATATCTATAAGATATCCGTCAGAGATCTTTTCGACACTTTCAAGATATCTTTGACGAATTATAGGTATATATATTGTATATATAAGATCATAATAATACAGATAGTAATTAGTAAAACACAGTAAACATGTAATATGCATCGAATAGTCTATTAGAATACAAGTGCATGAAGTAAGTGTTTTGCTTTTATTTATTAATACTTCGGCTTGCCTGTTGTCGGGGTCGAAGTTTTGAAAATGCTCATTTTCAATTTTCATACATATAAGAAACACTATATTGTTGTAATAGTATATTATGCATCAAGTGCGTAAAGTTGGGCTTTAGTTGAGCCGGACACAAGAACATTGCGCCATCGTGCGAATGCGTAAACCTTACGCACGTGTTGCATATCCTATTTTTTGCACGTCGGTGCGTAAAGTTCGGAACGGAAAATAAAAATATCGGAACGGAATTAAAAATAAAAGTTTTTGTAATTTGTTTGCTTGAACTTAGTTGACTTAATGAACGTATTACTGCTGATGTGGCTCGTTCGGGCGCGAAAAAAGAGGGGGGTTCGTTTAACAATATATTATTCATAATGATAATATGTGGATTACCATTTTGTATATATTTAAACTAAACCTGCTCATGCATTATGTTTTTAATTTTTTTCTCTATCGTCATTATTATATTTATTTACAAAGACATATTATTGCTTCTTTTGTTATTGTTTATGATAGTGTAAGTTTATTTACGAAGTAACATCTATTTATGTTCCAGGAATTGAAAAAAATTATATGTAAACGTTAACTGGAATGACGGGGGTTTGAGGGGTGGAGCCACAATCACAAATGAAAATAATGTGAATAATTTGTTGTTTCATAGAATATATTTACGCTCGCGACACGTAAGTGTAGGATTGGTGCGTTTGGGGTGGGAGAGTTCAGTGTTATCAGTTTAAGGGGATTTTGTACGATAGTGGGAGAAGCTTACACAAGCATTACAGTAGGTAGACGTTCTATCACCATCGCTCAAATCCCCCTAAATTGGCATCATTGCTTTTACTTTACGCCCTAGTTTCACTTTACGCACAGTCTTTACGCACACGTATGCGCTAATGGAGTACTTTACGCACGGAAAAAGGCACTTTACGCACGAACTTTACGCACGGGCGTGCAAAAAATATCTATCGAAGCCACTTGGACCTAAATATGATTGGACCCCCAAATATCAATATAATTTTATAATAAAATTGAAAGCTGTTAGTAAACAAACGAGTCTTAAGGAATAGCCGACTCTCCACTGGGTCGAAGTTTCTGAACGAGCGAAGCGAGCGAGGCACCACGCCAACACTAGTTTTATTTGAATTTTAGAATAAATTCTGAAGAGGGCCTCCATCATAGGCCGAAACGTATGTTAATGTTTGTTTTTCCTTTATAAAAATGGGGAAAATATAGTAACAAATGTAAAAGAACCCAAATGTAAAAAAAAAATTTCACTTCCCCAGACGTTCTTTCTTTAGCGCAGCCATCTCCGTTCACTCAGAACCCAGAGTCGACCCTTAAGGTCGACCGCCCTTTCACGTAAGTATCCAGAGTACTCATATAAGTACCCCGGGTTCGAGCGTAACACCTTTCTTCTCTTCCAGAATCTACTTCAGAATTTGATTTGGCTAATGTAATTAGTCAGTTGGATGTTGAAGAATTATAAGGATGGTCAACCAATTTTTGGAATGACGTCCTCGAGGAAATCCGAGTAGAGTCGGTAGTTCCAGAATCATCCAGTGAGGAGACCACGACCTCAACGGAATCCAACACAGGGCATCAAATTATGGATTCCGTATCCAAAGTGGCTACTCCGCATCGAAATCCCAGTATGGTATCCGATCATGCTGCGGATGAAGAAACGATGGAGGGCACATACGTGAGTCCAATTGTCGTGAACGACAATAGCGGCACGTTCAAGCAACCTCAAATATTCCATTGTACTGAATGTTTTAAGCGATTCACGAACCTCCGCCAATACCAAAGGCACATCCGGAACCACCTTATGGCACGGTTCCGATGCAACCGATGCCATCTATTTGTAGATATGCATGATTTTTACTCTCGACGACATCCGTCTCTGTGCAGACGAATCGCTTACTTGTACCCAGGTCGAATTTAAGTTTCTTTTCGGAAGAAACGTAAATAAATCTTGTACAAAAGAGGGTAATTGTCTGTGCTTGTACATAAGATAAGATGTAATGATGCGGAGATATTTCATATTATAGGTTAAATAAATTAAATTTCATCTTGAATCCACTGTGATATTATTACCCTGAACCTACTCAAATCAACCTTTTTTCGGTTTAAATTCTACAGTGACGTACTTTTGAGTTGCAATGCATATGAATATTTGACATGCTTTGATGAGCGTTTCAGCTTCAACTTCACTTCCATATTCATTGACGATGGAGACATTTTGCGAATTGTTGCTGATCTTAATACTACATGCCATTCGGCGTAAAGTGATAAAAACCTGATAATTGTAAATAATTTGAAAAAAAGTGTATTATGCTGCAGGGAAGGAAAATACGCGATTAGAGCCAGGCAAGATACTTTTCACTGTATATATAGTAGCTCAACTCTAATGCTCTTGCACATCTTCCCACGAGGAAATTATGGACAGACAGTAAAGATTGATGTTTGGCATGACTATGTCTGGTTTTATCTTTCAGTATTGAATTAGAGGTTCAACCTTAAAGGCTCTTCCTTTTTAAAGAGTCAAGCGTACATGGTTTTAATACACAGACTTAAATTCGTAATATTTATCATGAAAGCAATGTTACCCCATATTGGAGGGATATGTTTTGAAGAGAACGTCTTTCCCTTACCTTGGAGATCTGAAAGACTACACTATCGACATCGTCCCGCTAATGCCTTTGCTGAGGGATTTGCATCAATATAGCTATACAATTGTTTAACCAGCAATACTATCATCCTCTCCAATTGCTTCGTTAAATTCAAAATTTGTTGCCAATCAAAGCGACTATTTCAAGGGAAACAATGCAACTTATTCATAAAGCCATTGATCCACGAACGAGGGTTCCAAAATTATATCATGGATTTAGGAACTTTAATCATTTTTACTAATATTTCGTGGGACTTTTAATGAGCTCGGAAGTATGATTGATGAATTGGTTGACCATCTTATACGAGTGAGGAATCAGGTGAACGTCGCTTCGACCCCCGGTGATGATATTAACAAGTTCATTGATGATACCGACATTATACAAATAGTATCTGCAGTTTTCAAAACACGGACAAACCCTACCCTATATAATTAAATAATATGAACAGGTTCGTATATGAACCTCGTAAATGGAGAAAATATAAACATAGCCGGGTTTTGTATTATTACCGCCACAGAACTCTCGATTTCATCGGCGGTATATAAATAATTTAGAAAATAACTCAATCGTGGGTTCTGCTTCCCTCTCATGGCAATACGATAAACAAGTATTGTTTACCAACACGTGCCTATATAAATAATCACCTTTCGTCCCTAGCATCCGCGTCAACTGTGCAGAATGCCCTGCTTTATACGTATTGTTTTTAAATACATGAAAATAAAAATTTATGAATAATTCAAGTTTTATGCACCTTTTTTTTTAAATTCGCAGTTTTAAGAGATTATATTATCACGGAAGTGTAATATCGGGATTTTGTTAACAAATGTCTATATTTTTAAATACTATATAATGATTTCAAAACTTTTATTTTTTAATGCATAATTCGGCATTTTCTTATTAACAAACAGAGTTATTTTATTGTTCCAAATCGCAAAATAGATTTTTTCGTTTATATTACTATTTCCTATACATTGAAGATGAAGTACAAAAAAAAATGTCAGTATTCTTCAATTTTAGGTACTTAATCGAGAGTTTTTGTCGCGCGATACACGTCACGAAACTGTGCTCCGCCCGCGCTGCGACGCACACAAGTCGGAGATCGAAAAAAGCTGGCCAAAACCTACTTTTAAGATTCAACAATTTTTTTTTGTTTAATTGGTAAAAAAATTTATGTTATTTCCTGGTATTTCCTGGCTGACCCAATATGAGAAATTCACGAGAAATTTTGGAGAAATCCTCGATATGTGGAAAAAATATCTGTATTTCGTTTCAAATATTATATCATATGTATCGACATGAAAAATAAAATTGAAAAAAAATTACCACCAAAAATGTGTTTTTTTCGCATACTTTTGCCAAAATAAAAGGAAAATACTCAATTTTTTTTCAAATTTTGAAGTCATCATTCGAAAAAGCACTCTCGAAAATAGTCAACAAGGTACATTTCGAACTACCTATGTATTATTTTCAGTTAAAAATATGAGGTGGTAGTACATGAGAAACGTGCATTCTGGTCGTTAAAGGAACAGTATATCTGATACAATATATTTTATATTATAATCTATACATTTTTGAGTATACAACGTAATTAGAACAAATTTAAAAATAATTATTTAGAAAAAATTAAAGTAGGAGGGTCGTTTAAAAAATTCATTTAAATGATTGAAATGTATTATTGTACAAAGAAGAAGTATATTTTTGATGATTTAAGGTGAAACTGATGGATATTAATTACATTAATCCTTTCAAACGACGGGATCTTTTTTTAAAAAAAGGGTGTAAAAAGGGCACAAAAACAATTTTAAAATGAACAGCAATTATCTTACGATACAAATGTACTCGAAACTTTAACAATTGTGATTTTTCTTTCTAAAAGGATTACATCCTTGACACTGATGTCGAGATAGACACAAGGGCCCAGATAACGTCAATTAACGAATTAGCCACTGACGCCAAGATTTACATTTATTTTTGCCTAGGGAGACAACCAAAGCCATAGTATTGTGAAAGTATGCACTTAATTACTTCGACCCAGACTAAGTCTGGACGAAGTATTGAATTTGGTCACTTCGGGCAAAAAAATTTCCCTATAGTTTTTCATCAAATGTCGACGTTTCAGACCCTAAGGAACCCAAATGAACAATAAAAAAATTTGTGTCCGTGATCTTGTACGTACGTACATCCGTACGTCCGTACGTCCCGTTTTTTTGTCTCGCGATAACTCGCGAACGGATAAGCCTATTGACATAAATTTTTTTTTAAATACGCGTCTTGGCATAACTTAGATCTGATTAGATTTTGGGGCAGATCCACCGTCCATTCCTAAAAAAAAATTAACCCCAATTAAGTTACTTCGTAGTTTTTTACATTTATTTTGAAAAATACAAATTTTATTAAAAAATGTTTCAAACAAAAAAGATAGAACGTGAAATTCTCTACAAAAAAGGTTGTATGCATTTTCTTCCTTAAGTCAACGATAATGCCATAAAAACTGGTTTAAAATGCTTATGACTATTGTCTGAAAAAGTATTGAATTTGGTCACCTCGGTAAAAAAATTACCCTATAGTTTTCCATAAAATTTCGACGCTAAGACCCCCTACCCCTAGGGGTAGTTTTCGCCAGCCCCTCGGGCGCGGTGATCCCCTATGGGCGCATAAGTTCTTTTACGCCCTTGATACGAAAATAACTATTTCGATATATCTAAAAGATGTCTTATAGTATCTAAAAGATATCCGTCAGAGACCTTTTCGACACTTTCAAGATATCTTTGAAGAATTATATGTATATATATTGTATATATAAGATCATAATGATACAGACTGTAATTAGTAAAACACTGTAAACATGTAATATGCATCGAATAGTCTATTACAATGAAAGTGCTTGAAGTAATTGTTTTGCAACTTTTATTTATTAATACTTCGGCTGGCCGGTTGTCGGGGTCGAAGTTTTGAAAATGATAATTTTTAATTTTCATACATATAAGAAATACTGTATTGTTGTAACATATCTATCGAAGCCACTTTGACCTAAATATGATTGGACCCCCAAATATCAATATAATTTTATAATATAATTGAAAGCTGTTAGTAAACAAACGAGTATTAAGGAATAGCCGACTCTCTACTGGGTCGAAGTCATCGAAGTTTCTGAGCGAGCGAAGCGAGCGAGGCACCACGCCAATACTAGTTTTATAATTATAATTTTATACGTATAGCGTGCAATTTAATGTCGAAAATACTAGCAGACTGATGTAGCAGGGATGCGTGCTTAATTAGTTTTTAATTAATTTCACCTTAATTTTCTTTTTGATGTAAATATCTGATAACATCTCGAACAATGTGCAAAAAAGAAATTAAAATTCAATTCTTTTGTACAATTTTTTATGAATAATTGTTGGTTTTTCAGAAATTTTTTTTTACTACATTTGTTTTTATCAGTGAATATCTAAACCACATTTAATTAATTTTTATCAATTCATTTCTGGGGAATAACTTTTTAAACGAAAAGATGTTTACAAATTAATTTGCTCATAATTTGTTAAAAATTAAAATTTCTTAACAATATTATTGAAGAGTTTTAATTGTAACATATAACCCTCTAAAAAACTGACAAAAAAATTAAAACTGAAGTAGTCGAATTACGGGAGCCCACTTGAGAAAATTTTACTGCATTCAATATACCTAAATGTTATAAGACGACTGCCGAAACATTTAATTATGTTGAATAATATTGTCGAGCATAAAACTTTTTTATCTGTATGATCAATAAGTAATTATGTTAAGTAGAATACCCGCTTAAAAAATACAAAAAAAAGAAAGAAAAAATTTAAGACTAGCAATAAATAGTTTTCTTCATTTTTTACGTAGAAAAGAATTGTTAATAATTCAAATATAAAAACATTCAAAAATAAATGTTTTTATTGATTATGTAAAATATTGTTTATAGATACATACGTAAATTATAAACAATTTTATAAAACAATTAGTATTGACTAATCAATTAGAAAACATTTTTGGCTGCATAATTTATATAGTTTTGTAAAACTTTATATCTTGGTCATTCGTGTAGAAATAAAAGATATAAAATAAGAAATGAACAATTTTTAAATTATGTACAATAGCCAAATATTATACCCACTTTTGGGCACATGACAATAAATTCTACATTAAAGAAATGAAAACTATATTAGTACTGCTACGGGGCTGTAACCTCCCTTATGTACAAAATTGAAACTCATTTCTTTAAGTGGGTTAAATTAAATCATGACGCCGGTTAGCGGCAACACGAGTACCTCGTTGCGTGCACTTTTTGTGGGGTTCTTTCCTTCCGAGCCCGAACTCACAAAAATACGAACCGCATTTTTACAAAGAATGCATATGATTTAACTAATCCCTTACTTATTTAATATACTTTTAACAGACACCAATATAAATTATATTAATTTTATAACAACATACTTCAATATTACAAACTTAATATATGGAATATAAAAAATTAAACCTACAGTAATTGCCTTGTGGTCGGCACGAAGCGCAGTCACTCTTTCAAGTAAAGCGTCCGGATTGGTGATCCATACTTGGAAAGGTGACCGTTGAAAAAAAACGAGCGTTGCGCTCGCTGCGGAAGGATAACAGGCTGATTACTGAGCGGGAGACAGCTGGTTTACCATCAGCGGGTATCCTCTGATGATAAAGTAGTTCGTCGACTGTATCTGCAATTTTCACCACGTCACACTGTAGGAAATGACCCCCGTACAGCATAGTTCGAATTATGATTATGGCGAAACTACTCAATCGATCCTAACATCTTTGCTTTTCAAGTAAAGCTAATAAAATTTAGAAAAAGATCCTTTAGTTAGGTTTTTCAAAAGCGAAATGAGAAATTTGATTCTCGAAAATTACTGTTCTGAGTCTTCGGCTTCTTAATTCATTTAATTAAAAAATATATTGTTATTTTAATTGTTATTTGTCATTCTAAAAATGTAAAAAGCACAGTTCCTTGGCAACTATGTTTACCGGCTTAACAACTAACAAATATAAAAACGGGCTGGTCCTCAACTTCCGACACATTCTTGCTTTTTTCGAAAAAATATGCGCTTGTTGTCTGCCTTGCTACAAAAATTATAGAATTGCAAGCTTATTCGCGACTTTCGTTTTGCTTTTGCAGCATCATTGAAGTATTGTACATCAAGATTCACGGTATTATCGAGTATTTTAATGGTGCTAGAAATATATTTTGTAGCAATTGACGATTTGAAGCAGTGTATTGACGAATTTAAAGTCAACTGCATAGTACCTGAATTTAGTTTATTCCACGCAAGTGGACAGTCGGTAACATACATTTACCGTCTTAATAATTTTGAAATTTGAAACACCAAACATACAAAACATTTTTTTGTCAAAATAGTGAAAATGAATTCTGTAACCTTGTTTCAAAAATGTAATTTTTTTAACGCTCACAATATTTTTCTCTGTATAAAACCTTCTGGATATTATTTTTGGATCATTAAAAGAATTTTTAAGCCAATTCAATAAAAGCTCAAAACTAATTTGCAGAGGTACATTACATTAAAAATCTTACATCTTTTTTTTATTTTGGGCCCACGTAGAAGACACACCATAACAATTTTGTATCAATAACATTTAACGACATTGCATCAAACTATGGTGATTGAGGAATTTAATTCCCGAATGTTTAAATGATAACACAGTCTCACAAAAAAAAAAAGTTCGGATTTGAAGGTCATAGTACGTCTATAATATGTTTTATAGCTCGCTAAATCTGAATCTGAAGTCCATTTAACTCCATCACGTCAGGTTTTTTACATAACCTAAAAAAACTAAAAAATCCTATAATTAGACCTCAAAATGGTAAAATAAAAAATAATTAGCGGTTGGAAATCCCTACTACATTTTCGTAGTATTTTTGGGGTCTCTGAAACCATATCCGAAATTCATTCAGCCCCATCATGTTAAGTTCTTGACATAACCTCAAAAAGAAATCTAAAAATCTACCCTGAAATATGAAAATAAAGAAAAATTCTGTCCTGGAAGGCATACCATGTTACCATTATGTTTTTGGGTCCGTTGAAATTGAATTCGAAGTCCATTCGATCTCGTCAAGTCAGTCTTTTAACATAACTTCAAAAATATCCCAAAAATCCACTCCAAAATGTTAAAATAAAGGAAAATTCTAACCTGAAAGCCATACCCAAGAAAGGAAACATGACTGCCCTGACGAACTCGAATAGACTTCGAATTCAATTTCAACGGTCACAAAAACATAATGGTAACATGGCATGCTTTCCAGAATAGAATTTTACTTTATTTTCATATTTTATGGTATTTTTTTTTAATATTATTTATGATGATGGAATCCGAACCAGCTGAGCTTTGGCGTTATTAGACACTTATAAACAAATACAGAGGTGTCCCGATGACAGACGGCAGAGGCCGGGATCGAACATATTTTAGGGTCGATTTTTTTATTTCTTTTTGAGGTTACGTCAAGAACTTAATGTGATGCTGCTGAATAGGCTTCGAATGTGGTTATAGCTATCCCAAAAAACATAACGGTAACGTGGCATAGACTTCTAAGTGCAACTTATTCTTCATTTTAACATTTGGAGGTCCAGTTATAGGTTATTTTTTATTTTTTTTAGGTTATGACAAAAACCTGACGTGATGGGATTAGCGATCTAAAAAACATATTATAGACGTAGTCAAACCTCCATATTCGGACTTTCGTTTTTTTTTTGTGGAACTGTGTAATCAATAAAATTTCAAAATTTAAGGCAATTATTTTAGCAGGTATCAAATGGCAAAAAGACAATAATAGCGACTTGAGGACAAGTACCTCTCACCGTTACCGCCATCGTTTACGCGCCCCATTCGCTAATGATTGCCCCAAGGTCGTACTAGCACATTCTTACCGTCGAGATCGAGGAAATAAATCGTGTTGGCGCGTCCTTAAAGCTTTCAAATATACAACTAGCTAGCTTAGCAGGAACGTAACGGTTTTCCCTCCAGCCAGCCGAGATTCGCCGCCCCTCCATCGGCCGAAGGCTAAATTGAACCATTCAAGACCTCGTAGGAGAAGACAACGGTCTTAATAGCCGTATAATAAAAAGTGGATGGAGCACGGGAACTCGAAGGTTTATTTTTTTTTCAGTTCTGCACTCGACGAAACAATAGTTGAACGAGTGCCGAGCTATACGTTGCTCTGAATGGATGGAACAGAATAAGGGGCTGCAGAGGTCACGGGGGTGGGGAATTATATAACAGCATGAGAAGACGCCGTAGCCCCAGGTCGGATTTTAACGACCTGCTTGGACAGGGAGACTGCTGCTGCACCTTTCCTCGGAGGCCGCTACCCTCTTACGCGTCCCTTTAATTCGCATTCTCGTACAACATACTCATTTTACAGCAGAAACGCCCATGAAAACGGAAGAGAATGGCCGCTCTAAACTCTTATTTACGAGTCTACTTCATGTCCGGGGATCAGGCCGTAGCATAAAACATTTCGCAACGATTCAATCGTCCTTCGCACAGTATTTGCGATTTCATTAATTAAACAAAATTAGGGGGGAAAACTCGTACCGATTGAGAAAACAGCCTGAATATTAAACACAAAGAAGGGCAATTCACTCTTATTAGCTCCTGATAAACCTTCGGAAAGACTACGTCAATTAAAAAATGGTTTCTTGAGTATTTTGGGTCGCAAAATATGAATTTGAAGTAACAAATTTTCGAGCGGCCACTTTTTGAAAGTTATGTTGAAAAGAAAATTAAAAACCGTGACTTTTTTTAATCCGATTTGAAATATTACGAGGAAAAATGTTTTTAACCAAAAATGCACAACGGAAATTTCTGGAAAAAACGAAGCACAAAAAGGAGTGCAATTATAATATAATTTGAAACTGGATTCAAACCCTTCTTTTAGGGTATCATTATATAAAATGCAGGTATCAAATGTGACGCAAGTTATTTATCATGCCTGTATTTTTGGAGGTTATATTAGTATACAAAAAGGTTTGGCTCCAATGCTTCCCTACCTCCGATACAGCACCTGGGTGTCACTACATCACTATCACACGTACCATCAGTTCTAAACGAATGGACCACGAGGATTCTTACGTTGAAGAGGGGGGCTACGCCCGAAGACCTCCTTTTTATAATAACCTAATCTCTCTCCATATAGTTATGGTTAATAATTGAATTGTCGTGTAGTGAGGAAAGCCAGAGAGAGGCGAGGAAATCCGCCAATGAGCGTTTACCCCACCCATGAACGCGCACAACTTAAAAAGTACTGGGGAGGGTAAAATAATCAAGTTAGAAATGAGTAAATAATCTGAAGTCAACAGTTACAAGCTGTTATATTTCAATGGTTAAACTTAATTCTCTGTAATTTGTTAAAAATTATTGCAATAGAATATAAGAAAGCGCAATTGAATTTGTGCATACGCAAACAAGAGTGAAGATAGTCGGAGACATGGTATAATCGGGAAGATATAGTAATTAGGAGGATGCGCAGGGAATAGCCAATCTCAACACCATATGTTTTCTCGATTCCGAGAATTCACAAATAATACAGTAGCCTGAAAAATATTACAGAATTGTGGTTGGTCGCTTGTTTTTCCTCCCTTCTCTAGCATACGCCTTACTATACCTTTCTTATTATACCATGATCGGGGGTTTTCATATTAAAAATTCGACTGTTAAGAAGTTATTATGTATCCTGAATTTTCAGTTGACCTGATCTACCTATGCGTGATATTTATCGAAACTCAGGTAAGAAAGGATTTTGGATGGTTATTACACCTTCTCGGCACTAATATATTAGCCACCGGAACCCAGTTGAAAATTTGAGTTTTTAAGGACAAAGTAATGCATTTGTACCCGTTTTTTTTTAAAGTGCAATGTAAGTAGGAGTGGAAGAAGAGTATAATATTAAGTCAATATTTATTTAACAATATGATTTATAAACAAATAAGCCATTGTCAATTTTATAGAAAAAATGCTGTTACTTGCAAATGTTCAATTGGATCGAGATGAAACTGCGTACTCGGCGGTTTTTGAGGTTGCCGTTTACGAATCTGTACTCAGATTTTGAAAATTCAATATGGCGGATTCAATATCGCCGACGAAAACGAAAAAATTATCTGATCGAGATTAAACTGGAAACTAGGGGTTTTTTGGGGTCGCTGATTACGAATCTGAACTCAGATTTTAATATTCAATATGAGTGATACAATATGGCCGATCCAAAATGTAAAAAATTACCTGATTGAGATTACATTTTTGGTCGGCCACACTGAATCTGCCATATAAATTTTTTAAAATGTGAGTTCAAATTCGTAATCAGCGATTCTACAAACCCACTAGTACTCAATTTCAGCTGGATCAAGTAAATTTTGGCATTTTGGTCGGACATCTTACTACGGGATAACGTAACTTTATGAAACTGCTCCTAAAGTCGTATATTCACTCTTTCACCTTTTCTTCGCGGTTTTAAATAATTTTGATTTGTATGTGTTTCAACAAAGCGTCGCGGCTTGGGAATCCAAATTGCGTCACATTATTCCAAATTGCGTCATTACGACGCAAGGTGTTTCAAATATCTTAAATGTAAACCAAAGTGTAAATCTCCAATTTGTATGAAATTTGGATATGTGTTTACAAATGAGAAATTAAGAGACACGTATTTTTTAGCGACGAAAAAGCATATTTACACGGAGAGAAATTAAAAGTACCTACGGCGCCAAAATTCGGCAGTCGCTGCTTGACTCTCTGAAACATCGGTATAGTAAACTCCAGAAACTCGGGAGCCAAGCAGCTGTTGTTTGGCACTGGTAAACCAAATGGACAACCAAAGCTATCTACACCGAACAGCCCCGTATACCCTACTTTATCGACAAGCCGTGATTCTCTAAAAGGGCCCAAGCAGTGATAACTTGGCAATGTAAAGAAACCATGGCTTTTAATTTCTCTCCGTGTAGGAGATGAAACAACCTCAAAGTTAGGGCTCAAATAGAAAAATGGTATGCGATATCTTTAAAGATATTTAAGCGATTTGTTGATTTTTTGTAGGAAAGTATCTTTCAATAGAAGAAAAATATCGTCCAAGATATCTTCGATTCATGAAGAATAGATGGGGGATAAAAAATCGGATGTTTCACCTCCTAAATATGTTTTCCATATTTAAAAATTTAAATTTGTTGTAAAAATGCATGCCTTACAAGGAGAGAAAAATATGTTATCGGATAACACAATGATGGTACCGGTTACCATCTTTTATGATACGGGTACGGACTGACGTCTGTAATGTACTATAAAAAGCTACTAAATACAAGATTATACAGATGCAAATCTCGAATCGTAAAAGTTTGCTAATAAGCAGGCAATGCCTTGTTTAGGTTATGTTCGGCCTTGCATACGTGTCATACTGTCATCATTTCATATATAATTTTCCTACTAAGATTTGGTAGTTATACGCGTAGACTTTCAGACATCTAAAACAACTCCTTTTTTGGCAGGCTGACTCTAATTCGAGGTTAACCTTCCAATTCGCAGAAATTTAGTTTATTATTTTGTATATTTTAATATGTATAGTTATTAATTAAGTATACAATTAAAGAATATACAACATAAGTAAATAATAAAAACTAAATATGGGACGAGTCGGCTATTCCTTAATACTCGTTCGTTTACTAACAGTTTTCAATTATATTATAAAATTATATTGATATTTGGGAGTTCAATCAAATTTAGGTCCAAGTGGCTTCGATAGATATGTTACAACAATATGGTGTTTCTTATATGTATGAAAATTGAAAATCAGCATTTTCAAAACTTCGACCCCAACAACAGGCCAGCCGAAGTATTAATAAGTAAAAGTTGCAAAACACTTACTTCATGCACTTGTATTGTAATAGACTATTAGATGCATATTACATATTTACAGTGTTTTATTAATTACTGTCTGTATCATTATGATCTTATATATATATACAATATATATACATATAATTTTCAATTTTCATACAGATAAGAAACACTATATTGTTGTAACATATCTATCGAAGCCACTTGGACCTAAATATGATTGGACCCCCAAATATCAATATAATTTTATAATATACCTAATTGAAAGCTGTTAGTAAACAAACGAGTATTAAGGAATAGCCGACTCTCTACTGGGTCGAAGTTTCCAAGCGAGCGAAGCGAGCGAGGCACCACGCCAACACTAGTTTATGTCATTACGCTTATCCGTACGCGAGTTATCGCGATACAAAAAAACGGCACGTACGGACGTATGTACGTACAAGATCGCGGACAAATTTTTTTATTGTTGATTTGGGTTCCTTAGGGTCTGAAACGTCGTCATTTGCTGAAAAACTATAGGATAATTTTTATGCCCGAAGTGACTAAATTCAATACTTCGTCCAGACCTAAAGTTTGGGTTGAAGTAACTAATCGAACATATAACTGAGCTTCACCATATCCAAGCAGATGTGCCTCAAGGTAGTGTATTAGGTCCGACCCTACACCTATTATATATATCTGACCTACACAATACACTACAATATTATCAAATCATAAAGCAGCATATAAGGCTACTGAAAATCTGCAGAAGCACTTAAATAAAATACAAAATTGGTTTAATAATTCGAGAGTAACAGTTAACGAAAATAAATCATCAAATGTGACTTTTACCTTAAAACACGAAACTTGCCCTAATCTGTACCTAAATAATCAATCAGCCCCTCAAGACTGTAAAGTATAATCCTTAGGGAGACACCTAGATCATCGTCTAGCATGGCGTGAACATATTTGGAACAAACGAAAGCAACTGGATCTGAAAACAAGACAAATGTACTGGCTGTTCGGCAAACAATCGAAACTATCAACTGAAAATAAGATATTAATTTATAAAAGAATACTCAAACCAGTATGGACCTACGGAATAGAGCTCTGTGGAACAGCTTCAAATTCAAATATCGAGATCATCCAACGATTTCAAAATAAAACCTTAAGGAATATTTTAAACGGTCCTTGGTTTGTTCCCAACGAGCTAATAAGGAGGGACTTAAATATTACCTCTGTTCAAGACGAAATCAGATTGATTACTGGCAAATACAAAACTCGCTGCAGATCTATTGACGATCAAGTTCGATAACTCAAGACTAAAAGAGAAGAATAAGTCAAATAGCCTGTTATAAATGCACTTCGTTCTGATGACCCCATTAGTATCATGCCCCATGCATCTGCATGTAATTAAATTAAATTGTATACTACTTATTGTCGTACTAGACAGATTGTAAATAAAAAGGAGAAAAAAAAAGAATATCCGATTCTTATCAATAGAGGAGATTTTCTCCAGTATTAAACACTTACTCCTCTAAAAAACACTGAAAGACTGAAAAAAAGTGACATACTTTCAAAATAAATTTTCAAATTCTGGTGGAGCACCAAAAAATATATTCGGTTATTTTGGACCATCCTGATATATACAGCAATGTAAATTACTGTAATAATCGTTAAAGTGTTAAATAATTATTCTTATTTTACAATTTTAGTGTAATAAGAGATTTTAAGACAAGATATTAACATGTACAAGTTTGTAGTATTTAGGTCTGCAGTTTCTACTGAAAGTGTACATAAAAAATATGCCAAATGTCAATATGTTGTGTTGTGTATTAAAATTTATCGCAGTTCTCATAATGAAAAGCCATGCCTACTAGATAATAAATTTGTATCAAACGGGAACACTATTTACTCACACTTGCTTTAGAATGTGGACAGCTATCTTCCTTTTTTATTCAATGCGTGGTCTTTCTACTAACAATCGTGTCTGTCCATAATTCTCACGTTCCCTTTTTTCCGTTCGTTCTTTCATCATAAACTCCATTTTCTCTTCTCCCTCCAACTTTTCAACTTTCTTATTCTCTCACTCTGTCGGAGCACTCAACGATTTCTCGCTCCCTTTATCCTTTTTTTTCTAGTCGAGAATGTTTCATCCAAACCCTACGTTTCTGCAAGCTCCGTCTCTCCCTTTTTTTATTTCTCTTTTCTCTACTCCCTGACGCGAGCTTTCGTACATGCTCCTCGACGCTTAACGTCGGATTTCAGAACCTCGGAGATCCCTCGTCGCGTGCAAGCACGTTTTTCTCTTCTCTTGCTTTCTCTACGCCCGCAAGCTCTCTCGAATAAATATATGCGAGCAGCTAGCGTCGCGCGATGCGCACGTACGTAAGTTCGACTTGGGAGTAAACGCAGACAAGTGTCAATTTTCTTTTATTCCCTTGTATATCAAAAACATTCAGCTTCTCGGTTTTTATTGCGGCTGTGGTAAACAAATGAGTGAATACTGTTTTACATGGGAAAGGGGTGTAAACTATTCAGAAATTAATTTTTCTAGGAGATCGAAATAGTTTGTAATATGGAAGAGCAGCGTAGGTATGAATGTGTCTGAAAAGACGTTAATTAACAAATATTTGCGGAATGCACGGGTAGAAATTTAATCATAGAAAAAGTCGGAATCTAGATATGCTTCCTTAGTCGAGCATAGATAACGGTATAAGCAGAAAGGTATAGCAACTTGGTGGTTGCGTAGAAGCAACCAATCGGCATTGATCTAAATTGGTCGGTTGAGGCCGGATAGGAACATGTTATAAGTTATAGGTTACATGTATTGTATGGTTAGAAGCAACCAATCGGCGTTGATCTTTCCCCTTCCCCGAAATGCGTCTTGCTATATCTCGCTTATTATACCATGGCTTAGATCTGACTCTAAAAGGCAAGATGTCCTTGGACTGCGTCTAAACATTTTTGCTGGGGCTAAGATGCCATTCCAGCCACGGTCTCAATGGTAACCTGTTTTCCATGACGGCCATTGATTACGCGGGAGAAACTCATATTGAATGTTACCATGACCTAAAATATAATTTTGTAAATATTAGTTTCACTAATTTGTCATCGATATGATGGTAATACTAGACTTATTTATGAATTTAATTTTCAAGACCTTGCGCAAAGTTGGGATTATTTAAAGAGCCCAGGTAGGACTTGTCCGAGTGATTGAGGCCTTAATTCATTCAGAGAAGAAACGTGTAGACGTAACCATGTAGATGGGAAGTAATCAAAATTATATGTATATGTTTAATTGTTCTATAGCCTCAGAGCCAATACAAAGAAGTTGCCTCAATAAAATTGATTTACAAGTTTTAGTTCTGTTGCACGTTTTGCATTATTTTGTTAATATATGAGTGTAGATTTAACCCTTTGCGTCGCACATTTTTCTTTATACGGAAAACAGCTGAAAATTGTTACACGGGGGTTTTCGGGGTTGGTGATTACGAATCTGAAGTGAGATTTTGTAAATTCAAAATGGCAGCTCGAAGATGGCCGACATAAATGTAACAAATTTACTTGATTTTGTTGAAAGTTGGTACTCGGGGGTTTTTGGTATCGTTGATTGCGAATATGAAGTCAGATTTTGTAAATTCAAAATGGTGGATCTAAGATGGCCTACATAAATATAAAAATTTACTTGATAGAGATAAAACTTGATACTCTATATACTCGGAATTTTAAATATAATAGTCAGAGATCAGATTCGTAATAAACGACCCCAAAAACCCCCGAGTACACAGCTTCATCAATATCGGGTACATTTTCATATTTCGAACGGACATCTTGGATCCTCCATTTTGAATAATCAAAATCCGAGGCCAGATTCGTAATCGGCGACCCCAGAAACCCCCTAGTAATGAGTTTCAAGTAAATTAGATGAATTTTTAAAAATTCATACGCCATATTGTTTCCACCATTTTGAATTTTTCAAAACCGACTTCAAATTCGTAATCAGCGACCTCAAAAACAACCGAGTAACGAGTTTCAAGTAAATCAGATCAATTTTTAAAAATTCATCCGCCATATTGTTTCCGTCATTTTATATTTTTTAAAACCGACGTCAAATTCGTAATCAGCCCCCGAGTACCAAATTCGGTTCTAATTTACCTTTTAGTTCGTTCAAAAACGATTTATTTATTTATACTTGTTAATAATTTTGCGTAATTGCATTTATTATCCTTTTCGTTACGTACTAAAAAGTAGCCCCCTCTACCACTGTAAAAAGATTTTTTGAATATTGCTTGGAAAGCAGTGAAACTAGACATTAAAGATGTGAATTAAAAAGGTGGTAATCTGGGTTACCACTGCGCCGCAAAGGGTTAAAAGTGTCTCTCTATTGGATGAATCTAATAATTTTAAGAAAGCACTACTCTGGTCTCTTTATCTAAACTGCCGGAAATAAAGTTCTGTCTTTCTTCACAATGATTTTGACATTCGATTAGTAAATGGTACAATAATTTCGAGGATTCCATACCGGAACTATTGCAAAATCCCGCCACGTTTAGCTTCACATGTTTGTTCTTAATCGATACTATCGGTGTGAAATTATTTAGCAGTCGTATTTGACTTATAATTTTTATATAATTAAGTAGCATTTTTTGTAAGAGATATTTTTTGGGCCCGGTATTCAACGATAAATGTGGGAGGAGTTGCAATGAGTTTGATTCTCTGAAGTCTCACATTAGCAGGTATTGTTCCAATTTCTTTATCCACGTGGATTTGTTTCTTTGGCGGGAAAGGATTTCCCAATTACCTACTTCCTCGATACAATTAAAGATCTGCTTACACGGGATATTGCTATTAGAAGAGAGATTCTTTAATCGTAGAGAACAAAGTTTTGGATATCTACATTCGTACATAGATAGTATCTTATCAATTAAATTTCAAACTAATTTAAATCATAGCAGCTGATAATTTTGATAGCCCAATTTCGTATCTAACTACGCAGCCTGGAGTATTCTTTCCTAATACTAACATTTTTTTATAAAACGAAGTCTGCACCTTTTCAATTTCCTCTAGATATCTGGGTCCCCAGACTATCACTAAGTACATTACAGCACTTGTGACTAAGGATTCAAACACTTTGGTTACAGGTTCCCAATCTATTTATAGTAATGCGATCATTGAACCTATGGGCAGGTTTTCTTTAGAAACAACAGAATAGGTGGCTTTTCCAAAGGTGGAAGAATTAGAAAATAGGACTCCGAGGTATTCATAATTTGAGACCATCTCGATTTTATGCGTTTTCCAAAATCTAAACGGACTCAAATTGCGATCATGGACATGATCTCCCTTACTCAATATCACTATTTGTGCCTTTTTTTAATTTACTTCTAAGAAGTTTTTTTCCACAATATTTTTCGAAAACGCTGTCAAAATTTTTCTCATTCCTATTTGAGAGTCAGCAAGGATCGTAATATCATCCGCGTAGGCTAACAATAACATTTCTATGGAATGATTTAAAGCTACACCTCTGATTGCCTCTTCCTTCAACAACTCTTCGAGATCATCAATAAAGCATGCAAACAACAATCAAAATTATATAAATTGGATTAACAATTTCGAATTAGTTAAACTATGAATTATAAATAATAATATTCAACAACAGTTTTGATGATTAGCTCGTTAGTAACATTATACATGTGAGCCTTAAAAGGAAAGTGAAATCAGTTGCTGGAGGAATGAAGTAATTTTTATATTTTTTAAAATTTTACGTTAATACGGGATATTTGACTTAATTCTGTGGGTCTGTAGTATCTGTGTATATCATAATATTAAAATAAAAGTATCATAATTCATAATTCCAAAATTGGTAATAAATTCCTTTTAGGACAGATCTTTAAACAATATTATTCGCGAATAAGACTTCGTTGTAAGTTTGTACGCATTTCACTATTACAATCGAACTTATTTAAAGAATATTTCTTTCAATGTCTCGACTTACAACAAAATACATACACAATATTCATAATAGCTAGCACGACATCTTTTCGTGACGTTGCAACGCATTCATTCACGAGTGTTTACAGTAATACCGCTTGACCAAGAATTGTGCAAAATGAACAAAAAATGCAAAGATACATTTTATTCCTTCTGTCCTAGTAAGGTTTGCACTTAAATAAAAAACGCCATATTGACACAGATTCAGGGAAACGAAAATTCCAAAAAAATAATAGATTTATAGAAGAATGGAATTAAAAGAAGGAAATTTAAACGTAATAAACGATGTACAAATAAAAAACGCGAATTTAGCAGAGATGACAAGGGGAGATACATTTAAAAATTTCAGCGTGCATTGTAGCGGCCATTCTCGAAATGGGTCACGTCTATTACTGCAGCGATAACTGCGTCAGATTTGCGAATAAAAAAATCCCTGGGATAAAATGAAGAATATGAGTGGATATAGCACGAGTGACCGTTTAAATGGCGCGTTGCCGTCCGTAATTAGAGATACCCTGGAGAATATTCGGCGATGTTAACGAGGCTTGTTATTTATTATTGTTCATTATTGCCCACGCCATTTTAGATTTCGGTCAGTACATTTCGAATATTATTGGCAACAAAATTAAAAAATTGAATTGGCTTACTTTCAGCAACGTTAACAAGTATTCCATATTTTTTTTTGTATCTTAGAGTGAATTATTCTTTGATAATGTGATTTGAAATTTACTATGGAAAGAAATAACAAGTTGACGAAAGTAAATTAAAAAATACCAAACCTGCAATGAAATTATAATGGTGCTGAAGTGGTGATCACCTGATTTCCATTTATTTGATCAGGATCTAGAATATGGCAGGAAAGCGTCATATAATATTGTCTAGCAATCTATGATCCGTTAGACGGGAGCTAGTGTGACGTGTTATATCGAAAAATCGTTGTAAAGTTTAAAAAAAAAATTGCCAATACTGTCAACTGTAGACTCGGTAGTTTTTATTTCTCGAAATGAAGTATGGGTAATCGGAAATATATGCCTTTTGATTTTTAAATTAAAGGCCAATAGTACATTCACAGGCATATTAGGCAATTTTTGCAACACCAGTGATATTTGGTATATAGTAATTGATATGTCTTTATTGAATCTAGAGTATCAGCATTAGCATTAGCATTTTGAGTTACTATTTTATAAATTGGGGATTAAGAGATCACCATAAGTATTTATTAACCCAGGTAAGTATGATAATTCAATCGGGTTTAATATTCTTTATTGAATTTAAGAATATGCTATAATAATTAATAATATTTTATTGTTGAATAATATTTTCAATTCTTGATAATACGAGAAAATAAAGTATCATTGATTGAAACATTTTCGAAGAGTGCGGAACAATAAGCTTTCTCTTCAACGTCTCTGCATGGCCAAAGTATTTTCAAAGCCTATTGTATGTTTCGTTCTTATTCGATTTTTTCGACGATTGTAATATCCGACTTTAAATACAAAGTAAAATTAATTTATATTTTTGTTAACCTCTTCTAGCCGACAAAAATAATCGTAAATATATAATAAATAGTTATGGTATGCTTTTATCTTCACTACAAAATGTTTTTAATTAGCATGATAATGTACGGCGATAACCGTACTTTAAAATATAAAAGTTTTTTTTTAACTTGACACTTATGGCATAAATTAGTCTGAGGGTGTGAATGAAGTATGGGTTGCACGGTTTTTACCAAAACTCAACAAGTGATAAACTCAACATTTCATAAACTAAACATTTATAAAGTGAACATTTTACAAACTCAATATTGTAATGTCAAGATCTGACCAAACTTAACCTAACCAATATTCATGAAGTTATCATGTAACATAAATAGAACACTATAATTAGAACATCGTTAGAATTATTATTCAATCTTATGAAACTTCAAACGTAAAACCAAATATACATGATTTAAAATATAAAAACGGAAAATACCATCCAATGATTTGGCGCCTACTCTCCGATTTTTATCCATTTTTAATGCGTTTTAGTACTGGATACCAAGGATATATCTCATTACATTACCTATTTCTTGAGAAAATTTAAAATTGTAAGAAAAATCAACATAACATATTTAGGCAGAAAAATGCTCAATTTTTCGAAAAAAAATAAACCAATTTAAATCTGAGCATTTTTTATGGACTAAACGCAAATATTTGTTTAATGAAATCAAAAAATCATGTTTCCCCAACATTTTCGCAGTTTTTTTTTTGTTTATTTAATCAGTTAAGTATTTATTGCGTATTAAAAAAAAAATTATAACAAATCACAAACCCAACGGTTTTATGTTGGAATTTCAAAATAATATTTAAAACAATTCGAATATATTGATTCTTTTTTAATTCGTGTATTAAAATTCTTCTAAATTTATGCAAGTTCCTTAAATACATATACTCATGATAAAATACATCAGTTTGAAAACACACGAGGTCGTCAATATTCGATTTTTTTTTTAATTTTCTATTTCAGGGAAAGAAGCCAATGGACAAAGAAATCCACCATTAACTGCATCAACCTTAAAAATACTAGCTAAAATAACAATGATATTTCCCCACTGCTAGTATTGGTCATTCAGACAATTTTGTTTGCTGGATGATGGATTTCCATTATATCTATGATGCAATAGTGCAGTTACGTTTCAATTAGAAATAGTAATTAATTATTTGATTGATTTTCTTCACTGCAACATGTTACTGTTTCATTATATTATTTGATCAATTAATTGGATTTTGTAAAACACAAGTTTATACTTTTGAACTTTTACAAATAATTGACAAAAACAAGACGAACATTTGTGCGACTGATTAACTTAGTCAAGACGCGACCCCTATCGTTTGACTATAAACGAAAATTAAGTTGAATAAAAAGCGATTTATTATAATGTGTTTATAATCGTCAATTTCCCTTCAATATCGCAATTCATCATTTATATTAGGTATATTTGTTTGTTTATATATCTTCAATTCACAGTAACACGGATACTCCTAATTATATAATATTACCCTTTCTTAAAATGATTTTTACCAATATACCTTATTATACTATTTTAACAAAGGTAAAATTATTCACATTCTCTTCATTAATCACTATTAAAGAAATTACTTCTAATATTTTACAGCAGCGTACAAACAAATACTCGCTGTTTTATTTTCCATATAATATTTAAATCAAAGCGGTTTATTGACCGTGTCAAAAAGTTTTGCGAATAGTAGAGTGACGAAAACAGAAGAGATTCAAAATCAAACCTCATTTTTATGTTGAAAACACATTTACACCGGTAATTTTTCTGATTTCAACTACTTTACGATTCTTAAACTTCAGCGAAAACAATGAAATGAGAAGTTGGAATTCGCGTGGCCACAATGCACTGGTAGAGTTTAATATCGAACAATTTATAATGCTTATACTTTACACATTTGGAAAATCAGAACTTTTAGCGGTTTGTCTTATTCTTTTAAGTTTTTCATAAGTTTTATACGATTTCTTATTTGTCAAAATAGTTTATATGGAATCTAAGATTTCTCTTTCAGAAAAAGTCAGGTCACGTCTCTGGAGCAGACAACTTGATTCCCGCCTTTCATATGTCAGGTTACTGTCCACTCAAAAACGAACCTGTAAACACTTTCCAATTTTGTTTCAAACAATTGAAGTTTTCAAAAATCCAAAGTCATGAATATTTTGTAACTACATAATTTTAAATATGTGAAAGATTCCGGAAAATATGTAATTAGATGCATAGATTGTCGGGTATAAAATATTAGTAATATAGTCTCATAACCAAATTCGTTTAGTACCTAATTACCAAATCTATTTGGTTTCCATAAACGTTCTAATTAACTTATGCCAATTGCAGTAAACTAAGTATAACAAAGATAGGTATACCAAAACCAGTTAGTAAGATTTTGATATTTTCTATGAATCTAAAAGGAAATTGGTTTGTTCAATTTGCTTATTTCAATTAATCATTCAGGATCTAATAACAAAAAATCAAAATTTGTTTATATTTTCTTTTCACACATTTATTATTCCTTATATTACAATACCTCAGATAGGTATAAATATTGGGCAAAAATGTTTGTTCCAATAAATCCGAATTAGTCAAAAACTAATTTCAATTGTGCAAGAATGGAATAATGATTAGTGCTGATAAGGAATATAACTCCTGCAAATCCTAGCTAGTATGACTAAATTGGATAATAAATATGGTTTCATTTAGATTTCAATTGTTACTCAATGAGTTAATAACTTTTCGATATTTTTATGCATAGGTTTTAGAAAATCGAAGTTTTAAAGGTAATACTTTATTAATTAAAGTTTTCAAAAGTAAAAGTTTAAATGTAATCTATATAGGACTAATTATTTAAATTATTCTTCCATATTTGCCAATAAAAGACCCCAAATTGATCGAAAGTAAATTATTATTTTTTCTATTAGTTAGTG
The DNA here is from genome assembly GCA_030407085.1 of Trichopria drosophilae. Taxonomy (NCBI): domain Eukaryota; kingdom Metazoa; phylum Arthropoda; class Insecta; order Hymenoptera; family Diapriidae; genus Trichopria; species Trichopria drosophilae. The sequence continues at coordinate 192,466,282 of CM059582.1, forward strand.
TTATTAAAATTTAAAAACTAATACTTGACATTTTATAACTAAATGACGTTTTCCACTAAATATATTGCATGTGTACTAACGACAATCGTTAATCGTAAATAACACCGTATTTATATGAAAATTTATATGGTAGGGATAAATTTCACTTCAAAATTTGCTAATAAATCTAAAACGTTTACACGGGATATTCACAACATCATATACATTTCCGCCAGCAAATCATTTGATTCCAGAATTCATAGATTAATATTCTATTATCTACGTATTTTCATTCATATTTGCTCGAAAGGGATATTTTTCATGCCGTACTTGCGTCTATACGCGTTATCGCAACTCTACTAATTGCTGCTCGTTTGTCGTTACAAAATCGTAACTAATCACGACAACATCATTAATCAATGTACTCGTGGATTACTTGCCGTGGAAAAATTGTAACACGTGCTCCGTTGCGATGTGTGCTGGACGGATTTACACTGTATTAAATAATCTAAAAAACTTTTTTTTACCGCCGTATATATATTCTCAATTTTTTTTTTATTCAATCGTACTTGCTAGTGAAAACTTTTATTTTTGTTCATTTCCTCTAAAAAACAATTAACTTGGTTTCAATCACCAGGTTCGTTTCATAACAATAACTTCCCTGAAGCCAAATTTAATTTAATTGAATTTGATCCTGACAATTGAAAATCAATTTGTGATAATTAAATCCGACAAATTATATAAAAATGTCCCAAAGACTAATTGTATGTAATATGATATACATGGATTTTACGGAATTAGAGTTTTTTTATCTAATGGAGATACATTTGGATTAATCGATTTCAATACTTCCATTTAGAGCTGATCTGTTCTCGTTTCTTGCGTAATTTAACTCTTTGTGGTGCGATTTAAATTGTAAATACAAATTACTTTTTTGCATTTTTAATTTGGGGGTTCCAGAGTCACTGAATATCAATTTGTCCTCGGAATTTGAAATTCAAAATGGTAGATACTATACGACCGAAAAAAATGTTTAAATTGGCATTTAATTTTACAGTATCCTGCATCAGTCTCTAATTATAGATTCGATATGAGAGTTTTGAAATTCAAAATGATAGATCCAATATGACGCAAATTATATATATATACATACAGGGTTACCCATTTTAACTTCCCCACTAGATTATCTTAAAAAGAATGCATTGTCTGAAAAAATGCTGCATGAGTTTTATTATTTTTCCCTGGCTATTTAATGATGATATTGAATTTAACCTTGAAGGTTATTTCAAGGTCAAGTTTGTTTTTTAAACGTAAACCCTTATTTTTTCTCACTGATTCAGAAAGAACCCAACATTTTACGTTCGAATATGCTTTGTCCGATTTTTTTATCAAGGTCAGTTCAAGGTGGAACTGAAAAGTTTCCGTATCGGCGAATTATCTCAGCGGGAGTGCATTTTCGGGGAAAATGTTACAGACAAAAGTTTAAGGATATCTCCCTAGCTATTCAATGGTACCACTGAAATTTACCTTGAACATGAGCTTGTGGGTTATTTCAACAAGTTATATTTACCTTGATTATGAGCTTGTGGGTTATTTCAACAAGTTAATTTTTTATTAATGGAAACCCATATTTTGGTCATAGATTCGAAAAGAGCACAAAATTTCTGAAAGCCCAAGTGTCCCGGGTGTCGGAAACTTGGTGTCACATTTAAAGGTCATTTGAAGGTCAAGTATGTTTACATATAATTGCCAATATTCGTCTTAAAAATACACATTAATAAAACAGTAGCATATCTGGAAATCTGGTTCAATCTGATAAAAATAATAAGGTTTAGGAATGATTAGGAATATATATAATAATCGATATATATGAGACTAAAAATGAGTTGTTCGACAGATAGAGCAGGTCAAAGTTCTCGTATTTAATAGCCAGGTTAAATCGATTTTTCATGGTTTGAATTGCTCTCGATCAAGAGGTTAGTGCAGGGTAGTCCTTGAAAGAGTTTGAAATTTTATTGGAACATTAAACGCTTGGACGAACAATGCTTTCCTTCCGAGTTTGTAGTTTTATGTAGGAGATACTCGAGTTTGCACTTTTATTAGGTTGTGTGTCAAAACGATGTTTACTTTCAAACGATATATTACAAGAATCTTTGGAAGTTCAGAAACCACAACATTTACAATTAATGTAAGTAATTTACATCTTACATTAAAGCAGGTTCGTTAATATTTTCTTTTACTATTTCAATGATAAATTTTGAAAAAATTGGTTAAGAAATGTTGAATTTTTCAGATATCTTTTACGTCTATTCGAATAACATTAGCGTCTTCTTACTTCTGAATATTTCATGAAGGTGTTGAACCACGTATATTCAAATTTAATATAACTGAAGTATTACATCAATTTGTTCAGAATGTTAAAGGTTTGTTACTTCTAGTAAGATATCATTCCCTTTTATGATGCGTAAAATGATTCATTTCGGTGATTTTAGAAAAGCAATCATATCGTTATTTCCGTATGTTGAAAGTACGAGTAGTACAAGAAGAATTTCATTTTGAAGTTATTTTCGGAGATTAGTAATGTTTCAGTGCTAAACATATATTCCTTGTTATTAAGATTTGGCGTCGAACGTACAGTGTTTTTTTTTTCAAGGTAAAATGATATATTATTTATAACCATGTGTTGGGAAATATACATTCTCAATCGATTCAATTAATAACGTAATGCCACAAATTTAACGAAATTTTGGTTTGTAATTCGTTGCAATAAAACTTTATTAACACAGTAGTAGATGATTGATTGTAATGCATGTGTATTTAAATTTTTAATATTTTAAGACTACTCCGTTTATAGTTTCGATTAGTTATAGAAATCAACAGAGAATATATGAAAGGAAATGTTTTATTGATTCAAGTAAGTATAGGCAAAGTTCTATTTACTTTACTTTTTTTAATAGGATCGAGAGGCATTATTAATTTAGAGATATTATAAAGAAAAACATACTCGTTTACTATATGAACTCAACAATTATGGTTTTAAATTAACGTTATTTTTATTTAAGTACACAGAAGAAAGGAATAGATGAAAATGCTAACTATATAGTGGGATAAGACACAGCCATCGGTTTTTAGTTAGTTCTGGTATATTAATTGTGACCTGGCTAAATTAGGTGGCCAAGCGTACTAACTAAATAATAAAAGCAACTAAAAACGCAGTTGTGTCAGATCTAGCTACTTAGATAGTAGCACCAACTATTTATTTTTTTTCGTGTAAAATTAGCAAATCTTTCACATGATTCCTAGGAACTCCGCGTTGTTCCTACAATATATAGCAGGCCTTGATTCTAGCTTATCAATTGCATTTTAACCCTTTTTATGCCGAAAGGCCACAATTATTTTGTGATTTTCAAGTGAATATTTATCTGTGTAATTATAAGCAAAAAATTTCAAAACTATATCTTCTGATATACTTTTGTCCGCACTTTTCAAATCTGATTTTAGTTTTGTTCTATGACGTTTGATTTTTTCAAAATGGCGGCTAACTCACACAAAAACGTGATTTTTAACATTTTTTAATTTGTTTAATATACTGGCTAATAATGCTCCCGTTGTCGGATCGGTACAAGCGTCGGGATCCCTTTACATGCATTTTTTATGTTTTTTTCATTTAATGTTATGTTTATAGTTCATAACATTTACTTTTTCAATAGATTTCTTATATTTACCTCAGTTTGACATCGATTATGAAAGAAAATAGAATATTTTGTACTATTTTTAGTTCCATATCATCTTGTATTTTTATTTTCTAAATATATAATAAATGTAATAAATCTATATTATAATAAAAATATAATATTTTCAACCATTTTGAATTCCATATGATCTTGTATTGCTATTTTCTAGGATAATCGGTATCAGACTGAGATAAATATAACTAAACTATTCAAAAAGTAAACGTCAAGGACTAAAAACATATAAAAAACATTAAAAATACGTGTAAAAGCCGCCATATTGGATCGGATATTTTGAATTTTGACATTCTGAGTCGCTTAAATTTTAGTTATGGTGAGTATTTCACAGGATCCAGATAGTCGTATCGATCCAACAACGGGAACATTATTAGCCAGTACGTTAAACAAATTATAAAATGTTAAAAATCACGTTTTTTTGGGAATAAATTGTCATTTTGAAAAAATCAAACGTCATAGAACAAAACTAATAGCAGATTTAAAAAGTACGGACAAAAATACGTCAAAAAATATGGTTTTGAGATTTGTTTGCTTATCATTACACAGATAAATATTCACGTAAAAAACATGACTAAATTATGGCCGTTTGGCATGAAAAGGGTTAATCTATGTGGGAGCTTAAATTAAGAAATTTTTTTCAATCGACGAAATGCAAAATTTACTAATTTTCGAAATCTTTGTAAACATTTTTAATCAGACATTTGTAATGTAAATAAACACCTTGTAGCCCTAATAGTGAATTAAATGAGAAAGAATATAATTCGAAATGTATTTTTTAAAAGCATTATAGCACTTCTAAACAAATTATAATTTCTTATAAAATAGAAAACATTGTGTCCCCGTTTCTATCCTTGGCGCTGCTAACTAGTTATTTAGTAGTTTCTAACCAGAATCAGATTACAATCCGATCATGCGTTTCGTATGTAGCAAATGGAGCTTCCACCAAAACAGATTTCACGGACCTGAACTAAATCGCATATTCCCGTAGTGAAATATGATCGAGCGCCGTTGAGAACCCAAATATATCCTAAGCAGCTTCCTAATACATGTATACCACCGGATAATCAGACTACGCATGTCCTGTCACGAATTTTGACAGTTGTCGGTCAATAAAAATTTAGGATGCTCATTTATAAAAATAACAGAGCAGAAAGTGTGTTATAAAATTCCATCGAGTTTCTGCACTTTGGGTCAGGATTAAAGCTCATTGAAATGAATATATTCATCTATAATATTTAATTCGTTCAATTTTAATATGCCATTATACACTTCGAGACTGTGAAAACAAAAATTGTAAAACAGTTTAAGAATTTAGAGATAATCGATGAACAGCCATAATAATTCTAAAATTTTATACTAATTTTTCGCATATAACATATTAATTACATACGGCTTTACATACGGCTAAGCATCTAATTTCTTAAACTGTTTTAACATTTTTGTTGTCGATCGAAAATGCGATTTTTCAATTTTACCTTAAAATGTCAAAACATGTGAACTTTTTTACGATATTTATGAAGATTATTTTTGTTTGAGAACTATATCTTTTTTCTTTCAATTATCCATAATTACATAGGATAATACTCTAACTTGGCTTAAAACACAATTTTCCTAAATTACTGTAGGATCTTCGAGAATTACGGTATACAACTAGAAAAATAAATAATTTTGTAATTATTGTTTCCAAATCGGCAATCAGTATCGTTCTCAAGGTCGAATTCAAGGTCGCAACATGGGGTTTCACTTTTACTCTACCAAATTTGGTCAGAGAAACAATTCGTTTGAGGTTTTACCGTGAAAATCCATAGAAAGCGGGATTTTGACCTTCGAATGTCCTCTAAATGACCTAATATGTTGATATATTCGGAAGTAAAATTTTCCGCTGTTTTCATTTGAGAAGTCGAACGTGGACATTTTCATAAGCTCAAAATTGACTTCAATGTCAAATTCAAGGTCACCATTTTGTGGCCCCCTTTGCACCCTACAACTTTCGACTGACAAATTTTTTCGAGAGAAGGGACATTTTTAAGCAAGAAGGTCAGCCTCATTTTGTTAATTATTTTCATACAATTTCACATTTACTAAATGTATGAAAATCACATTTATTGACAAAATCTCAATTTAGGATATTGGCGATAACTCAATGAAAAAAATCGTATTGGAATTACTGGAAAAAAATTGAAAGCTACGTGCGTTTTGCCAAAGTGCGAACGAACATTTTTTTTAAACCCAAAAACCTACTGAAAATGGTGAAAACGGTGTTTTTTGCATATTTAGGTTAGGATATCTTAAAATCTTAAGGTGATTTATGATTATCAATTTTGTTAGCCTGTGTAATCTTTTTCAAAAACCGTTACATTTTTATTACCTATTGGTAAGTAAATTTACACCTGATAATATAAGACAGAGTTCAGAGTACAAATTGGGTTAGATAAGATCAAATTCCCATTCATTTCAAATGTTGATCAATCTGAACAGTACAGATTAACTTTGAGTCTTACTGGACATGATTGCTTGAAGCTATTAGCATATATCATTAGATTCAGATCGAAGTGTGCATCTAAATTGATCCGAAGTAATTCGATGTAAATTCCAACAAGTCATCTTGAAATGTGTATTATTATATTAAATTATATACAAGGTTGATATATTGAGAAATTTTTATGTTAGTTTCGCAGAATAATAAAAACACTAGTGTTTAAATTTCATTGAACAAGACATTTGCAATAAATATTATTTTTATCTAAGAAAAGAATAACAATATTGAAAATTTCTTTTCGTAAACCATTTAGTTAAGATTTTCGAGACATTAATTTTTCATTTTCTTCGAAATCAGTGAAAATTATGTAACGTTCATTTTTAATAAAAACCGCTGTTTATTCGAACATAATTTCAGTAGACTTTTTACTTGTGATAGACGTAATTTTTTCTGATGACAGAAACTCCTCTTCTATCAAAAATAATGCAAATTTTACTACAAAAATTGTAAAGATCGTAAGATTCGATGTGCCAGGATTTGAACTCGAGATGTTTCGATTGCCGATCGAATGATTGGTTTGTTTAAAGATATCGAAAATTTGCGAAATGATCCGAGGGCACGTAGTTTAGTGGTAGAGCTAAAAATCTTAATTTTCCATCTTTAGGACCATACAAAAAATGGACATTTTCTGATAGAGAAGACAAGCGTCTGTCATTAGAGAAAAATGAGCTACAAAAATAAAATGTAGTCTTCATCAAAGCATCCTGATTTTAGTCTTCAAAGGCGTTCCATCAACTAGTTAGTAATTGATTAATAATTGCGCGCATAAAAATACATTTATTTGATTTGATATTTTTTAAACATTCCTAAAGCTGTAATAAATATAGAATTATGGGTATTGTACAAGAGTTAAAAAGTTCTCTAAATTTGCCATTATACCATTATTCACATCGATATAATAGAAAAATTCTATTTTTGTACAATATAATATTAAGATATATATTTAGCTTTTATTTGATTATTAACAGAAGTTAACTGAAAATTTTAAAATATAAAATAATTAATATTCTATGACATATACTAAACGAAGTTATTAGTATAGCAACAAAAAATACTTATCTTTTGTCGAAAAGAGACAATTAGTACAGGTTTAACTAGGAAGACCCTACTTAAGCAGCTTAAAAGTTAGTTGAAATAAATTTTACGCAACTGCGACAATTATATTTATAGGTATTATTATAAGTACTCATTATTGTAAATAAAATATATATAATATAAGAAAGTAATTTTATTGATATTATGAATAACGAATTCCATAGTATCAGATTATTAACTTAATATTTTTCAAGTTTTCAATTCTTGTAATGATTAAGACCACGATAGTGATTACCTTTAAAATGTGGTAGCTTATTTAAAACACTTTCAGGCAGGGAAGCAATTTTAATTCTCATCAATTTGGTATGGTTTCAACAATTTACTGAAAAATGAAAAAAAAACTAAAATCGTTACACCTTCAGTCGTTTAAGAGACATTGGAATAGCGTGAAAAAGAGACATTTAAACTCTAGCCTGTTGTTTACAAACGAAAGGTACGAAATGAAAACAAATGTATTTCAGTGTTTTCACAGTATGTAATTTCACGTTTTACAGATACAATTGAGAACAATAAATAACAATGTCACTGTTGTAATTTGTGCTGCGAGATTATTATATTAAACGTGATAAGAATTGATAACGACTTAGTTTCAAAATAATACGCAAAAATACGAATATATCGTGTTTACCAAACTCCAACATTTGAATAAATTTGTATATGTAGAAACATTTTTCTTACAAATTTTATATTTTCAATAATAATTTTGGGACAGACACACGCAATGAGAAAAATTGCAATTTTTTTCTTATAAAAATAACCATAAGTTCGTGAAATTGGTACTTACTGATACAACAAACATCTCAGTAAACTCTAGTCATTTTTACTATAGGAAAAATGGTAACTTTCTCCATTCTACAAGTCTGTTCCAATTACCAACTGAAATAGTAACATTTCCAAGAAAATGTTACTCTATTTAAGATAATATTTTATTTGTGACGTCAAAACGCGAATAATAATAAAAGATTTATTAACATCCCTATTGATACGGGATTTAATAGAGCCGGTTCATGTTTATTATTGATATTTGGGGTCTTTCAAAACTTATAGTTACTTAAGGGGGGTCTAAAGTGGTCCGCCGGTAAAGTAGGAAATTTCACTAAAAAACGTACGTTAAAGATGACTGAACAAAATTTTTAATATTCGGGCTTTATTTTAATTACTAAAAATGTTTCCTACATAATACCAAAGATATTAATTGAGAACTGACCGAGAAATTTCGGAAATAAGTGATTTTTATTTATTTCCGAAAATTCTCGGTTATTTCTCAATTAATTTCTATAGTAATTAAAATTGCCCTTACAGAGTCTGAATTTTGAAAAATTGGTTCAGTAATTTTTTATTCACAGTTTTTAGTGAAAATTCCTACCTTATCGTTCAATCATTTTAGAATCCCCTTAAACACATTATTGTGGGCAGAATGCATGTCTTCGAATCTAATTCGTATGTAGATTTGAAATGAATGCACATGAAATACAACATAGTGATTAATTTACGATTCGTCTATCTGTTGTTTATTATTGTATTCTTGTTATTGATTTTTATTATCCCACATTCTCGGAAAAGTTGGCTCGCGGTTTTGAAGTAGATAAAGAAAAAAAATCAGTTTCTCCGCGAACAGTCGCACATTGCGCATCGCTCGTCCGCGATTTGCAATTCTGGTGCAATGGTGAGGCCTCTATAGGACTAATGAGGGACAAGATTGGTGCTAGTCCTCTAATAGTTGCCCTGGTCCGACAATATGTGAGTACCTACAAATATTTTTCACAAGGAAAATTTATATCAGGGATTATCTAGTATTCGTATGCATATATTATAATAACAAAAAAATTAATTTAAAAAAATGTAAAAATAGACAGTAGTGGGTTAGTAACAATAATGAATTTGGCAAAATTAACAGCAAAAGCCTAGATTTTTCATCGTAATAAAAAAATATGGGCCGTGGAAGTGATCCCAAGATAATACGTGACTAACAGTTGTTAAATAGTATATTACGATGCGAGTGCGCAAAGTAGGCGGTTCCCGCGACTCGTGCTTGCACCATCACACGCATTACGAAAAGATCGGTATGTACTCCTTATTGTTAGTGCCATAATATACTATTATGAGAACGATTCATTATTTTGGTGCTTTCTCTCTCTTCTACGTGTATACTTACACGATAGTGTAGCGGTTAAACCGTCAGCGTACTGACTTAGAGACTAGGGTTCATTTCCAGTCGGGACAAGTTTTTTCCTTATTTGATTGTTAGGGTTAACTATTTAAATTCGAGCTTTTAAAATGATGTAAAAATACCATCAGATAGTCTCACGTAAACATCTAATAAAAGAACTGATTAAAAAATACACAGAGCTGTAATAATTATAAAATATGTTTTTGATGAATCTAAAAGATGTCTTATAGATATCAAAAAGTTATCTAAAAGACACATATACATAAACCTATATTACATTAAATCATGTTATCTAAAATTTAATTATACTACCATTTATTTATATACATATTGTAATAATTGCTATATCTTCGATGAAATTGTTAATGTAAAAACGAAAAGCCTAAAAGAAAAAGAAAGCGAGGGCTCATTTTCAAGTTTCTTTAAGCTCTATTATTTGTCCGAATGAGTATTTGACGTACAATGAATATTTCTGAGGTTATGGCCTCAAAACTAGAAAAAGGTCATTTTTTGAGTTTTTCGCTTATAACATAATTCGCCAAATAGCTATCTAAATGGCACACAGAAAGAGCTTGAAAAGACGAAGAATTTGCACTCTCATACGTTCGATTTCGATAAAAATTGAGTCCGCGAGATCACTCTTAATGTCGTAGAATTGACGAAGTTTTTTTCTAAGCTTCAATGGCCCCACACTCAAATTTTGGGAATCAGATCCAATTTTGGTAGAAGGCTCTTTTATTTGAAATATAATCGAGAATCACCTCCTAAAATATCATTTCTTGGTCGCCATGTATTCGAAACTCCATAGGAAAAACCGTTGGTTTTGCGAAGAAAATTTATACAACCTTCTGTTAAGAGAAGATGCTCTATCTTTCATGTTGGAAGCATTTTTTTGTGCCAATCATAATTTTGATATGAACCGAAAAAAACGTATTTTTTAGCTTTTCCTGGCCACCCCGTAGTCTAAATCCGTCGACTCTAAAAACTAATCAGTTTTAAATTAGGTCATACCATGCTCAAAGAGGTTGAACTTTAAAATCAGTTTTATCGTTATCGAGATATCACGTCCAAAAAAATGACTCATACGGATGGGCGACGTATAAGATCTCGGACACAAATGTTTTTATTGCATGTTTGAATTGTTTTGAAATATCGACATTTGATAGAAAACTACAGTGTAATTTTTGTTGTCTAACATACCAAATTCAGTACTTCGTCCAGACCCATAGTCCGAATCGAAGTAAAATATTCGTTCTTACAAGAAAAAGTAGTAAAAACACTAGCTGACCTAAAATAGTAACTCCGACTAGAAAATGTATCTGGTGCATTGTTGACTTTTTGTAGTTGGATCAACTTTTCTCGTTATGCTTACCAATTGCTTTTTACCGTGTAGTTGCGAAAAGCTTTCTTAAATATTCACTTTTCAAGGTAAAAGTGCAAAGTGGCTGTACTATTAAACGAAAGGATTCAGATTTTAGATTCAGCAACGATAAAATCCCCTACATTAGATTTTTATAAAAATTAAACTACATAACAAAGGTATGTAGAAACCAGCGTAAGGAAGTAGAGAAATAAATTAACCCGACAGCGCTCAAATGGCCAAAATTTTAATGTCAACTTCAAGTCCGTGCCGTTCAATTATAACCTGTGTGGAAAAAATATTGGGATATGCATTCTTGTGTAAAAAAGTCGCATCTCTCGAGTGGCATAGCCGAATTTCTCAATAAATGACAGCAAATTGTTTCTTTTTATAATATTAAAAAGTGGTCTAGAAATGTGTAAGACCTGCCATTAAATGAATTTTTATGATACTTCGTGTTTAAGGATTTTTGGGGTCGCTGATTATGAATCTGAAGTTAGATTTCCAAAATTCATGATGGCGGATCCAAAATGGCGGATGATTTTTTTTAAATGTTCAAAATCGCTTGAAAATCGTTACTCGGAGTTTTTTGGGGTCGCTGATTACGAATCTGAAATTAGATTTCCAAAATTCGAGATGGCAGATCCAATATGGCGGATGTTATTTTCAATCCTTTTTAAAGAATTCTGGGACTTTCTAGTGGATTCTAAAATAATTCAGCGGGTTTTGTTTTAGATTCGTAATTAGCGACTCCGAGTAACGAGTATCAAGCAAATTTGAAGATTTTAAAAAAATTAGTCCGCCATTTGGATCCTCCATTTTCAATTTTGGAAATCTGACTTCAGATTTGTAATCAACAACCCCAAAAACCCTTTAGCAGCCAATGTATGAATGTGACGTTAATCCATTCTCCTAATCGGTCCATCACGTGTAAACACGTCATACACAACGAAGGGGATAATAGCGACATTTCTCTGTTATTATTGGAACACTACCGATGATTATAAAATTAGTTTACAAGGTTACTTAGTAGTTATTTTATTTCTAAATGTGTTTTAGATGCTTTATTTTATTTTTTACATAATTATATGGTACATAATGTTTACTACGGATCATGAAAACTTTTTGTTTGTAACACTGTCAAATTTTATTATAAGTACTTTATAATATCAGTAAACGGAAAATGTGATATTAGAGTACAAAAAATGGTATTGTCCTTTAATGTTTACACAGTCACAATTAAAATGGCATATAATACCAAGAACAGAGCACTTCCCCGGGTATAATGAATACATTCCGATACGCGGAAGGGATAACAACACGTGAATACTCGCGGAATCGTTGAGGCAATCATATATCATTATCCGTTATATCGGCGGGAAATTGATTACCGTTTTCATTCAATGAATTCCCGATTACAAACGCATTCGTCATGCGGCACATCCCCGTAAAAAGACTCGTCGGCACACGCGTTTAGGGTCGAATCCGTACAGATTCTCGCCGGTCCAGCGGCATCGGAACCCTTGTAATCGGAGGGATGAAAGAGGACCGGCAAACGCATCCCCAGATGCAGATATGCACTTTGCGGTAAACTGCTCCGAGGGCAAAGAATGGAGTCCGTGACGAAGGGTGAGCGGCCAAAGTACGGGAAGATGAAGATGAAGCAGTCAAGGGGGACGTCGACGGGTAGAAAGGGAATAAGAAGTAGCCCCTACCCCCCACGAACACCCCACCCCCCTCGGGGGGGTTCCACAGCAAGCGTGGTTTTACGAACTCGTACTTACGTCCTGAAGTTCTCTCGTGTGTGCGCTCACCCCTACCGCCTCCCCCCCCCCCCGACCACCCCAACCCGGTCTAGCCACCCTTTTGTCCGTAGGCGGGGGGTTCTGTCTCGCGCGCGCTTGTCTTTCACTCTTTGTAGCACCTGCCTACGTACGAGCAACCCTACCGGCGGACCACCCCCATCCCCACCAACGAGGCGAACTCTGGACGCGGGGGTCGGTGACTCGGGGGTGGCATGCGCCTGCGCCAGTAGGGACTCGGTTTCGCGTACGCGGCCAGTCGTTGCCGGTGGTGCCGGGGGGCAAAGACATTGGTGAGACGCACGAGTTTTCGCGCGATTTCCGAGTCACGGGGCACGCACGTATGATCCCCGTTTTGAGCCCGTTAAAACGCGTCGGTGAACAATTGTTCGTATTGCAAATAGAGGTCGTTTTGGCCCCACCAACAATTGGTTGGTTTTTGGTGACTACCGCGGACCGGTGGTATCGTGAGACACGAGATTCGACGACGCCGACCTGAACATCCGTCGGCGTGGAGGCCGCATCAGGAGCTCCGTCGTCTCCAGATAAGGGACTGGATGCTGCGATGATGCTGGCGCGATGTCTGATCATAGCTGGTACGTAACTACTTGACGCGTGTTCTCCGGCCAGTTATTAAGCAAGTGTATCACAGTTTTTCTGGAAAATTCGGGAAATTATTCGAGAAATTTCTAATGATAAGACTCAAATTGTTAATTTGAGTGTACACTGGAAAAGATGTAATCGCCAAATTCATCTTACGCTGGGTAATTGAATGATAAACAGAAAAAGAAGCTATTATTTTAGATGTTGTAGGTTGAAGATGGGGATTTTACTTTTGTTATTTTAGTTAATAACTATTAGTGAAATGGACTAAAATATGTCATTAAACTGACGCAATTTTTTGAGTATTTATTAATGTTAATTTTATGCAGCTAACTGAATTTTTAGTTGGTGTGACCACTTTGGACGTAGGGAACTATTCATAATAGTCAAATTAGTCGAATTTACTATTTTTCTAAGTGTACTAAACTTCCCATGTGTAATAAAATGATTGTAACTCTCTGAGTCCGAAAGTACCGTTAGAGCAGTATTTCAAAACAATAGTATACTTCTGAAATAGTTGCAATAACTTGGCGATTGTTTTGACATCCTAATTGTTGTCTGTGTCAATTACTATCTGAGTTACATATTTCAAGTTACAGTATGTAATAAATCTCTTTACTGTTAAAGAAAAGAATGGTCAAAACTTTATTTAATACTTTAAACCAGACCAGTAAAAAGAATGTAAGTTTTAAAAAAACTGAGTTAAATTAAGATTCTTAATTACAAGTGACGGAAATAGTTACCTATGATAACTGCTGCAGATAAGTTTGTAAATACTAAGAAAGAAAAATAGAAATATCGACTAAATGTGAGGTTACTAAACTAAATGTTGCCGGTTAGTACTTTAGTCACTTCATCTAAAATGTAGTATTACTAAATATTTAGCTGCTAACTGACATCCTCAAATTTACTCAGTATTACTTTTTTTTCTACTGTTTAAAGGATTTATTAACCGATTTATTAACAAAATCGATTACATTGAATGTTTTTAAGTTCATGGCACTCAATAGGAATCATTTTTCATTTGTGTTCCATTTGCCATCCAAAAAAAGGTACGGAAAGAAACTTAGAAAAGGAAAATGGTAACTTAAAAAAAACACACTTTACTCGGGTTTTACTTACCAAAACGTTTTTTTTTTTGTAATTAGAATTTTATCCGATAGAAAAATGGTTAGTTCACTATATGTATGGAAATAATAATACTAAATTTACTCACCAAAATGTAAAGTCCGTTCGCTAATTAGTTATCGAGTTAAAAGGAGGAGGGGAACTTTAATAAAAGTGGTTTTACGAAAAATTTTAAAAGTTTGAAATTCGAAGACTTTCAAATTGCATCGTGTTAATCTTGAAAGGAAAAACCCATAATAAATTTAAAATCAACTATGTTTTCCTCGTTTAGTTCAGGTTGTACGTCATTTCCTAGAAATAGTATTTTTTAATAATCTGCCAATTATGAAAAAAAACTGTCCACATTGCATGTAAACATAATCGTGTTTTCAAGTTTACGTTTCGAATAGTGTCACCAATGGAATGAAAACGTTACTAATAATAATTTTACCAACATTAGAATAATCTTTTTCAACATTTTCAGTTGATCAATTAGTGTTTAGTATGTTAATATTACTAATTTATAAACTAGCCCATGCCAGGAGAGCTTATTGTCATTACTGTTCCTTCATTTTGAAAATCATTGTATATTGACTAAAGTTTTGAAATTGTCGAGAAACTCATTAGTTTCCCAATAGTTAGACGGGAGTCCCGAAAGCTCTTTTGGTATAATCGATAGTTTTCTGATAGTAGTCAATGGTTTCATAAGTAGCATCTAACGAGCATTATAATATAGATGAAATTTTGAATTAAATTAAAGTAATTGCATTCAAGAATATTAAATGTAATAAACGCTTTTAACAATGACAATGACGGAAACAAAACTGTAAATAATTTAACCGAGACTAGGCTGGACCAAATCGTCAATTTTTCTGATCGGGTCATGAAATTCCTGGATTATTAAGAAATCGTATTAAGAAAACCCTCAAATGCAGGTGCACGTTGAGTGAGAAAAAACAGCGGAATCGTTGTTTACATGCAATAAAAGAAATGTTATTTGTTGAGCTTGATCAAATGTAATAAAATTGTAAACAAAGTATTAAATTAATACAACCAGAAAGAATAATAAATATTCTTTTTTAATGTAGTTTCTGTGCTTAATTTTGACAATGACAAAACAATTAGCATTAAATTTTAGGAATTTGGATAAGTACTATCAAAAGTACTATTATATCTTTCATTGGAAAACGGATTTTTAAGTATTTAAAATATTCTCGCCTACATTTTATGAGGAAAGTTAAGCAATATATATGAAATATATAATATAGTCAAATATTTAAAAAACACAATACGTTTTGAATGAAACTTCGCAAGAACTTTATTTTTATAAAAATAAAAAGACGGGAAAAAGGACTACTTGTGTATTAAATGACTATTAAATGAAAGAAAAAAAGAAAGAAAGAAAACAGAAGAAAAGAAGATTTAAACTATTCGAAAATAAATACAACAAGTTTTTATTAAAATTAACTATTTTTACTAAATGATTAAAAAACATTTTTTTACATTTACATTTCCTAAAATTATAACAACACAACATAATCAGAACCAAAATAATAGTGAAAACTTAATAAAAACAATTAGTATTCCTTATATTTAAAGAACTTTCTGAACACTTTTCTAAGATTTTAAAAAATAAAAACAAAAGAGTTGTTTCAACATCTTATATAACAAATATTGTACAAATTAATCTTTTAACGACCAAACGTGAAATTTGTGGAAAATGGAGTTTAACGCTTTTTTTTAAATACTGCAAAAAACCCGATTTTTGAGGTACAATATTTTTTAGAATGCAATTTTCACTGTTATACCGGTTTCTGACTAATTGCTATCTTATCAGAAACGTCTTCCCGATTGTTTTACTTTAAAAATATGTATTCACATAATTTGATGATTTTTACGAATTTGAATTTTGAAATGGCTTGGGAGCGCCAAATTTTTCGAAAATTGGGAATTTCTGTTTCACGTCTAACAAAATATTTCGTACATCTCGTTCTCCATTTGGGATCAACCATTTTGGATTTTGAAAAACCGCTTTTCTATGATCATATTCAGGAATGCCCAAAAATAATTAATATGTAATTGATTACAATTTTTTTTTATTCTGTAATAAAACACGACATTGAACCCACTTTTACTGGTAGTGAAATAAGCTGTATCTTAAAAATTACAACAAACATTTAAGGTTATCCCAGAAAGTCGATAAACTAACATTAATATTAAATAAGTTATTTTATACGAATGAACTATACAGAAAATCATGAAACCACAAAATGTTCTATTTTCAAAAAAATTGGGATCACTAGAATCATTTAAAAATCAAAATCGACGAAAATCAAAATATGTAAATAGGTATTGTAGAGAAAATTGCATTCTAAAATAACTGTACCTGAAAGATCGCGTTTTTTCAGTGTTTTTGAAAAAAAATGTGTTAAACGTCATTTTTCAAAAGTTTGATTTTATTTAAAACAACAATTTTTGTACAAGTAAAACCCATGTGCAAATTGTACATGTTTAGTCGTTAAAGAATTGAAACCGGGAAAGATAAAATAAAGTTTCAAAAAACAAAGCTGGTCGATCCAGTAAATTCCTTATCTTTACTGTAGCAAGTCGCATATTGTACAGATAGATCCTTGAAAATATTAGTTAACGAGCATATAAGAAATATTTTTGTATAACATTTTTCAATAACACTTTATAGACTAGAAACTGGATACGATTTTTATTATAATGATAACAAAATTCTTGTAAAAGAAAAAAAACTACATAAATCCTAGAAAACTAAACAAAACAAAAAATAACGCAGTCCACATCAGATTCAAAGTTTCTGAATTACCAGAAATTTATCACTCATTGCTGTAGTAATTTCTAACATAATTTACATAATTATTAGCAACGGTTTCTTTCTTCTAAGTACCAAATTACTAACACATATACTAAACATATTCCGTGGATAGTCTAAATACGCCCCGAATTCCAATGATTCTTCCAGAATTTTCTGGAGAAGAATCAAATAACAGTCCAAATATTAATGTGTGGTGCTTTTCACTTCAAAATACATTATTTCCTTTGCACTCTGTTATTGGTTAATTCTGTATGAAATTATTATACTTATATTAAAATTTAAAAATTTATATCATAATGCAGCGATTTTATTTTCTTATTTAATTAACTCATGCATAAAAAATTTATAATCCATAATTCAATGCATTAAAATAACAGTACCAAACATTAAATTAAGTAACTTTTAAACCAAAATTAAGTCCATTATCTTAAGAACTAGTCGCATTTTCGTTTTAGACGGGCGTGAGACACTATTATTACTGTTCTTTGTTACTTGGTTTAATAAATTTATTAATTTCGGAAGGTAAAAAGATCCCTTTCGCGACAATTCTCACCCACAAGACTTTCCTTATCAGAAGTAGATTAAAATTTGATGCACTTCAATTTCATGAATTTTTTTTGCGGTATTGCATTATGGAGTAAAATATAATACACGACAAAATCCAAGGACACTGTAAACATTTTTTGCACGATCCTGGATATAATTACTAGAAAAACCTTGAGATATATTTAATAGTATTTGTGCTGTTATTATTTCGATTTTAGGCATAATTAAGGTATATTAATATTAACTCTGTAAGGACGGGACGTGAAAAAGTCGGTTTGTAATTGGTGCAAAAGTCTTTACAAAAAAGCTGGCTTTTTTCTAAAAAATTGCAAATTTTTAAAACAATTTTTTTCAAAATCTGCCATTTTCATTTGGAAACAACGCAAAGATCATGACAACACAAAATGCCGCGCTCAAAATAGTAAATTTTCAAAAATGGTTCCTACTACTTTTCAAAATTTCAAAAATGTGATCTCATATTTGTAATGCAGCGCTCCAACAATATAAATTTTGAGTTATGAAGCAATTGCTGATTATATACTTCTACCGGTTGGGTAACAGACAAATAATATACAAACTCAGCTCATTCAGTGCCATTTACAAGTCGACGTTTTGACATTTCAATCAGACTTTTGCTCATAAGAAATATTGTATGCAGATTTTTCTTCTTGTTCATAACATTATCCAATACAGCGGTTAATTTTGCATTCAAAAAGTATCCTCCCGTCTTGAAAGGGTTAATGAACATTATTAAAAATAAATGTAAACGTTGATTGATCATTTCGTTGCCGGTAAAGAGACATCATCAATATTTTTCAGAGGGGAAAATATTTAACAGATTATCTAATAGGAAGCATCTGTTGATAAGTTAAATTAAATAATACGGTTTATCCCCACCAATGAAATTATCGTCTTTTCGAGTAATATTATTTAATTTGTTAATACCGACTTACGTTACATCTTTTCATCTGTTGATAAATTCTATCCAATCAAAAGGAGTAACAATGTTTACATATTAATTTTAAATTCATCTTTTAGCCGTTCATAAAAACAAATATTAATTTAAAAAGCGTTTGTCTTGAAGATTACTACTGATAGAAAACCTGATAAAGAACAGCAGAAATACGGATTAAATATTCAAATCATGCTATACACTCTGCATATTTTTATATACATACATATACAAATTATTTTACCTCAAATTATTTATCATTTCGCGTATTACTTCAGTAAATAAATAAAAAGATTGTTTCTTTTTAATATAATCGTCCATCATGTAAACTTTCTTAAGTACTAAGTGCATTAATGAAAAATACGAGTATTTTTCATTTGTCAATATTAAATCAAATAGTGGCATATTCCACGAGGTCGATATTTGAGTAGCAAAGTGCAGTGTGCTGAGAACAATCGGATGCAGGATGAAAGTTTACTCTTCGAGATTCTTAGATGATTGAATATTTACATTGCAATCGGGTATTTTCAGGAACGCATAAAGTTGATGGATATAAGATGGATTCAGTTTTCCTCGGGTTTACCTAAGAGTTTACTTAAAATCAAATAAAACATTCGATTTGTAACTCTCATATTTCTAAGAATTCTGTTAACGCAGACTAACTAGAAAATTTCGTTGATTACTTAAAAATGTGCGCAAAGTTTTGCTTTTGTCATCTAAGCTTTTCTTTGAATAATATTGAAGAACAATGAAATAAAAATGGTGATTCTAATATAATTTCTGAGAAAGAAGGTAGTCACGCGGCTAGTACAAATTTGTAATCGACGACAGCTTATTTTCTGTTAGATATCAAAGGTTTAGGACTTGCGTTAATGTAGAACTGTAAAAACACTTGTACGTTAGCATTGTTTAATCTTGACATTAGAAAATTACGTAATCCTATCTATTTTTACTAAAAATTAAATATCCTTTCCAATATACCTAATGAATATAAATGTAAGTGATGTAAGATTGTCAAACACTTACTTAGTTTCAGAAAATCTACTTACTTTTTTCAGTTTCTTGATGATTTGGACATCAAAATACAAGTTGTAAAACGTAATGATATTATTAAGGAAATTTTTATTCTAAATTCCGTATTATTGATAGCACAGGTCTGCAAATAGTGGGGTCCTGTTAGTTGTTGCAATGCAGATGTCATTTCATAAGTAATATATCAGGATTTTGAGATATTTGGGGTTAATTTTTCCAATATGTATATCGTAATTTTAAATTGGCCTATCTTGATGAAGAAACGTCGGAATTGAATTCTGCGACTGTCAGATGAAAAAGAGAGACAGAGAAAAATGTGGTGTCTTCTGTAAATAACCTCACAAGTAGTTAAAAACCACATTTTTTTGGTATGTAACCTCCAATATCTCAAAATCCTGACGTGATGGAGCAGTTCTGACCGGAATTCGAACTCTACGCAACGAATCACTTCGGAAATGACCTTTCTCATTCGAACAACAGAACCATGTTGGTCTGTGTAGTACAAAATAAATTATGGATTGTTAATAAAGACATTAGTAAACATTCCAGAAGAAATCACACGTCGTTGTATAGCATAAGGCTGTAAAACGATCAGTTTGTCATTGTCAAGATCATGTAGATTTTTTTGTCATCATCATGTAGATTTTTTGTTTTGTCATACATCGGTTTCTACTGAAGTGGAAATTGTTCACAAATTTTCAATATTTTTGATACGATGCAAAATTTATTGTTACAATATCTTAGTAACAACTGGTAGTTTTCTATAGTTAATGTGATTTATCTTGGATTTCGATGCATGACCAAGTGAAAATTGTGTCTTTCTCAGTCACTTATTAACCACTATAGTTTTGAACGGTTGTATTTTGAGTAAAAAAAGATTCTAAAATCGTCCAAGCAGGCGTATCTAACGTAAAATTATCTGAACCTTGAGACTCTTTTGTTTAATTTTTCAAAAAACGTAACCGTGAAAAAATATACGATTATTTTCAAAGACATGCATTTTTCAATTATTATTTTCTTTATATCGTTTTTTCACATTGACATTATTTCAGAAGTCTTTTTGAAATAAAGAAATCGTGTCCTCGAGAATGGACCTTCAAAATGTGCATATTAACATTGAAAATAAAGGTCAAATCATCAAAAATTGCGGCTAAACACGAAAGGTTCACGAATTTTATATTTGAAAATGATACATTTGATGAACAAAAAGTTTCTAGAATTGATCGTGGAATACGCTTAAATTTGTCGGAGTTTTTTTATCACTTTATTTAGTTTTGAAAATCTTAAAATTTCGAAAAATTGAAAAAGTCTTCAAACAAAATTTGTAAAAATATCAGAGTATTCTTTGAGCAATCCTTAGAATCTTTTATTTCGCAACATTTTTGTCCGAATGTGTATCATTTTCAAATAAAAAATTCCATTAAAATTTTTCATTTTAAAATGGTTACTGAACAAAAAATGCATGTCACATCAAATTGATAATAAACCTGTCTTTAATCATTACTGTTTCAGTCAGTATATTTCTAAAATTGATGGTGGGAATTGATATAAAAAATTCAAGTAATATTAGAGAAAAACTAAACACGATTAGGTATCAAACTGATTAATATTCTATTATTTTAAAGTGAAAAATATACTAGAAAACAAAAAAAATATAGAGAAACATATAGGGAGTTTATTCGACAATCTCTCTAGCGTTTTTTTTTATTTTAGGCATAAAAAATAACTCGAATGGAATACATTTTGTCTTGTAAAATATTTTCATTGATTTTTCTGAGTAATAAATAAGTTTTAATAATAATTCCATTGTATTTTCAACAGCATTGTAAAGACTAAACTTGAAGCAGATTTTTGTGAAGATACTTATGAGTTCGCATTTAAAATAATCTGTTATAAAATCTACAAATATAAATCCTTAATAACAAAATTAAACATAAACCATTTAAAATCCACGGTTATGCAAATTATCTTTCTGCGGACTTATAGTCTTTTATTTTTATTCGAAACCTTGAGTATTTTAACCGCATAACTGATGATTACAGTAAATATTCACTAAATGAAACGAGTGCTAATATAGTAAATTTGAGCCATTTACGAACCCCAGGAAAACTCACCGCGTTAAGCTTACATTGTATGTTTGTATATTTGGAGTACAATACGGGGATTTAGTAAGCATGATAAGAAATTGCTGTTATCTACTGCGCCGCAGCTCCAAATAAGAAAATTGTAAATGCTGCAGTTTACGTAAAATGCAAATTTGTATTTTCCTCGTTACTTACCGCCAGTTACTCGAGGTAATTTGACTCGAGGATTTCGCATTGCATTTTCCGAAATTCAATGCATGCTGGGCACTATTGAATTTCGTATACTCCGTGTACAGTCGGCATACGACGGTGCAATCTATTATTAAAAAATGTCCCAGCCTGGCAAGACTGTACGAGCTGCATTCCGCAACACGCGTGTCAAAGACCCGACAGGCAGCAATATGTTCCATATTACTTTTCCAACGAAATTGAAATGTACCTAGGACCTTTCGCGCATGATGTTTCATTAGTAGCACTTCCCCTGTGCTGTTTGATTTATGTTTATATTATTTTGAATCGTCAAATTTTCAAAATTTTTCTACTTTTGAAACTCCATTTTATATCTCTCTCTGCGCTGATTGAAATATTTTTCGGAGTAATATTTCATCGGGTATATTTCATTTTTAGTCCGTATTATGAATGAGGATATGTCACGTATTCCTCTGAATCTGGAACAAATTTTATTCCGAAACAATTTAATATTCTTTATTTGAACATTCAAATACCTCATACTTATTCTCATTCAATAATAATCTGCGGATTAGAGCTAAAAGCTATTGATTTTACAGAAAAAAATGTCTGGAAATTTAAAGGGCTTTTGTTTTTTTACGTCAAATAATTGCTATCACGTCGACTACTATTCCTCTAATCCGATATCCAGTGTAATAACTATTACAAAAGATTATGGAAAAATAATTTTCAGGATACCTTCAGGTAATACTCGTGTATTTATAACTTAACTCAAATACAATATTGGTCAGTAGAATAATTATTCGTATTATGATAATCATGCGAACTTGCAGAATTACCATTGAAAACACTTCTTTTTCTTCATAATTTAGTAATCAATCATAGTTTTAGTTATGTGTTATATAACTATCCAAAACATAAATGTACTCCATAATATTCCAGTGGTCTCTTTGTCAATACTACAATGGAGAACATAGTAGAATTCACTTTTTACTTCTTTTTTATTAACTTTTTTGTCACACCCGTACAAGAAAAGTCCAATTCACCTTTAGAGCGTGTAAAGTGGTCCAAGGCTGTCAAGCACTATCAATGATCTTCACAGCGTGAAGGATTGTTTTTCGATGAAAGACTGTCAACAGATTGTAAACGAGTTTATCAGACCGGTCGGCAATCGTAAACTTTCTGCCCTCTTTTGCGGGCGGAAAGATGAACTTTTCGTGCGGGTCTGACAAAAATATGTTTATTTTTATTTTTGTACTGATTCTTAATCATATCTTTTAATTTCCTTCAGACAAAAAAGCGGAAGTACATTTGCGTATTACAGACGATTACTGAGCTTTCATTACAAAAAATTTATTTCTATAACAAAAAAAACTTCAATAAAAATAGATTGATTTCGTGGTAAATTATAAATGACTTTTTAATCAAGGAATATATAAATATGTACTAAATGTTTTCAGCTACAGATATTGCAGTAAATTTTACAATTCCAAACAAAAAGTAAAAATAGTAAATGTGTTCATTAGTCCTTAAATTTTTTATTCTTGTAAGAATATTACGAGCAGCCTAGAAATTAAAAAAAAGGGATATCGATGTAAAAAAAAATATATTTTATAATTTCGAATTTTTCATTTAAGGATGACAAAATGTCAAACATTTAATTGAATATAAGCCATTCGGAATTTTTATACTCTACATGCTGGTATGAAATGACGTCAAATGATACCAAAACAAAAACACACAATTTCAGATTTCGCTCACCCTGAAAGGAATCAAAAGCATTCAGAACTTAATACTACGCTCCCGTTATTCCATTGTATTCCAACAGAATTGTGCTACATTTAAATATCTGTTTGGAAATCTATTTTAAACAAAATGTCAATAAATATAGAAATATATATAAATAAAACAAAATTGTAATTTGCATGAAAAGTAGGTATTATTGTAAACGAAAATTCGACTCACAGCAGAGAAAGGGAATGTCAAACGTTTACGAAAATCGCCACCCGCAACTTGTAGTGAAGCACTGATTACACGGTGATCTAATTGGCCAACTTCAAATGTACGTCATTCAAATTCTACGTTTGGGTTTAAAGTTTAATGAATTATATATGAATTGAAGTCATGGAAAATGAGTAAACAAAAGTTTGCAGAAATACGTATTATATATTTTTGTAGTTTTATAGTCAATATTCGATATATTTTATATATACATTTTTTTACATCGGTTGGGTCCAGTTTCTAAATAGATTTGTAAAGAAAATTAAAAATTAATGAATTATTTGATGTTCAATTTTTTTATAAATATCTCAGTGCATTTTTTGTTGTATATTTTATAAACTGCCTCTTTACGTTTTAATTATTTTCAGGCACAGTACGAACAAAAATCTATTATTGAGAAAAGGGTTAATGTGTTTAACCAATTTTTTTCTTTTATCTTTGTAAAAGTGTAATAAATACAAATGTAGTCTAGATTTCTTTTTTCAATTATGAGTGAATTTTTCTTCTTTCATAGCCCTTGTATATATTGGCATATTTCTGACATAAATGCTATTACGGGATAAATAAAATACGACTCAGATTTCTGATCGAACGATCAGACTTGTCTCGAGTTCGAGACTTCAGATCGAACACTGAATCGCGGCATACAAAATAATAACCGTTAGGGTGTTATTATAGAAAATTATATGTAATATAAACACTCATTGTGGATAGTTGTCGTATGTAAAGAAATATATGCCTTGTATTTATTAAGATTATCTTAACAATAATTCATTTAAATTAATTTGAGTTAAAAATTGAAAATATCACAAATTATGCATTATGAAATGAAAGTGTTTTATACAAATTAATTGTCTGTTTAACAACAAGTAAGTAAAACCATTAAAAATACACAACCAGTTTTACTGAAAATAACATTCTATATAATAGCACCAGCTTTGTCAAATTTAATAAAAAAAATCATATAAATATGAACAGTTTCAATTCTTTAAAATGGAGCAACTAAAAAAGATATAATTTAACAATGAAAAATGGATCACTAATTCATTAAACAATTATTGGTACTCATAATCACTCAGAACTTCATTTTGAATGCTCAAGTTTCTTACGAAGCTTTTAAGATATTCAATTGCTACTTTTAGATTTGTAACATCTTACTGATCAATTAGTACTTTTTTACTCTTTCTTTGCTACTTAAAAACAACTAAATAGCAGTAATGTATTATTTAATCCCAGCGTTTGATTAATTCAAATTTAGAAAGAACATTTTCTAAATTCATAGTAGTCCAGGAGCTAATTAGTTTTAGGGTCATATCGTCTGCATATATGTAGTTGGCGAAACCGAATACTGGCGTACAAAGAGAATAGAAACTTTTTTATCTTAATATTATTATTAGGAATGTGTTTTGTATAAAAAAACAACAACAATGAGTTGTGAATTTGCAGGGGGAAAAATCAGCTTAATAGGAAAGAGTATGTCATGCTAAATGTATCCCATGAACTCAATCTAAAAATTTCAAACATGACACGATATTCGACACATTTTCAAACATCACACTTATTCGACTATTTGATGGGACACTTTATATTTTCTACCTTGAGGAAAATTCCTCATTTTTATTATAAATAAATTTAAAATCTTGTTTAATTCCTGTGTATCTATGAATACTTGCCAAACATGAGTGTAATAACAAGTCAACAAAATTTTTAGCTCCAAGGAAATCAGTCGTCAAAAAATTCACTAGCTCCTAGACTATAGTTTACGTAGGGTAGAGAAAAACTTATCCTTGAATAAGATATTCTGATAGATACCTAATATTAGGCTACTGTAGCGCAAAAGTCCTCACTAATACTTTTGGCGGGATCTAAATTCCTCATATAACTAATTTGAGGTTATGAATGAATAATAATGAGATTAGGTATTCACAAATAATAATAATTACTTTTTCATCCCAATTTTCCATGACTAGAAAATGCAAAATTATAACTTGCACACGCCATGTGGAAGCCGCTATTTTGTTTTCTGAAAAAAATCCAACGGGAGAAGAAAGGGCTGAGCAAAAAGACGCGATTAGTATTTTTTGAAATGGTCAGCATTGCCCTTTTCCATATCAAAAAACGCAATTCCTGCAAAGAAACGTAAAAAAAATTAGGATTTTTTTATAAAAATCATCGTAGCTTTGTTCTTTGAACTTGCCGGCTGATTCTGACGACGCCATTTGAAAGAGGAGATCTAAATCTATCAATTTTGACTTATTTCAATATTTTCCAACGACATTTCGAACAAAAATGCAGCGTTTAAAGTTCTGTCCAAATTCCGGACTTTTATGATGAAAAGGGTTAATTTTACTAAAGGTATTCAAAAATATAGTCACTGATTCGAACTTTAAAAAATATTATTTTATTTGCATGAAATTTTATTGAAGCCATAAATTTTGCGATTTAAAAAAATAACTTCTGAAACGGGTCCCGATGAATGATTTTGTGCCTCACACAGAATATCTTCCTTTTTATCATAAAAAAAATTTCTGAAAAAAATTTTGGTTGTTTTGAATTTCCTAATAACGTAGTCAAGCTCACCGTATACTGTACAAATTTTCTAGTATCTGCAATGGTGTTAATAAGTTAGTAGACTATTTTGGAACGGTGCATAAATTCACGTGTTTAACTTTTCGGAGGAAAAATTAAAGTGAGAATACTAGCAAAGGTGTTGAATCTCGTACGCGCGTTTATAGCCCATACTCGCGCAACGGTACGCTTTCGATGCAAACAATTTAAACTGTTTATCGTGGCAAATATACACCTAAAAGTGACGTCAACGCCAGTGCATCGGAAACGAAACAATGTTAGACGTCCAAACTTCGAGCAGCCGGGTTTCCCCGGCGTACTGGTAAAATGTTTAACGAACGTTGAAATTCGAGTTACGACGGTTGTAATTTAATTAAATTCATTCGCATTGTAAATTCATTTCGCCTTCGTTATATCGGTTAACAAAGTTGTACTTTAGCGGACACTTATTTGAAAGTGCAGTCAAATGTTTGCATTTGACTCTATTTAAAGGTTCGACGAATTTCCAGTACTCGAACCCGAGTGTCGGACGAGATAACGATGGAGCCAATATCGAATAGACTTTTAACTTCTTCGATTTCTGTCGATTGTTCCCTCCTTTGAAGGAATAATGAATACCTGGAAAGTCAAATTCGTTACCGGTATAAAATAACGAAATTTTCGTTTATTTAACAATGAACACTTTATTGCAATCGAAATTAATTATACGTTAAATATTAACAACAATTAAGCACAGTATTTGTAGAAAGTAGATAATAAAATGGGGACTGCTGTATTTTTAGTTTGACCTACAGTCCTTAAAATTAAACATATTTCAATATTCATATTTTCATATCAGAACGAATAAATGTAGATTGGTAATCAATATATCGCCCACCAAGCACTGCTATAAAATGTCACCTTATAACTTATATCGATGGCTAGTACAAAGAACCACACAATTCGATTGTGCGAAGAACAACACATTTCAAAAGTACTACGTTCGTTAAATTTTGATTTGGAGAATCACATATTTAAAAAGAACACTATTAGAGGCCTCAGCTTTTGAATTATTTGATTCTTTGCCATACAATTTTTAAACATGTGGTTCTTCACGGGAAATTTTTGAAATATGAGGTTCTTCGTCGGAACTTAAGAAATGTTAAGTCCTTGCAAATCTAATTGCAAATCTGAAAATGATTCGTATTGTATTGGCTTAATCAATGCCATTTCATTATTCCCGATAACAATTCTGCACAGTTGATTAATCACATTTAGTATTACAGATATTCTCAGTATTATATAATTTTCCTAGATAAAATACAATTTCTTTAATAAACTAAAGAAATAATACTTCCATCGAATCTACGTAGAACAACATTTAAAACAATCGTTAAGATCTGAGGTTTCCTAGATCGAACTGCGCAAAATGCAGCTACATTATTTGTGTAGATGAAACGACTAAAAATATTAAGATTTGTAATGAACAGATCATACTTACACATAGCCAGTGTAGCTCTACGTCTCTAAGAATATAGTATCTGTGAAACCCTAACTATGAAGATTATTAAATATTCGATGTTTGTATATAAAATGGACTACCCATTGATACAAAACAAAGTTAATAGGAACTATGTTCTTAGAACTAACTGTAAATAGTAACTATTCATTATTTCAGTTGTAACTGTGAATGGAAACAATACATTGTAATATTGACTCATCATATTTTTAATAGTAATACTCAATATATTTACATTACGTTACTGCATAAATGGACAAACTTTCAAGGCTGAATCGGTCACAGTTTGTAAATTCGATTTTTATCTAATTGTGAATATTGATCATCATTTCGATTAAACATTTCAACCAATAATTACACAATTGCTTTTACTCGTTGAATGCTCTTAACGGCAATACTAAATCGTATAAAACATTTTACAATTTTTACTCAAAATAGTCATTTTGTTTTTCGAAAAATAAAAAACTATCAGCATGTTACTATTTAGAGTATTAAAATTGACAATAAATTTATAATTTTTCGGTATATTATTTATTGACATATAATGTAGAATCCATAATAAAATCTATAATATTATCTAGAATAATACCTATACTATTTCTATAATATTTAACTTTTGTAATGAACAATTTTGAAATTAGGCTTTCAAGGATGGTGAGGTTTACTGGGTGATTCACCACTCGTGAAATTCATTACGCTCTCATAAATACATAATTATAGTGCACTCAATTTTTAGTTCATAAACTAACACAGGCCTGCAAAATTTAAGTCAAGTCTGTTTGAAAAAAGGGAGAGGATTCTTATAGATTTCTTGTCATAGAATGCAATTCGGACATCCCAAATAGGTTATCATTTCAGGAATTGTTGTAACATTTGGTTAAATTGACAAAAAACGGCTATTTTTTCCATTTCATTGAATATTTGTAACTTACCACATTTTAAAAATACTTTTATACTACTCTTAGTTTCAAAACACATTTTTACAAATCATTCTACGATGATGGTCTCTAAAATTCCTCTCCATATAGGGGTAAATTGGAATGTTTTATTGCTTAGAACTTAAAATGAACAAATATTCCATTTTTTACATCTATTATTTTATACTCAAATGACCAAAAATATAAAAATTACTTGAATTAAAATACATAATTGTTAAATTGTTTATAAAAAAGTGTTTAAACAATTTTTTCGAATTAATTTGCAATATAAGAAATCAAATAAATTCAAATATAAATTTTGTTATTACTACTTTTCTTATGTACCTCAACCTTCGCAGTTAAATATGCATATTTCACTAAATAGAAAGCCTCAACATAACTTTTTACTACATAACTTTTTTTTTAATCTTACAGCAATTTGTTAAAATGTGCTTGAAACTTAAGAGTGGTACTATACCATAACGTTTCGGAAAATTAAAAAAGAAATTTTGTTAAGCCTCAAGAAATTCACATTAAATCGCCAAAATTGCCAATGTTTTGTCAATTTAATCTAATGTTAGAAATATTCCTGACGTGATTGGCCATTTTAAATGTCAGATTAGGATTCTACGCCAAAAAATCTACAAGAATCGCATAATGCTATATAAAAAAAATCATTGAATATATATTTTATGCATTTTATCGTTAATGTATCAGCAATAAAAGGAAATAAAATATTTACACATAATCTTGTCAAAATTATATTGACTCAGAAGTTTTATATGAACTATGTAGGTTAATTTTGAAATATATTTTTATTAATAAAGTAATTTCTATCCGTATCATTACTAAAATACTTTCAAAATTGTTTCTGAATATTAATGGATAAGAAATTTATCCATTTTTGTAACAGAATTTCAGTGAAATATAATTCTTTTACCTCAGCTTATAGTATGCCAAACATTTTTCTGAAATATTAATATATTATATCATTACAATCCCCACAATTATTTCTGCCATACCCAAATAGGAATTTATTAAGCTTCAAAGTTCAGTATCTTTATATAAAATAATCCAGCTTAAAATATCAAATGTCGAATTTTTATTTAAAACAGCTATCAGTTAAGCATAAAAAAAATCTAAACGATTTACATTGTAAAAACAAAATATTTCAAATGTATAATTTCAAGAAAATGAGACAATCAAGTGTATTGAAACGGGACATTTTGTTTTTACAATGTACAATTCTACATTTTATGACTATAAAACAAAAATTAGAAAAATTATGAGTTTTAAAAATATATAGTTAATTGCGTGACAACTAGAGATTAATAGTACTAGAATAGTTTGAGTGACAATGACTTCTACATTTGAAATGATTAACCGTTCATTTTTTACGATATTTTTCATCGGAATTAAAAGTGTTTCTTTAAAAATAGAAAATAAAAATGCAAATTAAAGAAATTTTTTAGTAAGAAATAATGGTTACTTTCTCATTTTATCTAATACAAATAAAGAAATTCGTAATGTAACTGAGGAATATTTATATATTTGAATTATTAACAATTATATCACATAAAAAATTAAGAAAAAATGAGTTTCTTTCTATTTTTTACTTAAGTTTTATTTTTCTCTGAAAAAAAGAGTATCTTTTGAATCTGATATTTCTTTTCTCCGGCAAAAAATATCGAAAGAAAATGAGTGTACAATCATTTTGACGATGAACATCAGAATCCCGTCAATTAAATAATTTTGCTGTAATCAATTTTCCGTTTCCTCTTGACAAGGAAATAACTAAAAATGAAAAAATCCTAATTTTTCTAATTCTTAAAATAGAAATATTCAATTTAAATTAAAGCTATTGCGAATACCATTGATTCGCTGATGAACTACTATTTTGCATTTTCGACAGATTCGTAATTAGAGCTTATATCCATATTAAAAAATCTAAAATGTTGCTACAAATATGATCGTCATTTTCAATTCGAAATGTTGTAATTCATAACTCTAGACGGAAAAAACAGTAGAGTTGCATTAGCGGGAAAAATGGTTATAGCAACTAAAGTACATATTAAAATACGTCCCAGTTGCATTTATAGTTCTCACAGCTATTTGTGTGGTTGTCTGAGCTATTTATATAGTTCTCTTAGCTTCTTTTTCTATGGTTATGTAATGTATTGTTATTTACTTATTTGTTAATTAACAGCTATTTCTATGGTTGTTCTAAATATTTATACGGTAGTCCCAACCATTTATAAGGTTGGCTTAACTATTTTGATTAGCCAATTTGAGTGTTTTATCATGCGAGGAAGTTGAAAATCATTGTTGAAGTCGCGGATAATACGTATAGAAAAATGCAGTAATCTACGTAGTAACAGTCTCTTTATGCTGCCAACAAAAGACTGCGGACGATTTTACTACGTAGATTACTACTTTTTTCTATGTAAAATCCGCGACTTCAGCAACAATTTTTTCAACTTTCTCACAAGATAGAATACTCAAATTTGATATCAGATGTTAGCTATCAATATACTCTAACTGAATTCATCAGTTTCGGAGGGTCCATCTCGGAGGAGGAAATCACGTTTGTTCGTGGGCATCTTCCTTTGGTAAAATATAACGAATTTACAAAAAAAGATCAAATATTTATCAGCGTAAGGAAAAGTAAAATCAAGTACTCGAAATTACAGAAACGATTAAGTTATAGCTTTAAAAAACGATTCGAAAATATAAAGCTATTATCTTTTCAACTGCAGACTTTGAAAACTACGTCTCATCCTTTCTCTCGAACTGTAACCACTTTGCAAATACGAGCCATCTTCATTCTCATCCAATTTTAAATTGCGAGTCGACTTTATTCGAAGCGCATAAAGAAAACGAAGCCGATATCGAATCCAATATTCAAAATCCGCAGTCACTAAAGCGAAAAAAACTTCTCTTGATTCCTCTTTAACCTTTCGCGGCGGTCCAAGGAACGATCGAGATGTAAAAGGAATTCGACATCTTTCGCGACTAACAGCAGCCCCTAACTACATTCGCTCTTACTGCCATGACAATTAGTTGACTACTGGAGAACTTCTTGAAAAAGACACAAGAGTTTCTTTCTTCGCTTTGTATTCCGTCTCGGAAAAGGAAGATTCGTAATTTTTTGCCGGGGTTCCCGCGCGCTCTTTACGACTAATGACCGTAAGTTTTATCTCTATGTTGAATATTCTTTTGTCATCCCACTCGAGTGTCAGTTTGTTCCAGTTTAATTCGAAAATAGTTTAAATGTTGCATTGATAAATTCAATGGTCCATTTTTCAATCCCTCATGACAGAACTTTTTATAACGATTTACTTTTTCAATAAATGTCATATAATTTATTTAAAGTAACTAAATCATTTTTTTCACTTAACTTAGGTTTTAATTATAACTAAAGCTCTCATAAATCATGATTCTCTTCTTAATTTCCGTGATTCCCCAGACTCTCGATTCTATCGATTCTTTCGACATTTGTCGCTGCGGTATAATTAACGGATTTTCGCGTGTTCCCGCTGGGAACTGCACAAAGGTTCTTCAAGTGGAATACAGTAAAAAGCTCGTTAATTTTCTTTTTTCGTTACTTACACGCGGCAGACATCTCGGTCTTCCTTCTTCGAGCTTTTCATTCTCAAGAGAGGCTCGTCCGTAAGCTCGACGAAAATCGCGAAGGGCTTTGCTAATTGCGGAACAGCGTCGGGAGGAACCGGAGCGCGAATGAACCTGGAGTGTATTTCTCGGAAATCTCGAATATCTTCTTAATCTAAGGCGATAAGGTTAATGACGTTTCGGTGCGTTGGACGTATTTTAGAAAAATGTCATTTTGGAATTTCGAGAAAGCTTCTCAAATGGATGAATTTACTTTAATAAGTTTCCTTTCTTAACCCCTGGCTGTCTTCATTATCTGTGGCGTCCTGCAAAGTGACGCTCTTCCCTTCTGTGCAGTTTGCGTACTTCCGGAGTACTCCTCTGTCAGACCAACTACGCGATAGACCGCGAGGTGACTCTGCTGTAGGCGCGTTAATGGAATATTATAATAGTTGAGAGAAACCGTTAATCATCTCTGTCGGGCACTGGGAAACTCTACTAAGTTAACAAAGTTAACGAAGTACTTCGTCAGCGACTGCTTTTTACCGCATCCTATTCGGGTCAAAAGGCAGTCCACCGATGCTTTTCTCATTTAATCGATTACTCGAGGGATGAAACTTATCGACGGACACTGACGATTCTATTACTAAACTTGGAATGGAGTTTCTTAATACTTTTGGTCGGTGCGGTATCCTAAGAAATGTGCCGGTACGAGGTGTCTTATCGCATCCTTGTTAGGAGCGCTTCAATTCTAAAAGGTTGCGAGGTAAACGGCTATTCGAATTAATTCTTGTTAGACTATTTTCCAATTATGAGTATGTCAGGGAGGGAATAGTGCAGAATACCAATTCGTGATATTTAGTTGTGGTCTACTTTTTTGTGTTAAAGAGTAGACTAAAACGTTTTTACACAAAATGGATTGAAACGATAAGTACTGATTTAAGATTATTAATCTAGCGAACTAAGTTTCCCGGCATTTTGATCGATATGGTTTTTAAAATAAGTTTGTCCAAGTGCATACATTTTAAACTCAAATACTCATACAACAAAAGCCTATCTCAAGATGTTTCGAGGAGCCCCTGAGGAGCTTCTGAGGACCAAAAACGGACATGTGGACGTCCTCAGGAACTTCTCATTTCGGGAGGGATGGCGTTGTTTGGAATATTGTACGGTATTAAAATTAAGTGATTAAAATAAAATTTTCGATTTTTCCTTTTTAGCGTTCCTATTTCCGTCCCAAACCCTTTTTCTTTCCTTCACAGTCGTTTCCGCACAACACAAGCCCGTTTCGGAGGAGTCCCTGAGGAGCTCCCGAAGATCAAAAACGAACATTTGGACGTTCTCAGAAGCTCCTCAGGATATACCGGAACGGACTGTTTTCTTTGGGACATTGTATGATATTAAAATTAATTGAATTAAAATAAAATTTTGGTGTTCTCCTTTTCAGTGTTCCTAGTTCCATCCCAAACGTTTTTTCTTTCCATCATAGTGGTTTCCTCGTGACAGCCCAAGGCGGATTGTGTTGTTTGGGACATTGTATGATATTAAAATGACTTGAATTAAAATAAAAGTTTCGAATTCTCCTTTTTCGTCTTCCTAGTTCCGTCCCAAACACTTTTTCTTTCATTCACAGTGGTTTCCACACAAGACAAGCCTGTCCCAGGATGTTCTCAAGAGCTCCTGAGGAGTTCTCGAGGACCAAAACCGAACATTTAGACATCCTCAGGAGCTCCTCATGACATCCTGGGATGGATTGTCTTGTTTGGGACGCTGTATGATATTAAAATTAATTGAATTAAAATAAAATTTGTTATCCCTTTTAAATGTTCCTAGTTCCATTCCAAGTGCTTCTTCTTTCCTTCACTGTCGTGTTTGTTCTCCACAAGATTCAGGTAAAAAAAAATAAAACGGGTACGGACAACTAAGGAAGTGTGGACTAACCGAACTAAAGGCAGATATTTTTTCAAATTATTCATGTTTCCGACAATATGGACAATGGCCTTTAGTTTGTATTGATCATTACGGTACTCTTTTCAGTGGTTTCGTATCGCAGGATAAACTACATTTCAGTGGACATTTCTTTCGGAATGTTCGTTCTTGATTTTAGGTTGATACCAGCCCAAACAATGTTCAAAAAATGTGCGTCATTATCTGTCTTATTCTATCGTAAATATATTTTGTTATCTTAAAACGCGTTTGTCCCAAAGTATGTCATAGATGATTTGAGATACAATTGTCCAAAGTCTGGTATATCACTGCGCAACAGTGAGGCATTGATTTTTATTACACTTGATAATAATATCGGTACATTTCCTCAATTTTCAGGAAAAATTGCTTGGAGCGCACGTAAGATAATACATGGATGTTTCTGAAATCATCAACATGAAATGTTTTCCCGTTCAGGTAGTATTTAA
Source organism: Trichopria drosophilae (assembly GCA_030407085.1). NCBI lineage: Eukaryota > Metazoa > Arthropoda > Insecta > Hymenoptera > Diapriidae > Trichopria > Trichopria drosophilae. The sequence goes on from CM059582.1 coordinate 192,501,338, forward strand.
AAACATCGCTAATGATGAATAACGACATCCAAATGTGATAAAATTTAATTTATAAACATTTGGTTGAAATTATTTGTACTTGTTCCTGCGGTTAGTCATGAACAAATTTTAAATTCGTTCTTCTTTCTTATATTTCATGACAAATGGATTTTCTAGAATGAAAAGCATTACGCCATGTATTGTGTTGCTTAAAATTCTACGTCCATTCCCTTTAACACATTTATCATCTTTCATAATTCACGTAAAATTATAGAACGCGCATCGACTGGATTCTCGAGAAAGAGAATCGCCTCTATCTCCTTCCTCGTTGGCACGTACTACGATTATGTGAATAATGCGAACAGACGTGACAAGCCTACGGACTTTTGGTGCGAGCGTATTCACCCCTGAATAATTTATTCGTTATGAATATAAACTCGTGGAAACTGATTCGTACTTCAGGCCAGGACGATCCGCGGGACTTTCGGACTACTACTCTACTAGAATATTCCCGGTAGCTTCCATCTTGGAACATAAATGTAGATAGAATAGCGCCGACCGTATTTTTCTTGGTCAATTTCGAACGAATAATTTTCGATATTCTGCGCACGCCCTTTGTTCTTGAATGTTTAATAATTGCAAATTATTTCACAGCAAGTATTCTGGATCCGGAGTATTTTACATTTATCAAGTTTTATGTCGTATATATATATATCAGATGGAACGCGGATTAGAGCTTTAGAGAACGGTGAATGTTCGCTCTAATTGCACTGTTATTGTGGAACACTTGTATACTCTTGCGTGTGTATGACGTGTCTACATGTCATGCTGCGAAGTGCAAATACCTTAACGTATATTTCTTATAAATTACTTCAGGGATTTTCGAAAGTTGACGTCAACAAATGATTTGCAAAATTATAACATTTGTTCATTTGTTCAACATTGGTAGACTTTTTTAAAAGAACAACCCTAACAATTGTCCAGTATTTGGGGTGCACCTCAAAAACCCGACAAATCACAAAACAGACACTTGAAAATACAGACATTCAAAAACCAGACCTTTAAAAAAAGAGAGATTCAAATACCAGACAATTCAAAAACCAGAAATGTTAAAATGTAAATATTCTGTAAATGTAATTAAAGATTCTAAATATGCTTAATTAATAATCTGGGGGTCAAACTAATTTGACTTTCTAGCGACCTACAAAATTAATCCCTTTGTCAAGCATTTTTGACCTTGAAATGACCTTTCTGTAAGACCTCAAGGATGTCGACCCGAGATCATTTTTATGATCTAGTGAACGCACCAATCGGAGTTGTCTGTATTTTGAAATGTCGGTTTTTTTAATGTTTGCTTTTTGAAATGTTTCGGTCGCCGTCCTTGGGGTCTCACTGCAAGGTCATTTCAAGGTAAAAAATGTATGACCAAGCGATTAATTTTGTAGGTCATTCGAAGGTCAAATCAGTTTGTCCCCCGCATTATATATTAAGCTTACTTACAATAAAAACATTAATTACATTTTCAGAATATGTACATTTTGAAATGTCTGGTTTGTGAATGTCGGATTTTTTAAGTGTCTGTTTTGTGATTTGTCGGGTTTTTGTTGTGCACCCAAAATTTTCCTGTCTTCTGGACCTTAAACTCGGAATCGAAGTGTAGATTGAGCATGTATATTAATTTTGATGTAGGAAGCATGAGTATATTATTGAAAAATTTGTATTTTTTTTAAAATTGTTATTTTTTATCTACGAAAACAGGAATTTTACAAAAAATCACAAGAGGCATTTTTGGTTCAGAATGGTTTAACGAATTTGGAGACATTTTCTTTCAACAAAATAATTCAAATTTTTTATTACAATATATGAATTAATTCGGTGTGGAAAAAATTCTTACATTATTCGAATAATTCTTAAAATGTATATTTTCGGAGATAAAAATTTACAAATATTAAAAAAATACAATTTTTGCAATAATATTTTTCCTTGGACCCTTCCTACTTAAAGATTGAGATGCATACTAGATCTAAAAGTTTTCCATAAACATAAACATTCTGTAGTAAAATTTTTATTTCGTATACTTTGCAACTCCAATCGATGCCTATGAGTATAGATAATTTCTGCCTTTCGGTTAGAGTATGATGATAATTAACATCTACTTGCAAATTTGATTAATTTATGATGTGAGAAAGTTTAAAAAAACGCCTTTAAAGCCCTATATTACGCATAGCAAAATTGAATCATTTCAGTAGTAATAGGCCGCACTGTCTGTTGTTCGATTGTATACAATCTTTTGTAATCTGACAGACATGAAGCTCAATAATTTGGGCCCGAAGATTCCGAACTGAAAAACTGAATTGTTCGTGCAGAATTTAACCCCAATAAAAAAAATATTTTGCGATTTTAGTATAGTGACCGTTTATAACGCAACTTAATTTATTTATTAGATCGAGTTTTTAAAATCATGGTATTATTCATTTCGTAATACTTTACATTCTTAATATTGTATTACGATCTTTTACACCGATCGAAACATTTATCATTATATATAATACTAAAGTAATCATTAAATTTATTATATAGCAACTTAGTTACTACTGGTTCGAGTAAGCTCTTAATAAGTCGAAATCTAGTGCAAATGTCCTTTTAAAGATACTGTATTTTAATTATATTTTCATGATAAGACCAACTAAAACTTTTGCGGCGACATTTCATTCCTGAGGATTGAAAATTGATACGATGAAATGCAAGTAATTTTTCAATCTAATGATGTGAATTGTCAATATAAAGCTGTCAATTTCCACTCATTTACAATCAATAATGAATTTCTGATTGAGAGTGATAGTCAAAATTTAGTTCAAGAGATTTACAGTATACTTTAAACGATTAAAATATAACATTTATTATCTTATTACATTAAAGAATTAAATCCAACACGACTGTATGCACGGTGGTAAATGGTGATGATGACGTCGAATATTGTTACTCATACCAACCGATTATTGAGACATTTCGACTTATCTAAAAAATTGTATATTCAAAAATAGTTACAAGAGCCTGAAAAATGAACTGTAAAATAGAATTTTGTTTTTAGCGAACATTTTGTAATAGATTTGTATATTTCTAATATGATTATATTATTATGTGTGAATACTTAACTTTTTTGAAATAAATTTAGTATTTTAATAAAACCGCACTTTTTTTTCATGTGTCTTCTGATAATCGCATTAGTTTTTTAAAGACCATGAAAATTAGTACTTTAGTTACTTATGTTTAAGTTACGATTAATAATTATATGGCTATAATATACCTGAATAATTAATAACTCAATAAACCAGTTTAGTATGATATTCTCATTCACCCCGTTATGCAATTCGCTTTTACAGCCTTATATGTTCGGTTCTACGCTTCATGCATTCAAGTTTCGACACTATTCAGTTTATATTAACGGTCTAGAGTTCGGTAGTTAGACAGGTTCCATGGCTAGTTTGATAGTTCTCCTTAGTATCGAAAAACACTTCAAAGTACATCGCAGTATTTGCCTGTCCAATAATGGTCGATGACTTAATTTACAAAATTCTAATAACTAAGTGAAGTTAGTTATATTTTACTATTCTGTTTCAACTTAGTTAAAATTATGCTTTGAATTACGTTTCAAACTGTTAAATTATATTTTAATATGTGGGTATTCAAAATAATTCATTTTAGCTAAGTCCTAACCAACAATATCCATATTTCTTATAAGAAACGATTTTTTTCATGTCTAACAATCGTTAAAATATCTGCTAAAAGCGTATAATACGATAAAAATGCGAATCGACGAAATTTACTAAAAACTAAAGTTACTATCAAAAGCCGAGAGCTGTATAAAATGGTCGATGAATTACATCCACTAATGAAACGGAAAATCGCTCAATTCTGACGATAATAAATCGTGACTAGATCTAGTTTCGCTGATCAAAAATCGGCGGTGTTAATGTAAAAATAGAAAATGGCTGACTAAAGCTGTCGAGAATTAAAATGTAAAATCGTTCCACTTCCTTCTTAACCCATTAGGGACCGAATATGCAAAAATTTAACATGAAGTTTGACAGCCCAGGAAAAAATGGATTGTATATAATTATATATAATTTTTCATACAATTAGATCCAATTATATATAATAATATATAATTATATATGTTTATATACGATTATATACAATTATATACAATTATATATGCTTATATATAATTATATATGTTTATATACGATTATATATAATTATATACGGCCAAAATCCATATATAATTATATATAATTATATATAATAATATATAATTGGATCTAATTGTATCAAAAATTGTATATAATTATATATAATCGTATATAAACATATATAATTATATATTATTATATATAATTGCATCTAAATTTATATATAATTATATATAATCCATTTTTTCCCGGGAGTACTTCTAGTAATAAAATGCAATGAAATACAATTTGTAGTTTATGTTTTTTATGTCTCAAACTACGATTTTTCGAACTGCATACTGTAAATGACTGTAAATTAAAAAATAAAAAAAAATACATGTGGTTAATGAATAAAAAACTCGAGTTTTCAAGTGTTCATTTTTGCGCATCATGCTTTTTCGTATAATTTCCCGTATTAGAATATCTTAGACAGGCAGAACAACGCGTCAAAAATGTCTGAGCTTCAATATGGTGAAGCTTAATTTTACAAAATTCAATACGGCGGTCTCCAAAATGGGGTCAAAAGTTAAATTTTTTTGAATTATTTCAAGATGACCTTGCTCTAAAACTAGCTTTTTCAAGTAAATGTCAAGAATAAAAAATTCGTAGAAATCAGTGAGGAATATATCGAAATTTCTTCAGTTTATTTTTGAATTAAAATTGTTGAATTGTCACACATATGACAAATTGGCAAAAATGAGGATAAACTTGAAATTCGCAAAAAATTGTAATAAAATACATCATAAACTATTGCGATAATAGGGCACTGTTTGCAACATATCTAAAAAAAACATGTAAACGTGCAGAATGAGTTTTTCACTTCAAAAGTTTTTGAAAATAATTGTAACATATTATGTGTATATTTATTTGTCCATCACAACTGATTACTTGTATACTATCTTGATTTTTCAATAGTAATTACATAAAATATAACCACATTGAAAATGTTAATAAATCCTAATATTTACTCTAATCACCGTTATTTTTATATTAATGTTGGAAAAAAGAATAAGTACTAACAATACTTAATAATGCTAATAATAAATACTGGACAAATATGTTAATTATTTTAATTGTTTTATAGTTACTTCATACGTCTTGAGATTATGCATAAAGCCTCAAATATAATTGTATTAATTACCGAATAGCTTTTTCAACTTTTGTTTCTAATATTGTAAAACAATAATGAATTTATACCATTTATACAAATTTCATTGGATTTAATTTTATGTTCTACAGTATCAAAAATTTTCAATACTACAAAAGTACATTTCGACATTTTGCAATTGACAGAAATGAACAATACATACATTAATCGATATTGTTTAAATAATGTAATATTTTTTAGCAAGACTGAAATATTCTTTATTATTTATTTAAATGCAATAGCGATGTGCATTCCCTTTGATAGTAACCGAGTACTAGTGCAATATGAAAAACATTCCACAGCAATAGTCTCGAAACTCTTTGAAAGGGTTTAACTACCGTCGCGCAATTTTTCTGTCAGTCAATTTTTCTACTAAACGCCATTGCCCTGAATTCGCTCCGATTGGCTTCCTAAATTGCATTCGTTACAGAAAGGATTGAAATCGCAAAGAACTAAAAGTTTTCACGTGTTAGATACTTGAAGCTTTATACAACTATAAAATACTAAAAATGCATTGCTCCAAATTTCTGGTTTTACCGAAGCTCAAACCGATTAAAATTTTATTTTTCATTTTCGTTTTACCTTTGTGGCTTGAAATTACCGAGAACAGTTTACTGTTTTGAATTTCAGATTCGTCAAAAATAAAATTTATGCGCTTTGACTTTTATATCTAAAATTCATCCTTTTTAAATCAATGTTTTCCAAAAAATATGTACGAAATGTTTATTAAATATTCTTTTAATATAAATTTAATTTCCTAATAAAAAATTATCGAATTTTACTTTCGAATTTCCGTAGCGTAAGTAATTAACTGTCGGCAAAATTGCACAGTCTTCATAGTGGAACTGATATCCTTTGAAACGTTGCAAAAACTGTGGAAAAATATTTGGAAAGAACTGTATTAAATGCTCTGAAGGCAATATTAACATTACTATAGAATTAATGTTCACTATAATCTTTATGATCATCAATAAAATTGTTCTTCGAGTCATTCTTTTTATAATCGAATTTTCGTTCAAAAAATATTATTTCGTCAATTGAAAATTAATAGAAAGAGCAGAAAATATACACATTATAAAAACAAAACTTCTTTAATTCTAATTAAAAAATTAAGGTCGCATTAAAAATCGACTACAGCAAAGATAAAAACTGATATCCGAAATACCTTCAATTCGCAAAATATTTTAGGTATTGTATATTAAATATTTTATAATCTTCTGTCATTCATATTTGTATATATTTTTTTATTTACTTTTTTATACAAATTTTATTCAATTTAGTTCCGTAAAATTTCATGGCTTTCATTTTTCTTTGAAATTGAAAGTCTGCTGAAACCACAAAAGGTTCAGTTTTACATGTACCTCTTTGGTTAACTGTACTAAAGACTATTGCAATATTCATCCTAACTGAAAAGTAGTCCAATTTTGTAAGAATCTTCTTCAGCGCATGTTGGTGAATCTAGAATTAACATCCATGCGGAATTTTTAAGCATTACACGTATGAAAATGACTATGCAAAATTGTAAATATAGTCGCATAAAAATTTTGCATGTTTCAATGGACCCAAATTACTTACAATTCTTAAAAAAGAATCATTGCCCAAAACAAAAAGCAGACAAATTTTACGTAATACTGATTTATGAGTAACACCAAACCACCACAAGCTCCTAAAAGATCCTAATCCATACGAAAAGAAAGATTAAATTAAGCCAGAACAATGATGACAACACTTAGTGATAATAAATTATTTGGCAGTATATTTGCACTCAAGAAGATTTTAAAATAAGCGAAAGCGTCGAGCTTAATTTATGTTAATTTAAATTTTCAGGATATGAGCGGGCAATTTACATTTCCGAAAACTATTTTTATTCATAAAAACTGCATATCAGACCTGGTTAAAAGAACCCTTCTATTTTTAATTAGGAGTTGGGAATTTTTTCGAGTCCTTTTTGGCTTAATTTTTCGTCCATTCGCGAAAGTACTTCATCCAATTATGAAAAATTGCACTCGCTCGGCGCTGGGCATCAAAGCGTAAGTTGATGCGAGGTAACATCAGCGCGAGTCAGTAACAAGAATGCAACGATTACCCGATAAAATTAATTACGAGCTTCTTAAAAAATTCCAATTAAGCGACCCAGAAACTCCAGCAATGCCCGCATTCTCTTCATCGTAACTGACACCGGTCTTATCTATCGTCGACGTAAAGTGCGACGAACATAAAAGACGCCGTCTCTGAGCGTCTTACAAATTTAATACAGCCCTTTTACGTCGTGAACAATTTCCGTGCTGAGTAACGTCAAAGACACTTGAGAAAAGGTCGCCGTCATACGATCGGCAATACTAGCTACCAGAAGAATATACCTATGAAATGATTGATAAATGAAATATTCAATCCTTTTTCCAAATCCGTCACCAGCAGTAAGAAATTTCTGCAAGATTCGTTTGAATGTTTAGTATTCGTATCATATTGTGGCAATAATTTACGCTGGAGCAAAAATGGCCTATGACGACTTGAAATGGTAAAAAATTAAAAAGTCGATTTGATAAACGTGCACCATAACATTGAAAGGTACCAGAGTTGTTGACTGATGTACCTCTTTGACGAGCAAATCATGATGTTTTTTTGATGCTATTAATTTAACAGATGGACAAAAACAGAGGTTATGTACTTTCAGATTAAGTCATTACCGAATGCGGCCATTATTTAAAAGCTCCTTTTTTAAAGTAACAACTTCAATAACTCTAACAGTCAAATATTATCTTTGGATGTAAGATCAGAAAGGAAAAAATACGTCAAAATAGGCTGGACAATATCGTTTTGATTTTTCCCTTTTTTTAAGATGACGTAGTTACTTTACAGCATTATCAACGATTTCTTGAAGGTTTCTCCCCATGTTCCCTAGCGAAGGAAGGGTTGTTACGGATCAGCCAGAGGAAACAAGAAGCAACTTGAAACGATCAATCTTGTGTGAGAAGTAACGCACACATTGCACACTGGATTATGGCAAAATTTTTGCGTCTACTGCAGCACTCTTATATATCGATCATCTTGGTAACAGAACGATAAGTCGTACACACGAACGATCGACCGCAACTTGGGATCTTGCGGCCATTTTTCCTCGCTGTACCTTTAATGCTTTTCCCCTACGATTCATCAAACTTTCCTTCTAGTGTGCTTTTTCATTTTCCACTGCTCCTTGGTACCTGGGTAGATAATTACTTTTCCAAAATGGATTTAAGCTAGTCACGTTGTTGTAATCTAGATTTACATTATTCTAAAAATGGCTGATTGAAAACGTTCTTTTGAAAGTGTGTATAGGAATAGTTTACATCGATTCCATTTTTAAGTAAAATGTATGTTCTATGCAATCTTAGAACAATGGTGCATACTTGGTGTTAGTCGAAATTAATACACGGAGAAAAAATATAGCTAAATTTACGGATAAATCTACCTAATCAATGCATTTTATGTAGATGTATTGTTCAAGTTTTTCGGCACATTGATCACAAATACTACATAATTCCAAATGGAACATAAAACATGTCCATGCAATTTTTTGGGTGGACCTCAAAAACCCGACAAATCACTAAACAGACACTTTAAAAACTTGACATACAAAAACCAGACATTTAAAAAAACAGATACTAAAAACCGAACATTTCAAAAACATACATTTAAAAACCAGGCATTTCAAAATATAGACATTCAAAAACAAGAAATTTCAAAAAACAGACATTCAAAAACTAAACATTTCAAAAAAACAGACACTTAAAAAATCCGACATCAAAAAAACATACATTAAAAGGTCTGGTTTTTGAATGCCTGTTTTTTGAAATGTTTGGTTTTTGAATGTCAGGTTTTCGAAGTGTCTGTTTTGTGATTTGTCGGGTTTTTGAGGCGCACTTTTTTAACTCATCGTCGAATTCAGTTGAAACTCGTTTTTAGGAGGGTTTTGGGGTCACTGAATAGAATCGGAAACAGCGAACGAGTTTGGTAAATATAAGGAATAATTTTATGTTTGAAAGTCAGAGATCTTGAAAAGCAGTAAATTGTTTCAAATATCTTTCATCGAATTACAATATATGCTGTAAACAATTAAAGAGTAACATTATGATATCAAAAAATTGCGCCCACTATATATGATAGGGAAGGACGGGGCGAAGCGACGCGAATATTTTTCTTCTTAGATCTGCTTTTGCAATGCGAATTGTGACTCAAAACTGGTGTCATACAATACCTGACAGGTTAATTATGCCTAAAATTTTCGTATATATATAACGTATGGTGTCTGTTTTATGGATACCGAAATTAGGACACTTTAAAAACACAAAAATCACGGGGTTAACCGTAGATAAAGAGACGAGAGTGCGGGTCGTAAAACCGACAAATCTAAAAGCTGACCGTCGAAAAGCCGACAATAAAAAAGCCGACACATAACTGAATAGACCCACTAACAAGCGGACGGTCTTTTTTTAAAGTGTCGTTTTTTACCTGTCCGGCTTCCTCATTTGTCATATTTTGGGCACGCACCAATAAATATTCCTTCGTGTGTAGCTTTCACTGCAAACGTAATTATGTCGGGATCTCGGATTTCAGTTTATTTCTTATATTCGCGAATTTCTTTTTGTAAATAAATTAAATCTCATACAATATTATGAAGAAACTCGATAATACACCGCAGTGATCTGTGCATTCTGAAGTGACGTGAAAATATAACGGCAAGTGCATTTAAGTTTTTTATTTATAATTGTTGGGAACGCATACATTATGTGAAATAATGCATGTTAAATAGTATGTTCATTAGTGTAATGTCGCCTATTTGGGACCATTTTTCATCGCATTGTCCAGATGTACAGTTTGAACTTGCAGGTGCAGTTCCTCATTATTTCTACAAGCAAATCACATTGTTTTTTACATTACAGTATACCAAATGCACTTTATAATGTACGATGGACGGTTATCAATTTTCCCCAAAAATTCAGAATATCTGAATAACGAAAGATGAAAATATGGTTCGAAGGAACCAAAATATAGATTCAATAATTTACTTCCGCATGCGCCGTTTAATCTAACTAAAACAAATGGTATATTCTAATGTCAGTTCTATGGAACTCGAAATATTCAAGATGCGGCGATTCACCTTCCTCTGGACTATTTGGTTTCGCTATTAGACCAATAATAATCTAAGTAAATAGCCTCAAAATTATTTGTTTTCATACACTTTTGCAAATATGTATTAAATATAGATCAATGTATGCAGGCATTTGAAAATTATCTTTTCTCGTGGTATTGCTGTGTTTTGCATCTTAGTATTTCATTACTTAAATTTGAAAATAAGCCGCATGGAACTTGCAAAAAAAAAAAGGAGGAGACTGCCTGAACGATGCTAATCATCCGAACGAGATTCCAGAACACCAACAAGTTAGCACACCTGGATAAAGAAAAACTATGATGCCAAACCCAAAGTTACCAAGGATAATAGAACCTTCATAAATAAATAAAATATTTATCCACCTTAATGTAAATATTATATAAATAACATCGAAAATTAATCTACATATTAGCCTCGTTTTTCAAATACTTACACATGAATGCTTGATGCAAATGTAAATGAAGCAAATACTTAAACTTAATAATTTTATATGTATATTTCTAAGAAAATTCGGAATTTACAGATGTTAAAAAACTGCGAAAGTACCAGTTTTCACGGTATTGACGACTTTGTTTTGCTTCCTTATATAGCCGAATGGGTTGCAGAGGTACATTTTTATTTGCGCATAATTACCCCTGATCAGGGCTTGAATAAATGTCTGCTCGGGTAGATATTTCATGCAAAAAAAACGAGTCAAGTCAATTATCTTTTATAGTGGAATGTACTCAAATAATTTAAGTAGCTAACAATTTACTATTCCAAACATTCTATGAAACATTTATAACAATAAGTAAATATCTATTACCAATATTACTGTGTAGTATAGTATGATGTAAAAGTAATGTAGGAAGTAACTTTAAACAAATTAATTTTGAGGAGTGTGTCCTTAACACCTTTAGTCAAAATGATAAAAAATCTTTTAATTCTTTTATTAAAAATGTCATCACATTTTCCCATAATGAATATACATTGCCTTTAATCACAATCTGAGATAATGAAATTTACGCTGACATTTTCAGTCCAGTATAATTGTCATATGTTAGTTCATTATAGAATATTTTTTATTTTTTATTATTTCATTCACATTTTGAAACCAACATATTTGTACAATAATTATTTTATTGACGGATCGTTTTGAAGTTGTTCAATTTTATGGGGAAAAAAATCGGAAGACGCCGAGTGAAGAGGGGATTCAGATTTCTTCCTCTTGATCGTAAAATGGTCCTTTTTATCACGTTTAAACATGACAGTTAAGAAACAATACAATATTAATTTAATTTTAATTTAAAAGCTTGAATTGAATAAAGTATACGTTTGAACACGGATTCGATGTTAAGGACGAAAATATCCAGTAATTAGAGAATTTCTCTGATGTTTAATTTTATCACGATCCTAATTAGTGTAATTAATTACTCAAGTGTTCCAGGCAGTAGCACTCTTTTCAAGCAACGCACTGATCGCTCTTATGAGTGAAGTTCCACTTGAATTACTGTGGTTTTTCGGTCTGAGGTTTGCGGAAAGATTTTTACTCGATGTCGAGAGTAAAATATTGCTGTAATTAGTGCCGCGTTTCGATCTCTTCAAAGTGCACTCTTTTTCCGATAAATATGTTTGTAGCAGCATTTCTGTCTGCATTCTCAATATATATTTACCTATATTCGATTTTTGAAAGAATAAACTTGTCAATTGTTTAGACTCTATATAAATAATTATTGTAAATGTTGTTTTCTGTTATTGAAGGCGGAAAGTATCTCTAATTAATTTTAGAGATAAAAACTTTACGTAATATTTCAATAGGAATTTCCGATGATATTAGAAATAATGATGTCTTAAATGTTACATTATTAAAATTAAAAAATATCATTTTTATTAGAAATATATGATACGTGCCACTGCCTTAATCTTCCTCATTAATCTGGGTTTTCTTGTACGTGATCCGTGCTTTATCTATACGCTTCCTACATTCAATCCAGTTTACCTTAATTGTTCGTGCTTTTTTCTTCCACCTTTCCTGAGTTCCTTCATCTTTCCATTCTTTATTGTCACTTTCGGTGGTCTCGCCATTAATTATTTTTAAGAAATTAATACGAGGAAAGAAAAAGAATTATAGTAATAATTATTAAATTGTTTATTTACAATAAATATAAAATTATTATTACATAAAAATATTCTTATTTAATTAATGCATTGAAAAAATTTGACAAAGTTAATTAATGTGGGTATAGTCCTTCTTTCGTTGTGACATTGTTTTCAAATAAAACTCACAAAAATTTAAATGTATATCATGGGTAATATACAGAAATTATACAGAGGTTCGTTAAAAAAAAGAAAACCTTATTATTCCCACCGCAGATTTTATGATTCTGTTGATATCGAAATTAAATTTAATGAAATGTATAAAATTTTGTTAAATTTGATATACTTTTAATGAAATGTATAAAATGTTGTTAAATTTAATATACTTTTAATGAAATTGCATTAAATTAAAGAGACATTTAATTGATTTGAATGAATTAGCGAGAAGCAAGTTTCATGTTTTTATATTGAAATGATGTTTTAGATTCATTGATTAAGAAATAGGTATTTCCGATAAGTGATACGAAAAGAATTTTCCATCATAACGGGTTTATTATTCGAGTTTATGCCAAAATCAAAATCCAAAGTATGGGAAACTCCTACCGTATCTATGTAATTTTTGAAGGAGTGTAAAATCGTATTTTGCCACCCCGTATGAAGAAATAGAAAATTATTATTTTGATTAAATAATATTAAAATTTGACTATCTTTTCAACGTAATCCTCAAATATGTTCCTGCGTATTCATTGTGATACTTTGACAAAATTAATTTTAACAAAATTAACTTCGTATGTTCAGTTTGATGTTTAAAATCCCTAGGAATTAGACGTTTTTTTAAGTTTTAATATCATCTTTTAAGCTACACAAAATACAGCGATGTACTGCGCAGAAATGTGAAACAATACACTCATACCATAAGTTTTTATTTAAATTTCACATGCCCATATGTTATATACAAACTGGTACAATCAACATCACTCAACATCAGACTTATTATCAGTGATTCTAAAACCCGTAATGTACTCAATCATTTTTAAATCCAGTAACAGGAAAACTCGGCGCATATGAAAACTACTCTTTTTTTAAAATTGTATCGCCAAAAAGTGTTAGTTTGCATCTGTGGTTTTTCATTATTTTTATTCGCAATGAGACTTCGCGAAAGTTTATTTATTTTATTTTCTACAGAAAATGATTATCAGGTCGAATAATAATCACGTTATCACTGGAGAACGAAGAAAGTTTATTAAACCAAGCAGTACCTTTACCATAAACTTCGATCAAAAACTTAAACTGACAAAAAAAAATATTTTTATTTAATTCTGATCCAGCATATGAAAGAACGAAGATGTTTGTTTAACGACAGAAAAGACATTGCGTAAAAATTACTGAAATGTTCTATAAATCAACTGAAAAGTTGAATGTAATTGCTGATTCTCTACATAAGATAAAAAGAAAAAAATCACCGAATGATAGCTGAAATCAATAATTTTTTGAAAATTTAAACGTTCTGTTGTAGGTCTATCTGTAATGGAATTGTAATTTCTGTAGAAAGTCACATTTTCGTCTAGGGAAATCGATTCTAAAAGATAACTTTTCTTTTCTAAAAGATCACTTGTTTTGCCTTACATTGTATTTATATACTGATGTTATTGCTTAAAACTGATAAATAAGTCTCAATTTCGATATTTTAGAAGCTCAAAAGAAAATGATGTGTTATTAATACCAAATTGTGTTTATAATTATTCTAAATAGCTACTGGAATTTAAATAAAATGAGAGTGTGTCTTAAATCCAAAGAATTGTCGAAAAAGGCTTTTGCCAAATACCAAGTCGCTTTTGGCTCCCACGATGCTCCTCAGTATAATTCATCAAATTGCATTGTATTATTATTCAAAGTTTTTTCAAGATTTACAACTTCTTCATATGTAATATTTCGTTATCTATTTAGTGAAATAAGTGGGTGCACCTCAAAAACCAGAAACACAACAGACACTTCAAAAACCCGACATTCAAAAACCAGACACTTCAAAAAGCAGAAATTCAAAAACCAGATAGATTAAAATGTACATATTATGTAAATGTAATCAAGGATTGAATTCTGAACCTGCTTAATAAATAATCCGGAGGTCAAACTAATTTGACCTTCAAGTGACCTACAAAATTAATCCCTTGGTCAAGCATTTTTGACCTTGAAATGACCTTCCCGTGAGACCTCAAGGATAGCGACCCGAGATCTTTTTTTTTTTATGTAGTGAATGCACCAATCGAAGTTGTCTGTATTTTGAATATGTACTTTTTGAATTTTTTGTTTTTAAATGTCTGTTTGTTCAAATGTTTGATTTTTTAAATGTATGGTTTTTTAATGTCTGCATTTTGAAATGTCGGGTTTTTGAAGTGTCCGTTTTGAGATTGGTCTGGTTTTGTCTGAGATGCACGCTTTTGCAGTAGCTCAATGGCCCGAGGATAAAATTCTATACCTCAGATACAATTTTGGTACAGACCTTTTTTGCTTGAAATGTCGTGTAGAAAATGTATTCGATATTTTGCCACCCAGTTCTCGGATAAAATATGCCTTAATATGATTAAGACGCCATGTATTTACAAAAATTCGATAAAATGATTTTTGATAGTAGGCCTAAAAATTGTATTTCCACTCCGTTTTCTTGTTGTAAATTAAACTTTTATGAGGTTCTATGTGCAAACAAAAAAGAGTAGGAATAAACGCTGCAAACATATTATTGAATGTTTAACTGCATTTTGTACATCGAAATCAAATTTCGTCATCGCATTTTGCCCGTGTGTGACGGATCAAAAGCACGCCGTCAACCCGCAGGGCGCTAAATATCATTGCGTGTTCAAGGCACGAAATAGTTATTTTTGTATCTAGGGCGTAAAATAGAGTTTTACGCCTCGACTACAGAACCGGAGGGACGGCGAAGCCGGCTCGAGGTTCGCGAGGGTGAAAAGTCTGCACCTGAGAGCCAAACATTGATTTTGGATGCAGTATGCGTAAAATGCTTTTACGTCCGCCAAGGCGGGCGCAAAATGACTATTTTACGCCTACTGCATCAATAAAATTATTTTTTAATGAGTAAATTGAAAGTTGTATTTTTTTCGAAACTCACTTACCCTGCCACAGTCATTATATATAAAACGCTTACCTCCCAATATTTTACTAATTCATTTAATTAGTTAATTTTGTGTATTTCTGACGAAAAAGCGATAAAATATACTAGTTTTTCCATTTCTTACGACTTCTGAAATCTTCCGTATATTTTGTCTTTTCTGCCTTCCTTATGTGAATATCGTACCTTTATTTTCTCCTTACCTCTTTTATTGCCTTCTTTCATGCCCCCACCACTGCTGATGGTAGCGTTCCATCAGTCGTTTTTTATTTATTTTCTCTTCCTTTGCGCGATTTTTCATCGTTTCGACTGTCCCTGGTTTCTGCGAGACTGTGCTTTTGAGTCGCGACGACGTGGTTGCTCGTAAATTAAGGCAGCTGAAACTCGTTCTGCTCGGTTACGCGCGATAAAATGGCGGAAGAAAGACCAATTTCCAGGGCAATTGCGGCAACCGTCTAACGTTACCGAGGGGTCTTTCCGGCACCTACGTGGCTTTCGTTTTTCTCCTATGTCCTTGTGTGACTGTCGTTAAAGAAAAAGAATTAATTACTGAATTTACGGGTGACTTTCAAGGGAGTAACGAAACTTTATATGGGTGCTTGCTAATATTAAAATACTCTCCAACAACTGCAATATTTTAAGGGATGTACGGCCAAAAATGTTACTTTAGATAATTTTTTATTTTTTTTAAATCAACTTATTATTTACATATTTCATGTAAACCTATGCCATCATAATTTTCTATCGTTTAATAATTAGTTTTATATTAGATCAAATTTATACATAGAAATAGACAATTAAAATATTTCTGCACCGATTTGCTATGTGTGAAGTAAAAAAGCCGTCGTGAAGTAAATGTGCGTGAAGTAAACTTCACGCACTCCATCTACTTCACGCACTGAATTTAACTTCACTTATTCAAAATCTGTGGATAAAATATCGTATACAACTCGTACGGTGCTTAAAGTTGTAAATTTGTTGCATAATATAATATTATATGTATAATCAAAATCATGATTATCATATTTTTGGAATATAGGAACAGTTTCTACCATAATTGACGTCAATATGATTTTTGATGCAGTATGCGTAAAATAGTCATTCCACGCCCTCATTTTTGGGCGTAAAACGCCTATTTCACGCCTCCTGGGGCATAAAATAAATTTTACGGCCACGGAAGCCTAAATTGGCATTTTAGGCCCGCAAATGGAGGCGTAAAGTATTTCACGTCTACTCAATAAAAAAACAATGTTTGAATCTCAGGCGTAGAATTTTCACCCTCATGAACCTCAAGCCGGCTTTGCCGTCTCTCTGGCTCTGAGTAAAACTCCATTTTACGCCCTTGATACAAAAATAACTAGTGTGTAAATATTTATTTACTCAGTACGATTTGATAGATATATTAGTGAACACAATTGCAGAAAATAAATCATTCTCTATTAATATAACCGGTTTTTAAAATGTTCGGTTTAACATTCAATCTAATTAATTGCTTAAAAGGTTAATATAGTAATATAAAGGAGACATTTAGGGAATATTTATAGATACATGAGATATATTGAAACTTAACAGACTTTTTAAGAGAATTCCACGATGATTGACGAATTAAATTAAATTTTATATTCCATGTAAAACTGAAGGTCCGTGACACACATCTTTAAAAGAAACCGAAATAAGAACCGAATCGATCGCATAATTTATCCTCGAATTATAACTGCAGTAAATGTGAGAAATGTAGTTTCGAAAAACACTTTTAAATTTAATATAATACTTTTATGATTGCTAGAGTTGCGCCTATGATGACTATAATTCAAAATATATTTGACACATGTACTTGAAAATTTAATGTATTATTTTTAAATTTGTAAACAAGTTTTTGGCGTTACTCTCGGAACTTATATTATAAATTCTTAGACGATTAGTCTAAGTAACTATTGCGAGTATCTAGAAGGAGTTTAAATTATATTAAAATTTTTAATTTAAACCATGCAAGTAAATAATGTGAGTGTTATATACAATGATGAATTAGATTAAATACTTTAATTAGTTTCAGAATTTTATTACATAGAAAAACTAAGCATCTTGAATCAATTTGAGGAATTCAAGCCATTTTACAAGACTAAAGTAAATTTATAGTAACTGAGAAGTCTCGCATCTGATATTAACAGAATACTACAACCGAATATGTTTTCCTCAAGGGAAAAGAAAGTTGGCACATAAGGCACACGAAATAAGAAAGGGATTTTCCATTTAAGAAAATGTGAGCGTCCAAAATCCCCCGTTCCCAAAATCGGGTAAGCGCTGCCGTTTCCATAAATGGAAAATCTCTCTCTCATTTCGTGCGGCTTATTTTCCAACTTTCTTTCCATTTAATTTAGAGAAAAATTCAAATTTTTATATTGGCTTCAACGTCTTTGTCCCCATAGATCCCCCTTCAGGAGGTTTGCTTCAATCATCAACAAATTTAATATAAATGTCCTAATATAGGTAACTAGAGATCTCCCATTGGATTAAATTTATACCAATTGCTGTATATTAAAAATTCGTAATGAAAAGATTCACCGGTTTATTTGGACCTCAGACCAAAAACTTTATTTATTCTGGAAACGTAGTAAAGATTGCAATATTTTTTTCAAGGTCTTGATTAGTTCTCTTCCTCATAATAGAAAAATAACTTTGGATAACTTCAGTCCTTGTCTTATCAAGATTCGTAATTTAATGGCACAATTAAAAAATTCTTCACCGTAGACTTTATCTGCATTTATATAAATGAAGATGAAGACGAAGCCAATGATCCCACACCGACGAAGTGATCCAAATATTACTAAGGAGGGAGAATCTGTAGAATCACTTTACTAACTAGTGCCGAAAAGATAGTGATAAATCATTATCATTTGCATAGTATCTAAATTCAAAGAATAACTTTTCGTTCTTGTCCAATGTGATAAACTTAGACAACGTGACATGCAAGTCTGCATTGGATCTTAACCTTTTATTAACCATAAATGGACAACAAACCGCTAGCTCAGTATATCCATACCCGTATTGCTTCATTCCATTGCGAGATTTGCGGACCTGTGTCAAAGAATTTGTTTACGTCGATGATGAGGCCGTATTGAGCTCCTTTAAATTCTCGTCTGCTAAAAATTCTAAAAATGCGGTAAAGAGGAAGAATAATACGATATATTGTCATAGCACGATAATCTGTAGTGCGTCTTTATTTCATGGACAAATGATCACACGAGAAATATCACAGACATCTGATCACACGTCAAATTATCACAATGATAAAATATCACATCGACAAAATACCACACATTTAAAAATGTCCCTGTGCAGCGATATGCATTTTTGCATTATTAGGAGTAAGCGGAGTTCTGACTGGTTAGGTTAGGTTAGTTTTAGGGCACGCATATGCTTTTAGGCATTATTAGGGGTAGGCAGAGTTCTGACTGGAGAGGTTATTTTTGTGACGTTGCCATTTTTCCGCTTCCCCCGCTTCACTATAAGAATTTTGACCTAAAATAATACTCGCGACAAAAACCAGGGTCAAATAGACTGGCGCCAAAACGGCGGCGACAAAAGACTAACATGAATTTCCGTGTGTAATGTTAACATTTGTATTTTTAATTCAATTTTTTATTGGGCTGGTTTCTTGTCGCAGTGATATTTTTGATTATGGTTATTTGTCCATGTGATATTTTGGCGTTTGATCAATTGTCGTGTGAGTAGTTGTCACGTGAAATAAAGACGGGGGAGCCCAATAAACAAACCAATGTTTGAAGAAAACGACGATCTCAGATAAATGATTAAGAAGTGTATAGTACCAGTACATCATTTGTTGGAAGGTTTTGTTATTCATTTTTGGAAAGGTTTGGTTCAGCTACTTGGACGAAACTCTTAAAACTTGCAGATGAACAACAATTTTGAACGGTGCCACTTAATTTCTTGAGAAGAGGAGCAGGATTTTTTCGAATATTGCTACTAGTTTGTATATGGTGTAAAAGATCCCATTAAAATTTCCAGTCGCCTTTTTCATGACGCTTGAATTATTAAGGAAATTATTGCATGCACATACTAATGATTTTCATCGATAGGAAAACCTCCTGATCCGAAACTTGTTTGTTTTAAAATATTTTGTATTGAAAAATATTTCTTTTGCGAAGTTTTCTGAAGTTACTTTATCTTCCTGTAGATAGGTTGACTCTAATCATTTGGGTTATAAAAATGTTTATTATTGACGATTTTGTTATAATTAGGTCTGACGTCAGGTCCGAAATATCTGGAAACGGTCTCAGGAGCACTCCAGGATACGTGCAAACCCCGTTTAATTCACCCTCGTCCTTGATGAATGTCCGTTCCATTCGGCGGCGAACAACCACAACAGGGTTGGCAGTTGGTATACGACAGCCACTGTAACGAACGAGTAGCACATATAACACGACGCGTCGCTCTTACTCCCAGGCGTTTTTATTTTCACTCGGCAAGATTGCTTCTAATCGATGCTTAAAAGGCCTTTGTGAGCCCGACGCGACGTCCACAAAAGACCCCGCCGATATCCGCGTTCGGCTCTTAAAAAACGCGTTATTACTCGTTCGCACACATTGCGTCGATTGAATGCATATGCGCGCACCCTGCTATACCCGGCCATTTACATGAACGCTCGCCGGCTATTGTGCGCATTATTGCATGCACATACTCGTGCAAGTGTGGTTTTACAAATTTTACGCCACTATCGCTAATTGCACGCTAGCCCAAAGAAAGTGAGCAGCTGAACTTGGATAACGGATGCTAGTGGCCTGCACTTTGCTCATGAATTTCCCCCAACTTTCCACAAATGCAATAACAATGGGAATTTCTCAGAACTTTGACACAATAAGAAAAAATGATAAAGGAAACAGTTTAGTCTGATATGTTGGGCAATGTTTGTATTTTTTCTATAAATTTTCGTTGATAATAATTCCACTACAAATTGTTTCCAATAAATGGGAATTCGAATATTTTCTCAAAGACTCTTATACTTTCTTTGATCCGACTGATTGCTATATTCAATCTTCCTCTCAGATGTCCATATGATCCATAAAATTTTTGGAGAATTCATTATTCATAAGATGAACATTGAATTATAGTAAAAGAGTTACAAATGGGAGCAATACTCATTTGGCCCATACATGCACACATTTATCTTTTCATTGGATTGGCCTGAAATTTGTTACTGGAACGTTCTCGGGTTCGCCGATTGCGAATCTCAACTTAGAATTTGAAAATTCATTATGGCGGATTCAAAATGACGAATTAAGAAGGGAAATATGATTTGACTATTCCGCTAAGGATTAAGACATCCACATGATACTCGATTATGTACGACACTTAATTTAATGTTGCTGCTTCTGAGTAATCTCGTCATAGTATTTTCTACTAATTCATAAAAGGTCAGAGACTTATAATAAATTTGATTCAACAAATCATTTACAGAAAACCTTTCGTTTTATTGGTCGCAAATTAACCAAGAATTCACTGCACGAGCATCCCAATTGCATCGATGCATGTTCAGATCCAAATATTCGAACATCACATTGACAATCCGAATCGTGTGTACCATGGAACCGGACTCGGGTGTACATCGGAGGTACATGTATATAGATGCATTCGATTTTGAACGTTTATAAAAGTATGCACAGGTCGCATCCGCATTTGCAACGCACATGGGAGGGAATTGTCTGCATCCCGATACGCACACTATTGGATTGGATTCGTATAGTAGTTGGCATTGTTTCGGAGATTCGGTACGGGCCACATGCTACATCGCTCCGGGTGAATTTCTATCGCAGGACATAACGGCGTTTCGCCGTTCTGGCTCGGGAAAAAGGGAGGCGTAATGTCCGTACTGCCTCCCTTACGAGTGCACGGTTGGGAATATTGCTCACGTGTGCTACTTTCGTCGGTGACGTAATGCCGGAGCTAGTGCATACCTTATTTAGTGTGCACGGTTAGATGAGAGCACCGCCCAGACTCTGAACCACGTGCAAAAACCTACGAATTTATGAAGTTTCCGGAATTAAAAGGAATTGCAGGAAAAAATTCCCTTCTGTTTCGAGCAATGTTTTGTATTCCGGGAGAGTAATTTTTCTTACCAAGTATAATACGGTAGACACTTTGGGAGAAAGAAGAAATAACTCTAGGTCATTGATTCAAATGCATTTGCTCAATAAATTATCTTGCAGATTGTGAAGTGACATTTTTTTTCTCCAATTTCCATTCCACAAAAGTGGAGAAAAACTGAAAGATACTTATCCTACTATTTTCAAGATCGCTCATCAAGATTCAGCGGACAAAATTGAATTTCAGGCATCAAGAACTTGTATATGGTACGTTGTATATTGGAAAGAAATGGAAAAAATTTGACAATATTTATTATCTCAAAATTTGTTGAGATAATTGGGCTGTTAGATTATTGGGATTCTATTCAAATTGAAACTATGGACAAAAATGATAACAATAATCGGCAAAAATTGTATTTTAAACTTGTGTCCTGTTGCTTCAGATAAAAAGGCAGTCAAATCATTTACCCCTAATAAAGTGTGGTATTGCTATAGGACGAAAATCGAAACATCTTAAAATAAGAATACCCATCGTTTAGTTCGTATTACATAATAATTTGGAAGATGTACAAATAAGAAATCAACGTACGAAAGTACTTACAAATACCACTTCAAGAGCAAACTTTTTGGTTTCTTCGTCCGTCTGAGTTCGTGCCCAACTTAGTACACCATTCCCGTAAATAATCCCTCGAACTTAACTCGCAACTCAGAACTACACATCCGGGGCTTGTATTTCATCTCTTGTGCCAAATTATTTTGTCTGGTTTTTACTCACTTCACTTCCCTTGAGAAGAGTCAATGTTTTGCCGCAGTTACAAGCTTTGGAAAGTTCTTCTGTTTCAGTCGTTTTTATCCCATTACAAGGAAACAATCTTTAGTAAAAATTGTCAAAATAGGCCAAAAAAATTCAGTGTCCACCATACGTAATAATATTTCTGTAGTCAGATTGACAGCATTTGTTTGAAAACATTGGTTAATTGAACTTGAGCAATAATCTAAATGACTTTTTCACATTCCTTAGTTCCATAAATGTTGCCGAGTAGTAAAGAGTTGTACTTGCCCATTTTGTCTTACATTAAAGCGCGTATTTTTACAGGTTTATAGTGGAAATCCTAAATTGCATAATAAATTGAACGTTATCTTTTACAAAGTTCATAAATACTAGCCTTAGAAAATATATCGAAGTTTTCCGTTTTAATTCAAAATCAGTTTTATAAAAAATAATTAAGACATCACTAACGTACACTTAAGAAGTATTTTGTTTAGTTATATGTACTGTTATATGTATTGTTATATGTACTGTAGACATATGTTTCTAAAATTGTGTTTAGAAAATTAATACCAGATTCGTTTCGACGAGGTCCTGCTACGCCATTGATGTATTAGTTCAATCCGATTCTTTTCTAATGAGGAATATGAAACATTTTTGTTATCAACGCGACCACCCACAATTTATAACAACATGAGCAACAAAACAGATAGTTACAAGAATGCTTCATGCTTTTAATACTGGTTAACTATGACATCTATTTATAGACTTCTGGAGTTTTGGCCTACTAATCTCTGGGTTCTATAGAATAATACACGGAAAAAATAAATAGTTGGCTTGACTATCTACATAGTAGGAGCTAACGCATCTACGTTTTTTAGTTTACTTAATTATATAAATAGTAGTAAAATTAACTAAAAACGGTGTATGTGTCTAATTTTATTATCTAGTTAGTAGTTTTAACAATTTCATTTTTTCCGTGTAAAGTACAATTTTTCAATCCGTTGTGTCGTCAGAAAAGAATGCTTTAAAATTAGTTTTTTATATTTCCTATGTAGGAAATTATTCCAAAAAGAAATGCGGTGTCTCTACCGGACTTTTAATACAGAACTGATAATCGCGAGATTTTGAATTTAGCTGAATTAGCACTAGCACAACTCAGAAAACAGTGCATTTAAATTCATGATTGGACTCATATGTATTTACTAAAACACTACTGATTCGGCCTGTTTGTTAGTACTGGTCGAATTATGAAAGTCAGTGGTAACACGTCAGTACTAAACGGGTGCTGTGACAGACGCTTTGTCAGTTCTGATTCAATGCTGAATATGAGTATTTTGTGCCAGTATTTTGCTAGATGTGATTTAAGGCAAACTCCCAGTTTTACTATCAATAAGAGGCAATAATCATTTATTGTCACAATATAGCACTGGTAAGAAGGATCGTAAACCGTAACAGTACTAACTTAAGCTTTCAATCAAGAATTAAAAATATTATGGCGTAATAAATATCGCGACAGTAATGACACACTCCGACAGTCAGACGATATTTCTTACCGATTACACTACTGTCAGACAGTATTGGGTTAGTACTGATTTTCTCCGTCATACGTTACTGTTTTAATACAGAATATAGTACTGTCAACATGCACGTGGTTTGTACTGGCATACTCCGATTTTTTTTTTCAATACTCTAGAACACATTCAGAGCAAATGAAGAAGTTAAAAAGGACATCATAACATTTGTATTTCGTAACAAATACAAAGCCTGGTAGCACGTTAAGTACAAATGCGGTAAAAACAAAGTTATAACTCATTCTTTGATGTTACGACTTGAGTTGCAGTATCGCCCGCGCCGCAATACACAATATACTATTACGCACTTGTATCGAAAAGTACTATCATTAACCACTCTAATATATATGTGACATCACTGACAAAGTTGACTTGACACTGTAAACTTAAGAATGTACTGTTGACGGAATATAATGAATTTGGATATCTAACTAGTGAACGATAGGATAAGGGGAATTACTCTGATTGATCTTACTCAACTTCTGCGGTTTGAAAGCAAACTTATCATGTATATGGTAGCATACACCAACTTTATTAATTATACCTAAAACTTTTTTCAAGATTTAGTAAAACTTCAAAATGTTCAAAATGTCAGAAAATTGTTCTTAAAAAATAGTGTAAAACAGCATCAGTTTTAATTGTTCCCAGCAATAAATGTTCACGTATCCCTCAACGGTGGTCCTAGAAGTTCCCGAGAAAGTGCACCGGGATTAAAATGAAATTCGGCTGTGCATAGAGCGGCCAAGAATGCTGAAAACCGCTCGTCAGCAAGTGAGACCGCGACTCTAGAGCCAAGCTTCTCACCGAGATTGGCGCAGCGTTTCATGAACGGTCCGGAGATTAAAAGATGCCTCGCCGACCGTAACGACGAGAGTACGAGACACGTACGTTTTCTACGCGTTGAATGCACCAACATATACGCAAGACCGAAGCGAGTCTAAATTTTCAGCGTAAGAAGTGCGCTGAAAGAGATCCGGAGAGAATGAATGAATCGCGGTACGAAATGAAAATGTGCCCGTGTTTTTTACAAGTTGCTGAGGTTTTGAAATCCGAGTCTTTTCTCTCGGGAAATGACTTTTCTTAAAGCGAAAAGTTCGTTACCAAATGGTCGTGTCATTTGGTAAATCTGGTAGGTTTTCGAATGTTATGGTGAATTTTTTAGTGTGCATAGTATACATTTTGAGGATCTCACGCCGCATTAACGTGCTATAGCTCTGGTGGCCAGGACTTTTATTCCAACGGTCCAGTTTTTATTACAAAATTCGATCGGGAATTCAAAATTTTGTCTGGATGAATTACGACTACGAAGTTCAGCCAGGGCTCTGTCTACAGAGTCTCAGGTCATCCGGGTCTTGCGCACTCGCTAGGGCCAATTATAGCCTGAAGGCCAAAAGGGCCGGACATAAAAAAAAATTGGGGATCTTTGATGCGAAAATTAATTTTGACCTTTGCGTTACGCACATAGAAGATCCTCAGAGCAG
Organism: Trichopria drosophilae; assembly: GCA_030407085.1. NCBI lineage: Eukaryota > Metazoa > Arthropoda > Insecta > Hymenoptera > Diapriidae > Trichopria > Trichopria drosophilae. Next base: position 192,526,973 of record CM059582.1, read on the forward strand.
TGAATGTTTTCTGTGCATTTGGAAGATAGTAAGTAGAAGATAGCAAATAGTTTTCTTTATACTATGCAATCCCACCAGAGTTCATGCTCAATCTACTTTTTTTAATGTACATTTACACTGTCAGGTGTACTGTCTTTCGTACACGAGGAAGAATATCGGTAGTGAATTTCAGGAGGTTTGCTACCGATTTCCATCTATGTTAGGAACACTTCTCATGATGCGGGGTTTGGTGGCATCAGAACCCCTGGATGGACATAATAATTGAGAAAGTGGTCAGGGTGACTGGAAAGAGTCCGGGAGTGCACCTTCAACGGGGTGTCTGTCGGTTCTACTGTTCGGGTGGAATCTCGCACCACCACAAAATTAGGAGTTTCTCTGGTGGAGAAAGCTCCAATGATAATGGTGTAAAAGGGGAGAAAGGATTGAGTGCAGAGAGGAGTAGTTGAGGGTCGGAGACGGGTACAAAGGCTAAAAGTGAAGTACACCTGGTCTACACGATTAGCCCATCAATACCAAATACTGTCAGGAGAAATATCCGGAGTAGAATTTTTAACCGGGTTCTTATCAGAATTCAACTAGGTCATTTTGGCTGGATTGGGGTCGGCCAGGATTTGCCGGGCTTTCCTGACCAGAGCCCGGGCAGCACCTCACATCTGACGAGGCCGGATTCCAGTCGGAGCCCGATTACAAATTTGGTCAGAATTATCCTCCATCTAATCCTGAGAATCAATATTTCAAATCCTATAGTAGACAGGCATTCAACATAAAATTTATTTCTTAGTATCAACAAAGTTTTATAATTTCATACTCACGTTTTAATTGTGGAAAATATGATGAATATATTTACAGTCACCTAGAACATTAATGTAATAAAGTAATGGACAAAGTGGTAAGAATGTATTATTCTCAACGTGAATGTGACATAAAATTTGAAATATATACATCATTATGAATGATGATTTATGAGTTTTTATGCATGTTTTGAAAAGTATGTAGAAATATTATACACATCTGCAGAAAACTCTAGAAAGTGGTATTCCTGATAATAACACCGGCCCACAAAAAAATAAAAGTGGTGTGTACTTTTAACCAGACGTACTAGTCTCTATGTATTTTGACGAGCTGAATCCGAATCTGAAATCCATTTAGCCCGCACACCCCCAAGTTTCGAGTAAATCGCAAAAAATGGCGAAAAATCGCGAAAGATCACATTAAAGTGTATGAGAAAATTCGGACTAAAAATTGCTGATCTTTACCTAGTGTATTTTTGGTATTATTATAACCTGAAATTAAATATGCAGGCCATTTGCTCGAAGTCTACACTTATTTCGAGTAAATCGCAAAAAATATCAAAACATTTCGTTAAATCACATTACTGTATTCGGGAAATTTTGAAAAATTTTCCTGAGTATGATCATGTATATATTTTTTCGTACATTAATGCTCCAAATATGAACCTTATGCCCATTTAGCCAAACATCCCGAAATTTCGATTATATTAAAAAAAATCATTTGATGAAAGAAGAGTTCGCTACATGAAAAACGCTACATAAGTAGAATATAAAAGGAATTGAATCAAAATTTGTTTTGAAATAATTTACATCCATATTTCTTGTTATTTGCAATTTTGTCAAATTGAACGCATTATTGACGGTGGCGTTTTCTTCCACGAAAATATTACTGAAAAATCGACCATATTTCATACTTGAGTATAGCAGCTCTATTGATGATATGCGTGTACTAACGCATCGATGACAGGTATGATGAACGGAACTGAACTGGGCAAGTATTAAATGTATATTATCTACAGAGGATTGAATAAAAAAAAATTACCATTACACCAAGAAAATCTTCACATAATTGTTCATTAAAAAGAGATTGCCTTCATAAAATTTCTTTCATGTTGATAAAAAAAAAGCAGCCAGTCAAGATTCCACTTTGGCGTATTTTAGTTCTAATATCATCTTCCAAGAAAATAATTGTTTTCCATTTTTGGAAATGTTATTGCGGTTTCCAAGTTAAATGTAGTGGCAGTTTATTTTCAATAAATCAATGAATTCTGTTATGGACAATTTAAAAGCGTATTTAATAACGATTTACGCACTTACTTTAATAACTAAATGAAGAAAATGCATTTAAGGAAAATCACAATTATTTACTTGGTGAAAGAAGTAATACAGTACTTTAGATATTTCACTTTGACGAGTATCAAACACAGTTTGATTCATAGAGATTTTCACTTTTCAAAAGAACGGTATCTAATTTTAACTAAATAAAAGTTGTTATGTTGAAATCTCTTCTAGAACATACGAGGAACGAGAAAGCAAAAACATTCCTGTATTTCCTTACCTCGGTAGAATTTTTCTCTATGCGGACTGCATGAGAGCATTTACATTCGCCCACCAGTAACATTCCTGTTTTACGATATTCTGCATTATACATTCGATACATAAACATGAGCCTAAAAACTGAAAACGTTGTAACCCCTTTTACAACTTGCTTCCCGTTGAAAGTACACAGTTTAAAAATTAAAATTGCACGTTCTGGTTTGGCTGCAAAAAAATGCAAATCACGTAAAAGTCTTTGAATTCGACGGAATATTTTTCCAGGTTATTTTTCTGCAGTTCGAACAGAAAAAACTCAAGAGAAAATTAATTTCTGCTTTCGTAAATGTTTGCTCCCAACGATGTTAATTTTTTTAAAACTGTCACGAACTCTCGTCCTTTTGCTACGTTAAACGTCGTTCGTATGTAGGTTAGTCGGTAGATACTTTTTATATTTTATCATTTTTATAAAATTAATTTATCGTAATATTTCCGTATGAAAGAGAGATATATGGAAAGTTCTATGATTTGATTCATTTTGATTTTTATATAAATTATATTTTAGTTAAATCTTGTTTATCTTAGTATATCTTGTATATCTTATATACTTATATATTTTTTTATTAATTATATATTAGTATATCTTAGTATAGTATATCTTGCTTATGTACTGTCAAATGTAGGACTCGAAAGAGTTGAAAAAAAATAATTTCATATCTTAAATGTTCAAAATGTTCTACCAAAATTTCAAAAGTAAACAAAATCCATTTTCTAAAATTTCACGATGTCCTCATCAAGAAACTAATTTTGAAATACCTTAAAAAACTAGATTAAAAATGTTCACTCCTGGATTTTTAAGATAAGTCATAGGAAATTTTAAGATGTATATCAAACGTTTATATTGATGGATCCAATATAGCGGACGATATTAATAACTTATTAGTATGATAATACTAAAATCGATTATGATGAATAAAAAATCGTATTTTAATAATTCAAAAAGATGGATTCAATATGCAGAATAATTTTCAACTAATTATGAAAATGACGGGTTTCTCTTTGGATAGTTGCTGAAAAAACAATTCGAGATATTTGGAAATGATCATATGATGATCATAAGAAGTCATATAACCGACAATAAACGAAAGCTAATGGAGTGAGAATGTTCAAAGATGAAAAGAGAGAAGTTTGGAAATGAAAGAGAAAGTATCATTGTTTAAAAGGAATTCTTGAAATGTTTTAAATACTATTTTGAATGTGTATAATTAAATTATATTATATAAATTCCTTTAAATTCAATCATGTAAAAAACAGGGCTTTAATCATTTGATTTATTCAATAATAAATTGTATATTAATCTTAAAACAATTTGTTGTTATTCTGATCTCCTCACAGCTTTATAATATTAATAATAATAATTTAATATTCCACCTCTATATTTAACGTATGATTATTCTCGACACTAACTATACCAAAATTAAATTAAATATAGAAAAGAATGAAAAATACCAGATGGGAATAACAATACAATAATGTTAATAAATACACACAAAACCCTGGAAACACGAATTCTTGTTTATTCTTGATTCCTCAAAATTTCATATATTTGTCAGTTTTTTAAAGATGGTTCCTTTTCATGAAGAAAATTTCGAATATCATAACTGCTATCTGATCACCTTTGGATTATATTTGTACAGAAAAGAAAATATTATAATGCAAATGTCTCGTTAAAATTGAAAGTTTCAATATTTAAAAAAAAGGAAGAATTTCCAAACATATGACATGAATATTTTCTTCATAGACATAGTAAAAATTAATTTTAAAATAACTTCATGTTAAAAATTGATCGCGTTTCATTTCATACCGACCTCGTGAGAATTTATTTTAATTCAAGCGAACCTGATACTGATCTGCTCTCAGCTTGTACAGACCAAATGGAAATTAATTATGATTTAATTAAACGCGATATTGATCGAATTTCGTCTGCAATGGATCGAATTTGATACAATTATAATACCGACCTAGTCATGTACTCGGAGGAAGGTATTGTGCCAATTATAGTAAAAATTATTCAAGAATCTTAGATATTATTGGGATTTTAATTCTTCTTTTCAGTAGAAATATTTTAAAAAATCGAAATTTGGTAGTCGTACGATAAATTTTATTTAAATTTGATTAATTTAGAATTTTCTTTAATTTTCTTTTGTACTATCAACATGTCAATGTTGTATTATATTACAAAATATATAATAATGTAACGAAAATATTGGTACCTCAATATTGATTTTATATTAATTAATTATTAATACCTTAGAATTTTTAAAAATAAAAAAAAAACGATAAAATAATTCTGAAATGAAATGATCATTTTCCTTTATGTTCTCAGATTCTTTATAAACTCTTCTTATTAAACCAGACGAAAGTATGACCTCAGAAGGGAAAACGCATGAAAAATTGATTAGACGTTAAATCATTAGTAACTTGATTTACACTTTTAACAGGTCTACCTAGAAACTTTTTTTTATGAAAATGTAGTCCAATCGATACCCTACTTTCGGATCGGATTTAATTTTATCAAAAGATAGTGTAATACGCAACCCGGATTTCAAAATATCGCCTTATCAATGTCGTCATTTTCAACAAATGTTTCATTTGTCAGTTCTAAAACTTTTTAAAAATATACAATCAATACCAATTTTTAAAGGAGGATTTTTCACATCCCTGATCAAGAATCACTTTGCAAAGTTTTAGAATTCAAAATGGCGGGTCCAATATGGCCGGTAAAAAGTTTGAAATTTTTGTCAATTTTCGTACAAATATGTTACTGGGAATTTTTTAGATTCTTGATCATAAATTCGTTATCGAATTTTCGAAATTCTAAATGGCGAATCCAATATGGCGGTCAACCTTTTTTAACTTTTATCAATTTTTGTACAAATCTGTATCGGGGGGGGGGGGGGGGGTTGAGGTTCATAATTATAAATCCGTTGTCAGATTTTTAAAATTTTAAATGGCGATTCCAATATGGCAGTTCAAACAGTGTAGTTATTCGTCTGAGTCTTACTTAGACTACGAGTCCGTCGTTAGGTTCCTAGGATTCAACATTTGAGATTTACATGGATAGATTCGAAAAATTATGTACGGATGTTTCTCAGACTTATTTCTTAGTAGAATGTGGATCACATACATTTTTTTCGTATATCGTTTTTAAACGTATATAATACATTCCAGAATAAGGTAATCTTTATTGGGGCAGTTAAATAGTTAGAACCAGGAGAATTGTTGCAGTAAAAGTAACTTTGCTGATGAAAATGATGTTTGTATGTAAAGAAAAATGCATCCGGTAATCAAGACAGCAATGTTTTGACATAATAACAAACAATATTTCAACATAATAACGACAGTTTATTATTTTGAAAATTAAAATATTGCACTTTATATTGTATTTGCTTGCTATTGATGATATATTACCCATTTTTTAGTAGTAACAGGATGCCATTGTATCATTTTTTTTGTTTTTTCGGCTGTAATATATTTAGAGATATCAAAGATATCTTTAGGACACTTAGAAATTCAAACTTCATTCTTCTTATATCTCCATAACGATAAGAAAAGAAAAATTTACATACGATTATAGGCAGAGGAGATTCCTTTATTCACTTTTGAAAGCTTCTTATGAAAGCTATATTGACACAGCGATTAACAAGTGGATCTTAAATCTACATTTTAAAAGTATACGAACCCTTATTTTATAACTATTTTTGAACATTATGAATTTTGCATTGTGAGTTTATTAAACGAGTACATTAAATAGAGAGTAAGAATACAACGAAACAGTATCACCGAAATATAGTAAAGAAACAAATATTTCTTCGTCATTCAGATTAGAAGTTTCGTTGCCAAAAACTCTCTTAATCTAATACAATGTTACAAAGAAATAATATTTGCAATATTGCATTTTTCGCTGAGAATGCTAAAAAATATTTTTTTTATTTCTGTACAAATTTACACGTATTCTAGAAGTAATTTTGTGCGCTATGAGAGGTTGTGTGTTCAAGTATCATGGTCGAGTACAGCGTAAACAATTTTGAGTGTTTAAAATTTTTATAAACAGATTTAATTTCAGCGTTCAAAAATATACCAGAAAATTATTTTGCATTTTTTTAATCATTTTTCACTATTGATAGCATTATCAGAGTAATTATGTATAGGTGGTCGCTACATTCCAAAGGAAAACTGCCAGAATAAGTGCATGGTGGATGACCAGCTTCCAGAAAAAAATGACCAATAACAAGACAGGGCTAATAACTCCTGAGGAATATATTTTCTTGTCATCCATTCTTTACTTCCTCGGCTGTAGACTCTCTTTGAACAAACCTTAAAATTAAATCCAAGATTGGATTAAAAAAAAGGATCCAAAGACAACGCTGAAAGTCACCACTGAAGCGTGAGGAGGGGGGGGGGGTGGTGGTTTAGACATCCAAATTCAATTATTCAATTTAAAGAAGTCACATGAGAATAATGTTTCAATTGTGGTTTATTAACGGTTTACTAAGAAAATTGGTGGGTATAAAAGTGAGAATATTTGCGATTTGAAAGCAGCGATCAATTACACAGACCGCAAAAATAAGCATGCTGATCACTCATTTCACAGTCAACCTCCAATAACCATAAAATAGTATTTTTCGATACTAGTGCGTAAAATCGAATTCTTACGCACGCGTGTCGAACGATATTTTTCGATATACTATGCGTAAAATTTGTGCGCCGTTTTTTGTGGGTTAAATATGATGTTACGCACGTGTGATGACCGCGGCGCACAGAGCCCCGGTCAGCAGTAGTGCGTGAAATCGTATTTTACGCACTAAAAACGGTGCGTAAAATCAAATTTTACGCATAGTATATCTAAAAGATATTTTTAGATAGACTTAACCTCAAAAAACTCGAATATGACTTCTACAATGTTAAGGTCAAACAGAACTTCATTAATAAATGCAAAAACGCACTTGTGTCAGTCTGTCCTCATATTTAGATTCTAAGGAAAAGTGGACACAAAAGTAGACTGAAGGCGAATCTAAAGATATTTGTACTTCTGTGGAACATTTGATAATACTTGCAGTTATCTCAAAGTGAAGTCATATTCCTCATTTTTGAAGCCGGGAACACTTACAAAACCCGAATTTCAAAAATCCGAAACATTGAAAAATCGACATTTGATATGCTGACATTGTTGTTTTCATGAATATTACAGCTTTATGACTCTTGACAGTCATCGTTTTTTCAGTGTCGGCTTTTTAAATGTGGATTTATCAGTGATTTTTGAAAATCGGGTTTTTGAGGTGTTCCCTTGAAGCTTATCACTCAAAAATCTATTCAACAGATTTTTGGGATCTTGTCTTGAACGAGTGGGAAACCCTCAATTTTTAAAATAGTTTCGTTTTCCATGAGTTACAATACATAGGAATAATATGGTAGCAATAAGATAGTGTATTACTTTTTAAGACTTTCTTGCTATACAAATATCATTTCTCATGCTCGAAACACAAAATGTCATTTTGCGCGCCATATTGTGGAATCAAAACGTGCCCTTTCTTTCCTTAATGATCAAAATAAATATATCCGGGTACAAAATAAGTTTCTCACACTCGGGGCGCAAAATGCTACTTTGCTTCTATATTGCAGGAGCAAAACCGAACATCCTCTCTAGGGAACAAAGTGTATACATCCGATAGCAAAATAAATTTCTCGCATTCTGAGCGCAAAATATTATTTTGCTCCTAAGAAATAATATGTGCAACAAGAGAGAACAGGTGTTTACAGACTCATTCGAAATGACATCCTCGCTATGCTCGGGCGCCAAACTCTCACTCGTTGGCAAATACCTATTTTGCTCCCTAGTTACACAATCTACTATTCTCGCAGTGTGAGCACAAAATGGCAAGCTCTCGTATAAAAAAATAGTATGTGCAACAAAGGAAAATAGGTGTTCAGACGCATGCAATCTCGCCCTTGTCGGCACTATTTTGCTCCCTTTACTCCAAGGTTTGTTGAGATTCGCTGTGAAATGAATAGGGAAGCCTTAATTTTCTATCAACGTGTTCAGCGAATGAAAACACATAGGAATGATGTGCTGCTGTTTCCAGATCACCATACTTTCTTTTTTCTGGGCCTATGTTGTACTGATGTATTCCCTACGGAGGATATGGCTTTAATTCTGGAATTAGGTCACTGAGATTTTAATTAGTAGTTCCAGCAGGATAATAGAGTACTCTTGTAAATTAGACATTTTGAAAATTATCACATTGGTTCGTACATTCTTTAACAAATTCTACTATCCATCAACTTTCGATTTTCGAAATTAAACCGATTTTACGTGAAAAAATGAATGACATGGAAATAAAAACAAAAAGTGCTTCAGAATTAACTGGAATCATGGAAAATTTTCGAAATCTCTGATTGCGTTTCCGATATCAAATTTTCAGAATAGAGGCTGCTTCTCACGAGGTTAATAGGGCGCAAATTAAGGAGGATGTATGATTTTCCGCGCAACCTTATTCGAACGAACGACCCCGGCTAATTATATTGTAAAGTCAATAAACGCCGAGATGCGCGAATATTCTCCAATTCCGAGTTCCATTCAATCCTGCGCGAAATTTTATAATTCTGATTTGCGCAAACATTTGTTAAAAAAGCAATTAATTCTTTTTTTTTCGAAATGCAGCTGGATTTGCAGTGGGTATGTAACATGGTGGGTACACGCATACGTAAATACAGAATTGTGCCACTCGAGATTGGCGATGGTAGGTACGAGTTTACGCTTGTAATGGTGCATAGAGATGCAGATAGACGCCGGTGCAATCCGCAGAAGAGTATAACGAGCTCCAACTCGAACTCGAGTCTCGGGTCGATGGCTGACGGTTTCGCCTTGCACTCTCGAACGATCCTCCTTCTCTTCTCTTCTCTCCCTCTTGGTCTCTGTCATTCACTCTCTCTCGTTCTCTATCTCTTTCCTGTCACTCTTGTCTACCCATACCCGGGTAACTTCCGACCTACCCATCGTCCCCCCAACGCCCTCTTCGTACAGCCCAGTGCTCCCGTCCTTTCACCCGACTACAATCATCCTACTCAGCCAACGTCGGCTTATCAGCTTCCCAATAGCCTGTAAAACGCACGCGGGTTCTCGGCGATGTTTCAATTTGCATGGACTCGCTGGAAAAATGCTCCTAGGTTAGGGACCATCGATTTCCCGAGACGGACACTTCCATCCTAGAATCTCTTCGATTGCCTGGCCGAACGGTACCTTTCTTTCATTAAAGGAACCATTTCGACGGTCGTTAACCGCGGATTATAGAAGTGTCTTTAATCCTTTTCTTTTTCATTTAGATAGATGGACCTACCAAGTCTATTAGGAGTTGGGAGTTCCAAGATCAGTTCAGGGAGAATTTTTTTATTTATTGCTGAAAATTTGTGCTCATTGGAGAAATTTTTGTTAACCCATTAACGTCCAAGAGGACACAAATTTCAACAAGATTTTCGGAATATTTCTTGACATTAAAAACAAATTCAACAAATTTTAGATAAAACGTTTTCGACGTAGAATTGATCGATCTTTCCGAATCTGCTGTTCAAAAATTAATCGAGTCCAAAAAAGTTATGCATGGTTTTTCACAAAAAAATCAGATTTGTTCACTGACAAACTTTTTCCCTATGTTTTGCAAAGTCAGAAATTTTTTATTTGGTAACGATAGACTTTCGCAAAAAATGTGACGGAACCAAAAGGTCTTAGAATCGATCAAAAAAAAACCTCGAAATTTTTTCACAATTTTTCTATGACTCGTCATATTTTTTTAAAATTTTACGATTTTGAAAATGAAGAAAAGTGTTTTAAAAATTATGAAAAAATTAGAGCGTATTCTTTGATCAATTCTAAGAACTTTTTGTCCAGTGACATTTTTCCGAAAGCCTATCATTTTCGAATAAAAATTCAGGAGCTTTTCGCCGTTCTTTTCGTGTTTGAGCCGCTATTTTGACAGTTTCTAACTTTATTTTCAAAACGCTATTACGTACATGTCAAAGTTAAAAGTTCAAGGACGGGATATTTTCACCGATTAGTGATGTCCCTAACTGTTTCCAATGTGAAAATGCCGATTACAAAATATTTCTCAAATCTGATTTTTTTGTGTGAAAAACCAACCATAACTTTTTTGGATTGGGCTCGATTGATTTTTTAACAGCAGATTCGGAAAGATCGGTCAATTCTACGTCGAAAATATTTCGTCTAAAATTTTTTGAATTGGTTTGTAATGTTAAGAAATATTCCGAAAATCTTGGTCAAATTTGTGTCCTCTTAGGTGTTAATGAGTTAAGGGGATGAACCACTATAACGAATAAATAAAGTACATCTAACTTATAGAATTTTTTTGGGGTTAATGATAAGGATATTACAAAATTTGATAATCAGGTTTTGATATTACTGGTATTAGGTACAAAACGTTATTTTTTCAATTAATTCTATGACAAAATTGTAGCTCTGCAGGGATTGACCGATGGCATCTTTTTTCAGAAGGTTCCATGGAAGGGAGAATGTCTAGCATCCTTAATTTTTGATTTGGAATGAACATCCAAAAATGTCTAGTTTCTGTATATAAACAGCCATCAACATATGTAGGATTGCTTGGGTATATTGCATTTTCGCTAAATGATGCGTGTTTAAAAAAATAACTTAACATTTTGAAACAGAAAAAGGTCAGAAAATTTTGATCCTGTTATGTGTCTCTTCATCTCAAAAAAGTGGTTTCGAGAAAAACGCATGTAAAGGTTCCTAAGGGGCCTCGCAACAAAATGGAGAATTCAGTATATTATTTTTAACCCTTAGTTCCGACGACTATTCCTCCTACCCCTGGGTCAAATACGTCCTGCCGTTTGAAAATGCTTAAGTTGTGCAATTTACAAAGTACAATTTGAATTTTCTCTGGATCGAAAATGACCCATGTGTTCGGATTAAGGGTTAAGATCCTGAAGCATCTTTAAGCGAAAACAATTTTACAAATTTCAATATCTCATAATCGTTAAAAAACTCTAAAAACACGAAAAATGATGTTTCAAAAGAGGGGGAGAAGGCGAAGAATAGGGGTGAGGACGAAGATAAGGGGAGGAGTCGAAAATCATAAATGGCAACGTCGGTTGAGTAGGGGCTTCTTTTCAAGGTCTTTTCAAGATGAATACAAAACACAAGTCATAGATGGCGCTGTAATCGCTTTTTTGAGGTATTATTGGACTATTAAAATTTGTAATTTAAAATCTTCGGAATATCGAAAAATGGGTGCAACTCAAAAACCCGACATTGAATAACCAAACATTTAAAAAAACAGAAAATCAAAAAACAGAGATTCAAAATCCAGACGTTTCAAAATGTACATGTTCTGAAAATGTAATTAATGATTTACTTCTAAATTAATCGCTTGATCAAAGATTTTTTACCTTGAAATAAAATTTCCAATGAGACCTCAAGGACGGCGACCCGAGATCATTTTTTTATGTAGTGAACGCACCAATCGGAGGTGTCTGTATTTTTAAATGTCGGGTTTTGGGATATCTGTTTTTTTAAATGTCTGGTTTTTTAATGTCGGGTTTTTAAAGTGTCTGTTTTGTGATTTATCGGGTTTTTGAGATGCACCCCAAAAAATGTATTAACTTTGAACACACCTGAAAAATGTTTTAAAAAAAGCATCTGCAACCCCTCGTAAAATATAGCTTATTTCTACTGAAGTCCCATTTTTGTCGTAGTCACTTTTATTTAGGTTCCGTTAAAATACACTGAGTGAGCTTTTATTTATTATTCGTGAAAAACTGAATAATTTCAAACATTTCAGCATATATGTGGGCGTCCGTGGTTTCTTTGTGTATTATAGCAACTTATCGCATTTCCTGAGCATTTTGTGCAGTCCAGTTGTTTCTTTGCTCATTGTACCTGATGTTCAACCTAGCGAAATACGAGGATATTCCTCTGTCGAATTAAATTTTGGCCACACATTTGCTGGAATAGCGACAGAGTTAAAATGAGCTTTGCTTCCAACTATCACGCATGAAGAAACCGTAAAACAACTGAGATAAGCAAAACTCAACTAATATAAAAATTATATGAAACAGTTAGGATTGCAATACTTGATATGAAAAGAATCATAAATATTACTCACGAAGCCTCGTAGAAACAAAATAATGATCTGTCAAACAAACGAAGAACTGTCAAACAGTTCACTAGTTGTAGAGTATAGTAGCATAAGGAGAAATCGTTTATTAATTTCGGTTAAATATAAAATAATGTAGTAAAGTATCTCATCGACTGAACATCGATTTGCTTTGAGGAAGCAAAATTGCATTTGTGTTGTTGCAAATTGCTGATGATGTACTGTACTAGCAGCAACTAGGTCATGTAAAATGCAGATATATGAATATCAAATAGTAAGCATTGTTTAATGAAATGTACATGATTTATTTAGTAGAACATATAGATTATTACTCTCTATGAATATTGGAATTAAGAATGATGTCGATAATGACAGAAAATGATTAAATAATGGTTAGGTATGTGGAGTGTGGACCTTGAATATTTAGTGATTTATGACGTTAAAAAATTGTATTTCTTGATGGAAGACATTAAAATAATACATGATTATCACACATTTTTTCATAATTAACTATTCAACTAATATAATCCGACTATTCTGCAAAACTGCAATTTTTATTATGGAAAAAAATAAAACGCTTTTAAATAATTTCCAAATATAATTATAAAGTAAACCCAATTTACTTAAGGCAATTAAATATAAGTTTTACTGAACCCTACTACATATTTTCTTCGCGAAAGTAGACGGGTTATTAATTCTCTTACTGCATTAACTAAAAATCCTGTCAACATTTCTGGAGTGAAAATGAAGTTGATTAATCGAATAATCTTCCATTATGAGCAAGTCAATTCTCACTAGATAGATATTTGTTAAAATGTAAATGGGGATGAATTATGTACTTCTTCTAAAATATTACGTAATAGCGAATGCACGTTTTCACCATTCTTATAAACGGCGTGTAATAGAAATTAATATTACTATCGATCTGGCATGTAAAACTGCTAGATAAATTAAATATAATTTAGGAAATGTCATTTAGTGGCTCATAAATGTGTGTAACTTACAAACTTACTCGAAAATAAATAAATGTCATCTGAATAGCAGGACTAGCATGAACTTAGTTCACTTGGTACAACCGTTAGGTACACTAACAAAACTAGATTGCCTGTGGTAATAGCAACTAAAGTGTTTAGATCTAGCAACCTCAATTCTGGTTCTGCTGTATATTTTTCTTTAGTAGAGCATGTAATAAAAAAGGATTTGAACAATTTGAAATCGACGTGTAGGCTATTAAAAACGGCAGAATGGGACTTAGTTTCCCGAACAAAATGATCTGCAACTTAAACGTTAAATCCTAACTAAATATGAACCAAGTTGATAGTAAGAAATGTTATTAACAGTAATTGTAAGTAACGCAAAAGTCTTTAACTATATGAAATTTAGTATAACATTAACTATTTTAGTAACAGCATGCATTTAAATTCGCCTAATCAGGACATCGCTAATGGTCTTGCTTATTAAACTTGATTGTATATATCGAATTACATAAATAATATTAATATTTACATGAAATTAAGAGATGTATTACATTATTTAGCCTTTAAGGTAGTATTGTTTAATCAATATATTACAATATATCAGTTTTCAACGTGCTTTTTATGCCGTCATAGTGATTAAACTACTATGGAACTATGATAAAAGAATAGTGTTTGTTCCTGTTGTTGGGTAAGATACGCTATCCAACGAGTACAGAAAATAAATTCTTTGCCCCACGTTGGGTGCCAATTGTTAAAATGGTTACTATGTACTTAAGTAACATACATTCACAGGAATGTGTATAGTATCCAAACCCAATTTTTATAGTAACATTAACTGCATTTATAGTGTCACTCATTAGTGTAGTGGAGTAGACATTTTTAAGCATAACTGTTAGTAGGAAAAAGACATTTCGAATGATTTTTATATTTAACATGAATACATTGTTCGTCAGTTTTAATAGATGTATAATGTTCATCATCATCCTCATTATCATCATCTTCATCATCATCATACTCATTATCCTCCTCATTGTCGTTATCATCATCATCATCATCATCATCATCATCATCATCATCATCATCATCATCATCATCATCATCATCATCATCATCATCATCATCATCATCATCATCATCATCATCATCATCACCATCATCATCAGCAGCCTCAATATCAATCTCATTGTCGTTATCGTCATCATAATCATTATCATCATCATCATCATCATCAGTGTTTTTGGTATTGCTTTCATGTCACGTTTTCATCATGTGAAGAACTCCGGGCAACAAACGATCAACTCATTTTTCACTTGACTGTTCATTTAAATTTTCCAATAATTTGGAGCAACAGGAGAAAATGCAAAACCGTTCCGTGCAAACACACTTCTAATTGTTTGATGAGGAAGTTGATATCTTTGTCCCGAACCGAGACACATTACTATATCGCGGAGACACCGCCATCTTTATCAGCACAGAACTTACGTAATATACTACAATAGTTTTAAAGATTAAACAACAAAAGTGGTCCAGAAATGTGTGCTTTTTCTAAAGATTACGAAAACATTTATTTCAACAGAATTTTCGAACACGTGCATTTACGAATTCATAATGTTCTACAACATCGCTACGAAACGAGACGATTTCGCGATGATATTTCAATATGCTTGAACTCGTTGAAAAATGCACGGTAGCCGATCTCGAGGTGGATGCCTGGCTCTCTGAAATTCCTTCGCTTGTTGAGTATTAATCCCCGTAATAACGCTCCAGCGAACAATGTTCTGGAACATTTCGTAACGGGCATGGATGATCGTATTGACGTATAGCCGTCGTGTCACATTCAGGTCATATTTGGGTCAAAATGTCACAGATTGGTTTTGCTCTTTCGGCAATAAAAAAAATCAATATATCGTGCACTGACCCCGTCGGGCTTTATTTTCTTCTTGCAGCCTTCTGAGTTTGATTGAAATGTCAAACGTATAAATAACCACATAAAATATATGAAACATTTAGGACTCTACCAGAAATAAAAACAGACATATATATCAGTAGAAAGATATTGATTTCTAATTCGAACAGTTTCCAATACTTGAAACAGAATAAGACTTCAAATTATTATATCCCAAACTTTATATCATTTGAAGCTGTGCAAATCAATTCAAAATTGAAAGTTAGCTTCAAATAAGTAATTTTTGCCGACATGTCCATTTAGCATAATATTTTTTGAGCTCATGAAACATGCGTGCAAAAGTACTAGTTTAAGCAATATTTCTAATAAGTATACAAATATTTTTATTTATTGAAATAATCAATTCCGAATTGAACCCATCCAGTAAGAGTCTCTGAAGTTAGCAGTCATTAATGATCTTGTAGCATTTTGGACCGCGCTATGGTCAGAATTCAATCAGGCTGCTCTTTTTTTTAGGGTTCGAACTAATTTAAGATAAGAATTTAACAGAGCTTAGCATACTTCCCACAATGGGACCTTACAAGACTCAGCGGGCTGAATCTGAACAGGAACATTAATTCTCCACCGGGCATTTACCAAACTGTGGCTTCAATCCAGAGGTCTCCTACTTATACACGAGGCCCAAAAGATCTACCAGAAGAACTTTCTTACTGCAACTTAAGGTTGCATTTTCTTAGAAACCTACACAGTAGCGATCATGCCCTACTGGTAGGTTGCACAATGATAAATTGTCTAATGATAGATTGTAAACTTAAAGATAAATTATAATTAAATTGTTTTAATCTGCGGGTCTATCGCTTTCTTTGATCGCTGTAAAGGGACCGTTTTCATCTTGATAATATAGGCCCTCAAAAGAAAACGTGGGTTGAACTAGGAACTAGACCTCATGAGTCCGATGTATTTTCTCCCGCTGAAGTTGATTCTGCAATGAAAAATACAGGTTTCTCCTCTCGTTATCGATAAAACCTCACAAACTCTAATAAAACATATTTTTATAGCAAAAAAGGATTGAAAAAAAAAGAATATGACTTATCTGATATTGAGATCACAGTACTTCTACATATTTTGATCGGTTGGATCAACAAATCTGCTGTAAAAAATAGAAGCCGCCCAGTAAATGTCGGAGACAATTTCAGAAAACTGTAACAACTGCTGAATGCTGAATATCAAACTTAGGTTAATGAAACAATTTATTAAAGCACTTGAAAAAGAAGGTCCCTGCTTTAAATACTTGGAAAACGTCTTTACAAATGTAACTACAGTTAAATTTAAGGCAGGTATCTTGGATGAACCTCAAATTCACAAAATATATAAGATAAATGATGCAGAGAATGCAGTTCAATTGAGTTTTAACCCTTAAAGGGGCGGCATTTGAGATTGTTGAAAAGCTTGATTTCTCCATAGAAAAGGGGGTTGGGTCCCCCAAGTTATGACCAAACTAAGGTCAAATATCGGCCAGTTGGAGCATGACGCATATGGCGTCATGCCGGGCCTTAACGTTCGGACGCATGTTAAAAATTTCAGTCTTAGAAAAAACTCATTGTAAGTTAATCCAGGCACCAATCTTATTTTTTTTCTGATCAAATTGATCGAATATTATAATTTCTACTAATATCTGTTACTCCATTAACAATTTTCACCCCTCTAGAGGGGTTGAAAATTTGCTGCAGTGGAACAAACGATTCCAATGCTCGTTGAATTATATTGGATCAGATATTTCAAATTATATAATTTTGACTTGATATTCATAATCAGCGACCTCAAAAACCATAAAACTGACCGATTTTGCCAATAAAAGATCATGACGCCATATGGCGTCATACCGGCCCTCTAAAGGTTAAAGATGTAGCAACAAAAATTGTTGGAAAATAACAAAGATAAAATCTATAAGAACATCATAGAAGAAATTATAGAAAACTTCAGAAATTTAGATTGCTTAATTCATCTAAACATTCTTTTTGTGAACAGAACATTTCTAAAATATTCTGTTTCTTTTACAAGACCTTATTATTTTATAATTTTTATTGTTTAAATCTTCGCTTCTACCTTATCATTTTCGCTGAAATCCGTATACTGATTTGGTATTTCAGGTGCTTCATCGGAAGAGCATGCTTCCTTTACTGACTTAGCTAGAATATCTGCGTTTTCGTTACCGACCATTCGAATGTGTGATGGAATCTAGAATAAGTGAATCTCTCTATCTGCGTTGTCTTGTTTGTGTAAAATACATATATTTTTAATTTCTATCAGACATGGGTTGGTTTCGATTCTGATTTTTTAAGAGACTTAGGAAATCCGGGAATATACAAAAATGATGTTGCGGATGAAAAAAAAGGTGATCCATAGCTACTTCTGATACATGATTCAATGCTATAAGCTCAGCGGTGTAAATAGATTCATTTACATTTACATTCCTTGTAGTTTGAATGTCGTTTTCAATGCTGAAATATACTGCTCCAACAAATTTCGTTCCAGAAATTTAACTTCCATCAGTGTAAAGTGAGATTAAATTATTTTGGTTCAGCGCGTCTTTGATCATGTCCCATTTGCAGATTTTCAATTTTTTGCCTAATTCAGTATTTACTGGCATTGTAGTCGTAATTATTTGGCATTCGTAATCATATAACGCATAATGAGTTTTGCTCACAAGATGTCGATTAGCTGTGTTCTTGATCGAGCTTATACATTCCTTCAATACGTATTTTTGTTTATTTTTTTCAAAATTTCGTTATAAACGTTTTGAACTATTTTGTATATAGATCTGCGGATTTTCATTCGACATGGTTTTAATAATATACAATTTTCCTAGAAACGTTTTTCATTGCTCTATTAGCAGAAGTTTGGACTCAGCAAGTATGATATTGGGGTGCACCTGAAAAACTCGACAAATCACAAAACAGACACTTCAAAAACACGACATTAAAAAACGAGACACTTCAAAATGTACATATTCTAAACATGTAATTAATGACCGAATTCTAAGTAAGCTTAATAAATAATCAGAGGTTAAACTGATTGGAGCTTCAAGTGACCTATAAAATTAATCCCTTGGTCAAACATTTTTGGCCTTGAAATGTTCTTGCAGTGAGACCTCATGGACGGCGATCCAGTATCATTTTTTTATGTAGTGTGGTTTTTGAATGTCTGTATTTTGAAATGTCTCATTTTTTAATGTCGGGTTTTTGAAGTGCCTGTTTTGTGATTTGTCGGGGTTTTGAGGTGCACCCAGATATTGGTGGATATGCTAATTCCAAAAGCCCATTGCAATTTTTAGTGCCGATGAGCAAATTCTGATCGAGTAAATCCAACCGGATCCCATCCCGAACCTTGATTCTCTTCGTAACAGGGGTAATTGTTAAGTCGAATACGATTTGAACTCATAAAGAATGCGTCTAAATTCTAAATACGATAATAAATCTGTGGTGCTGGTATAACTATCTATTTACAATATTCCATGTATGAGACTATATCGACAGTCCGCAATTTTAAAAGTTTCAGTTTCTCCAAAAAACACTAAAGAACTCAAACTATTGAAGTGTTATTTCTACTTATTTACTCTACCTTCTCTTATATCCTTTCATCTTTTCCTTATGCGTTTATCAGTCTTTATCTCGTGTCTCCTGTTTCCATACAGTGCATTACGGTTATAACAGGAATAAAGCAGCAGTATCAATGTCGAAATAAAAAGTAATGCATATATAAAAACAAAAACTATAAAAATTAATGCAGCTTACCTCCTCGCAGTTTCTAAATTCAACATTTGCATATTTCGCGAAAAGGAGAGCCAATGCAGTATTTCCCGAACGGTACTTCCAGGATGCGATAAGACCTTGAAATTGCTCTTTATGCAAACAAACGTTTTCCGCCTCGCTTTAAAAGGGGCGAAAATGATGCCCTGAATTTCTTACCGAGCCGTTCGTGCGAACTCTCACCACGGTGTGCATACGGTTATCGAGGTCGTAGTCCATGGGAAATGGTCGCGAGCACGTTTCAACGACGGAAAGGCGAGTGATTTTAACTTTCTTTTTAGCGTTCACATAAAGTGTGAAATTTTTTATTGTACTAGATGATAATAACGGAGAAGCGTTAGCACTGGCCATTTTGAAGATATCAGGGATATGGATAAAAATGTAATGTGACTCGCTTTTCTATGGCTTAATCCCAGGTCGCAATTATTATTTAATAATAATTTTTAGTCAAATTTGAATTTGATGAAGTAGAAGCACATTTTTTTATTACTCTATTAAAGCTCATAAAAAACACCAATTTTATCACGATTTCAAGGATATTTATTCGCTTTCGACGAAGATTGTTATGAGAAATTTCATTGTAATAAATAATCTAAAAATTACAATTATTAGCAAAAGAGCACGGTTCTTATTCTTAGAAAAGATGTTTCAATCAATATTTTCATCACGATTAAGAACAGTGTTTGTGTCTGTAAGTTTTATACGTATTCATTGAAACATACATAAAAATCAAGATAGCAGCTTCAATATGGCCACTGAAGTGAATTGATTTAGAAAAACAGTAACCTAATGTACCAATTTTTTTTTAAATTGTCCGATCTTGATAATGTTTACTACCCATATGCTTCTGGGGTCCTCAGTACGAACCTGAAGTTATTTTTCTAAAATTCAAAATAGTGGATCCAATATGTCAATTAAAAAGTTGTTATTTCTTTTTATGAAATTTCAAATAAATAGAGATTCCCGTAGACGTTATAAAAGAATCTCAAATCATTTTTCTAAAATTGAAAATAAAGAATCAAATATGGCGTTCAAAAAATGAAATTTTCATTTTCTTTGTAAAACAGGCATATTTTAGGCAGTATGAAGGTGTATGGTCGTACGTTAACCATTAATATTATAAAACTGCTATTTCCCAAATTACCAACTAAAGAAGCATACTAATACATATCTTACTTACACCTATTATTCTTCCAAAAACGCATTTAGTGTCTTTTATTTCCAGCCTAGAGAAGAATATATTAGAAGTTTAAAAATCTCTTCCGTGATGTTATTTCAGTAAAGCATGTTACGATAATTATTACTACAAAACTACAAAAATTACTGAAATGTTGTAATCGTTGCATCGTTTAGCTATTCTTATTTAAAATTTAACAGTTTTTAATAAACAAGAGAAAGAAAGCTTTTTCTTCCTTTCCTAAATTACTCTCTACCATAAGTAACTGAAATGTGAAACACCATCGATAGTCAAATCTATTCCGATGTAATAATAATTTGCATCAACACATAAAAAGTTATGTACGTCAAAAACTCATTCCAAGTTGCAAAAATATTTTAGATAATCAAGAATTTTTTAACCCTATATTTTTTATATTAGAATAACCATTTTCAATTTTCACAAAAATAACCACATGATTATATTGTTAGATCGGCTAATTTTTTAAAATTTGGAAAAAGATTTCACTCGCCTTATTAGAGCCGCATTCTGAAAATTTCATATACGATATAACTAATATTTGTAATTGCGAACTTAAAGATACGATATTGTGAATCTTTATTAAAATATCTTTCCTATTTGCCATGAAAACATTCATTAAAAAATCTGTTGAAAATATAAATCATCCTCTTTTGTAAATAATCGTTTATAACTTTTTGCAAGTTTATTATATGCAAATTTTGATAACAGAATCGAATTGAGAAAATGAACTGTCATTTAACATCACATATGTGAATGGATTATAGTTAATACATGAAACGTCTTGTTATTACGACAGAACGAGATAATAGTAATAAAATTTTACTGAACAAATCTGCATAATGATATTTATTGGTCTTTGACAACTAATTATTTAGCAAATAACGCCTTAAAAATAAAAATATTTATTGCTTTATATATACAATACGTTTTACTAATATTATAAATGTATTTATTTGTTTCAGGTAAGTCTTCAATACATTTCGGTGGGGCTGATGTACAGTAAGTCATAATCAGTCATTTTACTTCGACCCAGACTAAGTCTGGACGAAGTATTGAATTTGGTGACTTCGGGCAAAAAAATTACCATATAGTTTTTCATCAAATGTCGACGTTTCAGACCCTAAGGAACCCAAATCAACAATAAAAAAATTTGTGTCCGTGATCTTGTACGTACGTACGTCCGTACGTCCCGTTTTTTTGTCTCACGATAACTCGCGAACGGATAAGCGTATTGACATAAATTTTTTTTAAAAATACGCGTCTTGGCATAACTTAGATCTGATTAGATTTTGGGGCAGATCCACCTGTCCATTACTAAAAAAAATTAGCCCCGATTAAGTTTCTTTGTAGTTTTTTGCATTTATTTTGAAAAATACAAATTTTATTAAAAAATATTTCAAACAAAAAAGATAGAGCATGAAATTCTCTACAAAAAAGGTTGTATACGTTTTCTTCCTAAAGTCAACGATAATGCCATAAAAACTGGTTTAAAATGTTTATAACTATTGTCTGAAATAGTATTGAATTTGATCATCGTGGCAAAAAAATTACCTTATTGTTTTTCATCAAATTTCGACGTTTCGACCCCCTACCCACCAGGGGTAGTCTTTGCCAGCTCCTCGGGCGCGGTGACCACCTACGGGCGCAAAGTTCATTTACGCCCTTGATACGAAAATACCTATTTCGATATATCTAAAAGATGTCTTATAGATATCTATAAGATATCCGTCATAGATCTTTTCAACACTTTCAAGATATCTTTGACGAATTATATGTATATATATTGTATATATAATAGATGTCTTATAGATATCTATAAGATATCCGTCATAGATCTTTTCGACACTTTCAAGGTATTTTTGACGAATTATATGTATATATATATATATTGTATATATAATATCATAATAATGCAGACAGTAATTAGTAAAATACATGCATGAAGTAAGTGTTTTGCAACTTTTATTTATTATTACTTCGGCTGGCCTGTTGTCGGGGTCGAAGTTTTGAAAATGTCCATTTTCAATTTTCATACATTTAAGAAACACTATATTATAATTTTATAATATAATAGAAAGCTGTTAGTAAACAAACGAGTCTTAAGGAATAGCCGACTCTCCACTGGGTGGAAGTTTCTGAGCGAGCGAAGCGAGCGAGGCGCCACGCCAACACTAGTTTTCCTTTACAAAATGTACCGAAATAACCAATAAAGACTAGATGTACAAAAATTTAATAGGAATTTAATATCGTTTAGTATTAAAACTCAATGATCAAATTTTGTTATGGGTGTTTTTATGGCTCATACCACGTACTGTTTCTAATGGCTGATTAGAAAATATAGCAGGTTCAAAAAGAAAAAAGTTACTCAAGGTTTCTTTTTCACTTATCGTTTTTTTTTGGTATCTTTTCCCGCATTATAATATCTTAGACGGATATAAATAACTCGTCAAAAATTTCTGGGCTTCAATATGGTGAAGCTTATTTTCAAAAAATGCAATATGGCCTTGCCCAAAATAGCGTTTGAAATGAAAATTTGTTTGAAATGCACTAACAATTAACTTTCTCCAATAAGTGCTAAAAAAGAAAAGTTTTTGGAATTCAGGGAAGAATTAGGCCGAAATTTTTTCAGATTTTTCCTCGTGACATTTTGAGAAATTTATTATATAAAATTGTAGAAACATAATTCAATAAATACTTTTGAAATTCAAATATAATATACCATTACATGCATGTAAAAACATGAATTTTAATTTATACTTAACCTCCATATAATAAGTTTGGTCGATGATGATTTAATATTATGTAAGCGTATTTTCAAAAAATTCAGTACATCGGCGACTAAATGGCGTCCAAAACGAAAATTTGTTTGACCAATTTCAGAATGCCCTAACTAAAAATCAGGTTTCAAAAATAAATACTAAGAATAACAAAATCTTAGACTTCTAATAAATGAGTTCCAAGAACTTTTCTGTCTTAGCATTTAATTGAAAAAAACTAATTGTTTTAGAGTTAGGCTATCCTGAAATTTTTCAAACAAATTTTCATTTCGGACGTCGTTTTGAGGACGGCCATATTGACTTTTGAAAATAGGCATCATCATATTAATACCGAGACATTTTTGACGCGTTATTTATACCTGTCTACGATATTGTGAAGCGAGGAACGATTAAAAAATCGTGTTTTTTATTCTTTAATCACGCATAATTTTTTTATTTTCGAGTTCGCAGTATTTTTCTATACAATATTCGAATCAGCGGGGCTTGAGACAGAAAAAGCATACACCATAACATGTTTTTTATTCGGTTTTAATAATGAAACGATACAAAGAAAAAAAATATATGTTTTTTGGAAATAATCGTGTATACTTCATTACGGATTGAATTTTTTGAAAATTCTAACTAAAGATTCTGAAAAGGACGTGAGATATACTTACTTGGAAAATTTTTAGAACCATTTTTTACACAAATTACAACCGATGAAACCCACAGTGATAAAATGCCCATTCAGGACTTAATGGGTTAATGGAAAACAAGGTAAAAGGTGGCAAATTTCAAAAACGCAATTTCATTTCATTTTTGGGCAAAGTAGCTTGCATATTCATTAAAAGAACATATACTTTGTAGAAATATAAAAATCAATATAAATGGTGAATATAGAGAGCAGAATAATTATAATGAGAAAAAATGAATATTTGTCTTTTTTCGCCTTTTAAATTCCATTTTCCATAATTTTTAATTAAATTGCCATATCAAAATTGGTTATATGGGGAAATCGTTTGAGGTGTACCCAAATTGCGTACTAGCATATTGCTCTTATAAAAAACAGTCTTTAATGACAATCTTCGTTCTTATATATTTATTAACACTACGCGCAAATATGCAACGTCAGTAAACAATATTTATAATGAAATAATAGATTTAAATAACAAATTTATTCGCTGAAATCGAGGAAATTGGAAAATTTACGGTGTAACTCGCTGAAAATGGTATTTTTATCAAGTCATAACTATTTAAGCGTTCTGTTTCAAAGCTTGAACTTTTCAAACGTTCAATTAGAGGGTTTAAACGATACAAAATGATGTATGAAATAAGTGTGCCAGTTATTAAATGCGAGATACCAGACTATTCACAACCGTAACTGCATTTTCACTTAACTCACAAAAGTCGTAAGTTTTGTTGCGATACTCTTTGAGCGTTCATTATTTCTGAGTTTCGGACAAAAAATTAATATTTTTAGTTCTCGAGGAAACGAATGGTAGGTGGTAGAATATTGTGCCTCTTAATATACTTGCGGAATCGACCTAGGAATATGAAAAACGTGGGCGTGACTTGTTACCAAAAATTGATTTTTCATTAAGCACAACCAATCAGAGGCAAATAAATACATCTATTGTTGTGTGATTTTGTACTAAGCTGTAAATGAATGTGTGAGAGAAGTGCTAACCTCTAAAAATAGTATTAGGGGTTCAAAGTGGGTAATTTTAGATGGAAAAATATGATAATCCTTTAACGTTTTAAAGTATACATTTTTCATTACACGGAAAACATCTGAAATTTGTTACTCTGGGGTTTTTGGGGTCGCTGATCACGAATGTGATCTGAAAATTGAGAAATTCAAAATGGCGGATCCAATATGGCGGACCAACTTCGTAAAAAACCTATTTTATGAAGCTAAAATTGGGTACTCAGGGGTTGTAAGGGTCGCTGATCATGAATCTGATCTTAAATGTTAAACATTCAAAATGGCGGACCCAATATGGCGGACCGAATTAATAGAAAGGTATTTTGTAGAGCTGAAACTGGGTATACGGGTCTTTTGTGGGTCGTTGTTTATGAATATGATACGAGATTCGTAATGTACGATTCTGAAAACATCTGAATACTCACTTGCAGCTGTATAAAATACCTTTTTACTAATTCGGACCACCATATTGGATCCGCTATTTTGCATTTTGAAAATTTTAGGTCAGATTCATCATCAGCGAACTAGAAATACCTGAGTAACAAATTCGATACCACTATTTACAATATCTTTTACCACTGAAAGAAATTTTTAATTCCAAATAAATATTTTTTCAATATTTCCAAATAAATGGTGACTTTAAAAGAAACATATGTTTTTCTTAATCAGCGAAGATATTTAGTGAATTTTAACAAATTTATTTAATCTTTTGAAATATTTGCTAGTATTAAAATCATCATTTGTTTGCAACAATTGAAATAAATATTTACTTGGAATTAGCAATTTCTATTAGCGCATGAGTACCCTAAATACTTGTAATAATGAATATTTCATTTAATTAACAAAAAAGACACCCAATGTCTGGTATCCCAATGGGAAAATAATAAGAAAAGAAAACGATACCGAAAAGTTGCATTGAACCTTCTCCCACACACACTCAAATTAATATTTTTGAAAATATCTGTCATATTGGATCCGCCATTTTGAATTTTGTAAATTCGAGGTCGGATTCGTGATCAGCGACCCCGAAAACCCTCGAGTAACAAATTTCAGCTGTTTTCCGTGCAATGAAAAATGTTGTTCTCTTCAGGAGTACTAGTTTCTAGTCTAAGTTTCTATCGGGTAGCTATTAAGAAGTATGAGTAACGTGGGTTGAAATGTACTTGCATTATGCTAACAAATGATAATTGACGGTAAAAAAGAGTGTGCCACAAACTTTCAAAAAAAAAATTATTTCAATAAAAAGTTCACGTCTCAAAAGATTTCCCCATATATGTATGTATATAAATATATTGATAATCAACGTGAAAAAATATCATAAAATATATTCTATTAAGTGTGAAATTCGTCTTGGATGGACCAAAATAACTAAAGCAGATACAAAATTACAAAAATCGAATTTTTTGAGGTAACGCGCATTCCACCAAAACCTGAAAAAATTCAAAGCACGATTTAATACATTACAAACCAGTAAAAAAAAACAATTGCACCTTCCTTATAAAAATTGTAAGAAATAGATTTTTAACATTTAGAAATTCTTTTAGATGCAGAAAACGAGTTCTGAGATATCGAAAAATGTGAATCTAAGTGAATAATAGTTTGTTATTTTTTTCTCCTATTCCTTTAAAAACCGACCGAAAAATCTCCAATTTCATCCACTTAAAGTTTCCTTGGGAACGATATTCTAGTCAATCCATAATTTTTCCGGGCAGAAAAATGTGTCAAAACCTGAATAACCTGAAAACGAAAAATGTATACATGGCTGACATTATAGTATATTATGTAACAAGGGCGTAATTATCGATTTTCGACGATTGTGATGTTTATCACAAGAGCGAAGCGAGGGCGACAATCAGACTTGTTGAAGATCGATATTTCCCCCGTGTTGTATATCATATTTTTTAATACGACAGGTGCGGTGCTCGACAATTTGCGCCTGAAGATTTTGCTGTAGGGCGGAAAATTGAGTTCTACTCCCGGAGTGTTAAAAATGATTTTAGGACAATTTCGCCTGTTTTACAAAATCGTTAATTTCCAAAGAGGAAGTCGAAACAAGAGCAACCGCTCTAAAATATTAGCATCCAGAAAGTTGAGACAGAGGTTTATTATATCTACCTTTAACCTTTAACATTTAACCCATTAACTCCCAAAATGCAACTTTTTTTCCTTCAATTTCAATCGAGTATTTCGTATCAAACCCAAAATTCAAAAAAATTAAAAGTTGCATGTCCCACTATTTTCGAGATCGCTCTTCAAAAGCTTTTCTAATTCTAAGAACTTTTCATTCTTAGCACTTTTTTAAAAAAGCTCATAGTTTATGAGTAAGGGGGTCCAGAAATTTTTCAAAGAAATTTTCATTGGTGACGCCATTTTGAGGTCGTTAGAATGATGTGGGGTATAAAAGTAAAATTTTTCCTTAAAATTCAAGTAATTTATGCACCTTTGTACATAGTTTCAATAGAATCCTAATATTCTAAAGGCTCGTAAAAAATTGATAAGTATAAATAGTTACAAATTTTTTCTAAATTGTTTAGAAATTCGGCGCCATATTAGAATTCCTGATGGCTGAAATTCAATGTTGACCACAGATTCTTGAAGAGCGACCTCGAAAATAGTAGGACATGTACCTTTCAATTTTTTTGAATATTGATTTTGATACAAAATACTCGATTGAAATTGAAGCAAAAAAAGCTTTGCTTTGGGCGTTAATAGGTTAATTTGATACCCTGAATTAATATACGTAATAAAAAAACCAGTGGTCCTTTGACTTTTATTAACCGTGGATAAAGTTCGCTCTACAAATAATACATTTAAGCATACACTTTCTATAGAAATTACTCGGGATACACCGATAGTTTGTAATTAATAGATACATCACGAATAAAATAATAAGGAATTTATTAAAAAAGGTTTTTAAATTACGAAAATAGGATGACTGTTTCCCTTTAGCGACCCTTCTCGCAGACAGCTGTGAAGGCTAAATTCATTCATTGAAGTATCACGTGAGCGCTAGTCTTTACTTGACATAACTGTCACTGTTAAAGTGGAGTCGGCGCCATGGGGAACAGTACCAAGGATTTTCCTTCAGTTCACGGTACAAAGAAAATAATCTAAAGCTCGCTGGAGCTTCGTAACTCGTTGACGAAAGCGACGGAGCCCAATAGGGCTCATCCATGGGGGCTGTTTGATGCGTTACGCCCGTCAATGTCGAGGAAGGTAACGAAAGAAGGCGCTGGGGAACGTCATAAGACGCCAGGCGTCGTCCCCGACGCAAATTCGATACGACGCTGTTCCTTTCTTGGCTGGATGACGACCCCGAGTGCCGACGAGATACGAGCGATACGATACGCGACGTCATCCAGGGAATACCGTACGTGACATACAGAACACCTGAGATCACCCTTCTCTTCTCGCTTCTCATTACTTCACCCCATTTCTCGTTCACTCCCTTGCACACCCTCAGCCATCACCCCTACCTCCCCAGCTGGTGCAAACCTTTGTGTTATTACTCGTCTGCCTTAGGACTCGACGCTCCGTACGTCTTACCTTGCTTACCTGTTTTTATGAAGCTTTTAAAAGTTTTTTAATGCCGTTCGTTTTCGTCCTTCCACGGCCTTATTTTCTGGAGAAGATGATGAAAGCGACGCAGAAGTCTCTACAATTATTTTTCTAATTATCTCGCTTCGAGAGAAAAATTGTCTTCTCGCGATCTCCTTGGAATCATAATTGTATTTTACTGAAAATAAGGGTGGTTATTTTAAGTTTAAAGTCCATGATGCTTGAAAAGTTTAAAGAATATTAACGTCCTATACAAAACTAAAGAATATTTTTTAATTAAAACATCACAAGTTGGGAAGTACATATTGGAAGTAATAGTACACGACGTCTGGAAGATGTAACAGGTATAATAAAAATATGTGTAAAATGTATGTGGTAAAATATACTCTAAATTTTGTGCAGAAGGAGACTCAGTTTAGATCAAAATCGTAACTTTTTCTTTTCGGAAGATTTTGTCATACTTCAAAACGATATTTTTTGTTATCTAACACTACTGGTGCGACTCCAAATATTCCGTATTCGTTTTGAGTTGGTCAAAGTACACCAATGAATGATCAATGAAGTATCATTCCTCGAACAATATTCTTTTTTTGTGGGTCTGTGTTATCGATGTCGCATATTAAAATAGTTCATATGAGAAAATATGCAAACGAAGTGGTGAGTGATACGTATTCTCTAACAGCCTTGGAGTAAAATCAGTCGAAAAAACGACTAATCACAAAGCCGACAGGAAAAAAATCGACAGTAAAAAACCCGATAATCGAAAAGCAGACAGTGAAAAAACAGACACTTCAAAAAATGACTGTCCGCTTGTCGATGTGTTAATTGTTTTATGCATCGGCTTTTTGACTTCGACTTTTCGGGTGTCGGTTTTTTAACCTGTCAGCTTTTCGATTTGTCGGAATTTTAATTTGTCGGTTTTTTTATTTGTCGGCTTTTTAACCCACATTCGAAATTTTCGACGATTGAAAGACCATTTTAAAAGTGCGTGATCACTCACTCCAAATGAAAGTAAATATAAAATTTCGAAAAAGTGTGTAGTTGATTGAAAATACTCTTCCATGTGTATTAAAATGTTAATTGTAAAACTATCAAATTGAAATTCAGAATTTTTGGAACATTCAAAGGATATGCGCATGGAACTTCCAATCAAGAAACTCTAAGTTTTGTGCAATATTGGAGTTCACCTAAGTTCGTATCTTGTGACATACATGTCGACAGTTCCCACTTATTTACAAAGTATATTTTGTCACGTATATAGATAAAGTAGCTTTAAAAAATATATCACGTACAAAATATTGGCAATAAAATTCAGAGAGTGTTTGTTTAAACCCTCGAGCTTAATTCGAAATGTAAACAGAAAATCTGTAGGAATTTCTCGTAGCAGTATTGACTCCGAGTTCCTTTGTCGATGCACGAATGCATGTTGACTACTAAAATCTTATATCACAATATAAAATAGGAAATATATCAATGATAGTACGCGAGTATAACCATTGACATAGAGTAAAGCAGAGGAATCGTTTACTTTGACCAGAGGAAATCGTCGACCAATATATATCGTCATAATTAAAGAAATTAACTTAAAACTAATTACCATAATTATTAACTTCCTATTCAGTATTTCTTATAAATGTATTTTTGAAGATAATTGTGAAATTCGAAAATATATTTCCAAATTTCTTAAGAGACCTGATAAGCAGCAAATAATCATGGTGGCTACCTGCAGCAATATACTCTCGAATAGTTGTCGATGTCAACATGATAAATGCCCACGGGTATTTGAATTTCATTATCAGTTACATGTACATCTATGAATCGATACAGTTTGTAGCTTGCTGTCAGAGGTATGTGTTGTCGGAATCTGTCACGTCAGGAAATATGTCTAAATTACGGAAATGTAATCTTAGAGATAATCCGAAACGTACCGGTTCAACCAATATTTCAATCTGAAATTTAACATTCAATTGCTTGAAAAACATATAAGAAATGGTAAATAGTTCGAGGACAATAAATCATTATTTAACATAACCGAGTATTTTATAATAATATTTATATTTAAAGTTCTGAGAAGTATGTCATTTATAGATACTTAAATTGCATTGAAACATAAATGAATTTTCCTTTCTTTTCAGCGGTTTTAAGTACTTTTTTAGTTATTACATGGAAATACAGACATTTTATTTTTAACCAATGTATTTTGGGTACATTTAGTTCCATTAACGAAATAATGATTATGAGAACAAACTCATTTCGGTAATTAGATTTGAATGGTTCTAAAATCTCAACAAAATAGTTTGGTTATTATAAAACTGCTCACGAATTAAATAAAACCTTTTTCGATTCGTATTACGATCGTCGTTAGTTATTTGAAGTGAAATAATCACTTTTACTTGGAGTGAATTCTTACTCTTTAAAAATGAAATTTAACTCCAAGGAATTTAGAGAGTTCGACACATAGAATTCAGAATACCCCGTAAGGTCTATAAGTCTTTTGTAACAGTTCATTGCAAATGAAGCAATTCTAGCAAAATGTTGTATATTCTATAAGTATTGAGAAGTAACACACAAATAATAGAATATAATAATATTAAACTTATATCAAATAAATGCAACAAATTTGAAAAGTTTCTCGACCGTGAATAATTTAATTATGATATTGGAAATACACTTCTTGACTATTAAACGGTTATTGGACAATTCATATGAAATATATATAATTCGATTTGAACCTTGTTTTGGTTGTTATAATAAAATAAATATAAAACGTAAATAAAACGGAAAAAAGTGTATTTTCTATTCTCCATTGTGCATCTCAAATATATATTTGAGACAGGGAAATAAAGTAGAGTGCTTCTAAAAAAATAGTGTAATAATTCATATTCGTCAAGCTGTTAGCAACGATAATTTTAGATTCAGTCCATAACTTATTTCTCAAGTGCATTTACCATGAGCTAAATTGAAAAAGTACAGTGAAAGTTAATGACAAAAATAAAGAGAGATCTCAAACTGTGTCTACTTGTAGCTCAATTTTCGATAATTTAAAAAGCAAAGTGCATAGCTTACTATATAGCTTACTATATATAAAATTTTTTGGCCTATACCCTGCAGAAACCAATTACGGGCACTTTCGATGCTCATTTGCGGACTTTTTGTTTGGATACAGTAAAAATGTATACAACCTTTTTTTGTAGAGAATTTTCTGCTCTACTACTTTTGTTTGAAATATTTGTTCGTCCGATTCATACTTTTTCATATAAATAGAAAAAACCTAAAAAAAACGCCTTTTTTGGTTGTTTTTTTGAAGATAGCGAACGAAATACGTCCGACCGCCAAATTCTATTATCAGATTCGTAATCAGCGCCACAAAATACGTCAAAAACATGTCGTACAATTAATTTTTGAGGTGAGGTAGCTCTTCTGCAACTTTACCCTATATCCCATTATATTGAACTCCAAAAGGTCATCATACAAAATTAAGGTTTACGTTATGAGACATTTTGAAAAAATTGTAATCATTTTATACGAAAGTCATTCGTGTGGGGTCTTCGTGAATTTTTCTAACTTTGCAACTCTGTATTAAACATGGATTAGATTTAATTTCAATCTACAATGGTTAAATAAACTCCCTAATATCTGACGGGTACTTATGATTAATACTTACTTGAAGTACGGTGTCCTTTCTGTAGGACATCTTTTTGTAATTAATTTATTTTTATTTTTCAGTAGACTAAAATTAAATTTTAGAGCAAAATTTAAATGTAAAAAAGTTAATATTTATTACCAATTATTTATATTAAATGACGAACAATATATAAAAAT
This sequence comes from Trichopria drosophilae, assembly GCA_030407085.1. Lineage (NCBI taxonomy): Eukaryota > Metazoa > Arthropoda > Insecta > Hymenoptera > Diapriidae > Trichopria > Trichopria drosophilae. The sequence goes on from CM059582.1 coordinate 192,559,215, forward strand.
TACCTGTTTTTTTACAAAGAATGTATGCTGAAAAGAAACCATCGTTGAAATAAGACGAAACTTCGTAGTCGGAGGTTTTCAGGGTCGCTGATTGCGAATCTGGCGTCAGACATTCAAAATTATAAATGATGGATCCAAGCTGGCCGACCGAAATATTAAAATTTACTTGTTCGAGGTGAAACTCGATACTCGGAAGTTTTTAGGTTGTTGATTACGAATGTGGCCATAGATTTTCAAGATTCAAAATAGCCGATCCAATATGGCCGACTAAAATGAAAAAATTTGCTTGATCGAGGTAAACGGGATACTTGGGAGCGAATTCAACATGACGGTCCGAAATGTAAAGAGTTATTTGACCAAAATGAAACTGAACACTGAGTAATTGAACATTTTCAAGATAAAATTTAGCAGATTCAACAAGCGGTCACAAATGCTGAAATTTCATAGTTGGTCTTTTACGACCTCGAAAACTGTTAATTTTGGCTGTCATATTGAATCCGTAATTTTGAATGTTGAAAATCTAAGATTAGATTCGTAATCTACGATCCCGAAGAATCTGGAGTACCCAGTTTCATGTCAGTGATATAAATTTTTTAATTTCAATCGGCCATCTTGTATCTGGTATCTTGAGTTTTGAAAATCGGAGGCCAGATTCGTAATCAGCAACCTCGAAAACCTCCGAGTACCCATTTTCATCTCGATGAAATAAATTTTTTTATTTTTTTCGGGCATAGTGGAACCGCCATCTTGAATTTTGAAAATCTGAGGTCAGATTCGTGATCAGCGACCCAAACTCGTACGAGTAAAATGTTTCAGCTATTTTCCGTGCAAATAAAAATGTAGGTTCCAAAGGGTTGAGCGAAAATTAAATCTTGATAACATACATTTTCACAGTTTTTCATCGGTAAGACAAAAACTACAGATCGAATCATTATCGAATATTGAGATAGCTTGTAGAGATTAAGAAAACCTGCAAAACCTTTCAAAAAAGTCGAGTAATTACAAAAAACACATATTTTTATGCGATTTTTGTGATGCTAAAAATGCGCAGCAGGAACGTTAGTGGCAAACTTCAGTCGAAGGATCTTTAGACATCCAAGTCACTGTGGAAATAAACATTCGTCGATCAAAATTCACTTTTGAGGTTAGGTTTTATTATTTTTTAATTAAAATTACTGGGTTGTAAAGAAAGTAAACCCAAACTTTAGTCAATAGAGAATACAAGATAAGGAATAAAAAAATTGAAAAAAGTAATTATCCAAACTTATTTACTTCCTATGCATTTTTTAATATAATTTTATGTTATTTAATAATCCTTGGTAATAATCAGGTCAAAATCAGTCAACGATAAGAGTTTATTTTTTTTGTCTCGGTCGGATGCATTTCAGCCTGTCTCTTTCTCTGACAGCTGTAACAGTCCGTTCCCACTCTCGTGTCTCTCTGTTGTCTCAGATAACACATAGAATTCGCCTCTAGACAGGCGGACGTCACGCGCAGTCTAAACGCTCACCGAGGGATATATAACAGAGTAGGCATGATCGTCCCGACCTTTTCAAGTGCACTGACTCTGCCGCCCATTCTGATATTCTCAAGCCTGAGACGCAAATATATGCAAAATAAAAGTGGCCATTTCATTTCTGTCCTCTAAAAACATCGAAAGGAAAGTGCATACTTTCCGTGGCGTGAATAAATTGTGCATTGTGATGCATATGAACGATCGTGCTTTTAACTGCAGCATCCAAATTGCAGAATTCATTTTCATATTTATTTTTAGACTATACAAGGTGTGTAAAAACTGGGTGGCAAAATTAGATTTTCTGTGACATTTTCATACAAATTTGAGTTTCGAGGCAATGAATTTTCGAAAATAACATGACTTTTTTGCAATATGTCGAGTAGTTTTTATTTCGATGAGTCAGTGCTAATTATAAAGGGTTTTTAAGAAATTAAGTTTTTTCAATAGTTTTAAAAAGTTATGTTAAATCATAGTTTTTTGATAATTTTACCAGCGTCATCACTGCAAAAAAGGGTATCGTAAAAACGTCTCATGTATAAACACCTAGAGATTTACGAATGTCTCGGTTTAGGAAGCGTCTTAATTCATCCTAAAATTCGTCTCAAAATTTAAGACCTGTAGATATTTGAGACACTTTTGCGGTCGTTATAATGCACATTATATATTTTCTAGATTTTAAGACTATGTTTAATTAATTATTTCCTTGAAAAATATGGACTTTAGAGAAAATCTGCATTTAAGAATAAAAATGTCTTAGAATTGGTTAAAGAACTTTGTCAAATGTTTCCAGATTTTTAAAATGACTTTTTTAGAAATTTCGATTTCTTGAGTTTTCAAGAAACCAAAAAGTTACTCAATACATTGTGGTAAAATTTGAGAAGGTTCTTTAACCAATTCTAAGACATTGTTTTTAGCAAATTTTCTCTAAAGTCTATAGTTTTCAAGAAAAATATTTTATAAGTTTTAACAAGATTTTTGAGCTTCTAGGCTCCATTTTGGAAGTTGCCATCTTGAAATTCAAATTAGAACACGGTACCTTTTAATCCTAAGGGTCCATGGACGCGATATTTTTAACCTTAGACGTGTTTCAGGTGAAAGTGATGTTAGAATGAAAAATAAATTGGTAAAAACCATGTTTTTTTACAATGAAACCTGTATAACTTTTTTGCTTTTCATTTTTTCGAAATTTGATTGAAAGATTCTGAAAGAGCATACGATTTTACGTCAAAAATAGTGGGAGTAAATTTCCAAATACTTTTATATGCAAATTATCGACGTTTAAACTGATGCTCAAAATGTGTCCGTTTAGGCCTTAATGGGTTAACAGGCAAATCAAAAGAAATTGTCCTAAAATGGTAAAGTAAACATGTCTTTTGATACATTTCCAAAAAAAGTAAATTTGGATGAACTGAGTCATGATTCTAGCGTACAATAAATGGTACTAGTCAAGACAATTCGAATGCAAGCAAAGACGTATGTACGTCAAATATGTGTAAAAGTTAGGTTAGAAACTTTGCCATGTACGGATGTCCAATAATTGTACTTGGAATAAAAATATTGGTTACAAATTAAAGGAATCATTTCTTTCTTATTTTATTAATAATCAAGAAACAGTTCCATTTATTTATTTCTTAATAAATGAAATTTTGGATGACTAATACTTGAAAATGACGCCATTTCTTGAATATCGATTCTTATACATATTTTAGACACATATAACCGTCTTGAACAAAGACGCTTACAAAACACGCCAAAAAACGTCTTAAATATGACCAAATAAATGTCTTAAACGAAGACGCCTTTTTTTGCAGTGATTGAAGAGAGAATCCTCAAAACTGGTGCGATAGGGGGGTTTCCATTTTTTAAAAATTCGTATCAAACAAAAAAACCAACGATGTAATCCGCGTGAAAATTATGCACTTTGGGCGTTGAAGGGTTGAAATAAATGTTGATAGTTTATTCTCGGTGTTAATGCAATTATTGTGAATTAATAGAAATTAATTATTTTTTATAGTTTCTGAAGAGAACCACGTAAGTTGTTGAAACGTTAAAATAATCTGAGTTGTTTATTTTATAAAACCCTTGACTTGAAGTATCGATCGTTTCCTTAAAATAACGAATCTTCGTCAAGTGTTAGAATCGAGATTATATATATAACGTTAATTAATTATATTAATGAATCATATTGAATAAGTAAATGGGAGTTTTTTCAACAATTCATTAAATTTTCCCATCAAATGTTGCGATATATTGAACGATGAATAAGAAAATTTAAAATAAAATATAAAATTGGAATTCTGGAAATATTTAGCAATATTGTGATCATCTCTATTTCATTTTCGTTCTAATTTCATACCTAGTAAACTAATATTTCCCCAACAAAAAATGTTTCGTACACAATGTGTTGTTATTAATAAACTATTATTGATTTTGTTCCAAAGACCTTTAAATAATTCAATATTTTCTTTAATATTAATAGGACACTGTAGTGTCTACTTCAAATTAAGATAACGAATCATCATTTATGCACGACTGCAAAATTCAGAGGTAGAATTCATTGGAAATTCAGTTATTCGTCTTTCTCATGGAAATAGAAGCGACCAAATATAGCCGTCGATCGGTGGGTCATGCCTGTTAGGTACCATCGATCCGATATTACGAATAAGCTACGATCGTCTGATTTGTCTCCGACTTGAGAGATAAATCTCAGATTAAAAGGAGAATACAATACATTTCGTAGAATTTTAGAAAAATTAATGCACATCTCAGGATTTTTGCGGACGCTTTGATTTTTGGAAATTCAATCTGATCTCAATACTAACTTTATAGCAGTAGATTATGTTAAATATCAGAACAATACAGCAGATGATGGCTGTTATTGCATTGCTTATAAGGAACATGTTTTCATAATAGGCCTTGCAAAAATTTGTCGATCCATGACGTATCTGTATTATATTTAGTCGACCTGCAGTATTTTTTCTAAAACGATCTCTTAATGTTCGTAGATTTCTGATGGACTTAATTTTCTTATTTCTGTACTAAAAATCCGCTATGGATTTTTAGTGAATTTTAACGATATTCATAACGGATGTTTGGTACATGAGAACATTAATTCCGTTATAAATCGACAATGCGGATCAATTTTTGCACGAATTTTTAGAATCACAACTTTGATTACAATGATTAAAATGCTATTTGTATACCATAAAGAAAGCTGCTTTATATGAGGTGTAAGTACTGAATCAGTTTAAAAAAAACGAAAAAAATCGTTTCAAAATCGTATAAATTGTTATCAGATTTACCTAATAATTTTGATGGAAACTGTGAATTAATTCTTTATGGAAATCCGTCTCTTATCGTTTTCACGTAATCCTGTTTGGAATCTGAAGTATATCTTCGAATATCTGTAGTTGATTTTCCAATATTGCGACCCTAATGAAAAAAAAAACGCGGAAGAAATAGCATTTCTTTAAATTGAAAGCAATTTTTTACATATAGTCTAGTCCAGTCCTTTGAAAATTTCATTAAAAAATTTTTAGATGTTCTAACGAAAAAAATATGAGCTTAATAAAAATGACAAGACCAAAATGGACTTAGACTTCATCGAGGAGTATACTAACATTTTTTCAGATTTTGTAAACGATAATTTCAGCAATTATTTATATAAGTTCCTTAAAAATATTTCAAATATTTATGAAAAATTCTGAAAAAATGTTAAATTCTACGAAAATTCTTAATCATTTTATGTTGTTTGCAATTAACTCAAAGATATATAGATTTAGAGGAAAGGAATTTCAAATAGTTTAGAAATTTTTTTCCTGGCAAACAATAAACTTTCGGAAAAACTTGCGAAGAACAATAAATATTTAGAATTCGTCAAAAAATACGAGTACATTTTTTTCTGGAATTTTCATAAATGTTTCAAATATTTAAAAAAAATTGAAATAAAAAATTTCTCAAAATATCGCTTAAAAACCCTGAAAAATTCCAAAATATATCTTGATCAATTCTAAGAACATTTCATTGCCAGCATTTTTTAAAGAAAGCTCATAATTTTGAACATCCTGAAATTGTTGAAAAATATGTTAATCGGAAACGCCATTTTGGGGTCATTAAAATAAAGTGGGTTAAAAGGTTAAAATTTATTCTTAAAATTCGAATATTTTCTTCGGTTTCCTTGGCACTTGCATAGAATCTCAATATTCTAATAGCTGAGAAAAAATTAATGTAAATAAATATTTCAAAATTTTTTGCCAATTTTATATAAATTTGGTGCAATATTGGAATTCGTAATGGCTGAAACTCAATTTGGGCCTCAGAATCTTGAAGAGCGTTGTCGACATAGTAACACATGTACGTTTCAATTTTTCAACTTCGTTTTCGATACGTAATACTTAATTGAAAGTGAAGTGACAAAAATGTAATTCCCGGCGTAATGCTTTAATCAAATTCGCTTTCACCGATGCCATGCTTTTATTGAAAAGCATAGATTTTTCAAGGATAATTAACAACGCATTGTTAGTTTGGAGCATTTTTATAAAGCCGAAAAGCATTTTGGATATAAACAACTAATGCTTAAAATAGAAATGCAAGGAAATATGCAACTAGATAATGATGCGAACTGTTTGACTGTTGCACAAATTTATTCTTGTAAATTCTCACTCACTTGTGAAAAGATATCGCTGAAATTTTATGTGTGTCCAAAACTCTGTAAAAGTCCTCTAAGATAGATTAGGTCTCGAAAAAATATTTACTTTTTATTTAATTTAAGTAGTAATAGATTTATAATAGACTATATTACCGACAGAGATTTTCCAAACAACTCTTTTTGTTACTTTTAACCAATGATATTGTTGGTTTACTATAAAATAGGTCCAACCAAAGCGGTTTATTGAACAAATAGAATTTGTTTTCTTTGTAGTCAAAAGCTACAATATACTCATGGATAAACCATAAATTACATTAACAGAAAATATGCTACATCTTACTAAGTATATATATCGACTATCCTCGTATATATGCTCCTTGCTGCAGCAGCCATTCTTTATTCCTTACAATTTACGAGATTTTGCTAATCGGTGAAAACTTCTTTTTCCAATGGCGCCAGTTACGAAAGAAAGAGGATTATCATGGTCATTGGAAAGCGGGTAAAAATACACTGTGGGTGAGAGAGTGAGTTACGAAGTGTAGCCATAAAAGAAATTAACTCTTTAATTTATGAAAAGTTGACAACTTGGCGGAACTTATGAATTGTAGTAGCTGCAAAATTTTTTATGAAATTAAGAAGCTTAGTACGAACCGGTTCAATTGCATGGTTGGAGAACGTTTTAAGTTCTCCAAAAAAAGCGCTCTTACCCCACATTGTATGTATTAATCAGCGGAAGAATATAAAACGTTTAAACCAGGTACTTTATAAATCTAAGAAGAATACAAATTTTCCTAATTGAATAAGACAAAAGTGGTTTCGTGAGAAGTCGAAGAGAATTATTAATTATAATAGAGAAGCTAAATTGCTAACAATTTAATAAATGTAATCTATTCGGTTAATATATTTAGCTAAAATATGAAATAATTGGCTAAAATGTTTTTTTTAGGTCTATTGATGAGAAGCAAGGGTCAGATATTACATTTACGTAAACAGAATTGAAACCAAACCTTCAGATTGTTATGTTGATAAAGACAGCAAAACTTGAGTCCACATTGTTAAAGCAATCTTATTATAAATTCCAACGTCTGGTCCATAAATAAGATTCTTCTTTCTTGGGCATTACTTCATTAATTACTATGTGTTTGGAGTGACGAATTTAATTATTTTACTACATCCAATATGATCGACATTTCATTTTCCATTCGCCACATTTGAGCCACCATTTTGAATGTTGAATATCTCAATCTTTGAAGAAGAAACCTTTTTGCTTTCAGCAATATCGTTAAAAGTGTTATTTAAGTGCACAAATACATTATACAAAATTTTTTTCGATGAACTGATTTTAGAGAATCGACCCTCCTTAATAGATTTCAAATAGATTGGATTGTTTTTTTTAATTTTTTTTGCCTACCATTTTGAACCCCCTATTTGTAATTCTGAAACTCTGACATCATTTTCGTAATCATTTTCGACCTCTTTCAATCTGTGAGTTAAAAATTTGAAGTAACATCGATTGATTCTTAATTTAAGCATCTGTCATATAGGATTTGCTATTTTGAATTTTGAAACTCTGACACGAATTTCATAATCAAGGATATTGGTTCCGTCATTTTGAAATTTCTAAATCTGACATTATTTTCATAACCAGCGTCCTCGAAAACTTCCTTTTCATGAAAATTTAATTAGTAATTTCTGAAATATTAATTTTATTTCCTTCAATTGACAAAGAGATTTTTCTCCCATTAAAATGTAAAATGGTCCAATGTATATTGCATTAAAAAAAAAAGTTGAATGACCGTTAGGTCGGGTTACTGTTAGTTATGTATCAAATCCCATCATAACGTTTTCCAAATTATTACATTCCAAATAACAAACGATTTTGCAATATCGATCGTGAGCACAAAATATAACTCACAATAAAATTTGGCACAAATGAGTCGTAATAGAGAATTACGTTGGAACTATCAGTTTCATTCATCTGATTTTAACGAATGAAGCAGGCAAGGCAATGAAAATATATGGTCCCGATGGGTTGTGTTCGAATAGTATTCGGGGTCCGAGCGGAGTTAATTTGTATCGCGCCGGTGTGCCCCGAAGGAATAAGAAAGAAAAATAAGAGGATCGAAAGTCACCGTTGTGGGTCGACTCGAGTTAGGCAACCGACCGAGTTGGGAAGCTGTGTAAGGAGAAAAAGAGGAAGCCGACTGAAGGGAAAACAACAGATGTAGAGATAAGAAAGCAAGATGTGGTCGGGAAATGCAAGCAAAGGATTCAGCCAGTAGCGGAAAAAGAGACGGAAAATGAGCTACGAGATAAGATAGATCAACAGAAGTGAAAAAGTCGGAGTTACGCGCCCGAAATAAGAAAAAGCTCCAAGGAAGACAAATAGAACGGGTGAAGAAGAAACTGGCGGAGTAGATAAAGAGTGATTTATCGATTGATTCCGGAAATGTACGGTTGGATCGTTCTTTCTAATTTTTCAGATCTCTAATGAGTCTGGAATGCGTCCGATTCTTTTTTCTTCGATGTTCTTTGGTCATCTGTTGCAGCTGCATGATACGTTAGGAAATAATTGAACCTGCATTTTTCCACTGCTGTTCATCCAAGTAAAATAAGGAAAATTATCTTCTTCACTGTTTAATCTACTGATAAACATTTCTAAGTAGAATGGTGCATCTCAGCATATCTGAAATATTTTAGTAATAGCTTATTTATAAATATTCAAGTGTCAAATCTCTTTTAGTTTTGGATTAACTTCTTTAATAGATATTCTATTATTAGCGCGAGCTTCATAAAATGTAATGAGGATTTGATGATATTAAAGGAGGATGCCCATGGGTATAGGTAGTTTTTGGCCCTGGAAATGGAACCTCCCTAATTGGCATATTCGGTTAGGGTATGATGGGAGGTAATACCCCATACCAAATTCGATGGCCCAATCATAGCAGAAGGTCGAAAAAATCACTGTAGAAGTCACGGATTCTACATAAAAAGTGCAGTAACGTAAGTAGGAATATGCCGCACCGTTTGTTGTTCGTACTGTTACTACTTAGATTTCTGCATTTTTCTATGTATAATCCGCGACTTCTACAGTGGTTTTCTCCCCCTTGCGCTATGATTGAGCCATCGAATTCGGTATGGGGTGTTACCTCCCATGAGGCCCTAACCGAATATGCCAATTAGGGAGGTTCCATCTCCAGGGCACAAACCACGTATATACGTGGGCATCCTCCGTTGACCACTTATTAATTGTTTGATCCAACTATTTGAAACTGATTAAAGCATGTCTCCTTTTATTTTAACTCCTTTTACTTTAAAAGTTCGTCTGTTATTTCATGTCTTATTAGTTTTCGAATGGCTCGAATAATCATCTGAATCAGAGCTCGAAAGAAAGGCTACAGTTAGTTTGCGATTTGTTGATTGTTAAGGATAGACGGATGGGGAACCTACGGAGCCACCGCCATCCTTAACTCGAAAGCTGTACATAAGGGGGATTTGTTGCAATCGATTTTCACAAATAGTTGCTTGATTGATATTTGACATAAATATTTTTTTGTTCATACATACATATATCATTTTTTAGGGAACATGATGATTAAGTGGTTAGCATACACGCTTCGTAAACTGAATGTTCCTTAGATCGTGAGTTCGAAACCCCGTCCGGCAACTTTTTCTGCTTATTTTCATTGCAGATAATTCAGGAAACCTTACTGGGTTTTGCTTTATAGTTGTCGCCACCAGGAATGGTTTTTCTGCGGTCGACGCTTCGTAAATATTGTTTTGAATGAAAATAAGACGATGTTTGCGAAGCGCTTGCTACGGCATAGGCCGCCGACTAACTGTTGACGGTGTCGATTATGTGTAGTATTTGTGATTGTTTATTTGTTTTTATCGTCCTGAATGATTATGACTAAGCATTGCCCGATTAGCCATAGATGGCATACAGTTGGCAAGTAAATCTGACCAAGGTATGTATAACTATTCTGTCAGTCAACCAAACTATTATTAGAAGAATTTATTGGCGACCAAAGTATGTCGTTACTTCCATGTGGTAACATTAAAACTAAAAGTTGCAACTTCAAAAGTTAACCAAGGTCCAGTTTTGCCTTTTTTATTTGTCCCAACTATTAAAAAACGTGTGGTTAATATAGTGCCTTTATAAAAAAAGTTTTGAATTTGGCCAATCGATTTTCAGCGAAATAAACATGTGTCTTGGTGTGGTTATTTTTTTTTTTTTTGAGCAATAGTCTTACGCATTCCGTGCAATACTTTCTCGGGCATCCACAACAAATTAATTGAATTGTACATTACGAAGTTTGAATTAATCGTTGGAAATTGCTAATGGAATAATGGTTGAATCTTTTGTTTGTGAATAGCGATGCAATCAGAATCTGCTAACGCAATTTGATGAAAATGGTACAAAAAAATCTTTATGACGAATGTATTGAATTAAGCGAAGCCAACGGACTTTCGCAGAGGAAACAATTCCGTAGTATCACGCTAACTAAAAAAGAGAAGCATACAATCTTTGCAGCGAGTAACGGGATAAAGGAACGTGGAACGGGACCGGGGAATGGCAGGAACGAAGACGGGTAAAGGGAAGAAAACGCGTGTGGTACCCGACGTCGTTGGATATTGCTTCTTCGTGCTGCAGCTTCCGTGCTAGGCGAGGAAACGGATAAAAAGATTGCCCGAGCAAATACCCCAGCGAACGGACGAGCGGATTTTGAACACACGCGTTCTTCCTATAAAGATTTTCGTCTTTTTTTCGAACAGCCATTTTCCAGGGCCTCGGCTTTTCCTGCTGCATACAATGAGCAACTGTTCCCCATGTGTCCCACCTCTGGTGTGCAACGGAGCACTCCGTTTTTGTTCGATGATTTACGCAAAATCGGATTTCGCGTCCGATTTCCTGCGCAGTTTCTTTCCCATTTACCACCGAGGACTGGACTTGATATCGTGTTTACGTATGAACTATGGTATTGGTTTTGCAATGGGTAAGCGGTAGGAATTGGATCTGTATCGTTTTAACTCGTATTTCAGAGGATCGAGTCGCATCGTACAGTTTTCACTTATCGGGACGTCAAATTTTTTTGCAGGTAAGAAAATTAATGCTTTTATATTCATGTTTCATCTACAATTGTTCTCAGGATTAAATTTCAACTAAGCGTTTGGTTCTTGTCGATAAAACGGTTAGCGTTTGAAAAGTCTAGTGTGTGGTTCATTGTTTTATAAAATCAATAGTCAATGCGGTTTTAGACCATCACTCGTATTTACGTCACGTTTTCGGCATTCAGTGCGGACTTGCTATGCAAAACGCTACAAACATAGGTACGTTTGTTCTTTAGCATTAAAACCAGCACTCAGTTGGATTAAATTTGTCGCCCTGTATTCAAATAATGCAGTCATCCGATGTTTTATGAAAAGACAACAAAATACTCGCCAACACTCGTGATATCACTTTAGCACGATGACAATATTTCTGACGTTTTTAACCGATACATCAATTTAATGTTTCTGCAATGTAGAAATTGAAAATTTTTTGTTAAGGTGTGTGCCCTGATGGCTCTGAAAAATGTTTATTTTTATATATATATACGCTCACCACAGTTTCAAATCGTAAAAAATATGTAAAAACGCAAATGACGTGTAGAATTCTTTGAAAATTATAAGATATCTAACTGATATCAGATTTCTGATGATAATAATCATATAAATATGCATAGTATACCATAGTATCGGAGCAAATCCATAAAACTTTTCAGTTTTTCAATGATAGGTGATTTTAGAACTTTGTTAATGTTGACCGCACAAAATATAAGTAAATATATTTAATTTGATAAACAGCTTCAACAGTAATTATCATATCAATTCAATATACATGAAATTCCGATAACATTCCGTTTTGCTGTGTATCTTAATCTTTTTATATTCTAAAAATATATTTCGTTTTTCTTGTAAAATTTGACTTGTCAACTAGTCATTAGTAAATAATTGAATATAACTAATGTTAATAATCTATTAATCAAAATTATGTTGTAATCTCTTAATGAGAACAAACATACAGTTTGTGGCCATATTCTTATAGAAAATGTAATTATTTAATATAACAGTTTTTTCATGAAAAGTGTTTTCAAAATTGAGGTTATCCAGCAGTTTTCCGAAAATTACTTTTTTTTATGGAATCCATTGTTTTTGCATGGGACAAAAGACGTTGGTAAGATTTTTCGACATTTTGCGTTTTGGAAAAATGATGCACGTTCCAACAAAAAGTTACAAATTTAACTAAAAAGACACAAATTATCAAATATAAAAGAATGTAATATCAAATTTTTTAATCGATCTGTATATTATTTCCAAGCGTCTAAAGCGCCTAATAAGACAGATAATTATCAGAGTTTTTACAATTTCGTACCGATTTTCTCTCTTAAGATGACTTAAAAGAAGTTTAATCTGCTAACAATAAATAACAACGCTAATTAAAATTTAAAAAAAATTATGTAAACAAGCAAAAACTGCCTGCAATCTTTGCTCATGTAAGTTACTTTTCTGAACCCATCTTTATAATTTAATTATGACAAAATTATGGACAGTCGAGAATACGATTTTTTACAAAAATGCCCAAAAATTTACAAAAATCCTTAAAAAATACACGTCCACAGAACAGAACACTCAGACATTTGCAGTTTCCACCAAAGTTTGAGTGATTAAATGTCGGCTTCAAAATTGACTATTTTATGGAACCGATTTGATACTTGCAATATTTTCGAAGTAAAAACGACTCCTTAATGGTACATGTCTATAGTAATAAATGGTTGAGCCATAATACAAATGAGAATATAAACAGTTTAGTTCTTAAAAAAAGACTGGTGTAATTTCACTCCTTTATAAAAAACGTTGACAAAAAAACAAAATAGAAATAAAAAGTAAAAATTATAAATTAAATAAACTTGTAATAAATAAATATGATCTGATTTTCGACGCTCTACATTACATAAAAACAGGTAAATCGTCTTATGTTTTTATTTTGTAAATTTTAATAGTACTATATTACGTATTTAGGGCGGAAATAGAGGCATTGCAGCGAGGGTCACAATTGTCGCCCGATGCTTGCAATGCGTGTTTTCTCCTACGATGCGTACACTAAGTTTTGTCACACCCGTACAAGAAAACTCCGACTCACCTTTAGAGCGTTTAAAGTGTTATAAAAGGCTGTCAAGCACATTCGATGATCTTCACAGCGTGAAAGATTGTTTTTCGAAGAATTGTAAGCGAGAGGAAAAAAAACTTTTTCCCACCCGGTGATGCTCATCTTTGTCAGACCCGGCGGCAATCGGGCACTTTCCGTCCCCTTTTCCGGGCGGAAAGATGGACTTTTCGTGCTGGTGTGACAAAAAATATATTGTGTAACATTTCATACAGCTTCCAGTAAACTTGTTGTAATAGAAATATACGTATTTACAATTACTTTTAATTCCTCGTCTATTTAATGATTTTGGTCTTCAAATATTTCAATAGTACCGCACCAAATAAAATAAAATACCAAAATCACGTATTTTTTTTCGAAACCTGAATGATTGTTTACAACGATGGACTGTTATTAGTGTTGTATTTATTGGTCAAGAAATATTTTCATCATTAGAAATAAAATCTGAAAAATTTGAGGTAGTGACTTTGAATAACAAAATTGTAATTTAATCAAATATTCTTTAATACAAATCTCGGAATTACCGCAACCATAAACTACTTAAAACTCGAAATGTTGTTACTGTTACTGTTGCTATCGTTATTTTAAACTTATTTTGAAAAGAAAGAAAAGAAAATCGTTATTTAAACAGAAGTATACAATATTTAAAATATTTAAACTGTAACTCGAATAACTTGTAAAGAACTCGTCGCTACGATTCCGACCACGTTGACCCATATATTGAACAATCTATAATAAGAATCCTGTGGACGGTAATAAAATTCGTAATAAAAGGTAGAAATTCTGTTACGAAATGTACCGTTCAATACAACAAATAGATAAAAATAAATAGTAATATTATCATAAAATTAATAAAATAACTTCGTATGTATAATGTTAATAATAACTAGTTATAATAGATTATGGCCACTTTTTGTATCACAAATTCTAAAAAGAATAATACGAATCTAGTAAATACCCAAAATTCTTAAAGAATATTAGTTTTCCAATAATGACAAAATTTACAGATTATATAAAGAATTTAATTTTTTTAAATATTGTACTACGCGTCATTTATATATTGTCACATGTACACATTTTTAGCACTTTTTTTAATATGATGTATTTAGAAACTCTAGGCATGTCTGATTTAAAAGCTATGCTTGTGTAATTTTATTAATGTCCTACTTGTGTTGCGCCAAAAGAACCATTTTTTGTCCATATGAAAATTATGCGGGTATAATATGGTGATAGAGAAATAAATATTGCAATGTGATTAATTATCTTCTATAATTTTCAACTTGTGTGCATGCTAGAGTGCTCTTTTTAATTTATTAAGAATTCAACAAATTTTGAACAAAACAGAAAAATGAATGAAATAAGTAAACTCGAAAAGTAGTAAAAGTAATTATTTATTATAAAGAAACGTTGATTTTGAGAAGAATTTTTCAAAAATAAAACTTTTTATTTTATTGTTATTTCGATAACGGCTGAGATACTAGACATCACAGTGCAATATGTAGTGGACATTACAAAGTGATCCTCTTGCGAAAGCGGATTTGGTTTAGACACAAACAGAAATCTTCTCAGACAGCCCTGCAGGAGTCCTCTATTTCAAAACAAAACTCCCATGAGCATCTGCAAGTAAACACAAAAGAATATTGTGTACCATTTCACTTTACGTGATGTCTTCCGAATTGGCTTATGGAAAATAAAATATGTAAATCACATTTTTAATACGTATTCTAATACATTTTACGTCAGATTTTCATTTAAAAACTGTTGCAAATAATGTTAAATGTTGAAAAATATTTTTCACATTGAACCTTAGTATTTCATCCTTAAATTTCAAATACAATTAATTAACATCTTTGAAAACTCTTGTGATATTTTACAAATTATAGAAGAGCTGCAAAAGATTAACTTTACTTTAAGCTTTCATTAGAACTATCCATCAGAACTAAAAACCAATTTATTTTTGAGTTAATACCTTTTCAGTACTATTTTATGTAACAAATTACCTTTAAAAAAATTGGTAGATTAAACGCTTAAATAAATACAATTTCACTTTACTTTATACAATTAAATAAAAACTATTAAAAAGCCGGCGTACAATAATATGTTGCCATGGCGATGTGTTAACGACAACTGATTATTTTAAAAGACGTTAAATTGAAAATTTTCATTAAATATCACACTTTAAAATAACAATATTTATTTCCAATTCCATTTTCGGTGTATTTGGTTTTAATAGAATGTCATTTTTAAGTGTCCTCCTTTCTATTGTTGGGATGTTTTTGTAGGTGTGTGCTTCATTTCAAATGTTATGCGTTTATACCAGACCGGTTCCTTATCAGGAATTTCAACATCGTTTCACTTAAAATCACGATTATACATTTTGCGGTGCTTTATTATAATTTACCCTAATTTAGACATACATTGGATGTTCTTTTTGTGTCCATTTCATTTCTAATTATAAATATTTCAGAATGAATTTCATTTGCATAAATAAAAAAAAAATTAATTAAATAGGTTCTTAAATTAACGAAATATATTAGCTATCTTCAAATTGTAATATAACCTCAAATAAGGTAATACCATTAATCAAAATAAATCTAAAATCACGTCGACAAGCACGATCTTTAGCCATGATTAGGTCATCACGCAGCGGGAAACTACTTCATCGTCTCTCCCTTACATTTCCTCAAACAATACTCTCAACATTCAGCGCAGCATCCGAAATCTCTTTCTCAGACTCGCACTCCCGCGCAATTCCTCGAGATTAAACCGGGTACTCAGGCCTTAGGGATGAATGATCGATTCAAATTTCCCGCCCGCGCGGCAGGTGCGCATCGTTTGCGGTATTCTACCCCTCGCTACCACCCTTCAGCGTTTGCAATTAAGGCTATGAGTTTCCATAGTTCAGCGGCCTTAACGGCGCCAATTCGATACAGCAGCGGCGTAAGCGTTCTCGGTGGCGTCATTTCCGGCTGACAGTGGTATTGTGTCGGCGGCATTGTCCCCGTGTCGCATTCAGCGCGAGAGACGACCCGGTGTGCGCCTGCGCCTATGCGAATCCTGCTTACGTATGAACCGGAAGTTCGCCGGGTGGGGGCGATGAATTGTTCTAGAAGATGTCATTGTCCGATCGCTCGCGGCTTTCTGTAGCGCCCTGCGGATAAAAAAGCTCCGCTCATCCGGAAGCCCCTTTGGGAAACTTTCTACTTTTAGTAGTTGAATCCTCGCTTCGACCCAGCAGCGTGACATACGAGATTTTGTCCTTCGCCAGTCAGGAGTACAAGAATATTATGAGGGGTAAAATTACTGTCTGCCGCTGCTGCAGCGTCAGTTATTAGTATGGAGGTTCATTAAAAAAAATTCAAAATTCTGCGAAATTTTAATACACAAAGGGTCCTTTGATTTTTCTTTTCTTTAAAACTCGTTACGAAAAAAAAAATAATTTTAAACTATAGAGTTTATATTATTTTAATTTTTGGATAACGTCTAAAGCTTTTCTAATTCTAGATTTCAATGTATATGTAATTTATATGTAGATCTTGTTTAATGAGAATCCTTCAGAATACTAGAGATTTTAAGGTCTTATAAAATGCATGCCTGACCAGTAAAGTATGTTTTGACTGAAGTACAAATATTCTGTCAAACGCAATAATCACCATATGAGATCAAAAAGGTAATATATCACTATTTTAACTTTGGTAATTATCGATGTTCAATTATAATTGAACTGTAAAGAATGCATAATACCGAAGGAGGATGCCCATGAGTATAAGGGATTTCCGCCCTCGAGATGAAGCCTCCAAAACTGACAAATTTGGGTAGAGTATGATGAGAACTAACACCTAATGGAAAATTTGAATGTTTTATCATCTGGGAAAGTTTAAAAAATCGTTGGTAAAGTCCCGAATTATACAAAGAAAAGTACTGGATTCTAAGTAGTAACAGTACGCACCTACTGCGAACAACACACAGTGCGTCCTATTACTACTGAAATTACTGAATTTTCTTAGGTATAATCCGCGGATTTAACGGCGTTTTTTGAAGCATTCCTACACATTATAAAACAATCGAATTTGCCATTCGATGTTAGTTCTCATCATACTCTAACGTAATTTGGTAGTTTCGGAGGTTCCATCTTGGAGGCAAAAATGACCTATACTCGTGGGCATCGTTCTTTAATTTTATAGCAGAGTCTGACATATAAGCTATCTTACTACTTAGGATCTATTACTTCTTAAGGGTCTACTTTATATTTGCAGCCGTCAATTGATAGGGAAAGACGGGGGAATAAGAAAAACCTTTTTATTTTATATTATGTAAAAAAACAATTAAAACAACTTTTTGTTATATTTTTCGGCATTAATAAACGAATTTTGATGTTTTAGGGGAAAAATACATGCTTTTAACTCTTGACAAGAGATTTCAGTTTTATTTAAAATATTTCTAAACAATGTAATATAATAATCATGTAACTAATGGAATTTCGTTATGTATTATTGAGGTAAGAAACTATAGAATGCTTTTTAAAATTTCCGATAAAAAAGTTCCCATTTATCTCACGACACATATTGAGTTTTGCGTTGCAATTTATTTAAATTCATACAAGAAAGGAAGTTCAAACGCCCATCGCTGTTGATATTTATAAATAAACACGAAAATTTGGAAAACAAACATTATGCTATTACTAGTATAAAACGTTATCAATGCTATGTACTTCTTTAAAAATCGTTGTATAGAAGTCATATTTTTAAAATAATGACCGACACTTCATTATTCTGCTTGGTGTTTATTTATTGAAAATTGTCGGATTTCTCCGTTACACTATTGTTATTATTTATTAGAAAATGGCGTTTTCTTGTAGCTACTCTAAAACTACTCTATTCTGGTACTAAGTTGAAGTACCTAAGTCTTGTTTAATTTCACCAAAGCATCTGATTCCTTAGCACATGTAACTATCCGACAATGCCTACGTAATATTGGCTTTCAGGGTTTGGCTTTAAAATGAATTCATTCCTTTCTGACGGGTCGGTTACAGTCCATTGACAGCACTGGACTACCTTCTGAACCACTTACAACGACTTCTGGAGTTCCGCAAGGTTCTAGTCTAGGACCTATACTTTTATCATTGTAATCAATACGCTTTTTAGTAGACTGAACTTTTGTAAAATATCATAGTTCTTTTCGCGGATGATGTGCCATTTTACCTCCAAACTTCCTAAATGACATTGTGCAAACTATTCGGAATTTAAATACTGAAATAGCTACTCTGTCTGATTGGGCCCAAAAATATGGATTGAATTTAAATACAGGTAAAGCGCAAGCAATCATGCTTGGTTCTACAGGTCACCTATCAGCAGCTATGCGGCTCCCTTCTTTATTATTAAACGGCAACGTCATAAAATTTACAGATGTTGTAAGGGATCTTGGGGTCTTCATTACATCAGACCTGTCCTGGAATCGACATGTTTCTTCAATATCATCAAAAGTTCATTATGTACTTATCGATTACGATATCGTGGCAGATTATTATCTACTAAGATTAAGTTAATGTTGATTAAGGCACTAGTCATTCCTCATTTCGATTACTCATGCTTAGTTTATTCAGGTCTTTCTGGCTACGTTAATACTAAACTTTGTCGCATTCAAAATAGTGCATTGCGTTTCATATGCAATCTTCGCCGGGAACAAAATCTTTCACCTCATTATATATCAGCACAATGGCTTTCTTATCCAGTTTGTCGGAAATATTGTTTGGGTACCCTTATGTACCAAGTCTTAGCAACTTCACATCCCTCGTACTCACGTTCTAGATTTGTAAATCAGTCTGATTTACGTAGATCATCGCGTATATCTTCTTCTTCTTCTATTTTACCTTTTTGCCGCATAAATTATTATTCGGACTCCTCGTCTTGTAAATTATCACTTTTCCGATTTGTAAAACTTATGTTACTGTGTTTTGTTTGCATCACCAGTTTATTTTATTTTGTTTAGTTTATATATAAATATATTAGTAATTTTACCTTGTATTGTAAGAACGCGTCGCGTCTATATGTGTATATTATTTTTGTTATATAGTTTATTTTTTTTTTATATTTTATATTTCTTGTTTTATATTTATATTGCAAATTATTGTATTATATTTCGAATGGATATCTAAGGATTTTTCGTCCAAGATATTAATAAATATTATACTACTACTAAGTACAAATCGATAAAAAACAATAACATTAAACCAAACGGGATTCTTTTTTCATAAGAGCAACCCGTAAAAAGGGTGTCTGACCAATGCAGGACGTTACTACTTCCCACGAAGGCTTTATATTTACTACATGAATTTCACATCATCGAATGGAATACATATCCTTAGAATTCATGATAAGTTCATCGAAAATTGATCATTGGCACTATTTATTCAGTAGGTTAAGTAGTAACAGCTATTTGGAGAACAACATTTTAAGAACTATTTTTGGAGGATGTTCAAAAACAATTTCGATTAATATGGAAAGGTACAATATTTTGATATTTAAATGCATCTTTATTATATTCTAGATGAAACAAACTAGACAATATTTCTGCATTTCCTATCATATTAACCATATTCATTATCGATATTACTTGGATTTCGATTGTATTTGTGATATTGAAAGTAACAATTTTTGTAAAGTATACATGGTTATTTTATTACGAATTTCACAACATAATGCTATTTTTGCTATTAATAAATAATCCCTTGAAATTTATAACGACGTAGTATCGAGGCAAGAATTAAAACAAAAACTTTTTTCTACAATATAACGAAACTCGTGCCTCACCGTCCTCTTTGAAAATCTCTCGACTCGCTCCATCAACCGACGAGCTTTCCACGTGCAATAACTCAACATATCCCTCCGACCCTACCCCGTCGCTCCTCTGTGTCGTTAGTAAAAACTGACGCGATACAAATTATACCTGCCCGGCCTACATAAATCATCCCTCTTCCACTGGCACTGCTCCTGCTGCTAGGCATCGGTCTCTCGCTTATATGCGCACCTAACTTTCTTATACGTATGTATAAAACGTACCGGCGACAGAATAGGAGTTTTGCGCACCGTATACACTTCCGAAACTGCCGAGACGGTCGCGACCGCAGAGATCGTAAAAACTCATAAAGGCGACGTTTTTATCATTTTTCGGACAAGACATTATTCCTCGACGCTGGCTTTCTAAAGTACCGTCTTTTGTCTTATGCTGTGGAGCTTTTTTTGCCCAGACAGTAATTGTTGGAATTTTCATGTTATATTAGTAATTCTGGATGGCTGGTATATGATTGTTACAATTTATATATTGCAATGTTCTATCAAACGAGAATCATAACAGTTTTACTGTGTGTATTTTAAAGATTATAAATTTACGCCATTTACGAGTGTGTTATCTACATACATTGTCCAGATACACCATTTAAAACTAATCTTACTAAACTGCATCTCAGAAATAATGTTGGCTGATTAGTAAATACCTTTTTCACTTATTGTCTGACTAGTAATCGCTGCATTTCCTTGTTGGCTGACTCGTAATTACTACTTTCACTTATTTTTTTCTTCGGCATTTGTTAGAATAAACGTTTATTTTTCTGAACTTATTAATAATTTATGTTAGTTACTAGCTTGTAAGATGAATCCAACATTACATGTTATCAGACATACATAATACGAAGAAATTAAAATAGCAGGTTCCATTTAAGTGATAATTTTTTTGATAACTATTAAGACTTTCTTATATGCAGATGTAATTTTTAATAAATCGAAAAAAAAAATAGTAATCCAAACCTAGAGATATTCCGATGTTTTGATTACGACTCCATTCAGAGCCTGCGAATTTTGGGATTCGGCCAAAAGTCGTATTCGGGACTATATTCATCTATTCGCCAGAGATTGTCCGCGTATCTTCGTTCATGAGAATTTCATGCGCTTGGTACTTCGCTTCCACCGAGCTGGAGTGGGTACAATTTTGGCTAAGATGCCATACTACTCGAACTTATTTCACCGGCTTTATTCCTCTCTCCGGCCCTTTCGTTATTCTTGTCACTTTTACAGCGGGAATTCGAATTTTCTACGAGATACGAGATCTTTGCGACTTGTACTTTTATACGTAGACTGATTTACATATTAGCTATGTTGAGAGAAGAAAAATTCGTTACGTTTCGCTACTGATGTTTCCATGCTGTTTATTATATTTTAATATTTTTAAAAATTCTTTATTTATGATTGTTACCCAAAGAAAAATTTATCTACTATCTTCTTATCATTTTATTAATTTGAAATCAAGTTTTGAAATCATTGAAATGTTGGTATTGCTCTAAAGATTAAGCAGAAATATAACAAGAATAAGTCAGATATATCAAGTATTGCATGTTGAGTTCTCATTGACGTGGTCTACCAGATAAAGAAAAATATCATCACTGAATTAAAAAGGTGAACGTATCTCAAGGAAAAACTTTTCTGACTTAGAGGGAGGAGTACGTATATATGATGTCATATATATTTTGTATTTAATTCATGAACTTGAACTTTAGATGAAGAGTTCACATAAGGTGTGTGAACTTATTAAAATGGAGCCTTGCAAAACGTCAATTTTTCTCTCTGAGAATAAGGGTGACTTCATGTCTATCTAAAAGTTCCGGTTGATCATTTATGGGAAGTTTCAAAACACAATTAACTTAACAAACAATCAAAGAAGGTTTTAAAACGTATGAAATAAACAAAGACTAAAATAAATGTAAGGATACATTTCCAAGAAACGTTTCAGCAAGATCATCTATGATTTTGAAAACCTTTATTTTGTATCGTGTGTTTATAATTTTATTCAAAACTATCACAACAAAGAAGACTGTTACCCAGAAAGGGAGTAGGAAAGTTTGAACAGAACATCATTTTGCAATAACATATTACGACACCAAAGCTTTTCGTGTGAAACATAACGTAAAGAAGTAATTAAAGCCGCTTTTATCATTACCATCTCTCATCCAACCTTGCGTTAATAATTCATCCGCAGAACCTCCTTAATGTTGAATCACACTTCGAAACGAGCACGGCTTGTCGTCGCAAGTTGTTGCAATTGAACCCAAAACCCCTTACTCGGCAACGGCAGTTCCATCCGGGAAAATTTGCTCAAAGTTTGAATGGTAATCGAGCTGTCGCCATTAGCGGGTACCATATATGCCAAGAGTGTGCCACGACGAGGAGTATTTGAACGAGTAATGGAATCTCACGCTGCCCCGGAGCAATCCCACTGCCGACTATTAACTCAAAGTAAATCCGGTTCTACAGGTTTACAAGCAGGAAAAGCAACAAAAAAAACAATTTGAAGCGTTCACCAATGAGTGATCAATAATACACGGCACGTACTCTCAGCTGACCTCTTGTTCTCATCTAGAACTGCAAATTTCTTCCATAAAAATAAGTGTTGCATTGAAAACATGTTTCGCTTTTTAACCAAAGTATTTTTTTAATTATTTATAAATTTGTTGTTCGACAGTAATTTATTATCATTGGTAGTCAATAACAAGTAAACCTACCAAAGTGTAAATTTGGATATATTGTAAAAGTGAAAAAATAACTGACACGTATATTTTTTAGCGACGGAAAACATATTTAGGAGTTTGAAACAGCTCCCCAATATTGGGGAGCTATAGAAAAATAGCGATATCTTTGAAAATAATTAAGCGATATTAATGATTTTTGGTAGGAAAGTATATTTCAATAGAAAAAGAATATTGATCTAGACATCATAAATGGGGGATGAAATTTATGGGGTACACAACCTCCAAAATGGTTTTTCGGCAGGTATAATCCGTCACTACACGTAAAATAGGATGTTAAAAAATGTATTAAGAAATGTTCCAAAATGATTGAATATATTTATTATCATCATCAGTAGAAAAGTCTAAAAATAATACAAAAAGCATCAGAATAAGAAGCTAAATTTAAAGAATTCCTAACTTTAGAAAAGGAATAAAATAGATTTTAAACTTTATCTAGTGCAACAAATTTCTCAACTTAAATATGTTTATATAAAAGGGAAATAACATAGAAGCTTACCGGAGAACCCTCGTGGTCTCATAAAACGAAGTTGACCTACACGCAATAAAGGTGTCAACCATATGCGGAAACAAACGAACGTTTTATGGAAATTCGAAACTTTCCGCGACACAATCTCAATGCCGGAAAAGCCCCCAACCTCAATACACGTCAGCAGCAGGCGCTAAAAAATTCCAAAGTTTCACGTCGGCGTTGAAAGCGAGACTTTAAAAATTTATATTACCCGCGTATTCAACGTAAAAAACACGAGGTATATTTTACGCTTATGCTAATATGCAATGCTTTTAGGAAGAATCCGCAAAAAAATGTCTAGGACTCGTTTTTCCAGTAGAGTTTCTCGGCGGTACTTTCGAGGTTCTCAATTCTCTCGTCTCTGGATTCTTCCCCGACGGCCATAGAAGAATCCTCTTATCATAGCTACTCAGGCACTGGGTATCCATTAAAAAAAATTCGAGATTTATGAACACCCCCACGCTGACGGTGTCATGGAATGGTTTGGTTTCGTCTTGAGTCGACGACGATTCGACGGTTGTCATTTACTTTTCTTTGTGCTTGGTTGCATCTTGGAGGTGGTATTGCCAATATACCGGAAGAGAAGAATGCGTGGCAGCGAGAGAAATGTCAGGAACGATGGGAACTCGGTGGATCGCTTTCTCCACTCCAGGGGAAATGCCGGGGTATAGCCGAGACGACATCGAAGCAAGTCCTGCATATAAGGGATGTCGTTTACACGTGTCGGGCCAATCTCTTATCGCTTACGCTCGTACGGTATTGGCGATTTCGAAATCTCGCCGAGAATTCCAAGTTACCCGTGTCATCCTTTATAAACACAATCAGTGATCTTGTGGTTTCGTACGATTTATCTAAAGTTTCAATGATTGCAGTAATGATTTTTATTCAATTGTTCTCGTTTTTTTATAATTTATTATGGACCGGAGATTATTATGTCAGCTATTTTTAATGCGACTGGGAAAGAACGAGGGGGTAATTACTGATATTTTCGCAATCAATTGTTAGGGACCAAAACTAATTTTTATCAAAAATCCCAAAATGCCGTAAGTGAACGTCTTGCCCGCAAAGTTTCAAGTACCACAGATATTTTCTTATTATTTTTCACATTATTATTAAGTAACCAAAATGTCACTACTGAAAGAAAATTGTTGTGATATTATATCTAATGACGAAGATAACTAACACCTAGGGACCACGAAGATTTTGAAAGAAATAGTATTTTCGAACCAAGGGCGCAAAATGACATTATGCGCTCGTGGGAAACACACGGGAGAGCACAAAAACGCATTTTGCGGCCTACTCTGTCAAAACATGTAATGTCTAACCTTAAGACAGTAATGTAAACCCATTGTTATAAGATTATTGATCTCACAACGACGTTTTTATAAATTAAATCGACAGATATTCACCCTTAGTTAGTAAAATTATGTAAAGATTATAAACAATAGTATGATATACCACTGTTTTTATAAATAGATTATTTAAGTGATATTTTTTTGCAGAAAGATATTTTTTTCAACGTCATCTTTATTTTCAAAAACTCAAAATTTAATATTACTTTTAAAACATTTCATCGCATCTGTTTCATTATTTATATATGCTACAATAAAATGAACAATACATGATGGCAAAACATGTTGAGAATAAACATGAACGCTCGGTGGAAATGCAATAGTGATAAATTTAGTAATATTAGACATGACCTTTTATTTCGATAGTTTTAGATAAACTTTGCAATACGAGATGAAGTTTTTAAATAAACAAAAACCTGAATAAAGTCCATGAATAAAAAATTATAATTGATCGATATTCTTGTAACACTGAAAATATGTGCATATTCATCAATTAATATTCGCAAATTTAACCGTCGCTATTGGATTTATTCCGACATTTTTTTGTGAAATTAATTCCATGGCATATGTTATATTTCCTTTGGTTTACAGCGATGAAGGTAAAATTTGGTCATAGGACATTTATTTTCCTTTGGAATGAATTTATTAGTGTTAACGCATATCATATGCGAACGGACCTGAATATTCCTAACTAATCCATAAACTACAATAGAATACGTTAAATGTACAATAAAATAAAAAATTCAGTAACAAAGGCTGGAATTAATTTAATGCCGAATCGGAGTTTAATATTAATTTATTACTTACAAAACAGACATCTCTTAATATCATTTTTAACAAATAAAATTTATATTTGTAAGTAAAATGAATGACAGTGCTTGTAACAATATAATACTAATCAAATTTTACAATAAAAGTACGCCAGATTTTATATGGAATATTAGAGTTATCAATACTGATAAGAATTTATAATCAAAGGTTAAAAAAATCGATCATTAATTATCAAGGCAGTTATCACAAAATACGAATAATTTTGTTTACTATCGGACTTCAGATAATTAAAATGCCCTCATTTCTCATCATCAATTTTATTATGCGTGAAATGAACAGTTTCATAAAAAAATCACATTTCACTTAATATTTGATAGTGTTCTGTGCTTAATTATTTTTATTACAATGCAGCATTTGATCGGGCATTAAAGCAATTGAGTTTTAAACAAATCATGAATTAAGTTATTTCATTCTAGTTTGAAGACTTTTAATAAATGTTTTAAATTGTCAATAATAAAAGGTACACGGCATTTATGCAGTCAGATTCTATTACTTTTACGAGTCGATTTTATTTTGGCCTAAAAAACGTTTGAAAGGCAGTCTATTTAAAATCCTTTACTTTATACGTATTTGCATTTTTTGTGATAGCGCTAATTGTAAATAGTCTCGATATTAATAAATTTCATGGAACTCATCTCGGGTTTAATTTCATCGGTTATTTTTTCAAATGTCGGATAACTGGGATAATTTTCTACTTTGTATTTTCCTGTTAACTATTCTTGCTTTTAGTAAAAAGTACATTACATGACTTTATAATTCTTCAATTTGAAAAATGAAATTATCTTAGCTTACAGCTAGGAATTAAAAAATTGCATGAAGTAAAATTATTTTCCCAAAGATTTACTTTTCCTGGAAAAAGGAGCAATGTAATATTTATTTCTTATTTCGAAATTCAAGAATTATTTGTAATCTTATTGTTTACGACCCCACGTAAGAAAATGTTTCCTGCCTACTCTTATATATAGTGGAAATCGAAAGTTCATTATTACGAAACTATGAAAAGTATATACACTTTTAAGAACTGGTCTAAAGTTTAAGTTTAAATTTGTTACAATGTTCTTATTTTTACAAAAAATTTAAAGTTCTACGGATGTTAAAGAAAAATTGTTCGTTTCTATAGTCGTGAAGAGAATAATGGTACCTGGAAGGTCGATTTCAACTTCTCTACTTCAACGGATGCTTGGCAGCAAGACCAGACATTTTTTGTTTCCAGTTTGTATCTCTTACTTTTTGTTTTACCTTCCTCAGTTCGTCTGTATATGCTTCGAAACATGTCTCTATCTTTGACCTCCTCTCTTAGAATTTAAGATGACTCTTCAAAGAACGACGGACTTTAAGAGAGATGGAAAATTAATGTGCTGGTCAAGTGAGGTTTCATCAACTTTTGTGGACTTTGTCTGTCTTTTTCTTTATCTTATGTCGATTCTTCATTCTATTAAACGATTTTTATCTTGCTAGTATGAGAGAATTATCTAAAAGTTAATAGTATAATAGTGTTCCTACTAACAAATTGGGTCGCGACTATATTCTTAGTTATCACAATTATATTTTTATTGCTATCATTGTCCTACCTAACTAGTCTATTCAGTAGGATACATACGTACCGACGTTAACTAGTAATGTTATTCGTTATATGAAATTCCGAAGTTAATGCAGGTAAATTGGAAATAAGTGCTGTAATTTTAAAAATATATAGGATATAAAAAAAGCGCAGCCAATAACTTATGTATAATTTTTCTAGAAAGTTGAGTCATTATTTTTAATCGGAATTTACATTACATTTAATTAAAATTCGTTACAAAAGTATATATAAAATTGTACGTAATTGGCGTTAAAAAATTACCTTGGAAAGAAAACTACTAGTAAAAAAGGTGTGCCCCCGCTGTTGAAATCTCTGGGGTGGATGGTTTGAAACATAAAAATTAAACAGCGGTAGATTCAATATGTTAATAGCTATAACGCAAATCGAGCGATTGTTTATTTTTTGAAAATGGACAAAATAGCGGACATTTTTCGAAAATAAAATAAAAGGAACAACATTTTTTTTACTGTTTTGGGCAAAAGAAAAAGAGGTTAATCTATAATATTTTTAAAATACCTCGATATGCGCTGTAGCTGCATTAGTACAGAGTATGTGGTAAATATTTGATAAGAATTGATCGAGAAGTTTCGGAGATTTTATCAACAAGGCATCGGAAAACGTTGTTTTGAGAACAAAAACGCGTGTAAAGGTTTTTCAAAGAAAAATCGTTATCCTACTTTATAACGTTCATTTTCACTTTCAAAAATGTAAAAAACAAAAAATCGATTTTTTGAAAATTCTAATTAGGGTACTTAGAACAATGAATAAATTAAGATGCATTACACTGAGAGACTTTTATTCAAGAAAATTGCTCGTATCACCAACATTTTTATAATTTAAGGGTAACAAAGTTTACCGTCTCACTTGTATACTTTTTGCTATAGTGATTTGTAAAATTTACGATGTCCGGTTGTAAACTCTGCAATACCCATTAGTAAACAGTACAAAAGCCGCATGATATAATGCGGGTTATCCCGAAATTGACAATATATTTCAAATTTTTTTTAATGAAAGTCTCACAGTGCATAAACAGTCACTACAGAGTTGTAGAATAAATTGAATTGAATCAATTATAAATTAGATTATGGTTCTAATAACCAAATCTTCAACGTTTACATTTAAAATGTAAACCTATCATCATAAAGTTAACAATAGAACTAAAACCAAAATTATACCTACAATTGATATAATTCAAGTTCTCAGTGGACTAAGTCATATAATGACTTTTTCACAAAATCAATATGTAAATCTACTTAGATTACTGTAACGGTTAGCACGATTAAAATAAATGACATAATTTAAGCACATATATATAGAACCCAATACGAAAAAATTCCTTTAAAAATATTAATGAGTACTTAAATTCCCACGGTATAGTTAATTCAATATTCTTAAAGGTGTCACCTCTGTGATATGAAAAGTAGTAAACAGTGGCATTAAAGTAAATATTTCAAAAAAATAGTTTGGTCTGAAGCCACCTCCCAAAAAATGTATGTCTGATTAATCGACGTGTTTCTACTTACAATTTAAAAAGTATTCTCAAGATTTCACATACCTACAATTTTGATAAACTTCTGTTGTTCAAAAGACTAGTACTTTTCTTAGTTAATGTTCCACATATTCTAAACTTTCGCGTTATAAAAGTTACACTGGCACATTTTTTGATCTGCCATAAGCATACTCCTTTTGTAAAATTATCAGAAATTTTTATTCTCAAAGGAAGAACTTTATCAAGTACGTTATACTCTTCGAAAGTAACGTTCATCATACTAATTGATGAAAAGCAGTCACATTCAGTTCAAATAACACGAAAAGTTCGTTCTGCATGGAAGAATGCATCCCATCAAACAAAAACATTGTAGAAGCAAAAAAACAGTAATTTTCATCTTTTATCGTAAAAAACAAATTACGTTTCTGATAACGCATGTACTCGACCGCGGATGATCCGCAATTTGCATAAAAAGTAGAAGAAATATTCTGAAAAACGTTTTCTGCTACGCCAATCGCGCAGAAATTTCAAAAGTATAACAATGTAAAAAGCGAATATAGGTTCCAGGAAATTACGTTATTTTGCACAAAGTTGAGAATTCCTTAATAAAATACCGTTGCGTAAACGGATGTTTTTAAAATTCGTTTTTTAAGTGTCCCGCATTTTCATCGAAACAACCTATTACCGCTCCAGAATCGCGTATGTGCGTCCTTTATAGCATTTAGCGGCTAACGAGTTGGCTCATTACATTTAACGGGAATGGAGCTTGTATTATTACCCCTGGATGAGGCTTATAAAAAGGAAAAAAACGAAGGAAAAAGTACACGTCTACAACGATGGACGGGGGGAAACTAAAGGGAGGTTATGCGCTGCGGAAAGAATATAGATGAGCCATCTATTAAGAGCGGAAAAGCAACAGTAATCGAATAATATGAATGAAATAATTCAACGATGGCAAATACCCGGATGAAAAATAAAAATGAGAACTGTAACGAACCGATAGATCAATATTAATTATATATTTTTGTATTCATTTAAAGATAACCGATGAAGCAGTTATTAACTTTTCATGAGATTACTTATTTTTATCAGAGAACGAAAATATACAATTTTCAACAATATCTATATATAATCAGGTCAAATTCTTTATGGAATTATGTGGTACCTCCCAAACTAATAGGCAGGAGCACGTTATACTGACATAGTTTTTGGCTATTTTACAAAAAGAGTGTCAAGTAATTTTAATTGATGAATAACGGTTGTGGCACAGAAAGACTTTTCTTAGCAAATGAGACACATATCTTACATTCGGTTATTGAAAAGGATGAAACGTATGTTTTTGAAACCATATATTCTTTTAAACAAAAAAGGCAGTCTGAGGTAAAATCTGGCAAATGATAGGAGAGCATAACAAGCATTTGCTATTTTTCATGAAATTATAAATTTAGTAAGTTTGCTACTTTCAATTTGTAAAAACTATGATTGATTAAATTGCATTGAAATATGAGTTATTAATCTTGTAGTAATGAGGTGAATTACGTTACCAAACATCCCACATAACTAAACAAAAATACGCAGTAACAAATTCTTCGATTTGCATGAAGAAATTCTATTTTAAATCATACATAATTTTATAGATCTAACCAGAGAAGTCATCGTGGATTATAATGTTAAAGTAATTAAACATTCTGGTTTATAACATGACCTGAAATTTATCAGAATCTGAGGAGATATTTAATAAATTATATTTTAAAATGCAACGAAAAAGAAAAAAAATTTCTATTTTCATCCAACCTCTATGCGATATTCGCTGGCATATAATAAGGGAGTAGGAGATTGCATGCTTTTATTTTCATCTCTTGACTCTCTGTATACCTCTCATTTTCGTAATTTTATACGTAGCTTTGAGTTGGCGATGTTAGTGGACAAAATTTTCATGCAATCTACATGACTGTATAAATCAAAATTACTTAAAATCAATTAATGGTTGTGGAAAAATTGATGGAGAAGATACTTAATTATTATCAATAATGTTCGATTTCATACTATTTTTGTTGTTTTATACTAATTTTAGGATATCATAATTTCTAATGACATTCGGAAGATTCAAAAAGAATTTAAATCTGTTGAATACTTTCAAACAAAAATCTGTGAAAAGTATATGTTCCGATGGTTTTCCATCTCTGGTATCGGAAGTCCAACCTGAAAATATAAAATTTCAATTTCCCTATCCCATATAGCGGAAATGTGCCATCTTATATATTACGTTCAAGTATAAATATTTGGAGCATGATTCTATACGACTTTCGCACATTTGAAGCGAATATCAAACCTTTTCACACCCAAAAAGAGGAGTGAAGAACAAAAACGAATAATACAAGAAATATATTTTTTATTTTTATAAAAATCATTAATAAACTACGTTTTTACTAAAAAATGTGCCTAGTATCTTCGACTATAATTAAGAAAATTATAGACTGGTTTAGTGTAAATAATAGAATCTAGATCTAATATTTTCTTATTTCTTTGTTAATTTAGTATAATGAGAAGTAAATGTCAAAGTCGATATAAAATGTATGCACATTTAGGTATTAAAATGCTAATATATAACTGTAATTATTTTATTGGAATTCAATTAACCCATTTACTGGTTCGAAGGTGTATTCTACGATACCTTAAGGTACTAATTATACTTCAGCAGTTTAAATATATCCGAATATAAAATAATTCTTCTCAAAATGTCCATGTGGTCAAAGAAAATGCCAATAACAGAAGAGTGCAATTCGAAGAAAAAAATTTGCATATCGGTTAAAAAAATTGTCGCAGCGCTGATAATATTTATGTAATTAATAATACAATTTTTTCTTTAAATAAAAAATACAAGATGTTACTATTTCTATTCATCTAACATAGATTATAGGAAACTTTTTGCTAAGAAATTTTTCTTTGCTTCCTTCTTAGAGCTATACACATTACATTATATCATTTTACTTACTCTTTATTTGTTTTTTAAGTTTGTGCTACACGTGTCTAAGTTCCAACAAAATTTTGTTGATCTATAAGTAACAGTCCATTCCGAATTTTTGCTCCAGAATCCAAATAGAATCGACAAAATAGCCAATGGAGGTCATTGAAAGTCAAAGAGTTAAAATTTGATTCTAGATATTTTTCGAACATTAAGTAGCAATTCTAATAGAATCTCGCAGAATCCAAATATGTATGCTAATTATTGAACTGGATCTACTTTTTACTCAAATTGAGAGTCAAAGGGGTAAAAAAATGTGTTTTAATATAATTTTTCAGGCTTTCTCGAAAAGTACCCAAGATGATAACAGGTTTGAAGTCATTCGAAGTTCAAAAAATTCATCGGACTTTCCATGGTATAGATGTAACAAATGTCCAAAAACAAGATTTTTGACCACTTTTGTGTACATATTTGGATTCTGAGGGAAAGATCCAATCAGAATTGTTGATTCATTTTTTGGGCTGTGAATAGATGCTCAACAATTTTTGAAATCAGATTTTTTTTTACTCCTTTGAACTTCTATATTTCAAAAACTACAGCCTATTTGATATTTTAGCGGTCATATGTGTACTCTGGAACCAAAATCCTGCTAGGATCGATCTTACTTATAGGGCAATATGAAATTTTCTAAAATTTTTGTTGGACTGAGTTAATTGCTAGTACGTTACTTGTAAAATGCTTATATTTCACTTCCATCGTCCTGATCTTCAACAGCTCGTTATCTCCGTTAGTTTTCAACATATCCTAAATTATAATCTTACATAAATAGTGTTATTGGCCTTTAATTACGTTAAACAATGAGCAAACACAATTTATAAGATTTTATTATGAAAAATGAAGTAAACTCTTTGATCCAGGAGGTACAATATTAGTTCAAAATACATTATTATAACTATTATTATATTTTGATTGAATTAATGGACTCTAATTTACATAGAAATGTGCCTTCATAGATATGTAAATACTTCTCGAGATTGCAGTCGACGTTAGTAGTTACGTACCAGCTAGACTCCGAATGCACCAAATAGAAACCCATCCCAGTAATATAATTTCCATTGACGATGGCACGCACTACAATGGCATATTTATGAACATTCATGATATCGCTAGTATTCACACATGGCCTCGTGTAAACAAACGTCAACTGTATAAACTCAAATTGAGGATGTAGGTTATTTGCGCGTTAGAGTTGCAACATCAGAAACTGGCGTTTTCTTAGTTGAATACCAAATCCCACATGTTTGAATGAAACTCTTCACTTTGTGAAGAACTTCATTCTTTACGAAAGATTTACGTATTCTCAAATTAACATAAACTCTGCGATGTTACGGCAAATACATTGGAAGATTTGGTATCTGAGAAAAACATGCTGAAATTTTGTAAAGATCTTGTTAAATTGATATGTTGGATGTTCACGTAATATTTGTACAAAGAATTTTCGATCATCCCCCATTTATTTATTGACACTTACACCATATCTTTGCATACAATAAAATAATGAAGAAGATCATGTTGATATTGTTAACCAGATGTACTTCCTCGCCGGTGACGAATTCAAATACTGGTTGTTATATTTCTAAATATTGAAAATGTGGCATTCATTCGATTTTCTAAAGATCAAACCATATTTTATTTTAAATTCCATATAGATGTAAGCAATGTTTTGTAGGATCGACAGGCGTAGCGGACTTTTACGTATCGATTTTCTAACTACCCTTATTCTAAACGTTGAAAATGAATTTTAAAAAAACTTTTTATTTTGATCATCTTATACAATATTTTATAGGAAACGAATA
Source organism: Trichopria drosophilae (assembly GCA_030407085.1). Taxonomy (NCBI): domain Eukaryota; kingdom Metazoa; phylum Arthropoda; class Insecta; order Hymenoptera; family Diapriidae; genus Trichopria; species Trichopria drosophilae. The sequence continues at coordinate 192,592,746 of CM059582.1, forward strand.
GTCTGGTATTTAAAACGCTAACGAACCACTTTTTTATTTACAAATTAGTTATTTATGTTGAACAGCTTTTTATATTCGGAATAGCATAAACCCACAAGACAACATCTCAGTCTGACAACAAAAAAGGAATTAAATAAAAAAAAATTTTATTTTTTGATCTGTAGTTCGGTACATTACGTTAACATAATAAACAACTCTAAAAAAGCTCTAAGAAGATTTTATTAAACATTACTGGAGATATCCGACACACAAATTGATAAAAAAAATCAGTAAATGTTAACCTACGAGTTTTATTTGAATATTATTTTTCTATAGAGAATACAATATAATGCAGGAGAAATTTAAAACCAACACAATGAAAACGTTTTAAATTTCTCGTTTTACAACCGCCGATAAGCATTCTTCTTCAACCCTTTAACATTTAAATGTGTAGAATTTGCACTCGTATTTCAGTATCATATTGTTGATACACTGAAAAGTTTTTAAAAATGTAGTAATGTCTATTTTATGATTCTCGACGTTACACTTTCGAATGCCTAAAAAATTAAAACATTTTTTGCAATTATGCAGAAAAATGACTTAATTTTTTAATGTAATACCGTATTAATAGCATCATTTATCAGAAATATATGTCCCTTGTAATTTGATTTCAACAAGCACCTTTTTTATACGTATATTTTACTAGCGTATTAGCCCTAATTGTTTCGAAATTATAGAATTCTTATATGATTTGCAGGTATTAACAACAACAAAATATTGGTGAGGTTAGTTTCTTCATATTTTCGCAAAAATTAAATTACGTAGTCGATTTTAACGTGACGACTTATTAAGAAATTAATTACGTTTCGTTTTTAACATACAATCTTAATTTAACATAAAAATATTAGGCAAAATGTGACGAAAGGTGTATGGGAAAACCTTTTACCTCTATCTGACATCTTTATGATAGAAAAAAGTTCAATATTATTCTACTTGTAGAGAAAGTACTTTTGAATTACTTTTGTTCCATGATTTTTTTTGATATTAGTGTTTAAGTTACTATTTAGTCTAGATGGATCAACCTAAAATAATGCAAACGCCATTGAAAAATAGAAAAAATGTAAAATAAATATTAATATAAAAAATAATTTCGAAACTTCAAAAGTCAAAGTATTTAAGACATATTTTCGTATTAAAACAATGGAAACAAACATCCGATGGCTTAAAGGAAACGAGAAACTAACACCATAATAAATATATATTAAAAATTAATGGTCTCTAATATATTTAAAATAAAGTGTTACACATTATTTTTCGAAAAATTCAATTGGACCATAATACGGAAAAAAATCTTATGAACGTACAGCCAGAAATATGGTTTCTGCAGCCATATGGTAAATATGGAAAATATGGGGGCAAAAATAAAAGATTATGGTTACTATTTAAGTAGTTATATGGTGAAAGAAGTATTGCATGTGTATTCACCAGTTACATATTAAAAGTCACCGATTAAGTAGTCTCGGACCGTATAAAAGATGTTCCTCTTATATTTTACAACTGTGGTACTTACCGTAGTAATTGATTTGCATAAAATTTAACTAATAATATCTCAAACTATACCAATCTCGAATGTCTTTTGGACGTTTTATGCAAAGTACATACTGCTGATGTTTGAATTTACATCTTTGAGGAAAGATTTAAAGTCTTTTTTAAGGTTCATCGTATTTAAAGTATTAAATCTTAGTTAAAGGTTAATTTTATTCCATCTTCAAAGGATTATCAGGGTATCATCTAAGATATTTTTTTCGATTAATACAATCTCAAATCAATTCTAGGTTTAAGTATTAATAGTCAGTCGACTACTTTTTTAATATACTGAATAGGATGGTAGTAGGAATCTTCCACATGAATATCAAATAAAAAAAATGTTAGTAAACTTAGTAATTTTTTCAGTTAACAAACTGTTAATTGTTACTGAAAATTATTTAATTATTGCGCATCCTAAAACTGATGTCAGATTATTTTTCTATGCGGCAATATCAATTTTGAATATTATGATATATCTTCGTATGTTACTGCAAAACTTAAATAGTTATTTTAATGGACAAGAGTCGTAAGTAATAACAGTTGGTTGAACAATATATAGCGATTTAAGAGTTTTATCAAATTACGGTTCGGACGACAATTACTGACCACTTTTTACACAACTTTTTTAAAATGAAGCTAATAAGACTTGAAAATATTTATGGAACTAGATTTTTAAAGAACGTTACATATTTTTGAAAAAACTAGAAATATTAAGAGCACAATAAAGTTTCTCAAAAGCGGCCTTTATCATCATTTATCTTAGAGTCATATACAATTTATACATCATACCTTAAAGTGAATTCAAAACCTTTTTTGCTTAGCTACTAATAATATAAATAACAACAATTAATTATATAAAATTGTGTGAAACGATAATTTCGTTTCTAATTACCCTATACCCAATGATCATATGTAAAGAATTATTCTACATTATGAAGATAACTGAAATTAAAACAAAATTTAATATGCATATAAGTATACTGACATTGCTTATTGATTTTGTATGATAAATAAGAAGTTTTTTGATAGATGTATTAATTGTCCTTTCCGTAAATCCAACGAAACGTACTTATGTAGTTAACATTTTTCGTTTTTGTAACGATGTACCAATGTCTAATGCTTCTTTTTAATCTAGCTTAATAATCGTATTTCTAAATTTTATCTTTTTTTTTTATTTATTTAAAGTTGGCATCTAGGCCATTAGCGACTACGGTTTGTTCATACAGAGATTGTTTACAGTAGGTTCGAATGTTTTACATTTTTAAGGAAATGTAAAGTTTTGTGAAGATTTTTTCAAGAATTTAATCTTGATTTGAAATCATTAGGCATTTTACAATCTTCCTTCTGAATATTCGTTGCAGGTTGAGATGGTATGCTTCGTGGTTAGATGTTCATTACACCTCGAACACAGGGGTGGTGGTGATTTGGATAAAAGGTGTTGATGTGTAAGTTTAGTGTGTTCTATTCGTAGTCGAGTAATGAGTACTTGATCCATACGGGAGAGATTCCTATCTCCAGTTCTTGAAAATATATCTCCTCTTATATAGTGTAGGTTGCTTTTCTCAAACCTCCATTCGATATTCCATGTTTTTAATGCGGCCTCTTTAAGGATATTTTGTGCATTTTTTAGTGGTATTGGGATTTCGCAGTTAGTCTCTTCTAGTCGAGTTGCTTATTTAACTAATTTTCCAGTTAATGTAGCATTGTGAATATTTGAATTTTCTAGTGCTGATATTATAACCTTTTTTGCTTTAATTTTATCTTCTTAATTAAAAAAAAATACGTTAAAATTATTGGATTATTTTTGTCTGCATCGTAATTTGAATCGAACGCCTGAAGACGTACTGCGACTCTATTCCTATCTACCATTAATTTCACCGTCATTAAATACTTTGTAATATTATCTGGAATATTTATGTTATCCTCTGGATTAACTAAATAATCTGGTAAATCTATAGAAGGCTCTACTTGGATCTATACTAACAATAAGACCTTGGTGTACGTATTTCACTCGAAGGCATGAAAAACTGCAGAATACAATTCTTGAACCCGCTACCGACGTCAGTAATTATCTGGAGTACGATATTTCTCAAATAATTTCGCAGCCCGGGGAAAATAATTCAACAACTAAATACATACCCAGATACCGAACGCAAAAAATAGCTCGGAATGATATCGCAATGTACTCTATATACTATATACGGTCAGATGAGTCACATTATTCGGTTTTTCTAAGCTTGATATCATTATGAGAACTTCATGAGCTCAAGCTCTGAAAAAGCTCAGACGCTGACGCATGAGAGATCTTTTAGATTACATTCGTAGGTCATTTACAACTCATTTTTATTCTGATGCCTTGGTATGTTTGTCAGTTGTCAAAACAAATTAATTTAACATTTCTGAACTACGATAATCTGAATCTCGCAGTGACCCATCAATTGTTGAGAAAATATAACCAAATACTAAATGGCTCATGCCCAACAATGAATTTCATAGCTCTTACCAACTCTGCAAATAGAATCAAATACTCTTCTCAGTATACCTAGGGAACCTGATAATCTTTAAAATCGTATTTACAGTCCAGTCCGTCTGGCTGTTAGCAGACTTTGAAATTAAATATTGAAAGAAGGATGCCCACGAGATGGAACCTCAGAAATTAATAAATGGTGTTAGAGCATGATGAGAACTAGCACCTAAAAGTAAATTCAATTATTTTATCAGACGGGAATATTGTCGAAATCGATGTTACGATCCTTTACAATGTTTAGTTTGAATCATATGTCCATTTATTAAACATTAATACTCACCTTTATAAAAGTATCAATAGCACTAATGAATTTAGTCCTGTCTGATTTAATTAAACAAGAAAAAGCATTAGATATTTAGACTGACCGAAGGAAGTCTTGTATTTCTCCCAAAATAGATGGTAGAATGTCATTCAGTCCTAATATTGGTGTCTGAATTTTTACTGCTGAAGGCTATGCTATTTTCAATGCTGTTGAACGTACTTTATTTCACCCTGCTTATATAATTTTCTACGACTCGCTTAGTGTTTGACATCTAAGCCTAAATCTAAATATTTAAGTGAACCCATATATTTCATAAATAATACGAAAAATTTAAGAATTCAATTGTAAATCTTCAAATAATAGTAAAATAATATTTTACTGGGTGCCGGCATACAGTGTAATTGTAGGAAACGAGCTTGCTGACTCACTAGCCAAAGAAGCATCCATGCTTGAATCTAATCCCTCTGTAAAAATTCCCTTTGCCGATTTCAAAAACAATGCCGGAGAAGATGCATTCAATAACACTGGAAATGCATTTCCCTGTGGCAGTAACCATACAGGTCAAGAATTACGAAATAATATCTGGCTAATTACTATAAACGTTAACTTAATACGTGGTTTTATAATCTAATGCTTCCTAGAAAAATAACGAGACCAAATAGATGCCGATCTAATCATTATACCCTAAATGTTTCTTTGTCTACAGTTGGCATTATTGATCATCTAGATTGTTAGTGTGGAAATGAAATTCAAAACCTCAATTTATAATTACCCAGCCTGATACACTTTTGTGTAAACTTCGACAATAAAAACTATATTTATCCCTTCAAATGATCACATTACTGCATAACCATAAACCAACAATTGGTAAAACATTCTATTCATATGTCAACTCGTGCAAATTAAATGTATAATCGTCATGAAATTGTTGTACTTACTGTATATAATGAATGAATGTATACATCTAATGTATATGCAAAATGATCTCCATTGAGATTGAATTTGCTTCAATAAAACAGAAAAGTCCCGTATTTTACATAGGTAAATGCAGTAACCTAAGTGGTAACATCCTGAACCGTATATCGTCTACATTATGTGTTGACTGTTACTACTGAGACTACGCGATTTCTGTAACGATTTTCTTAACTTTCCCACGTGACAAATCGATTTTGTTGTTACGAGCTAGCTCTACTCTTACTGTAACCGAATTTATCAAGCTTGAAGGATCAAAAACATTGTAGCCTGTTATGCACTCACAAAATAATTGAACTTTACAACATATTTGCAATTTGTAAATGATGAATTAGTCTTTCTAATCGTTGCAGTTACCGTTCATTTAATTGAAAACTTGATACCTTCTTATGATGATGATATGATTATAACATGGATAACTAGGGAATTCTTCTTAAAACGTTCTTGTTACCTGAACAAGTTTTAATCTAGCTTTTTCGAAGCTTACCTGTTATCACGTTGGACCTCGACATCTGAGCCATTTTTTTTTTCGAAAAATCTAAACCTTGGCAAAACATTCTTCTCTTGTCAGCTCAGGCTTTGTTGGCGAAAAAAATTATGCGTACATACAGGAGTCGATCAAACTGCGGGTTTAGTCCGTAACCGTAGGTAGGTAAAAAAAAAGTGTTTGCGAGATCAAGAAGAGCGAGTACCTGCTCGACGGTACGGGAAAACGCGTTTCCACTTTCTCTATTTTCCTCATATCCCGGCTTTGCTTCACGTATGTAGGTAAACTCCATCCTTCCAGGCCCATTCCGCCTCGATCTATCTCAGCATTTTATCCCGGGGCAAGCTAGATCTAAAACGCCGACGGCTCTAGAAGAGGGAATAGAGGGAATGGTGGGGCAGAAATGGAAATTCGACAAGCACTGAGCTTCAGCCTCGAGAGATGAGAGCAACAATTATTTTTTCCCTGCAGAACCGCGGTCTCGATAACGTTTTCAGACTTCGGAGAGACTTTTTTTCGTGCAGTTTCTCTTTACCCCGTTTACCCCGTTTCTTTACGCTGAGCGTTAGTATGCGCCATTCTTTTTTCCATTATTTTCCGACCCGTTCTTTTTATTGTTCTTGCCTCTCTTTTGCCCGGATTCGCAGTGTTTCAGGTATCGTTTTTACTCATATTTTGTATTTTTCTATTGTTTTTCAACTTCCATCCTGAATTTCGTTCTTTTAAATACCGTCGCTTGATATTAATATTATTTTTTTGCGTTTCAGGCATTCTTTTTTGGTACGTTTTCTATTAATTTCTGAGAATTCAGCATGAAAGAAAATTATATATTTTATTATAAAACCAGAAATTACTAATAAATTTAACTATTCTTCATCTGCGTAGTCAAATTACTATCAGAGTATATAAATGTAATATTTGTATGTTCAGATTTTACAGACTAAGTAAAACAATAATAAAATGTCCTTATGAAGAATCAAGATCCAAATCATGTATTCAAAAATTCTTCTGATCTACAATTTTGGCTAAAAAAGTGTCCGTCTCTTTTTGGATTTTCATTTCATTCCAATTCTGATTTCCAAATCTCAGGAAGCAAGTTCTAATAAATGCATAAATGATTTTACCATATTTTTTAGGTGACGGAATCATAAGAAATACGGCATTGAAAATTGTCCTTAACCTTTGAAGCGCCATCGTATCGAATAATTTCACAAACTGCCATGTGGGTTGGTGGGCGACCCCTAGAATAAAGTGTAATCCTGCACAAAGAGTATACGTTATTTCGTTTCAGACAAATTACTGGACACTCTCAATCTATCGTTTCACCGGACAGATAAATTATTTTGTGAAAAAAATGATTGGAGCCAGTTATTAAAAATACAGTGCTTCGAGAAACGTGAAAAAATGACGTCTTTTACAAACAAAAAAATTATAACTCAGCCATTTTTCAATAGTTTTACCTAAAAATTGAACCAGTTTCTCTTGAAATGTAGCACTTTAAGATAAAAAATACTACAACAGTGCAGGTTAAAAAAAAGTGGAACAATTGATTGCCCGGATTAAAAAATCTCGTTAGCTCGGTCTGACTCACCGTAAGTAGTAACAGCCAGTTTCGCAGTTTTTTTACATTTATCTTGTTTTGCTTGATAGATAGCAATGTGCGGCCAGTGACAAAATTGTAGGTATTGATAATATCTTTAATTTGAGCCGTCACTCGTTCCGATTTGATGAAAATTGTGTCCAGGGTAGCCTTCGAATGTCGCTTTTTTCACCAGCTGACGGTCGCCACAGCTCGCCGGTGGGACGTGGGAAAAACGCAATTTTCGAAGGCTTCTCTGGACACCATTTTCATCGATTCAGAATGAATGATTGCTCAAATTAAAGATATTTTCAATACCTACAACTTTGTTAATGACGGCACATTACTATCTAGCCAGCAAAACAAGATAAATGCAAAAAACTGCGAAACTGGCTGTTACTACTTACGAGGAGTCAGACCGAGCGTCTAAAACGTTTTTGCAATTCATGAAATGTGTAATTAAATGATTATTTTATTATTTTATTATTAAAATAAATCTTCACTGTCTGGATCTGTGATATTACCGTGTAAAAAAATACTGGGATCGTGGGTGACCCCAATGGCGCTTTTAGGGTTAACGGGTTAAGAGTTGAACAAGAATCAAACCTGACATTTTATAGAAAAATCCTACGTGATATCGCCCATAAATAACCGTAATTTATTTTTTAAGGAATTAAATTTTTCAAAAATTTTCCAATAACCCCATTTAAAATGCATGTTGTATTCCGACATATTAAAATCTGTCAAATGTCCCGTAAATATTTGTAACATCCATTCGGCAACTTGCCGGATGCGTAATATAACTTAGCTACAGGTCACCGGCGTAATTCGACTTCGGCAAAGTCCTTTCAAGTTTCAAGCTTCCCCGGAGCCAAGTCGAGCGAGTGAATATTAACGGCTCGATTCGATCTCATCCTTTAATTACCCGAGGATGAAACCGAGAAGCCCGAGCGCTCCGTCGTCGTCGCCTCGCAGCTCCCGGGGGAAATCGATGGAGCCTGATCGTCTTGAAAAATTCCCGTATCATCGCGTATTATTTTGAAAAAGTTGTCCGAGGCAGTTGCTTACGTCGTCGAGGAAGACTTGTAGCCATCCCGACGTGTAATAGCGACGTTTATTGCGAGAAGCGCGTACAAAATTTAATATCCACGAGCTAATTTAAAATTTCAGTATTCCAATTCTGTTTCAAACTGAAAAATCGCCCGAGTATTAAACATTCCATAAAGTTAAATTTGATGAAATTCCACATGGTTTTCATCAAATTTTGAAAAGTTATCTGTGTGCACGATTAAAAACTGCCTTAATTAAATTTAGAAATATTTCTGAGCTTCTGTAATTAATATTTTTTCAGTGTTGCTAGTATGATTTAATTAGTCGAAGTAAAAATTAAATATCGGTTGATAACTCTAGAGGCGACGATTTAATAAAATGTATTTCATCCAGTAAATTATGCAAAATAATCAAATTTCCTTTCCGAGGATAAGAAATTTAATTTTTTGCTCTCGGGGCGTAAGACATCTAATGCCCCGCCGGGAACAGAACTTAAAAGTACTTTTACATCGACAAAGTTCTCACCATTCGTCTTCGACTCCTTTACGGATATTGTGCTCGTAAATAAAAAGTCATACCCTTGGTGTATAATATATTTACCATATATTAACTTCATACACATCTTTTGCTCATAAAGACGATTAATGTTCAAATTTCAAGGAATTGTACTTAAAGGTAAATTTTGAATATTACCAAATACATCAAATATTTTTCCAGTATTCATATCATAAAAAATTAATAAATTGAACTAGAATTGTTGATCCATTCATGATCGTTTGAAAATTGATTAAAAACTAATTTTTATTTTTTCATTAGTTACTTTAAAATTCTCATGTCAATTTTCATAAATATTAACATATCGTCCTCGTGCACAAAAAAAAATAGTTGAATACGAGAGAACCAATTACTTTTTCTAGTTATATTTTATTAGTAATTAGAAAGTAAAATATGAATAATTAGAATAAGAATTGCTGAATAACTTAAAATTTACATTGAAGTTACGTTCGATTTCATAAAAATGCAAAATAAAATGACTAATTCCCAAATGATGCAGCATAAATCATACCAAGCAAAGAATTAAGGAAAAACAATTTTTTTAATATTAAAAAATCTTGTTTTATACTCTCAAATTTTCACTTCATTTTTTCTAGTAAAAAATATAAAATATACCCTTAAATAATACGAAATATTTACACTAATTCATTAACTCATTTTGTAAGTTCTTGATTTTCATTTTGTGGCAAATAACTCTCCATTAAAATGAAACGTATGTGTAGTTTTCATTTACTTAGCAATTACGCCGAGAGTAACAACTTAAATTAAAAGTGTAGAATAAGCAAGGAAATTATTGCTACGAGGCATGTAATTAATCGGCCTAAATTAGCTTCTGAACTTTACTCTAAATTATGCTAATAATCTCATATACTCGCAAAACCACTTAATCCAATAGTAAGTTCTCAAAACTTTGCTATCTCGAAATATGGAAACCCTAACAGTGCAATTACTTTCACTTTCCTTTAAAATTATTTGAATTTAATTCACGCCAAAGTTTTGGACTAATTCTCAAAATTCGGTATTTTAGTAATAAGTAACTGATTATCCATTCCTTGAATTAGTTACTGATGTAGCGAAATTATTCGACTAGTTTGTAATTGGAGAGTTTGTAACACAAACTCGCTTAGTCACAATTACATTATTTCGGAAGACTTTTTACAAATTTTTATAATTATTCATTAGTGGGTGTAATTTCATAAATTTTCTTTAACTAGTACGTCAAATAATATATATTTTCTTCGAACCAAATACTGGAAATAAATAGAGAATAAACCTCCAGAAGTATGTCATGTTTTCATTAATAACTAAATCCTAAAACATATTAAGAAAATTTTGATAAGAGCTCGGTATTATATGTTTCGAAAAAGTTTTACCATCGTAGAAAAAATTTTAGGCAAAATGGTACGATATTCAATCAATCTTAATTGTAAGATTTATTAAAGTAATTATTTAATTATTTATTTCATTTAATTAAGATTGTTTTGAAATATTGTTCCATTTATAAAATCTTCTTCTAGTTTTAATGTTTAATTAACATAAAATATCTAGTAAGTTAATTTTCAACAGAGACAAAAGTATGAATAGAATTAACGTAAACTAAATTTTAAAAAAATGATGAAATGATGATACATTCACGCTGTCAATAAAACTGTATCGATGTTGCTCTCGATAATAGTGATTACAACACAATTTCTGTTGTCAAAATTACACGAAAATTGAAAATCTCCATAAATATTAGCACCAAAATAACTTATATATTCTGTATTGAAATATTCCTTAATAGAAAGCTTAATTATTTAAAACTCTTTTCGGAGCTGGTAAGCAAGTATTATATTATTCTGCTTATCTTTCCTCTTGAAATACAATACTTATTATTCTTGGCACCAAGGAATTTCAGAATATTCTTTTTAAAAAATTTTAATGCAAAATAGTTATTTGACGCTCATTAATAATGTCATATTTTTAAAAGACTAAATTTACCCTGTTGTAATTTTGAAAGACCTTATTTCATTTAATAAAAATCACATGTTTTTCTTACAATTAATAAAAACAAAGATAAATTCTTTCACTTACGTAAATAAAAACATTCATAATTTCCCTCTAGTGCTTCGTGCACATTTAGGAGATAATTAATTATTTCATTTTGGAGACAGAAATTAATATTTTATCTTAATTGTATACTTCAGATGTACATCAATTAAAACGGTGTGTGTTTAATGTTTTTATAAAAGAATTTAATGGAAACTTTCAGGGAAAAGTAATTAGGAAACATTTTAATTTAATGAAATATGAAAAATGATATTTTTATTTTCATTTTACTTTTATGAGTAACAGCTGATAGATAGATGCGTAGGAGATCGGACTCTTGTGTGTACAACTGTGGATTATTTGAAACCTTTTGTTTGAATAAAGTATCAAATATCTCGATGGTGAATGATGGAAATTAAAATTACGATTTATTCGATTATTTAAGGCCGAAGATTCGGTGCCAGTTGAATGCCGTTCAACAGTTATTACTTGTACAAATATTTAACATTTTAAGTATCCTAATAGGTTATTCTATTTTTATTTTTGTTCTATGTTCCAAACATTAGTTTAAAATTTGAATAGCACAGAAATATATTGAAAAAGTGAAAAAATACTTACGCGGAAAGACACTTATCGTTTTAAATTTAACTTTTCTTTAGCAATATTGGGAAATTTTTTTCATATAAAAATTGTTAAATTTGTTTTTAGTATTGCGATAATTCGGGAACTGATAAAAAATACAAAACACGCAAAGATAGATATTTTCCATTATGGACATTAATTACTTTTCCAAATTGAAAATAAAATTATAGAATTTTCAATAAGTCTTTCCTCGGATATTTTAATATTACGTATTTACTGCTAATAGATATTACCAATCAAGTAATTAAATTAAAAGAATTAACTTTTGGTAAAGTAACGATTCTGTTGCAATTTTACATAATTTCCAAGCGGCATACGGTGTGCTTAAATGGTAACTAAATCAAAGGTATTAAGCACGTCGAATTTTTGTTTAATTCGATTCCAGGACACTTATAGACCTTATCTATGCAAAAAAAATCGTTCGATATTACAAAAATTTTCAATTTTCTAAGAAAAACGATGAGGAAATAAAAAAAAAATAAAAAAAACAAAAGAAAGTTATTCCATAATCGACCGGAAATATTGGATTTATCAAAACCATTCAAAACGTAAATGTACATCTGTATCGATATGAATAATTATTAGTTAAAAAAACAAGAACTTTTAACTTTTAAGTGATTTTCTAATTCTAATAAGCTATAATTGAATTACTTGACAATTATCATATCTGATTAGTAGTATAGCAAATTTTGTTTTCCTATCTCCATACCAGTTTATAATATTTCTTTCTCAATGACTTTAATTACGAATATAATAATACAGCACATAAACGTTTGTATTCGTTTTCTCATCTTTCAAAATTGTGGAAATAAACCTAATAATGGAGCATGATACGATTTTGACATCTACTTGATCTTAATCGAGCCTAACATATAAAATATAATCTTGCAAGAGAAATATTTCAAATTTGATACTTCTTTCATTACAATTAATTTACGAACGAGCAAATGAGATCATTAAAATTAATTCCATGTTTTGTGCAATAATATTAAGTTACACTTTAATAACGATAATATATTGTATTATTAACATTTTAATTTTTAGTATAACGTGTTGTAATAACAGAAATTAATTAAACATAAATTGCAAAACTCACATTTTTGATTTGATGTTAAATATATTATGCACAAAATAATTGCACTTCGTTGGGCGAAAATCGTTATTTCTTCCATTGTGCTTTATTCAATTCGGAATATCCTTCAATAGAAACAATGATTAAAAATTCTGTGAACGTTTCGAAAACTCTCTTGAGGATATGTAACAGCAAGCTTTTTAAACTTACAAGATTGGTCGTAGGAAAATGAACTAATGCCCGCGTCGATAAGTTGGAGAGACTATTCGGATATGTGCTTGCGGCACTAATGCTTTTAAAACTTTTCAATTTTTAATGGTAATAAATTCATTTAAGCAGTCGCCTGATATTTTCAATATTAACTTTCGACTTTGATATTTAATAATCTCCTATTTTGCTGTATAGAAAAATTGTCTGAATTATAGCATATTTATGCATAATATCGTATAAATAGGATATTTAATTTTTATTGTTAAATCAGTCGATTATTCTACGTCTTAAGATATTAACGTAATAAGTAACTATTTCGCATATGTTGCTTCAACTGTCATAATATTATAAATTTTAAATATTATAACTTAGGAACTAAAATTGTAATAAAATTTAAATTTTGTAACATTATTATAGTCGGAGGTTTTCTATTTCAATCTTCAATTTGTATGAAAATAATAAATAAAATTCTAGTGCAATGGAATGATGCGGTAAATACAGCACGGATCTTAGATAAGAAGTATGTAATTCCTCTACAATAAAAATTCAATAAAACGACACCTAAATTGTTTCTTTCTTTTGAGCTTAAAATAGATAATATAGGTATGTTTTTTCATACAAGTATTTCTTACTTGCTGTAAATAATCACAACATATTTATTATGAAATAACATCTTATTAATTACACGCATCATTAATAGAATTAACATTTTAGGATATGTTTAACAATTTTTCTCTTATTGTTTCAGGTAAGTGTTCTGAATCTACAACTGAAAGGAAAATGTTACCAATAATCTCGTAAGTCTTGATGAATTTGTATCATATCTATAAAATACTATTTGAAATACCTATTGGAAAATAGAATCAGGATGTTCAGTTTTACACATGGAGCGCGAAATTTCTAAAGTGTTTCAATTCAAAAAACAATGTCATGGATGAAGTTACAAATTGTTTGCATTAATTTCTAGAATAAACATTAAGGAATGGTATAAATTTCATTCCATTTCGTTCGATATTCGCTGAAGCTGGGGGAAGCGGGTTTAAATTTTGCTGTACCATTGTGAACCTCTATCTTCAAACTCATATAAGGTTATTTTATACGCTTTAGAATAAAATTTCTTGCTTTTCAAGTGACCTTTCTGATAATTATATTTAACCTACTCTAAGATAGTTCTTACGAAAACTCATGTATTCAAGATCGACATGAAACATGGGGAAAAAATATTTCAATACATAACAAGTCTTTGTGCAAAATCTGTCACTGATTGACCATGTAGTTTCGGAGAAAATATTAATATAATATTTGTTTTTTTACTGTGGCTTCTTATGGCGTTATAGGAACCTTATAGAGACACATTCTTTATCAATGCGTTGTTAATACATTCAAGATCGAAACCAAAATTGGTAGTATAGTAAAGTAAAATATTAAGAACATGATATGTAAAACTGAATAGAACGAACCGTGTAGTTTTTTTGTAATCGTTAATAAAAAAAAAAGTGATTTTCAAGGATTTCCGTACTTACTGCGAAAAACACACAGCGCGGCCTGATACCACTACTTAAATTATTGCATTTTCCTATATATAATCAGCGGTTTTAAATGCGATTTTTAAACATTCCGATATGATAAAATAATCGTATTTACCATTAGGTGTTAGTTTTCATCATACTGTAACCGAATTTGTAAGTTCTCAAATTCTTATAGTCGTGGACATCCTCCTTTATCATTTTGACTCGTTATACCTAGAAAAATAAAAAGATGACTTTAACATTTTTGCTTGTAAATTTTGAAGTTTGGCGTCCTTGGATGTAAAAAATATACATCAAAAAATATTCACCTCAGAATCATCTTCGTATCCGATTTTGGTACATGTTATTCATAAAAAAACTGTTTGGGTGTAAAAAATCAAGTTTTTTCAAAATAATTTCTTGTATCCTCTCTCGTATGTTTTCCCAATCAGATGGAAAGATGGATAAATACCATAAAAGTAACTTTGAAAATGCGGCATTCTTCATCACTCCGAAATAAGAGTCGAAAAGGGACAAAAACAAATGGTCTGCTTGGGACTATAGGGTTAACCCTTTTCGTCCCGAAAGTCTGGAATTTGGACACAACTTTCAACGCTATGCCTATTGTTCTAAACGTTGTTAGAAAAATTGAAACTAGTGAAAATCGATAGATTTGGACCTCCTCTTTCAAATGCCGTAGTCAGAATCAGACGGCGACTTCAAAGAAAAATATTATGATCATTTCGTTAATCAAAAATACTAATTTTTTCGATGTTTCTTCGCAAGAATAGCTTTTTTTTTTTTTGGAGTTGAAAAGGGCAATGCTGACCATTGCAAATCACACTAACCGCTTCTTTTTTCTCAACCCTTTCTAGTTCAAAATGGCGGCTTCAATATGTGGTCTGCAAGTTGTCATTTTGCATTTTGTGGCACAAATATCGAGTTTTTGAAAGTGTAACGGTTGGAATCATGTAGAATAAGGATGAAAATCTAATTATTATCATTTGTGAATACCTAATCTTCATCATGATTAATTCATAACCACAAATTAGTTCCATACAATGGGTTTTTATCTATTTTTTATTTGATTTTCACTCAATTTTTGACTTTTCCGTAGCATTACGTACGTGTGAAATTGAAAATTACTATATACGATTGTGACCTAACAGTCATTGGTTTATAACCTAAAAATCGAGTGCAGCACGTCTTGCTCTCAGCACGAGCAATGCTACCTGGTACTATGACGTTTGTAGATTTAATGAACGTGAATATCGGAGTAAATACATCGATTCTCCAATGCCTAATTTCAAAGTTGTTTATTCCTGATGATAAATATAATAGATTACATACACACTTCTAATTCACAACGATTTACATCACGTTGTTTAGCCGTCAATACATATTTTGCCGTTGTCCGACTCTTACCACGGGAAGTAAACGCTATTCGGAGAGTCATTTTTTTTACTATTTTTTAGTACTTTTCAAATTTTGTATAATTTTTTTTCAATTTTTAAGTATGTTTTTTATTCTTTCATTTAGATAACATTTTATTATATTAGATTGTTCCAAGAAAAGATCACGGTGAATCAAGTCAATAGTAATGTGGTAAATCTATGTAATTTTATGAAATGATTTGAAGCGTACTTTTCAAAAATTTGTATTACATTCTGAACAATAAGATGTTCGTCTTTCACACAAGTCACCAGAATAATATCGTTTTGACTTTTCATTTTTGGTAATGTGGGTCTCCAAAGGTTTTTTAGATTTCCTTTGTATATAATATGTGGTATGACCTACAGCGTTTATTCTGATATTCGGTTTTATTAAGACTACAAACGTCATAGTACCAGGTAGGAATGCGCTCATAATTGTCATCCTGTACTCAATTTTTAGGTTATAAACCGATTATTGAGAAGTCACAATCGTATCTGGTTATTTTTAATTTCACACGTTAATAATACGGAAACGTCGAAAATTGAGTGAAAATTTAAAAAAAAGGTAAACGTCTATTGTATATAACTAATTGGAGGTTATGAATGAATCATGAAGAGATTATGTATTCACAAATGATAACAATTACTTTTGCATGCGAATTCTGTAAGATTTCAACCGTTACGTGGTCAAATAATGGATCATTGTGCGAGAAAATGCAAAATTATAAATTAGCTACGCCATCTTGGTATCTTTTGAAATGGTCAGCATTTCCCGTTATCAATGTCGAAAAACGCGATTTCTGAGAAGAAACATAAAAAAAATGATCATAGCTTTTTTCTTTGAAACAGGAGGTCCAAATCTGTCGATTTTGACTTATTTCAATGTTTTTTGACGACGTTTGGATAAAAAATTACAGCGTTAAAAGTTCTGTATAAATTCCAGACTTTTGGGACGAAAAGGGTTAAGTAGCCATCTAAAACCGATACAACAATAAAATGATAATCACAAATCGATGGCCGGTGACCGTAACTCATACGATCGTTCACACGCTTCCACGTTGAGAATATTCGAAAGGCTTCGATTGGAAGCATGTACTTACACGAGGGGTTGAAACGACCCATGACGAACGACGAGTAATTGGGCTTCGCGGTAGACGAACCATTATGGAAAGTGCTCTAGGCTTGGGCGTCGGCTGAGCGAGACAGACGTTGTACCGTTGGGTTTTAGGTGTCGGGTGTCGGCAACGTGGCAGGGAGAGCAGTTAAGTAGCTGCAGGTAAGCAGATAAGTGGTGACCCACTTTGCCCGAGTTCGACTTACTGACGGGAACTCTCCCGGTAAGGCAAATTTCGAGACGTGTGTGTACTGTTTCCAAAATTCAACAGCCCCTTAGCTCGATAAGTTCCATCCGACGGAATCGACACGATGCGCATCGTCGGCTGATCGTAACTCCTGTAACTACTTACTACCGAACTACCTTACGAAATATTAATGGAAGTTCCCAAGTTGTTTTCGGGTGCTTCGAAATAAGATTTATATGTGGAATGCTGTGTACTTTGAAGAAGCGGGTACAGCACGGTAGCTTGGATTATTCACTTTGGTTGTTGTACCGTTTTATCTTCATTTTGAACGACAAACCCAACCGCAGAGAATAATGACTCGAAACGCAAATTATAATGACTCGAAACGCAAATTATGAAAGACGGTCCAAATAACACCACGGCCAGATTACTTTTTATAAATATAAACAATGCGTAACGATAGCGTTCTGAGCTTGGCGGGTCTGATCATAACTCGCACTAACTACTTAGCCGTAAGCTACTTGGTCGGTCGGGAGGTAAGGAGAAAAACGAAGGGCGAAGGAAGCGTAGAGATGAATTATTTCCCGAGCTTCGACGATGCTAAACAATTCTCCAAAGCCCACCTCGAGTCTTGCCCGCTAATGAGGTCGGGAAAGAGGCAGAGGCCATCCTCGTTAAACGGCAGTTTCTCAGACTGAAAATAACCCCTGTAAGTTCTCGAAGTGAGAGATGAAAGCCCCGGAATGGAGAAAAGGTGGACCGAAATGAGAAAAGAAATAAACGATCAGTTCTTCAAGCAGTCGCAAAATCCCCTCCTTTTTTCCATTTCCTCTTTCTGTCGTTTCTTCTTTTCTTGCTTTTTACGTCTTCCTTATTACCATCCAGTCCCGCGCCCTTTTTACGCCTTTCTTATTTTGAGTACTAGCCTCGCACTTTTTATGTATTCATTTTTACTCCGTCGACTATCTTTCTTTTTTATGGCTTTCGGGTAGTCTCGCTTGCTGTTTTGCTGCGGGAAATTACTTGTCTGAAAGTAAATCCTTTTGGCACCCCAGTTTATGTTTAATTTATATCAAATATTGGAAAACACGGAACAACTTTCCTCTTTAGGATGACTGTAAATAATTAATCTCAGCCTTCTCAGAAATTTTCAATTAAAGTATTCAACATTTTCGTTTGGAATAAGTATTTCCCGTTTCTTTTTATTGTAGGTACTCATTTTTATATTGCGTTTTTACTGCAGTAATCTGTACTATTTTAGTGGAGATATTTGGAGCAGTGGTCGTATCCTCATTTTTGCCTTAGTTCTTACTACAGAATTTACAATATTTAGTTAAGAAAGCTATTTACTTAAATTCTTCATGACGATATTAGTTTTATGTTGATTCTTCTGAATTAAGACACAAGTTTTTAGTGTTATATATGTAATTTAATTTAGTATTTCGATGGTAATATGAGTAATTCCGGGATACTTTTAATATTTAGGACATATTTAAAAGACAAATTGATGATTTTAATCATTCTAAATTTTTTTAGAATTTTCCGTCATTGCACGTTTCTTATTTCATTTCATTAATTGTTTATTATCCACGGTTTAAACTAAATACCGCGAATATTTCCAGTAATAATATGAATCGTTATAAATTTATATACTTTTTTCTATCGCTTTCAATTTATATTCTTTTTAAATCGGATTTGTTGCTCTGAACCGTAGTAATCACGAGTAATTAAAATAAGCCAAGATTTAACGTTTTCGGTGAATGGAAAGAGAAAAAAATTATAGTAAATCGAGGTTTTTCGCAAAATATTTCTGGGTAGAAACAAAATAGAGAATAAAAACATCCAATCGGCTAAATGGGATTTCGCGGTAGCGAGGGTTGATTAAATATGACCCTCTTATACAGATACACAATGAGCGTCCCTTAACCTCCATTTTCCTCCCTCAAACGTTTACGGTACATTTCCCGTTTTCACTTCGGTGACCTAGAGTTCTATTGGTACGGAATGTCGACATTTTAATCTGCCGCCACAGCCAGTCTCGTTTTGAAATCCGCAGATTATATTGACGTTCAATGAGAGTTTATCGACCGTTTACTACCTGGTTGAAAAGAGTTCAAAAAATTCAGGTTTTCAAGGAAAAATAGATGAGATGTCATGAGTCCGTTGAAACTTGTACATATTTTATTTTATCGATAATGTCTTTCACGAAAAATATAAATGTAAAATATAATTTTATAAAATAAAATTCTAGAAACTTATAATTTAATTTAATTGCATAGTTTAATTATAAAATAATGTTGCAGAATATTTAATACATATTTAATTCATATAAAACGTGGTAATTCTGACCTGCGCAGAAATCGAATATTAACGGTAGGTATTTCTTTTTAAAGCATTTATAATAAGTGAACTTTCCGCCACACTATCAATATCTTTCTGTTTTTGAATTTTAGAGACAACTGGATTTTAAAAAAGCGCTACTTTTTTGGTTCTTTAAAACTTTTTATTTCTGACCCCTCTTTTTATGTCCAACTAAAATTTAATCTAATATTTTACTGTGAGTTTATGCAGATTCTGGATATTTAATATACAAATAATAAATATACGTCCATAAAAGTACTGAATTCTTTTGAGCCACCACATATTGGCAATATATTAAAAACTCATTCGAGATACTGACAATATGAAACTGTGTGATAGTGATTATATTAAACCAAAAAACGAGTGAATGTCGGAATTACCTAGCATACTCATTTTTAGACAATTTACACTTCATGAAGAATTTTTGTCACATACCAAATACGTTTTGTTGAAATAAACCATATAACTTTGATTATCACGCCCGTTCTTCCAGTTTATAATATAATTTTCTCATAACTTCTTACTTAATAAAAAGCAAATAAAAAAACGATATGTCAAAAAACCGATAGTAAATAAACCGACACTTAAAAAAAATGACTGTCGGCTTTTCGATTTGCGGGTTTTTGACCTGTTGGCTTTTTCAATTGTCGGTTTCTCGACCCCCACCCACCCATTTTTAGAATTCTGTTAACTTTCTCAAGATATCCCACTTACTAAGGAGAACTTGAGGATGTTCTGAGGACTTTCTAAGGTGGATTTTCTGCATGTGATCATTTTAAACCGGAATTTCATCGGAATATCTCAAATTAGAAACGTAACTCTAATTTGTATCAGAAGTAGTCTTTTTTGTACAGGAAGCTCATTATATTATAATACATGACCAAAAAAGCAATTAATATAAACATACAAAGAAAATTGTAGTGTAGATGGAGATCAATCAGTGCAATAATGATTATTCATATACGTCATCAGATAATGATTATTCCAATTAATAATGTGCTTACGTAAATGTAATTAACGCTCATTTGAATGAAAATGATATTACTAAAATACAATTATTTTCAACAATTTTGCTTCAGCAACCATATGCAAGAACAATTCAGAGTTCTTATGCCTTATGTTTTTGGGTATTTTTTAGACCAACTTTTTTGTAACCAATGCTGTAACCAACAAAAATGAATTGTTTCGAATAAAGGAAACTACTGTTGTAAATAAACTATTTGCATGTATTTATTAATTACACGGAGAAAAATAATCAGCAAAATCAGCCGAAAAATCCGCAAATTCTACCAATTTTATCCTATAGGGACAGCTGTTGGAATTCCGTAGGGATAGCCGATAATTTCAGCTAAATTTACTGAAAAAGTCCGCAAATTTAACGGAACAAATCTGATAATGCAGCGGAAATTTAGAGCTAAGCGCGAATTGAGTAGGGTTAAGGCTACATTAGCGGAATCAAAACAGCTAAAAATGCATATATTTTCGGCAATTTCAGCCGAAAATTTTAGCTGATATGAATCAGCTAATCCAGCGGAGTCATTTTTCTCCGTGTATGAATGAGGCCGAATTCCCTATCAATTCATACAGGCAGACCACTAACATATTAAGAATTAACTTCAAGATGAAATACATTATTATGCTTTAAAAAATTAAGGAACACATGTTTTTTTTAAGTAACCAATTTTTTGTAGTAATTACGAATGATTTTTTCAAATTTGTCATTCAAAGGCTCGGAATTTCCCCAATTTTCAAGATTTTCATTCGCGTCTGGACTTATTTTGTTGCATTTTTCATACTTTATAAAAATATGCCCGGAAAAACGACAATTTTGGAATGTTTGGAAAATTTGAAGAAGCTAACTTTCTATTCTCTAAATTTTCAAGACTTAAGATAATCATACATTTTACTTCGTTTATAAAGAAAAAATAACTATTTACAATTTTTTTGTTGAATTTCTTAAAATCGTAGGTTTTCATCATTTCATGTTTATTGTTTTGTTTATGGTTTCTTTTTCTTAAATTGTTAATACTATCCCCTTGTATATGTCGTGAAGAGAACTGAATATTAATAAGTGTGAATAATACCTATCGTTTTAAAAGAAGAAGCAAAAATGATTTACAAAAAAGAACACATTCTTTCTTAAAAATATGTTCCTTTATAGTAATAACATTCATTTGTAATACAAAAACTTTTTATAACAAACAATAATATTTCTTTTGTTTTTTGTTTCTTACATACATTTTTTATCTGCATTTATACATCTTTATATTTTGATTGTTTACTACTAACATTTAAAGGAATTTTTAAGAGAAAAAAAAGAAACAAAAAATCACCGGTAAAAAAATCTATCTACGAATCAAACAAAAGTTTTCTACAAACTTAAAAAATTAAAAATAGTTTATTCTCCCCAGAAACAGTAAATTAAAGGATGTATGTAAGTGACAGGTTTCGATTCCATCTTGAAGATCCGAGAAAGTACGAAGCAGCAATAAATTCCAATTATCAGTCGTTATTTTGGTACATCACTAATATCGTTTTAGTAACTAACCTGCATGATACGCTTGTAATTGCGGGTAGCATTATACGCCATTTCTGAGCACTACGTATTGTAAATAAATCGGATATAGATGACCCAGTTATGATTTCATAGAGAACAATATTACACTGCATATAATCGTAAAGTAGGAATTAAATTCAGATATTGTGTTACAGATACTATACTCGAATACCTAATGAGTCCGAGCGATTGATCATTGCACTCGTAATTAGTTTTTTAACTGTTGATCAACAATTCATGCCATTATGCATCATAAATTATCGATCACACTAAACTCGTAGTATGAAATAGTTTGAGTATATTAATAAATGTTGCAGATGGAACTTGTTAATGGAGATCAATGACAATGTTATAAAGTAACTTACTTTCATATTTTGAGAAAGCACTGAAAAAAATATATAGTAAATTTACTTAATTATGAGTTAACTATCGAGGGCTAAGATTTTAAGGTTTTTATAGCTGCATATAGTTTCAGCGAACTAAATTAAAGTTGGATTAACTAAATTGTACTCAAATTAAAGAAATATATGTTAAAAACACCTAAAGATTTAGTTGCCACTAGGTAACACACCATTTAGTTAAATTTACTTAAAATTTTTTTTTAGTTAAGTATTGTTTGCTTTCTATAAATCATTTTTATTATCCTATAATAAAATAAAAGACAATATAATAAATTGTAAAGTTCCTCGTATTAATATTTACATCGTATATGTAATTTATTGAGGCTTCCTATTTAATTCAGCATATAATTTGCAATAAAATATGCAATAATTTCGTTCTCGTTATTAATGGTGCTTCTTTGAATCGTTCGTTGAACAAAATAAATTAATCAAATTGAACCACTGAAATGAATAAAATTAATAAAATCCATTCATAATTAAACATGGAAGAAAAATGATTAAATGAAAATGAGAAATGTTTAGTTAGCCAATGCTCTTAAGCCGCGTAAAATAATGGAACTCCGTTCTAAATCTGAATCAAAGTGAAAAAATAAAAATGAAACGAAAGTTAAAGGAATGCAGAATAAGGAGAAAATATATTATTTAAGATAAAAGTAGAACTCCATTTGTAATTATCGATTGACTTGTATGATTAAATTGAGGACAAAATGAGAACAACTGTGAATTTTGCCTAACATGTTACAAATTATTCTTATACGATTTTGTCTGTAGAATCCAAATATGTCTTAAAAATATTGATTTAGTCCTAGTTCATGAGCAATTTAGTTTAGATATGTTGAAAAACGACTTTTTAAAATTGTTTGAACACGTGTTAAACAATAAAGTGACACTACATAACTGTCCACATAGAATGAAATAAGAGCATTGACTTTTAAGATCCAAAATTTGAAATGAGTGGAAACAGCTTTTACGCCCGAGGGCGTTGCAATGTTCTTAAATCCTTGCATGTACGTGAACGGAAGAGGGGGATTAAAATGATTAATTAACAGCTAAAGTCTTTTATATGTCCATCTTTTTTTTTCTGCCGTTAGTATATTTCAAATTTTGTTTTGAGATTCATAAGAAATAGAAGCTTAGACCGTGATTAATAAGTCTTATGAAAATCACAACAATTTCCTTTTTCTGTCTGCATCATATTGGTTCCTTCATTTTGAATATTTAAAGTCTGATTGTCAACTCATAATCGGGAAACCGACAAATGCTGAATACGAATTCACATTCGTGTCTTAGAAAATGTACATAAAAGCATCGACCAACATTGTCGGGTGCACCTCAAACACCCGACAAATCACAAAACAGACACTTCAAAAAACAGACTTTAAAAAACTAGACATTTCAAAATAGACATTCAAATAAGAAACATTTAAAAAACGGAGATTCAAACCCATCGGTGCAACTCAAAAAAAGACATTTCAAAATGTAGACATATTTTGAATCTCTGTTTTTTTAAATTTTTAATTTTTTAATGTATTGTTTTTTGATGATGGGTTTTTGAAGTGTCTGTTTTGTCCGAATTTTAAAATATTTGGTATTTGAATGTCTGTATTTTGAAATGTCTGGTTTTTTAGTATCTGTTTTTCTAAATAAAAAGTTTTTGAATGTCTGTTTTTTCAATTGTCTGTTTTGTGACTGGTCGGATTTTTGGGATGACATTCAAGTCCCAAACATTTTAAAAAACGAAGATTCAAAACTACCCGAGCAGAAATTTGTTCAGGCCCTGATCAGGGTGTGACGCTTTTGAACAGGCCCTGATTAGGGCCGTCATTTTCTACTTGGGTATATTTCAATATATGTCTGCATTTTTTAATGTCTGTTTTTTGAAAGGTTTAGTTTTTTTATGTCTGTTTTTTAAATGCCTTTTTTTGAATGTCGGTTTTTTTAAATGTTTGGTTTTCGAATGTCTGGTTTTTAAAATGTCTGGTTTTTTTATGTCTGTATTTTTAAATGTTTGGTTTTTGAAGTGTCTATTTTGTGATTTGTAGGGTTTTTGAGGTGCACCCATGGATTTGAATCCTCAGACAAAAAGTACTTGCTAAAGTAAACAATTGGGTTTTATTTTTGTCTCTCCCAGAGCAATATTTAAGGTATTATTTCGTTACATGAAGACAGAGTTAGTGCATTGCTTTAATGTTCAGTAATATCTGAAAGAATGCAAAATATGCATTTTTATACAGTTTTAAACCGAACTTGATGAAAAAATTAATCGAATCCAATATTTTTAAAATCGGATTCGAATTCTTCGGAAAAAATCCTATATGAATCGTCTATCAATGTTTGAGCAACAAAACTTTGTTGGTCAGTGGCAAGGTGTTCCGCTGTCTCTCAAAAGAATCCTAAGAATGGTACCTCAACCCTAACGTCCATTTCATTCGTGCAGACATGAAGATTCTTTGGACACTCTATTTCACTGGATGAAGAATTTGCATCAAATTACATGTTTTGAAGCATCTATCATTGTGCCAAAAATGTCTGTTAGAATACAAGACTAATGCTCCGTGATCATAAAATTGCGGTTAATAATATCCGATGTCCAGCCTGCACTTTAGCATTTTCTACCTATTCTATAGAATATTCCCAAACCGTCTACTTTTCATCAAATGACCATCAGCATCAATAATTTATCCAGGAACATCGCAGCGAATATTAATCGCATTGAATGCCGAACGTTTGAGCTTAAAATATTAAAATCTCTCATCTCTGATGTTTGCGAAGCTATCTGATCCTGTTCACTAACGGTGTCGTTCATCCCAGAATCGGTTAAAAGCTTCGCATCTCTCTCATTGACGAAAGAACAAATGGTTTGTTCCTCATTTGGTTGATCGATCGCATCTGAAAACAGAGAAAAATCCGAATCGGAAGAATGTCGGGAATCTACCAATGGGCACGTGTCGCGAAGCAAAACGAAAAAATCGCTTTCTTGTTCGATGACGCGATCACGTGGCGTGGAATTCGGTCGCGTCACATGCTTGGAGCTTTTAAATTTGACACGATTCGAATTCATTTCACGTTTTTCCGTATACCGCGTATGAACGTTCGCTGCATCTCTCTCTTTTCTCTCTCTGGCTCTCTTTCCATCTCTCTCCGTTTCTCACCGCCTGGTGCGGTAATAACTGCGAGGCGTGGTCGCAAGCTCGCGAGCTCTGCCCGGGGCTTGCTAAAGTATAAAGGCACAAAGCCTGGGTAATATATTTTGGATTACCTTACCACCTATATTGCTGAGCACACTCGCCCGTCAACTCGCGCTAGCGACCGCTAGTTCGCTAGTTTGATCGGGCGTTTCGCTTCGCGTTAATAGCGAACGCTATCAGATTTTCCCGTTGAAATAATGAGTCGCTTTTTCGGCCCTTTTGTGCGAAACGTGTCACATGTCGTCGTCGAAATTCATTCCCGCAACGGACGTTTGATCGCTGTTTAATATTGCTGAAATTTTGCTACATTGTATCGCGAATGGTAACAATGATATTGCTTTCCACGTGTACTTTATCAGTGCACTCTATTGTAATTATCGTTCATACAGACAAATAAGTAGTTACATCCATTACGGTCATCCAATTTACAAGTATACGCCGAATCCACGCGTTCGCTATCGGAAATGTCAATAACCCATATATTTAAATGTATTTCATTGACGTAAAAAAGATAATGAAGTATCCGTCATGGAAGCAATTTTAATTGTGAATTAATTAAATAATTGGGTTAACATGTCAAAAATTGACGTTTTTTATGTTACCTTTTTTACGATTGGAAATTAACAGTATTATTTCATATTTCTAAAATTATATGAATAAAATGAATATGGTATTAGTACTCTGTTGAATTTGTATATTTTTGAACAGATCAAATACTACCGCTTACTTCGTAATCATTTAACTTTTTCTCTTCTTTTACAGTAAGGAAGAACAAGTCAACCGCTTCACCGTGAAAAAATTGAAATCTACTATATTGGAATGCATGAAATAATTTCTGTAAATCATGGTATTGGGATTCCATATGTGGAACAAAGTTTGATAAGTCTATCTGTGGTACAACGTTGCGAATATTGGAAAGAGTGCATTCGTGTTGTACAAGTAAAATTTGAAATTCCGGATAATTTATTTTTTCATAGATAGAAAACCGAAAAATGAGAAATAATATTAGGGCATTTCAGGGTTCTATCTGAAAGCTGACGAAATTCATTTTTTACATTCATATTTTGGTTTACGTAAAGTTTGGTAAATGAAAATGTTTTCTAAGAAGATTAATGTCGTGGATTTTGATTAATAAGCTATTAAAACAGGTTAGAATAATCCGGATAATTCATGACACGCAAGTCTACACTAAAGTAATGTCACAAAAAGATACATTAAAATTGTTTGTTTTAACCAAAAGGGTTGAACGTTACAACCTATAACATTTTTATATCTGCAACCGCATTACTATAAAAAAATTCTAAAATGTGAAGATTTGCCATAATCTTGTCTAAAAGAAAGGTTATCTTACTTAAAGGCGGTCTTCTCTTCTTTAAAATTATGTAAAATATTGAGAGATGCAACAATTTTTATACAATTTTAACGCTGCGAAGATTAAAAAAAATTTTTGAAGGGCATTATTGACTTTTCTAGAAAATACTGTACTTTAAGACTTTTGAAACTGCTTTTGAAGCCAGTTTCTATGATTTTCTATTTGCGATTTATGACATTTGAAACTGTTCGAAGTTTACACATTGAGTGAGAAGTCTGGGAAATAACCAAAAGTAGGTGATCATGCAAATTTGTATTAGAAATGATACGTTTATTTTTATGGATTTTGACTTTCCATGATGCGTAATTCTACGATTTATAAAAAAAGTATTATAAAACGTTTTATCTCATTAACTCCGGGAGTTGTAACATTTCTTAGTTGATTTTTGACCTTATCAACAGGAAATAGGCTTGATATTGACTTAAAAGTGATGATATTTAATTAACCCTACCATTTTCGAGTATGCTCTTTCGATTGGAGTCATCGATCCAGCAATATTATTGATGCCAAAAAAAATTCACTAAAAACGAAACACGAAATTTTGTTTATTTTTTATCTAAAATGCGCCTTATTGCCTTTTGAAGCAATTTTAAATGCAATTCTGACCACGTCAATCAAAATAGCACACTCGAAAATGGTAGGGATGGTAACTGTCAAGTCAATATTATTCCTACTTCCGGTTGAAAATTAACTGAAATATGTGCATCTTCCATATGTGAAGCTTCTAAACTGAAATGAAGTAAATAACGTGATAAACACTCTCCTATTACGCTCATGAATATAAACAAAAACAAAATAAAAATTTCTATCAATTAAATTTTATCGAATTTATTCATTATTAATATATTATTATATTGCAATAATAAATAATAATTGTACCTTAGACTGAATCAAAGTTAGAACGCGCGAAAGGCCCCGTGATTAAGTCCCGGCGAACTGAAACTCGAAAAAGTTCGGCATTTAATTTTTTTTCGTAAATTAGAAATCATATGCCAACTTTAGTAAAAGTCTCCATCTGATTCTCTGACTTCAGATGTATAAATGCTGAATAGAATTATAAAATACAATTTCCATCTTTCATTCAGCATAAGGCATAATTATTAATTATTATATTATTATATTGTATTTTGTTAGTCAATGTGAAGATTCATATGATCAGCAAATTCAGGAAACCTCTTTAAGAACTTTTAGACTTCCTCGAAAGTATTCTGACTGAATGAGTAAACTTGGAAATTCAGAAAGAAAATAACTAACGAACTTTATTCAAATGAGATCTTAAATTACAATACAGAAAAGCATCAACATTCGTTAAACTACTTTTCCAATTCAGTAATACTTGAACTTTGGTCACATTGAATTTT
Source organism: Trichopria drosophilae (assembly GCA_030407085.1). Classification (NCBI taxonomy): domain Eukaryota; kingdom Metazoa; phylum Arthropoda; class Insecta; order Hymenoptera; family Diapriidae; genus Trichopria; species Trichopria drosophilae. The sequence goes on from CM059582.1 coordinate 192,621,178, forward strand.
CATTGAATTTTCGTTTTTAAGATACTGATTAATTAAAGTTAAATTTATACAAATTACGTATATATGTAGGTATAATTTATACAAGTAAATTAAATATCAAAATTTCTTTAAACTGATCTTAACCCTTTTTGGATGGAAAGGCCATTATGTTATATTAACTTTCAATGCTGTATCTTTAAAATCTAATTGGACTAAAAAAAATTCACAGTTACAATTTTCCAAAGTTTGCAGCCTACTCTTTCATATCCCATGGTTGAAATTGACCTTGTTACCTTTTATGGTGGTTGCGTTATTCTTGCAAAACATTTTTAATTAAAAAATGTAGAATTAAAAAAAAAAAATATGAAAATTTAGAGTTTGTTTTTTAAATGGTCTGTAACTTTTTTATATTGCTATGGAGGTTAATTTCGATGACGGGATTTGAAAGAAAAGGCTTCCAACTTGGAAATTGTAACTGTAAATTTTTTTCAATCTAATTACATTAAAAAAAGATATAGCATTGAATTTTAAACAACATAACGGCCGTCCCATCCAAAAAGGGTTAACGCACTTCTAAATTTCATTTCATACATTATATTCGTATTTTTTCAACTGCTTTACGATAATTATTAAAACTCCTGAAATCCAGCGGAGAACCTGTTTATCTTATTCAGACTGATTGGAAATCTGCCAACTTTACTAAAAACTTGTTTCGAGTAACTACAAAAAAATAGTTTGTTTTGACATTTTTCTGGAGTATCATTGCAGAAATGTTGATAAGATGATGTGGTAGCGTGTTGGAAGATGATAATATCGAATAATGATCAGGATGAAAAGGATCTCGGATGGCTATGGCACTATTTAATAATGATGTCACATGATGATATCCGATGATGTCGGCTGATGATGATTATGATAATTTTGATGATGTAGAATTATTACGACGATGATAAGGAAGACAATAATGATCGCAATGACGATATGAATTATGTCGGATGATAAACATTACATCGGAAGATGTTGATGAAATTTATGATGTTGACGATGTCGGATTATGACGATGATGATAAAGTAATACAACGTATTGGAAGTCAAATGGTAATCTAAGATGAGGATAGACACATAGTCACATGAAATCCCCATTGCATTTGCATATGGATCGACTAAAAATCAATTGAACCTAGATCGCGGCAAGTTACACATTTGAAACAAAAAGGGTCGATACTTATCCTTCTTCGCGAATTATCGCACTATCCCAAAAAAATTTCTGAACCTTGGTGAATGAGAAAAGCGAAATAAACCAAATTCCAAACTTGACACCATAGACAATAATTCGCGTAGTGGAAAAATGTCATTGTGTTTTTTAAAAGGTGAAAATCAAATCCTATATCGAAGGAGGATTCACCTATATATCTTTTTAATTCAATGTTTATTGCAATAATCCTCATGTCACTCAATTAAATTCGTAAAGGATTGGTAATTTTTTTTATGTTAATTGACTTCAAAATCATAAGTTCATATATTGTAATAATTTGAAATTTTGAGATGTTTATAGTCAATATTAACTGCAGTATAATAACAAAAGTCATTTTAGTTACCATACCTGTCCATTATCGTTTAACATCAAAATGTATTTTTCGTCGATTATTATGCAATAATACTTCGTCACTTCCTGTTAAATATGGCAGCAATTTTGAAACAACATTGATGAAATACTAGGTTGAGAGCTAAGTTAAAACTGCACACATCAGTGATTCAGCAAAAGCCTTACCCATTAAGGAAGCATATCAACGACAGAAATTGTCACATCATACATCTCAATTAACCAAGAGCCTATACATCGTAATTATTTATGACGAGTATGATGCGGAAAATTGAAATGAAGGAATAATTTGATTTACTGAATATAATCATACTTCAACTGTGGTAACGCAGACGGTACAATACGACAATTGAATTAGTGTTCCCGGCGATCGATAATCTGAACAATTATTTCCAATGCAAAGTGTTATTTCATATGTGAATGATTCAACTGGATTTTCTCGTTATTTCATTACAGTAAATACAATGTGATTCAATAAACTCGCAAGTCGCAAATGTTACAATTTTTTTCATAGATAGCTTGGTTTAGATTTACTACTTGAATTTAGATCTACGACTTAAATTCGAATACTATTGAATTTCTAACATTGATGTTTAAATAAATGTATATGAAATTTATTTCTAATTCTTCTTATTGGTTCTCTTCACTTGTCGGGAAAACTTATATTTATTATAATTCTTCCTATTTGAAATACTTGTGCATTAGTTAATTTCATTAGGAAATATTTGAAAATCAGTTTATTAAGCTGACTTGAATATAGTATAGCGAGAATGGTATCATATTTTTGTATTTATGTATGCTGTATATTACTTTTCGTACCAAGGGTGTAAAATAGAGTTTTAAGCCTCGGATGGTGATTGCATGACCGTGGGTCGAAGAATCACCTCCTGAGGTATAAATTCTACGTCCGTGGCACAAACAATATTTTTCGATTCAGAAGGTGTAAAATTGGCTATTTTTACAAATGATGACTTACCAAAATCTAACGCATTGGTCGTGAAATGGATATTTAGCGCCCGAAGAGAAGGCGTAAAATGGCCATTTTACGAAAAAAAAGTGTTACATATTGATTTTCCGAACATAAAACTTATCTGTAATTATGATATGAATTTTTAAAAAATGTAGAATGCTACTTCAAAACGCTGCCATATATGTTTAAACAAATCTTTGACATGCTAATAATAATATTCTAATTTTTAAGACAACACTAGGATACATGGTTATAAACTTTTCTATTTCTAAAATTTGGAGGTAAATTATAACACCATCATAAGAAAGTATGTAGAAGTTATAAATATAAACTATTAACAACGGCTCATACATTAAAGTCTGCTGAAAAATGTGCTAAAAAGTCCCCTGATCCTACTTAATGCGCAATTTTCGATTAGGTCGGCTTGATAGTCCATGGGGATTTAGAAGCTCTCAACGTTGCCGTGTTTCGATTAGGCATACCGCAAAGTTTGGCGTGACCAGCATTTATTAGCTCTCATTTGACATAGAAATGCGATCAGTATAGTTCAATTAGACTGTTAATATTTTAATTTAATTTCGGCAACGTCAGTTTATCGTAGACCCAATTTCCTCCGTTGCGCTAAAATCGCATTAATTTATGGTTACTCTGTACTCTTCAATAGTTTAACCAACAATTCCCTGAAGTCTTTTTACTTGTACGATATTCTTAAGCAGTAATTTTCAAAAATTGGAATTTTACAAAAATATTTAGACTATAGCAATCAATTTAAGTTTTGGATCGAATGTTAAATAATATATTATGTAATTGGTTTTTGTATAATAACTATGGAATGTTTAACGTTACTAATAATGGTAACTTATGCCACTAGTGTACAAAAGTGATTAAATACAAAGAAACTATTTAAATCGTATCCAAATGCATAAATGTATATATTTTATTACTTTTAGCATTTTAAACATTAATTTTATTGCCAATGACGTCACTCCTGGGGACATAAAACATTTAATTATTTTATACTTGGTACCTATCATTTCATACAAATTTTTAAAGTAAGCAAAATCTCATTCATTTGTTACTAAAATAAAGTCGAATTTACATCTGGAATTTAGTAAATAGTTTTATTAATCCAACTGAAATTGTCCAATACAAACTCGTTAATAAATTTTAGTTTCATTAAATTCAGTGGTACAAAAAGTTGAAAGTTATACTTATTATGAATTCTGCATTAAAAATATTTATATTAACAAATTTTAATACAGCATGTTTAACGAAATATTTCAGTAATTTCCATGTAATTCCGACATTTCATATCCGCGACTTTTAATATTTAAAACGTAATTTTTAGGTCACCGTTAGCGTGTAAAATTGTATTAATTAAAAATTAAATACCAGTACAGGTTTTTAATCATTTGTATATCTTGAGTATACATAGAATTCAAAATCTAGTGTATTACATTTCGTTTCAATCACGTTAAAGCACTAAACTGAGATACAAGATTTCCGCACATAAAGAAATAGAACATATAATGCATCATTTTCTGAATATTCTACACATATAATATATTTACACAAATTGTGGTTTCATATCTGGTACAGTACATGCAAAGTTTCTCGAGTACTAATGGTCTGCTCTGCAGCGCATCCAGATGTACATTTACTAGCATACGGTAGCATTAACACAGACATTGCTATTGCACTTCCTGTACAACATAGTACATTTCTTTTCATAACGATACTGTTATCATCACACTCTGCGATCTTATCAATATTTTCAAAAAATAGTTCAGAAATTCAGAAACGTTTAATATACGTCACCATGTTGATTATATTAAACTTAAAGTATAGTATACAGCTTCAAACTATATTAAAAATACATCAGAAGAATAGAGAATTAGCGTGATTATTTCTAGTAATAACATACAGACCAAACGTCCTTTTTGTATTCTCTTACAGCTTAACCATTAGACACACATACATTTTTCTTTTAATGGGAGTCATCTGAAATTAATTATTGGGACGTTGTCGAGGTGGTTGATTAAGAATCTGAATTTAGAATTTTAAAATGCAAAACGGTAGATTCAAAAAGAGTGATTTTATTTGTATGATATTTGTTACCTTGGTGTTTTTCGGTTCATTAATTATGAATCTGAACTTATAATTTCGAAATTCAATATGGCGGCTTTAAAATGGCGAAATGAAAAATGAGATGTCACTTGATTTTTAAGTAATATTTTATCAGGATGTTTTTGCGGTTACTTATTGCGAGTCTTAATTTCACTATTCAAAATTGAGTAAGCAGAAAAATGTTGTATTATATTTTTTATTTCATTTTCGGAATGAACAACTAAAAATATCCCCAATATTAAAATTTCTGTGAAAATGAAGTCATTTAAACCCGACATTTTGAATTTTTAATCGCGGTTATAATAATCTATTACAGTAGTCCTTCCCTTATTCTAATTTGTCCAGTCAGGCAAGATGGCGGCCTTTTTCCCTTATTCTAATTTTCCCCTCTCCCCCACTACTTAGATTTGTAGTCTCACTTTTGTCTCTTTTTCTTTTGTTGCGCATGCTCCGTTATTTGTATTTAGAAAATCCACACGTCAACACACGTCAGTGGGGAGAACGCTTGAGGGGAAATATTAGAAAAGGAGAAGAGAAAAAATTAGAATAAGGGAAGACATTAAAATAAGGGAAATTAGAATAAGGGAAGGAGTACTATAGTTCAAGGTGTTATGCCACCCGATCTTCGCGCATTACCCGATTAGATCCCGATTAGTTAACATCTTCGTATGAAAAATTGGGAATGTATTTGTAAAACAATTTTTTTTTCACGTTTTTTTTGGCGTCCAAGTCACCATTTTGTAAACACAACTCAATATAATTCAAGATAGACTACATATATTCAGAAATATTGATATTGTAATGTATTGTTTATTTTGTATACCAACCTCTTAAGTTAACTATACAAAGGTTAATTAAAGAAATAATATATTGTGTAAAATTATAGGAACTATTGAAAAGAAACCAAAACTAAAATCTACATACGAATGTTTGCAATAATGATTTGATCCGCATCTTAATACTTAAATAGTAGCAGGAATCGATTTACTGCAAGTGATAATTACTGAGGGATATGCTTGGAATAAAAATGATTCCAGTAATATTCAATCAATACAATTTCGTAGATTAATTTTACTTATTTACTGCTATTTTAATAACTTCTTGTTATCTCCACACCTATTTTAATTTAGTAGAGACTTCTGCGTTAACTTCCAAAATAATTAAACGTCAAAATATAATTGACAAATTAAGAATGCACACGACAAAAAAAAATTGTGCAAATATAACCATTGAAACGTGAAGGACAAGAAAGATTCTAACATACTTAGGCCTTTGAATAAAGAAAATTTATATACATCATTCATTTGTGAAAGTTATAGAATAATAACGCTATAAATTGTAAGTGGAAATAACATGTTGATCAAATGTTTCAATTTTTAGGGGAGATTTTTCTAAATTTTCTTTGTTTGAATACATTAATTATTTTTTTAAATGTTAACATTAATGTCGCTTTTACTACTATACGTATTACAACGGTTTTAATTTTACGAAAATTGAATTAATTATTGCGCAGCCTTTTTCTCTGGTTTTAGTAGAAGAAGTTTTATGTGAAGTGTTCTCGAATATATCCATTATCACTAGTTACAATATTTCTAATTATTCAAAATAGTTTTCTGATTAAATCACTAATACGAAGAGGAAATACAATAAGCCATACCAGTATAATATTTTGTTTTGTTCAACATATTCCCTCCTATTTGATTTCATTCGCTTATCTAAGATGACATAAACCAAAGACAACAACCAAAGTAAACATCACAACAAAAAATATTACGTCAAAAAAAAACAGAAAACATTTTTACTATTTCTGGTGTTTGGGAGATTTCTACTGCTTCTTAAACTGCACCCGGTTGAAATTTTTTATTCACATAAAGCTAAACTTGTAAAAAAAAATTACAGATTTCGGATTTTCAAATATAGCAGCAGTTTCATATTTATATTTTTCATTATAATTCTAGAAAATATATAAATCATCATTGGCTTAACATAAATAGTTTATTCTCTTTCATATCGGTGATTCTACTAAATAGAATCCCGAAACGTGTCGCCAACATCAATTTATAGTTTTGCAATAGATCGTTTTTATAATACTTATGTTTCACAAATGTTTTTAAGTTATTTTGTAAAGTGGTATATATTAGCTATCGTATCACATATTTAAAGATAGTATATTTCACATTTCTCATTCAGAATAGAACACTTGAAAGTTGATTCATTGATTACGAATACGAAATCCGTTTTCAAAAGTTAAAAATGGCGAATCCAATATGACAAATGAGTTATTTCTAAATTGATTGTTTTTATTTCGATCGTTTTAATTCAGTGTTGTGGAGGTACCTGGTTATAAATCTGAAGTCAAATATAGCGACATAAATATGATGACCAACATGGAAGAATTCACTTTATTTATAGAACCTAGAAACTGGACGATTTATGAGTATGCTTATTACGAATTTTAAGTCTAAACGCAAAATGAAAAAATGAACATATTTTGATTTAGCTGTCTGCTTATCTAAAATCATAACAGATATTGTTGTGTTAAAATAACAAATGACCGTGTAAATGTTCGCATTGTAGTTGGCCAACTGAATCCGCCATTTTGAATATCGAAAATTTAAGACTGGATTAGGCAGCAGCGACTCCAAAAACTCTCGATTAACTGCATTAATACATTACCATTTGCAAAGAGTTATAAAAATTATAACAATAGCTATGTAATAAACAAACATTACTTCAGCACAAATGAGCCTATTCAGTAGAATCACTCATATAATAAGTCCTAACTAAATCATTATATATAATTATTTAAACACTGAACTTTGTCTAAAAAAAATTCGGTGCTGACTATTTAAAATGACATTCTAAGTAAAAACAACAGTTACGTTTCAATTCAACAATTAGGATGCTCCACCCTTTTTTAAATCATCTGAATGTCAAAAACACTGTATTTTATAAAAATATAGGTGCTCGAAGCAAAAGTAATAAAAATTTCAAAGCAGTTGCCAAAACTAACACTCCGTTAAATTATTGTAATATAAAATTGAAGTAATCAAAATAAAACTGAAAACCATCAAGTGATGAAAATAACATGTCGAACAATGTTTGTTCCGAAACGTTTTTCCGGCAAAGCGCTGCGCCGAATCCAATTTATCGTACGTTTTTTTCATACGCGTCGTTTCACATACCATGTTTCAAAACTCTATTTTCTCTACTTATACATTTCTTTTATCTCTCGCACGGTGACCTGAAATACGGGTAAGGTATATGGGAAACAATGTTGCTAGGTCGGGAACAACCGAAATAACAGACTAATTAAATTGCATAGCTCGTAATTTGAAGCGCCTGTCGTTCCGGTACAAAAAGCGAGTGCAAACAATAAACGAAATGTTTTGTCGAATTGCTATCCTCTTTAGAAATTGTCTTCAAAGCTTTGGAATATATGAAAATATCCATTAAAATGATAGGAATGAAAGTAAATAACGAAGTAAAATGGTCGATTGAAATACTATTTATATAATTACTTTATTACTTTTATTCATATAGATTTGCATTGCTTGTATTTATGTTGTATATCTACAGGACTCTCGCTTTGCCACAAAAATTGAATGGTTTAATATGAGGTTTAATGCAATATGAAATATTTTACAGTCTCCATTTTTTTTTCAGTAGTTACATCAATGTTCGACATAGTTAAATGGATTTGCATTCAATAAATAACTACGAATTGACACTGAGATATATGTATAGAAATGATTATATTATGACATTTAGCATCGACCTTAGTGGCGTATGTTTAAATGATCTTAACTCTGAATATGCAAGTGCAGTTTGTTTTACCAACATTTTATATTTAGCATTATATTTCTGAAACGTGTACCTTGAAATGTCTCTTGATATGAATAATTGATGAACTTCATTTATCCCTAAAATCACAAATTAGAAAAGATACATTGCATAGTACCTACAACTTACAACATAACGTTACAAAGGAACCGACAATTTAACCAAACTAAAGAGTAAATGAAAATACAATAAAATCGTAGAATTATCCATTTTATTTTTCAGAGTAACAACAAAGATATGTCGAGTAACAAATATCGTGTTTTAATCAGAAGATAAAAGTAAATCGAAAGGAATAGATTCCAATTTTTCTTAATGTGATTTAATGCAAGTAGTAATGGCGAATATCGGTCAGACATGGTACTTTCGGAGTAACTGATGCATCCCTACAATTTTTAAGAGATATGTTTCATGATTCGGTAAATTTATTAACAAGATCTATAGAATTATTGTACTCATTAAATATTTACGGTATCATTGAAAGAAAGAAAGCAATAATTAGTTTCTTCAGAATTTTCCATAAATGCGAATATCATTTAGGCCATTTGTGGAGTTTAATCATTGTAATGACTTCAAAATGGCGTCGTTAATGAAAATTTCTATGAAAATTTTCGGACACTTTAACTTGAAAACTATGAACTTTTTTCAAAACTTCGAAGATTGAAAAGTTCTTTGAATTTATTGGAAAATATAGCGTATTTTCTGGATAACTTGAGTCAGATTCATAATAGGTCTCAGCTGCACCTAAACAGCTGACACGTTTAAAAAATACACACCATAAGCGCAACGACATAAGAAAGTCAACAAACCACTAATCAACCGTGAAACATGCTAACTTTTACATCCCCCGGTTATTACTACCGAGGGATTTTCGGACTTGTATAGTCAGTAAAAGTGTCTTTGAAGTAGGGGACAGGTAGAAAACTCCCTCGTCGGGAGCAAATGCAACCAAGCGAAGACAATCCCCTTCGCGCACAATTTTCCATCAACGCAGCATCCGCTAGTTACTAATATTATGCGATAGCCTGGGAGGCTCTTTTCCAGGAGCTGAAGATCTTCACTCGTTTTTCAGGCCCTCCTCCTTTCCGTCCATCGTCCCATGTTAATTCCTCGACGACGTCGTCGGCAAGTCCTCCCTTTCCGGCACGGGTGCTTTTTCCACCCTGTCGATTCGCGAAGCTTCTCGACGGCGACCTGGAGTGGAAAAAGGGGTCATGTTATTTTCATTCTTGTTATTTATTATTTACTTGGTGGCGTTTCATTGCAGTCTGGTTATTTAATTAGATGCATTTTACTCGGCTCCCGATAAGAGAAATTGCGGTCGATTAAATAAAATATTTGAGGTCAGTGTTTAATATATACAGTGATTCTTAGCATGACATTCAATTTTTTATAACATTATACTATTTCTATTTTGATCATATATCCAGGAATTGGCAGACACACGAAACTGTATGGCATCCTCATACGATATGCATTGTTACAAAATAATATCTAGTAGTGCAATATACGAAGAAATACAAAAAAAAAAGGTTTTACAGGAATTTGTATAAGTAGAGAAGTAATGAATTATTACTGAATTTAAATGTTACAATTTAAAATGTAATAATGATAAATAAATATCTGGTAATTGAGATATTTCAAATCTGAAACTTGAGCAGAAATACCCTATTTATATAACTATCATATCTCGATTATGACAAAGTTGTGACTTTTAGGATATCATCAATATAGGTACTATCATCTTTTTGATGAGTAGTACATTATCGTATAACAAATTCGCGGCAAAAAATAAATTTTATGTAACCAACAAAATAATCTGGGTGGTTGTTTTATAATTTTAACCTAATAACAAACATATAATGAAAAATTCTTCTATTCTGATCGCATTTTCGTAAATGAAAAGTAACTTCGTTTTTATCAGAATAGAAGAATTTGTTATTATATTTTAATGGATTGATACATTTAAGTGGAAAAAAAATGAATTTTCATAATGGGATCAAATCCAACTATGGAGAAGATACTGCCTTAGGGATTGGAAAATAAATAGAGGCATCGATTATGAGAAGAATTTATACAATACAATATACAGATTAATTACAAAGATGATACTGACCCACATTTACGCTGAATTTTTTTAATTTCAAGAACACTATTTTATCAACAGTTCAAACGAAAACAAAATGAGATTCGTTAACTAATTAAAAATATGTAGTATAGTCATTGAACAATTTCTTCCGTAATAGGTATTCGATTGGTTTTAACTTTGGTGGATTAATAGCCATTCATAATATAATGTCACATATATCACATTAAATTCGAGTTTTGACGTCTCACAATTCAAATTGTATACACTGTAAATTCTAATTCTTTTAGTCTAAAAACTACCACTAATTTCAAATTGTAACATTCAACTTATGACAATCACCATTGAATATGTTAGCTATGCGTTTCATATTAATACATGTTTAATGTTGTAAAGTACAACATCAGTGCCCTATTATCTATATTTCCAAAAATTCTTGGCAAGGAATTATTTGTTATAATATTACTCAAGCGTTACAATTTCTTGGTTTCCGTAATAACCTGTACGATTTCATAACAATTTCGCTCTGTAGGTCGTAAACTGCAGCTGTCGTAATCGATTTTAAGACATGAGATTGAGGTGGAACCGCATCATCAATTTTACTTTACTCCACTTACGAGGTTTATTTGTTGTATGGTTATTTCTCATTGCAAATAGGCAATCACTACCTTATATTAATTCAACCATCTTGTGTTGTGATATTTAAATATTCTTACACACAGCAACTGTCGACTAGTCAAACAGTTATAGCAGATTCGATTTCTTTGTATATGTATGCTGTCCATTCATGAATTTTGTAATTGCAGGTTTTTCATTAAAAATCGTGATTGATGTTACTAACATTATACGTCGTATAAGAAATACATGAAGAAAAACGTGTTCGATATAACAAAAATGACTATCAATGTATTTGCTTTATAAAACTATTTCATTATAGCTTTTACTTATTGAGTTGTCCACAGAATATTAAAAACTACCGATTGTCTCCTTAGTTTCTAGTTTGAACGATTTTTTATACGTAGAAGATCATTAAATGGTAGTAAGTTATGGATTTTAATTATTTTTTGTAAAGGGATTGCTGCGTATACAACGTTTTTATTGTTATAAAGTGTCGATTTTTAAACGTTTTATTTCCATAAAATTAATTAAAACTACTTTGTATAAATATTTCGTGACATTAAATTACAACAGAATAATCGCCTACAAATATTTTTATATGTAATAACATTCATGATAATTTCAAGGAATAATTATGTAAATAAAATGAGATATTTGCAGTACTCCAGTAAAAAATGTGATAGGATTGAACAGTAACTAAATAAAAACGGTATGACACAAATTTGATGAAAAATGTATGGTATAACTAATGCATAATACTGTATTCCAAAACGTTTCTGCACAGTAAATACATTTTTAGGTTTATAGCCCTCTTCAATTCCTTTGTTATATTGATCAGAAATATTATATACACTTCAATAACAGCTTATAATATATCTGATCACATATAGTTCCGGAACAAACATTGAAAAATGGCCTAATACAATAATGGATTAAGTGGTTATTTGTTTCCGAGTGTAGAGTCCATGCCTGACCGAACAGTCTTTATCTACTGAGAACTGTCGCACAGTCGATTAGAGAATTGGCGAGGGGATTATCGGGTTTGAAACAGGTGTTCAACGTACATTGTACAAATATATTTTTATTTAATAGAGTGTTTCTATTGTGTTAACCATTTATCCATGTCTTAAAATACATATTATGACTAAAATAATGAAAACGAAACTTTAAATATTCAGTATAATTTTTTTTATTTATTAAACGCAAAAAATGACAGTAGTTAGTAACATAACAAAGTATTAAGAATATCAGTATTATGTGAAATTCTATAGGTATTGATTCGGTGATTTTGAAGAAGTTTAAAGGCATTTAAACATCCTTTAGTCTCTTGTCCATTTTCAGATTCATTGCAATGTGACATTATTATCACTCGTCCCATCAGTGAACGATGCACGGTTTTGAAGCCGCGTTCAATTACTTGAAAGCAAAATATAATATTTGTTTATTTATTATATTACTGAAAAAGGCATATCAATATTCCAGGCATTGATTTTATTATATTAAATTTATAAAACGAAAGTAAAATATTAAAAAACAAATCAATTATTTTAATTATCTGATATTTTTGAAAATGAAGTGAAGATATTTAATATCGGGACAGCAAAGGCTTCGTTTCATTGTTCAGAAACGTCTGAAATTTCAATAACAATATATCAGATATCGCGTTGAGTTACCCACATATTGCAAACTCCATACCTGGCGAAAGCGCAATACGGGGCAGCGTTTCGTTGATAGAGAACTTTTCACAACCGGAATAAATAATACGTATCGTATACGTCATGACACGAATTAACCGTCGGTATTTTTATAATTGCCTGAAGCTCTGTAGTTCAAAATAGAGTGGTTATAAAACAAAGAAAAGCAAATAACAGAAAATAACGCACAGATGGCAAATATGAAACTGTTTGGCGTGACGAACGTAGAACTGCAGTTTAGAAAGTCGTTATTCCAGAGAATTCTTCTACAAAAGTCTGCTGGCTTTTTTTTTAGATGTGAAAATGAACAATAAAGAAATATGAGAATTGCTCTCCTATTATAAAGAAAATTATACCACTGTGCATTAAAGAGTTTTTTATTTAATAAATGCAACAAAGATTGTATTTATATAGAACATAAAAAAAGTATATTATGAGTAAAATGCGAAGTATTGAGTCAAAAGAAATAAAGACATCAAGGGACAGCAATGGCAAAATACTAAAAACTACTAATATTTCCATGTACTAAATTGAAATATTATTTAAAATTATTAATAGTTCGGATTTACAGTTTTCAACCACTATTAATTCAAAAAATACTGTAAGGTAAAATTATTATTAGAGACTACGCAACGTTAGTTAGTAACAGGGTCAGAATTCTTATATTAAAAAATGTATTATATGCATAAAATTGAAAAATATTACGTAGCCACTTGTATAGGACGTTATTGTATGTTAAATGTTATATTAGTCGTGGAAATGCACTTTACCTTCCAATTAAACTATAATCCGCTAAATCTCGTATTAAAAATTGAAGAAAAAAATTCATGATTCATCATATAATTTTATTAAATTAAATAGTAATTAAATTAAAATTGTAAAATTATTTTTGCCGTTACTTCGAACCGAAAAATGACCAAATAAACATTTCTTGATTTAATTAAATAGTATTACAAGATTTGAGTCATATCGCCAAATTTTGCGGATTTCCTGAGGATATCATCTAAGCTTTGATTTATATACAATAATTGAAAAAATGTAAGTATAATTGCGACGTATAAAGATTAGTGATAATAATAACCTTTTTCAAGTGATTTTCCTTCATGAAACCGTCTGGTTATTACGCCGCCTTAGGGTCAAATGGGAAATTGAGCCCGGAGATTATCGAGTAGCATTTCGTTTCGTTAAAACCCTCGTAATATAATATCAAAACACGTCCTGATTTAGTAAATGGTTAAATTGAAAAAAAAGTATTTTAATTAAAAAGACGAAATTTGTTATAACAATTTTAGATTGCAATGTAAAATTAAATGTATATTTATACCAATGATAAGAAAATGGCATAAAATACAAAAATATTCAAAATTCAGTTATTTACTAGGGACAAATAATCAGTAGAAATTTACAATAAATACATATGAGTTTTAATCAAGCGAATGTAATAAATTTTTATGTAATACCTGACTTGCTATCTTTCGGTTGATATAAGTACTACAAAATTAAAGAATATGGAATTTTGAGAAACTCAAATTATCTTTCGTGAAAAACGGATAGTGAATATTTACCGGCAATGTTGTATGCAACAACGAAGTTCAATTTACAATTATTACACAATAATAGGTCAGTCATTTTGCATTTTCATCTGGATAGTGAATGTTTATCTTTGAAACCTTTTCTTCGAGACTTAGTTATTTGTGTAATTGCAAAAATGTGAAATTTCGCAAAATTGCAAAATTTCGTATTTGTGTAACTCCGTGACTTCTATCAAAGATATTTTAACGCATGCGTGCTTTGAAGGTTTTTTTATTCTCTACAAGCTATCATAATTAATAATAGTGATTCGCTCTATAGTTTCCGACTTCTTAAGGAAAAAATGATACAAATGTTTAATCAAATATTAGCGAAAATTATTAGCCCAATCACTATCAATTAGGCAGACAACCTCTAGCGAGTGCGAAAAGTTGTAGAATGAGCACTAAAACATTAAAACATTTTGATAGAAGTAATTAAAAAAAAAATCCAAAACATTTTTATGCTTTTTATGATGCTATAAAATACTCGGCGGAAACATTGGACACAAGCTTTATGATGAGCTTTTTTGGTCTCCAGCGTCCCTCTGAGAAGGTTTGAACTATAAACATTCACTTTTCAGGTTAGGTTATATTATTTTTGTGCTAAAATGACTGTACTATAAAGCAAGTGAAAACAAATTTTCTACCGGTAGTGTGTCTAAAAAATCAATTTTTAATTTTATAAAGAGAAAAATAAATAAATTTTAAATGCGACACAAAAATCCTAAAATTTCATAAAAATGATGATCATAATTGTACATCGTTAAAATAACAATATTGTTTAAGCTTTACGGGAGTATCTGATTTTTTAAAATTACCTTCTAGATTAGATTTATATACTACAGCTTTATAATAACTCGTCAGAATTTAGTATTATTAATTCGAAAATACCACAGAAATTAGTTATTATACTAAAATTTACTGTCGTAATATTAGAATTTGAACACATTTTTTAATGTTTTCAGAAACCTTAAATATGCATTTTCTACATTTCTAAAAAAAAAAGTATTATATGAAATTCTTTAACTTTATTGAGATTTACTTGTATATAAATGAATAAGCTTCGTTTCTCCGTTGAAAACTATTACAACCTTTCACATTTAAGAACCAGTTGTTTACTTCTTAATAATTACTTCTGCCAATACATATCGTAGAAAATATATTGTAAATTATAATCCCCATGATAAAAAACAATGATATGAAAATATATAGGAGCTATTAATAAAATGTTGCATTGATTATATTATGTTATATTATATTATATTAAATTATATTATATTACATTGTACTAATCGATATGATCGTATGTGTTACGTTGTATTGATGGATTTTGCATTTATTACCATAATCCTTACTAACTAAACTTTACTTTTGTTTATTCTCTTATCAAAAGTTATAAAAGTTATCATCGAAATTGTAACATTAAGTTTGTAATTAACATAATGAATATACACTGTCGGTTATAAGTTTGAATTCACTGGCTTTATTTTTGGCTTTTGAACTGAACCCAAACTTTTGATCGGTAATGTAAACTGAACTATTTAATATAGTAATTAATATATTAAAAATTAATTTTGCAATGGCACCTGATTAATTGATATTGAAATACTAGTACTGATGCATATATTGACGAATAATTTTTTGTCATTAATTACGTAAATACACGGAAAAGAAATGATACATTTTATAATCTCATATTATTTTTGCTCGCTGAATTACAATTCGGTGTTAGAATTGTTAAATTGGCTAAGATTATTTAGAAAAAAAATAAAAATACTACTCAAAATCACTAGTTAAAGGCACAAAATAAATGTTTTGTTCCAATTCCGATAATGTATTTCTATATCACTTTTCAGATAAATTGGAGCACTAAGATAACTTTGTAAAGATGTCTTAAATTGTTTACAAAAATATAAAAACGTCTACCCATAACCATGGTGTAAAGGCTAACAAGTAAAATTCCCTTAATGGTTATTGCGGTAGGGTCGGTAGAATACTTTAATGTTTTCTCTAAATACCGACGTCAAAATTTTCAATGCGGCTACGATAGTTTTGTAAAACTAAAAAAATGTTCTAAAACTACCCGAAATTCGAAATTAAAGATAATAAAGAAAAGTTTACCGTTGCAGTATGATAGTGTATTGTCATGTATTTGCGTTCATGGAATCTGAATCCGAAATCGGATTTGTCAGATTAACTCAGATTTTATAGTAAAAATAAAAAACTGCACATAACCGAAACCAACAAATAATAAGAAACAGCTAGAAAAAAATACATAAAATAAAGAATCATAAAAGATAACTACATTACTTTCTACATCCACATTATTCGCCCTGGAAAACGCTAAAGGACAGTAGAAAGACGACAATAAATAATACAAAATTTTTCAAAAAGTCGTTTGATATTTTTAATTTTCACCTGACAGTAGATTAGCATTTAGCAATCTCCAATACTCCTGAGTAACACGATTTAGACAAATCATTATACTTGTATAATTTTTAAATTTCCTTTTGATGGCATGGACTTTAGAGGTTAGGATGGCCACTATATTGGCCACCTAATAATAATATATTACCGTCTATATTTGCCAAACTTACTTCATTTTTACACACATTTTTTCTTAAAAAATAATAAGTTTTGTATGGAAATTGGATTGAAATCCAATTGGAAAAAATGGATTGCCATCCAATTGGAAAAAAAATGCATTGAAGTCCAATTGGAAAAAAAATTTATTGAAATCCAATTGGAAAAAAATGGATTGCAATCCAAATTGGAAAAAAAATTGATTGAAATCCAATTGGGAAAAAAAATGGATTGAAATCCAATTGGAAAAAAAATGTATTGAACATCGATCTCAGTGTTAACAAAATTCCTAGTCATTTTTCGGCAAAAATCCTTTTTTTATATTATTTTACGTTGACTTTTGTGAACCCATATGGGACTAAATTGCGACGGGACCTACAGTTTATGAAGGTGGAATCCGAACCACCTGAGCTTTGGAGTTATTAGATTTTTTACGTTTAATCCGTGTTTTTGAGATATTTTTTTAATTTTACTCTTGCAGACTGGAGCTAGAAAGAACAAATTTTTCTGGTTTTTCACTGTCAAATTTTCAGCAGGTTTGAATATTTCTCGAAAATTTGAGACAATCCATCAATTTTGTGTGGACGAATGTTGTTTTCTTCTTTAACTAAGTTGAGCCAATCTAAAAATGTTGACTTCGGATTCGGAATCAAAGGGGAAAAACACATGTGAATACGCTAATATAGTGTCTCGGCCGAAACACTTTTTTTATGGGCTTGTGTTATCGATTTGTCACGAATTTTCTGTGGTTTTCTTGTTAGTAGTTGTTCCTTATTATCAATTTGTTTTTTACCCCTCGAATTAATATTTGGCTTCAAAATTATAAAACGTTCTATGTGTTATTTTGTATTTTAATGCTGCATCTTTTTCTACCTACAAGTATATATTGTGAACGGTATGCACGCCCGTAAAGTACTTATGAATACACCTATCCCAAAGCGATAACTTCTGAAAGGCTGCAATAAAATAAAAAATAGAATCGCAGTGCGTCGAGAACGTTGGAACGCTTCGAACAATAACGATTGCAGAAAACTAAAAATATTTCGAAATGAATAACGCTCGGAAGCGAGACAGTGAAAATGGCCGAGAGGAAAGGGGTGCACAGTAAATGCCAAAAAGAGAAACGCAGAGAGGAAATTCAAATAAAGGAATGGAGAACAGCGTGAAGCAGAGAACTGTGAAAAGGACAGGATGCGAAACTCGTAAAAAGGTGAAAAGGGAAGGAACGATACTATGGAAGGTGCGGGAAAGCAAGAGAGTCAAATCGAAAACAGAGCAAGATTCGTAGGATTTCCGGGAAAATCTGGAAGAGCGATACTGAGGTACAGCCAACAGTGGCGGTAACCGCCGGTGAAATCATGGATGCGCTCAATACTTCGAAACATTTCCCTCGCGAGTTCCTACAGGCGGACCTTTTCTGCATGATTCGACCGAATGCTCTTGACGTTACTAAGTTCGCGTACGCAGTGATGCTATCGCTTTTCACTCCAACGATTTCCCTCGCCGTACTTTTTCCATTTTTATTTCGCGTTTCCATCATTCTCCCAGGAAAAGATAAGCGTAGGCAAACGTTTCACAGTTAAGTATTCTTATATTGTTTCTCTTTTAATTATTATTTATGGTATGATTGATAGTATTCACTTGATACCGATGAGATATTCAATTATCGATTTATCAAACGGTTTCAATGAGTTTTGGAGATTTCAGTATTCGCGGCTGACCAGGCGCGACCGTTACTACTTAGGGGTATTCTCTCCTTATGTTCGGCTCTTTCGTTTGTCTTTTGGACACTTTGCATGCCTAATATTGCGATACATTTTTTAAATGTTTTAAACAGTTTTTGCACATTTAGTACACAAAATAGCTCTTTTGTCCAATTTTACTTTTTGTTTACTTTGATAAGCTAAGTATCATTTATGAAATAGTTTTTACACTGCAAATCATGGAGATACCAAAATTGTCCAAAGATATCCTATTTTTTAGAAAAGTGAGTTCTGATTTCACGTTGCATTTTCAGGAAGAGTGAGGTTAAATGTGATAAAAATTTGCTTTTTTCGTATGTTTTTTTTTTTCGTTGGGAAAGAAATTTTTCTTTTGACAACCTAAGTATGGTATCCATCATTGTCGTTGCGAAAAAATGCTACACAAACGATATTTCCCGTTGATAAAAATGAATTCACTTTTTTGAAAAAATATCTGAAATATATATATGACAGTTATGCAACATGGTAGAACAATTTTCAGGACGTAATAGTTTACGGTTCAAAAAATTGATTCGAAAGTAGTGTCCGGATTGCATAAAGAAAAAGATTGGTGTTTTCCACAGAAAAATCCTGTTATTGTCACAAAACTCATTGTCTTCTAGAAACTCATCGTCGGCTACATTTTATAATTTTAGTTCTTTAACTGAAAAATTTTGTATTTTTAAAAATTATTCCATCTACATGAAAAATAAATCGACGTCTCATTCTAAATTACAAAAATATCTTTATCAGTATTTTTCAGGTATAAGGTTTACAATTAATCCTTTGACCTCGCCTCTCTCACTCTATAAAAAATTGCTGGTTGTCCGCCAATGCATTCGGTTGGAAGCACCGGCCCTTTGACAAACAGCGAAAAATGCAGCACTAATCACGAAACTGAAACCGTTGCAGAAGCAATTCCGCGGTCGCCAACGTACGGAAGATGTTGGCTTTATGTGTAGTTCTTTGACTCTCGTAACGGGTACCTTACGCCGTCCTGGGTCGATTTACGTCCCCTTTCCTCCCGGTCCTTACATCATAGCCGTGCATCTCCACCTGCGAAAGTAAACATTAGAGTGCGCTCACCCTTCCCTACCCAGAACCAGGCAACCCAGCTGAACCTCGACGTCATCCTTTCATCTTCTGCCCCATCATAGCCTTTCTTTTTGCACTGAGTATACACATAGTTGGAAGTTTTTAACATTGCATTTTACCCTAAAATTCTTGCGCTACCAGAAAATGCTTCGCTACCCGAGGCTGTGTGCAGAATATGTACCATAAAAGTGATTGTAATTCAATGATAATCACTTATTATTTTAATTTTCGTTTCTACATTTTTGATTAAGATATGTTAATCTGCAGCTCGATGTACGTTATAACTGGTGATAGACAATATAACGTAAAATTATGTTCCAATATTATGCATTCGATTCAGAAATGAACAAGTAAAGGCAAGAGTAGAAGCCATATGTGCAAGTAGTGATAGTCATGAGTGGTCAGACGCAACTACTGAAATCCATGAAACTCATTGAAACCGTTTAATAAATCAGTAATTGAATGCATCTTAGGAATCAAGAGAATACTGTCAATTAAATAATATATATGCGCTATGGCATTGTAATCAAACTGAGATTTTTTTAAAACAAAGAATCATTACAATTAGAAGAAATCAAAGATAACAAATAAATAATATTCGAGGCACGTTTTTCCCTCAGATAAGCGTAAGAGAAAAAATGCGGCAAAGAAGGGCGGAACTTTCAACAGTCACAACCGCATTACATAATTCTCTGATTGACATCTCATCGACCGAAATTCAGGGAATTAACATGCATTTTGAAGAATTGGTCTACGCTGGTAAAATTCTGTATAATCTGAAATAAATCACATTTTCATGTTAAAATAAGCAAACGGTCTTTTCAAGTATTTATAGTAATTATTTGAAACTCTAGAAACGGTAACACACTGAGCTATTATTTGATCAGTGCAGAGAAAAAACCTATGATACTAATATAATCTAAGAATTTTATATGCTCTTATACATGACGACTAATACATGACCAGAAGAATGAACAATGGTGATATTGAGCGACCATGTTATGGAACAGCCAAGATGATATCGAACATCGATGATAATATTGAAGAACTCTTGATGAGGATTGTCTATAATTATTTTACCGTGTTTTTTATAGATAATCCCATCTTAATCTTGCCCATACTTTATAATTATTTCAACAATGCTTATTTTAGATATTCTTCATTTTTTGTGTTTCTTAGTTAATCCAAATTTACTTGAAAAATGAAAAGAAGAATCGAAATAAGCTTTTATAACCTAAGATATTTTTTCGTGAAAATTGAAACGAATTATGAGAAAGAAAGAAAATCATACATTTATTCTTGTTTACAACCAATGTTTTGTCGAAATTATTAAATTAAACCCTTACTTTTCACTTAGTTCCCCACTATCAAAATATGATTTTTAAAAATTGATTATTTTTTTTTTAATATTTGATGAATACTAAAAATTATGACGGATACTTCTTGCTATGAACCTACGTGATATATCAACAAAATATCTCCTTAATCCTTACCTGCCACACTGGGGTCAATTTGACCACAACCCGAACCAAGCCCAAGTTAAGGATTTTATCGGAAGTATATATAAAATGTAGACCGTAACTAGAGAAATGTAACTTTTGTCGTCAGCTAGTGTCGAGGTTAGGTTATGATTTTTTTGAACATTTTTAAGCTGTTTTAAAAACCTAGGAAATATTTTAGATTTAAGGAAGTAATAAAACAGGTTTTTTACATTGTATTAACGATCCATCATTATAAGTCGCATTGTATTTACAGCAACAATTAAAAATACTTTTTATGCCGACAAATTTTGTTAACTATTTTAGATTAATTCAAGAAATTCATCTATGTTTTAAAGATGTTTTCAAAACTTTTCGACCGTTTGACATAAGTGAAGAAGATCTTGGTATTTTTCATCACAGTTACGCACTTATATACAACGTTATTGTTTAGAATATTAATTATTGTCCACTTAATTAATGACCGAGAAATACCAAGATCTTGACAAATCTTTTAGATTTTCAAAAAATCTTTTTAGATCCAAAATGAATCACTGAAATTCACGATACATCATAAAGTTATCTATTACATTTCGAATGTTGTAAGTAATTGCTAGACTAATTTTTTTATCTATACTTTATTATATATACTTTTAGGACAGAAGATATATAGAACGTCTGATTTCTAATTAACGGGCCACTAAATTCCAAGTATCAAAATTCCACGACGGGCGTGTCCAATTCATGACCTTTCAGAATGCACTCTTTTTTAGAAAATATATTTTCAACATTAAGTTGATTATATTTTTTACATACTTTCATTAGGAATGATGAATAAACACTGACATTTTTTAGTTTGAAAATTGAACTTTTTTCAAATGGAAATAAATGTTTTTTCTTCGTAGACTATCAAACGATTTTAATTTTAAATGATATATTGCAAAAGTAGCGCATTCTAGTTTCAACTATTGATATAAAGAAGACTAAATTATATGATTTATTTAGTGAAAATAAATATTATCATGAAATTGAGAATTTCTCACATTTGTTTACATCCCTGGATCTTTGTTTTATCTTGTAGACTGCCGGAAAATCTATATATAGATTTCAGTAAATAATTCACTGAATTCGATAAAAATCAATACCCTGGGTTTTTTTTCGGTCGCTCATTACGCATCTGGTTTGATTTTTCAAAAATTCAAAATGGCGGAGCCACTCTGGCGGGCGAATTTTTCTAAATTTTTTTTATTTTCTTGAGAATGGGTATCCAGGGGTTTTTGGGGTCACTGATTACGAATCTGGTGTTAGTTTTCAAAAATTCAAAATGGTGGATTCCATATGGCGGGCAAATTTTTCTAAATTGTTTTCATTTTCTTGAGAATGAGTATCTAGGGGTTTTTGGGGTAGCTGATTACGAATCAGGTGTTAGTTTTCAAAATGACCCCGAAAACCCCCGCGTAATAAATTTCAAACAAATTCGTTTAATTTTAAAGGAGAAAATTTATGTTGAATTATTTCAAACCGTTACCCACCGGGAAGTCTATATATAGGCTTTGCGTGTGATTGGAACTTTCTATAAGATATTTTTTAGCTATAGCCATATCATTTTGGAATTATTAAAGGTGAATAAATTCTATCAATACCCGGCAGTCTACAGGTTAATACCACATATTATTTTTTCATACGCAAACTCATGCTTTATTCTAAAACAACTCTCAACAATTATCAGACAATATTTTTTAAGTTGAATAAGTCAACAACCGTTTCGAAATACAATTTTCTTAATGGGATATGAAATGTTCCAGCATTGTAGCTAAAAGGATTAAAAGTCATGTGTACGTTTCTAAAATTTATTTTCGATTTAGTCAAGAAAATATTTCTATTATACGTATGTGTTTTAATAGTTATTTCTTTTTTCTGTTTCAGGTAAGTCTTCATAAGGACTTTATATCACTATCGGATATTTAGTGGATAAGTATTACAATAATTATTATCTTATAATATAAATTCAGCATTAAGATACCTGGGAACATAACTGACGTAGAATTTTATATCATATTTAGCCTTAAATTGGAACTCATTTACAAATAAATTCCTCTTATGTCAGTATTTACTAACTCAAACGGACTGCCGCATGAAAATTACTAGAAATAAAGACAATTGCATTAACTAAGCTACTTTACAATTTAAAAATTTGTAAGTGCTTTAGAAACTATTGGTATTTTTTACCATTCGGCAAATATTTATTTATTTAAATGCTTCACTAATTACACATTTATCTTTTTATCCGTTTTAAGCATGCAGTTGCTGTTATACTTATATTTATAATAGTATTCTAGAACAGATTATTTTGACATCTACAAACAGAAATAAAAATTATAATATTCAGTTTCTCTCTCTCTCTCGCTCTCATGCACTTTCTCTTACAGATGTTAAAATCTTTCGTTTCTAAACAAATAAATAAAAAAATATTCAAAATCATAATTTGTATTTTTTAATGTATTTTTGCGCAGAATATGCATGTGAAGTAGAATTTATGACATTTTATAGTTAAAAACTGTTGTGAACATATTACTGAAAAAAATTTTGACTCAACTTATTACTTGGTTAAAACAAAGTATAATTATTGAAGGTGTAGAATACCAACAATCAATTTAAAAACGCATTAAAAGATAGATATATGTTGAGTATGAATGAATTCAAGAAGTACTCCGACTGTGTTCAAGAAGTACAAGTATCAAAACTTCTCGTGAGTCTGAACATCATGATAACGTATCCTCTTTCCGAATGCAGATTAGAAAAATGTATAATTTCAGACTGACATAAGATTTGATCGTACTCACTAAAAGTCACATTTCGTTTGTGATTATATTCGACCGAGAACTCATTCCGCTAATCTACCCGACGTTCCTATTGTTTGAACTTCTCTAGAAAATTTGAAATTACCTGGTCTAATTTTAAGTAGAAAATGGCATAAGGTGTCAGCCAAATCATAACGTCAAGTAAGTAGACTGCGAGAAAGGCAGTATGGCACTCGGAGCTCCGAAAGTTTGCTGAACAGGGAAACTTCTTAATCGGATCGTAAGAGAGCCTTTGGCGCTTTCGGTGGTTTAGTCCACTTCATCCCTTTGCAGTCATCCGTCTGTCCCGAAGAGAGTTACTACTCTCATGTTACATTGAGGCTTCAATAGTAACTATAATAAGGAATGCGAACAAAAGTACATTTATTAAAATCGCAAAGAAAAGTCTAGAATGGGACAGAATATGACTGCAAGAGCAAAAGAAAAAAGATGACAACGATTTCAAAAGAGAATTGATCTGCAAAAGAAAAATAACAGAAAAATACGGATCCAGTAGTCGGTCATAAAACGACAAAAGTAAAGTCGTATGGTTGCGAAAGCATCTGAGAAACAGATAAAAATGTAATAAAGTAAATAACAATTATAATCTTTTTGTCATAAATTACATTGGAAGAATTAAAAGTAAGCATCGAAAGAATTTACTAGATAACGAATCTGATATCGTCGACAGAAAGAAAAGAATTTAAAGGATGTTTTGTAATAAATTAACAAACACAATCATTTTATGAGATATAATAAATTGCATTCAACATTTTTCTTTCCACTTTTCAAAGGAATATCAAATTCGTTCCTCGAACGCCGAAAAAGATAACCAACAAATTTAACTCTTTGGAGAAAATGTGTTTCACATTTTCAAATAATTTTTCATCAGTGATAACTTTAAAACGTAAAAAAATAATCATGTATAACTGTGAAATAATATTTCTATTCAAAATTCTCTCAAAAGTAAAATATAAATTCTGTTTTATTATTACTTTTGTTTCCAAATCTACGTTTAATTTACATTCAGCGTTATTTGATTCGTTTGGTACTTCAGTTTTACGTTATTCCGTTTTACGATTTACGTGAAACCGAGTAATGCTTTTATATACAGTGTTTTGAATATTTTCCGAGTAATGAAAAATATAACTGAAAACCTACGCTTTTTCATACTCTTATGGAAATGTTTATAAAGTTTATTCTTTATTACGCTTTTGCGTATATAATAGTAAGCATCTAATTTTTCCTGCTTTTGGCTTCATACTATCCTTTCCAGTTTCAAAATTATTACGTGCAATAAATCTTCATTTATGAAAAATTACCTAGAATTACTTTACAACAACTAAAATTATAAATAACGTTTAATGAAATTCAAAAACTCTTATGATAAAATGAGGAAAAGTAAATTGTAATTTACCCAAAGAATCTGACATTAGTTCTGCCAAATTCAAAATGAATCGAATTTGATGGATTTTAAAATCTACCTGTTATTATAATATTTTTAATGAGAAATTTCTTCCTTTTTTTTAATATTTAAAATATTCTTTACTTAAACATAATGCAAAACCATTATGAAATAATTCCTTTACGGCGAAAAATGTAATAGAATATTGCAAGTCATACGTATCCATTTTCTACTTTTTTAGTCAGTTTGCTACAATATTATTTGCCATCAGTTACCAGTTTATTTAGACTGAATTTTGACACTAATGATACAAGCATATCCGTGCATGAAAATGTTACGACACAATCTCCTGAAATCGTTCTGAACTCGTAACATTTTCCATGTTATTTTTATCACAATTTTCGCTTTTTTGCGTTTCCTTAACAGCCATTATCAATCCGCTTTGAAATCCGAAGCTATCATCATACTATATTTTGAATAAGTTTCTTTAAAAATATCATCAATAAAGAATATTTTCATGTTATCACTGAAGTAACAGAAAACAGCAACCAACGTGAGTAATTGCCATGACTCAGAGCGTTAAGGGGAGTGTAATTGAGTTTTTAATTTTAAAATGATTTCCAAATTTATTTGTTCGACAAAAGACAAATATCATATAATATAGTATGACGAAAAAGTATAAGCTTCTGACGTTAATCTTCGTAAGTATATCTATTATAGACACAGAATTTTTAAGAAAACAAAAAATGATGCCCACGACTATAAGGTTATTTCTGCCCTCGAGATGGAAACTCCGAAACTGAGAAATTCGGGTAGAGTATGATGAAAACTAACACGTAATGAAAAATTCAATTGTTTTATCATCTAGGAAAGTTTTTAAAATCGTCGTCAAAGTCGCGGATTAAACATAACAAAATGCTGGTGTTTAAGTAGTAACAGTCCGCACATACTGCGAACAACACAAAGTGCGGCGTATTACTACTGAAATGACTGCATTTTCCTATGTATTATCCGCAGCTTTAAAGGCGTTTTTCTAAACTTTCTCACATCATAAAACAATTCAGTTCGCCACTAGATATTAGTTGTCATCATACTCTAACTGAATTTGTTACTGAGGTTACATCACGGAGGCAGAAATTACCTATACTCATGGGCAACCTCCTTTATAACTGCAAAGACTTTTTCTGGCCATGCCTTGACTTTATCTACGCCCCACAGTATTGTTAGGTGGATTTAGCATTCTTAATAAACGAACTATTCGGTATCCAGTCCATAAAGGCCACGAAAATTCACTTTGCTTTCTAGAATATTGATTTTAATATATTATGTTTTTTCAACGAAATAGGATATTTTTTTAAATCTTACAAGTGAATACTATATTCGATAACAGATTCTCTCCTTGAACTTTTGTTGGTGCATGATTTGTTTCTAATTACGAATGCAATATATTTACAATTTTTATTCACTGCTTTGAAAATTTTTCAATTTTTTAAACTCGATTTTGTTTTGAAGAATATAAATGCAAAAATGTCAGAAAACAGGTAGGGGAGACCAAGACTAGATGTGATATAATCAAAATACTATTACTTTTACTATTTGTACTCATAAAAGTACATGATTTGAAAGGCATTTATTTTATTTCCACATATTAAAACTATACGAACAGCATTTGAAAATGCAATGTCAATTTAATTCAAATTTTTGTCGTTAGAAAAATGCATGCTACGGCTCTATTTTAGTGCAAAAACAAAAGGATATCATAATATTGATAAGCAGCGACGTTTCGTTTAAATGTATATTGAGATTCGTATTTTAATTGCATCCCATAAAATCATCCCAGAGGCTTCTTGTCTACAAGGCATCTGCAACAGAATTAGTAGATAAAAATTGACATAACATCGACTGAATTATAGTTAGCAAAAAAAGTAAGTGATTCAGAAAGTACTAATATACATTATGTGCAAATGAGTCTATAAATCCTATAAAGTGACACTGTTATAAATGACATGTTTCAATTTTGCCCTTAAGTGTAAAAATTATAACTGATATAATGTTGTAACATAATTACTATCGATAAGCCCGATTTATTCAACTCAAATGTTCTTATTATGTGGAAGAAAAAAATATCAGACTAAATTTCAAGATTATTTCTTTTTTCTAGCAAAATAGGTGTAATCAATAATTCCCACAAAAATCGAATTGTTTAAAACAACCATTCACGTCATACTTTTCACGATTTCCTTTTATGATTTAAATAGAATAATTTCTAATGAAAACAAATTATTTCGTTTATGGATCACAATTGTCTGACTATACATTGACTTCATCTACTGCCGTTCTATACCGGGCAGAGGATCGTGCATTTTGTCAGCATAGTATTAACCATTAATCAGTCCCAATCTATATAAGAACTATTATTTCCGATCGAACACTGCTAACTCCGGATGTACACAACGTATGCAGACTTCTTTTAATCCATTAACGCCTAAACTGTAATGTCTGTATGATGCAACTTCCACGGAGACAAAAAGATTAAAAAGAATGTTGTCGACTATCTTCAAGATTGCTCTTTCGAGTACGCAGTTGAAATTTGCAATCCTTTTGGCGAGTTTATTTTAAAAAACGTGATTCAGAGTAATTTATTCTGTTTTAAAAATTCCTATACGAAAACGGGATTTTCAACAACGGGAAAATGCTAAAAAGTACAACAAAATATGTACTTAAAAGATCCGACATTAGATTTTGCTTATTTTTAGAAAGAATATCCAACATAACACCTTATTTGTTAGCATTTTTTTCGCTAAATTCGATGTTTGTTCATCCGAAGATTGTGTAATATTTACAAATGATATAAATTTTGTTTATAGTGTTTGATGTGGTCGCTGAATTCAAATCTATTTTGAATTTCGAAATTCTGATCACATCTTCAAACGATGAAAACATTGAATTTTGCAAAAAGACGCAATATTGTATTATTCTATGTAAAAGTAACGAAATTCTATTGCCAAATCTTATAAGTACAAAGATTTCTTGTACTTTTCATGCATTTTCCCGTTGCTAAAAATCCCGTTCTCGTATAGCAAATCCCAAATTAAAATAAATTACTCTGAAAAAATTACATTGTTTAATATAAATGAATGTGAAATTATAAAATATTCGAAATAACACCCTTGAAAATAATTACGATTCTTTTCAATTTTGTTGTCCATCTTCTTTGCAATGTTTTTCGATGGGCAAGTTGCATCAAACTAGCAGAATAATTTGTGAAATGGGAGGATACTTTGGTTTTGCAAGATATATTGATCTAACCCTTTAAGTCCCAAATGTGCACAATTTGCAAACGGATTTCAGCATCGCTTTATTTATATGATAAAAAATTTAAAAAAAATGGAAACATCTATATCCGACTACTTTCAAGGTCGCTTTTTCGATTGGCGCTACTAAAATTTTTGAGAAATGACGTTTACCACATTTTTTTATAAAAATATTGAAAAAAGCGCGATTTTTTAGCCACAATTTTTTTGCCGGTATCAGATCACCTTCTAACCTATCAGAAACGTGTTCTCGATTGTTTTACTTCAAAATTATGCATTCACATGTTTTGAGTTGGTTTGTTTTTCATTTCAAAATGGCGTGTGAACATTAAAAATGTTTGAAATTGAAAAAATTGCTATTATTTCTAATCTAATTTGTAGTAAAATCGTATAAGTTATTACGAGTTTTACAAAATCTATTTTGATTTATGGAAGCAGTAATATCCCATAAAATCCAATGGCAAGACGGCGACTGCCATTAGCCCAGTAGAAATACATGTATTCCGAGTTCTGTTACAACCAAAACAGATGTGAAACTTTGCTAATTGTCAATGTATGGGATATCACTGCTTGCGTAAATCAAAATAAGCCATACAAAACTCGTAATAACTTATTTATAAAAAATATTTATTGTATAATTAAAACGATGCTGAAATCCGCGTACAAATTATGCACATTTGGGACTTAAAGGGTTAATCAATGATTATGGCCAAAATAGTATTAAATAAAATAATCATTAATAATCACTTCAAGATTTAATTTAAGATTTATAGAATATTGCCGGAAGAAAACAAGTGACGTAGCTGAAAATACCCTGTCTGACCATGCGTTGACTTTATCTACTTGAATGCTATCACCCAGAGGGAATTTTGCATTGTTAATCGGCGATCGCGTCGATACCCCGCCAATTCCTGAACTCGTTACAGTAATGCGGTCCGACGCCGCCGACGTCGTCGTAGCTAGGAAAACAATATGTAAATTCACCTGCCTCGCTCCAATCAAAGTCGGAATCCCGAGAACAGCCTCCTAACGACGCAATCTAAATTCCAAAAGCGAGCAGAGGTAGGCACCCCGCGGTGCGCAGGACGGCGAACGTAAACGCCGCAGGATGTTCTCTCTGCGTCACTTATTTCCTACTTCTCTCTACCCTCTATTAGTTTTGCTTTCTTTTTAGACGTTTCTCTCGCTCCTTTCTCCTACGAGAGCCTCCTTTTTCTCTAATTTTCCCCTTTCTCCACGCCCCTTCTCCAGACACTCTAATGGACTTTCTTTTTGCGTCTTTTCATTACCTTTTTTTCAACGATCTTCTCCTCTCATTTTTCTCTTCCTAGCCTTGTCTTTAATTACCCAAGTATTTTTACATCTTCGTGCACCGTTATTATTACCCGGAATTGCAGAAAATTACAAACAGTCTTCGACGTTTCTAATTTCGTAAGTCTGGGCTGAATAATAGATTTTTTTGAGGTTCAAGCTGATGTGAGTAGAATTTTGCAGAAAATTCACCACTATAAACACAACTAAGTTTGCGGTATCTTATATGAAAAATAATTTACAGTTTATGAGAATTAGTAATATTTTGATTTAAATATAAATTGGCGGTTAATCGATTTTACAGGCGACTTCAGTTACGTTATTTTAAATAAACTGTTTGGGTATCACGCGATGTAACAACTTGCATCATTTATATACTGATATCATAAAACTATCACAGTTTATAATACTTAAACATGTCGCTAAATTATATATTTAACTTCTACGATTTTGCATAAACCTGGACCGGAAACGTGAAATATTAATTATCGTGGAGACTTTTTTAAAACACAGAAAAACTTACGAGGATCATTTGTACGTCATGTAAATATAATTTTATGTTGAATTAATTTCGTTCTGCTAATGATCTATTTTAGTTCAAAATATTGTTAAATGGTAAAACGTAATAGAAATTATATTATTGTTCTGAAAACAAAAGGATGCTATCACGAGTATACGTGTTTTCGCCATTAAGATGGAATTTCGGAGAATGCTGTAATTTAAGTAGTAATGGTCTCCACCTAGTGCAATACATCAAGCTGCGGACTGTTACTACTTAGATTACCGTATTTTCCTAAGTATAATAAAACAATCGAATTGGCTATTAGGAGTTAGGAATTTCTTAGTTTCGGAGGTCACATCTTGAGTGGGAAAATCATCAAGTCGAAATGTTTTACCCAAGGAATGATCAAAACCGGCCAGTGTTAACATTTCAAAATTTAAAGTTGGTAACCGATGTAGTGAATAAGATGTTTTTAAATACTCAATATCGTCCCGTTATCGACATTAAATCTGTTTCCCGAAGGTACTGATGAAGGTTATTAGTGAGACTCTTTTTTCTTTAATATCCTCTAATGGATCTCGATATAAAAGTGTTTTACATTTAAAAAATTTTAAATCTTATTATGATAAAAATATGATCAGTTAAAACTAATACTAAAGCTCCGCAAAACATGAAATGGTGTACTATTAATAATAGATACTTCAGTTACTAAAAGAATTGGAAAAAACACATCGATTCTGGTAAATATTTGAAAGTTGATATTTTATTATTTAATTTAGCATTACGCGTAGACTCTTTCAGTTATAATTTCATAGCAAACACAGCCTATTTTGTATGAAAGAAACCTTCAAACATACATAAGGCAGAAAATTGCTTCTTTAATTTCTTTATAAATGAGTAAAAAGCGGCTTTGAAGCGATACAATATTTTGAAATTTATTTAACTTATTCGTGTATTCTAATTTATCTGAAAGAATTTCTCCATTTAAATTAATTTTTTATATGATTTTTAGTACGAACTTACCGTTCGAATGCCACGAAACTATATTTATTTATCAAAAAAGCAATTATTAATTAAACTGTTTCGTCCTAAAATGTTCATGTTTTCCACTACCTTTAAGCAACATATTACTACCAATTTTCACGTTCAAAACAGTATCTCTTATTCGAAAGTTTTGACTTGTATATTCCATTTTGTAAAATCGGAAAGAGTTTTGAGAACGCCGAGAAACTAATTTTTTAATAGGTTACTTTTTGGTTATTTTTCGACGTTAATTCGCCCGTAGTTGAAAACGAAACGTTTTTTCAGGGAAATGCCAAGAATAATAAAATTATGACTTCTCTCCAATTAAAATACTAAAACCGCTTTCGGATCGTTTTTTCACTTTTTCGTTATTATGCCAATTTATTGTTGATTACAAGTTACTCCCCATGAGAATGAAAAACGACTTATAATTTTTCTGTTCATAATAATACAATACATCGGTCAGTGGAGTTGTTCGTGCATCTTTTAAGGAGTGTTCATATCGCCTAAGAAAAATTTTACAAGAAAATTAATTAAAATTCAATCGATTTTAAATAAAAATGACACCAAAAAGAATCAGATGGAAACAAAATTCTATTTTAATCTGATCGTAATCAAACAGCGCGATCTGTTACTACTTAAACTATTGCATTTTATTATGTATAATCCACGACTTTAACAGCGTTTTTTAAACTTTTCCACATGATAAAACAAGATTCAATTCTAAAGCGGTCCGTATGCTAGCTGAGTAATTCATAAAGGAAAGGAACTAATCCTTTGAAAACATTGTACGTATAACTTAACCCACTGAAGTTTAAAGAGTCGCATATTTGGATACAAAAAACTTCTTACCAATATTAGAATATTACAAGATAAGAATAGCAAAAAAACCTTGTAGGATTGCGAAAAGAAAGTATCATTGGAATTTTCTTATATTTTACATAATTTCTAATCCATAGTTTTGAAACAGAGTTAATTTTTATTTAATACTTTTAGTTAAATTTACGACATTTTGAAATAACTAATAATATGGATAATTTTAAGATTTCATTTTTTAGGATACATTTTATTTAAAACTAAAATCTGAAATTTTGTGAGGATTGAATTTTCTTTCGTCTCTGAAACGCAATTTTTATTAGACAAATTGTCGTAAATGTTATGTTCAATGTTTTGCAGAAATGTTTCGTTATTTCTCCACGTGCATTGAAATTGTACTACACTTGAATAAAATATATTATAATTCCATTAACTATCTTATCGTTATACCAAGCAATGGATACAATTACATTGACGACTTATGCTTACATTATGACTTGCAAATAAATCCAGAATGATATTCGTTAAATATAACATTCTGAAAAAACAAGCACAATCATAAAATTTTATGTAATTAATCGAACTATAGTACGAACTTAATTTTCACATTTACATCAACTTTATATAACCGCAAAATCATATCTGAAGTAATGTTCCCTCACGTAGGTAAGTTTGAATAGTGATATTCGAAAGTAATAACGATTATAATTCACATGTACACAAATGTGACGGTTTCAGCCGTGAACTTTCTGGGATGATCTTACTTTTAATGCTTTATCTTGCAATTTACGTTAGAATGTACTCAGTATTAAAATAATTGCTCTTAGTGAAGTTTCTGTATGTTCCGTGTTTCGGGGCGTAATGATGTTTAAGTTGGGATTCCAACTCTCTCTCTTCGTTTTGACTTTGTATGCATTTCTATCTCTAGGTTTTTACTACGGTCCCATTTCGCGTACACATTTGCCCTAGTAATTTCATAGTCGACTTTTCCGTATCCAAATAGTAACTTAATAATTCTGAAAGCGTTTTCCGAAAAAGTTGCTTTGAAAATTCTCTCGTTTAATTTTTGCAATTCAGAGTAAAATTGTATCTTTTCAAAATGTTATAAAATTTTAATATTTCAAGGAAAGAACATAGAGAACACTACGAAACTGATATAGCAAAATATTAAAATGTTGATTGTTAAGAAATGGAGGAGGATTAGAAAAATATTCTGCCAATTTTGCAAGTTATTAAACCCGTGAAAAGAGAATTCCCACGGGTAAAGGTGATTTCTGCCTCCAAGAGGAACCTCCGAAACTAACAAATTCGGTTAGAGTATGAGTACTACTAATATCTAATAGCAAATTCAGTTGTTTTATTATGTGGGAAAGTTTTCAAAAACGCCGTTAAATTCGCGGATTATACATAAGAAAATGCAGTCAGTAGTAATAGGCCACACGGTGTGTTGTTCGCAGTAGGTGCGGACTGTTACTACTTAAACTCCAGCATTTATCTATGTATAATACTGGTCAACAAATTTGAAGCAATTTTGTGTTTCGAAGATGAAATGGGCTAATCTTTGTTAATTTTGGGTTGCTGAATCCGAGTCCGATAATGAAAATTTTTTATTAGCTCTTGGAAATGAGGTAATAGTTTCAGTAATAACTTAAAATAATGCTGATATTTCCTGTTTTACGGTAAAAAATGTAATACAACCAAGTACATAAAATAGTGCTTTAAATGGCAATTTGTTTGTATGCGGGAAATGCTCGTCTCACTATTACTGTCTGTATCTACTGCGCCCTATGGCGCTGTGGATGAAGTCAATCGGAGCGCGCGGAAAGCGGTCTTAAATCGAACGTTATAATTACAAAAATGCCTTATTCTTTATATGTTTTAGAAGATACTAGTAACTCTTTTCTCCGCCAGGATTGCCCACTAACTCGAGGCCATATTTCGTAACCGCTATAGAAATGAGATTTCGTTTGATATGTAAGTAGAGCCGCTATTAGCTGTCGGCATCAATCTATTAATATAATTATTCTCAGAAGTATGTGCAGTTACGGTAAATAAGCGAGAAATTTATAAAGATATCATTCATATTGACTTCATCCACAGCGCGATAGGGCGCAGTAGTTAGAGACGGTAAGAGTAAGACAAACATTTCACGAATCCAAATAAATTGCCATTTAAAGCACTATTTTGTTTACTTGGTTGTATTATATTTTTTACCGTAAAAACGAGCTATAAGCATTATTTTCAGCTATTACTGAAACTATTGCCTCGTTTCTGTCGAAATATATAATATCTCGAACATTGCACAAAACGGCGGTTTTTCGAACTTTGACCCGGTGTTGGAACTAAGAGCTAATTTTTTTTTTTTTTTTTTTTTTTTTTTTTTTATTAATTAATTAACGGGCGGAATCGCCCTTTTTACTCAATTGTTGCCTTATTATTGACTATGCTTTTGCGAGAGCTGCAGATCGACTTCGAAAGATGGCGCCATACTTCACATTTGTGTATGAAATGTAGGACTGCAGAAACCTACACCAAGTACAGCAGCGGTCATGAGTCGATTTCCGCCAGATAAACAATATTTTCGAAACGTAAACAAACAACGTGGCTCGTCTTACCAACAGCGAGCTGCTGCTTGAAAACGAAATCGAAAAATTGTTCACCGGACGGGGATCGAACTCACGACCTACGACCTCGTAGTCCGGTGCGTTAACCGCCTGAGCCACGAAGCTAATAAAAAATTTTCATTATCAGATTCGGATTCAGCGGCCCCAAATAAGCAAAGATACCTCACTTCATCTCCGAAACATTTTCATGTTGACCAGTGTAATCCGGGACTTTGACAACGATTTTTTAAACTTTCCCAGATAATAAAACCTTCAAATTTTCCATTAGGTATTAGTTCTCATCATACTGTACCCGAATTGTCAGTTTTGGAGGTTCCATCTTGAGGGCGAAAATCACCTATATTCGTTGGCATCCTCCTTTGTGACTACCTGTAAATGCAATTATTTTGGTGTTTAAAATTGTATTGGTCTTAGATTTAATTATCTTATTATTATAAGCGTACGGTTATTATCTCCTATGATATAAGACACGAATTAGATTTTTAGTTTCTCACATAGCCTGTCGGCAATTTTCGGTTCAGCTTGAAATATCTCCTTCTCGTCCAGTTTGCACGTTTGACTGAAGACATACCAGCGAAGATATAAAACGGTCGTTTGTCCTGCAGAGTATAAACCAACGTCTTATATCCCGAATTTCTCGTTTCTCGTGGTATCTGTATACCGCAAAGATATATGTCCTCCTCGTAGGATAGAGAGGGACAGACATACAGACAGAGAGAGAGACGGAGATAGGTAGTCGGTTTGCAGATGGCCCAACGCGATAGTGCCGACGGTAACGACGTCGCCTGGTAATAAGGCGGCGGTATCTGCGTCCTACGAAACGAGCGACGTGTCTCGTAACCGCGCCAGGCTAGCTTATCTACATAGCCGGACGCTAAATGCACGATAGAACGTATATTTTCCGTAAGCGAATCCGAAACGTTCGTATGCGAACAACGTAGCCTATACGACCGATAAAACGAACGAGACTCCGGTCGACGTTGAAAATTGAGAGCGTCCCAACTTTTTGAACATCAGCCCTCGGACGCCGGAATCGGCGGCGGCTACCATTGTTCTCACCTCTCGGAGCTTTCATCGGCTTCAGGACGCATTTTCCACCGATTCAGCGGCATCGAGGAGAACTTTAATATGAATTTTTCTACGGCTCTCGAACGGTTTAATAAGCTGGCTATTTGCGCGGAATGAATTTCACGGTTTTTTGGAAAGAATAGCCGCGAGAAGCTTTCCTGATAAAACGGTAAAAGCTCCAGAGACTTTTGAAATGCAATTTTAATGAATTTTTGTTAACTTTTAAAGCAATTACTACTACGGAGAGAATTACGCGGATATGAGGGGACTTTAATTAAATTTAGTGTGCTAATAATGTTCCTGAACTAGCCATAAAACAAAATTTCATATAAATATTTTTATTGACTTTTCTTGCGTGTTTTGTTTGTTTTATGCTAGTATATCTCGACTTTATAGAAATCAGGAATTTTATAATTTTTTTAAAATGCTTTTAATTTAAGCAAAAACAAAATTTATGTAGCTAACATAAATTCTTACATTTACTTCCATATAATATTTGCATATGTTTTTTCAAGAATCCTCTTATTCATCGGCCATTTTGGATCCGTTATTTTGAATTTGGAAAATCAGACAACTGACTGATGAATAGCAACCCCAAACCAAATTGCAACTAATTTGAATAATACATTCGAATTTACATTTTTATCATTGGAGCCGCCATGGATCAGCTAATAATAAATTAGTAAACAAAAAACACCTATTATTTAACTATATTACCCTTTTCGTGAAGTACAGTAACCCTCAAACATGCAAAATTAACAAAATAGACAGTCCCGTTGTGTATCTGACTAATATTGAATGTTACTACTTGCGACTGCGTACCACTCGGAACTGACCGTCACACAGTCGTCATACGGAGCTGATTATCGGCAAAATTATTCGACTGCTGAATTCTTAACCGATTTTAATGATTTTTTTTTAATACTTGGGAACAATTTTATGATATCGCATACCCACAACATTTTTTATTTCGATCTTTGTGCATTACGATCGTGTTGATTAATTGATTAAATGAACTTAACCGCTTTAAAATATGATAGAAATTAACGTGATTTACTTTGAACCTGCCGAAAAAAACTCTGATTAACAATTTTCGTATTACCTAAATACAAATGTGATGCCAAAAGTTCTAAATTCAAAATGTCGGATCCACACTCGATGCTTTATATAAGTTTTAGGATTTAACACACAATTCATTCGACAAAATATCTTTTTGCAACACAACAGCTGATTTTGCCTTATTACTGATAATTTTTATTAGGCAAAATTATTCCCTACATTCAAAAATATTTGTTCGAACTAAATTCCAACCAAATTTTGAGCTGTGCACCCATCATTACTACCGCAAAAGTTGAAAATGGCTTTCCCTATTCCTCCTCTTATAGAACTCACCTGGTACGATTAGATTAATGAAAAAAAAAGTTAACATGGCACTACCCGCCATATTAAATCCGACATTTTGAATTTAGAACTTTTGGTCTCAGATTTGTGTTCAGGTAATAAAAAAATTGTTAATCAGAGCTTTTTTTTCGGCACGTTGAAAGTAAATCACGTTAATTTCCATCATATTTTAAAGCAGCTAAGTTCATTTGATCAATTAATCAACACAATCTTAATGAACAAAGATTAAAATAAAAAATGTTGAGGATAAATTGCTTAAAATTACACCATTAATATCCCCAAACAAACAAAATATTAGATTTCTCATCAAAAGTAGCAAAATATATAACTTTTAAACTACAATAAATTTCGATTATTTGACATTGCAAAAAAAGCGTCGGTTTGATCTTTGATCACATCTCGGCCTGTTTCTGATATCCAGTGAAATATTGTTCCTTTAGTACATTTATCGACATTTGTTTCCATGCAATATATAACGCAATGCGTATTATCTTCTTACGTATTCAACGATTCCTCCATCTCCTTTTTCTCGTGCTTCGTTACCGATAATGCACCGAGTATTTGTTGTCATCTTGTAGATAATGATCAAAGCATTTTCCTGCCGTTGGAATT
The DNA here is from genome assembly GCA_030407085.1 of Trichopria drosophilae. Lineage (NCBI taxonomy): Eukaryota > Metazoa > Arthropoda > Insecta > Hymenoptera > Diapriidae > Trichopria > Trichopria drosophilae. The sequence continues at coordinate 192,659,480 of CM059582.1, forward strand.
CCAATGGAGTCGTTGGCTGGAGAATTCGGTGTACAGCGTACGAAACCTAAACGAACACGTCATTATCGGAACAAAGCAATCCGCAAATGTAATGTGTGCAACGAACACAATGGGTGTACTATCACGGGTAAAGAAAAGCTCGATCTAAACGATGGAGGTGCCGCGGGAACAATTCGACTCGAACTTTAATTGGAAATGTCTATTAAATCGTTCCACCACTTTTTCTTTTCTGCGATCGTTAATCATATTCTGAAAGGTTCTTCTTCCCTCAAAAAGCAAGTAACGAGGAATAAAAATGCACTAAGCGATATGCAGGTACATCTGTATATGTAAAATGTAATGATTTTTTGGTAATAGTTTGAAAGCTCAGTTATATTTAACATTTATTTATAAATATTTGTTCGGCTTATATCCAAAGATTTTTTCGGGGTTTTAGTACTCTAAGAATCATTTGCATGTTTGAACTTTGAAAAGACATTCCGCAAAATAAAATGATTGTTTTTTGTTAATTCTCCAATTATTTATATGTAATTATAAATGAATTTATCAGGAGTAACAAATTATTTTACGACTCAGTCTTGGCTTAATGCTGGTAACTGATCCTTTACTGGTAAAGTAGTCCCAACACCGGGTTAGGCCAGAATCAGTAGTTGGTACTAGAAATAACAAATGACCAAATTCAAATACCCAAATGATCCAAGCACTCGGCCTGTTCTAGCAAATTTATATCACATATAGCCTACGGATCAGCCTTGACGTAAACCCGTTTTAGAAATTGTGCTAAAACTAACAAGTTAATATGTTAGAAGAAACTTCGGAACATCGATGAAAGTACCAGAGTCCATGCATAACGACAAATTTGGAAAATTAGTTATTGCTAAACATTGTTTTATTGGAGGCATCTGACCGGTCCAAGCATCTGCCAATCACTGGCAGACAACTTGAGGCCAATGTTGACAACTGATGTCTGAATGCTGGTTGCCTAGATGATACGCAGATTTGGGTCACTATTGCCCATTTTATAAATCGAACCTTGATATAGTTCTGTCAGAACTGGCCCAGAATTGAGGCGTTGCTCGTTTGGGAGATGAGATATCGTAATTTAATTGTCTTATAGCAGATGCAAATTCAGCACATACTGAGACGTGATACCATCATCATACAATGGGTATGAGGTAAATATAAAGTAACATGAGTATTCTATACCACCAAGTGTTTGATGAAATGAATAGCACCAAGAAAACTAATGAGACCAACAAAATATAATAGTCAATTTATACTTTCATGATTAAACGGAGTGTGGCTGACCATACACGCCATTAACTACTTAACACGTCATATAGCGATGTTACGTCAATTCCTTGCAAAATTTCTCCATGCAATTTTAGACGTTCGTAATACGAGCAGATGATTTCAAATTCAATTTAATCGACGCGTCAATTAGTTTAAAATACAAGGTGATCTTCTCGCTTCATTAGGTTTCGGTTACCTAAAACCTAACCATCGAAAGAAAATAACGGTCGGAACGGCTTCACAGTAAACAGAGACATCCGAGCCGGCCGAAAGCATCATTACGTCGAGATAGAGGGGTGAACGAGTTTCAGACCACGTCGACGACGTACCTTGCGGATTGAAGCTAAATGTTCGGATGTTTCGTGCACGAGAGAAGCCCCTTGCTGCAAATTGCAACTCGCGTCAAATTCGAGCTGCACGAGCGATACCGATTACCTCTACGAGGGCGCGTGCGATATATATCCAGAGCAAATATATACGTATATATACAAGTATATATAGGACGAGAGCGGCTGTTAGGCGTGCCTGGGGCTTCGAGATAAGCGGAAGGAGAGAATCTGAGCAAGAAGAGAGATGGAAATGTAGGTTGGCTATAACATCCAGCTTCGTTCGTTGCCTTCTTCATCTTTACTGATACTTCGGGCAAACTTTCCATGGATATTCGAACTAATCTGCCGTTCGAGGAGCCCTTCAGGGCTGACGGAGTTTAAAAAAAAAATCATTCGAGGACGAATCCCTGAGGAAACAACAACTGGGGACTTGTCATACTTTTTCTGGATAATACTACTTGGATAGGAGTGATTTCACTGAACGCGTCCTTGAATAATCTCATTTGTTTTTTATGTGTTGTTGTTTTTAATTTGTTTCTTAATTCAGGATTGATTATTGTATTTGAGGTCGGTGTGTTCCGATAAGTTCCTTGTTGTAATATTTACATTATCTTCTGGAATCTTCAAATGTCTGTAATAAAATAGTTCACAATGTCAAAACATTCACTAGCATCATCGATTATTAGGTATTGAAAAAGTCTAGATTGTGCAGAACATACTGGACTAGATATTGCTCCAAGTGATGTCCGACCTGAAGATGGAACCTGTGAAACTATGTAGCAACGTAAGTAGTAACAGTCCACACCTACTAAAATAAAAGATGGTACGGATTATTACTACTTAGACTACTGTAGTTTTGTTATCTATACTTCGATTATAATATGATGAAAGCTAATACCTAACAGCTAATTTTTCGCATTTTCAGTTTATAATATACGAATTTTTCTTCTTAGTCATTTGTAAATGTTCTATGCTGATGAGACAATTAGGTAACTATCAAGGCAGACATTTTTCAAGTCTTAATCATTTTTTACTATAAATTTAATTCGTGTAAGAACTCTTATATCACATCCCAAAATGTTTACCTGATATTTCTTTGGGGAACACCATAAAATATGTATCCAACTAAAACTGAATAACTTTGTGTTTGCACTGTTTAGATTAGAAAATGTCATATTTAGCAAGCTCAACTCGGAAGTCTTGTAATTTTAAAGAAAGCCTGAATTTGCCGTTCAAATAGTGTGTAAACATTTACAACGCCAAGAGCTATTCAATCCCGTTTTCTATTAATTTTATATACGACCCATTGACATGGTACCGTGTAATATATGCATAAGAAAAATCAGTATTCTGAGAACCACGTGATATGGTCAACATCACTGGTATCGATTGACATTTTACTATCCGAATTCCGATATAAAGTATTAATGACGCTTATGTAGCTCCATAACGCTTAATTGACAATTTCCGTACATTATAAATGACCCTTAAAGTGAACACTCTGTTAAAGCGCGAAGAACGGATCAATATTGGCGGAGTAAATTTAAACACTCGAATGTCGAACAGGATGAAACCGAAATAGTACTTTTTGTACACGAATCCTCGACGTCTCATAAAAAGAAATCATTAAAATTTAATTAAAAAGGTAGAGACCGGCAAATATTTTTTTTAAATTAATTAAATCTTAATTTTATAAAGTTAATTAACGAATTTATATATCTGTATATTAAAATTAATATTCTGACTATTGTAATGTTTAAATTAATTTAGTGTAATTTCGTAAACATCAAGAAATCATGAAGTTCTCATAATTAAAAATACCTTGGTTGATATCATAACAATTTCATATTTAATACACCAACAATAATATGTGACAAAATAATCAATAAAGTTTCAATAAATGGAAATAAAAAGTAATTAGACAGATTATTGTTTTTTTTTATCGAGAGTAATCGTTCCAGATATTTTATTGCAAAAACTAATTAATAGTGTTTTAGAAAATACCATTGAACAAAAGGTATAAAATGTAATATATCGGAGAGAAAAATTATTTGTATTTACAAGAACAAAAAATGTTTAACCAAATTTTCGAAACTAAAATTGACCATTGATATTTCCTTTAGAATAACACAAGCAGAAACGTATTACCGGAGGATTTTAGGATACTCAACAGATATTCAAAACCTCGACCGCTCACAATTCCGGCGTTCAAAATCCTAAAACTTCAATAACCCGATTGTTTCAAAATCCCAAATATCAACCGGCAAACATTTATTATTTTTTACTATCTTCAAAGTCCAAAAACAAATTTATTCTTTTTTAAAATTACAAACACTATATCAAATTGATCAAACCGTCACAATTATTAAACAAAACTGAAATGGTGAACTGTTTGAAGAAAATGGAATCATTTTTATTGTGAAATTCATTATGAAAAATGATAAAAAATACATTGTCCTTGCAGTAAATTTATTATTAATTGCTAAGTAAATCACAAAATAAGAATGAGATAAACAACGCATCTGCCTAAAGTATTGGAGGTTTAAGTGGGATATGGTCGAAAATATAGCCAAGCATTAGCCATGCTAGCTACCCAATTGCGGCAGCCATTAATATGATCCTACTCCTCAATTAACATTGAAAATAGGAAATTTTCAATGTAATTTTCAAAACATGATGATTACAATTGAGTGCCCGGATTCAAAAACGCCTTAGCCGCTCGGTCTGACTCATCGTAAGTAGTAACAGCCAGTTTCGCAGTTTTTTGCATTTATCAAGTTTTTCTTGATAGATAGCAATGTATCGCCAGTGACAAAGTTGTAGGTATTGAAAATATCTTTAATTTGAGCCGTCATTCGTTTCGATTTGGTGAAAATTGTGCCCAGCAGAGCCTTCAGATGTCGCTTTTTTTCACCAGCTGAGGTCGCCACAGCTGTCCGGTGGGACGTAGGTAAAACGCGACTTCCGAAGGCTCCCCTGGATACAATTTTCATCCAATCGGAATAAGTGGCGGCTCAAATTAAAGATATTTTCAATACCTACAACTTTGTCATGGGCGGCATATTGCTATCTATCAAGCAAAACAAGATAAATGCAATAAACTGCGAAACTGACTGTTACTACTTACGATGAGTCAGACCGAGCTGCTAAGGCGTTTTTGCATCAAGACACTCAAATGTTTTTTATTTCTCCAAAAACTTTTAAACAACAAATCAATAAATTCTATTTTTACAATGATTTGACACAAATTGGCTTCTCATTTGCCGGAGTAGTGCCGATCTTTTCTATCCAACCCATCTATGAATAGGTAGAGTCTCGTCGTCTCGACCGACGTGTAAGCAAACTGGAAGACGGGGTACGAGGATCTCTGAAGATGGGACGGCGCAGGCGGAATAAAGGAAGTCCCTGGGGAAATCATCGGTGTCCTCTGCTTGCCTGCCTCTTCGGACCCCCGTCCCCCAAACCCCAGACCCTACCACCTCGTTCTTAGCTAACATCGTGGCGTGCGACACACGACCCTATACTTGCCCGATATTGCGCGACGTTGCTCGTAATGCCCTGCAACGTCGTCCACTAAATGTGGCGTTGCCCACACCTCTTTTGTGGCGGCCGAAAGGGTAAACTTTCCGTTGATTATGTTCAAACTAACGAGACAAGGAGAATCCCGGAGTTACGGTGAAAGCAGCTGCGAAACCCGTTTCGGGTATATGGACGCTAACTTTCGGGGAGGTTGTGGTCTGAATTGACTATCATCAAAACATGACTATAACGTAAGATGAAGAAAAAACGCGTTTGTGAGATGACAAGTGTCAAAAATATGGTTTAGTAATTTCGAAAGCTCAGAGTGTATATAATTGGATTTAAAAAACTGTAGTCGCAGGTACCCAGTAACCTCTGATATAGTACAAAATAAATTCTCTTCTACAAAATTAGAAAAGAAAGTGGTAGCATTGACTAGAGATAATTTACTAGATGAAAAGAAGACAATTTCATTAAAGATTTAGCTGCAGCACAGAAGATAAATAGATCCAATTTTAAGAGCATTTAATAACATCGATCCAAATAAATAGATTAACATTGACAGTGAAAACAGAAATAAAAACTATTAACTATCTGGATGACATATTTATAATCTCTAAAGTTAGAATGGTTTCCCAAAAACACTTGGTATAGAAGATATCTACATTTCGAATCTGTGCATCATACAGCATATAAAATATATATAACCTATACATTAATAGATCGAGAGGTAAAATTGTCGTCTGTAAAACTAAAAGGATGTAAATAATATTAAAAAAATGTTACTAGCAAAATGCTGTCCGATTCAGTTAATGAATCATTGCATACAAGACCGCTTAAATATTTTAAATACAAACAGTAAGTCTTCTTTCAAAGGGCTAACGGAAGAAATATAAACAATTTTAAAAAGATAAATATTAGAATTATTTCTATACCTTTCAAGAATAACGTTGCAAACATAAAACCTGGCATAGATCCTGTAAAAATCAAAGTCAAGTTATTTATAAAATACCATACATATACAGCAATAGATCCTACCTTTGACAAATACATAGATCCCTTCAGATGAGATTAAATGTTCATAGAAGAAATATTTTTGCTAAAAATTCACTAAACTTTATAGCACTAACACAACATACAATAGAAACAGGTCATAATTTTGTCAAAATAAGATTCTCGCAAAAGAAACTAATTTTTTCTTTGTATGGATATGTTTTCAAGATTTCAATTTTATTTTAATTTTTGTCTGAAAAAGCTTTACATTTTATGTTTGATTTGAAGTGAAAAGCGTCTCATTGGCTCACATAAAATATAAAATTAAACATAATTAAGTACATAACAAACCCGTTCATATATTTTTTACTGTTCAGTAGTAATATTACGGGCCATAGAAAAACATTTTTTCAAATAGCTTTAAGCAAATCTAAAGGAAGTCTAAGTTTCCGACCACATAATATTATAGCAGAAAATAATGAATTACAAGAATCCCGTTTTGGATGTTGAAAAAAAAATTTTCAAAACAAAATTTAAATCGTTCTATTTAATTATTCAATAACATCATTTTATTAAGCATGAAGAGGAGTTGCACCAGTTTTAGAAATCCCTAAAAAATTAAGTATTTTTTTTAAATAACTGCCTCAAATTCACGACCTTGATCAATATGAATTCCTAAAGTAATTCCAAACCGTTAGATAATTTTAGAAATCAATATTTTAACGTTTGATAAAGTTTGACGATTAGGAATAGTAAAAATTTCTGGCCACCTGATAAAATAATCGGTAATAACTAATAGAAATTCAGTAATTCCAAATTTGAAAGTAGGCCTGAAATATCAATTTCTAACTGATTAAAGCGAGCTGCAAAATTAGAAAACTTAAAATTCTCCAAAATTTCATTTCGAACTTGTTTTTAAAAACAAACCTTACAAAATGTATGCCATACATTTAAAACTAAAACCTAAAAAGCTAAGAACGTATGAAAATGCGATTTACTATGATCATTACACCATATTCATTACATTATCTAATCCAATGAATCCACAATATACTTAAAAAATGGGTTCTGTTTCAAAATTTAACTTAACGTTTTTCTAATTTAAATTTCGGGTTTAATATTTACATTTCACTGTTGTTAGTATTTTATATTGAACATCAGGAATGTTATGATGCTTGCGTCTTACGTTTCCTTAAATATAGTTTAAGAAAAAATAGAAAATCGGTCTTTCAATTTAGGCTTGGTACCTTCATTCAATTCCTCAAAACGAACGATATTTAGACATAGATTATCATTACTAATACTTACTTTTCTTCGTAAAAATGTAGCTTCATTTTTCTTCGTAAAAATGTAAAAAGATAAGAAACTGCACACAAGCTGATGCTGCCTCTTGATACAATTTTCTATTTTTATTTTGTATGAGAAAATCGCATTTAATGTCTCATACATTTCATGTTTTATGTGATCCAATAAGTGTTTTCTTCAGATACGACGTAGGATACAAAGCAAATTCGAATGAAAAAAATGAAAAAAAAAATGTTTGTATTCATATGTTGAAAACCTACTTATATAAAAAATGATGAACGTGATTTTCGAGTTTAGTCGATCATTATACATCCGAAAAACTAGGGTATTAAATGTACATATTTTGTTTATTTCTTATACTAATCTTCTCTTTTTCTTTGCAGTATTTCTAAATATTATTGGTCATGATTACATATTCTATGTATCTACATCTTTAAGATGTTCTACTTACGTAACAAAAATGTTATTCATTCAATCCTAAAATAATGGATTTCTCTAAACATCAACAAAAAAATGTAAAAAGAACGTGTAGAAGCATTACTCATGAATAAAATATGTAAATAATATTTATTAATATAAAATTACGAAAAAAACATTTTAGCATGATCTTTGTGAATAAATGGAAAATCATTCAAAAAGTTCTTAATCCAAGATAAAGAGTCATTGGGATTAGGATTTAGCGCATCAGAAAATCGAACTCATCACACTCAATCCTGAGTTTAAAGTTTAAAGAATTTCAATTGAAAGATGAATTATACACAATAAATAATTTTAAATATTGTAATTTTATTTACACATGAAATTGAAAAGTAGTAACTGCTAGAAAATTATACTATCAGTGATATCAACTAAGGATAAAAATAATAGCTTCAAATATTTTTATAAGACATAAAACGTTCGACTAAGCTACTTTACGACTAATTTGGCGGCTACAACATACCTATCTCGTGCTGAGACATAAGATAAAAATCCAAAAATCTCAGTTTTTACTAGAGACATATACTGAAGAGAAAAGCGTAACGAGATTTAATTACACTAAAAACGTGAGCATGATTCTTTATTTTTCTTAATTTTATTATACTGAAGGGAAATTATTGTGAAAATAAAGATTCTATTTCCAAGTAGCGGAATTATTCAGTTAGTATAAATTTTTATTTAATTATGCATGAATAATATTAACTTTATTTCATATTTCTTAGAGTTGCCATGCTTTGAAAATTACCACAAAAGTTCCTTCGCGCAGGAGATTGTTATGTAAATTAAAGACACCTGATCTACGCGTTAATAATTCTGCATCATATTTCTCGTATTAATTTTATGCGAACTTGCGGCGATTATGTCCACGCTAACGAGACAAGGAAAATCCCAGAGTTAGGGTGATTACAGCTGCGAAACGTGTTTCGAGCTGGGTTCCGTTCGCATGACTTATGACGCAAAGTTGGGGATCATATAAATTTGTCCTAGTTAGAATTAGCTTACATCAGACATCATCCTGTTAAAAGAGTATCTTGTAATTTCGTGACTAAGTTCACACGGAAAATTGAGTTTACGTTCCGTTTGCAGAATCGTGAAAATAGTTTGTTTAATAATTTTAGCGGGGTTTAAGACGGTCTGTAAAAATAAGTCAAATATGATTTATAGGACTTGTAGACGGCAAGGTATGCACAGTTTTTAGTTGAATTAAGTCAATAAATACGTTTTCTTTAAAAAGAACAATAGTATACGAAATAAATCATGATATTACAGAATTTAAGACAAAACAGGAACGTTACTTGCAAACAATTGAATTAAGATGATTTTTGTATTTTATACAAATAATATCAAAACCTGTTATTTGTAACGTTTGAGAGGGATGATCTTAAATCCGATTTGAATGAAAAATTAAAATATACCATGAGAAATGAACATTTTCTATATCACCTACTCATACAACTTTCCCAGACACGGTTAATGTAACCCAATTCATTATTTAAATTTGCTGCACTGGTCATATGTTTAATACGTGTAGTAAGCTTGAAAATAAAATAGTTCCGAGATATGGACAAAGTAAAAGGAATTTAAAAATTCATGGAGATGAAAATAATTGTTGAAAAAGTAAAGAAATTGAATTCAATTTATTTAGCATCCAGTTGTATTTGTTATGTATTATTGAAATGTATTCAAGCCAATCTTTAATTCTGATTTATTATCTTAAATTGTTCTAACTTAAAAACATCTTCATGTTAACATGTTATCAATTAAGGTGTAACTTCACTTAGTAACATTTGTAATACACTAAAACATTCTAAACAAATTTAACTACTTTTCAGAAACTCTGCATTAACTCTTAGTTTGAAGGCAAATAGTAAAATCAATGGAAAAAACAATAGTTTCTTTTACTGCGTCTTATTCAGCTACTAAACCGTACTTAAATTTACTATATAAACTTTTTTAGTATTTTCTTTAGCGTAAACTACATATACTTGTCTATAGTTCCAAAATTAAATTTAGCATTTTTGCAACGGTATTGCGTTATCTTTTTAATAAACTTTTTCGATACGCATAAGATATAAAACGTCAATATGGCTGCGATCTTTATAACATTTTATTTTTTACATCGCATTTATATACATCTAGTACCAAACGATGTTTTTCCTAATAATATGCGGAAATACAGGTTTCCTGCGTATTATACGGAAAAAGGAAAAGCTCACTGTAAATTTATGGATATCCTAGCACAAGTTGTAGGTCTAGTGAAACTAAAAAAATGGCATGGTAGAATTTTCCTGAACGCACTAATTTTGACCCCATTTGCAACTTGTTTTATTGATTTTAAAAGATTAAAAGCTGACCTTTCTGATGTATTTTGCTAAGAAAAGAATTGCTATTTTTTTCATTTGTTTTCAATTTTAACGATGATTTCATAGTATTATGCAATGTTGAAGATTTTTTCTGTCCGACATTTTGGAAATAAAATTAATTCCACGTCGCATGAGTTTCTATTGAATAAAATTGGAGGAAAATTGATACAGTTACTTGAGTCTTAAATTTTAGGAATGTTTCGTTAATTTTGTATTTTGCTGAGACAATTGTTATTCGTTCGCTACCCACGGCTTTAGGTCGTTTTTGAGTTCAAAATATCAACATTTTCACATTGAATTTACAAATAAATCATTGCACGTTCTTAACAAAAAAGGGTTGTTTCCTAACACATTCTATTATTGAAAGTTGTATTGTTTAATTTAAATTGGTGAGAAAACAATTATTCAACAAACATAATAAGTTTTTATTTATGTGGCCTGTTCGTTGATCAGCGGAATCGTGTAAAATTAGAAAATAATTTCGAACCAGAATTCGCGTGTGTTAATTGTTCATCCAAATTTATTAAAAAATGGTAATCAAAAAGTTGCCATAATTTTCGAATTTCCTTTTCTTCTCCGGTGAAATACCAATATCAGCCGTTTCATAATACAAGCCACTACTGTTTCTGAAAAGAGATTTGAAATCGTTGACCATCAAGCGGACAATCATGAAACCAATGATGAAGATAATTTATCGATAAATTTTCTAACTCCCGTAACTTTGACGTTTTATCCGATTTCGATCAATAAACGCTCATTTGGCTACGAATTAAATACTCTTTCAAAATAATCGCTGAAATTGAGAAATCCTATGAAATCATCGTTTAAGTGGACCAAAATGTAAAATAAACAAAATAAATATACTCTAAATTTCTTAAAATGAAAGTTGAGCCGCTTTCTGATTACAGTGACTTTTTCACTATTTTTAAATTGGAAATTTCACTTTACTAGTAGTGGATGGAAATATGCCACTCTAATAAATTGAAATTTCCACTTCAGAAATAGTGAAAAAGTCACGTTTAGCAGAGAGTGGCCCAACTTTCACTTTAAGAAATTTAGAGTGTACCTTCAAATATATTCTTGTCAGTTTTCATTTCGAAAAATTTGCAAAATACAGCCTGAAAGGTATGTTTTTCACCATTCAAAATCTACCAAAAATGTTACAAACTGCCTAAAAATTAGTGCTGTTATTAGTAATTATACAAAAAAACTTACCTAAAAAGTTTTTTCAGCAATAAAATGAGATTTTGGGGATATCTGGAAAAATCCTATCATACAATTTGCTATAGTTTTACTAGATTTACAACTTCTACTAGGTCTGTATAATAGTGCCGGATCGCTGTAGCATTATGTAATTTATGTATCATAAAGCATTAAATATGAGGTATTTCTTAATTGCAAAAAAAACACACAAAGCATTAGATTAATATACGATATACTAAAAATACCAATTAATGAATCTTTAGGATAGTAAAAGTATAGCATTTTAGTTAAAAAGTTACTATGTAACAGTCAATAATAATATACAAAAATAAATAATTACAGTAGAATATGCATGCGTGCTCCCATATTCAAAATACGACGAAGTATACAATATTGATTATGATTCATACCAGAAAATCTGCATACTCTCATAGTACTGAGTTGGTCAAATTCGCATGAAATGGCCCGTATACATATTGTACAATAACTAGTTGATCTGCGTATTCCCACTCATTATTTTAACCTCTTTAACCGTTTGCGCCATGACACGACACTGAGCGTCCCACCTTCAATTCGTTGTATTTGCACCTTTAAAATCACATTCTCATATTTCTAAGCTCGCAACTTGTTTTCCACATATCTAACGCATTTATTTAACAAATGCAAATTATTACATGTCTTAACATACTATAGTTAATTAATTATAAGCAAATATGTATAAAAAATTAACCATTTTTTGAAAAAAAAAAATCGTTTTTGGAATATAATTCCGTATAAACGTATGTGACAAACTTATCGTTTATACGTTTTTGGGGTCGCTGGTTACGAAACCATTGTCACAGTTTCGAAATTCAAAATGGGGGATCTGATATAGCTAAGCCTAATTCGAAATCTTGACGAATTTACATTGAAACTCGACACTTGGAGGTCATTGGGCGGATAATTATATATCGAATTCGGGTACCCAATTCAGTTTGGAACAATTTAATATTGGATTGGACATTTTTAATTTCGAAAATTTGACAACGGATTTCTAATCAGCAACCCCGAAAACCCCCGAGTGTCGAGTTTCGTACAAATTAGCCAATATTGCGGAATTTGGTCCGCCATATAGGATCCACCATTTATAATTTCGAAAATCTGACAACGGATTCGGAATCAGCGACCCCGAAAACCCCCGAGTAATAAGTCTTGAATCAATTGCACGAAAAAAAAAATTAGTGGCTCAAAGGGTTAAGTCAAGAAACAAAATAGTTTGAAAGTTCAGCGACCATAACCAATTTTTCGAAAGATTGAACATTATAAAATCATTCAAGTCTTCAATCAATCACTTCTTATCAATGCGATTATTGTATATTCTCCAGATATGGTGTCACCAGCTCTACATGTTACTTACTCCTTTATTTGTTTAACCTAGTCTTCATTTGAACCCGCAATTTCGAAATCCTGATATTGCTACGCTAACGAGCTACATGAGACACTGTAACCTAGTACTGCCTACAAGCTACAGTCGCATAATATATGCATGCAAAACCCAGCTCTACAAGACAACTAGCCATAGCCGGAGGGTATCAATCGCGATATGAAGTTCACCATAAGAACGTTCTTCGATAATTTCACAAAAAGATGCTCATTATACGTGATTTTGTCGGTGTACAGTTTTTGTCAAACTTTATAGCAGCATACACAGAAAAAAATAAGTCTTATAACCGAGAATAACTTCTTTTGAAAATTGACTTAAATTTAGTCATTAAATCAGAATATGGGTTTCAAACGAATTTTTACTATTCTTGAAACTAAAAAGAAGGTGTTATCATTTCTCATTTTAAAACTGGAAGGCACACAACAAGCATTATTCGTAATGAACCCCAAGTTGGTTTTATTAATAGTTTGAAATGAGACGGTCATGATGATTGTTTTCAGCTTTCTGGCTCAATTTTTCTTATTTTCTGAAGAATTTTTTCATGTGAAGTTGTGCAATGTACAGCAATATTATAGAAATTAAGAATTGATTTATTATTTTGAAACTTGCAAGAGTATTCGTGTTAAATACATTCATTATTGTTATAAAATTTAGAAAAATTAAACTAAATCACCCTTTTATGTGTATTTCGTTTTCTTCCATCCAGTGATCGGTTTATCCCATCGGAACCGAAGTTTTTCTGTTTCATTTAGGAATAGAACGCATATTAATTTATTACAATGTGAAAAGATTTATTGAAACGAAGAAACGTGCATCCCATTTAGTCACAATTAAATGTTTACTTTCAACGGATGAAATATATTATAATTACTATGAAAATTTTATTGTGTTAATTAATTTGATAAAGGATTCTTTCCATTCAATAAATACTTACCAAAACAAATTATTTTCCATAGTAATAATAAAATATTTTATCTGTTGAAATAATACATTTCATTGTGCTACTGGTTGTACGTTTTATTATACAATGAATTTTTTCTAGCGTATGGAGGTTCGACTTTAGTCTAAATAATCCATATCTAAAATTCTCTACCGGCTTCATTTAAAACAAAATTCTGAACAATATCTCATTTTTGTTACTACATATTAGTCGCATGGCTAGTTTTATGACTTTTGAAGAAGTCTATTTTTCAGTCGACGACGGCTTCTTTTCGTTATATCTTAAACTTAGTTAACTATTGGTCTTCATTCAAGACTAATTTTTTTCAGTGAACCTATCAAACGAAATACTTCTTAATCTTTATACATACTGGCAGAATATTTTTATAAGACCTATCGGCGAGAGAGATATTTTTTTATTCCTGTTCTCACCTTTTGCATTAAATCATTTTCGCTTTATATGGTACAGAGTTTAGACGTAACAATACAATTTTAAGCGAGCTAAATCTAAGATATACGCAGGAAAAAAAGTCTTAAAATTGTTACATTGCAAATTAAACTCTGTAAAAGGCTTAATATCAGTCTAAAATGGAGCTAATTTTCTTAAATTAAGTCAACATTTACGCTTAACGTCTTACTTTCAGACAGCAAAGTTTAATTTTAGCCGAGATTTATGCTTAAAGAACAATTTTTCGAGCTTGTCTCACCTAAGTTAGAGAATTCTTATTTCGAACCTGAATATTGACTAAAAGTAAGTTTCCAAAGCTAAAAACTAGATTATAAGCGCAAATATTGACTTAATTTAAGAAAATTAGCTCAATTTCAGACTGAATTTAAGCCTTGTACAGTGCTTAATTTGAGATGTAACAATTTTAAGACTTTTTTTCTGTGTAATTCCACGTGACTAAATAGATTCTGCAATAAAAATGATCGATTTCATGAAAAATTGACAACAATGTTGGAACAGTATTTATGACAATCTAGAAGCAGAATTTTAATATGAAACTGTAGCTATTGCATATTACGTTAATATTAAATATCAACAAAAGCGACACGCCACTGACCTGGCATTGCGCACACATTTTGGTGAAAAAATGTGATTTGTTTATATTAGTAGAATAACGTTGAGTACCAAATAAAGTACATCTTCTTAAAGATGCACCTCTTAAGGGGTGCACCTCAAAAACCAGACATTTCAAAAAACAGCCATTGAAAAAACAGACATTTCAAAAAATAGACTTTCAAAATATATGTGCATACGCAATGTCTCGTTTTCGATGTCATTTTTTTTAAATGTCTGTTCTTTTAATATCTGTTTTGTGAATGTCGGATTTTTGAATTGTCTGTTTTGTGATTTGTTGGGTTTTTGAGGTGCACCCTTTAAAAGTCACACGACTCACCTTGCAGTTTTTTTCTATTATTCCCTATTTATATTTATTTACTTTAACATGGGAAATAACAAAACTGCACAGAAACTAGCGAAAACCTGGACTGATTTTCGACTAGGGATCATCCATTTGGTATATGGCTTCCAATTTTTTGATTTTTAAACTTTTTAAATTTTAAGTTCGGTCTTTGACGAAGTTAAATGTGTTTTAAATGGCATAGAGCTTTCAGTAGTTTTTGTCTTTGCTCGTTGTACTGATTCCACAATATTATAATAGTTGGATCTACTATATTAACTATAGTTTATAATAACTGTAAATTCTCTGCTCAGTATTTTACTTGCATACCACGGATTTTAGTAATTTTTAAAATACATTGTTCCAGGCAGGGAAATACTTTTGATGATTCGATTTTTTGTTTCTGCTCGCGATTCTTTTCTGAAGTAATGATCCAGATCTATATAAGGTCTGGTATTAACATTTTGTATTGTCTCGTTAGCGGTTTAGTTGACTATCAAGAAAGAAAATATTTAAAAAAAGCAACAAACAAAAAAATACGAACCACAACAATTTTCATCGTTTCTACTTCGCCTTTTCAATAGAAATACATCTTTCCTCATAAAAGTACATCAGATATCCACGCTGAATATCAAGTATTTATAAAAGCTACCGCTTACTTTTTCATCGCAATTTCAATTTCAAATTTTCAACAATAGCGTACGATTTTATATTCCTCCGCAAAAACAGCGAAAAAGGAAGGCGCTCAAAGAGTCGCCGAGTCACCCGTTGATTTTCATATTCAACGCTCGTCACCTTCCAATGGCGAAAAAAAAAGAAAGCGCTGAGTAATTCCGAGCGTAATTATTCGAACCTCCAAAAACGCAGCCTCGAATTTCCATTCAACCCGGTTTGGTCGGTCGGTGGGTCGGTCGGTCGTACGGTACAAAGGGTATATAGGTGGGAAACGCAACTTTCCCAAAATTAGGTCGCTCGTAACACACGAGAGGACTGTTCGGAGGGAATTCGTCCTATTGGACACTCGCACGGGTGGACCGTTGACCTCGGACACGTAGCAATATCCTCCCTCTCTTTCTGTCGCCTCTCTCGCACACCCTCTCTCATTGTCCGTGTGACCGTCTCTGTATTTCTGTTGCCATACTCCAGTGCACTAATATCCTAATGGGACCAGTACTGGGTACTGTCCTATTCCCGTAGAACATACCCTTATTACTTTTCCTCTCATTTCATCCGTTCTCCGGGCTTCTTTCCCTCGAAACTCGACATTTTTTGCGGTTTATCTATTTTTCCTGACACACATCTTCGTTCCCCGTCTCGATCCTACGTAGCTCTTATTGCACTTTAACTTTTCTGTGACCTCCATTTGAAACCACCTGGCTAAATGTTGTTTACACAAATGTGTAAAAGCTCCGCTAGAATGAATTTTTACCGACAACAAGTTTACAACTTTATTTTGCTTATTTCCTGGGTGGAAGCACATGTCACGATCTTTCTCCACTTTCTTACATTTCTTTTCTGTTTACTTCGATTTACTTAACGGGTAACTTTTTACATTTAACGCTAATCGTCATTTTTCACAATTTTCTGTCCCTGGTACTTACTCCTAATTAATGTACACTGTAAGAAATATCTATAGTAAACTTCAAACAAAAGCTGGAAGTTTTTTTTACATCCTGAAAGTACTGTAAACTTAAAACAAAATTTGTGAAAATACAGTAAAAAAGTACTTTAAAGCAGCTTTCAGTAACATGTTTTAATCTTCAATATTTTTAATGTAGATTCACAGTGAAATCATTGAATTTATTACGTGAAAAGAAAATCGTGAAAGATGAGAATAATATGCCGGTTTTTTGGCAAACATAATTCCTTTTTAGTCTTGAAAATCTTTTTGCATTTTTAATGACCACACTGGAAGTATTTCGTCATTATTTTATGCGGGTGGTGATATATCGAGACTTATTGTTCTATATATATATATATGATTATTAATCTATATTACGAACAAAACCTTCCTAATAGACTCACTAAGAGATAGAGAGAGAGAGAGAGAGAGAGAGAGAGAGAGAGAGGGAGAGAGAGATGAGAAAGACAGAATATTACTTTACTTACCTGTCAAGATTCCCTTTTACTTCTATTTTTTCATAGAGAGATATTAATCTATATAAAAGACAGTTCCAATCTACTTGCATACAATTTTAACTGCACGCCTCAACATTCAGCAAAAACCATAACCTAACCTAAAATATATGACCAAAATTAATGTACAAAGCGTACTATCGGTAGATTGAAATGGATTGAACATTACTAAAACTCGATGTTTTCGCTTTCCTTTCTTCCAACTGGGTTGTAGTCATCTCTAAACATCTCTAAAAATACTTTCTCAATAATGTTTTAAACTCTGGCCTGGGCCAATCTTGTTGAAGGCGATAGATAGCCATATACTACATATTCTTAGGTAATTTTACAACATAAAATTGAAATTTTCAATATATGTATTAATACCGCGATAGAATGTTGTGAAATCACAAAATAAATGTAATTTAACAATAAACAAAATAATTGTAAATTCCCAATAAAATATTGTAATTTTACAAAATATATTTTGAAATCACAATATTTATTGCAATTTTACGTTATTTTCGTTCTGTAATTTTGTTATAAAATTACAACAACTTTTAACTGTGTATTATCGTAATACATATCTTGGGAAGGTGCACCCATTGAATTTGGTACATTGGAAGTCAAAAACAAGTTTAGGGAAATATATAAATCGATTTCCGAGTTTATGGGCGTATTTTTTATTTTTGATCCAATTTCGACTTTTGAAAAATATGGAAACGCTCGAATATCTGAAGAAATAAGCAACGGAGCATAAAAATGTATGTACAATCGAACCACCTTTAACAAATACTCATTTTTCGAATATTTTCGCGTTTTTTGTATATATTTTCGTTTTCTAATGTGCAGACGTTTCCATTAACGAATAATCTCCCTTCCGTCTATATCCCCCGTTAAGTCCTGAATGTCTCAATGCATTTCGCATCTCTGCGCATTTTCATCCAGTTTTTTTGTACGCTACCTGTGCCAAAAAGAATTAGATACACGATAACGGATGTAAAATTTCGTACTCTTTTATAATGTGACGTCAGAATTTATCTAAAACCAATATTTAAAAAGTTATTTATTGCAAAAAAATGCCATTTTTTTCGATTAATAACATTTTTAGATCTAAAATTTCTACATGATATCGGTTATATACACATCCGGTACCATATAGAAAAGCGTTTTCGAGCCTTAAACTTGAAGTAATCTATTGTCCGGAATAAAAAATTCAATATGGCGGTTCTCAAAATGACGTCCATAAATAGCTGACTGAAAATCGATGAACTTATTCAAAAAAATGAGAAAAATGAAAAGTTCTTAGAATTCATGAAGGAATACACTGGTATTTGTTCATATTTTTTGGTGACCTTTTTAAAGAATGTATTACAATTTTGTAAAAAATAAAATATTTGACGAAAAATTCTAGAAGAATTTTGGTATATTCTCTGATGAATTCTAAGTATCTTTTATTCTTTGTTATTTCTTCCATAAGTCGATAGTTTTCGATAAAAAAAATGCTAAAATTTCCACATGACACATTGGACAAATGTAATACAAAATTCTTCAGAAATGTCACCAAGACATATGAAAAAATTCGATTGCATTCCTTGATGAATTCTAAGAACTTTTCATTCTTCTCATTTTTTTGAATAAGTTCATCGTTTTCAGTGAGCGTCTTGAAGGTTTTAAAAAAAAGTTTCATTTCGGACGCCATTTTGAGAACCGCCACATTGAATTTTTTATTCCGGATCGTAGATTTTTTCAAGTTTAAGGCTCGAAAATACTATGCTATATGCGGTACGGGATGTGTATATAACCCACATCATATAGAAATTTTAGATCTAAAAATTTTCTTAGTCGAAAAAATGGCATTTTTTGCAATAAATTACTTATAACTTTTTAAGTATTAGTTTTAGACAAATTCTGAGGTCAGATTATAAATGAACACGAACTTTTATATCCGGTATCATATATCCAAATTTTTGTTTGACACAGGTAGCGTACAATAAAATTGGATGAAAATGCGTAGAGCTTTGACGGCATTCAGGACTTAATGGGTTGAATCAATAGTTTTTATGGAGAAATCCCGTCGGTTGGTCATAAAATTGTTAATATCCGTACAAAATGACGACAGAATTTTTCAAAAAACTAAGTAAACATTATCCGTATCTCTACAAATCGAAATATTACTTATTTTACTACATTATGAAAATGTTAGATGGAATATTCAAAAAAATATATTTTTCATTTATAACAGAAACTGGAAATGGTTCAAATGATATATTTTATTATATTGGATGCGTTATTTTAATGGAAACATAATTATTTTTAGTATTGCATTCAAAATTAAAAAAACGTCAGACAATATAGCTTTATTATAACCCCACAATTGGTAACCTAAAATTGCTGCACTGTTGCGAGTGAGCCTCCTTAATTTATGTGGAGAAAACAGGTTTAAGATTGGTTATAAATATTAATATGATTCCTGTTATTTTATTATATTTGGGTTAAGCGGACAAACCTCGGATTGTGATGCAGTTCCGAAATTGGGGTAACTCCATAAAAGAAGGATATTCAATACAGAAGATTATTCAACTTCTTATGTAGTTCGCAACATTTCCCGAGGAACATATTGATTTTTTCTCAATTAAAAATAGTTCATTTTCATTATATAGTCCTAGTTGAAAATTTATTTTCAATTTAAACTTCAAAATAAAAACTACTATTTTTTTCTTAATGTTATGCACGCAGTTCGGAATTCAAACAGTGCAGATTTACAAGTTCGTTAAATCATCACTATCAACAATAGTTAGTAGCATAAATATGTAGTATAGGATCTTGCAATTTTAATTCAAGAAAAAAATGAATTGTTTACCTAATTTCAATTTTTCTCCACTGCAATAAAAATTTTGTTTAATTATTAATAATTCTAATTACTTCTGCGAAAAGTATCTTAACGGTTAATACTTCCCAGGTAGAAATTAGAATCGATTTTCCGGGATTATATAAAGACCCAATGTTTAAAATCTTATTTTAGATAGAATCAACATAGGAAATAAACTCGATGCAGGTAATGTCTAACGGGATTATATTTGCGTGGTAGGTTAATCGTATCTAATCGTATACTAAATTTTGAGGTTATTCAGAAAACAAATTCGATTCCTCGGTGGCATGCATTTCTTAATTTAATAAAAATATCATTCAAACTGATCTTTCATAATGCCATACAATTTATGTGTGTATGAACGTTTGGTATTTTAACGACTTTTGGAGTGACAACTACTAAATTTAAAAACTCTTTTTTTTAATAGATAATACTTATCACAACATCCAACGCTAGTATATAAAGATAGTATGTTCTGTTTTGTATGGATATTAACGCAACTTTGATTATAAATAGAACGTTACTGACCATTGTATTTGTATTTGTATTTGTATTTATTAATAAACGATCCTTCATGAGTACCATTGTAATCGAAAAACTTTTTGTTTAAAATGTTATACCTATAATCCATTTGAAATGAAGAAATGTATTAATAAGTTAAAGGACCGTTTGAGTAAATTATTGGTGATGTTATTTTGATGATGTTTTTTTTATTGGCATAATAGAAATGTCATTTCAGTCTATTTCGCGTATTTCTCCAAATGTAAAAAAAATTATATTTTACACTTATCATTGTACTAAAACAAAAAGAAGAAAGATCGAATAATACATTAAAATATTTTCATCGTATGTTTATGTGAAATGTTATCGTCTTCTACAAAGTAACTTTTCATTACTAATTAATAAATTGTTTTGTTTCATAAAGAAACTTGCTTCGTTTAATTTTTGAGTTTTAATGTATTTACCCATATTGCTGAACAGTTTTCGATTAATTGCGTATATGACACTTAATTAATGCAATTAATGTTCATTAATTTAAACAAATATTATTGTTAAATAACATTCTTCTATTGTAAGCTCAAAGACTTACAAATATCACCAAACGTGTAGTTTCAACGCCGACGAAACTATTTAGACAAACTATTTAGTATATAACTTCATAAAATTTCATACTGAACTTGTTGCATTATAAATAATTATAGCGCTTTAAGGTATCATTCCGTCACTAGATTATATTATGTATGAATTCTGTATGTCCAGAAATGTAAAGTTTTTATCCGCATAAACCTAGTCAACTTTTATTTCTTACCTAAGACATTAAAAATAAATATAAAAACGTAAATTGTAAAACGTAATAAAACAGAAGAAATTCTTATAATATTATGTTTTTACGGTCACGATAGTTTCTTCTTAGAATAACAGGAAATCATCACTTTTCCCTGATATAATTATTTTAAAAATTAAAAATAAATGAACAAAGAAACCTCCGGAACCAAACTTTTCTATCTTCGGTAGTTAATCCGAATCAGACCACATACTCTCCGCATATGAGCTCCGCCTGAAAGAGAATATCAAATTGTTTTAAAAACGCCACCAAAAATGCAAAAAGCATATCTTTATGTTACCTGGAGCAGCTTGGACCTGGTTGTGGTTCAGGCGAATAGTCACGTTCCGAAGGCTCTCGATATCGCCAAGTTATGCTGTAATCTATAGGTTCCTCAAGTTCCTCATTTTCATGTTTCAGTGCCGTTGTTGCAACTCGTGGATCTTTTGATATTTTGGAACATTCTGAAGCTTTCCCTTCTGAACGCTTTGATGCCTCTGACTTTTCCTTACGCCTCGTAAAAGATTTAGAGTTTTCACTCCGATTATTTCCTGATCTAGAAGATCCGAATGGATCGATACTTCTATGCATTGAAGAACGAGTTTCACTTCCACGATTTCCAAGTGGTTCATTTTCCTCTATACAGAACATTGAAGGTGGACTTGTTTCCCGACAAATATACGTTTTCCATAGTTTCGTTTTATACTTTGCGAACAGTGCTTCAGCTTTTGATTGAGAATTGGAAATCCGAGCGGCAGGATCCTTTGATGATTTTTTTTTATAACTTCCAGATGTCTCAGTACTTGATTTGAGGTTATCTGCATCTTTTGGGTATGAATACATACGTAAATCCAGTGGATTTGAAGGATCATCTACTGACGTAGAAGAAGAATCTTTGGTCTTAGAAGTCATCTTCGAAACTTTAGATTTGCATCTTGAAAGCCAATAATCAGCTCTTTTAGGAGATTTAATATAAGTTCTTTTTGGAGATTTACTTGATTTACTTTTAGGTTTCCACTCGGCGTCATCTTCACTTCCCAAAGACGTCCATCCTTCCTCAGTAAATTGTAATTTATGCTTCAAACTCATTTTCTTATATTTTGGAGATGAGGTCGGATTAACAAACAATGATGAATCATCTCGAGGCCGATTCCACCAGTTATTCGATTTTAACTTTTTATATGCAGATGGGCTCTCAGGTCGTTTAAAGTCATCAACTTTATGCCACAACGTGTCTCCAGCTCTTTTAGCAAATGCAGCATAAGATGGTCCAGGCATTCCGTGATGACCCGTAAACTGTCCGTGCCCAGCGCTCGTAGAAGGTTGAGGGTTGTCTATGGAATTTAAAGCAGGTGGTCCCGGGTAGGCCACACAAGTTCTCCCTCCGAAACCCATGGTAGGTTGCTCACCGAAGCTCGTGCAAGTTTGACATTCACATCTCGGGGAAGATCCAAATGCGGTTATCCTTGTTTGTGACTGGTGGATTTCAGTGTAAGCTCCACCTCCCATGTCTGCAGATGGTAGGTAGCTCGTGGAAGGTTGTTTCATGTAGCTCGCGGAAGGTGGATCCATGTAGTTAGCGGCAGAAAATCCGATGTAGCCCGGGACAGGTGGTATTATGGTATAACGCTCCACAGATTGTTCCGTGTAGGCCGTGGAAGGTTGTCCGATACGGTCCGGGGGAGGGTGTACGGTGTAACTCGTCGAAGGTTGTGCGGCGTAGCTCGCAGAAGATTGTTCAGCGTAGCTCATCGAAGATTTTTCGGTGTAGCCCCCGGAATGTTGCCCGGTGTAGCTCGCAAGTTGTCTTGTGTGGCTCGTCGAAGGTTGTCCGGTATGGCTCGTCGAAGGATATCCGGGGTAGTTCGCAGAAGATTGTTCGTTGCGGCGCGTCGAAGGCTGTTCGGGATAGCTCGCAGGTTGTCTTGTGTGGCTCGTCGAAGGTTGTCCGGTATGGCTCCTCGGAGGATATCCGGGGTAGTTCGCAGAAGATTGTTCGTTGTGGCGCGTCGAAGGTTGTTCGGGGTAGCTCGCAGGTTGTCTTTCCTCTGCCTGTTCCATGGGTATTGCGGGACTATAATTTTCCGGTTGTCGATTTCCCCATACTGATTTTGCTATTTTAAAATAAAACGATTAATTTAATATCATTAAATTGATATAATGCAATATGATTAAAGTATTAATAATGTTCACAATGAACGAAAATTATGCAAATAATGTCTTCTTTATAAATTTTCATGAAATATTTCAATCAAATATCTCGTCTCAAAAAATTCAAATTTCCTAACGCATATGTAAACGATCCTCCCACCAAAGAAATATTTGTCTTTAAAAATGAAGATCGATATTAAGTAGACTGTATTTCGAATGATCGAGAATGAAAACACGAATTCTTTCAATATTGATAAACGAATTATAAAAGAATTGCTATGTTTAATACAAAAATATATCATTTATATAATTATATAGATACTTTTCAACACAGAAACATTTTTGTCTTTAATTATGTGTAATTAACTTTCAATCTCAAGGTAAGAAATTAAGTACACTTGCGAAAGTGTCATTTATTAGATCTGATGCAGAATATAATATCAAAAATATGCTGTAAAATTGACCTTGATATCCTCGACTTGGAGTAGCCGAATAATGGCCTTCTGAGTCTACGTATGTGACAATCCGATGTGTTCCAGACTGCGTTCGAAGATAATCAACAACAGTCAGTTCACGATGCCCGAAAGGATCTTCATCATCTTTCGAACCACCTAAAACATTTTATAGAATAATGATTTAAATTTCAATAACGGAAAGTAACAAAATCTTTATCGACAAACAAAAGCTTCTACATTTATTACTTTGTATATTGCTTAACTGTAATACACCAAATGTTTGGAACACAAATTTGTACAGAATTAAATAAAAACAATAATTAACTGAAGTAACTCTTTGCAGATTTATGCAACTATTTTATTATTACTAAAATGAAATATTACAATTCGAACTGAAATGTATCAAAGCTCAATTGAAATGTACAAGTTTTATTCTCTTCATCCTATGTGAAAAACAACCAAATAAGATTATGTTAAGTATTTGTTTAAAACTTAAAAACAAATTTTTTAATATAATTGAAATTTTACAAATACTTAGTTGAAATTTCACTCACTAATAAAATCATTATGAAATATTTTTCTTCATATTTATTAAATATTTTAGTTATTCAATTTTACTGTTAAATTTTATTTTAGTTAGTTAATATTTGTTAATATAATGTTGTATGAAAATTACTTTTTTTGTTGCTATAGTCTCCCCAAGGACTCTGCATTTTTGGAAATCTGCTAACTCTTCTTCCTGTAGCAAAATGTCACCTTCTGATGAATTTCCTCGATGATGCTGTTGAATAGTTTTTTTGGAGCACTAATACACAACCGCCTTAAGTAAACTAATTGACTAAATTTGGTTATCAATTAATACATTGAGTAGAGGTATTTGATGAAAAATTACAAATGTCGAAGAGTTTGCAGCAAATCTTTTAGAAATCATTTGTTTTCGAACAGTTGAAGTTTCAAACGCACTGAACTTGTTGTTATGTGCGTATGTAATCGAGACCTTATCGACCGAGGGTAATTTTTTGTAAATTTAATTTTTTTAAATGATGTTGTCTAAAGTTTATAATGTTAAAATATAATATCCCAGGTTAACTTCATATTTTATGGTGTACAAATCCTGGGTATAAATTTAAATTTGAAAATTAATTTGTAATTTTAGTACAAAGTGACTATTTTTGAGCTTAAATTGTGTATACGTACAATAATCTAAAAAACTATCTGAACACCAGCCGGTGACAAGGAAATACCGAAATTTGATGATATTGGCTACATATAATGTTGATATTTCACGCTAAAAGGATTTACAGGGAATTAATGTAGTACATTGCGCCATCTTCATGTACGGCGGTGTTCGATTGTAACATTGGGCTAACTTTTATTTTCGTAAGCAGTCAGTCGTTTGTAGTCGGTCGCTCGAAAAACACCGGTTGTGTACGATGTGTATACCTTATAATAATAAATAGATTGTGTGTTAACATTAATTAAATAAGTGTCTCATTTTATACTAGAAGAAAACCAACATTTTTATTTGCCGAAATTTAAATGCCAGGTATTATCCATACGCGATTCGTTAACAGGGATTCGACTGTATCCAATATTTATAAAAGAGCTTTCTTATAATATCCAAGACAAACCGTCATCCCCAACCGCTGGCTTCACAATGTTAAATAGGGATTACTGATTTTGCATCTTCAGAAAAAGTTATGTATATTTTACCTGTAGTTAGGATAATTTCTCACGAAAGATGGCTCTGTAATAAGCAAAATTAAAAATTACTCTAAAATATTTTAAAACTCTTTAAAAATTTCCACCCTTGAGTAGTAACTTTTTTCATGTTTTCTTTGTCTGTCAAAGCCATTATACCCATTTATAATGAAAAACAGAAAAAAAGTGAAAATATTTAAAGCAAATGGTGAAAAGAAAATGGAAGATTTATAATAATAAATCATCTCTATCACCCAGAGCAGGAGGGGCGGGGGTTTGGATTAGGTGTTATAAAATAGCTCTTTTTAAAAATATTTAATATGCATATTATTATTTTTATGATGTACAGAGTATTCCTCGATATATTCGCCCATTTCCACACTTTCCGGACACCCTGTATAACAAAATTATTGCCATAAAACGAATCAAAATTTGTTAATAAAACCATATTAATCTACGATTGGTAAGAAAAAATTCTTTTAGCAGTCTTTAATGAGGCTCACTCATAAAATAAAATACCGCAGTTTTCACTAATTTTACAATATATATTATACTTAACCCGTTAAGTCCTGAATGTCTCAATGCATTTCGCATCTCTGCGCATTTTCATCCAGTTTTTTTGTACGCTACGTGTGCCAAAAAAAAATTAGATACACCATAACGGATGTAAAATATCGTGCTCTTGTATAATGTGACGTCAGAATTTATCTAAAACCAATATTTAAAAAGTTATAAGTAATCTATTGCAAAAAAATGCCATTTTTTCGACTAATAAAATTTTTAGATCTACAATTTCTATATGATATCGGTTATATACACATCAGGTACCATATAGAAAAGCGTTTTCGAGCCTTAAACTTGAAGTAATCTATTGTCCGGAATAAAAAATTCAATACGGCGGTTCTGAAAATGGCGTCCATGAATGGCTGACTGAAAATCGATGAACTTATCGAAAAACTTTTTGTTTAAAATGTTATACCTATAATCCATTTGAAATGAAGAAATGTATTAATAAGTTAAAGGACCGTTTGAGTAAATTATTGGTGATGTTATTAATTCAATGTTTTTATTGGCATAATAGAAATGTCATTTCAGTCTATTTCGCGTATTTCTCCAAATGTAAAAAAAATTAAATTTTACACTTATCATTGTACTAAAACAAAAAGAAGAAAGATCGAATAATACATTAAAATATTTTCGTAATATGTTTATGTGAAATGTTATCGTCTTCTACAAAGTAACTTTTCATTAATAATTAATAAATTGTTTTGTTTCATAAAGAAAATTATTTCGTTTAATTTTTCAGTTTTAATGTATTTACCCATATTGCTGAATAGTTTTCGGTTAATCGCGTATATGACACTTAATTAATGCAATTAATATTCATTAATTTAAACAAATATTATTGTTAAAAAACATTCTTCTATTGTAAGCTCAAAGACTTACAAATATCACCAAACATGTAGTTTCATCGGGGAGTGCGTCGAAAAACCGACAAATCAAAAAGCCGACTGGTCAAAAAACCGACAACCGAAAAGCCGACAGTCAAAAAACCGACACTTCAAAAAATTACTGTCCGCTTGTCGATGTGCCTAATTTTTATTTGTCAGCTTTTTGACTGTCGGCTTTTCGATTGTCGGTTTTTTGACTGTCGGTTTTTTGACTTATCTGCTTTTTGATTTGTCGGTTTTTCGACCCGCACCCGTTTCAACGCCGACGAAACTATTTAGACAAACTATTTAGTATATAACTTCATAAAATTTCATACTGAACTTGTTGCATTATATATAATTATACCGCTTTAAGATATCATTCCGTCACTAGATTATATTATGTATAAATTCTGTATGTCCAGAAATATAAAGTTTTTATCCGCATAAACCTAGTCAACTTTTATTTCTTACCTAAGACATTAAAAATAAATATAAAAACGTAAATTGTAAAACGTAATAAAATAAAATGAATTCTTATAATATTATGTTTTTACGGTCACGATAGTTTCTTCTTAGAGTAACAGGAAATCATCACTTTTCCCTGTTATAATTATTGTAAAAATTAAAAATAAATGAACAAAGAAACCTCCGGAAACAAACTTTTCTATCTTCGGTAGTTAATCCGAATCAGACCACATACTCTCCGCATATGAGCTCCGCCTGAAAGAGAATATCAAATTGTTTTAAAAATGCCACCAAAAATGCAAAAAGCATATCTTTATGTTACCTGGAGCAGCTTGGACCTGGTTGTGGTTCAGGCGAATAGTCACGTCCCGAAGTCTCTCGATATCGCCAAGATATGCTGTAATCTATAGGTTCCTCAAGTTCCTCATTTTCATGTTTCAGTGCCGTTGTTGCAACTGGTGGATGTATTGATATTTTGGAACTTTCTGAAGCTTTCCCTTCTGAACGCTTTGATGCCTCTGACTTTTCCTTACGACTCGTAGAAGATTTAGAGTTTTCACTCCGATTATTTCCTGACCCAGAAGATCCGAATGGATCGATACTTCTATGCATTGAAGAACGAGTTTCACTTCCACGATTTCCAAGTGGTTCATTTTCCTCTATACAGAACATTGAAGGTGGACTTGTTTCCCGACAAATATACGTTTTCCATAGTTTCGATTTGTACTTTGCGAACAGTGCTTCAGCTTTTGATTGAGAATTGGAAGTCCGAGCGGCAGGATCCTTTGATGATTTTTTTTCATAACTTCCAGATGTCTCAGTACTTGATTTGAGGTTATCTGCATCTTTTGTGTATGAAAACATACGTAAATCCAGTGGATTTGAAAAATCATCCACTGACGTAGAAGGAGAATCTTTGGTCTTAGAAGTCATCTTCGAAACTTTAGATTTGCATCTTGAAAGCCAATAATCAGCTCTTTTAGGAGATTTAATATAAGTTCTTTTTGGAGATTTATTTGATTTATTTTTAGGTTTCCACTCGTTATCTTCACTTGCCGAAAACGTCCATCCTTTCTCAGGAAATTGTAATTTATTCTTCAAACTCTTTTTCTTATATTTTGGAGATGAGGTCGGTTTAACAAACAATGATGAATCATCTCGAGGTCGATTCCACCAGTTATTCGATTTTAAATTTTTATATGCAGATGGGCTGTCAGGTCGTTTAAAGTTATCAACGGTATGCCACAACGTGTCTTCAGCTTTTTTAGCAAATGCAGCATAAGACGGTCCTGGCATCCCGTGATAACTCGTAAACTGTCCGTGCCCAGAGCTCGTAGAAGGTTGAGGGTTATCTATGGAATTTAACGCAGGTGGTCCCGGGTAGCCCACACAAGTTCCCCCTCCGAAACCGATGGAAGGTTGCTCTACGAAGCTCGTGCAAGTTTGACATTCATAGCTCGGGGAAGATCCAAATGCGGTTATCATTGTTTGTGACTGGTGAATTGCAGTGTAAGCTCCACCTCCCATGTCTGCAGATGGTAGGTAGCTCGTGGAAGGTTGTTTCATGTAGTTAGCGCCAGAAAATCCGATGTTGCCCGGGACAGGTGGTATTATGGTATAACGCTCCACAGATTGTTCCGTGTAGGCCGTGGAAGGTTGTCCGATACGGTCCGGGGGAGGGTGTACGGTGTAACTCGTCGAAGGTTGTGCGGCGTAGCTCGCAGAAGATTGTTTAGCGTAGCTCATCGAAGATTTTGCGGTGTAGCCCCCGGAATGTTGCCCGGTGTAGCTCGCAAGTTGTCTTGTGTGGCTCGTCGAAGGTTGTCCGGTATGGCTCCTTGAAGGATATCCGGGGTAGTTCGCAGAAGATTGTTCGTTGCGGCGCGTCGAAGGTTGTTCGGGGTAGCTCGCAGGTTGTCTTGTGTGGCTCGTCGAAGGTTGTCCGGTATGGCTCGTCGAAGGATATCCGGGGTAGCTCGCGGATTGTTGTTCGGTGCAGCACGCGTAAGGTTGTTCTGTGGACGGTTGTCCGGAGGAGCCCGTAGAAGTTCGCTTACCAGATTTCGGGGGTGGATCATTAAAAGATCCATCGGGGTTCACGGTATATCCATCTTCTAAAGCCTTACGAATTACATCTTCGCAATACATCCCGATCAGTTTACCAACAGTCAAATCGGGATCAGATTTTACTATAGGATGCCAACTTCGGGACTGTCTTTCCTCTGCCTGTTCCTTGGGTATTGCGGGACTATAATTTTCCGGTTGTCGATTTCCCCATACTGATTTTGCTATTTTAAAATAAAAGGATTACTTTAATATCATTAAATTGATATATGCAATATGAATAAAGCATTAATAATGTTCACAATGAACGAAAATTATGCAAATAATGTCTTCTTTATAAATTTTCATGAAATATTTGAAATATCTCGTCTCAAATAATTCAAATTTCCTAACGCATTTGTAAACGATCCTCCCATCAAAGAAATATTTGTCTTTAAAAATGAAGATCGATGTTATGTAGACTAAATTTCTTAAAATTCATATTTCGAATGATCGAGAATGAAAACACGAATTCTTTCAATATTGATAAACGAATTATAAAAGAATTGCTATGTTTAATACAAAAATATATCATTTATATAATTATATAGATACTTTTCAACACAGAAACATTTTTGTCTCTAATTATATGTAATTAACTTTCAATCTCAAGGTAAGAAATTAAGTACACTTGCGAAAGTGTCATTTATTAGATCTGATGCAGAATATAATATCAAAAATATGCTGTAAAATTGACCTTGATATCCTCGACTTGGAGTAGCCGGATAATGGCCTTCTGAGTCCACGTATGTCATAATCCGATGTGTTCCAGACTGCGTTCGAAGATAATCAACAACAGTCAGTTCACGATGCCCGAAAGGATCTTCATCATCTCTCGAACCACCTAAAACATTTTATAGAATAATTATTTAAATTTCAATAACGGAAAGTAACAAAATCTTTATCGACAAACAAAAGCTTCTACATTTTTTAATTTGCATATTGCTTAACTGTAATACACCAAATGTTTGGAACAAAAATTTGTATAGAATTAAATAAAAACAATAATTAACTGAAGTAACTCTTTTCAGATTTATGCAACTATTTTATTATTACTAAAATGAAATATTACAATTCGAAATGAAATGTATCAAAGCTCAATTGAAATGTACAAGTTTTATTCTCTTCATCCTATGTGAAAAACAACTAAATAAGATTTTGTTAAGTATTTGTTTAAAACTTAAAAACAAATTTTTTAATATAATTGAAATTATTGTCCATTTTTTGCTTTGAACCGACCATATTGAATATGCAAGCAATTTTACAAATACTTAGTTGAAATTTCACTCACTAATAAAATCATTATGAAATATTTTTCTTCATATTTATTAAATATTTTAGTTATTCAGTTTTACTGTTAAATTTTAACCTAGTTAGTTAATATTTGTTAATATAATGTTATATGAAAATTACTTTTTTTGTTGCTATAGTCTCCCCAAGGACTCTGCATTTTTGAAAATCTGCTAACTCTTCTTCCTGTAGCAAAATGTCACCTTCTGATGAATTTCCTCGATGATGCTGTTGAATAGTTTTTTTGGAGCACTAATACACAACCGCCTTAAGTAAACTAATTGACTAAATTTGGTTATAAATTAATATGTTGAGTCGAGGTATTTGATGAAAAATTACAAATGTCGAAGAGTTTGCCGCAAATCTTTTAGAAATCATTTGTTTTCGAACAGTTGAAGTTTCAAACGCACTGAACTTGTTGTTCTGTGCGTACGTAATCGAGAACTTATCGACCGAGGGTAATTTTTTGTTAAATTTAATTTTTTTTAAATGTTGTGTCTAAAGTTTATAATGTTAAAATATAATATCCCAGGTTAACTTCATATTTTATGGCGTACAAATCCTGGATATGAATTTAAATTTGAAAATTAATTCGTAATTTTAGTACAAAGTGACTATTTTTTGAGCTTAAATTGTGTACATACAATAATCTAAAAAACTATCTGAACACCAGCCGGTGACAAGGAAATACCGAAATTTGATGATATTGGCTACATATAACTTTAGAAATATCCTACATTTCTGATGAAAAACGTATTTAAATAAATTTTTTAATAAAATTTGATATGCAATTACTATCGTCAATCAAGTCTTTCTATCTTACTTGTTTTATTAAAACCGTACTATAAATTATTCGTTTTTTTTAATTAAAAAGTTATTCAAAGTATGTAATTTAATTAATAAATAAAACGGGTTGATATTGATTTAAATATATCGGACTCAAATATGTGATAATTATTAGCAATCGTTCACTTTCCCTCATAAAATAAATATAGGTTATGCGGTAATAAATATATTTATTTACAAAATATAATTCATTATATTTAAATATTATTGTATAATAGGTAAAAGTATTTTTTAGTTATATAATTATGAGTTTCTGTCAGTTTTCAAAGAAGTTGATGGTGTAGGTTCGTTCCTTTCTTCAGATGTATTTTGAGTTGAAGAATGAGCATTACGGTTGCAGGAAAAACTTCCAAAAATACTTTCATTTCGATACTCCTCATTCCATTCAGTGAATCTTCCTGAATTTCTTGATGAATTAGATTGAGATGAAGTAGATCCACTCGAACTCGATTCAGATGAAGTGGATTCAGTATTATTGGACTCCTGTGGTCGCAAATAGGGTGGACCTTCGTGGTACCCAGTTCCTATCCAGTAATGTCTCCAAGCATCAAAAAAGTAGGCTGAAAATTAAAATTCATATTAAAATTCTACAGTTTTGATAATTTACTTTACTTTTTAATTAAAATTCACAGCATAATATTTATAGAATTTTTCATATAATTGAAATCGACTATTAAAAACTGATTTAGAATGAATTCATAAAAACGATTAGTTTGTTCGAAGTAAATTTCGCATTAGTTTGGAAAGTGCAATATTATACAAATTTACAAAATCCATAATCTTTTATTTCGAGTTTTGTATGCAGATGTTGTTAGTTTTCATTATTGCAAAATTAATAATTATTCTCTGAATTTACTTATATGATTTCAAAGATGTAGATTTGCATTTAATCTATTGCTTAGAAATAAATAAGCAGAATGGACAGAATTTATTTTTAAAAAAGCAGGAAAAATATCACTAAAAAGTAAATCTAATGTGGTTGACTAAATTAAAAAATAAATAAATAAAATTCTCTGACATTTTTATTTTTAGAGAAACTTAACTCAATAAACTGACAATTAACACTAAGATCAGAGTAAATAGAAAATGTTAATTTTTGCAACCTATTTATAATATAAAACATTTCTCGCAGTAAACATAATTATGGCTTATTATTAGTTACATAAAGTTATATTTGTATAATATTTTTCGTATTTATATATTGTATACATTTTATTCAAAGACTCCTAGTCCGCTCATAAATAAACAAATAAATAATTAAATAAAAGAATTGCACTAACAGGAAGACTATTAATTTTTAATAAAATTTAGGTTATAATTGTTTAACAAATAAATTATATTCAATATTATTAAAAATATCATCGACGTGAACTACAAAAACGATAAAATTTCTACATAAAAATAATCTTAATAATTTATTTTCATTTAAAACCTCTAAAATTGTTATATATTACTCTTATTATTGTTATTATAAATAATCATAATTATTAATTTCGTAAATATATAATTATATTTACAACTGCTTTTTCTTTTTAATTGAAAATCAAGATATTTGACAATTATACGGAAAATATTAAACAACTACCATCTCTCTTTTTCTGTGAACTGGAAAACCCCATTTTTTGACGGCTTGCTTTTCTTCGGTGATTAAACTTTAGTTACGTTACAAAAAGAAGTGCTTTAATTTAAACTTGTCAACTTTTTGATTAGTAAATAGAAAACTATAAAATTTTGCTTAAAAACTGTAAAATTTTTATGAATAAAAATACTAGAGAATTTGTCAGCTGAACTCCATTTTCGTGAATAGTAAAAAGCAAGCAGGACACTCCTCCTTGGTTTTTAACAATTGACGATCGGGAAACACATTTTTCAATATGGCGACACATGGCCCAATTTATAAACATAACTAAAGACAGTTTATATATTTAATTTCGTAATCTAACATAAAATTATTTATTACATTCCTATTAAAAAAATTCGACTGCTATTTTTGTTCGTTACTATGTTATGTATAAAGTTAAATATACGTAATAAGTATATACCGATTTTCAAGTGTATAATATAATTTAATTTTATATCGTACGTATTTATTTTTATTTACATTTTATTCTGAATTTTATAAACTGAAATACATTGTTCTAGTAGTTATACAAATATGAAATATTAATATAATACTACGTGGTCCATAATATCATAAGATATATTTGAAGGTTAATGGTTTAAAGGTTATGTTATAAAATAAAAACGAAAATATAAAAATAATTCTTCAGTAGTGGACCACCATTATTTATTATATAAACTAAAATCCATTATTTTATAGCCCAATATATTATAATAAAAAAAACAACAATTTAATAATTATTCTGATGAAATTCATAATAAAAGAGTAAATACGATTTGGTTTGATTAAAAAATTATAATACACTTCATTCTTTCTTATATACTCAATAAATATTAACAATCATAATAAATAACACTTTATTTGAATTTTATTAAGTACAAATAACATGTTAATTAAATTGTGACATTTTTATTAATATTACACATATTATATTTTTATTAACAATACATTCACGTTTACATATTTCGAATTATTTTGTACTATGATGTAATTGGATTTTGAATATTTCACGAACAATTATTGCGCCATCTTTCTATAACCGTTTTAATATTTAGCTAATTAAGTAATAAAATTAAAAAAAATAAACAGAATTAAATAATCATTAAGTTTTGAAGTTTTAAACTGAAATTAAACGGCACAAAGTTTGAAATGCTTCGACACTAGTTGGAAACTTTCATTCATTAACGAGAAGTCGGCCAGGAAGTTTTGCTTTTAGTACTGGAACCGTTCCTGAAAAATAAGATAATTTTATTAATTATTGTTTTCTGTAGAATACAAAGGATTATTATCTTTATTAAAATTTATTTTTGAAGTTTATCAAAAAGTAAAGATATGAAAATTACTATTTTGTGTTTTAAATACAAGTGAATTATTTACAGGTTATAAAATCCATTTTATATTTGAAAATAATTTTGGATAAATGAAGTTTCAAAATTACCTTCAGCATTTACAAGATCTTCATGGTCATTTTTTAGGGGTTTCCTTCTGTGCTGGTGGTTCTTCTGGTATTGAATCGGCACTTCTAGAACCGGACGGTTTACCGAACTTAGTTGTTATTTCACTTCGGAGATCTTTCAACTGCTTCGTTTGTTGCTTTGCTTCCTGGCCAGCATACAAAGTACCCTTGCTTTGTTGACTACAAAGTGAAGTGGTTGATCCAAAAGGACTTTGTTCACGCATCAACGAAGTTCTCTCCTGTTCAGGGGAATTGCTTCTGCTGGCGCCACCTGCATATTAAATAAATAAATGTATCAATTTTTTTCATAAATTGTTATAATGAAAAATTTAATAGGATTGAAATTCATCATTATTGTGAAGTAATATCTAAAATGTTTTTTAAATTAACCATTACATAGTAAACCGAAATTATCAATAAAAAATGATTAAATATTTATAAAACATTAAACTTTCAGACAAAATATTATGTAAAAAATAAAATTAATTGTTTAGTTTATTGATTAATAAATGATTTTGATTTAAAAACATTGTCATGTACAAAACCTACTGAAAAAAACATGCTCCAGTCGTAAAAAGACCAACGTGTAAATTCCTACTTTATTTATTTACTGAAAAATTGTTAGGTATAAAATGTTTGTGAATATACTAGAAAAAATTTATTTTAAAAATATATAAAAAATTTCAAAAAATTAAATCATTTTTCATGTTATTCTCGATCAAACAAAAGACTTAGTTACAGTCGCCATGGTTACCATAGTCAAAACAGGCAGCCATTTTGTTTTTACCACGAAAAATTGTTATATGAAAGAAAAACTCTAAAAAATGAGGGAAAATATGTAAGAATTTTAAACACATTTGTAATAATTATTTAAACTCTCGCGATCTTGATGTATATCAATAAAAAATGACTATGAAATGACAAAAAAAATGGCGGAAATATCAATTTCTAATTCTTAAAAAATTGTGTAAAAAAATTCACAAAAAATGAGCAACATAATTTAAATAAACAAACATTTGATTAAAAGATTTTCAAACAAAAATTTTACGAAGAGAATAAAAGTATTGAAATTTGAAGAAAATATTTTATACACTTTTAAATAATCACAAAATAATTATTAAAATATAAAGCATATTAATGAATCTCCATCAAAAATAAAGAAAACTTGAAACTAGAAATGGCGGATGTGACGACTATTTTCGTAAAATTAGAATTACACAATTTTGAAAATATATATGGTTAAATTAATTGAGAAAGACAAATTGAAGCAAGAAAAGCAAGAAAAAGAAAGCAGAAAATGATTAGTTTGGACATTTACAAATTCAACAGAAAATAAGTTCATTACCCTTTTCCTTCTTCTTTCCGAATCCCCAGAATCCTTTCGACATGGTTGGGATGAAGCTTCTTGTAATAAATAATTAGTTCCGATCAGGAACTAAACTAGTTTATGAAGAAAATTACTTCTTAAACGGTTTTCAAAAAGTTCAAGTTCACTCCGTGTCCTTCTACGATGACGATGCGAATGGCAATGGATTGTGCGTTTCCTGTGGAGAGGAAGCGTGACTGCGATTGTCATTTTTTAAAACAGTGGAATTGTAAAGTAGATATATTACGCATGTGCGTTTCCAAAAGCGCCATTTTTCAAATTATGTTATATAAAAATCGATATATTTTTAATTAAAAACTGGGAGTAAATATACTTTTTTATTGGTTGAAATAACAATTTACTAATTAAAATCCGAAATGTGAACAATTAATTCAATTAGTCATTTTTTTAGTAATAAATAATGAAAAACTACTAGTTTATTACCAATACTAAAAGATACTTAACTAAAATAATTGATTTCTACTTTGAGATTAATAAAATTTTGTTATTAAATTAGTTGTTTATTAATGTGTAGTAGTGAACAAAATTCTAATTCATAGTGAAACATTTTTCTTAATGTATTAGTAGTTTTTAGTAAATTAATCGTTTATAACTTAATTCGTTTATAAATAATCTTCCTTCGTGATTAATGTTTCGTCTTCATTTCCAAATGTCGTGTTAATAAATGTTATTAAAATGAATGTTATTATAATAAATATTATTTTACAATGATGGTCTGTTGTGGTCTATAAATACGACTATTATTATTATCATTGTTATATTTATATACTGACATAGACAGCCTTAACACAATTACAATTATTCATAAAAAAACTTAATAAAAATATAAAATAATTTGGTTGGAATTGACAGAAAAAATCAAAAGGTTACACGAAAAAAAAATTTTATATACAAGAGTAAGTTATAGTTATAAATGTTATGTTAAAATAATTTTACATTGCAAAATAATGTTTATTTTGTTAAAATATTTAGTAAAAACTACTACGACGTCATTCCTTAAAATATAATAATATTTTCTCATTGTGTTTGTGATAACAAATTTAGATCACTTTAATATCTTATAAAGAAACTATTTTTATGTAAATCAAAATTTTACCTTCTTTATCTTTCTAAATTATGAAGAGGCCTTAATCAAACAAACGAAGTTATAAAATAGACTAAACATTCCCAAAGAATTCACATAATTAGCTACTAAATCAGTAGCCCATAAATAATAACAAACAAATTTGAATTTCAATAATGAAGCAAATTGTCAATAAATTAAAAATTAGTAATCACAGATATGTGATAGCATCTATAGTCATTCCATTTTAGAGAGCAATTAATCGATCTATAGAACGTCAAAGCATATCAAACGATATTATATCAGAAAAGTGTAATTTAATAATTGAGCTTTTAGTCATGCACAGACTCAAAGATGAAAAGTGACTCCATAAATTTCTCAAGTACATATTCACGAAACATAGCATAATATAACTGATATTTTAACAGGTAAAATTAACTTTTTGTTTAATTAGTATAAATGGCATAAAAAATATGGTAAATATGCTTTGCGACCAGGAACTAAATGCCAAATTACGGAATATCGTTTAAATACAGTAAATATTTCATCACAGAGATAAATAAATGAAATATTAATTATACTGTATGTACGCTACAATATTCTGTTTTCAATTGGTTAGGAAATAACAAGCATTTTTAATCCTGAATATACATTATTTAAAATGTACACTTTTTAAGATAATTGATCCTGAGAAATATTTCTTTATTTGATTGAAAATAAAAGATAAACAAAAGTTCAATTTCTAATTAATCAAACATTTCTTTTCATGTAAAATTAAAATTGTTTAACTTCAACATAAAACAGTTGATGGATTTTAAAATATATTGGGAAAAAATGTAAAAATATTTGTAACAGATTTATTTTAAATATTCTATCGGAATACACCAACACAATTCAACAATTTTAGTTATTCTTTCTACTTTTATCTGTTGAATCACTGGAGTAGAAATTGAAGCCCTTTTTCTCTCTGTCTCTGGAATATTCGTCACTGGAATAGAAATTCAAATACTTTTTCTCTTTGTCTCTTGAATAGGCATCACTGTAAAATCGTAAAAAAGTATTAATTACATTGTAGGAGTTTTAATTAGTAAATTCTAATTTAAGTATTTATATACCTTGATGAATATGATGAAAATGCAGAACTTTCTGATTGTTTGGAGCTGGAATACGATCCAAAGGCACTTCCAGAAGACATTTTTCTATATTTATGTGGTGTTGAATCTGAACCCGAAGATGATTCACTACCTGATGAAAATCTGTATTTATCTTTTTGATATTTCTCTTCGAATGTATTCAGAGACACAGGAATTACGTCTTTGAAAATATTGGCTCTTAAGGGATTTTGAGAACTTGAAGATTCTTCATTTTGGATTCCAAATAGTGGTGTTCCTGGTCTCTGACGTTCTGACTGACTGCTGCTCTTACTATCGTCCTTGGTCTTACTCCCACATTTGCTTTCTGATGATTTAAATGTAATATTATAATAACTATATTATATTATGGAATAGTAAAGAATTTATTAAATATTCATTCCACATTAATTACAGAAATGACAAGTTGTAATTGACTGATGAACAAAAAACATGTGTAGTCTGGTATATTACTACTGGTTTACTAACTTTAAGTTAGTTTATCATTAAAGTCCTGGTATTAAATAATCTAATTAAATGTTTTCAATTAATACTTTAAAATGTGAATAATGAAAATAAAGATTTAGAGTGGTTTTATAAATAATTAAAATAAACTAAGGTTTTTAACAAATTCTAGCAAATAGTTAAATATAAAAATATAATTATAATATCCAATTCTACTCAAATCTTGAATTACGATTAAATATGTATGTAAAGGATGTAAAAGATATAAAAATGTTACTGGAAATGTAATACAATCAGCGATCCCAAAAACCGTAAAGGGTTATGTTACGCACATCATTCCATGCATGAAGACGATTTGAATTTTTTTGAAATTTTCAAAATAAATTGTTTATTCAAACTCACTATTATATTTATCGTCCATTTAGTTATTCCTAATTTTTCTGAAAGAAAAGCTAATTACGAGAAGCTGAAAATGTTTACATTGTGTGGACACGCGTTAAAACGCGTGCATGACGTTCTTTTGTTTTTCCCAGTGGCGCATGCGTGTATTCTTACCTTTTACAAGATGACAACATGTGAGATTTAACAAAGACTACTTCAATGTAAATTCATTACTTCGTTTTTATTAAATAATATTTAATGTTTGTTATAAATTTAAAACAAAAAAGGATTAATACAAATTGTATGTTAAACAGACATAAAATTCTAGATTTTTAGGCTGTACTAATTAATCCTAATAAAAAATGATCAGCGCACAGTCGGTAAAGCAGAAATAAAAAAGAGCTAAGTGCAAATAAATTAAATACAAATGTTTATTTGTGAAGCGGTTCTTGTTAATAAAAGATGAGGCTTTGCAGCGTGTCCTAGTTTTTCCGATTTCATTACAAAAATTCTGGAGATTGTTTAGTTGCCCTCTGTCAGCATATTTTAGTATATGCGGTTATATCTTCAATAGCGGGCTGTATGGCAAAATGGTCCGCCGGTCAGGTAGAAAATTTCACTAAAAAAGGTAAATTCAAGATGACTGATTAAAATTTTTTAAATTCAGGTTCTGTAAGGGCAATTCTAATCACCATAAAGAGTTTCCTAAAAACTACCAAAGATATTGATTGAGAACTGACCAATAATTTTCTGAAATAAGTGATTTTTCTTTTGAGAATAGTAATATTCATAGGACAGTCACTATAAAAACGAGTTTTTTAACAGTTTTTTGAGGTTGTCTCTGAAATTCGTGAAACGATCCCTGAGCTTTATTCCCGATTTTATTCAGACAGTCATAAATGCACAGGAATAACGTAGCCTGACATTATATACTGAATTATTTTGTAGGCCTATGTAATATTAGACTAATTGAAGTCATTAAAGATGTTTCGATTTTGCCAACAAAATAAAACCATATAATAGTGGCTTCGAATCAACTAACCTCGCATACTAAAAATCAACTGCTTAGACAAATTTATTTCCATTGTGGTCAAATCTGCGGAGTTGAACTCTGAAGTTAATTTCTAAATGATCTACCGAAATTAGTCTATCTAGAGTCCTTTATAATGGATAATTGGGGATGATATTAATAATGTGCTCCACGACATTCAAATCAGTTATATCCTTATAAAAGCCGCTTTTTTGCATCTTTGTAACCGTACCTATCATATGCAACATATGATAAAATGGCTATAAAATGTTCCAGCTGATATCGCTAATCCTTGTAATGAACAGCCAAAATTCAACAACAGAAATTCTTCAGACCACCTCAAATTATTTTAAATTTGCAGGTGAAGTCTCCGATTTTTCTAAATTGGAGAAGTTGTTGAAAATGATTTGTATAAAGACGCCTTGTTGTAGCTACTAAAAAAAAAATTGTTGTTTCGAAAATTATGAGCGTGTGATTCCATGAGGTAAAAGTAGCGTTTTCATAAAAAACAATCACAAATATTTTTCAAAAGGTTGCCATTTCATAAAAAATAAACATTTTTTAATTTTCTGTCCTAAGTAGTATTTTCAATGCTCTTTCGAATTCCGTTTAATTATTTGAAAAATGTTGAAAATTTTCAAAGTGACGGTCTTTTTTTTTAAATAAAAAACTCAATTTTCTCAAAAATTTTTTTGTTGAGAAAAGTACTCTAAAAGTATGTGGGAGATAGAGTTTGAAAAAAATGTGTGTTTTTTGTTTTGTGAAAATTTTATTTTGACCCCAGGATACGCATGCTCATAACTTCCCCAAAAAACGTTTCGCATTGCTACTAGCAAAACGTCTTTACGACGATTGGACTGCAAGTTGGTATATTTTTAAAACTCCGAAAAATAATCGATACGTATTTTTTTTGTCGGCAAAGAAGAGGGTTTAAGAGTTGAAACTGATCCCTGAATTACTCGAAAATCCCTAAAATGTATAATAATATATACACAAATATGAAGGAACACTTATTTCCATAAAAATTGCTGTCTGAGGATTTTTTTGGTCGCTAATTTCGAATCTGGGGTCATATTTACAAAGCTCAAAATGGTGGACCCAAAGTGGCGGATTAAATTTTACAAAGCATTTTTGTTTTTCATATACACGTTAAAAATCTCTAAATAGTACTTTTTACGAAAAAACTTTTATAAAATTTAGTCCGCAACTTCACGAGTTTTACTTCATATGAGCGTGCATGCTATTACACATTTTAGTGGGTTTCGAGCAATTCAGGGATTAGTTTTAACCCTTAAACCTTCTTCTTTGCCGATATAAAAAATTACGTATCCATTATTTTTCAGAGTTCTGAAAATATGCCAATTTGCAGACCAATCGGCGTGTACACTTGGATAGTGTTATTTGTAAGCATTTTCATCAACTTCTCAAATTTACAGAAAAATCGGTGAAAAGTATCTGTCAATTTTTGAAAATTTGAGATGGATGCGGTCATCATGCTTTGAATAATGTCTTTTGAAAACATGAAATTATTCTAAAGCAGGTCAGGTACCTATTGGCGCCATCGATGTTCTGAGCGTGTTTACAAATTCAACGGAGATAATGACTTACCCCGTTTCGTGATTGTTGAGTTAATTAAACATCCTACGTCATTAGCTAATGTATCGATGGGTAGATCGTGAATCTTGATATTTCTAGCTCTACCCTTGGTTTGCTACCCAATATGCGCTACCTTTCTCTACCTTTCGAGTTCTCTCTCGAGCGCATATCTCACTCGGTGCATCTGCTTCTCTATCCATCGCAACGTGGTAGGCTATCGGTCCATCTCGCTTTCTCTCACAGGATGTCCAACCACTGGGTTGGCAGCGACAAAGCGACTATTGCAGGGCGACAAAAGGCAATCGGGGCCAATGGGCTAGTGGCGCGTACGCCGCCCGTTTGATTGACGTCGAAGGTGCCGTGGCACATTGATTGTGCTCATTGTTCACGTACGCAGGTTCGGTACATATCCGAATACCCGACTCCGCACCAGCCGCATATTAGCACTCGGCCAATGGATTCTGCTTCCGCATTGATAGCAAATAAACGCGGCTCCCGTCGGGGGCTACTTAATCGTTTTCCCATACAGGATTATTATCGAGGACGTTTTGTACCAGCAAACCCGGCTCAAAAGTGAACAGAGATGAGCCACGTCCTCTCGTTCCCGTCCAAATAAAAAGACATTACGTCCGATAGCAGACTCATCAATCCAATACACGTGCCAAAAAAAACTGCACTCGTGAAAAAAAAAGTTATGGCTTTGAAGAATTCGGGTCGTGATTACAACACTGCAGATTCGGTTTGATACAAATTTATTTTGTGACTATTTTGGTATAATAATTGACAAGCTAACTAAACAAATAAGCTAAACAAGCTATGAAAAGTGTTAAATCGTTCATGCCAATTCGAAATGCAGTAGAGTCCCGGTATAATGGCATCTCGTTATATTCACGTTCTCGCATATATGCCCGGTTCCGTCTCGTTATATTTACATGTCGCCACT
The DNA here is from genome assembly GCA_030407085.1 of Trichopria drosophilae. NCBI lineage: Eukaryota > Metazoa > Arthropoda > Insecta > Hymenoptera > Diapriidae > Trichopria > Trichopria drosophilae. Next base: position 192,702,554 of record CM059582.1, read on the forward strand.
ATCTTTTTCCCCCACCTTGCGGGCTGGGGCCTCAGGAAGGGTCTGATGTGACGTCACGAACGTAACGCGACTAAGGGGAGTGGGAAAGACGACACTCTCCTTCTTTTGGCAAATATAACGAGACGGGAGGGGAAGGCAAAGAACCCAGTTGGTAAATATACCGGGACTCTACCGAATAGAAGATTTAATTAGTTTATTTGGACATGGGCTGCATTCTCATAATCAGCGCTGTATTCATTTTATATCGGCACCGGAAGCACACCTAGAAATCGTCTAGATGCAACCTGTGAGAACATACCCCGTTCCAATAAGATTTTCGCTAAACAATGCCTTTATCACCAATAAATCACAAGAGGTCAAAGGGTGTCTAAGTCGAAAACGTTCCTCCAATAAAGGGTCCAAACGGGCGGCAAAATGTTTTATTGAAAAGTGGTCCGCTGGTCAGGTAGGAAATTTTACTAAAAAACGTAAATAAAAGATTACTGAATAACATTTTTAAAATTCGGGCTTTCTAAGGGTAATTCTAAGCACTATAAACAGTTTCCTAGAAAATACCAAAGATATTAATTGAAAATTGACCGAGAATTTTCGGAAATATATAAAAATCATTTATTTAGTCAAAGGTTCAAAATCTTTAGACAATTTAATTTATCCACATTGACCAAGAGTAAAAACCTATTTTCATGGTAAATTAAAGAACCAAAAAAAATGATATGAAATAAACGTTTCAAATCTGTATAGAAGATGACGTGATGAAACTCATTATTTCCACAAAAGTATGTAAGGAATGAATAAAATTGGCTTAAGGAGGTTCTAAAGTTGTCCCGCAGTAAGGTGGGAATTTTTACTAAAAACCGTAAATAATAAATGACTGAATCTATTTGTCAAAATTCGAGCTCTGTAAGGGTAATTTTAATTACTATATAGGCAGTTTCCTAGAAAGTGCCAAGAAAATTAATTGAGAACTGACAGAGAATTTCCGGAAATAAATGATTTTTATTGAAATTGTGAAAATCGTGAGTTTCATCACGTTATCGTAAATGAAGATTTGAAATGTTCATTTTATATCCTTTTTGGTGTGTTCTTTAATTTACCATGAAAATAGGTTTCATTGATAAATGCCATGATAAAACTCGTACAATTTCATATTCCTCAACCATAATTATGTAAATAATTATTTTAAATCAACTGGAACATTATGCAGGATATTTAAGCAATACACATTTGATATTTTGAAATATAAAATTTGATTCAACTATCAGAATTATTCAGATAAAACATGTATTCTTTGAAATTTCTATATTTAAACGCCATTTTGAAAAGAATAAATTATATGAAACTAAATACGTGATGATGTAATCAAATTTCAGTTGTTCTTTGGTAGTTTATGAGCCTCTACAGTGGAGCATCCATTGTTTAGCCGGATGCAAGTGTCCGATGTTAACCTAAGTCACGCGAAATTCAATCGGTGTGTGTATGCAACGCGACTTTGATGACGGCTTATAACTAGTATTACTCTGGGTGACTAAACGATCTTCCAATAAGTTGAAAATTCAAGAATTATTGTTATATACATAAATATTTTTAACGTCCTCTTACAATAACAATGACAAACGTTGATATTGACAACATGAAGTTTTTAAGTATCATAAACAGTGTCTTTTACATTATTATATACATTGAAGAAAATTACTGGTAAATTCATCTACTTAGCATTTTATTGGTTGCGGTAACTATAATAATATTGTCCAATTAAATATAAATGTAGATAGTGAATACATCGTGGAAATTAACTTTGTAAAAACTATCAACACTTTTTTTATTAGTTTAGTATATTTTATATCTCATCAAGAACTTACATAGAAATAGTACAATTTAATTAATAGAATTTACATAACTAAGAAATGTGTCTTTTGATACTTTCAGGTCTAGTATCAAACTATAATTGGAATTGTGTGATATAATTTTTACATAACCTAAAACTTTCGAGTTATTATATATTGTGTCACTGCGAAAAATATTTAATAAATCGAACTAAATTGTGAATTAACTAATGTGAACTAAGCATTTAGTGGTCTTTCAACTATACATCCTTAATCTGACAAAAATTTAGTTAGTCCAACTTTCGTTTACGTATCTGAAAAATATGCGGGTATAAAAACTACAAAATGATTAGTTCCCACTGGGTAACTCATCATTTATTTAAATTTACTAAATATTTTTCGCAGTACTGAAACAAAACTATTGTACATCGGATAGTTTCGGAAGAAAAATTAAATTATGGTTGTGTTTTACAGTGGAGACCATTTCAATCAAGTGAATTTGTATACTAGTTTTTTTATGAGAAGTTTGGCAGTCCTATTTGAACTCTAATTCCACTTTAATACGAAACGAAGTAGTATCCACGTTTTTCTCTCTAATGGATTATATGAAACTAAATAGTTTATATGAAATCAAAGATAGAGCTTATTTTTTGTTTAAGAATAAAAAACGAGCCGAACCCAAAAAAACGGATTCGAACCCAAAACCTTTCGATTGACAATAGAATACGCTTCCAACTACTAACAGTATTAATTTACTTAATGCATTAACTGTCTAAATGTTTATGCACGTGTTTTAGAAATTGATGATATGATGAGAAATTGAGGATGAATATGTGTAAAATAGAATAAATTGAAAACCAGAAAGTTAATTTCGAAGCATGCTTTTGGAAAGAATTTTGCTGACAATTTGTAAAAAAGTTTTTGGGACATTTTTTGGGCAACGAAGAAACTTTTAAAATTCTTTTCAATCTGCTACAAAAAAAAATTCTTTACGCTACTAGTTCTTGTTTTATTATTTCCAGTAATATTAAATATTAAAATTACTCTGAACGGGATGTGTCAAAAACCCTCAATTTCTGCTACGGAATTCAGAAATAACTGAACACTTTATACTCAAAATGATAGACAATAATTTCCTAGAATGACCTTCAGAAGGTCAAATATTGAAAAATCACCCAAAACCTCTTTTATTTTACTTTGTTGATAATGTATCAATTGTTATTTTACTGTAGCATAAAATAAAGTTTTCCTAATGTATTTAAGTGTTTAGTCACTAGAAAAACTATACTAAAAGTTAAATTTACAAAATATGCAATGCGTTTTGCAAATGCTTCTTAGTATGTAGCTTGGGCTTGAAACGTAATTATTTCTAATTTTCCAACCATAGTTCTATTGCTCAAATTTTATTGCAGTAAAACTTCATCTCCTTTAGTGAATAACAAATTATGTCCTGTACCCAATTTCTTTCCATACATAAGAAACAAAAATTGTACATCAAAACTGGCCAATTTCTGAATTATGATCTACGATCTAACAGTACTCTTGTGACCGAAAGTTTGGGATGACGGAAGCATTTTTTTTCTGAGATCGATTAGAATAAGATTTTCTGGACATTGATTATACCTAAAGATTGTTTTTCGAAATTGATTTTCCAAAACTTTCCGTAAATTGTTTCTGTGGGCTTTGCTTTGTTCCGAAACGTGAATCGGAAACGTTGGCTACGGAGAGAAACCCCATTCGTCTCCAGCGAGCTTACGGTTTCGTATAACCGGTCTCTCCCGTTTCAATTTCTTGAATAGCCGGCGAACACGAACCGCTGCAGGAGGTTGTTGCTCGATGGAACAAAGGATAGGTAGTAGGTAAAAAAGAGAATGACGAGGTAAATGGAGATACAAAATTATTGTTGGAAATTCGAGAGAAACTTGAAGCTCGCCTTTTCAAAGCGAAGTTTCATTTTCCAGCTGATGCGGAGAGGAATTTGTAAGAAGCGGAGGAGAAGCCAATAAAAACGTGTTATATAAACGTCAAAGTAAACGTCAGTAAAACAAAATTTCATATATTAAAAACTCTTTCTTTCTTGGAGCGAACAGAGAATATTGACGAAACACATTTGTTAAATGCACTTTTTAATTTAATTAAACGTAAGTTTCAGACGTAAATTGTATACGACGCCCTTTGAAAGGATAGAGGACTATTCGATTTTTATAAATGACAAGCACCTAAGATTCCTGACAATTTTACGTCATAAGTACTCTCAGTCAACTTTAATAAAATTTTGCTTCTGCAGACACTACTTTGTTTACAGCCATATATGTATATATTGTTCACGTAAATTCATCAGAGGTAGACTGTATTGCTGGAAGAACAGTATTATTGCTATAGGTTTTGAAGGTTATTCAGAGGTCAAGTGATTGTTTTAAACGAGCACCCTAAGTCGCAGAATTAAAAAAAAACTGATAATTAAACATTTTTTGTTCAACATCCCTTTTATTTATTACAATCTATCATGTGTAGAAGATATTTAGCAATAACTTTGTCTGGCGTACATGAAGATACATCCAGTGATGTATCCTTATAAAACTCTATTAACTCTATATTAATAGGAATTTGCTTAAAGCGGTTATTACATTTTTAAAAGAATTCCAATGAAAATTTATTCTTAAGTGGTAGCATATTTCTTGCCTTGTTTATCAGGTTCTCTTCGCAAATATCTGGATGTCTTTTAAGTCTATCATCAAGGTATTATGGTAGCTCTTTCACAGCTTCCTAATTTGTTCCTTAACACCGAGTATTTGAAGATCACTCTGTATAATGTCATTGGTTACAAACTATAGCGAATTTACAGTCATTCTTAACATTTTGGAGTGGAAACGTATCTCAATGTTGGAGTTTAATGCTCTTCCCAACAGTTGCACACCACAGGTCCATATCGGCTTCAGTATAACTTATACAAAACGAGTTTATTTGCCAGGGATAGTTCTAATTCACGGCGAAATAACCAGAATATTGTTCACAGTTTAAGTCCAAGCTGTTTCTTTTTATTAAACATAACTGGTTGATCATTATGTTCACTTGGAGGCATGGTCATCTTCAATTGGTAAAGGTGACACGAACTGACTTGTTTTCATTGGTTTAATGCGCCATTTTCCAAACCAGTTTTGAATGCTGTTAAGGTTAGTTTGAAATATATCTGAGGTTGTTGTTTCATGATTAACGTGCGAGCCTAAAGCCATTTTAGTTCTTAGCAGATCAACTGTATATAGGAGATAGTGTAGAGGTCCAAAAACAGTACCTTGCGGTACTCCAGCTTGTATTTGGTGAAGGTTCGTAGTAGCATCTTGATATTTTACAGAAAAGAATCTATTTTCAGGATATTATTTGAGCAGGATGTAATCATTCAAGGGCAAGGGCCATTAAATTTTTTACGGCAGTTTCATATGCCATACTTTATCGAACGCTTGTGTAGTGTCTAAAAATACTACCGAGCATTAAGCTTCTCTAAGTTTTCACGTATTTTATTGTAAATTCGGTAAGCTTGTTCAATAGCACTGTGCTCTTGCGGAATTTTCTTCTATGACTGCACTTAACGTCGAAATCGGTAGTTTTTTGAAAACCTTGAGAGAATTGGCAATAGGCTGATTGGCCGATTTGATTTGGCATCTTCCGGATTTTTTTCCTGGTTTTAATATAAGAATTATTTGAGTATCATTGAATTTCTGAGTAAAAAATGTCCAACCTTTCCTTGGAAAATGTTGAAGATCCTACCCATTTATTGGGCCATATCCTGGAGTTTTTTTTAATATGTTTATGAATGACGTCGATTACTTCATTGACATCAAATTTTGTTACCAGAAGTTCCATTTGGTAAGTTTCATTTAATACTTCACGTATTACATCTACTTTTCCTATGTACTGGACAGAGCGTGGAGTAAATACTTCCATTAGGTGTTGGACAAATTTATTGGCTTTTTCGATTGTGTTTTTTGCCCATATATCATCGAATCGACAAACTAATGGTACACAGACTACTGGTTGTTTTACCCATTCAGTAGCTTTCCAGAAGGAATAGTTAGTGGCGTCAGTTGGTCCCAGATTTTAAACATTCTTGAACTCTTTGATTTTTCATCATTTAACAACTTTCGTAGATGTTTTGTTGCTTTATTCAATTTAGCCTTCATCTATGCTTTCATATTCTAGGGTTTTTACTAATAAATTAAATAATTAAAATGATTTTTAACAATTGTCTAGAATGACCTTCAGAAGGTCACATATTGAAAAATCATCCATAACCTCTTTTCTTTGAACTTTATACAATGTATGTTTGAACAAATGGCAGTGGGCATGAAGTCGAAGGTGACCGTAATCATGACCGTATCTAATCCTCCAGTTCTAGTGCAAGAGTACAAACTGCAGGATATTCGCTTTATTTACAATTCCAAACTATTGAATAATTTTACATAATATCATACTTTAAAACAATAAAGTCTGCAAACAATGGGGTCATGTCAGATGTTGGAAAGTGGAGGGTCATTTTGGAAGTAATTTTTTACATAGAATTGTCAAAACTCACTGCTGACTACGTATGTGCTAAATTTCTGCCCTAAACACATACACCTGTGTATGATATGAAAATCTATCTGGGAATGGAGAAAAGTGAAAGGTCACATGTAACCAACCTATTCCTGAAGTAGAAAGAGGTATTTTAGGTCAGCCAGTTAAGACATTTGAGATCCAAAGTGAGGATAATTCTGTAATTCCTTTTCTGGTGTACCGGGGGTATTGAAAAAATCTTATTTCTCAGTTGTGGTATATATGAACCCTAAACATTTTGGAGGGGCGGGGAAGAGTTACATGCGGTTTTTAGTAATAACTCGGTTAGTTTTGATCTAAAATCGGTATGTCACCCCCATTTTGACTCCGTCTTTTCAAGCCATATGAAAAATGTCTGTATGATCCTAACCTAAAATTAATAGCGTTTTTTATATAGCCGAAAAAGTTACAACAAAAATTTGTTAGCGTTGTGTTTTTCGCATTTGCTCATTTCAGTGAATAGATGGCGAAATTTAGTTCCTAAATTGCAAAAGAGAAATCATTATCATGGGTATGAAAACCATTGGTAAACAAATAGGAAACGTAGTAGTATTAGTGCAATTGTTTGTTGACCGAAATGTAGTATGATAAAACTACCTAATATCTACGTTTCCATTTATTTTTTTAAAAGCATTGCAATATATTGTCTATTATAATATATAAAACTAATATGTAATCAATTTGCAAGAAATAATTTCCATTTGAACTATGGTCTATAATTTCATTTATTGATACATTTTATATATCGCAATCGTATTTAATAGTATCCATTTACATCAAATTCATTAAACAATTTACCGTATATTTTAATATTTCAAAGATCCATTTTTTACCTTCCTTCCGGATTCAATAACAGAACGCAATGTGAACTGCATCCACAATGCTGAGGTAGAATGTAAAGAGGTAAAAATGTTGTTTTACATTCATATTAAAAAGACAAACGAGGTATAATTGAACGCAGCACAAAGATGAACAAGGTGCATAAAAATGAAGTAGCAAATGACATCTTAACGAGGAAGCACAGAAACCCGTACCCAGTTTTAAAAAATAACGAAAAATAAAGTAAAAACAGCATTTTCATCCTTTTCTCGTGAATCTCTCGGTTCATGAATACCTACTCTTGACAGTGGCGCATACTTACAAAGTGTGCCTTGGGCAACAACCTAAATCCTTCGACTAAACAACGTTCTCGACTCTCAGTAAAGTTTCCACCCCGGGGTCATCGTCGTAGTTTCGCCTTTATGTAACGAAACGAAAACGATTTTCAGCCACGGAAAAAACGACTGTCGCGTGTCGTTTTTAACGACGACTTTTGCCTGAATTTTCCTGCTGTTTTCCGCTCGAAAAAGAAACTTTACGTAATTTTTTTAATTGGGTCTGTCTTTGATTGCTTCGTTTTTTATAGTGGTTAAACGCAAGAAAATCTAACTCCATTGGTTCCTTATTAGATATACTTACCTGAATATACATGAAAAACATAATTATTTAGTTGTTTGAAATTATTGAAATTTCTACTGTTTCACTTTATTATAAATGAAATCTTTTTATGTTTCAGGTAAGTTGGCGATCGAATAAAGCATTATCAAAATATCTTATGTGAGTAACGAACTGTGTTTTTTAAATTACACATGTTTACGCATTGCGAAGTAGTATATTACGTATCTAGTCTTTCACAGTCTTTCATCGAAAAACAATCTTCCACGCTGTGAAAATAACTGAATGTACACTATTTTTTGTCAGTCCCGTACAAGAAAAGTCTAACTCACCTTTAGGTCGCGTAAAGTGGTCCAAGGTCAAGTACATTCAATAATCACAGCGTGAAAGATAGTTTTATGAAAGACTGTCAACATCTTAATCAAACCGGGCGGCAATCCGGCACTTTCTGCCTCTTTTCCGGGCGGAATGATGGACTTTTCGTGCAGATATTCCAAAAAGTTTTGTATGAATGAGATTGTTTTCGAATGATTTTAAGATAAATACAAACAACTTATTTGAATCAAAATAAACTATTTAATAGGTAACTAGCTCTAGACTACAGTAGTTCAGCACCATTATGGTATGATTGGGGTGTAGCAAAGATTGAATGATGCGATTTAACTCTTTTATTTTTCGAACTAATACACTAAAAAAATTGCATCTACCGAAGTTGATTAAAGATTTATTACAATTTCTCAATAAATAGTATTTCAGACATTAAATAGTACCTTTCAAAAAATAAATTGAAAGAAAATGTCCAAAACAACCACTTAGATATTATAAAATTTCGCTGAATATACATTTACAGTAATTAATATTAATCATAAAGTTATTCAATTTTACGAAAATTGGTAAGTTTATTGCATTGTTACGTCCAGCGTCGAACACAACGGAGTACAAATAAAAGAAAGAAGTTTTTTTAAAATTTATAATTCGTCCCTCTTACCTTGGGACGACCGGGATGGTGGAGAAATGGTGAAATAAAATATACAATTATTATTATTATTATTACAATTTATATTTTAAGTACATTACTAAATATTGGAAGATAGTATGATTTTTGGGAAAGGAAACTAGGGAATAATCGATTTGGGGTTCAATTAATTAACAAAAAAAAACGTGGTTAGATAGATACTTTAAAGTTGGTACCTTAACGAGGAAGCATCCAACTTCAAGTATTTGTTTCTAATCAAAAAAAAAGAAATAAGAAAAGAAAATCCTTTTTGTTTCAATACCTCGAGGTTGGTACCTTGACGACGAAGCGTCCAACCTCAAGCCTTTGAATTAATTTGGAAGAATTTTGTTTAAATAATTAATTTAATACTCGAAGTTGGTACCTTAACTTGAAGCATCCAACCTCAAGTTTTTAAATTAATTTGGATTAAGGAAAAGGGAAAAAATAGGCATTATCCTGGAAATCAAAAATGGTAAACAAGATTGTATAATTATAAAGAAAAGATTAAAAAAAAACGAAACTTACTTCAAACTGTCGACTCTCGGACTGTCGACTATCGGACTAACTTTTTAAGTAAACTTTTAACTCAACCTTTTAACTGAAACATTTGAACTGAACCTTTTAACTGAAACCTTTGAACTGACTTTTGAAAATAGGTTTTCCTAAATCGTCACCTCGGTTAGAGATCTAGGACTTCTCCCTCTCTATGCTCATGAGATGAGAGTCAAAAATTGTCTATGTCAAGATTGGACGATAGAGAAAAAGGGGCAGGGCTTATGCCCGGAAAAGTGGGGAAAAGTGGATATGATGTATACTATCTTCCCTTACAATATAATATTATAAACTTATATCTAAACGCAATAATAATAATTAGTAGTTAATATACAATAATAATATTACGTGGATTACATATTCGCAATTGATGATATATGCATCGCGCAATACTCCAATTACTTATTATTTATAATCATAATTGTTATTAAATTAATACCGTTAAAAAGGTATTAAATTGAATAAGATATACTTCTAAACTTATTGACATAAATCTAATTGTACGCTGACAATGAATTTTATTAGTAACGCTTCTATAATTAATGGTTAATTGATTATAATAGTTGCAATGGTAATTGTTGGTATTATTAAAAGAAAAACAACGAGGACGTGACATCATTCGGGACAAAAATTATTTAGTCTTTTTAGTTTTCCACATGTATTCGACAACAGGAAGTGTTCTATCGGTATAAGATATTTTTAAGTTTATTATGGGATAATGCTCCGGCCGTTGGCTACGGCGGATCGTGTGATCGAAAACTGATCTACGAACAATCATAAATTTACACGAAACTCGAGAGGGTTCGCGGCATTTCTACTACGATGATGCTCGACATGTATCTCTTGGCCACATGTTGCAAGAAGCTTATCTTCTGGTTGTCGAATGTTGGAAAATAGTATATTTCCTTTTTTTTTTTAATTTTATTAGTAACAGCTGTGCAAGCTAGAGAAAGATGAAACTGTGGGAAAACTAATTTTTGTTAGAACTAAAAACGTCCCACGTTACAGCATAATTTGAGCTAATGAAGTACTAAACTGAAATATGTAACAGTTTTGAAATGAAGGAAACTAAGAATATTACGTAAATTCTCTTCAATAAAGGTTACTTAACTTTTCAGTGTAAGGTACTAATGATTTTATTCTGCGTACAGCTCAGAATTTTGTAGTACAAACATATTGAACAAAATTCTAACATCACAATGAGGTTAAAATGCATATTTTTTATTTTATTTTGTTTATCATTCTTTTTTTGTTTAGAAAATCTGTAAACAAACTTGTCATTTCAGACAGCCTTCAATTGTCGATGGAATATTTTCAAAAAAAAGCTGCTTGTCGGCTTGCAAGTTTGCATTTCAATATCTTAAAAAATCCGATCCTAATTGTACATCAGTACTTCTGAAAACAGATGATATGCTATTTTAATTTTTAAGATCTAAGAGAGAATATTAAAGGAGTTTAGTTGTATGTAATTTTTCAACTTTGTTCATTATATGACAATTATACCATAATGTAACTATTATGTAGAATGATAACCTATGATTGAATAAACTAAACATTAATAATATTAATAATTTTAAATATTTTTTATTTTATTTTTAATTCTTAACAAAAGAATACATAATGAAAATCATTGAATTTTAAATACCCGTCTTTCTAAACATTTATTGTTCAGTATTATAGTTAATGATTAAAACGATTAAAGTACTAATGATTACAAACCCTTATAAGTTTAGGAGATGCACAGCAATTGTTACCAAGAGTGTTTAAAACTTATTCATCATTTTGTTGTCATGTGCCGCTCCTAGCGAGGATTACAATAATGTGAAATTTTCTTATTATTTATAATACAAGTTGCAATTTCTATTTCTTTCTCCGAAACAATTCAAAAGGTTAAGCACAAGGTAAATTGATTACGTTTCGTTTATCATATATAGGCAGTTAAACTCATTACTTGCAGCTCTATTTGTGGATCAAAGATTCAATGAAAACTCAGGGTGCTGGTCGAAAAACCGAACATTCAAATGCTGACAGGTGAAAAAATCGACGCTTGTCGATGTATCTATTTTTTTTATGTGTCTTCTGTTTTAATGTCAGCTTTTCGACTATCGATTTTATGACTGTCGGTTTTTTGACTTGTCAGTTTTTTGACCGGTCAGGTTTTCGATTTATCGGTTTTTCGACCCGCACTTAAAACTCGTGATTGAAACTCATCTATAAAATCTCCTACATATAAATTGAAGTTATTAATATTTTTCCGACATTTCTTTCGCTGAAAAGTCTTTTGTATGATAGAATATAGCTCAAAAACTAAGTCTTAATAACTTATTTCCTCAATTTACATAATATAGAGCTGAGAAGGTGAATTCCACTGTTCTTCATAGCAGTATTGGGAAAGAGGTCACTGCATCTTCCCGAGCAAGGTACATTTATGTTTATTGTATGGATAAATATAAATATAACATCAAAATTTCAATATTGGAAGTGATGGGTTAAACAAAAAAAGAGTGAAAGCATCTTTAAAACTAATCCAGCCAGCTTTTTCAAGACCAATCATTTCGTCACAAAAACATTGTCCTGAAATAATTTGCGAATTTGTGGCCTATAATCAATACGCTTTTTTAATTTGGCCTCTGAAGTCTTTACTGCGTAATTACCCAAGAAACTGCCATTTTTGTCATGAAAATCATATCCAAAATACATGAGACTAGTATTCTGAACTTGATATTAATCATATGCTTTTTTTAAAAGCCTTTAACACTAAAAAACGTGATTTTTAACGGATTTTTAGGTTATCTCTGATATTAGTCGCCCTGTATCTATTTGTTATTACAGATTCGTCTTGATCAGGTCAAAATACCTCCGAATAATGGAGTCCCATACGCAGCACAACACACTTTTTCGGGCCTGTGTAATTAATTTGTAATTCAACCCTTTACGGCATTACATTTATCAAATAAACAGTTTTTCACAAAAATTATTACACTAATGTTTTTGGAGTCACTGATTACGAACTTGAAGTCAGTTTTAAAAAATTCGAAATGGTAGATTCAACATGGCGGACGAATTTTTCAAAATTTATCATATACGTTTGAAAATCGTTAGTCGGGAACTTTTGGAGTCGTTAATTATGAATCCGACGTTACTTTTACTAAATTCAAAATTGTTGATGCCTACGAAAATTGAACAAATACCACTACTAGAACAAAATTTGTTACTCGGAGATTTTTAAGATCGCTGCTACGAATCAGACATTAAATTTACATTAAAAATGGCTTATCCATCACGGCAGAGCAAAAATGTTGAAATCAACTTTATTTTATCTGTTATTATTCTTACCTAGTTAATAGTGTGGGATTAAATATGCTAAAGAAAATTTGTTAGTGTGCGCTTTTCATAGATGCTGCTTACGAAGCAAATGTTCTCAAATTTAATATTGCGGACTTTGGCAAAATTGAATGTCGGATTTGTAATCAGCAACCCCGAAAACCCCCAAATAACGTAATTTGATAAAATGGAGATATATTTAATATTTTTTATCCATCATATTGAATTCGTCATTTGAATTTGGTAAAACTAACATCGGATTCATAATCGGTAATACAAAAAATCCTTATAAATAGATTCTATAGTAATAAAAACTTGAATAGTTTGCATACAAATGAATATATTCACAAAAATAAACAAATAAATTAGAAAGTAATAAACTATGAAAGGACTGTAACTTTAATAATTTGTATTCTGAAGATCGATATTAATTTCAAGTCTGAAAGTCGTAAAGGACCAAAGTACAATTCGACATACTTTTCTCACAAAAGATACACATTTTTCAGCAGATGGTCCACCAAACTTTGAAATCTTAAAAGTTCCAACATACCATCCTCGAAAGTACGTTAGCATATTCGTGGTCGATGTTGTTGTCCATGCTCGGAAAATAATTGTAGCACGAGTAAGCAACTTTTCCATTACTCCAAACCGAAATTTCGAAATCCCAGTGGCATTTACATATCTCTGCATCGAAAAAAACTTCGACAAATTCGAGACCGAGTCGGTCCGTATCGAGCGAAGAATGCAAATTTAACGTCGTACGATTGCGTAAAAGTTGCCGGTGACCAAAGTGAAATTCCCCGGGTGCTGATGTAGGGGGGGGGGGTGTTGACGTAAAATTCGCGACGGTCGAACAACGCGAAGAAAACTTTCGTAACTTGTTGCCAGGAGCAGGAATGGCGAGTTTGCAAAAGCCGACGGGCGACACGACGTTCCCTCGATGGTGTCGGCATTGTAGGGAGCGACGCGATTGGTCGATAAGTTTTCGAAACATCCCGGGGCGTTCCGGGCCCACCGACTTTATCCAGGGTCCGGACAACTTTCCTTTTCCGACTTGTTGCCGGTCCGTACAAAGTTAGCCGCAGAAAAGGGGCGCGTCCCGGCGGCGAAACATCGTCCAGCTAAAATTGCCCCTTCGTCTCGACTTATTTCCTTGCCGGTTTTCAAAAGCCACGTATTTTCGAATGCACCCGGACACATCCGGGTATTTCTTCGACTATCATGTTTGAGAATTCTCTTCCCCGTGATGCATTCGTTTCATCCCATTTTCCAAGCATTTTTTGCAGACATTTTACGCATTCTTCATTGTTCGGTAGATTTCCATTACCTTCTCAGCTTGCGGCAGTTTTTAGTTAGACCCATTTCGGCGATAACATCATCAATTTCATGAATGAAAATAGATTTGTGCGAGTTTAAAATGCTGGTAATTTGTTCATCATCGCGAGCAGAATGTTGATTTTTATCCTGTTGCTTTTCCAGCTTTTTTACTTTTGAAAACATTCAAACATTCAAACACTTTCTTTTGAAAACGCAGTTTTCAATTGTTTTCTGGTATGAGAATTCATTTTTGGTGGAGGTTTAAGGGCTTTATTAGGGCTAGGATAAAAAAGAAGAGTAACTATATTTTTCAAGGTATTTTGGTACGCTCATTTCGAATACCATAATAAAACTTAGGAACAAGGTCATTTTCAAGGTCAAAGCTAGAAAAACGGATTTTTTTAGTTTTTATTGCGTTTATTTTCAAAACGAAGTCTCTAATTGTTGTTTTAACAATGGGTTCGGATGCAATTTGATGCGATTCTTACGAATATCGTAATGAAAATTGGCGAAAAGGTCATGTTCAAGGTCATCAATAAAGAATAGATCTTGGAAAATTAGATTTGTTCTCATGGAAAATATAAATAGACATGAGTATATAATGGCTTCATTATTAGTGAAGCATTATCAATGAAGATGGTGACATTAGGAATGCAAATTAGAAAAATAAAAATATATGTCAACAAAATAACAGAAAGATAATACGAAAACATCCCATGTTTGATAAATAAACATATTTGCTTTGTGAATAATCATAATCAAGACTTTCAAAATGATTCATCTTGGCTTTACTCGGTTATGTATTTTTTTTTTGTTCTAACCGAATTCACAGTATAATTCCTTTCACTTACTTGTGTCATTTCTTTTTATCCAAATCATTTTTAAAGATGTTCCTGACATTTGTTATTAATTAGAAATTATGCTGGAAACCCTCGAAATGCTCAAAAAACATTTTGGTTTTGAACAATGTCACATTTCATGTACATCATATGTATATCAATGCTAAAATGGAATTTGCGGTCATCGGCCAAAAATACATAATGCGGGACCACTTTTAATTATTCTAAAATTTTTTATTTAAAATTAAATTTTTCTAGTTAATTTTGACTGTTTTTTTAATAAAATATCACATATGCTAGATATACGTGAACAATAATTATTATATGTTATTTTGTCAGAACTTTTTACATTCTCTCATTCGCCTTCGCCGTCCCTCCAGCATCTCCCACGACATCGGGCATAATGTCATACTTTCCGCCCGCATTACGAACATAACTACTGAGCGACCTTGTTTAAAAAATGTTTATCTTGACTTAAGGAGGTTGGTATAGTACGTACGGAGTTCAGTGCAATTTTCGCCCTATTTTCACTAGTTCACTACCATTCGGAAGAGAAATAATGGGTTTCAACCTGTACGATAATGAACTTTTGACAACAATTTCATTAAAGTTCTCTTACTTAGCATATCTAATCGAACTATTTCTTTCTCTCGAACATTTATTATATATTTTTCTTTAATCGGCAGTAATTTTAAGTAAATCTATTTATTAATTTTGTCCAAATCTCGCATGTATAAAGACTTGAAAAATTACATTTTACATAAGACACCATGTTAATAGGCAAAAAATGTTTTTCATAATTTCTCAACACTGAGGTATCCAAATGACTCAAAAGTTTCAGGGAATTGATTTTATATTCATATTAAAGTTTAGTAATTTTTTCTTCAGAATCTGTTTGTTAATTTTTAACCATACCAACCTCCTTAATCTTTAAAAGAGCGTTTCAAAAATATTTTTAATCAACATATCAACGTCAAAAATGTTTATATTAAAATAAAACTCACTTTTAATAATCTGAATGGTTATAAGTTGAATAAGGATACACCTAATTAACTGCAATTTTTTAATAGAACCGATCTGAATTTGTCTGTAATCGACCACTTTTACACTTGTAACCGTTTTCTCAAGATCCAATAAATTATCCATTATGAAAGCTCTCATATATTATTTATCCACCGGTTGTCACTTTCCAAAGTAATACGTGGATGTAAGTTCTTCAACTTGTTGCCTATTTCGAAGGGGAAATAGATTAGGTGGACTACGGAACTGTCGAGACATAAAATTCTTCTTGTCGCGTGCCGAGTGGTCGGTAATTTAGAAGGAATTGACTTCTATGTAAGACTGTGTTCACTTGAAATGGCAGAACTTGTTGCTTTTGTCGAATACATTTATCTCGGATTCAGAAACACAGCTGGTGCGGCGTCTGACCAAAACCATTGATACTACTTACGTCGAGGTTTCGAGACTTTCAGTTCGTGGTAGCTTTTCTCGATTTAGATTTCGTAATGTCCAATTCAATTACTACTTTCAAGCTTTTATTGAAAGGCAATTTTGAGAACTATTTAAATTTATATAAAAAGGTTTCTGGACACTCTTAACAATAATAAGTTACGTAATAAGCATTAGGTAATAAAAGGTTATTGATTGATTTATTTTAATTCAATTACGGTAATCTTGCAACATGCAAAATTTTTAAATAACTATTCCAATATATGAATTAAGTGTAAATTAGATATTTACGTACCAAAGGTGTAAAGATTAGTCGGTTAAATCTATGTCAGAAAATAACAGTTTACACCCGTGATACAAAACAACATTTTTAATAATGAGATCAAATTTGAGTTTAAATCTTCAAAAAATTATGGAACTTCATTCACGTTTTACTTCCATAAATTCGGGTAAAAAATAAAATGTTATATTCACTACGAAGAAAAGTAATACCTTAAACTGTAATGAAGGATAACAAATCTTATTTACTATATTCGGACATTGTATTCGATAACAAATATTTACTATAATACATCTTTCATAGTAATGATTACATATAAAATGTATAATGTAGTTTATGAATAAGGAATTTACCTTATTTCTCCTTTCTTCAGATTTTTCGTTCCATAGTAGCCATATAACTATTAAAACTTATTTTTTTCTCTATTAATATAAATATTACTATAAATGCAAGTCTAATTCAGAAGTAAGAAGATTATAAATGATGTTTATTATTTATATTTACAGTGTAACCTGTTATCTAATATTTGACAAACACACTATGACGTGTTTATTATTCAACTAGTAATAATTAATGAAAGTATTTATGACTTAGAACACTTAACTACATATAGTAAATTAATAGACTTATTGGTCTCCAATTGACCAATCATTGTTAGTACTAGTAGCTATTAGTTGCATTATCTTCTTTAAAACTCTTATTAAAACATCTTTAAAACTCCTAAAAGTCAGGTGTTCTATATTGTTTTCAAAAAACTTTTACAAAGGTTTTTGATTCGCTGAATCCGCATAATTTTTCTATCACATCGTGATTTTGAGATATCCTAACCTAAAAGTGAAAAACGCATAGTTTTTATATCCACTTTCAGTAAATTTTGTGGCGGAACAACATTTTTGTTCGCAAATCGGCAGAATGCAGAGTAAAGTAGTATTCATCAGCTTTAAAATACTCTTGTAACAATTCCGATTAAATTTGTTTTTCATCGTGTTATCGAAGTTTTTGTCAAGGCACGATTATGAGTTTCAAGTTCTGCACTTTAGGTTAGCATATCCCAAAATTTGGACGTGATAGGACAATTCTGCGATCATATTTGGATTAGTGAATTGGAACATTCCGGATCAGTATGAATTCCGAATATATTTTAATTTGGGGTTTGCCAAATTACGAACCAAAATTTTGTTCTGCCACAAAAACTTGAAAATGAGCAAAACATTGTTTTTCGATATACTATGCGTAAAATTTGATTTTACGCACCGTTTTTAGTGCGTAAAATACGATTTTACGCACTATTGCTGACCGGAGCCCTCTCGTGCTGCCCGGCTGCGCCGGGCACTCGTGCGCCGCGGTCATCACACGTGCGTAACATCACATTTGACCCACAAAAAACGGCGCACAAATTTTACGCATAGTATATCGAAAAATATCGTTCGACACGCGTGCGTAAGAATTCGATTTTACGCACCGGCCTATCTAATCGCATGTTAAAAACGGTGCGTAAAATTGTATTTTACGCACTAGTATCGAAAAATACTATTTTGCACTTTTAGGTTAGGATATTTCAAAATTTGGATGTCATAGAACAATTCTAAGTAGGAAATACGGCCTTATTTCGTTAGTTATTTTCATAGAATTGCATATTTACTAAATGTATGATAATAATCATATATCTTGACAAAAACTTCGATAATTCGATTTAAAAAAATCATATCAGAACGATAAAAAAACATTATAAATCTGAGGTATAACACTTTAACCTGTGCTTTGCCAAATTGTCAACAAATGACGGAATAAATTTTTGGGTATATTCTGCTGTCAGATTTGGAATCAGCGCAACGAAACCCTTCGAAAAAATACAGTCCTGTGTGTAGTTATAAATTTTGTTGGTCTATGCACTCTGTACTAAAAGTCTATTACATTCTAATAATTGCACATTTTAATGAATAAAAACTACTACTCGTTCACTATTCAATTACTTAATATCCCAATGTTATTTCTGGATAGAAAGAAACAGTTTGAATGTATCAAAACTATTAAAGTTGATTCTTTTATGTATGTAATTTCAAGATGTAAAACTACAATGTTCTCCTTATCAAAATGCTAATATTATGTTTCGGAAATTCTCAAATTCCAATTCAGCTGTTAAATTGACTTATACGTGGATTCTTATACTTTATTAGTAATTACCAATAATACGTAACTTACTGCCTTAGTTTTTTTCGCTGACGTTAATAAAATATGACTTTCTTAATTCGATCGAAAAATACGTATACTGCTGAGGAAAATTTGTAAATAATTTAATTTTCAGATGTATAATATTTAACGCCGATGCCTTAGAAAAGCTTCGATAGATTTCAGAAAATACAGTGACTACAGACTATAATTTTTTATCCCACATTTTTAATATATTTAGTTTTAATCAACTCCAACGCCATTAACTAGTAGAAAGAACCTTCTTATGGCTAAAATGTATCTATTAGTGTATCAATTTTTTAATTTACTGCTCATTGATCTAAAGTAAAACATGAAAACCAAAAATACTTGTCGTAAACACCGAACTAAATAAAAGGAAATAATATTTTGTAGGGCTTACAAATACAGTATTTCCGTAACTGTACTATATTATCAAATATCTCAAGACATTTTGAAAAAATTATCATTAATAAAAGTATGATTGATATTTCGGCAATGGTTAGTAGTTTTTTTATAAACATGAACGGCAATTATAAAAGATGAAGTATCAATTTTTGAAATTTACTATCATAATACACGTATTAATTCGACAAAATCATGTCTTACAAGTGATACAAATAGAGTTTACGATTCTTCTTCGGATACTTATGATCATTTGTGGATATATTTTTATTTATTTACAACAATTAATGTTGAATCATCATAAATATCACAAATTACTCATTGTAAATTTCTACATCCATTACTGACATAGAATTCCAATTTGTCGATTCAATATCAGGACACGTTTTTGTAATGAAGGGTTAGGAATTTTTAAATATAAACTCCTTTCCCTTTCTATTTATTTTTTTGTACGTTTTATTAGAATCCCTACTCTAAATTGAAATGTCTTCCAAGACATTATACATGGCCACCCTTATGATAACAGACAAGAACATTTAGACACAATTTCTCACTATTTACCTGTGTGAGGTAGTAAGAAAATAATTCAAACACCTTTTTTTTACCATAGATACAGAAAAATCGTGTAGTTTGAAAAAATACTTTTCATTTTCATATGATGTTATTGAAAAATATAATTTTCCACAGAATATTGGTAATGGTGGCTGCATACAGTTTTTTTGCTTTGGTCCGCTGAATTCTAATCACATTTCAGAAATTCGAAATGGTAAATCAAATATGCCGGACAATATTTAATAAATGTTTGGAACCCGATAAATTTTCCTGAACTCGATCAGTGACACCAAAAACCTATATGCAGAAAATTTAATCAAGATTTGAATGCTTTTCAAAATATTGTTCGCCAAATTGGATACGCGATTTTGAACTTTGGAATCTGTCATCAGATTGGACATATACGATTCCATGAAAGGATATACAAATTCATCAATAAATTAATTAAAATCAGAGTGACACGTTCACGTCCAATTGTTATTTAAAATTTTCAAACGATGTTCGACGATGTGAACGTATAGATAAACCTACACAGTTTTGCACACCGATAGTTCCAGAAGATCTAAAATTTACTATACAATTTCATTGTATTAACACAGTAACCCACATATTTTGTTTTCTAGAACTCGTATCTCAAATTTCAACTCAGATTCTGCACTCAGTACATTCCTAATCTTTCTGTATGACAATGTCCCTTGAAATTCAATATACAGAAAATCAGAATTCTTCATCCTCTACATGAAAAACGACGTCACCGGAATATTTTAGTAAGTACTTAAACAATGAATAGAAAAGAATCATCCGTGAATGATTAAAAATAATTAAGTATTGTTATTTACAGCCTTTCGGCATTTTATTCGATGATAAGACATTTTGAACGTTTGGCCCAATCACGTGTAACGTTTTTGGTTCGGAATAGAATTTCGCCAAAAGCAAGAAGCAAAATTGCAAATACCTGCTACCCATGCAGGGCACGTTTTCACAATACTGTGACTGCCACCGATATCGCACATATTTATCGGAACGAATGGGAATGAAACGAGCTTCACGTCTCGAAACGATCCATCAAAGTAAGACAAATTTTCTCTCAGCAATCGCATTCGATTCATCCTGCTCCTAACTTCCGGCATTCTCTTTCAAGTTTTCCGCAAACGTACTAGGTCTCGGATCTTCCGAATTTCAAGAATAGACCCTTTGACAAATTCCGACGATTTCCGAGTCCTGTTATCCGCTTTCGGCCTCTAAGTAAAAGTAGCACCGTGTAAAAATAGATGAAATCGACCAGGAGAGACGATTTTCGCCACTAGCTCGCGTTTCGAGAGTCATCGACCGGATAACGTCTTTCGGAATCATCCGTGCAAAAAGGGTGAATATTTCATTCTCAAGTATCGTCTAAGACGTGTTCTCGATTACGAGTCCTTGAGACTTCGCTGCGAGTCAATGATCTCGAAACTAATTAAGACACCCGAACCGTCTATCCTCGAGGAGGCTATACAAGGTGTTTCGTGAAATAAGCACCAGGGGCCTGGACAAACGAGCAAACGTCAAGGCGAGCTTTCGTTACCTTTCCGTCGTAACGAATAATTGTCTCGATCACTTCGGTAAATACTGGATCTTGTTGGAACAGAAAGGCGGCAGTGGAGCTTTCGTCTTTTTGTTTAGGGACTACGGCTTCCTTTTTCCACTCCATCTCGGATTTCTCTTTTAGTACTCGTTCGGTTCGTCTACCTCTTCGATCTTTTTTCGCGACGTCTTACGACGTCCATTATCTGCTTTCATCATTTATCCATGATGTTCTTCTCTTTCCTTTTCTCTTTTGCGTTTCCTCTTACTCCTTCGTCTCCTCCGTCCTATCTAATCTAATAGTCGTTCCTCCCCGTCCTATTTATATCCTCGTTACTCGCATTTCGTCCCTTTTCTTTTTATCCGTTATCTCGCTCGCAAGACTTTATCGACTTGGAATCTTCATTTCTATCAAAGCACTACTTCGACAGAGTTTTTTGCACGACAATTGCAAAGTCCTATCATTTATCTTGGTAATTAACTTTTCTCGTGTTTAACTTCTCTAAGCTGTGAATATTTGATTACGATGTGACAATTCATCAATATTCATGAATAAGCTGGAACAAATTTATACTTGGGTTATCGACTTTCTATCCTGTATTAATAAGAATACCTTTAAATTAATGGGTTTCTTACGTAAACGAAATTTTATATCGGAGACTTTTTAGATTTTCATTACGACAGACTTGAATGTAAATCAATTGACATTTGGGGTCACATTTATTGTATTTACTTGTTCAGTAAGACTTGGTAACGAATAATCAAGTTACCTTGGGGCTATTTACATAAAAGTCTTGCAAATAACGGAAAACTGCATAGAAAAAGTGCATATAACTAGAAGAATGGTGTAAAGGTTAGGTCGGTTCCGTTTATGGTGTGTGTTTTCAGGTTTCGAAAAGGATTTGAATAATGTTACATCAGATATGCCAATAAAAAGGGATGGTATCGCGTTCGAGTAAAAAATTATGTACGTGTAATGCTTAAAAATTATGTTTAAATACTATCGTTAATGTAGAGTAATAACAAAATTTCGTGTTTCGTTTTTTTGTAAATATTTTTGCATCAAAAACCTTGCGGAATCGAAGCTGAATCGACCTAAGCTCTTCAAAATGTCAATGTATCGAAAAAATAAAGACAAACTATTTACAAGTTACTAACTATTATTATATTTCTGTAGACGAACATTTTGTTTATACTCCTTTAAATTGGGGAAAACAATCTTTGGTAAAGTAGTTTCTAGAAAATGCGTTTAAACTTTCGACACTAGTGTTTTTAGTGATAAATGGTATTTACGTCTTACAAGCTAATTTTCTTCGTACAATGAAACGTCCGCTTCGTGAAAATCCTCTTCCAAAGCTGATCTTCTTTCGATCCGTCTTTCTTTTGAGGCCTCGAACGTCCGAGCAGATATCGATTTCCTACAGGTAGGCGTTTCGGAACTCTCTAGAGCGCTTGGGTGAAAGCTGGAAATTTCAATTAAAACGATTTTTTTACGTATGAAATTTTTTGTTCTTTACTCTAGAGGATTCAAAGGATTTTAAAACAATAAAAAAATTAATCTCTTTTTTTTCATTCAACTCTTACTAGGATTTAAAATCAAATTCTTTCATAAAATATATGTATTTGATTGTTTACAAATATAAATAAGCTGTAGAAATAAATGTGAAGTTCATAATTCTGGAAAACATTCATATTCCCTCTAGACTTCCCTACCACTTCAGAAACCCTAAAGCTTGAATTCCTTTTTGCATCCTCAGTTTTAATGTGCATTTCTATTGGTTAAAAGGATGATGCTAGGGTAATATTAAAATGCAATTGTATCTATCAAAAATATTAATTTAACATTTGTTATTAAAAAATTGCTTATTTGTTTGCATCGCCCTGTAAGGGATGATGATATGCTCATTTTGTTTCACAAATCTGAGCTACGTCTATCTTTAGACTCTTCATTGTTGCCATTTGATCATTCGCTAGTTCATGGACTGGTCACTTGAACGTCTAGACATTTCATCAGTCTGTACACTTCGTTATTGTATACATCATCATCTATGACACTTCATCTTCTGGACCTTCAATCGGCTGACAAACATTATCGACTATGTACTTCACTTTCTAATCGCTTCATTTAAGGCAGTTTTCAGAATTATCAAACAATGATTATTAATATCGACTGCTCAATCTCGAAAATATGCGAGAGAAACACGCATATTATTGATTATCTATTACACCTTATAATTTATTACCCATCATCAAGTCCCGACATATATTGCAGACCTACCATTAAGAAAAATAATCAGTGACATCCGTATCGACTACTTCATATCGCATCTTCTTCATAATTACCCACCTGATTTTTAAACAGCTAGATTTCCAGTGATATATTCAAAAAACTCAAGAAAAAGTCCCTTCTTAGACTGAAATCCCATATGCTAAAGCGTCTTGGACAATGAAGTACCCAGGCGACTGAATGCAAAAACGTTGAAAGGAAAGACGATGAAATATAATGATGATAGAGTAGTCAGGTGAAACAGTATTCCACTCGATAAAATGTCCAGATGACGAAATGGAGTACAATGAATTAAAATACAAAGAATATCGTTATGGCTTTGCAATAGTGTATGAAATGTACGGAAGTGGAAATAGTCAAATAAAAAAGATAATTTATATAAATATTGTTTTGGTATACTCAGATCATTTAACGTGGAGGGCAACTGAATCATGTATTTTGATATGTTAAAGTGGAGGGCAACAGATTTTAATATAGTAGAAAAATTTTAAGGGTAAAATTGAAGGGCAAAAAGTATAAATTTTATAATTATCTTGACATTTTGACTCTTTTTGGATGCTTTTTTTGGAAAGGTCATGAAGTTCTGAAAGAACCAGTGGAAATTAGGTCGTATTGATACGCTTCACAGTATATATTTTGTAATATTCAAATTCAGATTTATGAAAACCATGACCGAGATCTATTGATCAAATACCAATCCATTTGAAACCAAATACTTTTCAGCAAGCTATTTTGAGTTGGTCAAAGGCAATTGGAAGAAGGTCAGAGAAACTCTATTTCAAGATTAGCATGATTAGACGCTATTGATAGTAGTGCCCGATGTAGTTTATTATTACAATATCGCTGTCAATAATATAATTGTTCGATTGTATCGGTCAGGTTTTCTATATTCCTGCCAGGGATAGTTGGTTCTGTTTTGTTCTGTCTTGCGAATATCTTTGTACAGTCTTTAGACCTTATCCAATCTGGAGCCCACCTGCGAATATTCTAAAAAGTAATTAAAATGGATAAAATGGCGCTTCGTTTACATGAAAGCACATTATTCAGTCCTAAAATTTTAATCTTTATTTTGGCCAGGCTTAGAAGTATGATTACCGATTGTGAATGGACACACTCCATGGTACAAATTTCTTTTGTCCCAATATTCAAATTGGAGAAATCGTAATATATTGAATCATTCTCTCACTGTTTCATTAAACGATCCTATTATCGCTTACAGGGCTGATAGTCTCCGAAATA
Source organism: Trichopria drosophilae (assembly GCA_030407085.1). Taxonomy (NCBI): domain Eukaryota; kingdom Metazoa; phylum Arthropoda; class Insecta; order Hymenoptera; family Diapriidae; genus Trichopria; species Trichopria drosophilae. The sequence goes on from CM059582.1 coordinate 192,727,392, forward strand.
TAGTTATAATCTTACCAGTAGAGATGTATCCGTAGGAGATAAAGTTTAATAGCAAATTTTTACATCATCCATGAAAATTATCAGTTTTAAAAATATGTTAAACTTAGAGATATCATTAAACGCAAAATTATGCAATATTGGTTTTAGAAAAATAATATTCTACAGTTAGGATGCCCACGATGCCCATTTCTTCTTTGAATATGGAACCTCCGAAAATGATAGATTTATTAATGATGAAAACACCTAATCTTAAATTTGATTATTTTATCCCGTGGGAAAATTAAAAAATTCGTTGCTGAAGTCGAAGATTATTCATACAAAGAAAATGCATTCTTCAGACAAGTAACATCTACTGCGAAGAACATAATATGCGACCTATCACAGCCCTCCCTCCGTAATTGCCCCCCCCCCTTATAAGTGTTGTTTTCCTAAACCCATCCATTATAGTAGTCCTAAAATGTTCCATAATTGTTGTCCAGGTTCCTACTTCTAGGAGCACCGTAAGAAGAAATATACACTCGCGCATGCGCATGTATGTTCTCTTAACAGTTTCATACATAGAGAAGGGGAAGTAGGGGCAGGAACGGCAAATAAGTAATTATGGGGGAATGAGGGGAAATTCACTCCAATTACGGGGAGAGCACTACTACACAAATTATCGCATTTTCCGATGTAAAATTTGCAACTTTAACAACGATTTTTTCCCCGGCGATAAAACAGTCTCAGAGGTTCCGTCTGGAGGGCAGAAATCAACCATACCATTTCGTATTTCCAGATCTAATTAACAAATACAATATAATTCTGTATTTGTAAATATAAGTAAACTCGTAAACCGAAATTTATTAAACTTACTCAAAATAATCTCCTGATTTATTGTATTCAAGAGGTGTAAACAATTAAAATCGATGTGTAAAGTTACTACCTTCTGACAACAACTTTATCTAAAAAATGGATAACAATCTTTATTTCAAAAGATTTTGACAAACATTTTTTATTTTATCATTAATAATTTTTATTAAATTTTCATATATCAAAGCGGATAAAGGGAGGTCGCAGAATCACATTTCTCTTGTGTCGCCCTTCTATTTTTCACTTTTTCTCCTTGGGTCTCGGAGGCTTCACGTTATAGACACTGAAAATTCAATCTCGCCGCCCAGCCTCCACCTAGTTTGTTCGACCTATCGATTCCTACCCATTCCTGGAATTCGCTGCGAGTTTCTTCGAGTATCCGCACGTCGAACTCGTTGTTGTGATTCGATCTTCGGCAGCAAACGTGCTGGTTGTCCGTGCTCATAATCGCCTATCGCACATGTTGCTTCGTGCAATGTACCGACGTGCTGGTATGTAATGAAAAGGAAACTCACGTCCAACATGCTTTTAATATATTTTCAGTTAGACGTGAGTTGTATAGAAGGATTTCCGGTTATAAAAAGTATAATTCGATTTTCAGTGTTCTTTTTTTTACTTTTTCCTGCTTCAATTTGTAACGTATTTTACGTTTTCGTAATCCTTTGGAAAATAAGTAAAAAAACCATAAATTGAAATAAGAGACGGAAGATGCTAAATACGAATATATTTGTCCTTTCCATGTCGCATGTTAAACTCCGTTAATCTTTAATTTGTTATTCATATCCTTAACTAGGATTTGATGTTTCTCGAATTTATACATGGAAAAAAGGAATTGTTTTGGGACAACCAACCGTTTAATGCTCTCAAATTCATACGAGAATTTCATTTGGGGAACCAAATGTTAGCATAATTATAGAAAAATCCATATTGTGAAATTTGTTTGTCGACTGGTTTACTTCTCTTAGCAAACAGTTTTACTAATAAATAAATGGGAAACAAACCATCTAATAGGTGCAATCAACTTATTAATTGGCTAGTGTAACTATTTTCTTAGTTATCCGGACCAATTTCCCATCAGGATATAAGTGCACTAAGCGGTTTGTCGTTGAAACCAATCCATTTTTTCGTGTGTTTTAAACACAATTATTCTAGATAGTAGTCAACAACTCCAAAAGGTAAACAGTCACATTAAATCTCCCATAATTGTCAATAATATTTCATGGAAATTAGGCGTAATTGAGAGAACAACCAATTTGCGCTCTCAAATCTGTAAGAGAAAATCGTTGGAGGGACCAAGTAATTAGTTACTAACTAAGCGATTGGTTACTGCAACTATTTCCTTTGTTGTCCAACCAATTAATGTTTGAAGCAAAAAGCACTAAGCAGCGGGATGTCCTGGGGAGTTCCTGAGGACGTCCAAATGTACGCTTTTGGTCCTCGGGAGCTCCTCAAGAGGCTCCTGAAGACGTCCTGGGACGGTCTTATGCAGTTTGGGTTATTGATTATTATTCTTTTTTTAATAATAAGTGCAGTTACATCCTATTTTGTATTATCATGAATGAGATTATTGTTCTATATCATTATAAATCCACAATGTGCAACTGTCATGGGAGGTGTACCGCCGTGAAACGATTCCATGGAAAGCGCTCCATATGGAAATTCCATGTGGAATTTCCGTAGAGTTTTCATGGGAATTCCACAAGAGTTAGAGGCGAAATAATATCCTGGTATTCAAAACTTTAGATTTTCATAGTCCAGGTATGGCGGTTCATAGTTTTCGTCGTCCAGGTGTACCGGTCCATAGTTTACGATATCTAAGCGTCCCGCACCATAGTTTTTCGCCGTCCAGGTGTATCATCCCATAGTTTTCGATGACTATGTGTACCGCTCCATAGTTTTCGTAGTCCAGGTGTACCGTTTCATAGTTTGCAGCGTCCAGGTGTACCGCTCCACAGTTTTCGTAGTCCATGTGTACGGCTCTATAGTTTTCGTAGCGCCCGTGTACCGCTCCATAGTTTTCGTCGTCCAGGTGTACCTCTCCATAGCTTTCGTAATCCAGGGTTGCTCCACATCTTTCAGCGTTATTTTTTAATATCGATGGTTCTGGAAATATTTAACCATTCCCGGACATTTTGATATTACTAGTAAGAGATTCATCTCTAATTGTTGTAGCTTAATTACTTATATTTACTCTAAAATTGCACAAATATTTTTCAATTTGGGGATAACCGAGACCATCTTTTGTACTTTTCTGCTATTGAGATTTATAATTACAACCTAACATTTTACAATTCCGTATAGCAAAAAGCACAAAAGCCGAACAATAAAACCCCGCATAGCAAACTTTCTTCCAGTTATATTTCGGGAATGCTCCTTTGGAAAGATGGAAATACTGCATATAAATTCCAGAAATCGTGACGTATTCAACCTTTAATAGGGTTTCGAAATATTTCAGGAACATTGAAAAATCCTACGTTATAAATATTATTAGGCAATATAGGTAGAATAGTTTTTCGTTTTTGTTTTCTGAATATTCTACAAATACTAGCTCATAATATAAGTTTAATAATGGTATTTCTCCTCTTTTTTGCGATGTTTATTCGCAATTAGAGTAGTTAAAGGCAATGTATGTAACATATCCTAAGAGAAGACAACAAAATTGTTAAGTTTTTAATTAGCTAAGTCTTTGACATATTTCTAATTTCGTTCTGTTTATTCGAAATAAAAATCTCTTTATTATTTATTTACGTTTCCGTGTTTGTGAACATTATAAAAACACAAAATAAGAACAAAACTAGAAAATAACTCTGTGCAATCATACGAAATAAACGAAAATTCGATATAACAATAAAAAACAGATGAATAGAAAAAAAAATATCGAAATACGATGAAGATAACGGAATGTACGAAATGTTAGAAATCCAACGTGGACATTGATAAGTGTTATCACTGCTAAACGGTGACATTTGTTTTCCGATATTTAAAAAGCTCCCAGGCATACGTGTCAGATAAGAGCAGTATTGTATAACCAGATTAACTAAAGACTTAGCAAACGTATTTTTATCGAAGAACAATAAAACCGACTATGTTAACAATTTGATAATCCTATATAGATATTACAATATTTAAATGGTAACATAGACTACGTATTTTATCATAATCCTATTAAGGAGCTTTTAGTCGAGATAGGAATTTGGTAAAAATGCTCTTTGTAACTGAATCCATTACCTAGCATGAGCAAAAGTTGTAATCGCAATTTCTTTAAAATATTAAGAGATAAATTCATTACATTTTTGGTAGCTAATGACGTTATATAGCTAATTTTAAAGATAAACCACACATATTATTCGCTTATTAAGAACCATCGTTATTCAATAATTAAATTGGAACAACTCCAGCTTTTTTCATAGGTATATTTTTTAAAAATAGTTATTGCAGATGAGAATGGAAAATTCCAATAAAAAGATAACAAATTGTTCGAATAAAATCCAATAATTACCATGAGATAAAAATGAATTTTAGGGAATATTGACGATCGCACACCTTTTCCCTACTCAATGTACTTTCAGATCAAAATTCCTCTACATCAATTTTTCGTCTGGCATTATCTCGAGATTGCAATTTATATTTTACATCGTTCAATTTAGCTTCTCGCGCGCTGCTATACATAATACCGCGTATAATTTTCAATCGTTGAAGCTGTCGAGGCGTGAACGATATCTCGCAGCAATCTAGCACGTCTGACGCTCGCACGTATGCCAAAGTTGGTAATCCATAGGCCAAGGCGATTAATAATAATAATTTTCCGGCCGGCCCAAACGAAAACGATTAGTCGGATTAGTCGAGCGTTATGGCAATTGTGAGCTATTACCTTTCCAGAGAGCGCCCACGCCGGCTATTGTCGGCCACTGCAGTATCGGCGGATTTTCCTCGACGATCATCCCTCATTCTTCGTTATCACTTTCGGCAAACCATGTTTCTACTCTAAATTGCACCACAGTGTTTATTATTTCTATTGAAAAATGAGAGCCTGGAAATTCCAAAATAAACTCTTTATAAAAATACTCACTTATAGAAATATTGGGTGTATCTAAAAAATCCGACAAATCACAAAACCGACACTTCACAAACCCGACATTCAAAAACCAGACATTTGAAAAAACGGATATTCAAACACCATACATTTAAAAAAAAACAAACATTCAAAAATCAGACATTTCAAAAATTCGGGTGCACCTCAAAAATCCGACAAATCACGAAACAGACACTTCAAAAACCAGACATTTCAAAATACATACATTCAAATACCAAACATTTTAAAAAACGGACATTCAAAAACATGGGTGCACCTCAAAAACCCGACAAATCACAAAACAGACACTTCAAAAACCCAACATCAAAAACCCATACATTAAAAAATCAAAATATTTCTACATTTCTGAGATTCAAAATATATCTGCATTTTGAAATGTCTGCCTTTTTTAATGTCTAGTTTTTGAATGTCTGGTTTTTGAATGCATGTTTTTGAAATGTCTGATTTTAGTATCCGTTTTCTTAAATGTCTGTTTTTTTTAAATATCTGGTTTTTTAATGTATGTTTTTTGAAATGTCTAGTTTTTGAGGTGCACCCAAAATATTTCGTTTAGTTTAGAAACCAAATTTTCTCTCCAAAAATTTAATAAATATCTTTAAAAATAGGCTTACTCCAGTAATGCTTTAGTAATCGCTGATATGGAATACAGTTCATTTAAAGATCATGGGTTACCTTCAATTAATAACAATGAATTTTCATTCATTTAGCATGAAACAAGGAGTTATGAAAATCTGTTTTATAACAGCCATCCAATCAAAGAATAACACAGAAGAAAAAAAAATGTTGGATGTTAACTTGAATCAGAGGTAGTTGATCTTATAGACGTTTGATCGTTGAAAATGAATTCGTTATCCAGTTTGACCCATCACGTCTAGACTTTAAGACATCTGATCTGAAAAATATTAAAAAATATCGTTTTTGGCAATTTTTGGTGAGGATAAGTAATATACGTCGCCCGATGGGTCAAATTGGACAACAAAATCGTTTTCAGCGACTAAAAATCTACAAGATCCACCACTTCTGATTCAAGTTATCACTCAATAGAATTTTTTTAATCCGGTGTACTTAACTGGATATAAAGAAAAGAAGGTAAATTCCATTTCCAATTTTTGGTATTGGTATCGGTGTATTGATGGGGTGACCGATTTGATCAGAGGCACTTAACTTTTAGCCATTGTACTACCCTTGCAATACAATCTTTCTCCCCTTTTACCCAATCACCGTCATCACCTACCTGAGAAGCTCCTCCTCTGGTGATGGCGAAGGCTCCCACCAGAGCAGGAAAACGGGCAGCACTCTTTCGAAGGTCCACTTTCGGGCTGCTACCGGTCACTCTGCCCACAATCTCAATGCTTACAGGCATCCCGGGGTTTTGGCCCCAACAGACTCCGCGGCATGAGAAGTATTCCCAACATGCATGGAAACCGGTAGCAAACCTCCCAAAGTTCGCTGCCGATGTTTCTCCTCCTGTAAAAGGGAGAGCAGGAAGGGTAAATAAGGGTGGACCTATAGTTTTTAAGGTGGAATCCGAATGACCCGGTCCGTGACCGATTTCCGACATGGTCGTTTGATCGAATATCCAACTGCAGCACCGAGTTGCACTTAGAGCCATTTCCTTAAAAATATTACAATCGGTAAAATAAATTTAGTCAAATGCGTCAGGTTATGCTGGCTTTCGAGTTATTGTGGTTTCAGGGGAAACATGATTAGAGATCAAGTAGCTGAGGTGCTATTCAGAGTCAGCTTCATTAGTTATTGAAATTCCTGACTTGTGTAACTTTATTTTGACCTTCGGAATCTTGAAGCGGTACCACAAAAATATTGGATTTTTTCAATTTCCAATTTCAAATCCTGGATATTCGGAGAAAAAAGATTGCATTGTTAAACAAAAATGGTTTCTTATTTACAAAAATTGCATTGTTGATATTGGGTATCGACATATTTTTAGACATATTTATAAAAAATATAAACATCGCAACGAAATAAGCCGAAGCGGGACTGAAATATTTGGAAAGTGAGGAAATTTCTTGAAATAATCTTCAGTAATTCGTAAAAAATGTTAAAAAATAGTTTTCGAAAATTTAGGAAAGCGAGTTTTACTTAATTTATTTGAACAATCGTAATATTTTTCGGTAAATAGGAAATTTCTCCTTCTACAGCAATACAAATTAATATAATCGGAAATCTAATTTCAGACTGCATATACCCTTTCTTAGACCTACGTCATAATGTACAGTCGATAGTTTATGAATATTTGGAACAAGTGATCGAAAGATAACCATAAGAAAATATTCGTGATGTTATTTTCACCATGAATGTAATTTTGCCAAGTATGTCTGCGTTTGCCTGTGTTATATTACGGCGATCACTGCACCTTCTCCCCCATCTCCTTTCATGTTCTCTTAACGGGATGTTTCGATCGATTTTTCGTACAAGAATTTCACCGTGAGAATTCAACAAGACGAAGATGAATCGGCACTTTCGGTTAGAATATACCATGCGAATAGATGAAATGTGGGATAGCTTCCTCGGCTTCATGGAAATTTTAGATTCGATCGAGCCTCTGCTCCGATCGAGCTCGCGACTGGTGAACGAGGTTTTCCGACGGATTCGTTCGTGTACATAACCGAAAGTGGCGCATCTGCGAAATCGGAAGGAGCTTGCGGCTGTCGAAAGGAAATTCGACAGCCTGAAGGAAGGGAAAACCCCCCGAAAAATCTCTATCGGGTTGGTATCATCGCTGCGCAATGTTTACGCAATTTACGTAGAAGTAATCCACAGTTGTTTGGTTTAAAATTCAAAATTTACCTAAATCATGATTGAAGAATCTTAAGCCTTTGATGAATTTACTGCTAAAATAATACCTATTATTCTAGAAAAATTTAACAATTTAATTTTAGTAATAGTAGAATTTTCGACAACAGATAAAACGGATGCTTCTTGGAATCCGAATTTATGGAGTTTGCTCCAAGTGTTGACATTCAGAGGTTTTCCGAACATGTCAGTTTCCTCCGTAAGATCAGATGCTACATAGTATCCCTCCGGCGATAAGGCAGTTAGGAATCCACATGTAAGCAGACTTTACAAAATATCCCTTTCCTTATTTACTGAAGTAGAATCCAAATTGAATCGAGCACTGTAGATTAAATGTAAAATACCATTGAATTTAATATTATATTCAATACGAGAGCTATTTTAAAACTCCTCTCGGTAAAGACAGATGATTGCTTTGTTTTTAACAACCTTTTACCGGATTGAGTTTTTCGAGCACATTTCATTTATCGAGCACCGGAAGTCAATGTATCGGAGACCCGTCAACGTGACGCGGTCCCCCGAGAAATGCAAAGTCGACATCGCCAGAATTGTCTTTGAACCTGTCTAACAAAACAACGGACGTGTGTGTTCTCAGGTGCAGCAGCGGTCGTTTCATCGGCCAATGGACACGGATTCGATGCTCATCTCCGTGGACCAAGTTTCCTGATCGAACCGCCCTCGAGGGTGGAGTTCTCCAATTCGAGCGGCGCTTGGCTGGACTGCGCTGCTACCGGAAGTCCCCCGCCCAACATTGACTGGTCGACCGCCGACGGACTTCCGGCCGGCGATGTCCCAGGTGTCAGAAGGGTCCTTAGGAACGGCACCCTCGTGCTCCTTCCCTTTCCTGCAGCTGCCTACAGGCAAGACGTCCATAGCGGGACGTATAGATGCGTCGCGAGTAATTCCGTAGGAAGGGTGTTAAGCCGCGACGTACAAGTCAGAGCTGGTAAGTATCTCAACATTTCAATATCTCATAACTCATCGTACATACAAACAATTTTGATGAACAACTCGAGATTTCATACAAAATATGGACACTTGTACATCAATTCCATAAGGATAGAAAACGAAGTTATTTGATCCTATTTGTGTCAAATTAATTGTGCAACACGCTATCTGTAACAGTAAGGTCAAATTAATATCTCCTCCTAAACGGTCCGAAATTGGAGATCGACCCGTGTGCGCATATATAATGCAGACTTAATAACTCGACCCGACCCGTCTGGAACCGATGAATAATTAAAAGAGATTTTCACCCACTTGGATAAGTCGATTAGTTACGACGCGAATAACTTGTATTATTTTGTCCTACTTTCAGCTTCGAGCTTTGTTGATTATCTCGTCGGAATGAGGGCAGCATGACTAATTGCGACAGGACTTTTAAAGAGGATTATTTGAGAAAAATTGAGCATAACGTCGAATGGAAAAGTGCAAGCTCGAGCAGGTTACGGATTTTATTGGGGGTGACGTCCGAACCTTCGTTGCTCCCCACGCCGTGTAATTACCTCTTTAAAAAAATGCAATCTCAATGCAAATCCGTGGCAGCTGCACGAGCCGCCGGGCGCTTTCAGGATTGCCGAGCTTCGCGACCATAAAGCTCGGGTCGTGAACCCGCCCCTCCCCTGCATCGCCGTACGCCGTTCAGTTCGTGTGTTCGTTAATTAAAACTTTACTTTCCAGTTTCGGCTCGACGGAAGAAATTTCCATTCCAGCGAACCGAGTCCCAATAGCCGCGGAGAAGCCGAAATTCTCCGAACTGTACATTTTCGCTGCGCTAACTTCCCTTCGCCTGGAACTCGACGATTGCATGCTTTTTTACGTTTCGAATGCTTTTTGTGCTTTTGTAGTTCACTTTTTTGTCGGCATATCCCCAAAAGTTCGGGCTTCAGTATTAAAATTCAATTAATTTCGTTTTAAATTATTAAATTAGTTAAAACGTGCATTTGACGTATAAAGATATATTTATGATAGATGTTACAATCGTTCTAATTCTTCAATCACCTGTCATGATTGCGATTCAAACGTGCAATAATTTGTTGCATAAGAATACCGGTCATAAATACATTTCCTGTTGTCCAGATCTCTAAATATCCGAACTCTAACAACGCACATTTGCAAACAAAAACGTCGAAAAAACATTTGAAAACGAAAGGTTAATCAAGCCTTTCCTTAATTTCTGAAATCGTTTTCCGAATTCACGTTATTTCACTTTTGATAAAATTCACTAAATTGTATGATTTCAACGGATATCATATATAAGTAATACCATGCAGCCTGAATAAAATTAGACGATATATCTGTATATAGGTGGCATTTGGTCAAAGAAATGTGAAAAATTAAGAAAATCACATACTTCTCGAACTGCCTTGGAAATTATAAATAAATTTGATTCGTGTCTCCATCTTTTTGAGTCAGTTCCTATTCATTCCAAATCCTTCGAAAAAAAATAATACAATCTTGTTTATATATAATTAACATCCCAAGCGGCACAAAATGTTTTAAAAACGTTTTTGTAACGTTTTAAAAACGTTAAAAAGGTTTTTTGTATATGCATTTCATTGATATTTTGGAAAATAGGAGGCAATTTTTTAATTTTATAAAAATAATACATTTTAAAATAAGAAACTAAAATGTTAGCAATTTCACTCAAAAAAATGTTGAATATACGAATTACCTTCAATTTTCTGTCAATTATTTTTACGAAGTATGCATCGAATTAATTTACAAAAATACCATAAATTGTAATAGACTTAATCATACAAAATCAAATAAAAGATGATGAAATAAGTAAATAGCTCACTGTTCGTAGTATCGTATATAAATAACCTTCAATGCTGGTAATTATCTATCAAAGTAAATAAACAAAGTTTTCTGTAAACAAATGGATGATGGATTGCATGGAGGAAATGAAGTACGGAAACTGACAAATGTATGATCGATTGATTAAAAAACTAATTGTATATCACAAAGATTGATGGTAATAATACCTGAATAAATATAACGCTTTATTAATAACGAATACAAAGATGGGACTTTCTTCTAAATGTAATAGTGAGTAAAAGAAGAATGAATAATCATAAAGTTGATAAGTAAATGATTCAACACTTGCTGAATTATGTTAGTTATAGATAACTAAATACCACGATAGGGAAGTTAACCATAATTATCAAAACAAAAATGAATCTGCCTAGCCGTTACTACAATTCATTGAGAACTAAACAGGCTTCTGATACTCCACAAAAATATATAAAATGCAAAAAGTGGTACTGACTAGGAATAAAAATGTCGTTTTTAGAAAATTGTTATGCATGATAAATAAGAATCAAGAATTGTAGAAAGTGAATTGCGCTCTTGAGAGATATAAAGTACTAGATTCATTTGCAATTACAGTAGAATCCCGGTATAACTTAGACTCGCTATATTTACGTCCCTGCATATTTTCCAGGTTTCGTCTCATTATATTTACCTAACGCCGCTCTCTTTTACCCACACCTTGCGGAGTTGGGCCTCAGGAAGTCCTGATGTAACGTCACGGACATAACGCGACAGAGGGGAGTGAGAGAAGCGGTGCTCCCCTTCTTTCGCTAAATATAACAAGACGGGATGGGAAGGCGAGGAACCGAGTAGGTTAATATACCGGGACTCTACTGTATTAGTAAATGGACATTTATTACGACTAATTCCATCTATTGCAACAGCAGATTTTTATTTTAAAAGTTTAATTTTATAATAAGGTGTTGTTAAATTTGTTGGAAGTAACTAGATACGCTATTGTTCTGTAAAATTATTTAAAATGTATAGATAGATATGGATATAGATTTATTAATTTGTTTTCACGTATTACGTCAGCATACAAATAAATTTCGTGTTCAAGTGATTTTTAGTAACAAATATAGTATAGTTAATTTTCTCTTCACCCAGAGAGAACTTTCTGTTGTTAGGGGCTTAAAATACTAGACCGGTGTTGCAAGACCTTATGTATATAATCGACATATTTATGTATAAGATACGTACTATCAAAATTTAATATATACATCCAATTTATATGCATCTATTCTTGCAGCTTCGCGAGTTATATATGGTAAGAAATTGAAAGATTTAACGAAACTTAAAACAAACCAATGATGAAATAAATTGCAAGTATTGCAGATGGATCCGTATTCTGTACAAAAAGAAAAAACAACGCCTTTTTAAGGCTATGAATTTAGCATTAAGGATGTTTTAACGTAGGGACTACAGAGGGTCTGGACCAAATTTAAGTAAAAAGTTTTAACAGTCTGCCGTTTTCTTCAGGTATCTTTTCGGTAATGTGTAATGAGACTTTTTACTCGACCCTTCATCGCCCTCGATGTGATGACATCGTTCCCGCCCTAGTTACGTAATTTACTATTATGATTACCATGCCGCTCAAAAATTTGGAAGCACAGATTTGGAAAATTCAGATGTGTGAGTACAAAGTTCCATAACTCAGAAAAGACTGAATGGATATGAAAAAATCCAACAGCATTTCAAATATTAGATAAAATACTAACTCTGTATGTGATAAAAAATATTTTTTACCTTTGTTCAGTATGATTGTTTTACCAATAAACAATTTGTTACTTTTACGAAATTTTCATTTTTAATCAATCTGTCGTCTTTTTTGCAATTGATAAAATCTAAAAATGTTGACGCTATTGAAGAGTAGAGAAAATTGTCTAAAAAAGGTGTCTGGTAAATTTTTTACAACTATTTTCGACGCGGAGTTCTTGGCATTGTAACATATATGACCCAAAGAAGTTGTTTTATAGGTTTTATAGGGTATACTTACATTTTACTGAATAACAATTCCACATTGTGATTAAATCAAGTAGTAATTACACTGATAGATAGAACTTTCGCTTAATCAAAGTTCCATACATGTATATACTAAAGTTTCAAATAATGAAAGATGGGAATTTATGTGTAAAATAATTTTATTGATCTTCCATGCTATAAGGCGCAGAAAATATGTTTAAAAAAATAATCACACGTATTCTTTCAGAAAGGAGGATGCCCAAGAGTACAGATGATTTCCGCCCTCGAGATGGAACCTCCGAAACTGACAAATTCGGATTGATTATGACGCCTAATGGAAAATCCGATTATTTCATCATCTAGGAAAGTTTAAAAAATCGTTGTCAATGTCGCCTATTATACATAGAAAAATGCTGAAGTCTAAGTAGTAACAATCCGCACCTACTGCGAACAAAACAGTGCGGTCACCACTTAAATTACTGCATTTTCCTAGGCATAATCCGCGGCTTTAAAGGCGATTTTTTCAAATTTTCCACATGATAAAATAATTGTATTTGCCGCTGGGTGTTATTTCTCATCACAGTCGAACCGAAATTATCAGTTTCGGAGATTCCTTCTCGCGGCAGCACTCATCTGTGCTAGCTGGCATCCTCCTTTACTCTACTTTTTATTGGCGTTACAATTTTTAGTTTTTAGCAATTTTATAAAATGTTGCACCTGATTGATTAGAAATAAAAAGTTGGTAAAAAATAAACTGTTTATTGGTAAAACATTCTAGTTAATACGTGTAAAAAATATCCTCTAGCACACAGGGAGTTAGTATTTTATCTGCTCATTCAAATGCTTTTGGATCTTTTTAACATCTATCGAGACGTTTCTGAGATAACGAGGTTTGAGATTGCATATCTGAAAGAGAAAATGTTTCCAAATGTTTGAGCGGCAGTATATGTATAATGTATATATAAAAAATTATTGTTTTCACATTTTCTGACTAGCATAATTTTAATTTTAGTATGGACATACTCGTTGGTCATTACAGAAATGATATACGAAATAAACCGTGATATAGCGAAACTTTTCATTTAAACTTAGTCCAGAACCAGTGTGCGACGTGAAAGAGGCCTAGTATCTTAATGTGCCTTGAGATCTGTCATAAATAGCTGGAGTGCCCAAAATTATTGCTGACACGAAAAAGCGGATGAGCTCCTTGACAATGTACTAAGCCAACAAGGTGAAATATTGTTTACTTACTATACGAATAAACAATTCATTTTTGAAACCAAATTGTCAGGCATTTTTTTTCGAAAAATGTCTGTAACTTAATATCTTTTTGCAACTCCGTTAGCAGGCTCTAATAATACGGGTTCCGGGTGCGGGTTGAAAAGCCGACAGTCATAATACCGTCAGGTAAAAAAGCCGACAATCATAATAACGACAGGTTAAGAAGCCGACAGTAAAAAAAACGACACATCAAAAAAGGACAATTTAAATACCTAGCTTAGCAATTTTAAACTGTCGGTTTTTCGACCTGTCGGTATTTTGATTTGTCGGCTTTTCGATCCGCACCCGCTGTGTTTATTTTTTTATGTATCGACTTTTTGACAGTCGGTTATTTGACTGTCGATATTATGACAATTCGATTTTTCTACTGTCGGCTTTTTGACGTGTCGGTTTTTTGTCTCTCGGCCTTTTGACGTGTCGGCTTTTTGAATGTCGGTATGTTTACTCTCGGTTTTTTATTTGTCGGTTTTTCGACCCCCGCACCCCGGGTTCTGATACATTAAAATGTGGTTCTCGGAATATGTTTTATATGGGTGCGGGTCAAAAAACCGACAAATAAATAGCCGACAGGTCAAAAAACCGACAGCAAAAATACCGACATTCAAAAAGCCGACACGTCAAAAGGCCGACAGACAAAAAACCGACACGTCAAAAAGCCGACAGTAGAAAAAACGAATTGTCATAATATCGACAGTCAAAGAACCGACTGTCAAAAAGTCGATACATAAAAAAATAAGGGTGCGGGTCGAAAAACTGACAAATCAAAAAGCCGACAGGTCGAAAAACCGTCAGTCAAAAAACTGACAATCGAAAAGCCGACAGTCAAAAAACCGACAGTTCAAAAAATGACTGTCCTCCTGACCATGTGTCTATTTTTTTATGTGTCGGCTTTTTGAATGTCGGTTTTTTGACTGTCGGCTTTATGACTGTCGATGTTTTGACCTGTCGTCTTTTTGATTTGTCGGTTTTTTGACCCGCACCCAAAAATAAACACAGCGGGTGCGGATCGAAAAGCCGACAAATCAAAATACCGACAGGTCGAAAAACCGACAGTTTAAAATTGCAAAGCTAGGTATTTAAATTGTCCTTTTTTGATGTGTCGGTTTTTTGACTGTCGGCTTTTTAACCTGTCGTTATTATGATTGTCGGCTTTTTTACCTGTCGGTATAATGACTGTTGGCTTTTCGACCCGCACCCGTTTTATATTTCTAGTAGCTAAGATAATCAACGTTGGAAAAAAAGATGTGGGACGAAAAACCGACAAATCAAAAAGCCGACAGGACAAAAAACCGACAGTCATCACGCCGACAGTCAAAATACCGACACTTTAAAAAATAACTGTCTATTTGTCAATGTGTTTATTTTTTATGTGTCGGCTTTTTGACGGTCGGCTTTTCGACTGTCGGTTTTTTTATCTGTCGGTTTTTTTATTTGTCGGTTTATTGACCTGCACCCGGAGAAAATCGAAAAAAGTGTGCGTGAAAGGGTTTATTTGCTGTATAATCTGAGTAATTTGACTTCGGGATACAAGAAAGAATTAATTTAGTCAATTTGAATTCCTATAAAAACAAGTGCAATGACGACACTGCAACAAAAGAAAGAAATTCCGTCGAGATCTGCTATCGGATGTACAAATACGATTTCTATTCTGAATGGAGGTACATTTAACACTCGTAACAAAATTCACGAAACCGAATCGCGTTCGCAGCGCAAACGTGGAAGTGTAAATCTGAAGAAGATCCGATCGAGTCGACCCATTCTCCGTGTCGAAAGGCACGTTCCATGGGGTTCTTGCGATAAAAGCGGATGCTCGAACGTATCGTTTCCGTCACTAGTATTTGCGACGGGGGTTCCGGTGACATCGGCAAGCATTCCGTTATCAAGGACGTGGGGAGGTCGACGGATCCGGCGAGGCGTGATGCGACGGGAACGTAACGAACGCCTTGTCCGACGCCGTCGCCATTCTTACCGTCGAAAACGGCGACGTCGTCGACTCGTCGGACTTTTTTTTCCCCTTTCACGCACGACGGAGCTTTTCTCCGAGATCGCATTTCTGCTCGAAAACTCCAGGGGCGACGGCCCTGACGTCTCCGTTGCGTGAATTCACGTTCCTCACGTTCCCTCGGCCGAATAATTCCCAGGACGAGTGTCGTGGGCGTCTTTATACCCGACTCTCTCCCGGCGACGTTAAGAGGACGGCGACTGGCGATGTGGTAATTTCACCGGTTATTACCCCACGGTTTAATTCATCCTAGATGGCTGTCTGGCATATTCATTAGGCCTCCATTGTTTTCTTCCATTCAATTCTTAGCTTGGTCGGTCATTATGCCGTCACTAGGCAGTCATACGTGCGGTATTTATTTCAATGGTTTCTTGGACATTCATGAATGGTTCTTCCTTTGGTTTCTTCATTTGCAAGTTGCTTCATTTAGTAACTCGATTCATTCATACACTGTCCAGTTTTCAATTTAGAGTTTTTTTTTTGCTTTATTGCTCTCGTACTTAAAGAGACATGTTTTTGCACTCTAAAATTACTGGACTCAATTACGGAGTCCAAGAGAGAGTAATCGTTAAATTTCACTCCAATAGGCTTCAATTTTACTCTCTTGGAGACACAATTGCTCCTTTGGCGTATTACATGCTAGGAATCCCTTTACTGGTGTAGTTATATACTGCATCGAAAACTGGTTACTACGTGGCCGGCCGACAAACATGTTTTATTTCAACTATAACTTATTCAATTCTGAGAATTTTGAAACGAATAAAAAAAAATTATTCGTAAGTGTTTTTTGCATCTAATGAAGAATGAACAAATTATATATCTTAATAAACAATGAAGTTTTTCCGGGCCTCGAAGCACATGGCGCGGTGGTCATCGTCTGCCACCAACTTTAAACATTCATTACTTTTTGACTATTAGACCAATAAAGATAAAACTTTCCAGAAAATTTGTTCATATCTTTATGAACAACTTTCACGCTGATAGTTTTCGGCTACTCGAAATTTGCTCGATAAACGAAGAGCCAGAATGTATATTTTGCAGTTGCGTAGAAAAAATTAATAACTTTATTGTTTATTGAAATATGTAGTTTATTATTTCACCATTAGATGCGGAAATCTCTAACGAACTATTTCTTCTTTTATTCGTTTCAAAACCTTCAAAATTGACTATGTTATAGCAAGTTGAAATAAAAAAGCCGGCTGCGTAGTAACTAGTCCTGTCTAGACGACATTCAGTCACCTTTCTCTTTTTCCGTATTTATTGACGCCATTAAACTACATTTTGACTCCAGGAACTCAAATGTAGTCGAACCCGGACTACCCCATTTTCTACTCCTTTGGACTGAAATTTGAGTCCAATAATTTTAGAATGTGAGTGCGGAATTAAAAAACCATACGAAAAAATCATCATATGCATTTGTGGGTGATTCATCTCAAAAGGTTAGGTTTCACTAAATTTTTGTTGAAATATGTTTTGTTATAATATAATATTTTTATTTCTGAAATATGTGAAGCATATATTATAAAGGGGTCCAAATGTACCGATTTCCGACTGAGTTTTGATGTTTACTTCTCTCTTATTCAATAAAAAATAATGATTTCTGCTTCAGACATGCGCCATATTTGGTCCGCTATCTTGAA
The DNA here is from genome assembly GCA_030407085.1 of Trichopria drosophilae. Lineage (NCBI taxonomy): Eukaryota > Metazoa > Arthropoda > Insecta > Hymenoptera > Diapriidae > Trichopria > Trichopria drosophilae. Next base: position 192,744,847 of record CM059582.1, read on the forward strand.
ATTTTTATTTTTGACAATGTGATCGTATTAAGCGTCCCCGAAACCCCCTAAAACAATATTCTAACCTTGGAAGCATGACAAAATAATTGTAAATATCGAAATTCATAAATCTAGAGGAATAGCTTTCGTAAACGGCCATTTTGAAACCGCCGATTTGGGAGAACAATTTTTTATCCTTTATGTTATTTCTTAGCCATCGAAAACACTTTTCTAATAGATTTGATAGTGATAGAAAAATGTTTCCTCTCTAAAAAATATACAGACAAAAAGTATTGAAAAATCAGTTTTTTCTCAAAGGTTAGGTGTCTTTTTTTGAAATTTTTTTAGGGACCATAGTTAGAGCAAACTCTGAAACATAAGATATAAGCATTGCCGTAGATAAATGCAATTTTCAAAAAAAATTAACGTCGAAAATCGGTACATCTGGATCGATTAGAGTTCAATCCAACAAAGGAGAATGCTCACCGGTATATGTGATTTTGTTCCCCGAGGTGCAACCTCCGAAACTACCGAAATCGGACTGAGTATGATAAGATGCAACACCTCATACCACTGTATGATTGTCCAATTGTTGTTTTATCACGTTGGAATGTTTAAGTCGGATTAAAATTATTTGCGATCTTGTTTATTTACTTTTTACCTTGGATTTTTAAGTTGGATAACAATCCTGAATATACCATAAAAAATTCGCATTTAAGTTGACATAAATTGGATCAATCAACTTTCACTCTCATTTAAATGAAATTTTTTGATGGAAAGATTATGATTATTTGAAATGTATCAACTGGTTGTATCAGTAAAGACTCGTAATAATAATAATAATAGACTAAGAAATGGTATCGTGCATAACGACACACGTAATTTGTATATTTAATTTACTTTTCAGTGGTAGCTCAAGCGTACAAAGTCGACGTTGAGGTGATCGGAGGCACCTCGAGAGGCTGCACAGCAGTATTACGTTGTGTCGTTCCTAGTTTCGTCAAAGACTTAGTTCGAGTTGTTTCCTGGTTGCAGGAACCGTCTTTTTACATTTATCCATCGTTACAAGGAGGTAAGTTCAAATTATTAATTACTTAATTTTCCATTGTTGTCTCTCATCGCAGAAAACTTTCAAAATATTACCAAACGTAGTCATCGAAAAAGAAATTTGTATTTCCTTTATGACCAGATCTCCTGAGGAGCTCCCGAGAACCAAAAGCGGACATTTGGACGTCCTCAGGAGCTCCCAAGTCTCAAATTTCAAGTTACTGTTCATGCCCCATTTGCAATTAGATACCTTGAGAGATTTTTTAGTATTAGTCTGAACTCGCGGTAAAATTGAATGAGCCATATCAGATAAGAGTCCTAAACAGTTAAGAAATCACAAATAATGTTTCAATTAATCTGAGATCATTCTTCACAAAAAAAAAAATTTTTCTATCTTAAAAAATGCTATAAACGAGCGTTGAAAAAGGCATGAAGGTAAACCGAGATTTACGGGCCTCCACCTCCCCTATTGTTCACCATTGCAATACGTCCCTCACTATTTTATTTCGCCCTTGCCACTTACCTCCCTTTTAGTATCGTGACACGAAGCAAGTGCGCGTTGTAATAAAGCAGGAAATACGTTAAGGCCTACACGCAATAACGCGTACTGTTAGGAAGGAAAAAAAAAGTGTACCCGGCTCAACGAGAAGAATTATACCTCCGAGAGGCGACGTCCGGGTGGTACCCGGGTATTAGTCTCGCCTGCCATAGCTCACTTGCGAAAATTTAATATCAAGCCTTGGTGGCCCGCAAAAATGTAATATCCACAATATAACGTGCCCCTTTCACCTCCTGCCCCCTATTTATACGGCTTTGCTATATCTCAATTTTTTACGTGAAAGCGGTCGTTATTGGCATTGGCAGTGCCGTTCGCAATTTTTGCGAAATTTTATCGAAAAACCAACGACCCGAACGTCACATGCCAAAAGGGCTTGTAAACTTCACGAACGGAGATGCGGTTAAAGGAGAGTACCAGTGGTTTTTGCGAACGTCAAATCCGATCAATCACAGCTGCATTTTTAAAATGCCGAGATGGGAGAATGAACAACACATATTTTCTTCGACATCTATTTGACGTTTCATTTTGTAGGATGTGACGAGTGATGTGATAATAATTAATTTCAAAATATTCGTTTTATGACGTCCAACTTTGTTAGAGATTGAGACATTTTCATTGAGAAAAAGTAAACTTTACTGTTTCTAATCGTTAAGACCAACGATCGGTTTATTGTTCAAAGAAAACAAAATCGTATAAGTATTGTTAGGACTAGTGTCCAAATTTTGAAGGATAACTAACGTAATTATTTGCATAATAAACCAAAATTATTTATAGAGTCAAGTTTAATTAATGATCTGAGGAATTTTTCAACAACAAAAACATCTGTAGCTTTTCTTTTATATTTGTTGCAACAAAAAAAAACATACATATTTTAATTGATTCAATTATTAAGGATATGAGAAATAATTCTTCTAAAGTACTTCACAAATAAATTCCGAACTATTTCAATAATTTTTTTCGGGTATAGTTTCGGGGAAATAAAAATAAATAAAAATATCCACGTATTCAATTTTCTTCTTATATTCCGAAACCCGGCAATAAATGATAGAGAAAAAAGTTTCGATCCTGTCGGATATTCGAACTCGGAAAAAATGCTGAACGTTAAAAAAATATAAACGTTACATAGATTGTTAATTTTTGAACGAGCTTTCTCCTGATAATATTTGTTTTTAAAAAAATGAATTACACATAGGTGAAAAATCGTTTCAAAATTTTCAACAACGATTTTCATGCCTTAGGTCACGAGAAAAATATTCCAAAAAGTTATACAAAAAGTACATTTATTCAGTAGCAAAGAAGAGGTGCATGAATTGAAGTGGAGTCTACAGTTCTACATAGTGAAATTTCGATTTAAAAAGTTTGGTGAAAGAAGTAGGCCCCTGCGTATCGTGTTAACGCACATAACATAGGGGTCAACTATGTGTCACATTCAACTGCGCGTATCTCCGTCAAAAAATATGGTATTCCGACGAATTTTCTTTTGTTTTGAAGATAATTTTATATCCCTTTAGGCTAATTTACTAGAATAAAGGTAATTTGAACTCCCTAGGAGGAAAAATAGGAAAAACGTTTGGAAGCAATTTTTAGCTTTTAATATCTTTTATTAACCTCATATGTCACCAATTTGAAACTATTGAGTGGAATCTAAAACCATATCCGAAATTGTGAACGCATATTCACCGATTTATATCAACTCTTCTCTACGTTCAACATTTCTCTCCTGTGATATTACTACAGTACTCGAAGCTTAAAATTACTGTATGAAAAAAGTACGATCTTCTAAATTTGAAAACGGATGGAAATGGTGGCAATTTCTCATAATATGAAATATAACTTTCCACATAAACTGAATTTCTCTTGAACAAAATTGCAATATGTTCATATAATAAAAATGTCGACTGCGTCGAATACATAATTTTATACACCAGACGTAAAATATTAAATGAAAATCTGCAACAGCGATAAAGCACGTTCTAATGGGGATAAAATAATATACGATTGCATGCACAAAATGAGTAATAAATTCAGCATAAAATTTGAATATTTTTTATATAAAAATGGCATTTGGTTAAGGAATTGTAAATGCATTTACTACAAGGTAGTACAATTTGTTATTGATCTTAAGCATTGATGACATTTGTCTTAAAAGTAATTACAATTACTCAACATGTGCAGCAGTTAATTAGCTTAGTGTGCATATCGAACATAGCAGTAAGTACGCACGTTTACGGCAATTACATTTAATTACAGTGCTTTTAATAAAAATGATGAAAGTTATTTATATTGCACTTTGTGAAATGATTAAATCCGTGTGCAAATACATTTATGAATTTTGCCAACAATTCTGTCACGGCAGTAATATAAGTTCCACGCGGAAATAATCTTCCAAAATTAAACTGGAATGTTGCCAATTGCACCGGAATACATCACCGTTATGAAATTATATAAAGTTGTATTGGCTATGCATACTGGATAAAAAGTGACGCGGAACGAAATGAATTCATGAAAGTGCAGACATTTTCTTAAAAGCCGGCGATGGAATATTTACATTTAAAAAATCGATCGATGTGTACATGTTCTAAAAAAAGTAATTAATTAAAATTTTAGGTGACAACTGAGAAAATTAATGAACAATGGTAAACATAAGTGTGTTTTAGTATTATCATTTTTAAAACCCAATTTATTTATTTTGAAACGAGTTTTTCTTGGAGATACATTGCTGGACATTAAAAACGAACAGTTCGTTCTTTCTGTACAGTAGTGTGAATTAGTGCATTTATCTTTCAATTTTCATCGTTGTATCCCAAATCCATCAGGATAACAACATTTTGTTTTTAATGCAGCTACAATAAATTCTGAAGAGGGTTAACATTATGACCGAAACGTAAAATAACGTCTTTTAAAGTCCAACGACCGTATTTCCAAAACTCACATTACCAATTTATTTATTATATATTTTATTTTTTTTATTTCTGAATAAATTTGGAAATAGAAAAAAGTGTAATTTTATATACTTTATGTTGCTACAATATATTGTTTTCACTTAATTGAAATGTTAACTCAACAATATAGCTACTTATTATAGCTATTTCATTCATCGGTCTGCGTATGAAGCATTGCGCGATTTCATTTTTGGATTACATTGCCACCTAGTGTCTATGCACGAAACACATATCTCAATTTTTGGAGATCCGATTACCAAAAGAGAGATGGTTCAAAGCAGGATAGATTTAAGACCTCTTCGAGCTTACTACTTTAAGAAGTCCTAATAAAGATTTCAATAGGGCATTTTATAGATTATCATAATTAAGACATCTTCAGGAGATCTTTTTGGAGATTTCTTTGGAATGAGTTCTGGACGACTTCTTTAAAAGTTATACGCTATATGGGAGGAGGTTACACGACAAAACGACACTACGATAAAAGGATACACAAACATACCTACAAACATACGTGTCAATTTCGAAACCAATTTTTCGGATGGAGTTGTGGAATTAATATATTCCAATAATTAATAATGAACCTAGAACAAACAACGCCTTTGAAGGCTGGCATAATAAATTTAACAATAGTATAAAAAACGAAAAATATACAACGATTACGACACACGAACAAAACTAATCATAGAGCAGTACTGCAATGAAACTAATATAATACCTTGCTCAAAAATGTTTCATTATACACTAAAATCTAAAATTATTTTTTTTTTAATATTTAAATCTTGATGTCCTAATAAAAAAATGGTTCGTATGATTATTTTTTTTTTTGTCATGACATTTTTGTCGTTGTGTTCTTTCGTCCTGTCACCATGGGCAGATATTACAAATCGAGTCAAAATTGACAAATATACACATATGCCGTCACGAAAGTAACGCGACTGAGGAGAGTGGGAGAAGCGGCGCTCCCCTTCTTTTGACAAATATAAGGAGACGGGAGGGGAAGGCGAAGAACCGAGCGGGCAAATATACCGGAACATTACTGTACCTTTATCGCCAAAGAATCTTTTATACACATATAAAATTATCTTTTTTGTTGTGGAATTGAAGGGGGGAGGTAACAATCACGCTCATCTTAGCATTTTTTTCGTGCCCTGCAAGACCTTCTACATTGTTCTCTCTATTACACAGTGATAAATGATTGATTTTCAAAAACGTGTGATATTTTGAGAGCAAATTTAGCAATTTTGTAACTTTATAAAACTGTTTATAATGTAAAAAATATGTACAAAACATGTGCATGTAAAATACATTTCTTATAAATTTATACCAAATTATTAAAAATCAGCAGATTTTTACTTATGAAACTAATTTTTTATAAATCCTATTCTATTTTGTTGAAAATCCAAAAAACGAATACTGGTGGTACTAATATTTGGTTTACACTTTTATCTGATATACATTGAATATGATTTATTTCGTTTTCACGTCTATATTTCCAACAAAAAATTTTATAAGGTTGAGACACAGCTGGAACCTGTTTTACAGCCTGACCCAGTGATTATAATATATTACTTAATGGCTACATACGTTGTATAGGATACGTATAGCGTTATTAATAAATAAAAAAATTTTTTTTTTTCTTTTTATGAAAGGATAATTGAGTAAGTATACGCAAGATAAATTGAGTACGAAGAATTGATTCTTACTGCTGGCTGATCAGGTAGCGTTTGTACGAGTATATAAAAGAGTTAACATTATAAACTCGAGATCTTATAAATAATGACAATTGGCTAAAAACATTAGCAGCATAAATCTAAGACATAATGTATTATTTTAAAAATCACTCAAATAGGATGGATGATGCTCACAAGTACAGGTTCTTTCTTCCTTCAATACGGAACCACCAAAAAACATAAATTCGGTTCGATTCTGGTGACAGCTAACACCTAGTAGCACATAATGTTATTGAAAGAGGAATTTACGCGCACACAAGACTATATACAACATAGATTTTACGCCTGCTGTATCATTTTTGTATCAAGGGCGTAAAATTGAGTTTTACGCCTCTATTACGGAGCGCAAGGGACGGCGCTTGATGAAAATTCTACGCCTGAGATTCAAACAATATTATTTTCATGCAAGTAGGCATAAAATGTATTAGCGCCGTGAATTACGAGTCTAAAATGTCAATTTTTCGCTAGCAAACATTGGTGCAAAATGCTTATTTTGCACCTCCTGCATCAAAAACAAATATTTGAAATCAAAAAGAAGCTTCTGAACAGAGAGAGATATTGATTGAGCATTTATGCAATCGTTTGGGGACTTAGGCTAACCGAATAATACGAAGTAAAATATACTAGTAATTCACGTAGAATCAAGGTCAATGAAGGAAGAAGAATTAAAATTAAGATACAAGGCCGTAAAGTCTGTATTTAGTCCCTATAGGTTACGTTTTTGACAGCACAGATTCACGTTTCACGTAATCCGCGAAAGTTCATTTTACGAACTAAAAATAGGCCGTAAACTTGGATTTTACGGCTATAGTACCGAAAATAAGTTTATAAGCTGCATATTTATTACGGGGATCAAGACATATAGGGATCTAAAGAAACAAGTAAATTATAGGATTGGATGACATTTCAAAAAAACGCGTGTGTATGGTGAAAGCTAGATGTATAACCAGGAGTTTTGGATATAGCAGTGAGCGTATTACTTTAAACAGAATTTTTAACTTTCATAGCAATATTCCCATATTGAAATTTGTGACCTATATTCGAAATTTCATCCATATTGTCGAATCAATGCACTCGTATTGCCAATACTTGACATTTAATAATACCTTCTCAATTACTGCATTTATCTACTAACCTATGGCGGGAATTCTAACTAATTACCAACAATTGTTAAAACACCTGCCATAAACTATGGCATAAAGCACGAACATAAATCGCGGGAGAGCCCTACTTATGATGAAGAGATCCAAGTTGCCTGAAACGAAAGCTGAAATCCGATTCATCGCGACATTCGAGCCTCCGGAAACGAGATTAAACCAGTAACAACCTTCTTTCCCCTCATTAAAACTCAAATGTTGAAAATGCGGAGGACTCGTTAATTAACGTAAAGCTCAGTGAATCTGAGCTGGTGACAAAAGTTCCTCGTTATCATCCAAGGGTGACGTCTACCTTCTCCCGGCGAGCCCTCCCCATCTGTTAAAAAGTCTTCTGAATCCGTTCGAATGATGAGGACGCAAGCGCGTTTATTTGCCGACTCTGGGATAAAAAAAAAAGAAAAAAAAAGGATTGGATCCGGGATCTGGAGACTCTCCAAAGCTATTGTTCGCGATTATCCGCCGCATGAGCAGAAAGTCCATGCGCAGTGTACGACCGAGTATGGACCGTACCGACATAACTGAATGCATGGTGTTCCATTCCAATGCTGAAAGAGATAAATTCCTGAAAGAGGCAAACTGAACCTGGAAAAGCCGTGTTGTTGATTTATTCATTGCTAAATTCATTTATACCTGAAAATTGTCGGATTCAATTTCCGAACGTCAATACAAAATTTCGTTATATTTTTCAAAATACAGTTTTTATTTTCCATTGCGAAATATTCAACGATTTAACGGAATGTAAATTTTAAGTTTTATCGTCGATTAAATTCTATGTATTCTTTAAAGCTGAAAAAATGTATTGGGAAGTGATGAAATGAAAACCGACACGATTTACCTATAAAGTATTTTTATTCATATTTCAAATAAAGTTGGTTAAAATATATTTGATTTTATACTTACTTACATGTTTATTAATAATACTCTTTAATTTAGGTTGAATAATTTCGAATGAGTCAAAAGCAACCACGTACCTAAATATATGACTTTTTTAATTTGATGTAAGTAGAACAAGTAATTAAACATTTTAAAAATATATTAGTGATATTTTCAAATATACAAGATTATTCAGCTCACCTTGGTAATTTAGCAAAACCGGATACTTTTCACGGAAAACATGTGGTCAGAATAGGTTGATTTATGGTATAAAATATAAACCATTTTTTTAAATAACTTCCCAATAATAATACGAATTTCGTTTTCACTCCAATTATAACTGCTCCATTCGGAAGAGCACTCTAGAAAATAATGAAGATTCTTTCTTCTAATTAATATAGATGGTGTATCGTAGAAAATACAAAAGAAATAAATTCAGAACTGCTTGGTAATTTTCGGAAATAAATAAAAATCACATAGTCCTGAAAATTAATGCCTTTTGTATTGTCTTGAAAACCGTCTATAATAATTACAACCACTCTTACAAAGCCCGAATTTTGAAAAATCCATTCAGTCATTTTTTATTTACGGATTGTAGTGAAAATTCCTACTTTATCGGCGGTGCATTTCAAGGGGCCTCTTAAGGGGCCGCTAAACCAACCTCGTCGATAACATCACATCCTAATCTAAGGAATGTATAATAAACAGAAACAAGATATATGTTCAAATCAAAAACTGTTTTAGGGCGCTTTTCATTATTTTTGTGGATGTATACCAACAATCAACTAGATCACTTCAGACTTTTCGGCTAGGATTTCGTAAAAATACTTTTTGAATAGTCAAATAGTTCACGTTGTTAGTGGAAAGTTTTGAAAATTTAGTTCTTTTCGTATTACTTTAATCATTTGTTATTTGTATAAATAATGCAGTTTGTCGCTATAAAGGGACTCTAAAATAGGAGTTCATTAAGAATTCATCGTCGAACATAACGTTCTTTAATGAAAAAAAAATTATTTATTTATTATTATTAAACGTACTAAAATGTTTTTATTACAATTATATTAATTTATTTTAGTATTTAGGTAAACAAGTAGTCTTGCTTTTTGAAATTTCATTTTTAAAAACAGGTACGTTTAAAACTATATATTCATGGATTTCTTATATGAATTGAAATATATGCTAAAGGACCATTTTATTACAGAGTCTTTCGAATTACCAATAATATCTACAAGGTCATATATTTCCCTTATTCACAATTATTCTTGATGCTAAAATTCAGTTACACTCTATCATTAATGAATTAAGAGAATCGTGGTAATAATGAACGTATACATTACACTTATTGTCTATGTAGAAGAATCAGCTATCAGAATTGTAGTTTAACCAATAAATTTATTATTCCAAACAACTTATTTGTGAAATATAGAACTTGTTAATGTATTACACCAATATTTGACTATTTCAGCACAATAATCGCAGCATCGTAAAATATAATATAAACTTCGTTTTGTAATAAGTTTATTGCATTTTGATTATTACTAGTACTTTTATAAGCACACAGACAGTTTCATAATACAACGAATATTTGTTAAACAAATATTTTTTACTAAAGTAGTCAAAAAACCTTTTTTCGTGTAACTATTATTCTTACTCTTTACAAAGTATCAGAAAGTACTATCTTTATATGCGCTTTTACAACTTAATTCAAACATTATAAACGTCAATACATATAATAATATTAAGGATTTAATATCCTTCGGTACATATTGAAAATCTTTTAAAATTTGCTGGTTCCACCTTGTACCGATAAATATATCGAATGTGTATTTGACATTTCATATTACTTAATTTCATGGCAATAATTCTACTTTTTCTTGCAAAGAGAGAATTAAAAAATATTTTTTAAAAAATGATAAAAATGAAATCATAAAATCTGTAATCAGTTTCTATAGAAAACCTATAACCGATATTAAGGAAAGTGCAATAAAAGCAATGTAGATATTGCATAAAATCCAAGTAGAATCAATTAAATTTTTCAATAACGGAAAGAACTTATGTAAAATTACGAAACTGTGGCTAGCGAACTGAACATTAAGTGCAAGGGAGACTATCTGGTTATATACATGATGAGTTTCGAATACGAGAACATGAAAATGCGGCCATAGTATTATTATTTCCTTAATGCTGTAATCGATGTATATGATACATAATTACAGAAATTGAAGAATAGTGAGTATCTAACGAATCAACGGATCATTCTATTATAAGTAGTATATACAGATATAAACTATTTCGGTACAAATAGTACTAATTACAAATAGCCAAATTATAAATGACGGTAATTAAAAATTTCAACTTATAAATACCCTATATTGAAAACATTACATTTATTGTATGGAACTATGAATTTTACATGAGAAAATGTCTAATTTATAAAACACAAAAAAAATAATTATATTTAATTCGAGGGTTGAATATTTCATTGACTTCGTAAGATTCTACTAAAATTAAAAAAAGAAAGGAAACTAATGTTGTTGTGGTGTCTCGCTCGCTTAATTTTAAATTAATAAAATTCGCTAATACTCGTTCGTCTACTAATAGCTTTTAGTTCTAATATAAAACGAGTTCGTATTGTAGGTGTTTGAGTGAAAATTATGCTTATGAGAACATTCCCTATGAAACTTAGGTAGGAAAGACGGGGAGTGGAGGAGGGGGTTCCTTAAATGTGAAAATGAGTATTTTCAAAACTTCGACTCTCACCATATATCATATGGAGAAGCTGGATTTCGCGCCCTAGGACGAAACCTTCGGGCTCGAATTATCGAGTCTCACGTCCGTCGTATTAAAAAATAAAAAACTATAGGGGCATTTTTGTTGCCGAGGTAACCAAATTCAATACTTTGTCCAGATCTATGGTCTGGGTCGAAATAATATAGTTAGGAAGGATATTCAATTATGAAAAGCAAGTTAAAAATCTAATTAAAAACCTCATATTCTCCCCATTGTACGATTCAATTTAAATTTTAGGAAAAAATTTGACAAAATAAAAGTCTATTGCAGCTATAAAAATTTACAAGACTTTTGCAACTTATATGATATTGAATAAATTTGTTCAATATATAACAAAATTGAAAAACAGATGAATATTACATTAAGAATTTACTATGTACAAATTTAATACAAACATCTATTTAATACTGCAATTTTTTATGTAATTTCGTCACTTAATTTTGAAAATTATATTAAAAATAATTTTGATTGCGATAGATGTTCCAAGTATAAATCTTGAAAAATGAATTTCCTTTATTTAGGTATATTGACATAGTACTTTGAATCTATTCAGTATGTATACAAAAAAAAAATGATTTATATAATTTTAGTTTTCCTCCGTCGATTATTTTGATTTTCATCTTCACGTGACCATATCCAAAATGATATGAAAAAAAATGGAAGAGGATATTTTTCGATTCAACTTTATCCAAACTCACTGTGGACTTGATATTATCTTCTGGGATCAAATTAATACACGAAACACAATATTTAAATATTCATGTCACCAAAATCTGTCAAGAGAATATTTATTAAATGATATTTTCGAGTTTCATGGATTACAAATAAAGTAAAAATATTTAAGGACGAAATATTGACTTTACGTATATTTTATAAATTCGTTTTCAAAAAGAAAATCACATGTACCATATATATATAATTTTATATTAAAACTCCAAATAGTGACCTCTCTTGCAATCTTCATATAGATACTTAAAACAAGAGTACTTTATCATGATTGAAAACAGTAGTAATAATCACCTTTGTCTTCCAGTAAGAGCACGAATTCCAGAAGAGGCAAACCTTCCATGTTTCTCTTTATAAAAAGAATTGCAACAACGACCTGTGCAAAAATATATTATACAGATTTGTACCTAAATTTAATATATTATATTACTATAAAATACAAATGTAGGGAAATATTTTATTTTAATTTGAGCATCAGTTTGATAATAATAATCGCATTTGCGTGTAATAAATTTTCCGGAACAAAAATATCCGCTATTTTTAAAATTAAAGTTCCAAACGTATTTCGGAATAAGACACCGGATGACAATAACAAAAGTGATATTAAAAAGATCTAGAAATGTCCAACGTACAAAATTGCAACTAACCATTTAAATTTTAATTCTACTTTTTAAAAATGAAGTAAGGAATACAAGTTGCATAGATCAAAAATTATTCTACAATCGATACCAAACGACTTACAGATTGCTATGTTTTCAGCACTACTTAATTTGTTTTAAACTTCTTTTCATAAAAATGGATTATTATTGAGAAAGTGAACAAAGGAAGTTGTACGAATTCAAAGGAAGAACCTTGAAATAAAGAAGGAAACGAGTGAATGTAAAATAAAATAAAAGAAAACAAAAGAACAAAATTTCACATTCTTTTAATCATTTGACTTATCAAATCAATGTATTAACAACTGCAATGGGATGTTTTAGTTGTGTAATCTTTGAAAGCGGACGCAATAAAAATCATAATATTCAAAAAAATTTAATGGGAATAATGTAGAACTTATTGAACGTTTTAAATGTTGATATAACCTATAAAATCACATGTAAAATAATAGATTGAAATGCAAAGATTGGAATGCAAGTTGTTCTGATAACTAACTATGCAATAATTTAGTTGGACAATTTCCAATTGTGACATGGTTATCAGAGACACCATAAGTGAACGTTTTGAAGACGTTGCTTGTCTTTTCATAAAAATGAGAAAGTTGGCAGAAAATATAGTCCCATGATCCTGAAAATGTTGTCTTAAAAACTCTTGTTGGAAAAAACCCACGTCGTGTACCGCAGTTGACAAAATGACAACAATATTACTTTTGCATTGAATTCAAGATGATCGTACAGGGTATACTTATTAATCATTAAAAATGTATCTATCATAAGTAGATCAGGTATGTTTATTAAAAAAGTTAATCTCGTTACGTTTTTGATTTTCATAAATGGGGCATTTCCAAATTATATGATCAATATCTTGAAGTACACAATTACAGTCACACTTCCTGTCGGTAATAAATCCAATACGAGCAAGTGATGCTTCAATGTGGTGGTGATTAGATCGACCTCTATTCACCCATGTCGTAAATCTTGTTGGCAATTTGTTTCTGTTGAACTATGGTTTAGAACTTTCAGTATGATACAGGTCAAAATCATCGATACCTTTATATTTAACTTAAACTTTGAGATGGTTATTTGTTGACAACATAGCATTTTTAGTTAAAATATTGTAAACGTCTGTAAAAGGTATTTTATAATTATTTTCAAAAATATAAACAGTAGCTTCTTTTACCAGGGAATCAACCTTATCATTAAATTTGATATCTATATGTGAGGGTATCCGCTAAAAACATAAGTAATTGGTAAGTGATTTATTTAAAACTGTTAAATCCTTCTCCATTATCTGTAAAAGTAATAATCATTTTTTATTTTTATTTTGGGGGGTTAAATCGCTGTTGTGATACTTAATTCTTGTAATTAAATTATGAACAAATCCTAAAGATGAATATCTCGTCATAGATTTTGCAGTAAATATTGACGCATCATTTTGTAAATACTAACTTTTGATGAATGTTCAAGTTTCCGATAAATAAAAGCAGCATCAGTATGGTTAATTTTACTTCCATCGGTGAAAAAATAATAAAATTTTTTCATAATACTCTTGAATGTAAATATTCGGAAGTGGATGATTTTTAACGGTAGCATCATGCACTGTACTGCATGTATCTAAAATGATTATTATTTTTGAAAACATTTGCAAGAAAAAATGATTTTGAAGAAGGAATTTCATTGATATTCATTAAAAACGGTGTAGTTAGGTGATTATTATGTTATGCAATAAGCTCCGCCAACATTTACATTCGTAAGGTTTGTGCGAGTACTGCATCTATGTCTTGAAGCTACTAATGAAACATAAAAAGATAAGAAAATATAAAAGGAGGATGCCCACGGGTATAGGTGGCTTTTTCCCCCGAGGTGTAACCTCTGAAACTGCTCAATTCGGATAGAGTATGACGAGATGTAACACTTCACACCAATTTCGATTATTTTATCAAGTCGGAAAGTTTAAAAAATCATTGTTGATGCCGAGTATTTTACACAGAAAAATTCAGTAATCTAAGTAGTAACAGTCCGCATCATCGTTTACTTATAACGGATTTGCTGTTACTACTTACATTACTGCATTTTTATATGTAAAATCCGTGATTTCAACAATGATTTTTTAAACTTTCCCACGTAATAAAATATTCGAGTGTGTATGAGGTGTTATATCTCATCATATTCAGTCCGATTTAGGTACTTTCGAAGATTATAACTCAAAACCACCCGTACTTGTGGGCATCTTCCTTTAATTTCAGCGTGATATATTTTTTCTTAACTTAGCATTACCATAATTTCAAATGTATAAACAACATTTGACTTTAACCCATTAATGACTAGATAACACAAAATTGAACAGCGACTTGAGCTCTAAAATTTTAATGAAATCTCTGGTACTGTTTTTTTTTGTACGTTAAATTTTTTTAGATGTATTTTAGATGTGTTCTATACGATTCAACTATTAAAAAATACGAAAAATGTCATTTTGTATTGTTTTCTGTCAAATGGTCGCAAAAAACTTGACTTCGACAAGTTTTTTTGTTTTCTGCAAACCGACCCATTCTGCCTAGGAAAATGGTTTCTTTACGCAATAACTGGCTAAAAACGTGTTATTAATACTTGTAAATACAAAATATAGGGATAGTTTACTATCAAAATTTGTTTCCTACAAATACGAGCCTTTCTGAATCGATAACATATTTAATGATTAGTAAGATAATTTACGTATTTTACTCATATTATCAGAATAGTTTAATTTATTTTATTCCCAAGACGCTCGATAACTCAGACCAATAACATTTTTGACCAGAAACCGGACTATACTTGTGCCAAATAATGAACTAAAATTTTGTTCCGCCACAAAAACTTACTGAAAATGGTCGAAAACGATGTGTTTTGCTCTTTTAGTTTAGGATATCTCAAAATCATGACGTGATAGAACAATTCTGCGGCCAGCTGTGAATTCAGCACATCAAAAACCTTTAGAAAATTATCTGTTTCTGGGTATAGAGACCGGCCTTATTTTGTTGGCCTGTGTAATTTGTTAAATTATACATTTAAGACTTTCGAAGAATGTTGATTATAAATATTCTGCAATATTACAAAAATAAAAATGGCTGAACCGTTTTCGGTTAAAAACGATCACTCGTTTTTTTTGTCTTCTATCATGAATGTGATGTCAGAATGCAAAAATTCAGAATGGCGAATACAATATGGTGGAATTGTTTAAATTTTAACTACTTTTCAGATCTAAAATTACGATTATGACATAAAAGTTCACAATAGCTTATCTAACATGCAATAATAATTGTTCGTGTTGAAAATTTAGCGACATTGTAAGGCAACAGATGACAGAAATGCAAACAACCTAAGAAGTAGATACCTGAACCAAATTCGAAATATACGGAATTATGATAATGAAATTCTGATAACATGAGTAGAATATGTAAAATGCTGATGTAATCGATTTTAACAACACTACTCCCATATTTTTAGGTGATTACTGCCTAAAGAAATAATTTTCCTTGTCAGAAAGAATCGTTTCCTAGAAAAAAATCGTGTCAAAATCAAGGGTGCGGGTCGAAAAACCGACAAACCAAAAAGCCGACAGGTCAAAAAGCCGCCAGGTCAAGAAACCGACAGTCAAAAAACCGACAATCAAAAAATTACTGTCCGCTTGTCGATGTGACTTATTTTGATGTCGGCTTTTCGATTGTCGGTTTTTTAACTGTCGGTTTTTTGACCTGCCGGCTTTTTGATTTGACGGTTTTTCGACCCGCAAAATCAAGATGTTTAAAGACAATTTGATAGAAAACCGTAGAATATGACATTTTTCGTTTTTTTAATAGTTTCGAAGCCGACGTTCAGTTTTGTGTTATTCAGATCTTGATGAGTTAATTAAACAACAATTTATGTAATATGCAGCTTATCACATTTACAAAACACGAAAAAATGTAAAATTTCTTCTTTTTACTTTGAATTGAAGTTAAGATATGGAACACCGAATTTGAATTTTGTCGAACTATACGCGTAGATGCACGTCGTTGCAGGATCCATCGAGGGAAGTTTACGACTTTTCCATAAAAGAAACATGAATAATGTAAGCAATAAGCGTTAGCCCGGAGGCATTACCTTTCCGCACAGTGCAAAGGTGTACCCAGTTTCGAAAGGTGGGTTTGACGAGCTCGTACCTCGTTAGTCTGATTCGGTTTGACAGCGGATTCGTTCCATCGAGATCCAGGACGGGGTTATTCCGGGTTGGTACATGCCGGGTTATCCGGGCAGCTTATGTACTTATCCGTCATATATCCAGATGGTACACGTATACGGTATCGAGTTACGTTTAGGCGCGTATGTAGACCAATGTGCCAGCAAGTAGATAGTATGGGTCCACCGAATGGTGCGTAGGGTATCGCCAGGAGGCCGACCCATCTGATCTGGCCGCGCATAGTTGAATGCGTGATATAGCCATGCATTCAAATGTATATACCTAATATATTATGTATGGCATTCGTATCTGCATTCGTAGGGCATATATAGATATGTACACAATGCAGAAGCAAGTGTGCACGGCTGCGTAATTATACGAACGTGCACGGTCTTCTACCTCTCGGTCGTTATTACAGTAATTGTAAATAAATGCACTGCTAACATAGTTTAAGTGGAATTTTCTGATCGATTTTAGTATTTCACTAATACAGTAATTGTAACCCAGTGAGCTACAGACTAGGCATTTTTCAAAAATCAATTTTATTTGATGCATTAATCTTCAAGTTGGCTGACACATATTATGTTTTCAAGGTGAGAAGCCTATGAAATTTCAGCCCTTTAAAATTTACACTGATGAAAAGAGACCATTTTCTTTCTGTTTTAATTTATCTTAAAAAAATCATGACATGCTCTCAAATTGAAAAATATTTCCGTACGAGGCCTATTTTGCATATCAATATATTGCGCTCAAAGTGAAAGAAATCGATTTTGTTCCCTAGCGAGAGAAAGTGATATTTAGCTCCCACGATATAGGGATCAAAATAGGATTTTGCGCTCCAGGTATGAAAACAGGATGTATTAGGTGTTTGCAGTCTCCAGCTAATTACCGCCCTCGACACGTTCGGGAGTTAAATTCGCACTCCTCCAGAAACACCTATTTTGCTCCCTAGTTGCACAATGTACTTTTGTTCATTTTAGAATTTTTAATTTTCAAAAGATTTGAATTGTAAATATTGTAATTCTAGAAGTAGTTCTGATTTTAAATCTAAAATTTGGATAATATGGGATTAAAAGAAATTCTGTTTCAATTGCTTTTTTTAATTTTTCTTTGCCATATATATAGCTGCTTCCGTGAATTTGATGAATTCGCATTTTTCATGATTTTTGAGCTAAATCGACATATCAGTCGATATGATGTATACATTATTCACGCGCATATTCAAACCATATATACAATATACACCTATATTAAAGTAACCTATACACACATGAGAATAAGCATCCACAAAATTATATCTGTAACAATTCTCTGAGCTTATCCGTTAATGAACGACGAAAAAAATTCTGCACGCGTCGATTTACTCAGACTGACCTATTTTTTAATACCAAATTACTAACAGGGTATCAAGTATCAATAACAAAAATTGAGCACGAAATAACTACGAAAATAACGTATTTTGCGCCGTGCCTAACTCGTTGTTTTTCTTAATTTAGCAAATACCTTTTCGAACAAAGTTACTTATGATTTAAAATCTATATACGTCTTGTTAGTTAGTAGTTATAGAAGATGGACCACATTGAAAAATAGATGTGCGTCTCTCTTTTATTTTTTCCTGTTTTGATATGATATTTCCAGCAAATAAAAATGATATGCCTACTAAGTATTTTTTTTATCATTCTAATTCTTCTGTAACAAATATTTTTTAAATATTTTTCCTTGCATGGTCATTTGCGATGATGAGCGTTTGCTCACGATCAAGTGAAATTGAAGTGGGAATTATTAGTTTGTATCGACACAATGTCGGTTTCAAATATATTCAACTGTTGGCAACTAATTCTAGTATAACTTCTATCCAGTCTCATTTGCATGAAATACAACTTGGAAATCCAATTAATAATTTTCAAATGGTAAATGCAGTTGTGCTTTTTGTTTATATTACATTATTTGAATGCATGATATTAACTAATACAGTCTTGATGCTGAAACGCAGCTTTCATTTTAAAGTAGTTTGATTCCAATTGCGTCTGCTGCTCTTAGAAGCCTTTCTGATGGAAATAATCTTTTAAATGAACTAATATTATAGAAAATATTTGCTTTTTTGGAATCTAAGAAGTAAATACGGATGTACACGTACATTTAAATTTATGTTATTTGTTTTTTCTTCTCAATTCGATATTTAATCTAAATGTGAAACGAATGCAGGTCATAGTTAGACGAAGTTTTCTAAATTTGTATGTTAAGGATTTCATTCCACCTCTGTATTTTATCTTTCGTTAATTCAAGTATATGATTATGACATCTAATATTATAAAATAATCCTTTTCCACATTTTGTTTTAACAACTTTTCACTTCAATGATACTTACTTCCAAAGGATTGTTCCTATAGATTCCAAATATGACCCCAAAATAGCCAATTGGCTCTTGATTTTGAGACATTGAAGGTTAAGGGTTAAAAGTTTTTGAGCATCTATTCACAACCCGAAAAAATTCTGTTTACTCAACAATATGAGTCAATTCAGATTGGCCTACTTTTTGACAAAATAGAACGTCAAAGGGGTAAAAAATCGTGTTTATACAGTTTTTTCTGCTTTGCTCGAAATGTAAACAAGACGATAACGAGTTTAAAGTGATTCGAATTTCAAAAAGTTCGTCGGGCAGGTTGGATCCATCATTTTGCATTTCTTCTGTTTTTTTCATTACATCCTACAGTGTGAAAAATGTCCAATAATACGATTTTTTACCCATTTGACCTTGAATGTGGTCAACAGCTAGATAAACATCAATCTATGAGAAAAATCCGAATATAATAACATTTTGTTCATCAGAAACTTTTTGGCTAACTTATTTGCTGTATTTTTTTAGAACATCAAACTAAATATAAATTAATCAACAAAAAATATCAAGTTCCTTGCGCTTGCAGTGATTTATTATATTATAGCCGAGTTTAGTTACAGCATTTTACTAAACACGTATCATAGGATATATTCAATCTTTTCTTCCCTATACAGAGGGAGCAAAATAAGACTTTCTCTCCCTGGGAAATAAAATAAGTTTCTCACACTCTGAACCCAAAATTCTAGCTAACTCCCTATATCGACGTAGCAAATTAACACGATCTCGTATCAGAAAATGAAATGTGCAACAAGGGATAATAGGTGTTTGCAAACTATTTTGCTTCCTAGTTGTACAATGTATTTTGTTTACCCTTGTCCATAGTAAACAGGGTTGGTATGATGTTTGTCCAGAACCTGAACACAAAGAGTATAAACAAATGCATAATTAAAGTTAATTAGAAGTTAAGTTACTTTGACATTGCGCACGTTTGCTAATAAGTATCTGTGTTAGCGTCAGTTCTTATGGCAATTGAAAATTTTCATTTTATAAATTTTAATCCCTTACATACTGTAGATGGTTTGGAGCATTAAATAGTACATTACATATTATAAATTACCGAAGTTCATCACCAAACAGAAATTCATTTAATAACGGGAATATCAGATGATGACAATTATGTGGACTAGTAATTTGTTGGTGATGAAATGAAATCATATGGGATATGATATGATTATGCAGGATGGTGATAATCGTGTCAGATTGTTATGCTACTGTTGGATGATGATGATAACGATGCTGTACAACAATTACAATATTGACGGTTGAAGTTGATGAAAAATTATGTTAATGTTTCACGGTATCAATATTAAAGAATGACTAATGTTTTTTGATGATAATGAAGTAAAATAATAATGTCGATGTCAGAAGGAGGGGATTAATGACATTGAGTTGTGGTGATGTCATCTGATAGTTATTATATTGTGGGATAATTGTGATCAACGATGACGATCATACATCATAATAAAGGTGATGTCGAATGGTAATGATTACGTCAGATGGTGGTGAAAATGTGTCATGTTGGCCATGATCTGAGTATAAAAATTATAATATTTATGGTATTCCATGATACTTAAGACCATTCGTAGATGTAACTCAGTAGAGATGGTCATTAGACGGAAAAACAACATCGAAATAATTTGCCGTCCTTTCAGTTATTCCTATCATTAGTATAATTTGATGTTCAGTTTCTAAAATGTATTTATAAAGATATATTTTTCGACCTTCGATGTATTATATTTGCAATTAGGCTGCCAAACGATCAAAATTACTCAAACTGTTTCCTTATTGGCACACGTTCACCCATTGGGCCATTCACCTTAACAGATTCCACCGATTAGAAGAGATTAAATCTCTATATTCCAATATTCTGCATATAATATTCAATTTTCGAAGTTTGACTATAGTTTGGACAACTCAAAATTACGGTTTGTCCCATTTAATGTCGCAGGATTGCATCCGGGCACTCGATGGAGCTATTTCGACTCGCTCGACCGATAATACTCCGGTGTTAATGGTAGTGCCTCTTGCGTGCACACCTTCTGAGTCGAATGACCGTTTGTCCCTTATCGTAGTGGACTTGGTGTATCCTTGGACCACGTGTTTAACAAGGTTTTCTCGTAAAAGCATTTCCGGTCCGAGAGAAAAGCTCGACTCCGTTCGGAGACCACTTCGGGTAACTGCAGCAGCCGCTTAGACGACCGCTTATCTAAGACGGTCTTGTCCTCGACTTTGCTGGCAGGAAGTAGAGCAAATCGCTTCCTACCGGGACAAGAGAGCCAAATTGCAGTCTCATTCGTCGATATAATGCGCCTGCAAATTCCGGACGTCGACGCAGTTCTCTATGAGTCGCTAACGAGGATTCGTATTTACAACTATCACGGATTCGAGTTACTTCGCAACGTGCCGAGGTTTTCAAGTTTCAAATTTGAGAATGCGAAGACAATCCTCTAATAGGGATAATCGAATACCGAATAAACGACGAGTTCCTGCAGCGATTACAATGGAGATAAATTCAATAACGCAACAAGATTTGCATTTATCGATTTAGTGGAGGAATGCTGGAGCTGTCTCGATAAATGTTATATGTTTTATGTGCGGAACGTTGCCGAGCTATTCATTGAATTCTTGCGATTCACGAGTATTCCCGTATTGCTATTATATTTCGAGTAATTTATTTATTCGTATAGAATTTAATTGTGAAAATCTTTGAAAAAATACGGGAGTAATTTCATAATGAAATAGAAGGATGCTTCTGATTCAATTTGTCCAATATAAAAAGAAATTATACGGAACTATTGGTTACGATTAAAGTTCTAATAACCGGTCACTTTTAGTACATACCAATTAATTTCAGTAGTGATGCCAATAGTAACTATTGAGGACTTCGTAAGTGATAAACATACCTTTTGCTAATAGTTCATAATAGTAGAAGTTTAGTACTACCTTTTCGCGAGTCGGTATTTCGATGGATGAGTTTATAGACTATTTCAAAGTCAATAGAGTGGACAAAAAATGTATGCCCTTCATTCTTATCCCTCTATTACTAGATTTTATAAAATAGTCCAACGGCAATATTTAGAAAATTCTCATGCACTAATGTAAAAATTACATATAGCCGAAAGAAGGATGCCCATGAATATGGGTGAATTCCTCTCCCGATATGGAACCTCCGAAACTGATAAATTCTGTTAGAGTGTGATGAGAACTTACAGCTAATGGAAAATTCGATGGTTTTATCACGTGGCAAAGTTTTAAAAATCGTTGTCAAAGTCGCGGATTATACACAGGAATTTCTGGAATCTAAGTAGTAACAGTCTACACTTACTGCATACAATATACAGTGCGGGCTTTTACTACTGAAATTACTGCACTTTGCTAAGTTTAAACCGCGGCTTTAAATACGATTTTTTAAACTTTCCCACATGATAAAATAATCGTATTTGCCATGAAGTATTAGGTTTCATCATATTTGAAGCGAATTTGTCAGTTTCAGAGCTTCCATCACGGAGGCAGAAATCATCTATACTTTTACGTGCAAAATTGTAAAATTATCGCGAATAATGCTACTAATTTAAGTTTATCAATTTATACGACATCCAAAATTGCAATCTTATAGATCGGTATCTCCATATTAAAACGTTACTCTGTCTTGCATGTTTTTCTTCCTGTCTAAACCATATCATATTAAATAATTTCTATGTTTATATAAAAATTGTAAATTAAAGCCAGAAGAAGCATACTCGACAACAATAGGTTATGAAGTTTCAAAATATTGAAATTGATGACATTATTTGAATACATAACATTATTTGAATATAAACTTAATAATTCTTATTCTCCATTATCATAATCTATCAATAATTCATAATCTCCATTTCTCTGCCCATAATGGACATAAAACAAATGAGAAAATAGTACAAGTTTTCACCATATCATCATTAATTACTTTCTTGATGTAAATAATATTTTTTTTGGTGCCATAAATCAAATTATTAATTTAAAATGAACGTAATCAGGTTATACGTACAACAACAAAAGAAATATGCTAAATAGTAACATTCGCATTGCAATACATTTTCGCTTACAGATTTGAAACACAAAATTCTTTCAGTTTTTTAATTTCTCTTACTCGCATTCTACTATCTTTCTTCTGCATACATTAAATGCGACCATTCTATCATTCCTCCTGGATTTTCATCATTGAAATTTCTTTAAAGACGTCTGCGGTTTGCTTTCTTAAATAAGAAAGTCGTCAGAGTTGCCATTAACCCTTTTTGGACGGGAAGAAATTATGTTTTCTCAACATTCAATGCTGCATCTTTTAGTATAATTGAGCTGACAAAAATTTGAATTACAAAATTTCCGAAAGTTTGAAGCCTCCTCTTTGAGATGCCATCATTGAAATTGACCTACGAAACAATATAAAAAAGTTACAGCCCATCTTTTCAAAAAAATTTTGGAATTTTCGCAGTTTTTTGTTAAATCCCACATTTTTAAATTGAAAACGTTTTGAAAGATGAACCTGAGTACCATAAAATGTGGGATGGATATCTGTTTTAATAAATTCTATTGGGCGTTTACAATAATTCAATGTGGTGTTTTTGCGTCAAACTCATTTCGCTAAATATCAAAATAAATGGCATAGAGGACAAAATTCTAGAGCTTAAAAAGACGAAAAATTCGTCCATTCATAATTTTTGGTTTGCTGAAACAAAGGATCTTTTAAATAGCTTAGCTAACGAATTGAGGTTATCTTTAATACATACTTTCGAAATAAGCACTTACGTAGTAAATAATATTCTTGTTTAATTGCCGATGTGTTGTTGAAGAATGGTCATTTTACAGAGTAGTAATAGCCGTGAATACTAACTTACGGTATGGGTCGAAAAACCGCCAAATCAAAAATCACAGGTAAAAAAATTGGCATTGAAAATATCGACAATCGAGAATTCAAACAAATTTTGGCTGTCGGTTTTTCGACTGTCAGCTTTTCGATTGTCGGCTTTATGACTCTCAGTTTTTCGACCAGTCGGCTTTTTGATTTGTCGGTTTTTCGACCCGCACCCCTAATTTGAAGCTCATATTCTACTAATATCTCTAATACATAGATACTTGTATAACGTCTAGTTTTATACCTCTCTACTCACAGAAAATAACTACTGTTTAGTACAAACAATTAAAAATATGCTGCTCCTGCAAATAAAATTGATTCTTGAAGAAGTCGAGTGATACGTGTTAGAGGAGTTTTCTGTAGCACTTCTGAAAAGGACATACAGTTGTATCAGGCTGGAAATTCTTTCTTTTTTGTCTATTATTATGTGCAATGTCACGTATGTTAAATGAACGCTGAAATAGTTACACGATCCGTATACACCATGTAATGTCACCTATTACACCCCGTTTACCTGGAGGTGAATGCCGATAAACTGAACCAGAAGTTCCTCTTCCAAAATTGGACCTGAGGCTTAGAATTTGATTGGCAAGCCATCGACGTTTGGAAAAAAATCACTATTTTTGCAATAACTCGATTCTTTTTGAAGTTATAATAACCAGTCAAAGTTCATATTAAAGTTATTTTTTAGCTCTACAATTCATCTCTGGGGCTTTTTGACCTACATTGAATATTTTTCTTGTTATAGCCATAAAAAGGGTGAAAAATTCCAATTTTTGCGATTTTTCTCGTCCAACTTTTTTCGCTTAATAGCTAACGAAATATCACAATAAAGAAGTTGTCGATCATAAAAAAACGAACAATTTGATCCATAATCGGAAGCGATTCGATAAAATATAAACCCACAGGGATTATTTTTATGTCGCAGAATTGACGAAAAACGTCTTGATATTCGCAAAACTCGTTTTTCGTCAATTCCTTGACTTTAAAAGGTTCCTGATGGTTTCAATTTTTATCGAATACTTAGCGAAAAAAGTTAGACGCGAAAAAACTCAAAAATCGTTATTTTCCCCCTTTTTTTGGCTATAACAAAGAAATATTCATTGCAGGTCAAAAAGCCTCGGATATGACTTGTAGAGCTTAAAAATATCTTCAATATGGACTTTCACTAGTTAACATAACTTCAAAAAGAACCGAGTTATTGCAAAAATGGTGATTTTTTTTTCGAAACTTCGATGGTTCACCAGTCAAATTTTAAGCCTCAGATCCAATTTTGGAAAAGGAACTTCCGGTTCAGTTTTTCATTATATTTCACCTAGTAAACGGAGTGTCATAGATGTCGTTACACGGCGTATATTCGATGTCTTGGATTATATATAACAATGTTGATCATTCTGAAAACATGAACGTAATATATAATTTGCCCAAAAGTAGACAGTAGAACGAAATTTACCAGTTTCAATGAAATGTCCATATAATTTGAATGCAAGTAAATAATTTATATAAATCATAACATAAATGTTCTTTTTCTTTCAGATGGAAAATTTCATCTGTTGCCGACGGGGGAACTCCTGGTGCACGGTTTGGAGTTCAGCGACCAATTTCCGGGCTACAGATGTCGAACGATGCACCGGCTCACTAGACAGGTGGTCGTTAGTTCAATGGCAAATGTCAGGATAGCGGACCACCGGGGGGTAATGCCACCCGTAATCCTGGAGCATTCCGAGACCGTCCACGTCGCTCAGGACGAGTCCACTTCCTTAGTATGCGTCGCTCAAGCGTGTCCTTCTCCAGAATACAGGTGAGTCCAAAATGTCAAAAAAATGTTCCAAAAAAGAATTTACTCAAACCAAAGTCGTAATAAGCTTTGGTATGTCAAAGATACGAATGAAGTGGTGACGAATAGTAGCGATTGTGTCCGATAGGGAGCGTAAAAGATGAAAAGGATTGAAAGAAAGAGCGCCAGTGAGACTTTGATCGAGAAAAGTGGAAGCACTTGATCGTACAACTGCAACAGTACCACAATCGGAAGCTCTCAATGTCCTCCACGTCGTCAAGACACGAACTACCACACTCTGCGGCATTTTGTTCCCCCTATATTTCCGTCACTTTTTTACCTTTTCCACTCTGACTTTAGACATTGCATTGCCCTCTTTCCTTTTACACTCTTTGCCCTATTTATTTTTCCAAGCGTTACTGCCCTTTTTGTATTCCTCGATGTCGGGATCCTTTCGAGCATTGTTCGCTATAATTTTTTTGCTCCCAAAGGTGTCTTCCAGCGAGAGAAATGTAATTATTTGCAGTTTGATATTCGAAGCTTTTTATGATTTTTCAAATATTTTTTTAAAAGAAGCAATTACTTATGTAATTGTGGGTTTCCTGCACTCTACTTCTCTAGCTTTCCAATAATTGTCATTTTACTGGTTTGACCCTCCGTGCTTATTTCCGCGCTGCACATTTAGTGCAGTTTTTCGCAGCTGCAATCCAATCGCAACGCCCGGTGCGTATGATTTACTATTTAAACGAAACGTTCTGTTCGATAATATCGGCTCTTTCGTTGCGAACGGCTACCGATATCAGCTGCATCTAGCAAGCGCGCAATATTTACGGAAGTGCGCGACGTGATAAATATCCAATATTGGACGTATTGTCGGAATTATTGCGCGGGCTCTTGTAACCAGTTGTTGCAATTTGTCCGACCATTATGGAAATTATCTACTTGGTTATCGTCGCTAGCGTTCCGTAATGAAATCGACTATGTGAATCAAACGAAAGCCAGAAACGTGTTAGTCCTGTATGACATAACGACATTGCTAGATGGCTGTCAAGTTGATGTATGCCCTGATGCAAGACGAACAACCGTGAGATATGTCGTTAGAAAGAGGCGTTTAATTTATATCCGTAACTAGGTTTCAAGTCACAATGATTGATGAACGGGAATTAACAGGGGCTAAAGTTCCGAACGATCTTTATGAGAATCTTTAAAAAAAAGAATAATATTCATACATTTCTGCATCAGACAGCTAAGTAGGTTCTTTAGAATTTATTGTTTTTTCCTTCAATTTAGAAATTAGCCTTTGTTAATTATTTTATGCATTTATTATCAACAAAAGATAAAAAAAAAGGTGAAAACTCTCTTACTAGTTAAAGAGAAAATGAAGACTTCATACGGGTCGGTCCTTAACTGTTGACTGGAAAAACGGACCGAAAAATATAAAAGATAAATAATTTCTTAATAATAAACCCTAACGAATCCTTGAAATACATTAGTTTAGGATAATTATAATATTGATTCCATCGGTTTTAATCGTATACAAGGTAATACAAAATCACACATTTCAAAATGAACATAACCTTGAACTTTGAATGTAGAAAAAAGTATGAACGTGTCTTTTTCTAACGTAAAATTTGCCGCATCCTTCGATACTGTTCTCAAAATTTAGAAAAAATGAGAAAGGAAGAAGATGCTTACAATTACTTCATAAAAAGTCAA
Source organism: Trichopria drosophilae (assembly GCA_030407085.1). Taxonomy (NCBI): domain Eukaryota; kingdom Metazoa; phylum Arthropoda; class Insecta; order Hymenoptera; family Diapriidae; genus Trichopria; species Trichopria drosophilae. Next base: position 192,772,283 of record CM059582.1, read on the forward strand.
ATTTTTCACTGCAATATTTTTTGTATAAACAATTTTCTTTTGTGTTTTTCTTTATATATCAAAATTAAATGCAGAAATTAATGCGAAGTTATAATTTGTGCATCCTTAGATCACACTTCCAAATCTATAAATAGAAAAATCAAATTCCAAAATGGCAAGACCTAATACCGAGATAAAAATCCGAAAATGTGGTAATCATTTTTATTGTTCTAGTTATAACAATTTATAATAATAAATTTCTTCTGGATCGTGGACAAGTATTGTAAAAATATATAAATTGTTGTAAAAAATTGTATACGTGTGTTTTTGGGATTATTAATCACGAATCTGGTGAAAAATTATCGAAATTCAAACTCATAAATCCAATATGCAGGAGGAATATTTCAAAATAACTCAACTTGCTTATGCGGATAATTTTTAGATGGTGTTGAAAATGCCATTATACAAATGTTATTCATGATTTATAATTATCATAAGCACCAATTTTGATTGAGCTTGTCAAATTTGATTATTTACAGTTGACAAACATTTAGATTCGAAAGTTATTATAAAGAAATGATTCACCAAACTTATAATTATGGATATTTTTGTGTGAAACATGGTTACATTATCAAAAAGAAGAATAAATAAGTATACGATTGTAATCAGGTTATAATTTGTTTCCAATTGAATATGATGATTTCTAAACGATTTAATATAATAATTAGTCGCTATATGGGTAAATCCACGAAACTTTTAACTTGCAGCGAGGCTTAACAATTTATCGAATAATACTATATCTATAATCGATATATAACTGCATAATTTTTTTTTTACTTTCTATATCTATATATTAATCTTACCACTCAATCGGATGTATCAAAATGTATACAACAAACTTATAAAAACTAAAGGAAAAATGAAAAATCATGAAAACAGCTGCGAGTTTTTGTAAAATTTTCTATTCCTAATGATTTTTTTTTTACATTCCTTCAAATTTCGTTGTAATCTTCACTTTTTCAGATAGTTACTTCTTTGGTGTAAGTGTACCTATCAGCTCATATATGTGCCTATGCTCATTAAAAAGTTATTAAATCAGGAACATGCGAGGCTCAATTATTTTATTTTCCATTTTTAATGGACTGGTCAGTCTGTAAAACAGCAATTTCTGTGGCTCGCCCTTGTTGTATTATTTATATCCTGTATTGTTTTTGTAATTGCCAATAAAGACGTGATTATTATTATTATTATTATTATTTTAAACGGACTTATGATATTTACTTCTATGCCCCTTTATATATCAACAAATTAACTAAAGGTATTTAATTTTAACATAACAATGAACATTTTAAACGTAGTACGATACGTGTGCTATCAATAATGTGTGCGAAGCAGCTGTTATAAAGTGATAGTCTTAACAGTTTCAATAATTTGATTATTTTAATAGCACATAAAAACTATTTAATATTTTCATCTTATCTCACGTGTATATCCAAGTGTTTAATATACCTAACTGACATAAAAAGGCGCGTTAAAATTGTATGCATATAGCAGAAGGAAATCACTAAAGAAACTGTTATTTTGAACAATTTTTTAAAATTGACCTATAGACAATAGTTTTTTGTTCCACCATCCTGAAGAAAATCATGTCTCAATTTGTTGCATTTATTTTATAAAATATTAATCGTACGAAAACTAGTTTTCAACAAAAAAGATCGTCAAATTTTGTACAAGAAGATTTATAAGCATTTTCTTTGATTTATCGAATGCGATTTCGTGAAGTGTTCTATCTATTTCAAAGGTTAACTACAAGATATTATAAATTGTTTTTGTTTGCTGATTTTAATTAAATCTATTGTTCAAAAGAAAAACATACGAAATATGTTTACAATTAAATGCACCTTTTTTGGTAATGTTTTTCAAAATTTGATATGGTATAAATATAAATGCTCTTAAATATGCTTTTCCGTTTATACTTTTAATTTTTCGAATTCGAGCAAAAAATATCAAAACTTTTAGTATTGAATATCCCATACATCAATGACAGGATATCTGAATCAATCGCATTATGTGTCAAGTCTCATTGGCTAATTACCGGATTTCTTCTCGCGACTGGTAATATATTAAATATTTAAAGTCACATATCTGTAAAAAACATCAAAGATGTAAATAACAATGTATTCTGTTGATTAAATTTTTTCTTTTTTTTCAATTTTAAAGTTTTGTCTTTAATAATAAAATACATTGTTACTTAATTGATATCGAATTACTTTGTTTAATTTTTATTGTATAAAACGCGAATTATTTCATGAAAAACTTAATAAGGAAAGATAATATCATTAAAATAACGGGCATATTGTACCCTCAATAAATCGAAATAATATTAGGACCTAATTTTCGACTAATGCTGGTAATCCCTATACAATTCCTTCGACCATATAAATGAATGCATTAATAATGATGTGGGTATATCGCTGTTAATATTGTCAAAAAAAAAAACACAAATTACGAATAGTAGATTTTGACCTACGACACGCGTTATGTAACATAAAATAAAAGCAAATTGATACCTGGTACAAAGAACCGGACATTTCAGAATTTGCAACGAAGAACCGGATTTTAATCATCTTTCCGCAAAGAACCGGACATGTCAATAATTCCAAATGCGATTTATTATACCGTAGCAACTTTAGAAATGTTCGGTCCTTCGGCACCCAATTGTTAAAGGTCGATTGAAAACGATGGCGCTAACAGAATTTTGCTATCACATCACATTTTGGAGAAAATGAGGTTAAATGTGGTTAAAAAATGAGGTTAAATTTAACCACGTTTTTCTCCTAAATGTGACGTAATAGCGCTATTGGTTTCAGCACGAAAAAATACTTCAGATATGATACTTTGATTGCTAAAGGCGAAATCAGTGTCAGACTAGAAAATTCATTTTGTGCATTAAATGCCAATTCGAATGTGCATATTTGGAGCACATAAGTACCTACCTATCGTCTCTCGAGCAAACGACAATTATTCTCTTTTTTCTCGTTCAATGATAATACGGAAAAGGTGTGGGATATTACCACATTCATGAGTCGTATTCTTAACCGCTTCGCAATTCGAATTGTCTACTTTTGATATGTAAATAAAAATGTTAAGCCTCGTAAAAGCGCCGTGTTCTCTACACTTTGTAGCTTCTAAAAATTAGGGATCCCTGTACTATTGCACATTTATCAATTAGTATGGTGCTTTTAACATGGCAGTATCGTAATTCAATATTTTGTTTAACTGAATTCCAGAGAAGGTAAATAATACAACTTAAAAATGTGGCAACCTCAAACACCTTTTCCACATTATCACTGAAAGAAAAAAATGATAATAATTGTCTTTTATTTTTCTTTGGTGGAGAAATAAGTAGGCACCTATTTATCATTTTTATATTCCAAATATGCAAATTGGAAGTGGAATTAGGTGCAAAAAAACAAATTTTCTAGGCATATAATTCTAGAAATTGCATTAACGAAATTTCAGACATATAAATGAGGTTTTTCAAATGTTTGATTTTATTTAGATCAAAAAATTGGAAAATTGAAGACCTAATAACTTACTTGGTACTTTTTTATTCAAAAATAGGTCTAATTGGCCACGGAACAAAGTTCTGAAAATCAACACACCGAAAGGCCAAAATTTCGATATAGTATGGCTTCAGCGTGATTTTCTTCACTTTGATTTTAAAAATTTGGCAAAAAGAAAGCAAATTAAAATGCCCTGGACTCGCGCAATATCGAAAATTTAGCCTTTAGGGGTTTTGATTTTCGGAACTTTGTTCCCCGGCCATCAAACTATGTAGAAAAGACTCAGGAATTCAACAAAAAACATATTTCAGGTACAATTTTTTATCTACATGGTTATCGCCAAAAAACTAAAAAAAAATCAATTCTCATTTAAAATCCCGTGTTAAGATTCAAGTTGTTTGCCGGAACAGAAGATATCATTTTACAACCAAGGGGTTTCACTCACTTTTTAATATTACCAAAATCTACTTTTTCCATACTAAGGTATTTTGAATTTCCAAAAATCATTTTTTTCGATCCACCATAATATGCATGTTTCCATAATTGCATAAAAATTACAAACGCTCTGTGACTTTTGTAATTTGAGTACTCAAAACGCATAGCAATCATAATATAATTCGCTTAGCATACATTTATGATACAAATATTGCTTGAGACATAAAACCGTCTTTAAAAACGTGTTTAGTAACTTACAATTACACTTTTGTAAAAATTGACTAATATATTTTTAACATTTCATTTTCTAAACGGGATTTGAGATATCGTGAGAAAATTTACAATTGAGAAAAAAATGTGGTTTATTCGTTTTAAAAATTTCATTGCAGAATGAAATATTAGAGATTAACATTTTAGAGATTATCGATATCGACTATCCAATCACACCTGTGTATTCATAAATATTAAACTAAATTTTAAAAATATTTTGAAAAAAAATACCATTTTTTAGAAATTTCTGCGCAAGTATTACATTTTTTATATTGAAAAAAGCAATACTGACCTTGGCAAAAGATACCAACCGCGTCGTTTTGATCAGCCCTATCTTCATTCGTCGGATTTTTTCAAAAAAACAATTGACATACACAGTATGGCGTCTGCAAGTAGTAATTTTTTGGGTTTTCTAGCACAAATAACGAATACTTCACCGTGTAACGGTCGGAAACATGAATAATTTTGATGACAACGTAATTATCATCATTTTTTAATGCCTAATATCATGATGGTTCTTTCATAACCTCAAATAGTTACATATAATGGAATTTTACTGATGTTTTGTCTGAATTTCACTCAATTTTCGATATTTTCCTATCATTACATTCCGTGAAATTGAAAACTACCATATTAAATATTGGTATAAAAAAAATCGGTTTATAACCTAAAATTGAGTGCAGTTAGACAACTCATTTATAAAAGAGTTGTAAGCTTTTACTATGACGGTTGTAAGCTCAATAAAAAGAAGTCATCGAGTGAAATGCCTAATTTTAAAATTGTTCATTCCCAAAGTTAAATATTATATAGATGTTATTCCAGATAATATTGGAGCTATTGTTATACATATATTCTATTTTACGAGTCGTTAAATATTATACCGAAGAACTAATGATTCGCAACTACTGAATTAGAGTATCCGCCATTGTATTTTTGTGAACAAAATCCGACGGATGAAAATAGAGTTGAGAAAAAAGACGCGATTAGTACCATTTGCAAAGGTGCAAGAAGTCATTCTTTCGAAGAACCGGTATTTTTTACCAAAAAATTATCATGACGTAGTTTTTGAAATCTTATAAATAAATTTTATAATCCTTTCAAAACTGAGATAATTCAGAAATATTATCTAAAATTAGCACAAAAATGTAAAATTTAATTGCACGACGACCTGGAACAAAATTTTCTTTGGTCTTGATAAAATTCACATAATTTTAAAAACAGACCTAATATTTTCACGTGTGTTAATACCATTTCCAAGACCTGAAATTGAACAAAGGATTACCTATCTAAAAGATCAACGAGAACTTCGAATCTAATCAAATCGAAAAACACTTTCGAAACTCGCAACGTGCAGCCTCAGAGGAATTCGAGAGCATTTTACAACAAAAAGCTTCGAGTGCGAGGTAAAGACTTCTTTTTAGCTAATGAGCATTTATTCACCCGGGTTGAAAGGCCGCAATTTTCCAATGGCTGACACTACATTCGTCGGTAAAAAACAAACGAAAAATCGAAGCTTCTTAAAGCGTAAAATTTTACCAGGAAAAACGTCCAGAGCCGTAGCATCGGCAGGTTTCTATTTTCCTCGTTAACTCCATGGCACAGACTCCCTATCTCTCTTCCAAGGTAGATCGAAACTTAACTTTCGCGAAGAACTTTTCGCGCAAAGTGAAATCCCCGGTGGATCGACGTCCATTACGTACAGTTGGGCAAATCGAAAAAGGGAAGAGTTGCCGCCGAAAGGAGGGACGAACGAGGTCGTTATAGAAAATCGAAACTTAGGAAACCGAATCCGAAGGAGAGGGGTTCAGGGATATTTCGAAAACTGGTCTGTGAATGCTATATTCTACAGAGATTCAGCCATCATTGCAATTTCGAAACACCATTGCGGAGCTGCCTTCTTCGTTGTCGTCGATGAAATTGAACCGTCGTTTTCTTCATTTTCGAATGGTTTTTTTTGTTTTACTTTTCGTTGCTTTGTCTTAAAGCCATCCGCCTAACCCCTTCTATTCAGCTTTTGGTTCTCGCGTTCTTTCTGGCCTTTGTTCGCGTCCTGCTATCAACCCCTGTACCTTTATTTTCTCTCCTATTCAGAAGTTCATAGTGGGTTTTAACTTTCTTTATTTTTCACACCTGTGACCTCTTGGTAGTAAAAGAGATTATAATTAAATTTTTAACACCCCATTCTGAATTTTTATTAATGTATTGTACTATCAAAGTTAGGATAAATAACCTGATAAATTGAGGCGTACTACAATATTTGCGAAATGTTGAGATTCTTGCTTTAGTGAAAGTGGAAATCTGGCAAAGCGATTGGTAATTAATTCCCATGATGAGGAGCGCATCAAACCTTTGGACTGCCCTGCTTATTGCGTGACCGGAGCTACTTGAAATCACCGATGCTAAAGTGTATAGCCGTTATTATTAATCGAAAGGTCATTTATGCAATGATCGACTGTCCGAAAACCTAATGGAGTAATTAAACTCGTGGGCTTCTTGAAGGGAATTCTGCACCTGACATGGAAGCAATTAATAGATGGATTTCTCGATAAACGAACTGAGCGTATAAGTTTCTGCCTTTCAATACCACACTTGCGCTTCGGTCTTGTGAAAATAACGGAGGCTATTACTTTTCATTTTATAAAAAATTAATAGCCTTGACCATTGGGATGTCTGAGTTTCTGATCGATGATCGTTCGTAATAATTTTGTAAACTTAAATTGTTCAAAATCTAATCAGCTGTAACTACAGACATAGATATATTTTTTATTGTAATTTTATTTTTCTAGTTTAAATTAAACGTTTTAATTAAATTAATTTATTTAACCCATTAACGCCAGAGGCCATAAGATTTTCTTTTATTTGAAAGGTTACTTTAGATATGAAAGCTTTGGACAATTTCAATGTAATTCTGCCCCCAAAATACATTCCACAATTAAAATTTATTTAAAAAATTTCCGAACGGTGTAACTCGAAACTATGAGCTGTTCTGAAAAGATAGTAACAATGAAAAGTTCTTAGAATTCATCCAGAAATATAATGGAATATTTCAGATTTTTGTGATGGTATTTTGGGAAATTCTGTACCCGAAGGAGGATGCCCACGAGTATAAGTGATTTCTGCCCCCGATGTGGAACCTCCCAGACTGACATGTTCGGTTAGAGTATGATAAGAACAAACATCTAATTGCAAATTCCATTGTTTTATGACATGGGAACGTTTAAAATCATGCATAGGAAAATTCAGTAATTTCAGTAGTAATATGCTGCACTCCGTGTGTCATTCGGAGATGCGGACTGTTACTACTTAGATTCCAGAATTTTTCTATATAATCTGAGGCTTTAACAACGATTTTTTCAACTTTTCCACGTTAGAAAACAATCGAATTTTCCATTAGGTCTCATCGTACTCTAACCAAATTTGTCAGTTTCGGAGGTTCGATCTCGGGGGCGGAAATTACTTATTATAAACAATCTTATGCCATACAAAGGGCATACTAAACAATAACATATGAGATCTTTTTTTCCTGCAAACTATCAACTTTTAGAAAAAATTGATAAGAACAAACATTCGTAGGTTGATAATAAATACATTTTTCAAAATACCATACTAAAATTGTACCTATTATATTTCTTGATGAATTCTAAGAACTTTTCATTGGTACTATTTTTGGAAAAGGTCATAGTTTTCAAGATAGAGCTTCTGGAAGTTACATTTTAATTGTGGACACCATTTTGATGCCGTTAAAATGAAATGACACAAAAGTATTCCGTGCACCATTGTGCTCAATTTTAATGGAATCCCAATATACTAATGGTTCGAAAAAATTGATAAAAATAAATTTTTCTATATTTTTTGACAATTATTTTCAATATCGGCTCCACACTGGAATTCCTGTTAACTGAAACTCGATTTTAACTCTAGAAAGTTGCAGAACTTCTCTTGGAAACGTTACGATATGAAGTAAACTAGTTACTGGTAAACTAAGTAAATCGCCTAAATAAAACAACAAATTCTGGACAATTTGGGCGTTAAGGTGTTGATTGCATTGCTAGTAACATAATTTATATTTTCATATAGAGCTCCACTAATTAGTTACATCTATTAAAATTCTTGTAATGGAAACGCTTTGGACCGAATAAAATTTTATGAAAGTTTGGAATGAACATAAAATTTTATGTTTTTTACGAAATAATTAATATGTTTCTTTCTATTATTCTAAAAGCACTGTCCTGCACTCATAAAATTAAAATTAAATCTTATTTAGTAATTCATTGCATACTTAGTGTTACTAAATTTATGTTGTGAATTAATAATATACTTAGTAATAACACAACTTAAAAAAAAAGAATGAAAATTACTTTCAACTAAACACAGTTGATATTGTACGACAAGCTGCGATAAATGGTACGGTTGCTTTGTTTGTCATTACACTGATATAATCGTATTTTAAATACGTAAAAACCTTTTCGTTTGGATTTCGTAAAAACGTATTTGGTTTCGAGATTTATTTATGTAAGAAATCCAATGAGGTAATACCTCCTGTCATTACTGTTCGATTTTTAATTTTCTTTTAGATAGAAATTGAAATAAAGAACAAATTTTTATAACAAAACTAAATTACTACTAGTATTTTACATTATAATGTACATTTTCTACCCACCCGGGAAAAAATGGATTATATATAATTATATATAAATTGAAATGCAATTATATATAATAATATATAATTATATATGTTTATATACGATTATATATAATTATATACAATTTTTGATACAATTAGATCCAATTATATATAATTATATATGGATTTTGGCCGTATATAATTATATATAATGGGATATAAACATATATAATTATATATTAGCATATATAATTGTATATAATTGACGGCTTTGTATATAATTATATACGGCCAAAATCCATATATAATTATATATAATTATATATAATCCATTTTTTCCCGGGCAGAAATAAGCAGCAAACATGGCAAAAGAAGACTTAATTAAAAAAACACACATTATTAGATATAGATGCTTTTACTATAGCAATATATATATATATATATATATATATATATATATATATACCAAATTTACTAGAAGTTTAAGATACTAAGTGATTTTTGAAGATATCAAATCAATGTCAATGAATTATTATCATTAGTTTTAGTGTCTATGCATTAAAGAATCATTTTTTAATCAAACACGTGCATTGTTAACAAACTGTTAACATCCGGTTTGAAGTTTCAAAGCTACCGAAAATTTACTATCTATTCTGTAAACGTGTTTCAAATAATTTTCATAATTTCGACATACTTATTAAAGGCTCCAGTTTTTCTTAGTGGTAAGTCACTGTGACTACGCAAATCATAAATCGGTGATTTCATATGACTACGACACGATTTGCACTTGCTCTTTTAATTTATTTGAGAAAAGGACTCGAAATATAGTCGACACGTTAAATATATATGCAATTTTACTTCATCCTCAATATATACATATATTTTATCACATAATTTGAAGTTACCCGCAATATACATTTTTCTATTTTAACAAATTTTGGTTATCCTGAAACTTTTGAAATTTGACATATATTCGATATGAATAAAACGCTCTAGTTTACAAGCAGAGGTTACAATATATTGAGTTTTCATGAAATTCAAACGTTAACTGAGCTAATGAAAACATGAATGCTTAACTTAAAGCCCCAAATGCACTAATTTTGTTTAAATTCCTAAACGCCGCAAAATTCATTTTGCTCAAATTTGAACAAGTTTAAGTAAATAATTTAGTTTTTGAATTGAATTGTGTATGCTTTCAAGATGTGATGACGAAAATAATGTTACAGATCTAATAATATGGCCAATTATTGTTGAAAATTGCAAAATGAGGAATAATGCAAATGTAAAAATCCTCTGATCTGAACCTTTGATGGCTCTTGAGAAAACGATTTAATTTATGTATATGATTGAAAATATACATTCTTAAACTTTTCAAATAATTAAACATGAGATACGAGATTTCGAATGTGAAGTCGGTTATTTAATTTCTAAATGATAGATGCAATATGGCAATCGAATTTTGAAATAATTTTTGAATGTTTAGAAAACTTGATACGTAATTTATACAGTTTTTTTCCAGGATGTTATTTAAACACAGTTTCCAACTAGAAATTGGATATTGTGATTCCAATCAATATGAACATTTCCTCTTCTTTGAAGATAAGACCACAAAATGAACTAGTATCTTCTTTCATTATACCAAAAAATTTTATTTTAATTTAATTAAGGACATGAGACAGACATTTCCTGCAAACGTTACCAAACTACAACTGAAATAAAAAGTTTCTGAAAAAGCTCGGTGACATTTTGAGAAGAGTTCAGCAATCATTTCAAGATGTTCAGTCATTATTGCCATTTGTCTGATATCCTCAACTTTTGAAGGTATTGAACATGACACGACAATAGTACAAACATGATTGGTTATATTTTGTAAAATTTCGATGAAAATAATATTTTTTTACAACATTCGATATACGACACATTTTAAAAGCTTCAGTTTTTATATGAGTTTAAGTATACAATAATTTGTTGTAGTCCATAAAATGATGTTGTCCTAAGTACATTTATAATAACATATAATAAGATGTATGTACTTAGTCGTAGATAAAATGACACATTCGGCAAACCATATCTTAATTAATAACCTGTTTAAACACATTTAAATCTTTAATGGCGGGACGAACACTTTTGTAAACCATCTTTACCGCTTTACTGGATAATGTGCCAAGAGCAAAATGTACACATAACGTTTCTTATGTGCTAACGTCTGCTCTTTCAGATTCCGCAAAAATAATTGGTCAAAAACTCCTGCCAAAAAAAATACAGCTGATTTTGTCTAAACAATCGCAAATTTTTAATACAGATTTTCCTGAAATCTGCAATTACACGGAGAAATCGCAATGCTGTGAAAATAGCAACGCAAAATATCGTATTCTAAATATTTAAGCTTCAAAATGGTACCTGTAACGTTTCAAAGTTTCAAACTGGCGACTTATAAGTGGCGGTCAAAGAGCTGATGTTATATATTATTTCTCTGCTAGACAACCAAGAGAATTTTCTAAATTGTCAAATGCTCTATGACTTCAAATTTATGTTTTTGCAGTTGCTGATTACAAATGTGAAGTCAGGTTTTCGAAAATCATAATGGAGGACGATATTTCTAAAATATTAACGGATGTTTATCAGTATAAATCGACTTATATCGATGTTTATATTCTGTATAAAACGCGTACATTTACGCACGCAAATAAGAAACACTGTATGCAGATTTTTTTTTCGTGGCCGTAACATTAATCAATAGAGCGCTGTAGTTTGCGTTCAAAAAGTATCTCGTCCTTAAAGAATTAAAACCAACACAAAAATTAAGAATTGGAAATATTTCCATGAAGTTCACAAAAATAGTTATTGGCAACAAAGTCTGAAACAAAAACTAGTTTCACTGAATTTAACATGCACAAATGTCTTTTGAAAACATAATACTTCTCTAATAATTACGTACGTGATTTCTGAATCGTAGAGTCCTTGAATAAGAGAGCGAAGACAATCGCGAATAATGACGTAGAACTTTGCGTTGTAATGATATCGATGTCCATCAGACCGTGTTAGTCGAAGTTTGTAATTAGACCATCGATGTTATCAAAATTTAACCTCGTCAAAGGCAACTACTTCGAAAAGGAATCGCCTGAAGCCCCTTTCCCTGTAATGATGGAATGAAGGAATTGCTAAATACGGTTAAGTTTGACAGTTATTTAACGTATAAAATTGTAATAATTAAATATAATATTTCATTATTTTTTATATATTTTAGATAACTGAAAAAGCGTAAAACTGCTTTACAAAGTTAGTTATTGCCGAATTCTGAGCGTTATCGACATCTCAAACTTCAAGGAAGTTCTGTCCATTAACTAATCGAAATTCATTTTAAGCCATTACTCGAATAATCTGACTGATCTGTATTTGCGAAATGGTAATTTAAAATAACACTACAATACGATGCATTCAAATAAAACTGAAACAATCAATCAAATTGAATTAACATTAGCTGATAAAAAACAAATATTTGCGAAAATAACTGCAATTCAGTAATGGCAGGATGTTCATCGAAACGTGTATATATACAATCGGACGTCACTCGACCTACATTTTTAAAGTAATTCGATCGTACATTCGGAATTTGGGTAGCAATAATTTTAATTGACCCCTTTCGCTCATGAAGCAAATTTAAAATCGAATTAGATTACCAGTCGCCACTTTCCACGAACGCTGATGAAAGGGACTAGAGGTTTTGTGTACCCGTGAGATAGCATTCGTTACCGCTTCATTTTATTCTTTGTGCAAGCTCGTCGTGTCGAGGGTAGATTGCGCTACGTTGCACGGCCGGATGATTTGCGAATTCTGCAATTTTGCGAGCCCGAAGGAAAATAACCGAGTTGTTTGATTGCAGGTGGTACGCTCAAACGGGAGCAGAGCCGATGCTGGTACTATCTGGACCAAGAACGAGGCTTTTGGGTGCCGTTTTGGCTATTGAAGCCGTAACTCTTGAAGACAGTGGAGTCTACAGATGTTCCGCTTCAAATACTGGTGGGGAAGCCAGTGCCGAAGTCAGGTAAATCCCTTTTTTTGATACCATATTCCAATTTCAATAGTTCTGGAAACGCCAGGTTAACTCTACATTTCACTTGAAAACTTTAAAAAGTAACGAATTAAAAACTTTCTTGCAGACTGATAGTATCAGCGCCACTCCATGTGGAAGTAACCCCAGCTCTCTTGAGCGTCCATCTCGGTGGAATCGCTGAATTCCGTTGCGAGGTCGGTTCCCATTCGCAATCCGGCCCCCATTTCATTACGTGGTACAAGGACGGCAGACAACTTCCGGGTACGGGAAGGCAATCTGAGTTCTTAAGGTTAAATGGAATCGGCCGAGAAGATCGCGGCATGTATCAGTGCATCGTCCGAAGATCCGAAGGCGACACTGCTCAGTCCTCGGCCGAGTTGCAATTAGGAGGTGAGTCTGGGTAGTAAAGTTTCCGAATACGTCTTGGGATCAAAGCCCGCTTCTCGAAATCAACTTAGTACGTCGCTCCGAGAATCCCATCTTCCCTCAACCGAATCCTATTTCACTCCTGACCGCTGACTTAAAAACTTCCAGAACATCCAACCCGTGTTAATATCGGTCAGAAATTCGAAATACTGCGTATGCTATATTTGGCCCGTCGATGCTATCGATCTTTCCGACCTGTGTGAGTTTATCGGTGATGCTGGGCAAACACCGGGTTAGGGCATTTACACGCATGTGCCGTGCCTTGACCGCTATTTTGTGAAACTAAAATTCACGTATCGGCAATTACGATAAACAACCTGTATTGATCAACCGGAGAACGCCAAATGACCCTTAGCTATAATGGGAACTATAATTGATGGTTGTATCGCAAGGTGTCGAGAATGCCTAAACATTTGTATTGCTAATTACTTTCGAGATACCTAATTTTGTTTCCTATTTCGAACAGTTTAACTTTACTTTTTTATAATAATAGTTAAATAGATATTTAATATTGTACCGAATGAATTGACTACCAGATTCTGATTGAAATGACAGTCTGAATAAAAAAAAAATCTGATGGAAATTAAATCGCAGACCAAGTTTACATGATTTACGTTTTAAAATGATCACTTCAGGGTCCAAATAAGACTTCAGAGATGATGTTACGCCACTTTTAGCACATGCTAACTACATCGTCTGGTGCATTATTAACGACATCTTCTGGTTGTACATCATTATATTGCATATGATCTAAGGTTTCACGGGCCGGCAGGAACATCAATAGTCATCAATGAGCGAGTTAGCATATGAAAAAGCCTAATTCCATCAAAGCTTAACAAAACGAGGGGCTTTGGGTGGTGCAAGCAAAGAAACTGTTGGAGGAGGGACAGGACCGCTTTGAAGTAACGAGCGAAAGCTTCTTTCGGCTCTTGATGTCCTACCACTACGCTTACCTCACACTTGAGCTCCTCTACAGACCCATCACCCTCGTTGGTTCCGTATTGGACCAGCCCGGATAGCGCAAATGCAACGGAGGATGGCAAAGACGACGAATAAAGAGATTCGTAGGGGGTGTACAAAAGAAAATGGAGATCAGAGTGTGACATTCAAAGGAAGAGGATGGGTAAGATCCACGGGAAAGAGATCCTCAGAAGAAGACGGTTTCTGAGGGAGTTGAGAATTTTTCCAGATTTCAGATGCATCTCGTAAGATGCATTTCTGCATTGATTTACAAGGAGTGCATACGAAGAAATTGCAAAGGAGAACAAACACATATCAGAGTTTACCTATTCGGAAATTTTAAATATTAAATGGTGTAGTCAGTTATGTTATTAATTTGTGTTATTTAAATCATCTTTTTTTGTCTAATCTCTTTTAAAATATCAAAGATCAATATTCTAAGGTTGTAATGTAAAATTTACAACAGAGAAATTCGTAAAGATATCAAGAAATGTAATGTACAATTGGTTTCACAGGCATTCCTGTAGAATTAGACATTCCCGAAGTGCCGGATATATAGCGCTTTGCTTGTAATCATGTTTACTGTTACCAATAGACGAAATTTACTGCTGCAGTAAACATATATATCAAAGGACTTTTTTAAATCCATTAATGTAGAAGTGCTCGTAATTTTTACTCAAACCTAAAAACGTATGTACGATAAAACAACGATGAAAAATGAAAGGTACCTGAGCTTACTATTTTCGAAGAGCTAAAACAAACAAACAAAAAATGATTAGGAAGAATCTGTTTATTAATCTCATACTTGCATCAGCCGTTTATAAGATTTCGAATTTTATGCACATGATAGGAATTCAGCATCCCAAGGACATCTGCATAACCAGTTTCGTTTGAAATGCAACAAGTTTATAATGTAGATCGCTTTATCGTATCCACCATTTTCAATTTCATATTTTGGCCGCAGATTGGAATTCGGCAACTTCAAAAACCCCCCAGTAGGCTGTATCAGAGCATTTTAAGTTTGGATTCGTATTCAGCACTCCCAAAAATCAAATATAATGCTTATACCTTTTCAATTACCTTTTCGAAATTATTAATTTGAATATACAATTTAAGAAAAATCCATTCGAATAGGTCAGCATCTTGATTACGTTATTATAAATTTTAAACTGGTTGTAATGTAACTTGGAGTTACAACTATAAAATTCACTCTTCAAATACATTTTGACTTATCTGAAGCCAAATGTCAGACTGAAAACTCTCGAAAATATTTATCGAAAAAATACAATGAAAAAAGATTAATAGATTTCATGTAAATATCTCTGTTATTCATATTGCCAAACCGAATAAAAAAAAAATGTTGAGAGAAAAGTAATTTCAGACAAAGAAGGTCATCCAATTCTTTTACTCATTTTTTACCATGGGGTTAATTTTCAAGATCATTTAAAGGTCAAGTAGCTTTTATAAATAGGGACCCCATTTTTTAATACCAGATTTGAAAAGAGTGGAAAATTTGGCGTCCATGTTAGTTTATAAATATTAAGAACGCCCTTGAAAAGGTAAAACCAAGGTTAAATGTTAAAAATTCGTCCACAAGATTAAAGACAGAAATAAGATTTATTATATTAACGAAAATTCAGTCATTGGCCTCTAAGCTTAGCAAACAAACAAACATTCGGAAAAAAATAGCTTGTGAATGATTTTTCTACATTTGACTTTTTCAAGGTCATTCTTAAAATTTTTAGATGTGACTGCTCTCTCCTATACCGTTATAAAAAATTGAAGTTCCCATCTGAAAAAATAACATTGACCTTCAGATAACCTTGAAAATTAACCATAAAATCAAAGTTATTATTACAGTCAGGCCATCCATTTTGTCCTGAATAACTTTGTCGTATCATAAAAATTTGCTCTTCATTCCTCATTTGTAAGTCACAACCGATGCTACAATTGTACTTTTAACTTCAAATATCCCACATTTTATTGAGTTTATATAAAAGAGAGAAAAGAGAGCATTAAATACAATGCGCACTAAAGAAGTATAATGGAGATCGTCCAAATAGTATTTAATAAAATATAAGTACATACATACGAGGATGTTATAATGATGTTTGAAACTTAACCAAAGAGATATTTTTCTGTTCTCCATATGAAAGAAATATTATTCACTACAATTTTTCTCACGAGAGCAAAGAATTCACTTCTAAATTAATTTTAACATCGATGTTGCTTTGTGGAAATTCGAAGGCTAAAGTGTAGGAAGTTAATTTTTCATATTTGTTCGGCAATCTCCATAATTGCAGTATTCTCTCTTGCAACGAAACCAATTAACTGGAATCTCACGATCCAAAGCCGGTATATGAATTAAAACGGCTCGGCCAAATAAGAAACTGGCAAGAGGGCTGTACAAAAGTACGAAAGAGCAATGAATGACGAGACGAGCGCAAAAGAGAAATGACTTGCGCAAGTTGAAAGCAAAGCCTTTGTAACAACAATGAAGTTAGCATCTCGCTCGTCAGCTTCGGTAATGTACGGAATTCACGTCAAAGGGAATTCTAGCGAGGGGTGCGGTAGACCAAAGGAGTGAGAGGAACGTGGAGGATAGACGATGACGGTAGGTAAAGACCGTAGAGGCCGATAGTGCAGCAAACCAAAACCGAGCAAAGAGAATGCGTAAGTGAAAAGAAGAAGTGAGACAGCTGAAGAAAAAGCAGATAATTATATGTATATTCGAAGCAAAGGAACGGATGAAAGGGGCAGAAGTGAAAGAAAATGCAGCTAAAAGGAAGCGCATCCGTGGACCAGTCTACAAATGAATGTGGTGAAAGTCCGAAGCGTAAAAGCGGATGAGAAAGAATCCGATTTCCACTCCAAACAACCATTTGAAATGGATGATCGCACTTCGGAATTCTCAAAAAAAAAAATAAACCACCATCTTACTTTGAACTAGTATTCGGTAATCGTTGACTTGCAAACATCTCTATTCACGATTACGACGAATGAATTCAGCTGAAATGCATTAATTAATCAAAGGAGATGGCGGTGTGGTAACGATTTTAATTTTCCGACCATCCGAAACACTTTCTTCGCGATTTTTATCAGAATTATCGTTCGACTTTGACGGGAAATAAAAGAATAAAACATCGAGCTTCTCGTTATAGGTTCTTTTAGGAACGTCAGATTCGTTATATCGACGTCGGTCCATTCTCATTTTTTTCTCATCTTATTGTAATTATTACCCGGCTTTGTACCCTGTAATATTGAAGTCAAGAGTTCTGTACTTCGTCGTTATATTACTCTTTTATTCAAACGAATTATTTGTCGTATTCTCCAAACGTCACATATAAATCCTGACGTTTTGGTACTTTTGTCTAGTTTGAATAATTCTTCATGCAAATGATTTAATAAAACTGAAATTTTTTAGGTTTTACTAGTGCAAGTAGTCAGAGTTTAGTCAGACAAACCTGCATAATTTACTTTTAGTAGGGGAGCACTACTTATTATCATCTAGAACATGCAGCTATTTATTGCTAAATCCTAATGAAGTAATGTTAGGAATTTTATTATACTTATCATAGTTCTCATCAAATACACTCGGTAAAAGCACAGATTATAATAGATGCTTATTGAACCTGATTTTCTATCAACAAAGGAGGATGCCTACGGATATAGATGGTTTGTGCCGTGGAGATGGAACCTCCCTAGTTAGCATATTCGGTTAGGGTATGATGGGAGGTAACACCCCAAACCAAATTCGATGGCCCAAAATGCAGGAATGTAAGTAGTAACAGTGCGAACAACGCACGGTGTGGCATATTGCTACTTACGTTACTGCACTTTCTATGTAGAATCAGTGACTTCTACAGCGATTTTCTCCACCTTCCGCTTTGATTGGGCCAGCGAATTTAGTATGGGGTATTACCTCCCATCATACCATAACCGAATATGTCAATTAGGGAGGTTCCATCTCCAGGGCACAAAACCACCTATACCTAAGGCAATTCCTTTCAGATAGCAAATTATTGAAACATAAATTAGTCGCATTTTTAACCATCACTTACGCAACTGAATATATAAAAATGGGGTGAAATAAGCTCGTCGGCAATTCAAATATCGCTGTAGATGCTCCTTTTTAACATTGGATTGCGATCTGAAAATCCACCTCGGGCGCGTTGATTAATACATTCATACGAAAAAATGCGGTGCATTTTCGTAATTCCCTGGACGGATAGAGTCCCTTGATTATTGACGTTTATTCCGTTTTTCCCCACTCTCCCATGTTGGCACTCCCACCCATTTTCTTTCTCTCGCACTCTTTCCATTTTGTATTCCTACCTCATAAAAAGGTTATTCCCAACTGTGCAGCGAGTACGCCTATTGTCTCTGTTCCTCGGTGCACTCGTAGCCGGTGCATTCCTCTTTCATTTCCGGTTCTGCATCCTCGTCTGTTTCACCTTCGCATCTCAATTCTCTTCTTGCTATTTCCCTCATTTTCTTCAGTCATGCAGCTTTTCGTCTTCTCTTACTCGTTTGCACAATGCAGAGGGCCAACAGAAAAGCACGAACCATGCTCGGTGTTCTTCGTGACTTCTCGGATATTCCCGTGCTTATTCAGATATTTAACGAGTAGACTGCACTATCGTAGAATTGAAAAGAAGGCAAGAGGAATATTCGCGTCTTTCCAGCCAGTGACAAAAATATACGGAGTATTTCCGTTACTGTCGAACCGATCAATACAACTCTACGTCGAATATGGAAATCGAGCTTTCGAGGAAAATAATGAAGGAGCATGCAGCGTTTCACGGGTCATGGACCTTTTCTTGTTAAAACGTGAACAGAGCAAATGATTTTCAGAATGACGTGAGAACTATACCTGCGTATTGTGATATATAATAGTTTTCAACCTTATTTTCTTGCAAGAATTGATAGGAGCTCTTTATAATTATCAACATTTGGAATCATTGAGGTCCTATTACTTACCGGGCATTTGTCATTTAATAGTAAATTTTGGGGAATATATCTCCGACGAAGAAGTGATTTGATACTTAACAGTTTCATTATAACGAATATTAATATTGGTTTTCAATAATAGTACGTAGTCCTGAACAGCGATATAGTACAGATCCGGCTCTTCAGTTCACTTCATAAATCTATTTCAACCAAAGTTTCTAACTAATAATTAGGCATTTTAATATCTATCTGAACACTGTAGTTGGCGAATGCAGTTAAATATTTGCAATCCTACTTTAAACATTACTATCTATATTTTGAATTGAGAAATGTCGACTGCAAATAGTTTCCGCTTGTGTATCTATCAATTGTTATTGGATTGACCTCAAAAACCAGACAAATCACAAAACAGACACTTCACAATCCCAACTTTCAAAAACCAGATTTTAAAAAAAACAGACACTTAAAAAATAGACATTCAAAAAACAGACATTTCAAAAACAGACATTAAAAACCAGGGGTGCACATCAAAGATCCAACAAATCACAAAACAGACACTTCAAAAACCCGACATTCAAAACCCAGACTTTAAAAAAACAGGACATTTAAAAAATGCTAAAAGTCAGTTTTTTTAAATATCTAGTTTATGAATCTCTGTATTTGGAAATGTCTGGTTTTTGAATGTCTGTTTTTTGAAATGTCTGGTTTTTGAGGTGCACCCCTATTATTTACCAAAACTCTTTCAGAACCCATTTGTTCGTTCATTCTATCATATATTGACTTAAGTGACCAAAATAGACTTAGATTATTGTGATTTCCCAACAAAGAAATATATGAAAAGAGTAATTACATGGTACTATCTCAAGAAATTTCCTAGAACCTCCACACACTACCTCCAGAAAAGCTGTACAATTACTCAAAAAATACTTTTATTACAGTACTTTTCTAATGTTGTACTTCATTATAACATTACTACTAATTATTTCATAGATATTACAAAAGAATAAGCACATTGGGAACATTAACCACCTGCATTCTTGAAACAGAATTCGAAGAATTGAAAATTTTTCATGGACATAATAAGGCAAAGTGATAATTCGAGTGTCATTTCAGCATGAGAACAAAATTTAAAATAATACCCAGACAGCACAAAATGTTTTGTTACATACCAAATACGTTACTGATATATAATGGTTATGAAGTCGGACTTTTTTACATTCCTGTGACATAACCGTTACATATTTGCAACGTCTGTGCTGTATGGGTATTAATAGATGCTATTAATAATCCAACATAGTTTTATACAAGCCAGATCTGGAGCAAGAAGAAATCTGGATTAAAAGCAACAAAATTAAAACCTATTAAGTATAATGTATAAATTTAACATAACACTGAAATTAACTATGACATATTATACGGAATACAAATATACAATGCAAGGGCAAAGTTTAATAAGACAGCATGTTCGATTTCGACTCTTCTGTCCAATGTATACTCGTACTACTTACGTTTTCCACAAAATTAAGTTCATAGGCATAGACTACTATTTATTTTTCCACAAACAGAATTTCGACTAAAAAATCCTGTTTTGATATGAACGAAAATTGCCAGTTAATGGCAAAAACTTTCATACAAATATTTCCAAAGTTTTCTAAAATCAAGAAGTTTTAACGAAATATATATTAAACAAACAAGAATTTTAAGAAATACAATGAAAATAATATTTTTCCTTATAATATTAATCCTAATTCCTAATAATATTATTTCATACTTTACCATCATAACCTCGTTACTTTATAATGTACATTAAATTAAATAACAGTGATCCCAAAACAATAATGACATCTGTAAAGAAAAAAGAATAAAGGAGAGAATTAACATTATTTAAGAGGTTCCCCATATAAATACGATAAAAAAAGGAGTAAGCTAATGGGCAAAGTCGACATTTAAAGTATATGTTATATACTAATGTTCCAATGTCCTCCAGTGCATCTTCTTCCTTTTCCTATTGACCTTACCTCTTTATACGAATTTCATTATTTAATGGAAATATTGACGTTTCCGTTTCCACGTATAAACTATAGATTTCGACCACAATTATACTTAACAAGAAATGGAAATGCAATTCATTATTGCAAGAGGACGGAGAATTGCGGTCATTGAGAATTGAGAATAATTAAACCACCTATTCCTCACAGCCTCTTCAAATATTTTCCGAGTGCATGACAACTGCTTAAGAAAGTGCAATTATAATTTTTTTAATTATGAAATAAGGGTTATATAAAGGTTTGAAATTTCCTTTATTTCAGACGCACCACCCGTTCTCCTCTACTCTTTCATCGAACAAACTCTGCAACCCGGACCGGCAGTTTCCCTCAAGTGTTCGGCTGCGGGGAATCCTACGCCGCAAGTTTCCTGGACACTGGATGGTTTTCCCCTGCCGACCAACGGAAGGTAATTATTTCCCGATAATACCCCCCTCACCTTCTTTTGTACTTTGTCTCTTCTCATCCCTTTTTACACTTGCCGATGCTCTTTGAATTATTTCATTAGTTCCTTCCCCAACATTCTCCCTCGTTTCCTAAAACCACTCTTACTCTGATTTATGTCTACATTATTCTCAAGAACTGTACATTTTTAAGGATTCATTTTCATTACATTCTATTTTAAGAACAATGAAAACAAAATGAGTATTTATACGGTAGACATTACGTTAATCATTCATTAATTGAAATTGATGTTACAACCATATATTTTTTAGTTTGTCTAAAAATATTACATCCGAAATTCCTGGTTTAGAACATACTCTCTTTTAAACAATCATAATGAACACCCGTAAAATTAACTATGCGTAAACACTTGCGTAAAGTTTGGTTGATATCTACGAAACTACGGGAAAATCGAGCATAATGACATGAAACCCACATTAATTTCGATATCACGAAAAACAAATAATTAAGGAACGACGGTTATCTTGTTCTGAGTTTTTCTTTTCTTATATTGTTTTTTTTGTATTGCGCATTTTGAGTTTCAAAACACTATAAATTAAAAAAAAAATTAACGTTTTCATCATCCACTCTGACCAAGAAACAATATAGTGACCCTCATAATGAACAATTTATTTAAGATGGATAAGTGTTACAGACCTCTAAACTCATCGTTTCTGGCTTCGTTTTCATAGCCCGGTTATGGGTTATACCCCTGGAAATATGATGGAACTCTTCTCTATAGTTTTCGCGAATGTACACTGAAAAAAATAAAATGCTGAAGAACAACTATTTCCCCTTATTAACTCAATCCTTACTAAAATAACAAGGATTCCTTCTTAGAACAGCTAGATAACCTCGCTGTTATAAAAATAGGAAATTTGCTTCCTTACACAGAGAAAAGTGTTTTTTACCCAGTATTAGAATTCTTATGCCCCGTAAAAGATAGTATTTTACGCATAGGGATTGCCATCTTTCTATTACCTGTTAAAAGACGAAGATTTTAGATTATTCCAACCAATATGTCAGTTTATTTTAGCCTTTTCTCTTTAACTAACAGCAATTTTTGTTTATGGAAATTTATCTAGCAAATTAAAATATTAAAAATGCCTTCTTTTAGTCATAATAAAACATTCTTTTAAAATTGGAGAGTTTAATACAGTTTCGTATAACCTGTCAAAAAAAAATGCTGAAAGACGGAGGATTTTACTAGTTATGATATTTCTTTTAAGGGCTATAATACACTTTTTAAAAGCCAAGGGATAGTAACTCATAAAATACACTTTTCTCAGTGTAACAGTATAGAAAATTTTTGAAATAACAAGGAATCCTTGTTAAACTAGCAACAGAGATGCAGGTATATTAGTAAATGATATCATGTATTATAGCAGAGGATTCTCTGAACAAAACAGAAGTAATAAATTATTCAATTAACCAGGTTTCTTAACTATGAAAGTAAGGTTACGTATAGTTGTTAAACAAATATTATAATCCTTAATAAGATAAATAAAACAATATACTCTTTGAAATGGCAAGCATGTACATATGTATGGGACACCTCGAAAGTCTAAAACATATACCCTTTACATTTAATTTATATTTAATTCGGTAATAAGCTGGGTCAATGAAATACATTAAATTGATTTTTTCCAATTATAGTTTTATGAACATTATTTATATTATGATATAAATGTATAATGTATTTTGATTATGAATTTTTAAATATTTATTATAATTTAAAAGATCTGTATCAATGCAGAAATGAAAGAAAACAATCTCCGTGGAAAATATTTGTTATCCATGTTCGACTTTCTGTAGCTGAAATCTATTATCTCTTTTGATGATTGAAAATCTGTTAGTACAAGATCAAGTTGTAATGAATTTAGCCTTAAATAATTAATCGATAAGAAATGTGCATAATGAAATTCATGATGTAGGCCTCTGAGACCTTTCTTTGAAAGTGTTTGAAAAGTCTAATCGGTGTTCAATTTGGACCTTTTTCATTAGCATTATCTCTTATTTCAAGTTATGCGATTTGTTCCAATCAATTTTTTTAGGCTTGTGAGATTCTGGCATAACTCGAAACCAGGCTATAGGGTAATTTTTATGCGAAATTGATGGAGATACAAAGATGACAAATTGGGGCATTTTTCTCTAATTGTAGTATACGCTTTAATGTTTTCAATGTTATTCAAGGCATAGTAAATTAGTTTTCTAAAGTATAGTAGGTTTGAACCAATTCAACTGATAGTATTAAATTCTCACAGCAAACTAATTATAAAATTAAAGAAAAATAAATAAATATAAAACTTATGCTGAACAATAAAATGAATGAAAAATGACAGAATCTGTCCTCATTATATATCTTCTAATTTATTTTCAAAATTACTTTATAACCTTGTCTCGAGTTATGCCAGATTCTCATTTCCCTGAAAAAATTTGATTGGATCAAATGTCACAACTTGTAATCCGAGAAAATGTCCAATAAAAAAGAGGTCCAAACTGAGGACCGACTCGATTTTTCCAACATTTCTTTAACATTTGTTTTAGACGTACAAAATTTTAACGACAAATTTCACATCTCTTAATAAACTTAAATACTTTGTAATATATTATATATATATATATATATTAAAAAAGGAATTTGAAACAGGAACTTCACAACAGAAAAATGGAAATCAGTCATTCCTTACGCTGAGAATTCGAGTAAGAGCTGAGTAAGAGCTACGAAGGGCCCTAACTTTTTAATGCAAATTCATTATTAAATAATTGTTTGAGACCTAAATATTTTAATGTGATAATAATAAAACTTTCATTGAAAGAGCTAGTACATTTGAGTCATTTGTCGATATGTCGATATATCAAAATCAATATGTATAGATGGATCATGTTTTTGCATGTTTTGACACTACATATATCCTACAGTTCGAGGTTATGTTTATTGTGAGGAAAAGGCCTCATCTTTAAAAAGGACATCTTTTACATATCTTATAGACATGCCCTCGTCGAATATTCATACGGTAGTTCTAGCAATAAACATATTCTTTGTTGTTGCAATTAATTATCTGTTTTTACGTCTATTAACCCTGTTGCTAAAAGAATAATATTATCTTTATTACAACAGTACTTTTTTATTGTTAGATGAATCAAGAAAACTAAGTGGGAACAATGAATTTCCCTATTATTGTAGTGAGGTTTTCCTTGCTACTTTAACAAGGATCGATTAGTTATCGTAGATTAAGGTAACCTTATTGAATCCTTGCACACGGGTGCAAGGAATTTTTTTGAGTGTAAGTTACATATGCAGGTTCAAAATGTTACCATTATTATACAACCAATGAAGTTGAGGAAACTCCTCAACTTAGACATCTATGTCGTTTAATCGCAATGCACCTTGGATTTCGTTCCCTGCCCCATATTAACAGATTTTTCAAACCATTCTGATGCAACTTAGCATATTTTTCTTCACTTGCACATGAAAAAGTTTACTTTGATCGACATAGTCTAATATTCCTCGCTTTGCTAGCTCCTAGGGGGTCATAATTTAAAAAATTCATAATTTCATACAGCTTTCATAATTTTTTGCTCCTTTTCCTGCGATTTAAAGTTCTGTTTCAACGTCTCTATCTACTTAAGTCTCGTTCTTTTTGCAAAGTGGAGTAACGACCGTGGAAATTCTCCAATTATTAGCTGCCCCCGAGCACCGCCCAACGGCCGCCCCACGGAACCGTGAAAAATACCCTCTTCGACGAAAGCTCTCGAACTCGTAGTTGCAAGTCCACGGTTCATAATTAAAATGTAATTTCCGCAGGCAATATTCCCAGCCGCATCCGACCACGACGACCGCGAACGACGAGAGACCGAGACGCGCTAATTCCAATCTCAATTCCAATTTCGCTCGCGTTGTGCTCGGCAAAAGAAGCAATGGCGACGTTTGAAAGATACCTGTTTATTGCGATGCACCGGGCGATCCGTAGTTTTCTGCTGAATTTGTCGTTTTATTTGTCTCAGTATTATTATTTCGCAAAAGAGATGTTGCCCACGAATTAATGCGCCGTTCCTTTAGAAAACAAGTAGCTTTTCTGCATTACTCCAAGACAATTTTACAGAAATTTATCTTGAGATTAAAAACTCATCATCTTAGTTTAGTAACTTACTAATATTTTAAAGAACTTTTCTCAAAGATAATATTTCTATAAAATTCTGGTTTTACTGACAACATTGTTTAATTTTGCATATATATCCATTCCATCCGTTTTTCCAAATAAGAAGGGAACCTCTCTTAAGGAGATGCTTAACTTTCTTGTAAAATGCACGACTTTTTAGGAATTTCGACTTAAGAAATTGACAATTTGAAATCATAAGTGTAAAGAAAGGTTTCGACATAGAAAGATAAATAGCCATGTTATTAAATTTTGTTTATTCAGTGATTCAGACAAAAGTACAATTTAGGCTGCAAATTGTGATATAGATATGTTATTAATTACATTTTGCACTCTTTAACAGTAATATTTGTAGTTTGGTAATCATCGGTTGCTTCTTTTCAAGAAAAATGCATTTTTTGTTTCTTCGTCGAAAGTCCACTCGGAGCCCAATTTCATCAGTGTTTTGAATTAACTTATTCACTACCTTAAAAGCAACTAATTGGTATCAAACTACTTGGAATAGTTTCAGAAGAGCAAAATCTACCAAGTTTCATGGTTAAATTAGAATTTTTAGCACAATTTCCATTTTTATATGCTTTAACCAAACCTGAAAAAAACAGTTGCTTGGTATACAATAAAAATTGAAATTGTGCTAAAAATTCAAATATGACCATGAAATTTGGTAGATTTTGCTCTTTTGAACCTATTCCAAGTAGTTTGATATCAATCAGTTGCTTTTAAGGTAGTGAAAAAATTAATACAAACACTGGTGAAATTGGGATCCGAGTGGACTTTCGACGAAGAAACAAAAAATGCATTTTTTTCTTGAAAAGAAGCAACCGTTAATTACCAAACTACTCATGTTAGTTTTAAGAGTGCAAAATATCATTAATAACATATCTATATCACAATTTGCTGCCGACATTTTATTTTTGTCTAAATCTCGGCTATCTTTGTCTGTCCACCGACCAGAAATTGTGCCAGATTCTGGCCAATAACTCCTTAATTTTCTTACAAGGGTGTGAATAAAGGTTTAATTAAATTACAATCGTTATTTCCAATCGGAGAATTCCTTATTTTGAGATTGTAAACTTTGTCATTCCAATTATAGTGATAATTTTAAATACTAAATTGCAAAACCGTCTACAATACCAAATTTTATCACATCGAATATAACAAGAAATGAATAGAACAAAGTAAATAGAGAATCTTCTTTATTTGAAATTATTAAAGTTTGTAATGATTATTTACTATATTCAATATTTTGGTGAGCAATCTTTGTATTCACCACAGTAACAGCATAGGAGCTAATCACCTTTACGTTGCTTTTAAGAAAAATTATATTAGCTGACTCAAAGCCCTCAGGTTATATGAAACATTAAGCCGTTATATTTGAGAAATTGATTGAAACGTACGATGAAATGATTTGCTATTAATTTTCGAATTATGCATATTGCATAATTTATATCGCTATATTGGAAAGTACTAATTACACCGTTGGTACGATAATAATATAGTCCAATCATAATAATTATTTATCAAACGGCCGTTTAATGCATTGCTCGGTTTAATTCCAATAATGTGCAGCTAATCAAAGCGTATAGCTATATCGATCACCTGCATTTCGCAATTATTAAACGTTCATAGATTGCAATGTCTTCGACATGAAAGAGTAATAAGCAATTTATATTACCAATGTTATATTTCCTTAATTGTATTAATACATGAAGATTCAAATGGGTTTAATTAAATATAACTTATAATGCTTCCACGAATACTGAACACAATTCCGTCATTGAACAATTGGTAAAAAAAATGTATTTAATTACATACAATATATAATGTTGCAAAATTGGGCTATTATATTTCAGTAATGATATATCATATTGTTTATGTGCCCAGTTTTCGGTTATGCTACCCAGCTTCAACATACCTGTATAACATATCAGAGTACTCGACAGAAAGTAAACAAAAACTGAATTTATTTTATACTGGGGTATTTTTTTAAATGCACTTTACGTACACTTACATACAAAAATATATTTTGTACCAATATTAATTAATAAACCTCATCTTCCTAGAGGAAACTTTTATATACTTGAATCGAGAACTACGATTATCTCTAGTTTTTAATATTCCTTTTGAGCTCAATTGAAGCTAGTTCCGAAAATGCAATGTTCAATACTGAAAATAAATAAGTCTACTATTAAATCGAACTGGAATAATAATACACCCTTAAGGTATATATCTAAAATAAAGATATTTATTTATATACATACACATCCATTTACAATTATTGATTTTGGTATTTATACAAACTACCAGACACTATGAAAATAAAGGATAGTATTTAATATAAACATACTCTTTTATATTTTTTGTTGAAAACCCATCAGTAATTAGTTTATCTGCAAATTTGTTATCAGGTTCCTTATCGGTAAATACGTGACGGTCCATGGAGACGTAATATCCCACGTAAACATCAGCCACGTCATGGTCGAAGATGGCGGCGAGTATACATGCACAGCAGAAAATCGTGCAGGAAAGTCAACGCATTCAGCGCGGCTCAATGTATATGGTAAGTTTTGATAAAATACCCGAAATTATACTGATTATAAGAAACTAATAAATAGATACATCATAAAATTTTAATTCTGTTGAAGATTCCTAAAATATGTTATATTAAAAAAAGAACATCTACAAAACTATAAACTAAAACTTTTTGAATGTTATAAAATCAAAAAAATATAATGTAAACTGTACAAACATAGTTAATTTCCATTATACACATAAGTTTTTAAGATAAGGCAACGGCCTACTAATAAGCACATAAAAATCACAATTCCTATTGGTCTACAGGATATGAAGTAGGGGAAAAGTTCTTAGTTTCGAACGTAATTGCAACAATGGTTGCGACAGTGCGAATGACGAGGTCTAACAGTGATAACGTCGTCTGACCAACGGCCATACACTCCTGTTTACGTCAACGTACACAGATGCTTCCAATAGTAAACATTCGGTTGGCGCTGTACAAAGTGTTCATATATGAGCATAAAGGCCTTCGTAGCCCAAACATCACATTAGGGTGTCCTTCCTCCACGATTTCAAATGCCTTTCCACGATCCTAACCAATTGTTTGTATTTCACGACGTATCGAACTCCCTCTGACGTGCTGATTTCAAACAATCTGTTGTTCTTTACTGACATTCAAATAAAGTAACACAAAATTGAAACTCATAGTTTTGGCTCTTTAGTTGCCCGTAACTACTTAAATCCGTCATCAAACTAGCATTTAAGTAGTAAATTCCGTTGAGGTCAGCCAAACGTTCGTTGGAATACAAATACGAGATTGTTAATTTATAACAATTTTGAATTACGAAAATTATTCCTTTCGCAATAATTTCTAGATTTACATTCCAACTGTTGAACCTGGAGATATTTTAATATCAACGATCTAACTGTAATTGAATGCACCTGCAAGTTCTTATAGAGTATTTCCGGTTAGTTTCAAAGTATATATAGAAAGTTTTGAAAGTGGGGCGCGGTGAAAAGTTCTGAAAGATTCATAACTACTTGCAAATTTTTATTAATTCTTCAAGAATGTAATTTGAAATCGTCCAATGATTTCCTATTAAATCTTTTACCAACGACATGAATGTTTCAAAATGTTTTTTTAATTCTTGAATTATTTCATTGAAAATAATTTTTAAACAGAATCGTTATTTGCTTTGTGCGAAAATTATTCAAAAACTTTGCAGGTAAGAGATAAACTTATTAAATCCGTTGAAAACGTATTGGAAAAATCTTACGTCTGCGACATAAATTTCAAGTAACTTCTTTAAAAGTTCTTTGCGAATAAAACGCACTTGAAGGAGAAAGTAAGCACAAGTGACAATATCAATTTAATTAAAACTTTCAAAGACCCTCGGAAAACTTTTTATGGAAGAATTACAGATGGTTAGTACCAACTAATTGGTCCTGTGAATAAATTTGTGTTCAATTACTCATTAAAACATGGCATTTAATGAAGGCTGCATAGCATACCTATCAAACAACTTACAAAGTAATACAACGAAATTAATGAAAAATTATCATGACAGCTACATGTCATTAAAAATCATAGGTGAAATCCGCCATACTTAAATGTTTTTAGTTGCAGAAATCCATACAATAGTTGAAATGTAAAGATTTACCACATATTATTGAATATATTTCAAGAAATGTCACGTGATTTTCATTCCCAGGTCTTCCTTACATCCGTCTCATTCCAAAAGTGACAGCCGTGGCTGGTGAAACTCTGCGGTTGAAGTGTCCGGTAGCGGGTTACCCGATAGAAGAAATAAAATGGGAGCGGGGTGGACGGGAATTGCCAGACGATCTAAGAGAGAAGGTACTGACGGATGGTACCCTCGTCATCTCCAACGTACAGAAGCTGGTCGATAGTGGTGTTTATACATGTTGGGCCAAAAACAAGCAAGGACACAGCGCCAGGCGTTCTGGAGACGTCGCCGTTATCGGTAAGGTCTCATTTCTCTATTTTCTTATTTATTACTTTGTAACAGGGGTTTCCAAGGATCCAACAAACCAGGAACAAAAAGCTCATCAAAAATATTAAAAAAGACAAAAAAGTAAAACATGGCAATCTTGTAAAAGAGAGATTCTCTGACGAGCCCTTCTTCGAAAAGCCGAACAAGATCGTGGAGTCGAACGAAAGTTTTTCACCGGATGTGGATGATGCATTCAATGGACTCTCACGAGATCTCTTATTTCTCACTTTTCCAGTTCCTCCCAAAATTAACCCATTCACGGCAAATCACGATCTTCACCTTGGCGAGCGCACAACCCTGACATGCTCGGTGTCTAGGGGCGATTTGCCGTTGACCATCTCTTGGCTAAAGGATAATCGTGCTATGGGAGTCTCGGAGCGCGTCACCGTCACTAGTGTGGACCAGTTCAATAGCATACTGATGATTGAAAGTTTATCTCCAGATCACAATGGGAACTACTCCTGCGTGGCCCGTAATTTGGCCGCGGAGGTGTCGCACACGCAGCGGCTTGTGGTTCATGGTAATCCTCCTCTAGGCCCCAAGAACGCCCGACGCCCTGTCCGCCCGTTTGAGTAAAAGGAAGCATCGTGTGACTGAGAGCCTTTATACTTACTACGTCATTTTCAAGCTGTATTCGTCTCTTTAAACTGTACATTTTTCACGCTAACGTGCCATGCCGGGATTTCCCTTGTGATACATTTAAAATATCCGAGCGAGCATAGAAGCTTCTAGGATTTTATCGGGTGTAGAGAACGAGTTTTCATTCGAATAATGGAAATCTCGATGGGAATTTTCCATTCAGACTTGGCACGATAGCTTTTGAATTTTTGAGATCTCCGACGAGAAGTTTGACCTGGAATGCCGTCACTTTGTAGTCCACGCCTATCGTGGACTCCGTTCCTTATTGCACGAGACCCTCCTCAATAATCTGGGTTGCAAAACTTCTCGTTTGAGACTTCCGCTAGTCCTTGAAACGGTATTGCTGCTCCTCGACCTAAATTATTATGATTCGAAAAGTTTTTAAAGTGGTAAATGACCACGTTTATTACCTAATTGAATCCTTTTTCTTAAACATCTTCAGTAACGATTGTGACTGTTTGTCAATGCATGCAATTTTTCGATCGTCTGATCTAAATGACAGTTACTACTTCTTTTTTACTTTTCTCTTAAAAGGATAAATTCAATACGTAACTTTATTATTCTTACTTTAAATTAATGCATTTTGGGGAGTTCAAGGGCGGCGAGTTCGCTAGTATTATTTTTTTGAAAATAAAGCGTGTGTATGATTACAGTGTGTGTGCGTGCAATGCGATGCAATGCGATGCCTACGTTTTGTGTATTCGAGGGCGGCAGGGTTCCGTTGGAGGCGGGGCCAACCTCTTTCTCCTCTACATTACTACGTTATTGCTGCCTCTACTGTACATATATACATATACATATTATATATATACATGAACGTACTGCTACTACTGTCTCATATTCCATATTATATATTTATATACATATTAACATTTATATATATACATATAGTGCATATATATGTATATACATAAAGCTGGTACGAAGTTTTTGCGTTTTTGGTGCCATCTTTTTCTCGCTCTCACGTATGGTTCTCTCTTCTCTCTTGACCTTTTCCAGTACCCCCTATAATTGAGCCATTTAACTTCCAAGAGGGACTTTCCGAGGGGATGCGGACAAGGACGGTGTGCGGGGTCGCGGCGGGTGATCCACCCCTTACTATATCCTGGCTGAAAGATGGCCAAAATCCTTTTTCCTTGTCTCCAAAATTATCATCCGCCGCTAATGTTTCCCAGCTGGATGCATACAGCAGTCTCCTAAGTTTTTCCAACCTTGAGGCCGAGCACTCCGGTGACTATACCTGCGTCGCCGCGAACCCCGCCGCCGAGGTCAGGTACACGGCCAAGCTCCAGGTAAAAGGTAACTAGTTGATCGTCGACCCCACTCCTTTTTTTGCTCACCTTCATCAAAATCATATTATCCTCCTCAACGCTTCATGCTTTGTTATTAAGTACAACCAACAAAGTAACTTTTAAGTAATTGATCAAAAATCTCTTGTCATGATATCATTTGGATCATAATTATACCAATAAGCGTAGAGGTGGAAATCAAATCCAAATATATTATCCAAACCTTTTTCCAGTTCGGATCACAAATCATCAAAGATCATGTCAAATCTCATCATCACTCGCCATCACGCTTAAATCACATGAACAAACCAATGTCATCGCCTCAATCCCGCCAGTCACAAGTGATTCATCGATCCCGTGCTCTCGCTAGGATCCACACGTATTTAAGTTAGCTCCGCCTAATAGATCAGACGTAGCTCGAAAGATCCACATAGACGCGAATTAAAAAAGTAGTTGGCACAAGCACGTGATTCCGCGACATTGGCTGTAACTCAAAAACCTCCTAGATCGATATTGTGAAACAATTCCTAGCGAGACATCACCTAACAATACCCACAAGTCCTATTGTCGAAACCCAAATCCAGCAGAAACCACAAATTAACCCCCCCACAACACAGTGTGTATTACATTTACGTTGCTTTGGCTCTCTGGGAATGCGTCGGTATCTCGTGGACCCCGAAGGTTTGCTTGACTTGACCGAATCATAAGGTAACAGTTGCACCTTCCTTATTTTAACGTTCTCTCTTTCTTTCTCTTTCCCGCTTTCTCCTTCTTTTTCTGCCTGCCTTTCTACTATTGTCACTCTGTCTGATTTCCTCTGGATGCGTGCTCAGAATGCAGTTCTCTCTTAGCATGATTTTTTACGATCTTATTGTACATATACGACATACGTAGTATGAAATAATTGTTTGAACATATACACGTACTAGCACGTGTTACTTGGCTCACGATCGTCTCTCACCGACCCTTGGCTGGCTCTGCTGGACACAATGGAAGCGAAGCGTCTTCCTTTCTTGCATGCTTCTTTCACGTTTTGTATTTTTCTCTCTTTTTATGAATCTTGCACACGTGTACATATCACACAAATACTTTTTGAATGTTTTAGCTTTCTTAACACTTTGTATATATCACTATGTTTTGTTCTGAATGTCGCGCAATCTGTCCCGGTGAAACTCTATTGCAAGAAGCTGCTGTTAATTTATATTCCCGCTAGCGGAATGCGTCGGTTGCGACACGTCTCTTTTTTTTGGTCTATGCGAATACCAACACTTCTTATCGATGTCGTTGCATGAGCAAGCTCGCAAATGGGTTTTCGCTGAGATAGTTTGCGTCCCGTCACTATTTTGATTACGCTAGCTGTAGGAATACGATTTTAAAATTTACCAATCTAGTTGTTAGTTGCGAATAATTGAATATTAAATCTATATATATATATCTACATATTTATTATTCGGCTTACCTTGAAAATCCTCCGTGCATCCGGGCCGTGCAATCCTGAAACCTCGTATCCCACCTGACACGCCTATAACTGCCTTTTTTCGAAAGTTCTACTTGTTCACGCTGAAATACTATCAAGTATATTTACATATGTTATTTATATATTATACATGCTACATGTATACGTTCGTATCTGTCTCTTTCTCTATCTCACTTGCTCTTTTCTCACAAAGCGTGACCAAAGTCTTGCGGCAGTCTTGTATAACGTATATTGAATACTTCCCACTCACCAGTATCTCGCTTGTGCAGCGTTTTTTATTCACCACCGTAAAAGTAGAACCTACCGATCTCTACCAATCCGAAAAAAAAACGATTCCGAAATTTCTATTTTCCGCCCGGGACGTCTTTTACGGTCCATCCGCTTCCGGCTGAACTCTGGGTCAAAGGCCGTAAAACGCGGATAAAATATTAATTTCACGACCTTCGTGCGAAATCGCACGAGCAAAACCGGCGTCCCGAGCCGAAACCAAACTTAAATTCCAATCCAACCCGATCCGCAAACGCCCTTCTCATACTCTTAAACTATTTTATCGTACATATATAATATTCCTTATTCTTATGTACATATTTAAGATTTACGTTGTCGTTTGCTATTTGAGATTTGTGTAAAGTAAGATCAAACACATTATACGGATAAATTCGTTCGATGTTTCGATAATTGTTTGTGATGTATATTCGGTAATTATAAATTATTGTACATACAATGTATATAGAATATACATTTCGATATATGCGATCGAAGTGATCTATGGTAGTTCGGAGGAACGAATCGAAAATTTCGTCAGCAATTCATTAACTTTTCTTCGAACAAAATTTCGTTACTGAAAGTATACTGCGATAATTCAGGATTTAATTGATTTGAATTGGAATACTTATCTCGAATTATAATTTCCTTTTATTTTAGTTGACAAAATAGAATCGATTTAAAATTTATATATAATTTTTAATCAAATTAATAAATGTTAAGGTTATATCTTAATGATTTTCATAAGCATGCATGTATAAAGTAAGTATTTTAATCTTTGTTTTAGTCCACATCTTCTATATTAAAATTTATGTTCGGTAAATTTTGTGTAAAATTTTAAAATTTATATACCTACAATGTATATTAAATCAAACAAAAACAAATTTTTATATATTCTATTTTTAATTTATAAGGCATGCCTTTTTATTTGTATTTTTAAACTTTATTGTCAAATTTTATAAATGTCTTGTATTTTGCATAATCAGTAGATTTTGTGGTTAGAAAATAATTTATAAATGTCAATTGATTTCTCAAATATGTTTCCAATATTATGAAAATTGCGGTTATAAGCCGAAATCGGTATATGTACATAATGATTAATTTGTACCGATGAAATTTTAAACTTTATTTTCATTATCATATGAGCAGTATTCTGCTGATTTTAATCATCGTATGTCCTAAATTACTATTCTCCTTTCTTCTTTATACCTACCGACAATTGATATTCGTTTCTTGATATCGTTTCATGGTAATTTTATATTGAGTATAGAAATATAGAGAATATCGAAAATAATTTTTCTAATCCTTGAACTAAAACTGTGAAACCTGTGAAAACTGTGAAAATATAGTGCGAATTTTAAAATTATACTGTAATCCTTTTAATCAACAATCGTATAAGGGATTTGAAGAGACCATTTATTATAGGTTTAAAGAATCTTTGATGTAAGTAACTTGGTCTAAAAATTCGAAATATTAGAAAACTAATAACGACTGGTGAAGGTCACTAGAAAAAGTATCACTTGTATTTTTAGTTTAGTAATATTTGCAATAAGCAGTTTTTCAATATTTATTAATAAAAATGAATATTTGAATCAGTAACTGCATTATAATTTTTTAATTTGTAGTTTTTAACTATTACGGATTTAGAAAGTGAACTTTTTATTCAGCTGTTGAACGAAGAAAATTATGTAAAAATGTATTTCCACTCAAAGAAGTACTAAAACATTGTCTAATTGTTGCTTGTGTTTTGTTATAACTAAGAAAAAGTGCGGTGTAGCTTAACCATTTTGAATTGCAAGTGTCACGCATATGGAATTTCCTAACTGGAATAAATCATTTACAATCATACGAATGTAAAAAACTGAAATTCAAATATTTTATCCGATCCTTTTTCCAAAATTCGCGAAAAAATATAAAAAGCGTAGAAATTATTAGTTTCGGCAAAAGTTGACATTCGACAAATAATGTAGGGGAAGTTGTAGATGTTAATAAGATCTACAACTTGTGTATACATTGTTTTTAACATAACCTAAACACTTTTCGAGATGATTAGAAAAACGTTTTTCGTTTTTAATTTTTTTCTCGCGTAAAAAAAACAAATTTTGCCAACAATATGGAGAAGGTACAATTTTTTCAAATAAAAATATTCATTTTTAGATGTTTTTAAACGTTTTGGCATTTATTTTATTCGGTGAAATGTTTATTTTCAGATGGTGGTAAACAAAAATTTGCCACAATTTCAAAAAAATGAAAAAACGTATTTTCAAAAAGTAATGTTTGCAGTTATTTCTCCCAATCTGCTATAATATATGAAAATTTGGAGTAAATTGAACTGTGTTTGCATTAAATCTTGTATATTTATGTACAGATCGTACACAGTGAATAAATTGAATTGATTATTTTAATAATTATATCTTTTCTAAACATGTAGTCCATTAAATTCATCAATTACTTTAAGAAGTCATTTTTTAATTATTGCTTCAAATTCACGGAAGCACATTATTATCTTATATAAATCCCGATATTTAATGGTATGGAATGATAGTACCCGAATTGTTTCCTCCAAATTTGCGCGAGAAAAAAATTAAAAAGTTTTTCTTTTAATTCTCTCAAAAATGTTGAGATTATGTGAGAAACGGTGTATACAAAAGTTGTAAAACTTTTTAATACTAAAACTTTATTCCAGTGAATTAAGAATTAAACGAGGAATCTAGTCGTCATAAATGTGAAGTTTACTTTGCATTCATGATTTCTACAATCAGTTTTCTGGTTATTTAAATAAAATTTATTCAGATGAATCCACATATCTGAATAACCTAGTAGCAAAGAAAAAGTTGAATCAATTAATTTATAGATTTTAGGTTAGAAATTGTCATTTCACTTTGATATTAACATTTTGTCAAGCTTTTTATTTATATTCGTTAAAAGTTGAAATTATTTATTTCTTGTCTGTTCTTTATTCAAAGTACATTTTGTTTGAAATTAACAATATTTTAAGTGAAGCTACCATGATTAATTAATCAAAAAACGATTAGTTTAGCAATATCCTTTATTAAACGTTCTGGTCGTACGCCATTTTAACTTGGATTAAGTATATATGTTGAATATATACTTTGGAAAGAATATATAGTCGTTTTACTGTTATTGCATCAGCCATAATCGTATGCATACTTTAGTGGCTATTCTCAGTACACTATACGTCTAAACAAGACATATTTATGCCTACTCTAGTGAAATCATTTTTTTTTCAATAAAATGCTGACACGGATATGTTCAAAAATTCTAAGTTTATTATTTCAAGTAAAGAATAATCAATTAATTTTTAACAATTTTTACTCTAAAACGTTTTTACTCTCGAATTAATTCCAAACGTATTTATGCCGATGGATGATTGAAAGGATTACGAAGCTTCAAAACTGACTTAATGAAATAGTAATTAAAAGTTATAATCGTCTGATAAAAAAACGTCAAGGTTACAATATTTTTGCACTTAAAGAATCTATTAATGGCTGTAATGGTAAAAATAAATGATTCATATTCATTATCAATAGGAACAGTTCACCATTTCAATAATAATACGTAACATTTATTATTTGTGTTCTAGTACGTACAATTCCAATATGTCGAAGTAATGATCAATAGTAAAGTTCAAATATCAAGTTACCAACTTGAATCTTTTTGAGATACCAGCTGATTTTACTAGTTTACAAAAAATTGAAATTTAGTCCTAAATAAATAAAAAAAATTGTTAAGATATCAACATACTTGACCGCCGACATTCAACTTACTTATTTTAAATATTTCAGAGTGAATCTGATCGAGGGTTGATTAACATTTTTTTTTAAACAAAAAAATGTTTGGAAAACAGATATTTCCCGTATTTTTAAACTAATATATTGTGTTCTCACCATTAACAATTACTCGGAATATTTTCAACAAAATATGATACTTTGATTATTTTTCCTTCTTTTTATTGTTTTTCTTTAATAACCATTAAAAACATAATCTCTGAAGCAAAAAAAAATAAATTCCAAACATTTTGGGAAATATAGTTTTTTTATGTTTTTAAACAGAAAATGCAATTTTTCAAAAATGCTCAAATTAAAATTGTTTACTGTTCTTTAAATGAGAATTTTGCAAAAATCTCCTAGATCGATATTGTGAAATAATTCCCAGCAAGACATCACGTAACAAAAACCACGAACCCTAATCTCGAAACCCAAAACCAGCAGAAACCATAAATTAACTTCCATATTATAATAATATACATTTCTCAAATTAAAACTGTTTATTTTTTTAAATAAGAATTTTTCCTACAAAATATGGTAGAAAGTTTTTTAGATCCTTTCATCCTTCACCCTTAATCCCGACGCCAGGGTCGTTTTCGACCCAGAGAAAATTCAAATTGTACTTTATAAATTGCACAACAGTAAGAATTTTCAAACGGCAGGACATATTTAATCCAGGTAGCGGGATGAAAAGGCCTTAAAATAACCGTCGGAACTAAGGGTTAAATTGAACATTTACTGGTGTGAAGCCTACGAATTTTTTGTTAACGAATTACAAAAACTTGATATATGAAGTTAAAAAATAAAAAATTTCAGTTTGAGGGATGTTTTCCATTTTGAAATAGCAAACTTGCATTTTGTCAATGAAATATTTTTCAAAATCATATACTTTATTTTTATTTTAATGAGAATTTTTTCGGCAATATAAGTTATGTCAATTTTTACAATCTTGTTATATTTATTTAAGAGCTAGTTTCAATTTTTTCACAAAATATCTATATCAGATTTATCTTGAAAATGTTTTGAACTATAGGGCTCTAACTGGAGGAGAAATTACATATCTACTAGTACTAAAATATATTGTAAAATTGATTGCTTGGTATTTTGAGATTTATATATTATTCAATAATTAAAAATCTTCACTTCATTTCAACCATTACGAATAAAACTATTTAAACATTTTATTATGGAATAAAATTGTCTGATAATTTATTATACAAATAATTATACAAATTTTATAAACTAACCTACTTTATGTAAATAACTCTTCAATTTTTTTCATCATACTTATTTAAAATAAATGTAACTAGAGCAAAATAAATCTACGACCAGTACTATACAATTATTTACAATTGATATATATAGCACCTTATATTTACTATTGAAATTGAATAATAACTATGACTTAACAGTTTTTTTATTGATTAGTTACTAAAACTTAATAGTTTAATTAAAGATGCTGTAACTTATGGCTCTAAATAGGATCTTTACGTGCATATATTCTACATTACCTGAATAACTACAAGAAATCGTCACTTGATCATTTGAAACTTAAAAATACATCGATTTAGACATCATTAAAAATATACTTTTCATATCATGCAGATATAACCTTTTTTACAGACTTTATGAAACAATAATTCTACTTGTTTTGCAATTTAAATATATAACATTAACAATGTGTTTGTTGAATATTAGATAAATTACCTACATAGTGACCATCGTTGATGATTTTGAGAGTTGCCAGAATGAAATATCTTAATTTATTTTTCCGTTTTTCATACAATTTAACTCCTTTATTTCAGAACTAGCAAAATGATTACATAATAAATGATGCCATTTTTATCTATTTTTGCCCATTAAAACAATTACAATCTTTGAAAGTCATATAATTACTGTAAGAAATTTAGTATTGAAAGATTTTGAATTTGAATAATTTTATTTTAACATTGGAATGTAAGTTTTTACGTTTTTTAAATATATGTCTAAAACTGGAAGAACTCAATTCTTGTTCATGGCGTTTATAAATTGGTGATTTTCGAAAATGTTATCTATGAATTAATTTTTTGCATGCGCTGTCGGTTTTAACAAATATATAATGATTTGTATAAGCATTCTTTATGAAATTATAAAAATACTTGCAGAACTGTCATCATGCTATATACTAAGATAAAATAAGCTTGGCTTCTAACGAAAGCAAATGACTTGGGCTCAATTTGTATATAAACCGAATAAAATTATTTTCTCACACTCTGAGCGCAAAATGCTATTTTGCTCCCTATTATAAGCTTAGAATATTGCTAATAAGAAATTGATGATTTAGATAGTTCAACAGACTGAAAGAAAAAAAAAATAAATCTACTAAACAATGACTACGTACTTAGTAAATCTGCTGCATTATTATTAGTAAAATGAACTATCATCTGCAGTAGGAAGTTATACGATTAGAACAATATCGTCTAAATTACTTAACGATGTAGTCATTTCTACTAATTCGTATACATTACTACATTTTTATATTTTGAGAGTTTTATAACTAATAATATTTAACAATTTTAACAGATATTACTTTAGTCTTGTTAAAAATTAATTTTTCTTATTTTCATATTATTCAATAATTCATTGTCTGTTTATATTTTATTAACGTTTAATTTCTTTTTTCACACTTATAGATATTTTACTGTATAATTATGACAACAAAATTATTAGTTTATGAAAGTGTCTAGTAAGAATTCTTACAGACATACATGAAAATTACGAAATTTGATATTACATAAGTTACATATTATATTTTCTACAAAACATATTAATCAAGATGAAACGAACTATAAAAATATTATTGCAAATTATCTACTATTATTTTATTGTATATAAATTGCAGATTTCAGAGCAGACAATATTTATCATGAAGTGAAACATTCTCCAAACTGCAATTTATCATTTTGTCGTCAATTTCATGTATTTTGTCTAACCAATAAATCAAAATTGAGTTCAGTTTTGATTTATAGTAGAGTATTGTTTTATAATTAATAATTCGATTACAAAATCTCTACCGATGCATGTTATTTGTTTCTAGACTCAAATGAGACTTAATCAAGTTCATTTCTTTTTTAATTTGAACAAATATATTAAACAATCTTTTTTATCAATTAAAATCCATTTGTAAGCACCCGAAAATCTAAATTGATGCATAGTGACTTCAGCTATTCGTTTAGTCCTAATGATTACAACGTTTAAATAATGGAAGTAAACTCATGGTACATTGTAGTAAATAAATTATACGAGTGACGATTCGATTATTGACTATCTCGATATTGTAAATATTACTTCTTTTTTTCTCAGTGAAAAGATAAATTCAGATGAATTTACTGTTATGGAGTAAATGTGGAA
Source organism: Trichopria drosophilae (assembly GCA_030407085.1). Lineage (NCBI taxonomy): Eukaryota > Metazoa > Arthropoda > Insecta > Hymenoptera > Diapriidae > Trichopria > Trichopria drosophilae. The sequence goes on from CM059582.1 coordinate 192,813,572, forward strand.
CCACTCTTGAAAAAGTGATTTCAAACGCATTACGAATGCAACTCATTCTTTTAGTGGAATGAAAGCTCACTGTTCATGGAGTGAATATTCATTCCTAACAGAGTAAGAATTCAGTAGTGTGGCCCAATTTTCTTTCCGTAAAGAGTCAATTTTCACTCCTAGAAAGTTGGAGAGTACGTTTTTCTTATAAATATCTTTATTACGACTTTAAAATCTATTTAATTCATAGATTCTTCATATCATTTTCAACATAGAATGTTTCCTATGTCTCTAAAACTAAACTAAAACTAAAATGTCTGTAATAAGATACGAAACATTTTTTAGTTAATTTTATTTACTAAATAATGACCTCGATAAATTAGGCAGTCAAGCCTACTATTTAAGTAGTAAAACAAACTAAAAAACATTGTGCCAAATCCTACTATTCACACAACTATTTCTTTTTTTTCAGTGTACCTATAAAAATGTTAAAAAACAATACTTTTATAACCATATAGTTCGTGAATTCAATGAGTTTTACAAATCCATTATATGTTTGCATATAAACATGATTACGCGAATATTACGGTCGTATTTCCAATCGAATATATATAAAATTTTAAAAATTAACTTCTGAAAATCATATTATAATAAAACAGTATAGCACTGTATTGAATTATGCTTTCAAAGACTTGAAATTCATTGTTAAATTGTGTATATTGTATAGAAATGTGGAAATTCGTTCAGTTCCAACAATGTCAATGTCCAACAATGTAAAAATCGCCATTTCAGAAATTCATTAATTCAATTGATTAACTTTTTTAAATCACTAGCTTAAATATGTCATCATATATCATCCATTAATTTGAAATTATTATTAACAATTAAAAAATACCAATGCTTGTTAAATGCTGATAAGCTAAAATTACATTCGCTATAACGCTACTAATGCAAGTCTAGTGATTTTGAAACATTTGAAATACTACAAATAATAAAATTAATAACACAGGATTTTGAGGTTATGTACTTAAAAAATGCAGTTATTATGATAGGTTATGTACGCAAAGGCCTAAAAATGCATCAACGGTACATAACCTCTAAAGTCGAAAAAAACGGCATTTTTTAGTACATAACCTCAAATATCTAAAAATTGTAACATAATGGGGCAATTTTGACCCCGGATTCGAATTCTACAAAAAAAAACGTAGGAAATGACACTTCACTTTCGAACGACAAAGCCATATTATATTCTTTGCCACGCTCACGTTCAAGTAATTCTTCAAAATATTCAGTTTATCCACAATATTTATGAATTACAGAACACAAAAGATAGTGATAAAGAAACAACGCAAAAGACATTTTCAAATTAAAAAGTTTGTGTAATCTTACCATAACATAACTGGTTTAATTGGTCACTGGTAAGGTAATTTATCTTATACTATAAATTGCAACAACAAAATGTAATAACAAATAAAATTTTTATATAATTTATTTAAATTGCATATATATACAATTAATGTAATAAATGACATCGATTTTCCGAACCATCGCAGATTCGTGTTTTGTGAACTATAAATTCGTAACGATCGGGATTTTAATCTTTTTCATGCTCCTTCTCTCTCCGCCTACCGATTTCTTTCTCCCTTTTACGATCGATTCGAATCGCTAACGACGGAAAGATAATATATACGTCCCTTTTGGGCCCTCATTCAGAACGATCTAAAGCTGATTGATCTGATTTACAGTCCCGCCACGTTGGATTGTGGAACCGACTGATGTGAGCGTCGAGCGAAACAAACATGTAGCTTTGCACTGCCAAGCTCAGGGTGTTCCGACACCTACAATTGTCTGGAAAAAAGCAACTGGTAAGTGTAAAAAAATATATTTTTATTAAAATGTATTATTAAATAATATTGTGCATAAATTTAAAAAATATTATAGTTCCAAAAAAAAAACAAAAGAAATGAAGTCAAACTAATTTAAAAGTTACTTTTATTTAACAATGTGTCTTACTTAATATTAAATTTATATCGAATTTCCTTCTGGTCTGTCGAACTTTTGTTGACTAAGAAGATCTCAAGGAAAAAATGTATAGAAAGTTTATACCGTCCGGTTCAAACCAAGTATTATACAAATTAAGAAAAATCTTTTCTAGTCAACATATTTATTTTTCTGAATTCACAAAACATAAACTTGACATTCTTTTCTTTTACAAGGATAATATAGATTTAAATATATACAATATTAATTATTAATGATTACTAGTGATCGTCCACTATTTCATAATTTTCGAAACTAATTTGGTATTGTTTATAGTACGCTGTCATTGTATTATTATAAGAATAATAGAGAGTTGTCCACTTCTCTATTATTTGTCAAGTGTCTTAAATCAGTGAAACATATAGGATTACTAAATAATATTTTTAACACTCCGGGAGTAGAACTTGATTTTGCGCCCTGCTGTGAAATCTTCGGGCGCAAATTGTCGAGTCCTATGCCCTCGTATCAAAAACTATTGTATGCAACATGGGCGAAATATCGATCTCCGACGAGAGTGATTGTAACCTTCGCTTCGCTCGTGCGACAAACTTCGCACTCGTCGAAGATCGGTAATTGCGCCCTTGTTACAAAATATACTATGCATTTCAGTACATTCAAATACTTCTACCTGACAAATGCAGTCAATACTGGATAATGGAGGGAAAAGTAGTGAAAGGAACTAGTCTTTTTGTTGACCAACCCTGTTTGTGTTGTTGATTTTGGTACTTTTAATTAAGTTAATAGTTCTCATTAAATTTACTAAAATATGTACCTAGACTGATACAATTTTAGAAAACTCGAGCAAATTAACGATTCAATTTCATTCAGCTAACTACTTTTTTAGTTATTTTGTTTTGTTAGTTAGTTATTTTGACTATTTTATGGTAAATAATAACGACGCGGATCGAAAAAACCGACGAAAATGAAACTTTTAGGATGCACGAGTTTTTGCAGTGTAGGTCTTTTCTAATAATCTTCTGATCTGCAAACTGGATCTTAAGCATCCGGTTGTACTTTTTTTCATATGTATTAGACGTAGAAAATGATAAATGTCAGCCTACTACGACATAGACCATTCGAATTCTGGGTGATGTTGCTTTGAGAGAGATTATAAAATGATTTTAAGATATTATGGCTATACATTTTTTGTTGGCATCCAATTTTAATGCAGATTCTTGTGAATCAGATGGATATTCATAGAAATAACGAGGTATCATACCGATTCGAGTCACAATGTTTAAAGTCTTCATCGCTATAATCCAAGTTTTTTACGTTTTTTTTAATTAACAGCCTTCATTTTTTTACTACATAAGAAAAATGTTTCAAAGCATTTGAAAAATTCAAGAAACTGCAATATAAAAAAAATATGTTTACATGATTTACGTTTGCTGTATTCCAGTTTTGAAAATTTTTCAAATATTAAAACGTGTTTAAAATTATAACAGAAACAAATTTTACGAAATGTTTTTTTTTACTCAGCAGATTTTAGTCATAAAATAAAAATCAAATGTACCGAAAATAATTTCGTAATTTACAATTAATAAACTTTTTATCAGGTGGAAAATCTGGGGAATACGAAGAATTGCGAGAAAGGCCTTACACGAAAGTTTTAAGTAATGGTTCCCTGCTTCTGCAACACGTGAAAGAAGATAGAGAAGGCTTTTACCTTTGTCAAGCGAGTAATGGAATTGGTACTGGCATTGGAAAAGTCGTTGAGCTGAAAGTCAATTGTAAGTAACGATTCCCTCTGACAATTCATGTCCAATAATAATTCAATCCGCGTTCCGTTCATTGAGATAAAATGCCATTGGGATCGAATAATTTAACAGATTTCTAAGAGAGAAAGAAGAGTTTGTATATTTTTTAATCTGGTACATTATACGGTTAATTGCGAAATTCGTCGAATGAAATGGAATTTCTTATCTTTGAAATAGAAATGCTACTTAAAATTCTATCTTTTCATAAATAATCTTAGATTATTTCATATAGATTTGCAATCAAACGATTTTTTATTATTTCATTAATACTTCAATAATTATATATATTATGTAATAAATTTGTTAGAAACTTTACAAATATGTATTTATTTAATTTCAGATTACAATATTAATCTAGCTAAACCATATTGCACCTTTTAAATCTAGTCAAATATATAAAATTTCTGAAATTCTTATAATATAATTTGTACATGTTGAAATTTCTAAAATTCTTGCCTTAACAATATTACTTCTTATTTCTCGTATAAATCCAAACGCAAACATTAGTTAGTACACTTTTAAGGTCCAAATGTGCAGAAGTTGCACACGAAATTCAGCGTGATGCTATTTGCAAATTAAAAATATACAAAAATCAAGATTACCTGACTATTTTTGACGCAGGCTTTTCATATTCTGTAGGAAAAATACGAAAAACGTTATTTTACACTACTTTTATTTAAAGATATCCAAAAGATACGGATTTTTCAGATAAAAATTTGTGTTCAATCATTATTTTTACTATGATAATGCTCTTCTTATAACCTATTAGAAGCGTAGTCCCGATAGTTTTACTTGAAAAATATACTTTTACCGATGTCGACACCTGAATGATAAAAATTATTCTAAATCGTGAAATTTTATTCATTTTTAGATTTGGTGGGTCTATATTTTAGTTAAATTATATAAAAAAGGTTATTAAATAGTACAAGTTGCAAATTTTGACTTTTGGAAACTATTTACATTATTTCCAAAAACACATTTTTTATTAGACACGAATTGAGAGTCATATATCATCCCAAGTAGTATTTTATATATTTTTCATCGTCAATTAATTAGAATTCCAAAAAAAGTAGGATATGGTAATCTCAATTTCGTTCTATTTTTACTTTCCAGGTACTATCACGCTGAATGTTTAAAACACAGTTCTTTAACTATATACAAAAAAAAAATATTAGAAAATGTGCTTGAAACAAGATGGTTAAAACATCATAAATTTACTCTATAGCATATTCAAAATATTGATTTTATTGTTTTTTTTTAATTCAACAGACAAAAAATACATTCCAAATAGTAGACTTTACCAAAAAAGTGTGACAAAAGTGATTTATAAAATGTATTCCAAAATATCAAATAGAATGTTAAAGAATAATGCGGAAAATTGATAATAAAGAGATAATTTACAAAAAAAAAGTATTAAATCCAAATCAAATGAATACATGCCATACCAAAAAAGTATTATCAATCGAGAAAACGAACTTACCAGTAATACAGAATATATTTTAGACGTATTCAAATTTACGAAATTGAAGACTTGGAATCTCATAAAAATTAAATAGAATTGAATGCTCTTAATTGTGCAAAGTAATGAAAACCACAAATTATAATAAAATTGCGATAGAAGTTCTTATTAAATTCTGTTAGAGTAAAAAGGCAAAAGATTATTCCATCAGTTTGTATTAATATTAAAATTCAAAGATGTATTCCAACAACGGTCGATATAATGTTTTCATTTATATGCAGCTTCACCATTCTTCGCCGCTCCGTCACGACTTGTCACTGTTAAAAAAGGTGACACCGCCACATTGCACTGCGAGGTAAACGGCGACAAACCCGTCACTGTGGCTTGGCTGAAAGGTGGTAAACTTGAGATGAACCCCTCTACGAATTATCGGTAAGAATATTTTTATTTACAAATATTAGCAAACAAATAACTGAACGATTCACAACATAATTTACATAATCTATTTTTATAATAAATTATGTCCATCCGGTATGATACCTGACACAGTAAGAAATTTGCATTCTTGCCCTTTTCGTCCCGAAAATCCGAAATTTGGACACAACTTTCAACGATGTAACCGTTGTTCCAAACGCCCTTGGAAAAAATTAAAATAAGCCAAAATCTATAGATTTGGACCTCCTCTTCTTCTTGCACAAATATCGATTATTTTACCCTGTCACTTATTTTAATTTTTTCTAACGGCGTTTGGAACAAAAGTTGCAGCGTTGAAAGTTGTGTCCAAATTCCAGACTTTCGGGACAAACAGAGTTAACCCAACTTTGTTTAGGAGTTATTAAGGATTCAGCGAGCCTAAGGGAATAATTATATAATTTTAAAATCGAATTATATTTACATTTAATTAAAGGTGTTTTTATGTAAAGTCATATACAAGTTTCACGTGGGTTTCTTATCCATTTTGTCATTTTATTTTCAATATCCTTCATAAAAGCATGAGGAGTTACTTTAAATAGTCTCCAATCAATAGTCGGACTAGTTCCTTCTAAGGAAGCAAATTAAGAACTTCAGTTTATTTACTGTCATTTATTGACTCTTAGGAAGTACAGAACAATTTTTGGCACTTAAAAGTACATTGGGAAGTGATACTAGCGTCGAACGTAACGTCTGAAAAAAGTTACTTAACGACGTTCCCGGAGAAAATGAAAAACTACAGATTTTCCTGAAACTTTGCTAAAACGTTTATTTCGAGATGCTCTATCACTAATTAAAAATTCAGTATAGCAGTCCGCGTTAAATTTTGAGAAATTCGATGTTAAAGTTGCAAGATTTTAGGTGGACAGTAGGGAAACGCGGTTTCGCGAGGTAATGTTTTAGAATTGTGAGACAAATAGTCTACAGAATCCTTTAAAAAACTAGTATGTGTTTCGGAATAAATATTAGGAATGTTGTGTTGAAATCTCAAGATGGCTTACCAAATTAATTTTAGTATTATCATTGTATAAAATTTGGGACTGAACGGCATTTTAATACAGTCATTTTAAAACAAAAGTTACAATAACAAAAGTTCTTAAAAACCAACACAGTAGTTCCGATTTCGCACCTCTGCACATATAAGAGAGCGAATGAGAAACCCATACGCTTATTAACTCTATCTCGCTGAGGAGCGTCCTTAAGCGGCCTCCAACCAACAGTATGTTAATGTCATCTGAAATAAAAAATAAAAAATATTATTTTTTTTTAGTAATAACAAACTTTTATGAATTTTTCATCTTCTGCTGTACTTAATATGCTCTAAAAATACGAATAATTTCTAATACCATGTCAATGTAGGTTCCAGCGCCCTTAAATGTTATTGGTTTCTTTTAATTTATTATTTAACGCGCGGAGTTAACCTTTTACTAAATTGTTGCCATATAAAAGCAAACTAATTTTGTTTTCATGATAAAAATAGTTTTTTTTCGTATACGATAATGTTTTTACGCAATTGTTATCGTCCATTTTGTATATTTTCTACATATTATAAGCTGTAATAAAATGCAATAAAAATCGATTTTTAAGAAATAGATGAGAATCCCCTTCAAACCAAACTAAAAACCTGCGATGACCAGCTATCTGACTTTTCTTGGATATTCTGCATTTCAATCGTTATTGTATTTTTATTTTATTGGTTAAAAGCTTTCTACAAAGTCCTTTTATAAAAAATACATTAATTAGTTCGGTAAAGTAATATATACATTCAGAAACTTCATATACCAGTTTCACAGGTTATCCTACTGAAAATAAGTAAAAATTAGTAGGTATACTAAAAACAGAATTTTAATTTTTCATAATTTATTTAAATCTTGCGATGAAATTCTGTAAATTGACAATAACAATTTTAATGAAGTTATTAATTTCTGGATTTTATGTTATTTGTTTCCACGACTATTCCATAAAAGTTCAATATAGGGTAGAATTATAATAAAGATATATTTTCTATAATATCTACATGTTTTTAACAAGTTCTTATGCAAGAACTATGAGTAGTAGAACGTTACATTCTAATGAAAAAATTATGTAAAATAACTGACAAGTATACATTTCTATCAAAGAAGAAGGGACATTCTATAAGTTTTGCAAATTAGTTACACGGTATAACACCGATCTGGTCCTTTTATGGAGACCAGGCACAACTTATAGATCTAGGAAAACTATTAAAATTATATGGTGTAATTTTGCGATACACAAAATTTTCGTTTTATAGCCAAAAAGCCGTTTTTAGACAGGTTCATTTCGACAAACCCGCATTCGACGCGGAATTATATTTACTTTTAAAATATTGATCAGAAAAGAAGAAAAAAAATGAAAAGTCACCAATGCTTTCAACTGTAGTATCATCAATTTTCATTTCATCAGCATAAGACATCAATAGTCGAAATGGTATACTTTTCAGATTTCAAATTAAAAAAAGTTTTAAATCGAATAAGAATTAGGGAGGTTATGAGTGATTTTTGACATGTACCTGTTTTTTGCCTATAAAACAACATTTTTTTAGGTATATCGAAAAATTATGCAATACCATTTTTCACAGTTTGACTTGATCTACAACTTGTGCCTAGTCACTATAAAATTGCATGCAGATTGTTTTCGTTTGTAATACCGTGTTATTTTAAGCTCCTCGAAAATATAACAAAACGTAAAAAAACAAAATTATCTACATTTTAAAATATATTGTCTGTGACAGGTAGATTAAGAGAATTGATTAATTATTAATTTTTCTACGCGTTCTACATAATGCGGATTTCATTGAATCTTAAATATTATCTAATCATATTTCGGAAACTCATGATTCTATTGAATTTTACAAGAAATAGAATCAAATTTTGATATTTTGATTTTAGGGTTACAGTAAAACAGGAATCGACGCCAGAAGGAGTGGTCGCTCAATTACAAATATCGTCGGCTGAAGCAGCTGACAGCGGGGCATATTTCTGCCAAGCTAGCAATCTTTATGGAAAAGACCAACAGCTTGTGCAACTTCTTGTTCAAGGTTTGATTTATTCTCGAAGACAAGTAATATGCCGACGGCAGTTGAATGTTATGCTATTTTCTGCTGATTTATAATCGCTTCTATGATCAAAGGAAATTTCCTTCACATTTAAATTTGGACAAAGGACATTTTATGAGTTGGTGTAAATTGAAATAATAATTTTATTTCTAATAATTTTGCTTTATTTGAATAACATATGAGTTACATAACACCTAATTTGTTCAAAATATTATTATCTAATTTTTATCTATTAACCATAAACACCCAAAAGTTCAGAAATTCTATTTCACTTTTATAAGTATACAAATTTTATGCTTCCAGACTCGCTGATTTTGGTTTTTCGCTTTAGAATGAATCGAAATCGAAAGTCATTTTAATAGATTTATATTTTTTTTGTGTAAAATGGTGTTTTTAACGTGATTTTTCAAAATGAATCTGAATTTTCGTAAAATTATGTCTGTCAACATCCAGAATAAACAATAGTAGAGGAAGACATTTGTTTGATGACATGGCGAAACCAAAATGGCGGTTAAAATGTTGAAATTATCAAAAATTCGCGTTCTTCGATAACTTATGAACGCAGTAATTGATCCACTTAGCTTCTGCAATTCAAAAAAAGTAACAATAATTAAGGTTATGAATAATGGATTTTTCTTGTACAGTACAAATTAAATATGGCGGATAAAATGTCATAAAATGTACTAAAACTTTGGGGCTTCTTATATTAGTAGGTTCAAAATCGCTCGTAATCAAATGATGGTCAATTGATCGTTAAATGAAAGTTAATTTTTCAACTAAAACATTTTTTATTTAGAATTTATCCAAAAATGTTTTTTTCATTTATAAGTGACGAAAAAATCGTATCAACCATTAAAAAAATCGATGTGAATTTGTAATTTAATTTAATTTATTGTATTCTTATACTAATTAGTATTATTATAATAGATGGAGTTATACATTTATATTTTTTTATATTCTTTTTATATCGATAATAAATGTTTGAAGTCGGCTGTCATCATGAATTTTTTCTTGCCGACCGTCTAATCAAAACTTCTTACAAATTAATTATTCATTTCAACATCAAAACGTGCATGGTCAAACTATCTTACTAATTACTGACTATCCATGATTTTGACATATTTTTATTTAACTCTAAACTGTTTTCTTTCAAATACATCACCATAAACTTAATTCGTAAAGCTCATACGCAATGCCTAAGTGTAAGCATTAGCATGGCATTTCATTAGCAGAAAGGACCCCGCAGAAAATGAGAAAAAATGGCTCTTTGTTACATTTTTTGAAACTGCGGTAAAAAATGTCAGCTCTGATTGTATCCTAAAAGAGCTTGAATTGGCCCAAAGTCCAAACACTCATATTTTTCGAATGCTTTTTGTAGTGTACAGTTGTTCCATATAACTTACATATAGTTCCAAGGATAGATAAATGGAAATCTGTACAACGTATAATTTTATATGAATTATATATAGACAAATATATAATTATATGTATTATTATACATAATCCATACATAATCCATACATAATAATATTATATTTTTAGTTACGTCTCATTGTAGTATAAGTTGTATGGGAAATTGTCCACTTCAAAGAGCTTGCAAAGTATGAGTGTGTGGATTTTGTGCCCATTGAAACTTTTGATCTACATGATCAAAACTATTATTTACCACAGTATCAAAAAATTTAACCCAGAGACATTTTCCTATCATTTTCTGCGGGGTCCTTTGTTTAAGGGAATTCTAAAATGCCCAACGGATAAAGTAGGAATTTTCACTAAAGACTGTAAATAAGAAATGACTGAATCGATTTTTCAAAATTCGGGCTCTGAAAGGGCAATTTTAAATACTATAGACATTTTTCTAGAAAATACCAACGAAATTAATTAAGAACTGACCAAGAATTATCGGTAATAAATAAAAATGACTTATTTCCAAAAATTCTCGGTCAGTTCTCAATTATCATCTTTGGTATATTCTCGAGAAACTGTTTATAGTGCTTAGAATTGCCCTTACAGAGCCCGAATTTTTAAAATATTGTTTAGTCATCTTTAGTTTACGTTTTTTAGTGAAATTTCCTACCTTGCCGGTGGATCACTTTAGAACCCCTTTAACGGCAACTTTATTCTACATAATGAATATTCGTCAACACCAAATTCTCTTATTTACATAGTTTATTAATGTTGGAAATTTATCTTTTCAAAATGAAGAACCTCCACTTCCACCTACCAACTTGGAAACAGCCATGGTCGCCAGTCGCAGCATTAACATAAAATGGCAGCATAAAGCACAAGATACAAGTGAAGTTACGAAGTATATTTTGCAGTACAAAGAAGGCGAAGGTAAGATATTTTGTAAATAAATCTTAAATTAATGAATGTTATTATTTTATAATAGAGCTGTAAAAACTTTCGTTTGAGATATAACTTGTTTTTCTTTTACCTAATTATGATTCGCTCCTATAATGCACAAAATGTATGTTAAAAAAGTAATAAAAACTTAATCCAAAAACAATATTGCAAAAAATAGTATACCATGTAACAAGAGCGCAATTACCGATCTTCGACAAGTGTGAAGTTTGTGGATAGCAATCACACTCGTCGCAGATCGATATTTCACCCATGTTGCATACGATATTTTTTACTACGACGGTCGTGGGGTTCGATAATTTGCGCCCGAAGATTTCGCTGAGGGCGCAAAATCGAATTCTACTCCCGGAGTGTTAAAAATATTGATTTTTACATTACAACATATAATAAAATGTAAATTTCATCAGTGAAGTTTTCGTTCGACAAGGTATTTTTTCCACAGTCATATGTCAACAAAAAATTGTAGAATATTTTTGATTTCGTTTACTTTGGCTTGAAATATATTCCAACCTTTTTAAACAAGCAGTACTTAGATAGTAAAAGTGATCAGACAAGAAGTATACATATAATACATTTTATTGTCTTTTATAATAAATTATACAGTTTTGAAGAACAAGAAAGTATAAGAAGGAACATTCAAAAGAGAAAGCGTAATTTCCTTCTAAATGTTTGAAATAACATTTCTACATGACATTTCTAAAGAAAATTTGAAATACACAGAGAGAAAGAAAATATTTAATGGAACTATATTTTAATCGTAAAGCGCTTTAATACAACAAGTAGTTAATAAGTAGGTAAGTTTCCATATCAAATACAACAATAAAATTATCCTATTTACTATTTCCCTGTATATAAATCATTAATACATAACTTCAAATATCAACTATAACCCTTCTTATTGGTAACTCTACTACTTACACATATTAAAATTGTTTCTACTAATTCTGCATTGTTCCATAAACCTTTTTTTCTCTCTATATCATTTTTTCAGTAATTCCAAATCTTAATATAATATGGCTGAAATGTTCCTAAAAACCCAAAAATATCTATTCATTCAATTCGTTTTCTATCCTTGTAAAATCTTTAATACAATAAACATGAAAGTATCAAATAAACAACTTCTTGAAAAAAAAAATTCCATATACCATTGAAAATACAGATTTTGAGCAATTAGTTATGACTTTTCCCGAAAATGTTACGATTAATTATACGGCAAAATTTGTGCAAATGGGCGATTGCGCCCGTTAATTAAATAAAGTAAAAAAAAAATGCGTGATCGTGAAATTTAGAGCCTAACATTATATTCAACATGACAAAATACTTGTGAATTGACAGTGCCTTTGTTAGAAAAATATTCACTTTTGTTTAAAAAATATTCAAAATATTGCCAAATTTTTTAAATTGAATCCCAACTTTTTATAAAATGCGTCGTAATTGGAGAATTTACCCCGATTTTTTTAAAATATACTTTAATATATTTAATTATTTATTATTTACCTGCTCTATTTTCAAATTGTATAGTAGTGTTAAAGATACTTCTCCAAGTCAGCTGTAATTCTACAAAAAATGGTCTGCTAGCTAAATTGTGTTCCGAATTTTCCATTGAATATTTGGAAGACTAATTATTTCGAATTCAGAATGTTTAAAATAAATACTATGGTAACTTTTTAAAAGATTCAAATGTTCGTTACAAACCAACGCTTTTTTTCAACTCCTTCACCGCTTCGATTTAAAGAGTAGTGTTTATTTCTCGGGTGGTTAATCGGTACTTGAGCAGATTTTACCACCTTTATCTAAAAGAACAAAAAGAAAAACTTGGTTAAACAAGGGCTATCGTCAGAATATATTTCTAATGTATGTAATTGAAATCGGCTTATTTACAAAATTCAACATTGAAATTAAAGTTGTAAAAACGCAGAAAGAAGTCTGACTACTACTGATCAATTCCAGTGTAAATACAAATACAAATTTTGACATATTTTAACGGACAAACATCATTTTGAACCCCTAAATGTTCCACACTTTTTTGTTGTTAGTTTATCGGGTATATACAAAAATTAAAGGTTAAAGGTGGAAACTAAATATTTGCCCTTAGGCGGGTTATGGCAGCAGCAGGAATTGAGTGGACCTCCGCTTCCTTACGCTGCCCTTATCGATGAACTGAAACCAGCCACGCGTTACTCGATACGAGTGATAGCGGAAGGTCCGGCCGGAAGGTCATCCCCTTCGGCGGAACTCGTCGTAAGAACGGAACCTCAAAGGCCTGCTGGACCACCGATAAATCTTGCTGCAAGATCACTCTCGTCAACTGAAATCCTCATAACGTGGCTGCCACCATTGCCAGAATTAAGACATGGTGATATTCAAGGATTCAATATTGGATTTCGAGAAACAAGGTAAAATAAATATCTTCACTTATTATTTATAATAAAAAAAACTTCTCAAACAATCTTTTCTAACCTGAAAATTATTTAATGTGAAATGCACTTAAGAAGATACTATACATTTAAGTAAATATTTATTTGAATAGTCGAAAGTCTAAGATTTATTTTAATTCAATAATAATGCTTCATTTTATTGTACTTATACAGTTAAAAAGAAAGTTTTAGTTTAAGGCATTTTCTTTGAGAAAAGATTTGTACGTCCCAACTAAACAAGTTCCTGAATATCTCTAGAAAATGACGTTTCGTCCAGCAAAAACACTATAAGTATATAAATTTAAATATAACTCGAAGATTTTCCCAGTGAAACTGGATTTTACTTGAGATCAACCTTTCTTCTCCGGTTAACCTAAGGTTCAGCGGGGCCAATAACACTGGTCAACAAATTTAAAGCAATTTAATGTTACAGATCTAAAAATAGCTAATCTTTGTTAATTTTGAGTCGCTGAATCCGAATCCGATAGTGAACATTTTTTTATTAGCTCTAGTTTCCATTTAATATGGGGATAAAGTTTCAAAAAACCTCATTTTCTCCATTGTTGGAGGATGTATATCTTTCAATAGAAATACGATAAAGGCTTCAATGATAGCTTAAAATGAAGCTTATAACTTCTATTTCATGAAAAGAAAATTTTTATACGACCTAGTATAAAATTATTTTCTTAAATGGGCATTTGTTTTTATGCGCGAAATGTTGTCTCACCTAACATGCCTGTTACTACTGCTCACTTTCCCCTCGCTGCCGACCACAATTCTGGCGAGCAAAACTGTCTGAAATCGAATGTTACAAGTACAAAGATGCATCTTTATGTAATATAAATGTTTAATAATATGTTCTTAAGGTTACAGATTACGATTCCGATGTTAAAATTAAGATTTATTGGACGACTTAGGTCCAAGTTAGTTTTTAACTAATCTATGATGATGTTTTTAACTAATCAGCAATGAACATTGAATGTTAATTTTTAAAATGCAATTAAAATGATGTCAGTATGTTGAAATACGTTTAATTAATAGACAGAGAGAAGTTTTCAGTGCCGCTCATTTCGAATAAACTAACAGAAGGTAAATCTCTGAAGTAGACTTGATAGGGCTGAAATAAATAATATGTTCAATAATTGAAATCATGATTATGTCCATAAAGACTATTGAACATTACTCATATCTGTCGAAATCACGATCAATGGCGAGGACGTGTAATTTGCAACCTTAAAAACATGTTATGAAACATTTATATTAAATAAATAATTATTGAATAAAAAATTCTTTTTAAAAACCGCGTTTTTATAAATGAACTAAAAAGGATAAAATAATTTTTCCCATCCACACATGTCACTAATACCATGCAATCATTTTTCATTTTATTAGGAAATAAAATATTTTTAAGACTTGGAAAATGTGTGTTGCAATATAGGTAACAGAAATGACTATCATGTCTAAACTGGCGTGTCATATTTTTCATTTAAGCATAAGTTTCTCATTTGTTATTGTTCGTCGAGGAGTCATTTCTGTGACCTCTAATGCGCCCCACGTTTTCCATTTTAAGTCTTAAAAATATTTTATTACCTAATAAAATGAAAAATAATTGCATGGTATTAGTGACCTGTGTGGATGGGAAAAATTATTTTATCCTTTTTAGTTCATTTATAAAAACGTGGTTTTTAAAAAGAATTTTTTATTCATTAATTATTTTCTGCTTTTTAATTTTTATAGGTCAAATTTTACAATCAATTTTAAACTATTACATTTATAAACAATCTGAAAAGAGCAGTTTCAAAATGAAAATACGCAAGTGGTTTTAGAATTATATTTATTTTATCAGAAAACACCGCAACATTTAAAGAACGTAGAAAATTTGGCTTTATGGCGGCGGAGGTTCAAGTTGTCGTAAACGCTCCAGTTCACTCATTGCTTCCTCATTACATGGAGTTTTGCCAGTTAATTTTGTACAATCTAATTCTTCAATGCGCAAGCCATCGAGAGATCTGACACGGCTTAGTGCCACATAAGCCTGTCCATTGGCAAATAGTGCAGGTCCTAGGTATACAACAGTATGAACAACTGTGCATACTTGCATTTTATGTACTGTGCAAGCCCAACACAATATCAAGGGAAGTTGAGTCCGCTCCATTGCGCCAAAATTTCTTAATGCCGGAAATTGAATTGACTTCGGCTGAATCAAATGTATTCCATCACGATTAAAGTCTATGCGAACAGATGGAGTGTCTTCGTTCTACATTTGATCTCGACGGAATAATGGCCACACGATTTCTGTTACTGTGCCCATGGCGCCATTCACAAGTCCTTGTTCAATATTTAAATTTGAGCGCAACATCTCTCTTGCTCCAACAAAAATTTCCAACTCTTTTGGCAATCCTCCAGTCTTATTTATATCGCCTGATATAACGTTTGCCATATTCACATTGTCGGTATTTCTTGTTGCATTTACAAGGACATCTTGAGCAACGATTCGGTAAATACGTTCTCCATTGGCTCGATAGTGCTCTAGAACAGTGTCGTTCGGCATGACTAGCAAGGTGAAAGAAATTTTGTTCGGCCGTCTCGTTCGCCCTCAGGTTAGCCTCACGAATTTGCTGACTATGCACAGTGGATCGAACTAAAGTATAAGCCCGGACATAGCATAAAAAATGAAAGTGTGAGAAATTATGTAAAAGTATGTATAGTTCAGATGATTATTAGCTAATCTATCACTATATGTGACTTATATTGCTAAAATATTCGATTATAATTACTTAGAGTAGTTCAAAGTAGTCGTTGAGTACAAGGTTGAAAAAAATGTTCTTAAATATTCAAAACTTTTAATTATACTTATGAGTAAACACATAATAGATGAGAAAAATAAGGTCTTCATGTTTCATTAAGTATTTCGAAAGGTACTAAAACCAACCCACAGATTATAAAAATGAGCTCTAGATTTTGAGTTATTGAGTTATTAAGATTACAGTTAACGAAAATAAAGATAATGAAATTTTAAACATGATTTTAAAAAATGCCTCGCATTGCCGCGCAAATGTACGCATTGCATTTCCTTCGGGACATCATTAAGTGATAATCTTCATTAATTTCAACTGCTAATAATTGCAAGTATCGTAAAAAAATAACATTTTAGTTCGCTATCTTGAATTCGCCATAGTGAATTCTCTAAATTCTCTGAAGCCAGATTTGTAATCAGCGATTACGAAAACCGGGTACCCAGTTTCACCTTAAGAGACTTGATTTTACTTTTTTCGGCCATCTTGAATCCGCCATTTTGAATTCTTAAATTTTGAGGTCAGATTCGTAATTAGCAAACTTGAAAACATAGAAATTAATGTTTGCGCTTAAAAACATGCTTGGTGTTACTCATAATAGTCGTTTTAAGACCCATGTCCGGCTTCCCCTATCTCTCGATCCACTGTGCTATGGCGGCAAGAGGAGTATTGCTCGGGTTCTTCGTTTGCCCTTTCTTGTTTTTTTCGTGCCTTATCTTTTGCACGTCTAATATCACGTTGTTCATCAGTCGCATCTTCATTTGCCTTTCGCCGTTTGGCCAATTTAATAGTTTAACTTGCCTCCGATTCCTGTAGCTGCTTCTCCAATTTTTTTTTCTTCTTCTCTAGCCGTCGCTTGCGCTGTGTTGATGTCTCTTGTGCCATCTTAACTGCTCCAGTTGCCGTCGTGAATGAGTATATAGGCAAGGGAATTAATGACGTCAGTGGAGGACTTTTCCCGATTGCGAAAGGAAAACAAAGGACAAGCGCGACTGTGGAAGGGAGGAAAACGCTGGGCGCCCCCGCTTTGAAACTTATTTTTTTTTCATATAAAATTTAAAATTGCTGAAATTGATCTTAAAACTGATTGAAACTTGTAATAAACGGTAAAGGAATGCATTGTCATCCAATTTTGGGCTATCCTCATAGTTTCAAGTCTCTAGCTCATCGGGAAGTTAGTTTAAAATCGATTACAAGATTTGCACCGGACAAACAGACAGACAGACAAGAATACGAGTTGATAAAAACGTTATAATATAAAATGCATCCTTGCACTTGTAACATTCGATTTCAGACAGTCACCCGCTCGCCAGAATTTTGGTCGGCAGCGCGACGAAAATGAGCAGTAGTAACAGGTAGTTTTAGTGAGACAACAATTTGCGCATAAATATAAATGTCTTTTTAAGAAAATGATTTTTTACCAGGTCATATAACAATTTTCGTTTCGTAAAATAAAAGTTATAAGCTTCATTTTGTCTATAATTGAAGCCTTTATCGTGTTTATATTAAAAGATATACTTACTCGAACAATGGAGAAAATGACGTTTTTTGAAAATTTATCCCCATATTACATGGAAACAACTGCTACTAACAAATTTTCACTTTCGGATTCGTATTCAGCGACTCAAAATTAACAAAGATTAGCTATTTTTATCTCTGTAACATTTTTGTGTTGACCAGTGTAATTTATAGCTTGTATTAAACATATATACTCTCAAAAATGTGGCATCGAGACGAAAGATAAGAATATTATTTCGTTATTCGTCAATTTACCACAAGATTATATCAAAATGCTTTCAAAATCTTTCCAATTCGTACCTCTCAAATTGATTCCCCCTACCAATGGTCCCTGTCTGAACGAGCATTTTCGTCATGATTTTCTCCCCTCTCTCCGTCATTTGTAAGGGTGACGTAACCGCGCACCAAAAGAATACCTGCTTTTGCTCACGTGACACTGCAGTGGGCAGGGCGTGCCACTGATCAACGCGAGAGGGAGCCCAATATGTGCCAAATCAAGGGGATGCACTGTATACTATTAGTCTACTACAGAAAAGAATGTTTGTCACGTATTTAAATTAACGAGCAAACTACAAGAAATATCTGTTATAAACGTCCAACTCTCTAAAGTGCTAGACACATAATCTCGTAATTTGTTGGAAGTTTCGAACATATATTTCAATTGTATGATCAAAATAATTATTCTAATTTGTCCAATTCGAATTTTCCAATATTATTTTCACGTAGTTTATTTTCCTTAAATTTTGATGATCAAATAAAATAATTTTTTGTAACAAATTCCATATCTAATAACATTTTGCACAAATCTACAAATACTAGTCCATGATTTAATGAATTGACGGATATTTTGCTTTATTTGACTGCAATTAAAGTAGTTCCCAACTTACATACCTGTAAATCACTCAATATGATTTAGCTTAAAAGCTCGGAGAGAAAGGCGAAGAATTTGATAGCATAAAAGAAGAAAGTTTCGGTCGTCAACAATTGATTTAATTAAGAGATCGTTTTGTTCCATTCTTTAAAAGTTAGTCGTTGAAAGTTTGCACGGTGCTAAGCTCAGAAAACTCACTTTCAGCTCAGTCAATCCATCGTACAACTTCACTTCGGTTGCGGGGGACGGCGAGGATGGCGGTGGTGAACTTCGACTTTCTGGTCTTCGACCCTATACCAGATATACGTTGGTAGTGCAAGCTTATAATCAAGTTGGCTCTGGACCCTTGTCCGAGGCTCTAACTACGCAGACTATGGAAGATGGTGAGAAAATCGATAGTGTTATTATTGAATTATTATGATTAATATCGGCGACTGACGCTGCGAATCCGCAACGAATTAGTTTCAATATTTAGATCGGCTATCAGTTTCAATTTCCTATAAATTATACATTTTAGCCATCGTGCAATATTTAGTAATATTAACACTCAGTCTTTGGTTAATGAAATTAATTATTAATACAAATTTTAAAAATATATACATATGAGTCAGTAATGTTAATCTGAAATAGATACTCTCATATGGTTTTACACTTCAAAATATGCACCTTAAATTTTAGTGATTTTCAGATATAGAAAAATTTTGATTTTAAAAATGACATAAATTAATGACATCCCTAATACTTCTTAACCCGTAGAAACTGGCTGCTAACGTACGTTACCAGTTTTATTTCTTTGATTTTCGGTCAGTTAAATTCAAGTTAACGCATTTAAATCGGTCTGTTCCCTTATTTTCTATTAGCATAGAGATAGAAGAATGTATAATTATTTAAATATTTAATTGTTTATTGGTTACGATATACAAATTCATTAAAAAATCATAATTTTATCGAAAGAATTCATTATTAACGCAAAATTTTCATTTGAAATTAAGTATAATAGGGTTTTTGATAATATAGGATTTTTTGAGGTTACACAGAAAAAAATAAGTCTTAAAATTGTTACACCTTAAATTCATCATCAGGTGAGGCTTAATTTAAGCCCGAAATTCCGTTAATTTTCTTAAATTTAGTCAGTGTTTTGGCTTAAAGTCTTACTTTCAGTGAGCAAAACTGACTTTTAGACGATATTATGGCTTAAAATAAGATTTATCGAGCTTATGGCATCTAAGTTAGACGAATCTTATTTCAAACCAAAATATCGACTGAAAGTCAGTTTTGTTGTCTGAAAGTAAGACTTTAAGCCTAAATATTGACTGAATTTAAGAAAATCATCGCAATTTTCGGCTGAAATTAAGCCTCACCTAATGATGAATTTAAGATGTAACAATTTTAAGATTTATTTTTTTTGTGTATGGCAATTTAACATCGAAAGATCGCTATGTTGACACATGCATTGTGAATTTCAAAATTTGACATCGGATTCGTGATCAGCGACACCAACAGGTCCTAGTATTCATTTTGCTCGATAATACGGTAGTTTTGCATTTGAATGGTCGCTTTCTTGAATCCTCAATTTGCAATTTTGAAAATCTGACACGGATTTGCGACCTACGATGTCACAAACTTTCGAATTCAATGTAAAGGAAAATGTATGCGACAAGGTGTAAACAATGATATAGTTTGAAGTTAAATTCTACCTATAATTAACTAAACTAATGCTTCTTTCGAAATAGTAGCATATTGTTATACAAATCGTTACTAAATTTTGTGCATTATGGTAATGACATAAAATTACAAGATATAATAAATGGTGCTATAAAACTGCACTTATGTAATGAAAACAATATAAAAATGTTTAGTGCGTTATAGCCAAGACACTATATATAATATATATAAAATTTACTTCTGATATTAACTATAAAAATATACGGTTATAGTGCCCGATATGCCACCCGAAGACGTTCGATGCGCTGCCCTGACTTCCGAGTCTCTTCAAGTTTCCTGGCAACCACCACCAAGTGTTTACAGCAATGGCATCATCCAAGGCTATAAACTGCACTACGAGCCGATACTTCCTGAAAACTGGCATACTATCGACGAGATGGAGGTATCTATCGACCCAAACAGGCTAATGTCTTTCTATATTTTATCTCCCTTTTGTAATTCCTTAGTTTACTCTAAAAAACAAACATGAAATCTCATTTTTTGTTATATAAGTAATTCAATTAATATTCGTCGAACAAATAGTATAAAGTTTCGAACTTTCTTCAATTCCAGCTTTGGCACGTAGTAATAACAGCGAAAAAATATTTTCAACAAGTCAAGACTTCCCTTGTACGGAATCAAAAAGTGAGGAGTGATTTTTTTGAGACTCCAAAAATCTTATTGTTTGAGATTTTTCGAGATTCATCAAGATATCTTCAATCACGTCAAATTTGTTATTTAGTTGTACATAGGACGGTTACTTATATCGTTTTCTTAACAATTCAAACAGAAGTTGATGAATTTTATTTATTTTAAAATAAATGTAAGTATTTGTGTATGATTATTTGTCGTATCCAAATGTCAACGAATAAATAAAAGTAAAAAAATGTTCTGTGATATACGGGTTTTAATATAAACATCGAAAAATGTGACTGGTGTTTACTATTTATTAATTTTAAATCGACTAATACTAAGAACCTTCCATTTAATCATTCAAAGCTTAAAAACGGCCAAGAAATCTTTTATATTGTCTCTGTTGCAACGATTTGTGACCAGCCAATTCAACCAATAGAATTGCAACATTCGACTATAAAACTAGGTGACATTTATGTGATGACAATAAAGACACTAATTTTTAGTCGCTGAAAACGTATTCGTTGTACAATTTGACCCATCATGTCAGGTTTTTCACATATCCTAACCTCAAGTTGTCAAAAAGAATATTTTTTAATATTTCGGACCAAACATCTGAAAAAAATGATGTGATGTTTTAAACTGAACAACGGATTACTTTGCAGCGGCTAAAAATCGGCAATCTTCTATTCAAGTTCTTTCCACTACATTTTTGTTTGGTCCTTGGTTATTTTTTTCCCCGTTATTTTGGGCAATCGGCCTTCAACATTCCCAGCTATGCGATAAATTAGGTTTGGGTGGAAAAACGATAAATTAAAAAGCCAAATTGCAGGCTATTAAAAACCAACCCACAATAGAAAAGTCAAAATCGACACTTCAAGAAGTGACTGTCCGAAAAGATTCATTAGATGAAATCACTAAAAAATCGAAAACAATGTTCCAAAGTATACGACTTGTAAGTCGAATAAAAATATGTGGAATCCGTTTTTAGCGTTATGTGTTCTCCGGATCCTTCAAATACTGCTCAAGAATCGCAATTAGTGCAGTAATTTAGAAAATACAGTAAAATCACTCGTCCTTTAAGCGATTTTGAACATGGATAACTTACTGTTTCACTTGTTTGACGAATCTGTCGGGATATATTCAATAATTTTGAAGCTGTTGTGCTATTACATATGAACATATTGACAATTCTACCTGTAACTTTGCATCGAAGAAACCAACTAGCCACTAGAGTTTGACAAATTGTATTTAAAAAATTAGTTAAATTTTCAATTTTTTGACTGTAATTCTTTTAGCCGTAATTCAGGTACGAAAAATAATCCATCAAATGCCATTCGAGCTTCAAATACAATTGCAAATTTCCATGAAGTTTCCCTACCCATAAATGAAGTCATCAATTTCACGGTGCAAGCATATATATCCCGATTTTGTAATCTTTAAATGATAACTCCATCATTTTTGAAAATGGTAATTGAGAATTGAACAAGAATTGACGGTAACTAATTCAAGAAGTATAACTTAATACGTAAATAAAATTACAGTCAGAAATAAAAGATATAGTTGGCTTTACTATCTAAATAGTAGAGTCTTACAGAAATACGTTTTTAGTTAATTTTACTAAGTAAATAATAAACTAGGCTGACTAATTTACCGATATTACTGTAAAATTAGCTACGAACAATCTCTGTGTCTTACCCTACTATCTTGTTAGTAATTCCAACTATTTCATTTTTTCCGTGGAAGAAAAATGTTTTTACGCATAACATAAGGTTTTGGCATTGTATTAGAAGAAATAACTACATAATTCTTCTTAGTTTTGGATGCTCTACTATAATGAAAAAAATTTCCATGGAACAATTCCCATGCTGTCTGGTTTTCGGCGGAATATACATTAAAAATTAAGAAATCGTGTCAATATTTTCATAAATAATTTAGAATACCTGTACCCAAATTTCCTCATCAGTATGGGACTTTTTGTCTTATTATGTTTTACATGCAATTTAAATTAATCAAAAAGAAAAATTAAAAATACTATGCTGAAATTAAAAAACGAAAACATGTTTTAATTTGTTATAGGTCCGAAAAACTAACGCGTTGACAACAGTCCTCACTGGACTAAGAAAGTACGCAAATTACAGCATTACTGTATTGGCCTTTACAAGAATAGGAGACGGAGTGTCTACTAGAACAACTTACTGCCATACCGAAGAAGATGGTAAATCCATATTTTATTTAGACAATACTTTAACCCCCAGTTCAAATATTATCATTGGCAAATACGATTAAAATGATAAATTGATATAAAATTTATATAAAATTGAAAATCTAACAATAAATGAATTTTCAAAATTAATGTTGAAGAGTCATTCTCAGATTTTCTTGAAAATGGAAGAAAAGTTACATATACATTATTACATTTATTTAGCGTTACTGCATGCTGGGAAAGAAATGCAATATACGTATATACGATCATTTTGTAAACACATTGCCTCTGTAATACTAACTAATAAAATTAAGTACTTAACAAATACTATGTTGAAAAAACAACAATGTACTTATTTGAGTGACTGAAATAGACCTCCGTGGTAAAGTAAACAAATTTACTTAGCATTATGCTTGTGTTATGAACTCCCAACTTTTCTCTTATTTTCAACAAAATCTGTCCAATCCTGATCGTTTTCACAAAGAATGACTCTGAAGTAAATTTTTAGTTAATTATTAATCCAAATTGTTGATAACATTCGAATCGTGGTTAGAGGATGTAATGGAATCTTTGTACACCTGATTCTTAACCTTTTTTGTGTTAGTGTAGTAATTCGACCCACTCTTAAGTATTTTAAATGCATGTTAAACATTAAATGATAACAAATTTAATTCCAGTTCCAGACAGTCCAGCAGACATTAAAGTAGTTGTCAGTTCGCCTCAAGCGCTTTTCATTTCTTGGTTGCCGCCAATTGAACCTAATGGAGTGATCACAAAATACAGTTTATATACAAGGTGAGAAAAGCAGTGTAGTTTTTATACAAATTTAATACCACTTAAAGCCTATATGTTGTAGAAGAATTATGCATTTTCACACAGGGAGAACAAAAGTTGAAGCAACAATTAAAAAACGTTAGAAATTGTGGAAATATATCAGATTAATAGAATGAAAACAACATGAAAACAAATGGTTGACTAAATGTTATCGGTACCACTCATAAGTAAGACCAGCGAGTAAATCTCCGATTTATATTAAAACGTGAAAACTAGGAGGCACGTTTTATTTTTCGTGACGGAAAAACATATTTTAGGGATGAAATACCACTCCAAAAATCTTTTTAGTAATAATTTACTCCCAATTTCCATCTCTCATTCAAGATGTCTACACCAATATTCTTCTTCTTCTACTTAAAAGTTACTTTCCTAACAAGAAACATTAACATCCCCAATATTGTAGAGCTGTTTCAACTCCTACATATGTTTTTCCGTCGCTAAAAAAAATACGTGTTTCTTAGTTTTTCAATTTGTGGCAATATATCCAAATTTTATAAAAATAAAAAAAAAAGGGATTTGCACTTCGATAGGTGTACTCGTCAGAATTTTAAACTGGTTATTATTTTTGCTACGAAGGTTTATAATGTTTATAATGTTAAATATGTGGATCTCAAAAATTCGCAGATTAATTCAGATATTTCTAGTAATAGTGTATACTTCCTGTTTATATAATAGCTGCATATCTTCAAATCTATAAGCGACAATTTAATTACTGAAAAGTAGTAAATAGATGTATACAGGGTTCATGTTTAGTACCCAGTGTAGTTATTTTACCTACTTTTTATTGGTAAGTGTTTTACGTTTACCAAATTATAGAATCACTTCTTTTCTCCCTACGTATCTCTCCAGCATATAAAAATGAACATTTTATTTATTGACATCATATCACTGAAAATGTTATAGATGAGTGGCTCGCTCAAAGAACCACTTAATCTGTTAACTAATAAAATTTTCAGTCAAGATTTTCATATCAAAATAAAAGTTGCGAAGACTCGAAAGGTATGTATACTATTATCTTCGAAGGTGCTCTTGAAGATTCCAAGGTCAAAATTGAATTCAAATACAGTCCAGAATTTGAAAAAAAAATTGCTAAAAAAGATAGAAATATTTAGACTAATGAATTCTTTTCGACCTATCAAAATATTGCAATTTTATTAAAACTATGGACAAAAATGAATAAAATATATGAATTTAACAAAAAAATTTTAGTTTTATACCGTACATTGGAACGACCACACAATGCCATCAAAATAAAAATTTCTTTGAAAATTACTGAACGATGTAACTCAAAAACTATGACTTTCTTTAACAATATGCTAATAATAAATATTTCAGAAGTGTGCAACGTTGCAGGATTGCTCGAGCTATTAAAAAAATAACTAGGAATTAATCTGAGGTTCATTATCGTGTAAATTAAATGAAACATACAAAATTCACGAGAAGAATTTGAATAGATTCAAAATATACTACACATCAAATCCAATGTAAAATATAAAAAAAAAGCAACAAAATGCAGTAGACGTTTCTTTTTATTTTTCAATACGCTCATTTTATAAATAAATAATTAGGAGTCGCCACCTACTAAAATGATAGATCGGTTCGAAATATTTGATTAATGAAATCACAGATGAAAAATAAGATAAAAACTCTCAGGAAAATGCAGCAGACAATTTTTTCTGATTTTATTTATAACGTCACCTGTATTTACTTTATAGTTTTTTTTTAATTTTATATTGGATTTGATGACTGGGATATTCTTAACCGATTCCAGTTCGTCCCGTGAATTTTTATATTTCGTTCAAAAAAAAATGCTTGTGTATGCTTTTTTTCTTTTTTTTCTGTATTTTTTTGTTCTTTACAACTTTTTCGAAAAATTTCTAGGAACTCTTCGTTTTTTGCATTTGTTTGAAAAAGCTCGAAATTTCTGAGTTACAGCATCTAGATATTTTTTAAAAGAATTTATTGTTAACTATGATCTAATTTTGAGGTCGTTCCAAAGTTTCAATAGAATCTTAATATTCGGATAATTCAAAAAAAATCATAAAAATATTTCTAAATTTTATGGCAATTATCTTCAAATTTTGACGCCTTATTAATTAAATATGAATACAAGTAACCTATTTTCCTTTCACACTCTTGTAATGCAAATAGGAATCTTAAAAGTTTGAAAAACAGTTATATAAACACCAAAAATAAATATTTGCGTTTCGAATTTTTCAGTTCGTCGGACAAATCTATTTTAATAGGGTTTGGAATGAATAAATTAATAGTGCTATTTTAGTTTAGATGACATACAATGTAACATTTATAAAGATGTACAATGTACAATTACACTTGTATGTACTAAATATTGAATTTAATTTTATTTTCTAAAACCTAAGTCAACTTAAGTGGCTCTTTGAGCGAACGGCGCATATTGATCTAATATTACAATATCAATTTATAAACATAAAAAGAAAATTTCTTATTTGTAACAGAGTTGTTGACGGAAGTGTCGAACTAAACCATGGTAAACGCACGTTACCAGTGGCCGATACGTTTTTTGAAGCCACAGGCCTTCAGCAACATGTCGAATACCAATTTTGGGTAACTGCTAGTACTCGAATTGGTGAAGGTCAAAATTCTAAGGTGGCCGCCCAAGTTCCAACCAATCGCGTCCCAGCGAGGATAACTTCTTTTGGTGGTCACGTGGTACGCCCTTGGAGAGGGTCAGTAACGCTGACTTGTAACGCGGTCGGCGAACCAACCAGGGAATGGTACAAAGGCACTTCGGAGCAAATACGTACGGATTCCAGCCGAAGCATCCAAATACTCCAAACGGGCGAGCTTGTCTTCTCGAGCCTTCATCAGCAAGATGGCGGAAATTACACGTGCCAAGTAGAAAATTCCCAAGGCAGCGATCGACTGCACTATGCTTTGACTGTACAAGGTAAGAAGAAGCCACTTAAATAGTTTTAAATTAAATAGTTTCATTAAATTTAATGTAAATTCCAACAACTTCAATGCAATGGTCAGCATTGCCTTTGTCGATGTCAATAAACGCCATTGTTACGAAAAACTGTTGACCAAATAGGTATTTTTCCAAAAGAATGATCATAACTTTTTTCGTTGAAATCGCCAGCCGATTCTGTTGACCGGATTCGAAAGAAGAAGTCAAACACTATCGATTTTAATTGTTGTAACAGCATTTGGAACAAAAGTTACAGCACTGAAAGTTACGAGAAAATTTCGGACTTTCGGCATGAAAATGGTTAAAATATGTTCACCATGATACTCGTCGACATTGTAATTGTAAAATTTGTATCGAGACCACTAAACGAGATGGAAAGCTCTTGAGAACCTTCTACTAGTCATGCCCCCTAGATTTTGTTGGAACTTCTTCATGTTACTACAGTTTGAATACTCTACTTCGATAGCCAAAACTTCATCATAAACTTGATTAATTTCGACATCATTATTTAGATACTTCAATAGACCCTTTCGTCTGGAGCCGGAAGTGTAAAACTTCATATACGATCGTCATGACAGCCGCTCCCTTTTTGTCCTAGATGGACATGCTCTAGATGAAAATATCTATTATTTACCGATGAACAATCTTTTCCCTAACTTATGTACCATAATCAATTTGGAATAATAATTTAGATTAGAACCGAAATAAAATGAGCAATTGGACTTAAAACTCAATTCATTACAGTTCCACCACACGCTCCTGTACTTTACGTCACGAGTTCAACTTCAAGCAGCATTTTGCTGCATTGGAAATCCGGACACAATGGCGACGCTCCACTTACTGGTTACACACTGCACTACCGAACGACCCGTGGAAGTCTTGACGAGCTTAAACTTTCTCGTCGTGCAACCAGCCACGAACTAAAAGTAAAATCAATTAAGTAATGGGCGAATTGTTAAAATGGCTTTTCCATTGTCCCCTTCATTTTCTTTTTCAATTCGACCTAAATTATAAATTCGACTCTGACCCACCTACATTTAACGTCGCTTTTCGATTAAATAATGTCATTAACGTAATTGTTTTCAGGGTCTACTGTGCGGAAACACATACCAGCTTTACCTGACATCCCATAACAAAATCGGTAGCAGTCCAGCGTCGCCGGTCCTCTCGGTCCGTACGCAAGGCCAACCACCAGGAATTCCGCCGGCGGCTGCATTCTTAGCCCCGAACTCGACCATGCTAACGCTACGCTTGAACACATGGCCGGACAATGGCTGCCCCATTCTCTACTTCGTTATTCAGTATCGACCCATTAACGAATTCCACTGGACTCTGGTCTCGAACAGCGTGAAAATGCAACGTAGATTTGTAGTCACGAATTTAACGCCGAGTTCGGTCTACCAACTCAAAGTTGAAGCTTACAATGTCGCTGGCAATAGCCAAGCAGAGTTCACTTTCGTCACTTTGACGAGAGACGGTGGTGAGTTTCGCTATTGCCATTCACGACGGAACTATGTCCCTTTTGTTTTATTTATCGAGTTGGAAATCATTCCACGATTAGAATTCCCATGAAATTTGGAGATTATCGATTCGAAACAGGCAGCAGTTGGTCAAACACCATTTTGCGAATTTGATTGATCAGCATAGTGCTTGAAAAGTTGTTACAAATCTTTTTGAATGATAAAATCATATTTATCAATGTCAGTCACCAATTTAAAGCTTCAAACAAAACTAAGTCTAAGCTGCCTAAGTATTTATAAAAAGTTGTTGGACGAATTTAAACTTTATCATTACAGATTCCCTCCCTCCAGAAATCTCAAAACGCGGAATGGGAGCACTGCCTTTCTACGCTGACCTTAAGATCGTGTTGCCGATGATCGTGGCAATGGTGGCGCTGCTGGTGGCTGCTGCAACAATAACTTTTCGTTGGAGGAACAGTGAGTATTAAACCTCTACAATTAAGGTAACAATTTTATCAGTCGTTATAATCGTCTACTATTTGCAGGGTATTTGGGGGACCGGGTACAACGTCCGATGAAGGAGTCCCAAGAGAACCAACAGAATGCCGAAACCCAGAGGGAACGGTACTACGCGACTATTCACAAGGTAGCCCTCCAACAGGCTGGAGGACCGGAGAAGATTCCAGGTGAATCTTTCTTACGATACAAACGTCACAAACAAAACGTTAACAGTAAATACCAAATGCAATACTTTTTTAAGATAGGAGTAGTCCGAGTGCAAGAATGGCGAAGATCGTAGAACTTAGAGGACTTTAGCTGCAAGTTGCGACTCTTATCTAACTCGATAAAACTCCTATTGTACATAATTTAACAATGTTCTCATGTAAATAAATGTTAACATGAAAACTAACAATAGTTACACTGTTAGAAATCTTATAAAAAAGCATGTGTCAAGAACGTTACTGATTTCTATAAAGGATGCAGTTTAACTAGATCAATCCTTAACATTCTTACGATGAGTATTTACTTTCGCAGTTCTATTTAATAAATTTATTCAGTCAAATCTTCTTCGTCTTCTAAGTAAACCCCACACTTTTTGACGGTATGATAAAAACTATAAAATGAAATAGTTATCATAATATCGATTCTTTCACGATTATTTAATTTATTTATTAATATTATTTTAGAGTTTCTTGAATCCTTTGAAGATAATATTTGATCTTCCTTGACAGAAATAAGTCTCAGGAAACAATTTTTCCCAAACCGAATGTTTTTTGCATACTACAATACACCAAAAGGGATACAAAGTTATATTGGTTCAGAACCCCCATAGCATAACAACTTTCAATAAGCAAGAAAATTTACAATTGCAATGATGATTTTTCGCTTTTGTTAATACCGTGGTTCGGTATAATAGTAAAAATAACATAATCAAAATTGAAATTCAATATTCCACCTTTGAAGAAAATAGTAATTCGTATTTTCCAGTAGTATTTACAATCATGTGTTATTTCCTTCATTTCATTTACTTTAATTTTGCTGTATGATAAATTATTTTTAAACAGCTTAAAGTGTGTGTTTTTCCGGTTATCTTAAGAAATGGATTATTCCAAAACATGGATTATTATGAAACCTAAATGCAAAGAATCTTTAACGTTCTTGACAATGCTCATGCTCGACCCTTCCGAATTAGAGCATGTATCCTAACATATCTTTATTCGTGAAATATCAAACTTTCAACTCTCAAGATTCTCTTTCAAAGAATTTTTTGTTTCAAATATTTAAAAACTGGTTTAAAACGTATTTAATGAATAGCATAAATCGAAATAAAGATGTTATAAGGACAAGTTAATTTGAAATTTACAATTTCTTCTATATTTTTAAATATATACCACTGTTTTAGTGATATAGTACTCTACGCGTCACTATGCATACCGGAAATTAAAAGAAGGAAGCAGAACTTTACATTTTGATATGACTAACCGTCGTTTCCTATTTACTTCGGTGATTACAATCATGACAATGAAAATTGGCAATAAGATAATTTTAATGATAATAACTTTAAAAAAAACAGGCTTGCTACATTTTTGTTGTTATTGTTTCAATAATACAAATCATACAAAAACACTTTTAAATAAAAGAGATAGATCTTCGCAGAATGATGGCCAAAAAATGTATGCCCTCAAGATGGATCTTCCGAAAATAATAAAGTCAGTTACGTTATAATGAGAGTAAACACGTAATAATAAATTCATTCTTTTATGACGAGGGAAACTTTAAAAAATAGAATTGAATACGTAAAATATGCACAGTAGAATGCAGTATTTTAAGTAGTAATAGTCCGAAACTACGGCGAATAAAAGACGATGCGGTCTATTACTACTTAGGTTAATTTTCCTTTGCACAATCCGCGACTTCAATTTTTAAAACTTTCCTAAGAAATAAATTAATCGAATTTGCTTTACGGTGTTATTTGCATAAAATCTAATATTTTCAAAAAGAGCGTATTTTTTAATCGTTTAGGAAATGATGACCACACGGTCATGAACAGGAAACGTATGTAGGTACTACTAAAAATTCGAAGCTATTACTCCTAAAACTAGTTATCTCTGTTCGTAGCCCCTTGTGTGACTAACCAAAGAAATAGTTAAAACAATGTTTGTAAGTTAGAAGAAATTTAAAAGGTAGGCAATGCCTCTCATGGCTTACAGAGACAGCGGAGGACATCTCTCCGTACGCTACGTTCCAGCTTTCGGAGGGTGGAGGGGCAAGCCTGGGAGGGCTAGGTGGATTGGGAGGACTAACAGGCACTGCGGAAGCTTCCGCGGGACTACACCCGAACAACACACTACTTCACAGCTTCATGTACCACGAGCATGCGATGACGGAGGGATGCGCAAGTCCTCCTCCTGCTGCGACGGTTAGTTCAGAATCATTTTTCCCAATTCTCAGTTAAAGACTTAAGTAGTAACAGATTCAGTCAGACCTGATGTTGAAGACAATTGAGAAAAGTATCTCTAACATAAGATAAAATATAACATAATACGTATACAACGGAAATCTGAATGTTTTTTACGTTTACACGAGATTATTGAGGCATAAAGTAGTATTGGTCCAAAACCCCTATAGCATAACTACTTTCAATAAACAAGAAAATTTACCAATCAGATGACGATTATTATTATTTTTGTTAATGTAGTGCACTAGTATAACAGTAAACACAACATAATCGAAGATGTGTTTACTTGTAAAGGAGAAAAGAATTCTTATTTCACAATTTAAATGAGAAACGAATTTATGAGCACAGTAAGATGCATCCCTCAGTTGACAGTATTTCCAATCCCATTTTAATTTTTTAGTTTTCATTTACAAAAGTATGATTTTCCTATATGTCAAATCATTTGTAGACAATGAAGAGTGTATCGTCCCGTCGACGTCAACAAAGGAAGCCCCAGCAGACGCCGGGCGAAGTCGAGAGCGACGAAAGCGAGTCTGATGCGGACCAGCTGATGAGTTCGCGCACAGAGTCTTCCAACCAACTAGACGCGGGAAAACTGAAACACAGTAAGTTTTTCCCTAATTTGAACAATAAAAATAAGTAGAGAAATCCTTCATCATATTTGATTGGACCCTGGTTCCTCATCGAATTTAAAAAGTGAATAAGAAATGAGGATAACAGCACGTTCAAACTACTTTAAAATACTCAGTAAGGTTATTTTACTTCACAAATGTAATTATTTTTTCAGTTCGGGCAGTTTCAGACTTCATTTACCACGGAACGTCGAGCACCTCGTCAGACATTTCGCCCATGTCCGAACAGAAGTCACTGCCACGTAGAGGACGTTCTAGGTAATTTTCATATACTTGATAAATAGTAAAAACATAATAGGAAGTAGGAAGAGGATCGTAAAACCCGTAAATTAATTATCATTTGTTTCACAATTAATTTTCGTGATTAGAGTATGATATTTTCTTTCTTAACCCAAATTTTTATTTACGTTACTTTTCAATCGAAAAATATTACCGTCCATAAGTAATATCTGCGAGTAGATAAAACCTAGTACTTTCCAATGTAACTTCGAGAGCCCATGTAGAAAGCGTACAGGGAACACATAATTTTACATCGTTCTTGTTTTATTAAGAAGATGGCAAGTGCCCAGCAGGAGCTCATTGCGAACGATATTGCCTCCTATGTCAATTGCGGAGACTGCTTTTGGCGGCAACAATCAACCAGGCCAGGTGATGCCATCTGGTAACGACAGAAATGAGCGTCCCGAGCTCAGCGAAGCCGAATGTGACATCGACTCTCTGAAGAAACTCAAACTGGGTTTAAGGAGTTCCCTGTGGTCGAGGCCCGGGACACAGAATCCCTCTTCCGACTACTCAATCGCCGTTTAAGCTTTGGCCCTGCCTAAAATAAACGACGAAAGCTGACCTCGAGGTTAAAAGTTCGCGTTTTCCGCCCGCGATCAGCTTTTGTCTAATAAGCTTCGTACAGGGTTTCTTCTTCCCGTCTATTCTGACTGACGCTTGGACGTCAACGCTGAGCCCCTCGTCGTGTCTATGTAGATTTTCAATGATTTAGTAATACTGGCGAACCAAATCGTAACTGCAAACCGATACTGTGAACTGACCGTTGAAAACCTTTTGGGTATTGAATTATTTTCGATGATTTGAGTACTTAAACAAAACGTTACACATCTATTCTACAGATAAATAGAATGTTAGTTATTTCAATTCAGACCTAAATGAGTCAATTATGTAGATTTTCATAGTTACTAGTTTCAAAATCTCTCTTGAGCTTGAACCTACATAGGTCTACTACTTCGTTTTTCAACTTTATTTGTACTCTATATATAAAAATCATTGACTATATTTCAGTAATTAATTGTGTAACTTTACCAAAGGAATTAAATTGTTAAACCGTCAGCAATATTCATCAACGAATGCTTTATGGTCTTCCATAAACTTTTCGACTGACTTAAAATCTTCAACTGCCAAAATGTTAGTACAATCACGAAAAATTGACGTCTAATATACGAAAAAAAAAACACTATTGCCATTGTTGAATGTTTTAGAATGGTTATTGATTAACCAAACATTATGAACGTGTCTAGTTACGTGTTTGCATATGTTTATAATGAAAATGGGCATTACTGAGAAACGAATTTGCGATGGTAAAGATGATATAAAAAGCCAAAATATTTATTTGTAAGGTAGTGTCATTTCGGGTTGGCGATTTATACTTGCAGTGTAACTAGTCAATTAGTTTTACGATTTTTCGCGTTAGTTATAATTAATGAACATATCTTTTTTCGATCCGATCTTCAGAGTGCCAAATTTTGTATAATTACGTGGTTAAGGACGTAACCCTTGAATTTACGATTTTTCGTCTTCTTCCTGTTTCCGTCCAAAATATTTTTCTAGATATTATCTTATATTTATATATGTTATAATTAATATATAATGTATTTTAAATTTCTTTTTTATATTAATAATCCAAAGGAAATCACTTTCATTTATAAATTTTACATAAAATAATTTGAAAATTCAATTTTGCAGATTAACGATAGTTACATATTTCATGATCATTTTACAGAATTTCATAATCATTTCATCTTAAACATTACAACTAACAATTTTTAATAAATTGCACTATTATTTGTTTGCACAAAAATATGTTACCCCATTTTTAACGAAAATCATATTCAAGGATTCGTCGTTTGGGTCCCATCCACTGAGTCAACGGGAGGAAAAGACACGACGAGGCGCATGCGCGCGCGTGAGTACGACAGAGAAGTTACGAAAAAACAATAAAATTACAAAAAAAAATGAACGCGCGTCAACAAATTGTGCTCGGACCGTTTCGAGACCAAAGACTTATCATTCTCTCGCTCTGTCGTAAAGGGCCAGAGATGTACAGAGGAATTTGCGATCGGAAAAGCAGAGCCAAGGAGACAAAAAGATACATAGTCAACAGTCGAGCACTCTAATTCGCGAATATTATTTGTTAGTGTAATAAAACGATCGAGGGAAAAGCGAGACGAGACAGAGGAAAAAGAGAGTCGATTTTTACGTCGGTTATAAATAATGACGAACCTTCACGTTGGGCTCCGTTGAATTGTAAAGTTTATAACACTAATATATACGTTTACTACTTTAGGTCCCGTCGAATCACCGATTGGAAAAAGGATTTTGTCTGAATTTTCCCTCCAAAAAATATTCAATGATAAAAACAATAAAAATTCATAGTAACAAGATTCGATACGCCCAAGTCAATACTTTAATGTTCAAAACCTCGAGACAGGTGAAAAACTATAGACTTGAATCTTTTTTGCTTTCGGTGTCTCCGTTATTGTGTCCTAAGACTTCTGTAAGTAGAAAATGGAGGAATATTGCGCGGAATGTCTACATGAATTCAAGACCGTCAAT
The DNA here is from genome assembly GCA_030407085.1 of Trichopria drosophilae. Taxonomy (NCBI): domain Eukaryota; kingdom Metazoa; phylum Arthropoda; class Insecta; order Hymenoptera; family Diapriidae; genus Trichopria; species Trichopria drosophilae. Next base: position 192,848,538 of record CM059582.1, read on the forward strand.
GCTGAGATAGAACGGACTTGAATTTTGAAATCTCACTCTCACGAAACGTCGAATTGCGGCAGCGAAATTCTTTGTAATATATTTATAATTTTCGTAGAGCAATACTTAAGAGCGTTAAGATTGTTAGTTAGCTTTTATTATAGGTTTAATTGTAAAGTTAAAATATTTATTGTACATTACTATTTGACTTACCTTACCATCATGATTCCCTGGTCAGTTTTCAACGTCTTTGACCCGAGAAACGAGGAAATTTGTGATGATAAGACGTGTATGATACGTTAAAGATTAAATTAATGATTAGATTTTTAACCATTAGCTACGTAACTCGACGTCGCGAACGTGAATCACTTTGACGATTGCACTTACAAGTACACACTTCACACACGCACAAGTATTCACGAATACGAACTCACATGTACATATATGTGACATAACTGTACTACATTGTATTATGTGCATTACATTCATACCAAAACAGAGACAAACAGGAGAAAAACATAAGTGAACGCAAGTGCGACGTATCGTAAGACACATGTAAATATGGAAATGAAAAGGCGCGAGTGAGAGAAAGAACGAAATAGCTCAGAAGCGAGAAGCACGTCGATCAAACTCGGAGAGTTCGATTGAACAATAAAAAAAATAAACATGATCCCCATCGGAAAGAGGGTAACGTGCATCGAGCAATTAGGCGGGCACTTTGCCGTAGAGATTTTGAAAGTTTTTGTACACTATTCCTTATATCGTACGTATCTACGCGCCCCGACATCTTCCTGACCGATTTTTTCGGCGATCATTTTTCTACGACTTTCAGTCGAATTTAAACGGCATTGTTAGCGCAGAAATAAAAGAAAAATCAGTAATAATAACGATACCCATGAATAACTCACGCGCGCGATCATACGAGTGTAAATCAAACGGAACGGTTGATTTCTATTGTCATATATAAATATATAAATATGGTTATTACGATTATTATTATATACCGTGTACAAATCGTGAGAGGGAACGAGTAGCGTGAGTGTTGTAAACGACATTGGCTTTTCAGCTCTTCGACGTTTTTGGTGCTGGGGACAGGCGATACGAAAAGAGAAATGAGAAATTTTAAAGTCAGATATAAATATATATATATTCGCGTCTCTACTTGTGTGTATTTTACTGAAATGAAAATTCAAAGTTGGAAATCTCAAGTGATGTGGGGGTGAGTCTGCTACTGATCCATTCCGTTAGAGTGAACGTTTCGAATGTTGTTGGAGTGAAATCGACTCGTTAGTATTTGACGAATAACTCGAGTTGATCGGCCGTAATGTCCAAATTAAAGAGAAATAAAGAAAGAAATTAAGGATCATTGATGTCCTTTCATGATGCGAAAATGTGCGAGAGTGAGAGAGATGAATGTGTAAGACAAAGAAAGAAAAATGTAAGTACTATTATTGTGCTGAATTAAGATGGAACGATCTTTCGAAACATTGTGTCGATCGTAGGATCGAGTAAATAAATTGCTATCGTGTAAGGCGATTCAAAGGGTTACGTTTTATTTACCTCACCTTTCCTACTAATTTTTAAAAAATTAATTTTTTAATTTAAATTTTGGGGAAAGCATTTACTTGATTTGACTGCCAAATCCAAACATATATGAAAATAGTTTATACGTGGATTTAGACACAGCCTTAAAATAATATAGGGGAAGCGGCAAAAGGGCATAGTCATGGAAAGAGGTACAAATGTTGTATTGCTACGTTTTTCGAATTCTTATTATCAAGTGTTGTATGAAAGCTCGATACCTTATTTTTCCCGACACATATCGAAGTCATTTTGAAAGGAAAATCAATGCTATAAAATAACATGAAAGATAGCAATATGCAAGATAGTTTTTCTTTTCCTGCCGGTTTTTCCATTATGCATTGTTCCATTATATGGGTCATTCTCCAGAAAAGTGTAATTTTATATCCCAGTTAATATTTTATCCAAATAATGGAATTTATTCTCCAAGCATTTTCTTTTACTGCGCCTTATACTTTTATGTAAACATTGCACAAGAGATTATTTGTTCAAATCGCATGATAAAATTTTCACATACTGCTTAAGGTCCGAAATGTAAGCCTCCTGGCTGTCCCGAGGTATAAATAACACGTTTTCGATCACTGTCATTCTCTTTCATGTGAATGATTAAATTTGTTTAAAAAGTGGTTATGATCTGTTTTACTTATAACAAACAAATAGTGCTGTGAAAATTACACTATAACGTTCCTGAAAATTGTTATGGCTTTGTAAAATGTATCCCCATGTTTTAAAAAATAAATGTAAGTACAGAATACATGCCATTTGCAGTACAAACAAAATTAAATGTTGATATAAACATTCATTCTACAATTTCGATTACTTTTAGACTATGGATTGTGTGTATAATATTACTGATTTCAAAACTAATTTAAACCCAAATTTAGTAATATTGTTAGAACTAATAATGCAAGTACGTTTATTCCTTGTAAGCCTCCTGTCATATTTGCGACGCTAATTTAGAATGTTAAGAAAACGAGTAATATCTTAAAATATAAAGAAAAGATTAAACTCTTATGCCTTAAGTGCATTTGATGGAAATTTATTTTGTTCTTATGTGAACATGGTTAATACATTGATATGTAAGCTCCCCTGTCATGTAAGCCTCCTGGACAATTGTAGTGATTTACGAAAATTCTGTTCTTATTAGTGATATAACGGATTTTTGTTTTCAATTTTCTTAACTACTTTCAGTATTAAACGCGCATCATCAGTAATATGCGATAATCAAAACTTTCTTTTTACATCGCTAAGATAACTAAACATATCAATTTATAATTTTCCATAATAATTTTAACTGTTTTGAGTTTTATAAAATGAATATTATTAAGTTACTATTTTTATTCTTACTCTTTATGAGTCACTCATTCGCTAAGAGTGAACATTTCGCCATTTTTATATAAAATTTCCATTAAAAAAATTAAATTACTTGCATATTTCACGCGTATCGATGGCTGCTGCATTATTACTTCGTATTTACATAATTAGCAAGCCAATGAATATATCTAAACTTTAAATTTTAATTTTTATAATCTTTTATTTCTTGGAAAAAAGTACGTCGATTTTACACTTTTTCGAAGAATGACCCATATCATAGGTTCCATTGATCTTTTTTTGCATTGTTTTATCTCATCATCAATAAAAGAAGAAATTATACATTAGAGAGTTCTACATCTAATTTCAAAATAACATATTATATATGTCAATAATCAATAAAGTTAATTTTTTTCTACGCAGCTGTAAAATATACCTTCAGGCACTTTCGAGTATACCGTCAAGCGAATTTCGAGTATCCGAAAACTGTCAGCGAGAAAGTTGTTCATAAAGGGTATGAACAAATTTTCTGAAAAGTTTTATCTTCATTGCTAATAATAATAGTTAACGATGACCAACCACCTATTAGATACGTTGTAGTTTAGGTATAATGTGACAGAGCAAAAGTTAATTTTATTAACTTTCAACTATTATTATATTGTTTAGTTTATTCTCTAACCACAACTAATAGACATATGTCCTGAATGAGCGTTAGAGAGTGAAGATATAAAGCTAGTTAGTACAGTCAAATTATCAGTAGTACTCGGTCCTTTTCGAAAACCTGACGATGCTTTGGATAAAATGTTACGTTCAACGTGCTATTGTAGCTTATTTTTTACAAACGTTTAAAATAATTTACATAAATAGTTAAAGCTGTCGGACGAATACTGGAACCATCGATTTTATCTATAAAATATACAAAAGTTTCCTCCCAGTATAGACAGTAGCTTCCAGTAGTGATAAAAAGAGTAACAATTTTAATTTAATCTGCCACCTTCGGAGCACTTCATAGTTGAAGCCATCAGTACCAGGACTAAATTAATTTTTTTTATTTTCCAGAGCATAGTTGAACTCAATAAAGCTGAATAACATATTTAAATGGCATATTGGTAAATGACTAGGACCAATACAGCAAGCACCATGAAGGACTAATATCATTCAGAGCTAAACAAATTTTTCCATTACATTTGTGGTTCGCAGATGTATGAATCGGCTTTTAATTACAGACACTAATTAATGATTAACGATCAGGACTCAAAATATAGCACAATGTTAATATTATTTTAAGTGCGAAAAAAGTTAGAAACTATTTCTAATGTAAAAATTATTGCTCTTTCAGATTCTAAAGCTAAAATATTGCCATTGTTACCACAAATCAGATGAAGGCATATTTCGTCAAAATCGATAGTTATCGATTGTGAAATTCAAAATGTTGGATATGAAAATGGCATCCAAGAGTAAAAAAAGAATGTTTAAAGCTCTTACATCTTAAACACGTATTAAAACTGAATTATTTGCATGAAACTGGGTACAAAGATATTTTTGGGGGTGCTGAATAAGAATGAATTAAAAAAATACTCCTGCAACTTTAATTGTCTAAAACCGAGATCTGATTCATAATCAAGGACCTCGGCGAGTAACAAGTCTAAGATGGATCTCAAGTATTTAAAAAAATATTTCGCCATATTGGATTAGCTATTTTTAATTTTAAAAAACTACATCCACTTTCATTACATTAATTTGAAGTTTTAATAGTGTTTAAATCTTTCAATGCTTTATAGATTCTTGTTTAACACTTAGACTCCATTTTGTTGTTCACCATTTTGAATTCACAATAAGTAACCATGGATTTTTATAGTTGACGATTTAAGGACTCGATATTTTGGATTTTAACGGCAAATTCCACTCGATTTTCCTATAAAAATTGCGATTACAAATGTTGTTTCCTTAAGAAATCGTGTTTTTTTTTCATATAATGTACCTTAATCTTATTTCAATTAACAATAACAAAATTTTAGTTTTAGAATCTGAATATTATTAGTTCAAAAAATGGTCTCGGAGAAAGTTATAAACTTTTTCTCTCATACAAAATGAAAGCCGTAAAGTTCTGGTACATTTTTCTTCCTCCTGGACGATAATGGGTTAAAAACTAATCTATTAATTTTTGCATTTAATGAAGATCGCATTAACTTTTTTTCAAAGGGCATATACTATCGGCTTATTTCTACTTTCTAAATCTAAATTATTAAAAATTTATTAATATAAAATGCAAAATAGGTTATCACGAGTTAGTCTATTTTTCATTAATAATTAATAAAATACCACTAATATATTAATAAAACAAATAACATACTATATTCCAATAATTAAAACATAATTTTTTATTTTTTATCGGCAATATTTTTTCTAATTTAATAAGTAACCTAATTTTTGTTTATGAATTATCAGTTCATAAATAAAAATATTTCTGTCAATTATATTTTCTTGATGTCAACTGTTATATCACCAGCTACAGAATTTTAAATTTATAGATTTATGTAAAATTTGTTTCAATTTTTAAGATAACTTGATTTAAGACATCCACTAAACAAGGATCAATTTCCGAAAATGGCACGCTCAATCATATTGATAACTGCTTTGTTAGGAAATTTTAAAAAGTCCATAAAAAAAGACTAGTTTTTATCTTTTCAATATATACTACCCTGAAGATATAATGTTCTTGCTATTTTATGCTGTAATGAATGATGTTACGAAATTAATATTGAATTAATTGAAAGAAACCAACCAGTCGAACGTTTTATTTTACAACAGTAAATAACTTCACGATTCTACCAAAGTACACTCGTTCATCGTTCGACGATAAATATACATCGGAGTCAAAAATACACACAACCAGGCCGGAGTTGAGTGATACATTCTTTCAGTAGCCAGTCAATTCAGCGAACGTCGAATCCATGTCGTCGCAGATATACTTGTATTTCGCTTTTTCTTTTCGAAGCCGATCTGAAATAGAAACCAAATTGAGGTCGTAAAATAGACAATATTATGATATTCAAAGGTCAATTTTTTAAAATTATTTTTAAAATTTTGTGATAAACAGTCGTAGTAACTTTTGGCAATGTCAGAAAAAACAATCGTGATGTTAAAAACATCCAAAGGAAAATATATTTTCGTTGTTTTCATTTATTTGAACGTAATATTTTTCACTCAATTTGATCATGATTACAATATCTTCTACTACGAATAAATTTGTAATAACATAACGTTGTCATATCTATCAGAGGATATCATACAAAAATGTACACCAATTTAATTTAAACATTTGAAAGCTAATTATGGTAATCAGTACAATAATAATTTTAATAAGTCTAATATTAGACATTCAACGGTATACAAAATGTATTATTTATTATTATTAAAATATGATTTATCGAGACAAATTACATTTTGGGTCGGGACAAATCACAAAGAAAGTGGCGGGTGAGGAGGATGGTCTGGAATGTTGTAGGGTTAAAACAGAAAAACAATGAATTTTGAAAATTTTTGAAGAAATTTGATTTGGTTAGGCTGATAGAAACGTACGTAGATAAAAGAGAATATATGAAAAAGAGATGCCAATGGAGTAGGAATGGAGGCTGAAGGAGGCCAGGAGAGATGAAAAAATGGGAACCGTGAAGGGGTATTGTGACTGCAGTAAGAAGGGAGTTGGAGGACAGAGATATTGGATATGATGAGAGGGATGGTATTTAAAGTGGAAGTGGATTAATGCGAGAATACGAAAATAAAAATTATAGGGTAGACAAAAATAGGGGGAGAGGGAACGAAAGCGGTAGTGAGAGAGTCTAAAGATAAAGTATAGTAGTAAGTAGGACGGGGTTTGATGAAGATGGCAGTAAAAAGAGGGTCGATGGGTTTAAATGAAAATAAGGAAGGAAATGAAAAGGGAAAATGTGCCTATGAAACAGGATGAAGGAGGTCGTTAATGGATTTTGAAACAGTAAACTAGGAAGCTAGTGGGAGAGTAGGGAGATTTGCGGTAGGGTGAAGGGAGGAGTCGAACCAACAGCCAATTTTTATCGAATTAAGGACATGATTTGAAAAGGGAAAAGAGAAGAGAGGGGGAGAGGGATGGGTCCAGAATTGGTCAAGAGAGGGGATAAGGAACTACAGGAAGACTATGGAGGCGGCAGAAAGGGAAAGGTATAGAAGAGGAGTGGGAGGAGTTGGAAAAAGAAATAAATGAAGCAGTGTAGCTGAAGAAAAAGGGAAGAGAAAAGAGTTAGAATGGTACACGTGGTGCGATGGAGAATATAGAGAAAACAGAGATGCATAGAATGAGAAACAGGTAAAGGAAAGGAAAATAAGATGGGAGGGGTGAAGAATTCTTAAGGTGTAGAAAGGAGTATAGGGAACAAGGCAGAAAGTAAGGGATGGAGCAAAAGGAGCAGGAGGAAAAGAAGGTTAAAAATGATATGGACGGAATCAGAAGCCTGAAGATTTATAAATGGGGTAGGAAAAGTAGGGAAGGAGTATGCAAACAAATTGAAATGGAGAAATGGATAAAGAATTTTATTCGAGAATTAGGGGGAATGGAGGAAAGGAAAGTAGGAGAAAGTAGAAGAAGGGGAACAAATATATTAAAATAACAAGGGACAGGAGAAGAAGGGATCAAAAATGAAATAAAATGTTTAAATAATGTAAAAGCAGCTGGACTGTATGGCATAAGAAATGAGTCATGCAAGTAAGAAGGGGAAAAAATTAGGTAAAGGCTGGAAGAGGTTCTGAGGAAGGTATGGGAAGAGGAAGGGTTTCCGGAAAGATGAAGGGTGGGAGATGTGGTACCGATTTGAAAGCGTGAAGATAGAAAGGAGCCGGGGAATTACAGAGGGGCACGCGATAAAAAATAAGTGCAAAATAAAATGTGATTTACCTTCTCGCATATCCAGTTCCTGCAAATAAGATTTGACTGCCTTTTCGGCATTAATTGCACGCTTTTCTGCTTCTTTCAACCGAGATTTAAGATCTTTCAATTGGGCTTTAAATTCTTCGACTCTTTGATTTGCCTAAAAAATATAATTACTCTTTACTAGAATTTCTATACATTTTTTATATATATATATATATATATATTATTTTACGTCGACTTTTCTGAATCCAAATGGGACTAAATCGCGACGGGACTTACAGTTTATGAAGGTAAAATCGGAAACCACCTGAGCTTTGGCATTATTAGACACTTATAAACATACAGAGGTGTCCCGATGACAGATAGCAGAGGCCGGGATCGAACCAGGGTTTTCTGATTACGAAACCGATGCTCCACATTACATTTTATATGTTTTCTATGGGAAATAGAAATTGGTAGGTTCTACATAATAAAACAAATTGCTGTAGTTGGCTGCACGCACTTGTAACAGTAATAACTCAATAATTTGTTCACTACCTTTTCTTCAGAAACTTCGAGAGACTTCAGAATATTGCCCACAATGAAAAGTTCATCTTCTCGTTCAGCAATCTTTCTGCAATATAACAAAAATAACAAATTATACAGAAGTAACTTTTTGGTAATCAGTAAGTATTTATTATTAAATATTTATTAACATTGTATTTGTAGTACGTAAAAGCACCTAAATTCATAATATAAAATTATTGCCATGCTTAATTACATGTAGTTGTAATGAGTGGTTTAGTAAATATACACTATGCCTGCAATAAAGAGGAATTCACATTTTCATTCAATTTATATAAATCTTACTAGCTGATGTATACTATTATGGAAAAAAATTTCCGGTGGTTATTTTGAGACGGGGTTTCAGAAGGAGAAGATTCTTTCTAATAAAAATGTCTATAAGGACTTGGCATTTTTACTATTTAGATGGTAAAAATTAAAAGTTATCTAGTTATTTGGTTAAAAATAATAGCAATTTTCACCATTGTGCAAGGCGTTTCCAATGTAACCATCTGGAATAGTAAAATTTCCAGGATTAAATGTTCCCCCGACTCAAAAATGGCAATTCAAAAATAGCTACTCAAGTTCAAAATCACAGTCGCATGTATTCAATCGATTGTTAACCAGAATAAAATCAATTCAAACTTGGTATCTGCCGATTTTTGAGGTCGTTGAGTCCAAATCCTATGTTAGTTTTCCAAAATTAAAAATGGCGGGTCCACAATCCAGAATCAGCAACCCCAAAAATCGTCAACTTTTGAAATTTAATTTTTTACAAAAGTTCTATCTTCTAGTCCAAACATTTTTGATGCGATATATATATAAATATCTGAGGTATTCTAATGTGGAAAATGATAAAAAATAACGATACGCAAAAAAATTCTACAAAAATCCTGGTTTATGTTAAAGTAATTCGTAATTTGTTTATTTATAATTTTTTCGATACACCGTTCGAAACAACAGGGTTTGGGCAGTAAAAAACATTTATTTCACAATTTTGTTTACTTCGCTTTACTACTAAAAAGTACTTTCAAATTTCTAATAGAGTTCAATAACTATTAAGGCCCTGAATACCCTACAATTATAATTCAAAACTACTACTTACTAGTAAATGGTAGAATTCATTTTCTATTCTGTACTCGGAATATAATAATGATAATTATTTAACAAACAATAGGGTTAATACATAAATAAGTATTCTGTGCTACCCACGCGTCGCCGCATTTGACCCTTTCTTCGGCAGCTTCAAGTTCGTCTTCAACAAATGCCAATTTCCTCGAAATCTCGTCCGATTTTGTGTCGGCATCTTCTGCAATTAACCTTGCCCCTTTGAGCTTTTCTGTCAGAATATCCATTCTTTCTACGTCCAATCTGCTTCTAGTCTCAAGAACCTTGCAAATCCTTTGCATAAAACATACACCTTGAAATGGAAACGGTTATTATGCTCGAACTTCTACATAATATCATATTCAATTACAATTAAGTAACGACGTATTTTATCCAAACAACATACTATATAAAATGTTCTCAATATAAGTTGTTATCTTGCAAAAACGTATAAAGAAATTTATATAAAGATTGTTTAAATGATTTTTTGATAAGACGAATTATATATTTCTTGATGAGAAGGTGAATAGGATCTCAAAGACAGGTCCAACATATTGGCCTCGTACTGTTTTTCAGAAAATAAAAACTGATATTTCATCAAATCTATGAGCCTTTCAATATTACACTTTAGAGAAATTATTTTTTTCAATGCACACTATTCAAATTTAGTATATCATTTTTGTACGGTTTATATTCACTACGAGTAAAAGTGTGTTCAATTTCGTGTTTTATTAAAGAATAAGAAGGATTTGTTATTTACCAATTACCATTGTTATTTATTTTTAGACATTTCTGAATATGATCAGACAAAATGAGTTTTTCTAAATCTAAAATGGTGGATCCAGTATGAAGAACGGGACATGTGAAATATTTTGTTACGCGTGAAGCAAAAATCCTCCAGTTTCGAAAAAATATCGTGTTCCGGAATCATTTGAAAATCCAAATCCAAAATAATCCAAATATGCGAAGGTATATTTTTAAAGTGAAACAATCGGGAACACGTTTGTGATAAGCTAGAAGGTGATCAGAAACCTGTATCTTGTTGAAAAAATATTGTACCTCAAAAATCGATGTTCTGCCAGTATTTAAAAAAGAACGTGTCAAACGCTATTTTTCGAAAATTTGACCAGGACCGTTCGAAAGAGCCACCCCAAAACTAGTCGAATATGAATATGTCTATTTTAAAAAAATTATCGTATGAATAAAACGATACTAACATACATGTGCAGATTGTGCAAGTTTGGTCGTTAAAGGCTTAAGTGGAAAATAGTCAGAAGCACTACCTCAAAAATTAGAGTTTGCCAAACTAAAAGGTCATTTCTTAAGACAGTGCGCGCTTTCAACTTTAAAATTTAAAATGTAAAAACTAAAAAGCTTTATTGAAAAAACTTACTTTGAAATATAAATAAAAACTTTAAAAAGTTATTGTATGAATATTCTTAGAAGATTTTTTTTACTTTACAAGAGATCATTTTTTCGCCAATATTAAATGGTATCTTGCTGCGTTAATAATGGCGAAGCTATGCAAATTTAAAGTGATTATTGAATTACTTCAAAAAGTTACAATAGTGGAATGCGAAATCAAATGATAGACTCACTGCTAAGTTTACTAATACTTTATCTCATTATTGTATCAAATATTTTGTGGGAAAAGTCCCCAACCACACAGCCTCACAAAGGTCAACATTTTCATGGATTTAACCCACGGTGTTCTTAAATAGTATTTAAATCAAACGTGAAAAGGATATTCCGTATTTCGTATAGTAGGCTAATATAGGGAGGGTGTACTATATCCTTATACTATGACTGATAGATTTGAACCACTTCTGGAGATTTTAAAATAGTTTTTCAGGAATCGATGTTTTATCAACTGCGGTACCCGGCGTAGGTTTTTTCCCACAGAGGTGGTTTTCCCTACGCCATTGCACACCCGAATGGGGGTACCTCTTAAAATGAAGCAGGCCTGTTAGGTAAATTATGTAAAAGGCCCTTCGAAATGGTGACGATCTCGATAAAAGAATTTGTATTTCGAATAGTATAATCGATATATAATATGACGTTGTAGTCTATTTAAATGTTCGAGAAATTGAAAAGTCGAACTAAGATGTAAAAAATTGACGATCGGGTTTTTTCAGTACGTTTAGGGATGTCGTCGGGTTAGGAAGTTCGCGTCGCGATCGGGTCGTCACCGGTGATCGGAATAAATATGATTTTTAGTTTGTGGCCGATCAAATCACGCGTTTTATTTCAAAGCCCTTCCACCATTCGTTAACAGTCACATCAAGAATTCTTTTGTTAAAATAATTATTTTCTATATCTTGAATTTTACCAATTTATTAAAATTCATGTACAAAGAAGATTTGATCATTTAATAAAATAATGTTGAATTTTTTAATTAATTTTGCTAACTTTCATTGAACATTTCCTAAAATAAATATTCTTCTAATTAAACCATAAAAAATACACGTTGGGACATAGGTCTATATTTTTGTATTAAATTGTCTAATAATACATGTGTGTTTCGTAATATCATACCTTTTGGCATCTTCGGCCGTTGTAACTGCTTGAATGAGTTTGGCTTGAGCTACAGTCCGGCGTTCTTCAGATTTCTCAAGATTTGCCATGCTGTGCTGCATTTTTCTGTTTAATATCGCCAGTTCCGATAATGTCTGATGTTGAAGAAATCATGATTTTTAAATAATTCCAAATGCATTAATCAGTAATATTTTATTAGTAATATGAAGATTTATAGGGAAAGACGGAGCAAGTTTTAAGCCAGAACAAACGAACCCAAAGCTCGCGAATTAAATACTTTACCGAAAATCATGACATTTTTCCTAAAGTTACCAATGAAAATGTTTAGTAATAAAAATTTTAGAATTGTTTAGCAATAATATGCAACTGTTCCCTTGTAAATATAAAAAGAATTGTTCAAACTACGATTTGTAAAAAATGTTCTGCCATGTACGTTAAATTTGACTCTTACACATTATTGAGAATAGGTTTGAAAAATGCGCTTGAATAGCAGACCAACCAAATGATATCTGGCGTGAAAATCGTCGATGTTTCTTTTTTATTTGATCAATTTTAATGTCTAGCTGTGTATTTGATTTTTTATTTGTTCCATAACCTATTAAGTTCACAATTTCATGTCGATATTTGAAAATAATATCACTGAAAAAACAAAACCTAACGCGCTTAAAAAATATAATTTTAGAATAAACGTCTTAATATATCTGTCTTTGAAGCAAAGTATTACAAAATTTGAGATATTATTTGACACGCTCAGAGCAAAAATGGGCTATAATAAAGATAAGAATAAAAGTGCATTGACTTTTTCAACCAGCAAAAATTACGGGCAAATTGCGCCCGAAGATTTCACGGCAGGGCGCAAAATTGAGCTCTACTCCCGGAGTTTTAAAAAATGCGTAAAGTGATATATTGCATAAAAAAATGCTTATTTAGAAATCGGAAGTATACTTTTCTTTAAAAAGTTCCAAACTTTTTGCCGGTAACATATTTTAACCCATTTTTTGCCCGCAGCGTATACATATTTGGGTTTTGCGCGAAAACTATAAAATAAACCACATTGGCTCCCAACTTTATTTTAGTTCATTTTCGCTCTCAAAATGTCATTTGTCTATCAATGTTAAATAAGACTTTTTTTATATACTTTTTGTGTCTTATACCCTGGAGAGTTATAATGGAGACGATAAAAATAATCAGTTTTTGTTAGACGCTAATTTGAGACTTCTCTATCTTGAAATACTCTTGGCACATTGACGATTCGAGCATCTTCGGTACTATTCGGTAATACTCGAAACTACCATAACCTATTATGTTCATAGTTTGAAATGTGTCAACAATTTAACACCGGTTTGTTGTTAGTCGCATCATAATTATTGTTTACACATACAACAGTTTAACGCTGCCTTAAAAAACGATGCAAAAAAAAATTCAAAAAGATGGAAAAATATCCGACGAAAATTATTTAAAAAAGGAACTGAACCATTGAAAAAAACAATTGCTAAAATGACGATGGAATGTAGTCATTTTATGAATACTGTAAAAGCAATTTGTATGAAAATTACGAAGCAAACATGAATATTCATCAATTTTTTACGCTATCGATATACTTTCAGGTTATGTATCGAATAATATACTTTCGGACTGTGGTTGGTGACGAAGACACTTGGACCCTCTGAAAGTCATTTATAATGTCTCCTTGTGAAATGTTTAAAAATGGTGACAAAAGTGACTTCAATTGAGACACCCGTTTTTTGAGTGAACGTTACAATAAAAAAGCGAATGTCTAAACCACGTGTAAATAAAACAAACAAATTGTATGAAAATCGAACTATGCACACAAATATTGGTGATTAGAAATTACCAATTAATAAATTTGTTGATGACATTTTAAAAAAAAATTATCTTATCATAATCGAGAAATGTACGACAATATAATGTATAATATTGGGAGGTTCGGTTAGTAAACCATCAAAAAGTAAAATGTAATACATTTTAAAATATTAAAAATGTAAGAGTATTTTCCATATAAATTTTATTTATAAGCTAATATATACAATCGTTTCTAAAATAATCGTTACTAGTTACAATGTAATATACATCTGATCCTGAATTTATCCAGGAGTAAGGAATTTGATTTGATATTATATTTAAGCCTACGATTCATGAGATGTTACCTTCTATAAATTAATGAATGACGGTTGAATAATATATCGTTATAATAAATTAATCATGAAGAAAATGCGATTCCATCGGAAAAATGCGTAACTAATACATGCAGATTAATTATATATTGTAAATACCACTATGTTGCCTATGATTGTCCAAGAAAATGTTCACGTCTTATACAAAACAGTTAAGCAAAAATTCCATAAATTTACTAAAATAACAATATTTATTAACAACGTGAGAGATCTGTCTTTACATCAAAATCATGGAGGATCCAAATTACTTGTACAATTAAATGAAATACGTCACAAATTACAAGCATAGAATAAAAATTGAGTAAACATCTTCATTCTAAACATTAAAATCATTAGAAATATAATATCCATTATCATAATGTACATACAATTGATGCATAAGTTCGAAGCACAGAGATTTGCAAATAAAAACTTGGAATCGGTAAGTCAAAAATTGAACAAAGTGAATTTAAAGTGATTCTAACAGTGTGGTGTATTTAGAAAATTTCCATATTTAAAGCATATCTTTTATTTACAACAAGGCATAACAATAATAACGAAATAAGCATAGTTGAAAAGATAATATAAATTACAAACCATCATCAACATTTTTTCCTTCCTTTCAAGGTCCGAATTAGATTTTTCGAGTGACGCTTTTCCAATATCCAAATCATTTTCCATCTGCACAAATTTTTTAGCAAGTTCTCGAACTTCATCCCTTAACTTTTCTTCTCTTTGATTAGCTTCTTTGGCTTGTTGATCACAAACGTCGGCTTTATCCATAGCTAAATCCTTCTCGATCTTCAAACTTTGCAACCTCTTCTTGATCGCGTTCATTGTTTATTTTATGTATTTAATTTCCTTTCTAATAAGATGTTTATGAATTTAAACCTTGACTGGACCACTAGTAAGCACGATAAAATGTTTATCTAAAATTAAGATATTTAGGCTTCTGGAGTTATTAAATATGTATTTATATTCACGCCCGAAGGAAACGTTAGATCGTTTGATTTCATCGAACAAACGAACCCGAAGCTCGCGAGTTACTGTATCCGATGACCGAAAAGAACATTGTTTTATAGACTCGAAGAAATGCAAAAAGACCAAGTAGCTAGAATCTTTAGTTAGACACCAACGAATTCTTCGACTTCCACGCCGGCGGAGGAGAATTTTTAACGAAGCGAGTCTTAGATGCGATTTACGACATGCGAATCACAATGAGCTTCATTGCGTGCGTTTTCCAATAAATCGACTTATCAATTTTTATAATACTAATTTTTGTTTTCATAAATCATCTCCAACTTTAGCATTGAGACAATCTGTAACTACGCTTAGTCACACGATTCCGAATTGCATTATATTTGTAGTCAGTATCTTAAAGGAAAAAATTAATTTTAACAAATTTTACAATATTGGTTTAACATTTTTTTTTATTTATTACAAACAAATATCTTTCTGAATTAGCAATAAAATACATGCTTAACAAATAAATTAATAAATATTGCTGTGGCATAATGAAATTTTGAAATGAACGTAAACAGAAATAGTGAGATTTATTATGCGCAAATTTAATTTACATTCATGAAAACATGTGTCGCATATATCGGTTAAAAAATTCATTTTTACAGTTCACTTTTAATTTTTACAATTAAAAACACTTGTTTTGCACTTTTCATCATTAAAAATAATATGCTTTCGCACGTATACTCATTTTTTTTAAATATGATATCGCTATAAATACAATGAAAAATGCATTCACTTATAAAAAGTAAATATTCACGTCGGGATTTTTTGTGTAACTATTGGAAAAGCATTGATTTTAATTTGACCGATTAAAAGATTTTAATAGATTGATTAAAAACTGTAGTTGTCTCATGTAGTACTTTTGAAAAAAAAATAATACATACTATATGAAATAGAACTTTTGAACTCTTGATGATGTCTAAATTTGGGCGAATCGATGTACCAAAGAATGCTAAACAAACTTTAAAATGTTACTAAACTGTGAGAAAAACTTAAGGGTTCAAGAGTATCTACGAAATCTGGTTGCAACTAAAAATACTGACTATTCAGTTTGGGAAATTACTAAAAGATAAGTAGGGAACTTTGGCCTAAAAAAGGCCAGTAGGGTACTTTATACTTCCAATACGGAAATCCAACGGATAGGCAAAAACTGAAAGTGAAAAAGCAGACACTTTTGCTTAACACTTAAAAGAAGTATTTACCCCACATGCAACTGAGCAATCAGGAGAAGACGAAATCAGCAGGGTAATAAAAGAACCGTATCAGATGGAACTTCTAACAAAACAATTTAAGATAAATTAAGTAATCCACACCATTATTAAACAATATTAAACAAGCTCTTGGCTAAGACTTAATAAACGATAAAATTCTACATAACCTGCCACGGAAAAGTTTCATATTTCTGATACAGCTATGTAATGCAATTTTAAGAACCGGTGTATTTCCAGCACAGTGGAAAGTAGCCAAAATAATTCTTATATTAAAATCCGGTAGGAATCCAGAAGACGTGAAATCATATCGACCTATTAGTTTATTGCCAGTCCTCTCAAAGGTTTTTGAAAAACTTTTAGTTCCAAGACAGTGTGCAACAATCGGAGGAAAACCATTACTTCCAAATCACCAGTCCGGATTTTGGAAAAAAACACGATACAATCGAACAAACGCATCGAATTTACAATAAAATTCTTGAAAGCCTTGAGAAAAAAGAGTACTGCTCAGCTGTATTTTTAAACGTTACTCAGACCTCCGACAAAGTATGACACCTCGGACAAGCATACAAACTAAAGGGAAAGTTTCCTTTAAACTACTACATTCTGCTAAAATCATACATAGAAAAGAGATTTTTCTATGTTAAATATCAAGAAAAAATTACCAATCTTTATCACATACAAAATGGTGTACCAGAGGCACCATTCTTGGCCTCCTTCTGTACACTGCTGATTTGCCTATATCTAACGGCATAAAGGCAGATACTTTTGTAGGTGTCTAAATTGGTTAACTAAATGGCGAATTAAAGCCAACGAAAATAAGTCAGTCTATGTTACATTCACGAAAAAAGAAGGAAAAATTACCCGAATGTGGTACTTAACGGGCAACAAGTTTCTCAATCTGATGCAGTCAAGTGTTTTCATCTTTCATCGCAGTCTAATTTGGAAAACTCACATTTTACCAAGAGTAAGTAGTTAAGCAATTAAATTACGCAAAATGTTCTGGCTGTTTCGTCGTCAATCAGAATTATCCATCGAAAACAAGCTTCTGTTGTACAAAGCTGTTCTTAAGCCTATATGGACTCCCCGTACCCAACTGTGGGGTTCATCAGCAAAATCCAATAATGAGATATTACAATTACAATTTAAAATGTTAAGAATGATCCTTGACGCACCTTGGTTCGTAACTAATGACATTATACATCGAGATCTTCAAGTCCTTAGTGTAAAACAAGAAATAATAAAGTCATCCAAAAGCTGTATTAATGCTCGACTAAAAAATCATCCAAACATTTTTGCAGTGAATATAGTAAATAAATCAAGCTCTATGTAAAGATTCAAGAAAAGAGTACTACTAGACTTAGTAAGTAAGCACATAAGGGCACTCGTACGCCTGATATATGTATTACTAATTATCTTATATAATAAGATAGATTGTAATAAATTTGGATGTTAAAAAAAATGTTTTTCGTGGTTTTATCTTGATATCACTAATAAGCAAGAACCTCGTCTATTTTTTTGTTTGATTGGGTAGTCGTTCATTTTATTATACCAAGATTTGGAATTAATTGTCACGATCATAAGAAGATTATACGACGAATCGTTTAAGGATTCGAACAGTTAATACGCAATCTAGAAGTCGTAGTGCAAATCAATTGTTAACTACTGTGGCTAATTCATGTATTGATAGCGGCTAAAAGGAAATGTAATTCCGATAGTTTGGTTGGTTTGTAAAAAGCTACACGCCATATTATACGCAAATATTGATTTGATTGAACTTATTTCATCATTTTAGTTGGGGTATCTTCCTGCCTTATGTCATTCCTTTCAAGTTGATACTTGGATTTATCTGAAATTAAGTAAATATAAGCAGTGTCGGCATACCGTCATAATTATTCCTTTCATGATAATTTATTCATAAAATAATGGGAGTAGAGCAAAAAGCAAAAATCTCATTACAACTTACACCACCCCATTTAACCGATAACTACGAACATAACCTCATAGGATATACTTAAGGCGCTGGATGCAATAACTCGCCCAACGCTCGAACTGACATTCGCAGTTGGCCCCTGATGCAACGTTATGGAAAGACAATAAATATCGTTAGAAAAAAGTCTATCACGTAAAGAATGATGAGGCGCAACCCTCATGGCGGTAGACTTTTTTGTATAGTAAATAGTTTTCGTAATAAAAATTAAAAATCAGAAAAATATATCATTACGACTATTAGGTGTTACGTTTTATTTAAAAACAAGTTTATATTGACATTAAATATTTCATTATTTATCCTTTTTTAACCAATTTTTAAATAATTTTCTGTCATTCGAAGATATATACATTTCTTTTAATACAAGAAAAGATGCGACACAAAATTTCCAATAAGGAAGTGACGATTAAAAGTGATTTTGTGAACATCGGTTTTTAAGGCATCAGGGGTCAACTGAAACACTTTAAAAAATTGTATGCTCTGTTTTACTTTCCGGCGGCGGTTCAATTGCGTATTTGGGATCAATAGGAATTATTGTGTTAAAAATAATTAAAAAATACCCTTTGCCAGTGATTTGGTAGTAATTTTTTCTGGATTCTTTTTTTGGTAGTAATATTGGGAGTGGAACGTAGTCATCAATTGTAGATATCTCAGTGATCGGATGCATTAGGATCCAGAACAAATATTGGTTCAACGCAATTATTAGGTGTACATTAAACGTTTTGAAGATTTCATGAATTATTAAATTTGTTTATATTGAGTATGTAAGAGTTAGGATGAAAACTTTGATATACTAATAAGGAAACGAGTGGCTTTGATCCTGCGGCCTTTGGCTCGTGTACTAATCGATTGGACAGGGTTTGGTAGACCCAGGTATTTAGTTGACTACAGAAAAAAAAATTTTAAATAATTTTCAAAACTTCCACCTCCGGCGCATGTCAGCCTTATTATTATATTATTAATTTGTTGTTTCGTCGTAATATTTATAATTAATAAAATCATATTTTCTTCATGACCGCTTTATCAGATTAAATAGGAAGACTGTCTTCTTGGAACGGAAAATCTGATTATAGAATATGAGCTTTTATATGTCCTTTTTGTACAGAATTTGATACTCTGATTTGTCGTAAGCCTTTTAGTGTGATTTGAATTTTTTATAAGAATCCAAAAAAAAACACTCCAAAAAGTAATCAAATCTAAGTTAGGCCATGTCAAATTCAGATGTTGAAAAATTTTCTTAATGCAATTTTTAGTTGTTTATGATCTGAATTGTCGACATTTGATGAAAAACTATAAGGTAATTTTGTTTGCCAAGGTGACCAATTTCAATACTTTGTCCAGACTTATCCTAGGTTGAAGTAATAGCAAAGAAATCAGAAGACATTGTTCCACCGAAACTTACCAAAAACCCTGAAGTATATCTTAATTAACCCGTTTCCGCCCAAAATGCCGTAAATTTCATTACATTTTAATCGTCACTTTTCTTATAGAAACTAACGATGAATAATTCTGAATATTTAGATTCTATAGTTTTCAACCCTCCTTTTTCCGAATCCGAAGTCCGTGTTTCGCTAGGAGCAGCCATTTTCTAAATATGGCGGCGAAAAGGCAAAAAAATAGAGAAAATTTCGATTTTTGGATCGGTTTTTCATGTTTTTCAATAGGTTCGCGATGACCGATCATTCCAAAGACCTGGATCTGGTGGCATAATGAGTTTGACTAAAAGTTGACAAGATCAGATATGCAAAATATAAGATGGCGGATCCAAGATGGCGGATTTTTCGCCGAATTTTGTGTTTTTATAGCATTTCCGACTATATAAGATAAAACCCGCGAGTAACCATTTTCATTTCGGACATGCCACGTTTTGTATTTTCGTCCGCCATTTTTGGTCCGCCATTTTGAATGATGAAAATCAAATGTCATATTCGTAATCTGCTACCCCGAAAACCACCGAGTAGTCAGTTTCATATGGATCAAAAAATTTTGTTGCATTTCAGTCGGCCATCTTGGAACCGCCATTTGGAATTTCGAGTATCGGATAGAAGATACTGTTACAAATGATTGTGTAAATCAATAATAAGTGCGTACAACAATATTTATTAATAGCTAATAATAATGTCGGAAATGCTATAAAAACACAACATTCTGCGAAAAATCAGCCATGTTGGATCCGCCATCTTATATTTTGCATATCTGATCATGTCAACTTTTTGTCAAACTCATTATTCCACCAGATCCAGGTCTTTGGAATGATCGGTCAGCGCGAACCTTTTGAAAAACATGAAAAACCGATCCAAAAATCGAAATTTTCTCTATTTTTTTGCCTTTTCGCCGCCATATTTAAAAAATGGCTGCTCCTAGCGAAAACCGGACTTTGGATTCGGAAAGAGGAGGGTTGAAAACTATAGAATCTAAATATTCAGAATTATTCATCGTTAGTTTCTATAAGAAATGTGACGATTAAAATGTAGTGAAATTTACGGCATTTTGGACGGAAAAGGGGATAAGTAGGTCATATCCGCCATCAATTTTGTATTCATTTAAGTGCAGCACACCATAACTAGGGGTAGGAAAATCAATGCGACTATTTTACTTTCTGTCATTATCAATCACATTTAAAGTACATGAAATAATATGTTTCTAGAACTCAGTTTAGATTTTTGTTCACAAAATTTAACCGAAATCAAAATAAAATATTTAATGGATTAACTATTCAAAAGTATAGTTTAAATAATAGATATATTATTAGTAATTGACTGCATTAAGAAATCGCAATTACAAAGTAGAGACTTGAATAATGACATATACCCAAATTTAGCTATAAACAAATCATTATACAATACAGTAAATATAACACCGAAAATAAGAAATACTATTTTGAACTTTGTTTTCTGGACGTCAGCATTTATTGAAAATACATCCTTACACATACATATCATGTGAGATGAAAACGAGTTCTGTAACGAACACAGCAATCGAAGTCGAGTAAAATCTTCGTATCTTCTTGATCGTTTCTGAAAAAAAAATTGGCGTAGCCATGAATTCCACGTCATCGATGACATAAATGATTGTTTCGTCAGTTAGCAAAGGGATGAGTGATTATTTCGGATGACTAGCGTAAAAGCGTTGATCGAAAGCAATGGTAATTAACAATAGGCAGCGAAGCAACGATTCGTAATAAAGCCATTCGTTACGACGACCCATGCGTGGAAGATGGAAGTAGAAAATATTGATAAATTTTTGGGAATTTTAAAATCCTGTAAGTTCGGCGAACGTCGAGTCGAGATCGTCACAGAGCGCCTTGTATTTTTCCTTTTCTTCTCGGAGTTCATCTGGAATACAAAAAATTGTTTAAGTTTTGCGTGTTTTACACAGAATTCATTTTTGACAACTACAGTTAGTCTTTTAAATTTATTATGCAATCAGAGATAGTAAAGAAAAAAAGACATTTAAAATAAAAAAGAAATGTCTTTAATACTGCAAATAAAAACTCTGATTTAAATGCGTTCATTCTAAGTATAAAATAAATCATTTTGGCTTTCTTTATTACATTTAATTGATGACTTTTTTCATGTGTATCATTATTTATAACAATTTGGGCAGCAATAATTTTCATAGATAGAAGAAAGATCAAACAATAATCATAAAAAAGCATTTGCTTCTCTAAAAACACTCCTTTTATCAAGGTATTTTCCATCGGAGAGTGCAATAATTAAGTATATATAAAAGTGCAATAATTAAAAGTAACACGAGTTCGTATTTCTTTTTGAACGACATCTATTGTCTCGGGCAGAAAAACATATCTCAAAACTACATGTGGATTACATTACCAAAAGAAGATGTAATAATTTCATCATTTGAAGCATAAGACCTCTTTAATACTAACATTTTAAAACATCTTAAGTAAGATCATTTAAATTGAGAGTTTGTCATTCACCTTCTTTAAGAAGGAATTTTTAAGTTATGTTTCCAAAGAGCTCAGAAGCCATATTCTGTAACTCATTAATACGAATAATTTCAACGTTATTTCGTAATAGTGAATTACAAAATTCGATCCCTAGCAGGACTATTTAAGCTCTATCTGTTTAGAAATTATTTACAACTAGCTAAAAAATGTTTACTTTACGCACGTGATGTAACAAATATGGATAACAAACAATTATTGCTAAATAAACCACCATAATCTCGGCATAGGTATAATTAATATCGATAATTTTTATAGTGGCGTGTGTAATACTATACTGTCACTAGGCATCCCCTAATATTACTGATAGAATTTATGAAGCCAAAAGAAGTGTTCTAAATGCGTTGAATTCGAATACTTTATACCCTAATAGCACTAAACCTTGCAGTAAGGTTAAATAAACTTGACTTATTAAGGTTGATAATCTTACCGAAACCTTAATTATTATTGTCGTAAGGTTCGGTGCTATTAGGGTTGTTTTTCTAAGATCGTACAAAGTGGATGGTTCGAAAACTTTTATACAACTTATATTCGAGGATTCTGTTTCAGTTTTCTCTTTAATTATTGTTAATTTATGTTACAATGAGCAAAATTTAAAGACGATACAGACAATGCAACAAAGATCAACAAAGGGAAGAATTGAATGATCACAATTTAATTTTAAGATTTATAACTAGAGAACTTAACTATTTGAAATGAAATGGAAGCACTTTCTTGTGTAGTGTAGTTAGAGTTCAGAGATTCGAAATTCAATATGGCGGCTTCAAATGGCGAAATTTTACTCCAAATTTTTAAATTCCACTAGTGTGACAAAATAGCACTGTTTTCCGAGTAAAATCGTGCTTTACGCCCTCGAAAGTGACATTGCTGTGATAGGAGGTCCGCACCCACCCCGTTTAAAGTTTGGGGCATAAATTCGAATTTTACACCCGCTCAGGGGAAAGATGTTTTCTTTAATTTAGAAAAGTGTTTTTGAGTCCTAAATTTTAAGGCAAGCAGGGTCCGTGAAGCCAAATACATTCAGTAAACATATAATTACAAGCATAATGCTTTGAAAAATGTATAATTTCAAACGTAAAATGTATAATGTATAGTTTGATAAAAATGTAATGGAACATCTTAAGTTTCTACATTTATACTGTAATTTACCTTCTTTGAAATCAACGTCCTTGAGCAATTTCTTTACTGTCCTTTCAGCTAAAATAGCGCGTTTCTCTGCATCTTTAAGTTTCTTCTTCAATTCCTTCAATTGATCCTTCATTTCCTCTACTCGAGCATTTGCCTAAAAGGACATGCATCGCATGAAAATCCCAAAATAATCAAGTGATAAAATAAAACCGGTATTAAATTTGCATACCTTTTTCTCTGAAACTTCGAGCGATTTTACGATATTTTTTACGATGAAAAGTTCGTCTTCGCGTTCAATAATCTTCCTGCGCATAAAGAATATTCTCATGTTACAACATATTCAACTAAATATTTTATCATAGCAGCTGCTAATAAAATGTTTTTAATGTACTACGATTAAAGTTAAATTCCGTGAAATTTAAGAAAATCAAAAAGGCTATATAAGAACCTTCGAAGTTTTCTAGACATAAATTTAATTTAGTTCATCTGATTCCATCACAAAAAGGAACCATGTGGTCGTAAACACGTAAACATTTTTAATTATGTCCATAATAATTTATTTATTCTATTCTTCAACTAAATCGTAAACTGTTATTTAAAAATCTCAAACCCATGTTTATTAACAATTAAATTGAAAAGTTTTTACATATTAAAAATATCAAATAATTTTAGAAAATACTAACGCTTCGCTAGTTTTCACTCTATCTTCGGCTGCTTCCAGTTCCTCCTCAACCCACTGCAATTTACTTGAGACATCATCAGACTTTGTATCGGCATCTTCTGCCAATAATCTAGCGTCTTTTAGTTCCTGCGTCAGTTTTTCCATACGTTCCTCATCGAGCCTACTCCTTTCTTCCAATACTTTGCACATTCTACAAACATGATGTTTTTATTTAAAAAATGCATTGAATAATTTAATAAAATTTTATAAAGTTTAACAAATTTAATAAAGTTTTCCAAAGTTGTTAGTCACTTAAAACAATAATGTTTATATTTTTTGGAAAATCTATTTTTCGTCTACTAAGTAATAAATTAACTGGTTTAAATTATAATAATATAAAGATGTTATAAAAAAAGGTGTAACAAGATATCGAAGAAAAAGATAGTAGCTCAATTGAAAGAGCATTCGACCGGCAATCGAAAATTCCAGGATTCAATTCTCCTCGTGGCGTCTGTTTTCGATTTTTAAAAAAAAAAATTTTTAAATCATAACTTGCTCGTTATAAGACATTTCTACTCATCATGTTAGGTTTTCAAATTTATATTGAATTTAAATGAAATATTTATGTTAAACGAAACCCCCGTAATTTATTTTTGTATTTTCACTAAAAATGCAGCTTATAACATACCGTTTTGCATCATCAGCAAGTTCCGTAGCCCGAACTAATTTAACCGTAGCAGTTTGTCGCATCTCTTCCTTTTTGAACATGGTTTTCTCCAAATCTTGAACTTTTTTCGTGAGCGAAGTTCGATCTTGTTCTGCCTGTAAAAAAACCATACTTTTATATCAAATGTATTATTAATAATTTTGAGAAAATTAAAATTATTTTTTTAACATAATCATTAACATAGAGTGTACTAATAAATTTTACTAATGTTTTTGAAATCTTAAAACGTCATAATGTTGCACTCTGGAGTAACTTATTTTTATAAATTCAACGTAGTTAATTTGATATTTAAAGTGTCCTAACATACAGGTTGTATTAAATTTGATGTTTAAGCGAGGACAATTATTAGTACTCGATATTGACAATTGTAACTAAATCTAAAAACCCAAAGTGTTCGATTTATGTTACTTACTTTCTCCTACTACTAAAAGTATACTTAGTATGAAAATTATGTTCACAAAAAGAATGTAAACTTATTCTTATAGATCCCGAATGTTTAAAAATTGATAAAGACACTTTTATTTACATTTTTATCGTATATAAGCCCTTTTTATTAACTTTATATATTAATTACTTTAAACCCCATAGTTTATAATAAATCGTTTAAATGTATTGTTTACCACTAACCTTTGTATAAGCTTTTTCGCATCGTTCAAGATCAGCTGTAGAGGAATCCAAATTTGTCTTAGCGACTTCAAAATCGCGCTCCATCTGCGTCAATTTCTTTTCCAAATCGCGCACTTCGTCGTAAATCTGATCTGCTCGAAAGTTTTCTTGTTTGGCCTTCACCTCACAGGCCTCGACCTTTTCGTTGGCCGCGTCCATCTCCATCTTGAGTGCCGCGATTTTCTTCTTGATGGCCTCCATTGTGAAATTCCTCGACTTTTTTCACGCTCGATGAAATTATACAACGACGGCCCTAAACGACGGCTCTTCTCAGTGCAAGCAGCATGCGCAAAAAATAAGAAAAGCAAAAGCGAGTTAAGCAAGCAAAATATTAGTTTTGATTTTTTTTTAATCAGGAGATAAAAGCGAATGATCTAGCTTCAAATTTCACTATACTACTGTAAGAAACGATCGTATTAATATAGTAATTAACTAGTTCACGGAAATTTCCTCCTGTTATGTTTTTTATTACTGATGTAAATACAAACATTTTTAGGGCTCATATAATTCGAACTATAATCAACCGCAAAATAAGCAGAAAAAAAACCGTCAAAATACATGTCAATTTCATAACAAAACAAAAGTTAAAAACAATTTTATTATCCAATTTTTTCAATATAATGTACGATACATTCAAATCTATTATAGATGTCATACTAACATGGAATTTGATCATATAACGCAGAACTTTGTATGGCGTTGTAGATTTCCGGAAATATGAAGTACTATTTCCATTCGAAGAATACATTTTGAAAAAAATACATTCTAATTCCTATTTACTTTCAGTTTTGTAATAACATGTCTGACCATACTATCTACATCTACTGAATACTGTCCTACCCCACGATGTCCTATAAAGATCAGTCCTAGGAATTGTCTTATAAATTCAGTTAGAGCATGATAAGAACTTGCACCTCATAGGAAATTGGATCGTTACGTCATGTGGGAAAGTTGAGAATTGTTTGAGATTTGTAGATCTTGTATTACAGAATTGAAACAATTTTTGGATTTTGAACTCTTATTTAGTTTCGCATATAATAGCATTTATGCTTCATAGTTTGGGTACTGTTCTTCAAGATCAAATAGAAATTTTGTGAAATTGTAACGTTACCTACAGTTGACGAACTTTGTTCATAAAATTAGCGAAAATTAAAAAAGTTTACAAAACAGACCAATAGATTCAATGATAAACAAAAATAAATATTCTTTTTATTATGTTTGTTGAAATTTTTCAGATAATTTTTAGACATTATTGATAATTTAGACTGGTTATTGTTGTTTATACTTTCTGCACACGGAGTACACCGGGTCGTTCTTGTTATCACTTTCTATATAGTGTAAGTGTAGTGTAACATGCGTGGGCCCATTTTCGAACTTTTTGAAAACACCAAAACACAAAAATTGCCGAAATGGTCAAAGTGGTGACAGACTTGTGTTGACAGAAATAATGAGGAAATGTAGTGACAAGCAACAACAGAATCCCTTGCATTTGTTTTGGTACGTTTAAAAAAAAAATTGGGTAATTAAGTACAGATAATTTTTTGTATTTGTCGGATATTTTTCAAGTATGTAAATAAATAATTGAATAAATAAGTAAATAAACAGACGTAACTGGAATTTCAGTTCTCGTTCAGTACGATGAATTATTACAATATTTTAAAGTCGTTATTCTTATATATTTATCATAATTACGTGGTTCAAATTGATAACCAAAATCAACGACAAAACATTGTAAAGATGTTACTTTATGGTCTTCAATAGGGCTAATGATATCCTTACTCTGGACATAATAATTCATTTTAATTTTGAAAACAAAAATTTTGATTATTATTATTATTATATTGTATTATAAACTTAAACAACTTCAAACATAACCATCTTAAACACCCAGAAATTTAAATAAAAAATCTATCATTCAAAATAGCGAATGTTACACTACAAATAATGCGTATAATTATTTTTAATTTATCTCTACATTCAAATATGATACACAAAATCAAAGTCGATGATAATCATTCGACAAACAAACAACAAATGACCGCTTCTTTTTACTTACTTTACTATTATACTTTATTTGTGTTAGTAGAATTTATGAAGTTTGTGATTCTTCGAAAATTGTATAGAAAGTTTTTTGAACGTTTACGAAATATTCCTTGACCGCAAGAGCATTTAATTGCTTTATGTTGACCAGTATTATGAATATACAATATAAAGAAACTATTGTTAGATTCGATAAGTATCAACGCGTTTTACAAAATTCGCTTAAAATCATATTATGCTTTAATTAGACTGTAATAGCATCGATATTATTATTATTAATATTATATATGGTTACATGTTTTTGAAATTACTTATGGATTCTTTCTAACTATTTTTCTAAAATTACTTAACAGTCTTTGTCTGTTTCTGTTTCTGAAACTGATGTTTCATTGTAAACATCAAATTAGAAAATGCAAAATTAACAATTCCAATTTTAATTCACACAATTTCCGCTGAATGTCAACTTCCTATGCTGCAGCATGCAGTAGAAACAGACAACATGGTCAGACGTTTCTTCAATGCGTACAATTTCAAAATAACCTCAAAATCAGATTAGACATTTCTTAAATTTACATCTCTGCAAATTTAGATCAGACGTGTTTACAAACTACGAAATATTCCCGAGGTGCTTTAGTCTTCAAGTTTGAATATTCCAAAATTTTAATAATATTATCGTTAAAAATGATGTAATGATTTACAAAAAAATCCTTGAACAGGTTAAAATATTAGAAAATAGCGAAATAACTGTAAACTAATGTACGCAGACACCGATGTTTACTTTGAAAGTACTAAAGCTGTCTAATTTTAGTTGATGCACTAATATAAAAGTTGCTACACCTTAACAAGTCACTGGTTTTTCGGTTCACTTAAAAAAAGATAAAAAAGCTATCACTAAAATTAGTATATCAAATCTAGTGAATAGTAAGTAAGCCATGTATACAAACCATTTTATTTTAGCAGTGATTAACAATGCACAATAAATAACTTTGACTTACGTTTATCGACGAGTGATGAATAAACATACATTAATGTACTTAATAAATAAAAATAGAAAAAGTTTATCATTAAAACTGTAAATGACAATAAAAATATCGTTCGAGATGTAATACTTGTCACACTTTAAATATGGCACAAGTCCAAGTTAAAGCTCACTGTTTATTTCTATAAATATAAGTTTATATCGTTTTTGTGTTTAATAAACGATACTAGCAACTCCACAGCTAAATAAGTAAAAGTGACATACTTTATATTAAAATCCTAGTACGATTAGTACATATTTTGATTATTCTATGACATAACAAGATTTGATATTCCCAAGAATATTAAACCCTTTCGAAAAATAAACATTTTGGCAATTTAATCAGTAAAGAAATTAAGACAAGTAGTAATGATTTATCGAGAACTAGAAATTCTTTGTGATATGATACGAAATAAGATATCGAATATAATTCTAACTCAAAATTTAAATTAATTATTTAAATTCTTTGGTTATATTTGTCCTTTCTCAAAGACATTCAATACCACTGTATAATTTTTACACCATTTTATAATTATAAAAATACCAGCACATGATAAAATAGACTCAGATTTTATATAACTATTAAAAAAGTAATGTATAATATAATTTGGTTTCACATTAAAACTGAATAAATGTATTGTTTGACACCTCTTTATAAATGCTCTTAATGTTTCGCATAATTCGTAAGAATTGCTGTTATGTCATTTGCAGTAATGGATACAGGAATTCAACTTTTCTATCATGAAACGGATCACAAGGGTGAAATTAGTCTTGGAACCTACTTCCATCCTTCAAATAAGCGTACTAAAAATAGTAACCGGTAACTGACCGATTTTCCCACATTCAAAGACTTCGCTACGCAAGATGGTAACAAGCAGGACGAATCTTGCTCTTCTCTACATCGGCGAACATCAAACATCCCACAATTGACCAAGCTAACCATATCATCCTGCGATTCCTAGTTTGACAAATACCAGAAACAGGAAATGACATTTTCTTTATTGTCAAAGTAAAACATCATTTTAGTAGAATATCAACTTCAACCTAACCAAAATGCATTATTTTTATCAATTTCAAACGTGTTCAAATTGAAAATAAGTCAGATGATAAACTTGACTGCAAAATATAAATTTTAATAATGACCTCATTGACATATTTCTAACTTTCAAAAAAACAAACTCCATGAAACGAAAATTTAAAAAAACGCATGTAAGAAGCGAATAATGACATATGAATACTTAATCATCTTTGATAGAAGCAAACAGTGAAAAGCCTGCCGTAAGTAGAAACAGACGTTACCGGTCAGACACCCGTAATTCATAAATAATTCGAATTCGTTTCGTTTTTTTAAGATTGCGTTTTATTAGCTGTTTTTAATCTTTGCTCCTTTGACATCTTTAAACTTTATTTGTAAACATTGAACTTATGACGTACTATCTACCGATTTATTTTTGTAAATTTAACAATTTCATTTCGACTCACCTGACCTACTTTCACTTTGTTTTAAAGATTGTAAGACAGATAGGCAATTTGTTTGGAGTTTTTTCATTCCCTATTCAAGGTCAAATGATACATAATGAAAGTTAAAAGTTCTTCTGCAATGCGGTCACTTGGAAATAAAATAAATTGGCTAAACACAATTGTAGGGAAGATAATGAGAGTAAAAATTGATGATGTCAATAGATCCTACTGCTTCGACCGAATAATTAAATTAAACTGGAGTTTGAACAAAAACAACTTATTGGTTTGGATGATCCATCGGGAATCCGTGACTCACCGCACATGAAATTTTACGTGTCACAACTCACCAACTTAGCAGATTTAACTATACTTTTGATATTAGAACATGTTCTAAAAGGCGTCGTGTTCAGCTGAACATTGTGGAACAATGCATGAAGCGGATCTTTATGAACGAATGAAACCACGCTTCACCAATTTGATAAATCTACCCAACTTTCCTGTCAGAACGAATCCATGAAACGAATGCCACGTTGCGCGGAACACTAATACCGATTTCCTTCAGTTTTCGAAGTTTCCTCGTGTCTTTTTTTTTGGCGTCACGTTTTCCGGATAACTCATGAACACTTTCATAATTTTCGATTTATCGACGGAAAGTCGCGGTCACGTAAAGGACACTCACTTATCGTCGAAACGTTGATCCGCTTGAGGAGAATGCACAACCGGATGCCTGCGAAAGCTAAGTTAAAATAAAACGAAACTAGCGGTGCGGGTCTCCGCGATCTCCTCGATCGAATCCAATTCTATAATTGATTTGCCACTTTGGCTATCGTCCCGAATTTCCGTCGTTCGTGGCTCCCTCCTCGTCGGACCAGCCTCGTCGCTGTACTGATCGGCCGAAATGCGATCTCCATTCCCCGTGCTATTCTCGGCAAAAAGTGTCGTGTTCCTGTTTCATCGTCGACGTAACCGCGTCATTGTAAACATCAAAAGAAGCTTTTGGAGCTTTTTTGAAAAAAGACTTCCTAACCTATACCAAACAATATGGTTCTGGGAAGACCTTAGTCATTGTATGCACGCATGAAGCTATGAACCGATCTTATTGGACATTCCACTGGTTTTACGACAGGTGGTTGATACTTCTTGAAAGCAGAAATTGGAACACTAAGATGTCGACTGATTGAAGGTGTTACCGCAACAGATGCTCCCACAACTGCCTTACGAACTTTGCTATTTAAGAGTTCATTTGAAAAATAAGCTTCATCTTTTATTATACTTTCAGAATGTTCATTTTGGATGTTTAAACCAACTATTATCGCCTATTTTTTGTTAAACACCTACGAAAATTTCAATTAATTCAATTGCGGACTCTTAATAATAAAACAATGAATGTAGTAGAGGATTTGACCAACAATCGAAAGGTCCCGAGTTCAAGTCCCGGTGCTACGGATCTCCCGAGCTCTCTCGTTCTGTCTTCCTTTTTTTATAAAATTTTAAAATACTTCCATCGTTGCGTCATCATTATCGTCACAATTTACAATATTTTCTCAACCCATGCAAACTATTATGCATGATTCAGATGAGTTTTGAATAAGAAGCTTTGGAAATAATTATCGTATGTTTTCCATCTTCGTTCACCATAAGAAAATTTATATGCAAAAGATTAAATTAAGATCTAATGTCAAATTCGATTGTGTTATGACGTGAGAAAGTTGAAAAAATCGTTTGGAAATCGCAGATTATACATAGAAAATGCAGTAGTCTCAGTAGTAATAGTTAGTGGACAAAACACAGTTCGGGTCATTACTACCTAGATTATTGTATTTTCCAGTGTAAAATCCATGACTTTAATGATTTCTTCAACTTTCCACGTCATAAATCAATAGAATTTACATTTATTGTTAGTTCTCGTCATACTCTAACTTAATTTATCAGATTCGGAGGTTTTATCTTGAGCACAGAAACTAACTATTTTTTTTTAATAACACTTATTTTTTATTATAAAACTGAAAAGAGCGAAAAATCTTACATCCGACGACGTGATCGCTTCACCTTTAATCAAGGACCCGCTCATTCCATTTCTATAGTAAAAGAATACGAACTTCTATTGGCAAAATTCATTTGACCTTGAAATGGCCTTCATGGTCAATATCAGAATCAAGGTCACATACGTACATAAAATTGTCCTCTCTTTGAATATCTGTAGTCAAAGATACCGTCTCCCATTGACTAAATCAAATTTAACCTGGAAATGACCTTCAAGGTCATGATCAAAGCCAAAGTTGGATGTAAAAGTTGAACCTCCGAAACTGACAAATTCGGGCAGAGTTTGATGAGAACTAACACCTAATGGAAAATTCGGTTGTTTTATCATCTGGCAAAGTTTAAAAAATCGTTGTCAAAGTCGCGGATTATGCATAAAAAAATGCTGGAGTTTAAGTAGTAACAGTCCGCACCTACTGCGAACAACACAGTACAGCCTATTACTACTGAAATTGCTGCATTTTACTATGTGTAATCCGCGGTTTTAAAGGCGTTTTTTAAAACTTTCTCACATCATAAAACAATCGAATTTGACATCAGATGTTAGTTATCATCATACTATAACCAAATTTGTTAGTTCAAGAGATTCCATCTCGAAGGCAGAAATCACCTAAACTTGTGAGCAACCTCCTTTTCAGCTTTTTCTGTTCAATAGTCTCAAAAAAAAAATAGCAGTAGTATTAATTTAAAAATTACCGAGAATTTTCGGAAATAGATCATTGATAATTATTTTGGTTATTTTATCGACTGACCAATTTAGATCGCCTTTAAAGATAGGTTTTAGTGAGGAAGGTTTAAAGGGACTGTAAAAAGTAAATACTGATGGTGGTAAAAGAAAGGGACATAGAAATAATTATAATACCTAGTGATAGAATATGACATTTTTTGTAGAGAATTTGATGCTTGATCGTATTCGTTTGAAATATTTTTTGTGGGATTTAAATTTTTTATAAATAAAACACAAAAGAATTATTTTTTCAGCTATTTTTAGTTCGACCTCCGTACAATCAAGTACGAATTGACTCTAAAAACTAGTCAGATCTAAGTTAGGCCATGAGAAAATTTAAAAAGAGGATGAACTTTAAAATCAGTCTTACCGTTCGTTAGATATCGCTAGACAAAAAAAATAGAACGTACGTACGTACAATATCACGGACACCAATTTTTTAATTTGCATTTTTGAGTTCTGTAGGGAAACAGACAGTTGATGAAAAACTACAGTAGTAGTTTAATTTCAACAGTAGTTTAAATGCGAGTTTTATTTCTTTTCACCAATTATTTGTTAATTTCAGCAATGGCATATAAATTTGTCAACACTTTTTTTTTATATTTTTCTATGAATGTGAGCCACTTTAGGCGTTACCCAGGACCAACGACGTGGACGTAGCAGCTATTTGGCTCATTTTTTTAATATGTTTGTATTTTTATTTTTTTTTGTGAGATTTTCAATTTTTAATTTATAAAAGTGGAAATTAAAATAATTTTTGCTACGGATAAAAATAAAAATGGCAGTGATAAAAATATATATATAGATAAAAATTACAAGCGTCAGCAGTTGTGCGAGTATTTTTAGATAAAATTATACTATTATACTGTGGCATGACTTGAATAGGTGTTTAGAACATTTTTTTATCTGCATGATATAGAGTGAGATAGCAGGTTATAGCAGGCAAAGTAAATTTTTTTACCACAAGGTCTGCATACTTTTTTTTTCTATTTTCAGAATGGGAACATCGTTTTGTCTTTTTGGAGTAGCACCGATAAATGGTAAATATGTTTTCTACCGCATAAATTGTCTAGCTTCAATAATTTTAACACTCAACAAGAAATATGGTTAACTTTTTAACGTAAATCAAGTTATAGCAATCGTAACAAGAAATAGAAGAATAAATCTTCTGTATATAACCAAAATGAAATGTGCGAATTATATTATTGGAATAATGTTGGAGAGTTTCACGCAAGCTCCTTATGTACTAAACAGAAACCCACTTCTATAATAGATATGGAAAAGAGGGACGAAAGTCATGACTGCATCTAACGGCAAGTACAGTAGTTATCTGGCTATGATTCATGCATTCCGACTTTGAAGATTCATCTCTATACAACGACGTCTTTGCTGAAATTTACTACGAATAATAATATATATAATAATTGGTCAGAAATAAAATCTCGGTATATTAACCGAAAATAATTTAGAAAACTTTATAACATTACATAAAAAAATATTAAAATTAATGTTTGACTAAAATTTATTTTTTAATCTATATAAACCATCTAGTGCGTATACATATATGCATATATCTCGAAAATAGGATCAGGTACGATTTTGAGGTTTGGAAATTTGGAATCTACAGACCATTTGTGAAAACTCCACATTGACACTTTTTGGATCCACATTAGTCCAACCTGTGTATCATCGCTCGCTGACTTTTGATTTAATAGGCGGATAACATCGGCTAGAGTATCATGAGAGTTATCATAATAAAATCTAAATTCGATTTTTTAATTAAGGAGGGAAATTAAAACCAATCGTTGTTGAAGTCACCTATTATACCCTAGTAAATTGGAGTAATCTAAGTAGTAACAGTCTGCACCGTATCTTCTTTGTAGTCTGTTAAAAGTTTAATCTAATCCTATTGCCCTAATTGATCAAAAAAGCAAAACAATGGGATACGAAGAACCTTTTTGTCTGGGATTCCAACCAATTGATATTATCGAATTTTTTGGCTCCATTCTTAGTTTATGTCTTGTATATTAAAAATATTATAGTGGTCCCAAATTTTTTCCAGTTTGAATTAAATATTAAGATAAAAAAATCTCAAATTTTCGACATTACAGACTGTCAGCGTAATGAAACCAATGAAACAAAAATAAATATCTTATACTTGTTAGAAAATACATCATTCCCGCGCAGGAATTATTCCCTCGTCAACAAATTTTATGAGGGAATGACGAAATGAAAAAAAAATTGCATGAAGCTTATAAACATAACCCGTTCTTTTTTGCCAACTGTGTACAGTACTTAATTACTACCGGAAACAAATATAAATATGCAATGATTATTAAATAAAAAAGTGCTTATCTTTTCATTCATTACATTACACGAAGGAATGACTTTAAAAATGTAACTTAACTTAAAAAATGTAATATTAAAAAAAGTTTTCAAATTAGTTTCAAAAAAACATCTGATCTTCAACCGCCCGCTATAGTGTTGTCACGGCTAATGTTGTCAACTACAAAAAAAATGCAGTGGAACTTCATAAACATGTAAATTTTGCTCCAATCACACTGTCTTAAAACAGTCCGGGAATGATCGATTTTTTATGGACAAATTTTGAACTATATTTAAGAATAATTCCAATCGCATTTTTTAAACTATAAACTCATTTAGATACAGTCCATACTATCCTATATAAGTAAAAAATCAGACAAAAAACAGTAAGTAAGGATTTTTACGATTAAAGTTAATGATTCTCTTCGTATTTAGCAGTTGGGACATAGTGAGAGAATGATTTTCAGGGTCCTTTCTTGAATATTTCTTTTTTGTTTATCCAATAGCATATACATTTTTTTCATAAATTTGTACATCGAATACATGAGTTTAATTATTAATTAATAAAAGACTTTTCGTAATTAACGATCCTGATTAGTAAAAATCATTAAGGACATCAATTTCCATTTTTTTTTAGAATCAGCCTATAAAGATTAGCAATCCTACACTAATCAGTAGTAAAATTTATATACAATGTGATGTCAGTAAAATGAGTTCAATCTTAGTGAGCCCATAACATCTGATGTCAAATCGATCGTAATGAGCGTTTTTATGATAACGTGTTCTCCATAATACAAGAGCTTCCTTCCAATTATTGCATAATATACAATCTAGCCTACAAAATCGCAATTCACTTATGTCCCTTGATGGATTGCAACCAGTGCCGGTTGCTTTTCCAGCTAAGTAAAACACATGGTAACATGCTCGTTACTATTAATTTTATGTTAGTAATTCATATTACTTTTGGTACCGAAACTCTGTGGTCAATGCAAAAAGATTATGTCCAAAAAGAGAGGAAAATGTTATATTTCTTAGATTCAACGGCAATGGTAGTCGATAGCATGGATCCAGAAAGATCTGATATAGCAGTGAAATTATATTCAACCAATACTTCATTTCAAAACGAAGTTCTATCAAAAGTTATTCGTGGTTTATTCACCCTCAAGCGCCCAATATCTATATACTATTCTAGCTTCGATGTCGTACAAAAAGAAAATGTGTTTGTGAAAGAAAAAATGTGTATAACAGCCGCTGCTAACTTGGAAGAATTACAAATGGCGCTGAGGACTTTTTATACCAAGGTACACCATGATGTTTGTTTTATCTTTTTGACATTTGAGAAACGTAATATGAGAAAATATCTCTCCAGAGTTACACATAAAATCTGGACTAGAGGACTTGCAAGAAACGTTTATTTCTTGGCACATTCCAATAAAGTCGATTCTATGATTACTTTTTATGCAGCGCCACCTTATTCGCGCGACGCATGTCTATTTGGAAACATAATAAGGGTAAGAAATCCGTACACATCCTTAATAACAAAATTATTACCAAGATCAACATATTTAGTAGTAAATATCAATAAACCAAACCTAAAAATTTAATTAAATGGGCATTTCATAAAATTTCAGCTAGGAATTTATCATAATGGGGAGTACATCCGATACTCTCCTAGTTATCGTCATCGAGTAAAAAATCTTCATGGATGTGAATTACATATACTAGTACAACCGCCTTACTTACCTTACGTCGAACGAAGAACCGACGATCCTGGTGGTGCTATAGGTTTTTTCATGAAAGAAGTTTCACAAACACTCAACCTAACTATTAAGTATTCTTGGTCTCTGACAAAAGAAGGAGCTCAGGCCCACATTCGTAAAGACAATTTTCATTTATTCGTTGATTTAATTCCTCGTGCGCAATTAAATTTCCACAGTAAATTCGAATTTTTAATGCGGGTTGTACCTTTTACGTGGGTTATGCCAAGAGAGGAGGTCTCAGGTTGGAATCGCCTAGTAGAACCATTTCATCACAGTACTTGGGCAGCCACAGGAATAGCCTTACTGTGTTTAGCCATTTTGTGCATTATGGCAACAAGGGCCAGAAGCCAAAAAGTCGATGGAGCCGGAGTTATTTTTAAAGCACTTGGTATTCTTTTGGGTATCGGCGTTGGAAGAATGCCCAATTATGGCTGGATGTCTATATTCTTATGGACTTGGCTACTCCCATCGTTCATTCTGGAGCAATCTTATCTTGCAGCTTTAACTCAGAAACTAACAGTTCCTTCCACCGATTCTAGAATCGATTCATTGGATAAACTGGGCAAATCCGATTTAACAGTACTCTGCAACAAAGGAGCCAAAGAAACGTTTTGCAGAAATGAATATTATGCCTCGTTATGTGAAACCTGCAGAGTAATGCCAGAGGATGAGCTTTATGGCAACATTTATCCAAGTGTTCTAAAAAGTGGCAATCTGGGCAATATGGCGATTTCTCTAAATATGGATGTCATCAAATCTTCGCCGCTTATTCGTTACGCTAGCCTCAATCCAGAATATACGGACATGCATCAAATTATGCGAGGATCCCCAGGAAGCGCTATTATTTTTGAAGTTGATAACATTTGGAACGAACTTCATGAAAGTGGTATCATTTTATACTGGATGGATTTGTACAGGGCACAACAAAAGATGCAATTGCAAAATGTCAATGACATTACGAGAGATAAATTGTGGGAATGCTTTGCTATCTTGGTAGTTGGTTGGATTATTAGTTTGTTTGTTTTTATTGCAGAAGTTATATCTAAGACTTTCAACACTTATTATAATCGTGTCAGAACTTATTAGAAATTAATCATTTATTATAACAATCAGCAAAATTGTGCTTTTGGGGCATTCAAAGTACGAAGGTTCTGTTGAAGAGTACTAATTTCACAGCTTTTTGAAATCGTCACATGTGCAATTACTATGCTAAGAACACTTTTCTAAGGAATGGTTGTTCCAACGTATAGTCGAATATAATATATTTTAAGTGTTTTCCGTGCTTGAATTCGCCACTTTCTTAATTATGAACTTTGCGTACGTCGTACTCTTTGTCGATAACTTCATAAACTTATGCGATGTAATCACCGTTAAACTTAATTTAATTGATATTTTAAATCATTGTGTACTGATTGAAAAGCCGACACTTAAACCCAAAAAGCCGTCAATCTTTGACTGTAAGTCTTCATTAAAATGTATTGTCTGATTCCTGAGATTTAATATGCCGAGACTTGATTTTTTCTCATCGCCCTAAACACGCCTTAGTTTATTATCTTACAATCAGTATTGGATACCAAGACCCAGGCAGAGTAAAATATGATTGAAGCATTTACGATGGCTTTGCTTCTCCACATTAAATAATTAAGGATTTCTATGGTTAAGTATTTTTTCATGTGCAAATGATTTTCAACGCACGATTCGAAAGATTTGGAGAAGATCTGGATGTTGTAGGACATTCTTTTTCATAATTCGTTATTTTTACATGGTAGAACAACTCTTTAAGAAAATTTTAAAATCCGGTTCTTATCTGTATCTGCTACACATACCTACCTATTTACATATCATTCAACGTATGTGGCTTTTCTGTGAAACAAAGGTTTTGTGCAATATCTATACCATATTTTTGAACAATCCAAAAACGAACATTTTGTGCTCATTGAGCTCTATACTTCCTCAAAGTTTCAACAAGATATCTCTTTCGTTATTAAAAAGAAACAATCTATTAAAACAGAGCGATTTAAAGTCTTTTTTTCGCACAACTAAATAATTTTTTAATTATTTATATTCGACACAGAAACTTTTATTCAAAACGTTTACTATAATGTGTATACTTTTTTAAACTTCGGCAAATGTTGTTTTCAAACTTTAGACATCATTTTGAATAACTTTCCAGCAAAACTAGTAGCTTAATTTAATTTCATTGAATTCCACGGAATTTTTCTGATTTTTTCCATATTTCATTTTCAAAGTCGCAAGTTTTATGCGTAAAAATACAATTTTCCTAGACTACATGAAAGTGACTAGAAATGTTGGTTATTTCTTTTTGTAATTCTAATATTTTGTTCCGCAAGTGCTTACACGAATTTCCAGTAATAATACAAAGAATATTTTCCAAGAAAATTGTGTGCATGTTCAAAAAGCATTTTTTACCAAGTACTGTGATTAAATATAAATGTACTATTTTTTTTTAAATATTTGTATTATTATTTTTTTGTCAACTTTATACTTATTTTATTTCCCAGAGCATGTCATATGCGAAAAAGTACTGCCATAGGTAGATTAAATTCACACGAAATTATAGAGTAATCACTAGAAAAAACTAGTTAGGTAATGGATCTTAAACGATAAAAATCTTTAAAAAGTTTCTTTGTATCGATTTAAGCCTGTCGAGATCCAACTGAAGGAACAGAGCTCAAATAGGAGAACTGTACAAGAAAAAAGGTCTTACTGTTAACTTATAAACGTTTATAATCGTAGCTGTATCAGGAAATGCTCTAGACATTCAGGAAACCAAGTGTTCGACATTCCTTGTTCACAATCTTGTCTAAGGATTTGGAAATATTAAAGTTAATGTCAACTACTATACCTACACTCTAAAATTATTGGACTCAATTGCGGAGTCCAAGAGAGAGTAATCGTTAAATTTCATTCCTGTAGCCTTCAATTTTACTCTCTTGGAGTCACATTTGCTCCTTCGGGGTATTTCATGCTAGCCCAACGGGCATGAAGGACCCAAATGTTGCTAAAACGTTTTTAGAATGTTCCAGAAACGTTCCTAAA
This sequence comes from Trichopria drosophilae, assembly GCA_030407085.1. NCBI lineage: Eukaryota > Metazoa > Arthropoda > Insecta > Hymenoptera > Diapriidae > Trichopria > Trichopria drosophilae. The sequence goes on from CM059582.1 coordinate 192,888,475, forward strand.
ACGTTAAATGTCTGCAACATGGATGAAACGTTTCTAAAACGTTCCGTAAAAGTTGCAGACATTTAACGTTTTAGGAACGTTTCTGGAACGTTCTAAAAACGTTTTAGAAACATTCGGGACTTTCGTGCCCGTTGGGAGGTTTGAATCCCTTTACCGGTGTAGTTATATACTGCATCGAAAACTGGTTACTACGTAACCGGCCGACAAACATGTATTATTTCAACTCGCTATAACTTATTCAATTCTGAGAATTTTGAAACGAATAAAAAAAGAATTGTTCGTTAGTTTTTTGCATCTAATGAAAAATGAATAAAATACATATCTCTATAAATAATGAAGTTTTTCAGGGCCTCGAAGCACATGACGCGTTGGTCATCGGTTGCCACCAACTTTTTTTTTGTCCTTTACTTTTTGACTATTTGACCAATAAAGATAAAACTTTCCAGAAAATGTTTTCATACCTTTATGAACAACTTTCTCACTGCTAGTTTTTGGATACTCGAAATTTACTCTATAAACGAAGAGCCAGAAGGTACATTTCGCAGTTGCGTAGAAAAAATTAATAACTTTCTTGTTTATTGACATATATCATTTATTATTTCACCATTAGATGCGGAAATCTCTAACGACATAATAACCATCCTATCTTTTAGTGTAACTAATTACTCCACCAGATACAGAGATTTAGCTTGTTCCGAACACGGTTTCCTGTTCAAAAATACGATTATTTGAAGAAATTTTTTCAAAATTCACAATTTTTTTATGTTTAAACCGCCATAGTAAAAAAATGCCGGCAGATATGGTCAATCTGAAACCGGATTTAGAAAGTTCGAGAAAAAATACAAAAGGTATTTTTTTTTCTCTAAGAAAGTATCTGATGAAAAGAAGTCAAAATTTACGGCATTTCAGGACGAAACGGGTTAAAATCAGTATAATCTATTGAATTACTTGTTCTCTTGAATCATTTATATATAATATATCGTGTTTTAATTAATTTATGATTGATTTATTTTCACCCGTGGTCCATGGATTACAATCTAATATAGGAGTAAATGATGTCACAGGAGCATGTTCATCGTAGTTTGTAATGAGTGAACTTGGCAAAAAGGCTAATTTTTCATCAATGGATTGTATAAAAATAGTTTTCCCAGTTGATATTCTCTATGTATGTTCGACAGTCAAGTTCGATATTCTGATAAATGATCTTTTTTGGCGGTGCATTTTGGATTTTGAGTTGATTGGTTATACAAATTAGTTCATGCTTGGACCGTGTGGTTCAATAAGCTGAACAGTAAGACAAAATTTTGTTTTTATCATCGACCATGCAGTGGTTAAAGTTTTGTGGATAAAGTTTTGGCCAGCGAAATTACGTAAAAGGTCTGATAAATACAGCAGAATCCCGGTATAATTGTGTCTCGTTATATTTACGTTCCAGAATATTTGCTCGGTTCCGTTTCGTTATATTTGCCTGTCGCCGCTCTCCTCTTCCCCCACTTTGCAGGCTGGGGCCTGATGTGATGTCACGAACATAACGCGACTGAGGAAAGTGGGAGAAATGGCGCTCCTCTTCTTTTGGTAAATATAACGAGACGAGAGAGGAAGACCAGGAACCGTGTGGGTAAATATACCGGGACTCTACTGTAGTTATCTTTATTAATGTGAATATTCAAGATTGTTCAGATGTCCAAATTCAGTGTGCCATTTTTTTTCTCAACACCATAATTTTTAGAACTGTATAAAGAATATACGTTTTTTTTTTTCTTTATTTCAATTCAATTGAGAACATTATTTGTTATTAACCTTTTATAAATAAACATTATTTAAATATTGTTCCAACCGATTTTCTTTTTTTTAATCTCACTTCAAGTTTATTTTATGACGAATCGATACTTCGGACGAAATTCATCGAACACATAACCTCAAATATCAACGAGTTATTAGTAACATCCAGTCTACTATTTTTCCATGTTAGTAATTCTACTATCATTAAATGTTGCTACCTGTCCTGTTTCTACAATTACATCACATTATATCCATACATATACACATACATGACTAAAAAGGTACACTTTAACCCTTTCAGTCCCAGCGGGACACCGGTGTCCCAACTACATGCTATTAACTTTTCAACATTTATGAGCAATTCCCTATCGATTTCGTTGAGGATTTTTGTTCCTGGCCTTCCTAAGACACCAATAAATGTTAACAAATAATAATATTGTACAATTATTTAAAATAATTATTGATATAAACAAATTACTTTTAAAAAAAGCATAAATTTCAGAAGAAATTCATGCTAGGATGAAGTAATAGGTTTCACTTTGCGATATTTGGTATATAGGGGATTTCGAGGCTGCTGATTATGAATCCGGTCTTAGATTTTCAAAATACAAAATGGCGGATCCAATATGGCCGACCAGACATTTCAAAAAAACGGTAATGTTTTCTCATATTTGGTATATAGAGGTTTTCGAGGTTGCCGATAACGAATCCGATGTCAGATTTTCAAAATTCAAAATGGCGAATCCAATATGGCCGACCAAAAATTTGAAAAAACGGTCAATGTTGTCTCATATTTGATATGTAGAGAGTTTGAAGTAGTTGATGACGTATCTGATGTTAAGTTTTCGAAATTTAAAATGGCCGAGCTGATGTGGTGGATGAAAAATAAAACAAAATATATTTTATCAGAAATTTGATCTTTGAAGACGTTGGAGTATGTGATCACAAATAATTGAAATATTCTAGATTTCTATGAAAATGCTTGTATGTGGATTTCTATCTTTCATAATTATAATTTAATTTAACACTTTTTTTTACTGTATATTTGCAAATTTTATTGGCAACAGCTCTCAATCAAAACCAGAGACACGAACGAGGACTTTTTTTTTATATTTTTATATTTTTAAGATTTTTAAATATTTTTTTTATTTTGGTCGGCCATATTGGATCCGCCATTTTGAATTTTGAAAATCTGACGCCGGATTCGGAATCAGCACCCTCGAAAACCCCTGTATACCAAATATCACAAAAAATGACCTGTTTTCAACATTTTGGTCGGCCATATTGGATCCGCCATTTTTAATTTTGAAAATCTGACTCCGGATTCGTAATCAACACCCTCGAAAACCCCTATATACCAAATTACAGAAAATACCCTTCGCAATTTTTTTAAAATTTTGTATACTCGAGTTTTTGAGGTCGCTGATTATGAATCCGGTGTCAGATCTTCAAAATTCAAAATGGCGGATCCAATATGGCCGACCAAGAATTTGAAAGATAATGAATTTAGCTAATATTCGGTATATAGGGGTTTTGGTATGCTTTTTTCGTTTTTTTTAATTTGGGTTCGTAATCAGCGACATAAAAACCCCTATATACCAAATATTAGACAAAATCATAATTTTTCAAAATTTTTGTAGGCCATATTAGATCCGCCATTTTGAAATTTGAAAATCTGACACCGGATTCGTAGTCAGCGACATAAAAAACTCCGGCATACCGAATTTCAAATAATAATAGCGATTAGTTCATCCTGACATGAATTTCTTTTGAAAATTATGCCTTTTTTGGTACTAATTTGTTAATAAAAATAATTATTTAAAATAATTTTGTAATATTATTGTTTGTTAACAGTTATCGGACTCTTAGGAAAGCCAGGAACAAAAAAATCGCATTGAAATCGAGAACTGTCTGTTCAAAAACCTTAAAAAAACGAGAGCATCTAGGTGGGACACTGGTGTCCGCCTGTGACTGAAAGGGTTAACTAACAAATATTTACTTACCGTTATTCTGTTCTGCCCAATTGCGTCTTCAATCTTGAAATACTGTTTTCCTTTAGCAATGTAGAGAAATAAAGAAAGGTTGAATAACTTAAAGACGTATTTATTGTGCAAATGGTTTTTACTAATTCGGTGTAATTTTTATAAACTGCATATGTATAAGCAGGATGTACAAAAGACCAATTACGACTTGGGCTCGTCAACTGCACGCCTTAACGTGCCGATCAATCGTGTAAAAAGTCCGCACACGCCTTACAATTACCTACTCGACCGAACAAAACTACCCTCAACTTACGTCGAACACAAATTCATTCGGCCACGAAAATTGCTAAAGAAAGTCCATTGAATTCGAAAAACGGCAGCGTCCACTTCGAAAAGAAAAGTGCTCGTTGCTCATTAATTAAGTACAATTCATAATTCACAGTGTGCAGTTAGACGAAGCGATAATAGGACATTTGCATTAAATACAAGAACATTTGCTCAATAAACTATTCCAAGGTACGGTAGTTCGTTGATCGCGTACAATCACAATTATCATAAATATTAAATCGTACATTGAATAGACGGAATCGTTTTAGTCGACAACATCCTTTTCGCTGGAATGTAATTTGATTTTTTATCACCGATATGAGATTGATCCACTTCAAGAACGTGTGCGCGAAAAACTGGACAAAAATCTTTTGCTAAGAACGTCGATAGAGCTATCGGAGGTACAGTAGGAAAAGCTATTATTTCCATAAAAAATCGTATACTCATTAACTCTATTTCAGGATTCTTACACTTTTTAACCCAAAACTATGAAATACAGATATGTTTCCAAGTAATTTGTGTAGAGAAAAATAATTTTTTCAAGACGAATACAATTTTTATTTGCATATAATCCAAAAAATTGTTTTTAGGTTAAAAAGTATTTTAAAATCCATTGTTTCCAAGCTCATTGTGTTTTTTTTTGGGGTATGTACGGTAGAAAATGTCCATACTGGGTGAAAATGTGATGGCTACTAAAAATAACGAAGAATGGCATCCTTAAAACAAATATCCTACGAGTGCTATTTTGATTTAAATAAAATGGCTTCTTGTTTAATGGAATTATTAATGCCTTAACTAGGTAAATTCGATCGAACCGCAAACGCAACTAACAAACATCGATCATGGCACACGGTGAATATCATTAACAGCGACATCTTAAATACAAATGACATTATGCGTAAACGCTTTACTTATTGACAACGTATCAACAAGGTTTGATGTAAAATCAGAAAACTCGAATGTTTCCAATAGAATGTAATCCTAAACTCTGCACACAAAAAGCACTTTCGTGTTACAACAAAGTCACGTTATCGTCTACTAGGCACGTACGGATAATTAAATGGTTACTTAAAAATTCATTGGATGAAACTAAAAAAAAATAAAAATTTTTTATCAAATACTGAAAAGTTGCATAACCTAAAATAACGTCGATTTACAAATGACGTTTTTTTTGGGTTCTATTGGAATAGGGGAAAACGCCAAAAACCAAACACGACGTTTATTTGCCTTACTAAGAAATGGTAAGATGAGAAATGTTGATGTAACTTAAGAAAACATCGAATTACAATGACAATTCTAACAGTTACTTTATCAATATTTTTGAGGTTATGGCATATTTGTTGTAGTAAAGGATTAAGAAAGAAACTTGAATTAAAAAGTGTAAAAGTCGAATGTGTTTTTACGTGTCACATTAGTAAAAAGGGGCTAATTACGAGATTTTCTGTAATTTTCTCGTATAACTTCTAATCAATCGATTATCAGGTTATTACATAATATACGCGATTTACGCGTATTTTTTTAATGTTAGAAGTAACAATGGGACTCGTAAAAAAACAGGAGAAACGTTGACATAACCTAAAAATTTTAAAAGTAAAATAAGTTTTATTGTTACTAGACGTTTTTAAGATATCTCAACATTTCTCGCTTAATATATTAAAAAATTACTTATCTAAGTTAAAATATTATCGAACCAAAGGTCTCGTGTCGTTTACTTGATTATTACAACAAATAAAAATGTGACATAACCTAAAAAACGTTGAATTGCAAATCCATCGTCCATTTGCCTAACGAAAAAATGATTAGATGAGAAAGATAAAGTCTTTTAGTCAACGCGTGGTACTTAAATTAATTTTAGATCCTAAAGTCATGAAGCAGCGGTAAAAGATTACTTCTCCATGTAATGGTGCATATAAGTATATGAATACTGAACAGTTGTTTCCATCTTTATAAGAGTTATAGGGAGCCATGATGAAAAACGCGAGGGCGCTCGAAAGCGTCACTTTTCACAGCACCTAACAAAAGTTATGACATCCTCGCAAGTTTGACGACGGTGTTCGTGCAACATGTGCCGAAATAATGATTGTAAAAAGTTCGCGTGGAAACGGAAATGGGTGGTTTCTTTTCAATCGATTGGGACTCGTAAAAACGTTAGAAAGTATTGATGTGTCTGGTTGGAAAGCAACATCGTCATCTCGAAAGATTTGATCCGGTTTCGGATTCAATGGCAATTGACATCAGATAAGTCGGTGTGCACGAAAGTAGCAGTTGCACAGCGTCCTCTCTTCCTAAAGCTCGTAGTTGTACAATAAGAGATCCTACAGTGCATTCTGTACCAGCACAGCTGAGCAGTCTACAAGATACCGTTCGTTTCATTTTTATTGTATCGTTATCTGCTCTAAAAATTATTCTAGATATGGGCAGATCCAACTTTTAACTGTACGCTTTATGAAAATAAAATTTGTTTTAGCTGGCATATATTTAAAATTAACCTGAGGCCTGAGGATCGTAAATCCGCTGTCAAATTTTGTAAATTCAAGATGAAAGACGTCGCAAACCGAGTTAACCCTTTGCGGCATAGTGGTACATACGTTGTACCACCTAGATTTATTCACATTTCCTTACTTTTCTTGCAGAATATGAAAGATACGGGGACGAAATCTTTTTTCATTTCCTATAATGAACTAATATAACTGTACAAAAAATCATTTGCTCGTTTAGTGTTATTATTATAATTATTATTAACAAATAAAATTGAAAAAACGGCGTTTTTTTCGAATAAATTCATTTTTGCAAACTACACAAGGTTTTTTTTTTAACTACAGATTATTTATGAGGGTTTTTGGGGTCGCTGATCCCGAATCCGACGTTAGTTTTACCAAATTCAAAATGGCGGATCCAATATGGCGGCCAAAAAAATTTTAAAATGCCTCATTTTTAACAAAATTTGTTACTCGCTAGTTTTCGGGATCTCTGAATAAGAATCCAACGTTAATTTTGTCAAATCCATTGAATTTGAGAATATTATCCTCGGATTCAGCGCCCCTGAAAACCCTCCAATATAAAATTTTCTTCAAATGGAGTCGTTTGTAAAATGTTTGCCCGGCAAGTTTGATCTGCCATTTTTAACTTGGTAAAAATAATAACGGATAACATGAAGTCGTTTTCAAAATTTTTGCTGATAAAATCGATTTGCCATTTTTAATTTATTAAAACTAACGTCTGATTTGCAATCAGCAACTTCGAAAACTCCCTAGTAACAAATTTCAAGTGAATCTGATGAATTATGTAAAATTCGTCCGCCATATTGAATCCGTCATTTTTAATTTTCAAAATCTGGCTTCAAATTCGTAATCAGCGACCCCAAAAACTCCCGAATAACAAATTTCAGCTATTTTCCACGTAAAGATGGAGAGTTAACCCATTAACGCCCAAGAGGACACAAATTTCACCAAAATTTTCCGACTATTTCTTGACATTAAAAACCAATTCAAAAATTTGTAGACAAAACATTCTCGACGTATGATCGCTCTTTCAAATTCTTCTATCAAAATTTGTCTCTAAGAAAAGTGTAAAAAGTTATAAACAATTATCCGCAAAAAAAAAACAACGATTTTTTTATTCACAAAAATTTTGTAATCAATAAAAAATAAATAAAAACATTTCATGTCAAACAAGAGAAGTCATTGGGTCCAAGCCTTGAAATATCGTGTCTTAACTATAAATATTCGTAATAACATATGGGTGATTCTCCAAAAACAGGGCATTTTCAAGAATGAAATTTTGTTTGTTTAAGTTACTGTAAATTCGTGTTTTTTTAATGGATTCTTGCTTATTAACACCAATTTAAGTTATTGTTAAAGTAGTCACGCTACAAAATTATTTTAAAGGAAAGGGAAAGACTTTTACTATGACGTATTTTCATACGGCTATATAAACCAACAATTGCTTGTTAAAAACTTGAAAAAAATAACTCTAAAGAGTCAAAAACATAATGTACATATCTGATTTAGTGCATTTTTGTGAATAAATGAAAATTATTTATTAAGTAATATTTAAAAAATTAAGAAAAACACATGAATTTTTGAAGAAGTTTTAGACAAAATAAATTTATTAAAGTTAATGTGTCGTTGGTTAGTAACTACAATGATAATATTATATTCATAATTTTAATAAATAATATTATTTCATAATAAACTTGATTCATAACGTAACAAATATAAAGTTTAATTTTGTGGTTTTTTTAAATTATATTTAAATAAATGTCTAAGAGGAAGAGAAATATAAATGTTATTTAAGATTTGAAAAATATTTTCTGCTACGGGTTACACTTTGTTCTTGTTTCGTACCTGATACGCCAAATGTTTGGTAACGACAATGAAGGTGACGACAATGAAAATTTGTAAAAAAATCCAATTTTACATATTTTAAACAATAATAAATTAAAAAACAAATTGCCAGCAACGTTTATTCCTTTAATTTTTAAGTTTTCATCGTTTTTTAATTGCTGTTTGTATAAAAATACCAAAATTAGGACGGGTGACGACAATTAATTTAATAAAAATACGTGGTATTTTTAAGAGGTAAAAATCTTCTCTTTCAATTTTCTATGGAGGATTAGTAAAGTGTAGTGTTTTTTCTTTGATTTTCTCATAAGTTTTAGTAAAAAAGTTAATTATTTCCAGTTCATTTATACCAGTTTACGCATTGTCGTTACCTCATAGAAATTTCTTAAGACATTAATATTTCAATAATTATAAGTATATATATATTGATTTAATTAAATATTATACAGAGAGAAATTGTACAGTTTGAGCTATACTATAGAAATATTATTTGGATAAATTAAAATAATTCGGTTTCTTAATAGCGCTAATATTTGAAAGTTTTGAACTTAGAAGTTTAGACATATAAAAAATGCTACTTTTAGTCTTTAAATGTCATTTTACACCAGTTTTTTGTAACAAAAGTATTATTTTTTCAAATTAACATAGGCCAGGGATATTTATTTAACATTTCTATCGAAATTTAATAATTTATTGTCAAAGTTTTTGTAAGATCTAACGTAAAGACACGAAAATGCCCTGTTTCCGGAGAATCACCCATATAGGAAAATTAAAAATGGCGGCTCTGAAATGGCGACTGAAGCTATTTTTTGTAAAATATTAGCTTAGTTGACCAAATCTTTAAAAATTATTCGATCTTGATAAAACTGAGTACCCACAAACTTTTTAGGTCTCCGAGTATTAATTTCACGTTATTTTTAAAAAATTTTAAATGGCGGATCCAATATGGCGGCCAAAAGTTATATTTTTTTTTTGTAAATTGTCATGCAAATTTCTACTGAAGCTATTACTTTAGTCGCTATTTTAAAGCCGCCATCTTCAACTTCCCCATATATTATTACGAATATTTATAGCTGAGACAGAATATTTTGAGGTTTTGACCTAATCCCAACGGGCACGAAGGACCCAAATGTTGCTAAAACGTTTTTAGAATGTTCCAGAAACGTTCCTAAAACGTTAAATGTCTGCAACTTTTACGGAACGTTTTATAAACGTTTCATCCATGTTGCAGACATTTAACGTTTTAGGAACGTTTCTGGAACGTTCTAAAAACGTTTTAGAAACATTCGGGACTTTCGTGCCCGTTGGGAATGACTTTTCTTGTATGACATGAAAATATTGATTAAAAAATGTTTGTGAAGGAAAAAATCACATTTTTTGTGAATAATTGTTTATAACTTTTTACACATTTATTATAGACAGAATTTGATAACAGCAGATCTGAAAGAGCGATCATTTTACGTCTAGAGTGTTTTATCTCAAATTTTTTGAATTGGTTTTTAATGTCAAGAAATATTCCGATAATCTTGGTAAAATTTGTGTTTTCTTGGGCGTTAATGAGTTAAAACATCAAGTTGAAATTATCTTAACATTTTCAACTTGTTTTAATACAATTTAGGCAACCTACCTTTGCACCGATATTCAAATTTTGCTTGCTTCTTGGTTTATAATATAAACATTTTAGCAGTAAAAATTCATTTAAGTCGATTTAAGGCATTACAATCCCGTTTGTACTACCATATTTATTATTTTTTAACAAAAAGATGAATCTTTGGAGAAAAAAACATAACTTAGAGGAAAATCGGTGTATATTATTTATATTGATTTATTTTTAAGATGTATTTGACAAAATAGTATCTTTCAACACAAATATGCAAGTGATTTTTCTACGAATGTCATTAAAAAATGATTAAGTAGATTACAATTTTATCGAATTAAAAAAACTGGTAAATGGATTCGAGTAGTTTTTTAGGAATTGTATCTACCATCTTGAAGTTTGATTATTTGTCAACGGATTCATGATCTGCGACCAATAAAACCCCAGAGTAACAAATTTTTGCACGTAAAACAAGGATTTTTGCTCAAAGAAATAATTTCATGTCACATTTTATCCATGAAAATCGTATTGTGTTTTTAGAACAAGATCATAGTATTACTGTGATTCACAAAACAGCAAATTACATTATTAATCGAGACTTATAATTGCGTATAAGTCGTGTACTTGACAACTGTATAATTTTTCAACAACAGTTACGCACGAAGGTTACAGCATGTAATAAACACAGAATTAAGATGAAACTAGGCACACCTTTCTTAGACTATGTCACTTATTATATCAATTAAAAGTTCCCAAAGTACGAACCATAATATTGTTTGTTCCAAAAGTTATAGCATAAAATATTAAAGAAAATATGATTTGTACGCATTAGTTTATTCAAATTTTACAAGCTTTCGTGTTTCCAATAGTTGAAAAGCATGTCCTTATTAGTAAATAGTAATGTTTTATAAATATTCCTATTCAGTTCAATTAAAGTGATTCTTAAAATTTCATAAAAGTTAAAAGTTCTGTGGATTTGCCCATATAACAGTAACAGTTTGTAGACCAAATTTCACTACGTAAATATAAATGGATATACATCTAAAGGTTATGAAATGTTGTAAAAGTTGTGCTTGTAGATAAAAGAAACTTACCTTAAGGTTGGGCTATGGATGGAACTGTCCAACTGAGCGACTCGATCTCCCAAACCGAGTCTAACGGCTAGCAAACACCAGTCTCTACCATAAGGATCCGGAGGATCGAGCATTTGGGCAAATCGTCTAAGTACCGCGGGTTTCATTTGTTGAACGGGTTGTTTAGTACCAGGTATACAACTGTCCAGAAACGAAAGACCACAACCAATCATGTCCAGTATGCTCTCTTGCTTCCCGTTGAAAGGATTTTTGAAACGGGCTTCTTCAAATCCTTTATCTAATAAACTTGACAATATTGTCGTCGGCTCCCAGGAATGTATGACCTTAACAAAAATATTTCAATATTGCTAAACTTTTTAAACGTAGTAATGATTACAAGATGAGTTTATAGATGGCGGTCGTGAAACCTAGTATTTAATATCAAAAATAAAAGTGGCTTATGCTAGATTGAGGATAAATATTAATTTTAAACATGAGCAAATTTGTGGTCTTTAATGTAAATCGATATTTTCGAATCTCTCTTATAATTATCCACTTGTGACTCCTTAGGAAGTGCTCCAGAGTTATAATAAAAAGCTAATATAGAACAATCGGTGGCGATAGTAATAGACATAATTTTTCTTGATCCCCCGGTCGAAAGTACATAGATTCGTCATCGTTTTCAATAGTGAAAGTAGTACATTTCCAACCTTAATGTACAGTAGGACCCCTTAATTTAACTGCTAAAGTTTTTCAAGATGGCGCCGGCCCCTCTTATTTCAATTTTCCCCTTACCCCCACTGACATACACATAAAGTTTGTAGTTGTATAAGCTGAATATCGAGATAAGCGAAATCATCGATATTTTGAAATATCGATATTCACATCGAGATATTTTACGTTCTGTTCGAGCGATGGTGGGGGAAATCGTGAGGGAAACGATTAAAATAAGAGGGGGAATTAAAACCGATGACGATAAGTACTCTTTTTTCCGGTAGATCAAGAAAAATAGAATACAGCACACAAGACGAAAGTCGAAGTTCCTGTTACCAACTCTTAATGTTACACTTTCGAAAAAAATTGACTCTAGGCTAGCTTTTATCAGTACGACAATTTGTTGTGTAAAATATCTAATGTTATCCTAAAATTAATCAAAGCAGATGCAAGGTTGAATATTAAATTAGAAATTGGTATTTCGAATCAAAAACAAATGTTAATTTATATATTTAAGATAAATATGCGGCAACATTAACTGAATACCATCAGAAATTCGAAACTATTTTGACACATTTAACCTAACTTTTCTTGAAAACAGAACGTGATAGGAAAATTCTACTAGCGCCATCATTTTCATAACTAAAAGTCCGTTCAGAAATGATACTGCGATTTTCAAAGAGAATATTCATGCTACAAAAACAATCGAAATATGGCCAAAAACGTACATTTTGATACGTTTAACCTCACTTTTCTCAAAAATAGGACCTGATAGGAAAATCCTGTTAGCGCTATTTTTTAACCTTAAAAATCCGTTCGGAAATGGTACTGCGATTATCAAAGGCAAAGAAAAAGTAAAATTTTGTCGGTAAGTGTTATTATTATTTAACGCTTACAACATAAATAAAATGATGTAAAAAATAGTTTATATGATTTTATTTTACTTTATATAAAAATAATCCTGAAAGAAGCTCCAATACAGCCTGGAACATGAGACTGCTCCCAACTAATATCCAGATAAATAATTCGTATTACTAACATTTAATATGACCTGATAAAACATTTTCTGGGTCAGCCATGATTCAAACATCAACCTACTATCTGCTAGGTGCCCTAGCATACACAGAATACCAGGAATGCCGTTATTTATTTTAACTTTCGCTCACTTGAATGTGTCGCCTACAGAGACATCTAATGAGTAAAAAAGGATACGATTAACTATGCCTAGATTTTTAAAATTTCAGATACAGTACCGGTCATAAGTATGAGATCACCCTTGCGGAATTTAGGCTCATTTAAAATGTTGATATCTCATCGCCAAGTTAAGGCAAAAAAATAAAAAAAAAAGGAAATTAAAGAGGAGACTTTCAGCTTCTCAATCGCGGTGTTTTATTTACGTATGTGCATTTGCCTTTGAACTATGCTCGATTTACTAAAGTCATTTTTGGGTATTATTATTTTGTTTAAACCGCTCCCTTTTTTTAAAAAATGATTGCAGGAGAAAAGTACAACGTGTTATCGATAGATAATCCCTTCAGCTTCAAATTGCCTCTTCGGGATTTTGTCTAACAATTCTTTACAAATACTTATTTAATTTTTAACAAAATAATGTGGGTTTTTTTCAATCTGCTCTATCTCGAAAAATTGGCGTGATATAAAAATGTTTAAGGAGTATGCTTCAACATTTCTATAGTACACGGGGGGAAAATCGCAAAAACTAAATGGAAACGGAAAAATCAGATGCAATATTATTGTACCCGTAATAAATCAGGAAATTTCGTGGGACCCGTATTACTAACATTTAATATGACATTTCTATCTTACTAATTCTTACCTTTCAACATGTTTTCCACATAATTAAACTTTAAACATTATATAGAAACATTTAATATTCCTCAATGTTTGTTTACATAACCTAAATGTTTCAATAAACCAATGAAAACAATGTAATTACCTCATCGTAATCTCGAAGTTGACTAGGGCTGAGCCAGTGTCTCTCCAGCAGCATACCAGGAGCTACAATTTCGGTGGTCGCATTCACCACGTCGAAAATAATTCCCAAAAGTGACATACACTGCGACCCACTACCGCGAGGACCTCGAATTCTCACTTCTATATAACCCTGACCCTCTTCCTCGAATGTTATTATGCTCTCACATGGACCGATGCATAATTTAGATCCTCGCCACCATTGATATAAGTCTGACTCTCGCGAATCCCATGATTGCGTAATTTTTCTCAGTTGAACCTGATCAATTTATTGTTATTGTACTAAGTTTTTACAAACTTTAATATATAAACTAATAATTCACCTGTAGATGAGGAAATATAGGCGCTAGATGATATAATCGAGCCTCTCCGGGACAAAGCCGAAAACCGGCATGTGGTACGGCAGATGTCGACGATGTCCATGGTTCCCACAAACCAGACAGTCGTTCGACAAAATTCAAACATGGTAACTCGTACTCCAGTTCTTCATCTTCTACTTCGCACTACCCAAATATATACATATTTTCATATTTGTGTCATGAACCGAATATTGGTAAAGCATGTGAAATATCTTCGAACGTTTTGTTCAGCATTTATAATGGGGATAGTGAATTAAAATAACTTAAAATAACGTGTTTTTGTACTGCTGAAACTTATACTTTTGCATACAAACTGTTAGAAATTCCTGACCTACATCTACCAAACATGCAACTGAAGTTTTACGCAGTTACCGTTTCTTAAAATTTCCGTTTCCCTTTAGTAAATTTCAGAAACGGAAACGGTGTACAGCTTAACCCATTAACGTCAAGAAGGACACTTTTTTCACTTAAATTTCAATCAAAAATTTCATATGAAAATCCAACTTCAAATAAATTGAAAGGTACATGTCTTACTATTTTCGAGGTCGCTCTTTTCAGTGCTGTTGTCAAAATTGAGCTATCTTAATTAGAAAATTATTTATGGTGATTTAAATGTCAAAATAACGAGAAAAATCAAGTGTTCTTTTTTATAACAAATTTTTTTCTCATCGAAAGAATATTTGTCGTCAGAAAATTTCTGTATTAAACGTGGACCCAATAGTTAAAGTATTAAGATACATTTTTTTAATATTTAAAAACTAACATGGTGATCACAAAATGGCGACTCCAGTGACAAATTTCTAATTAAAACATAACAACAGTTTTTCTTGAAAACTATAGACTTCAGACAAAATTTTCTAAGAATAAATACGTTTTAGAATGAGTCAAAAAATCCTCTCAAATTTTTTCTAAAGTCTACAGTTTTCAAGCAACAAAATTATTAAACTTTTCTAGATTTCAAGACTAGTAATTTTTTTTCTTGAAAACTGTAGACTTTAGAAAAAATTTCCTTAAAACAAAAATGTCTTCGAATTGGTCAAAGAATAATACTCTCAAATTTTTTTCAGATTTTTTGGACGACTTTTTTAAAAATTTCGATTTTTCGAATTTTCGAAAAATAAAAAATTTTAACAATATATTCTGGCAAAATTTGAGAGCATTTTTTGACTCATTCTAAAACGTATTTATTCTTGGAACATTTTTTTCTGAAGTCTATAGTTTTCAAGAAAAACAATTGTTAAGTTTTAATTAAAAATTTGTCATTGGAGTCGCCATTTTGTGATCGCCATGTTAGTTTTAAAATATCTAAAAAATTTCTCTTGATACTGTAACTATTGGGTCCACGTTTAATGAAGAAATTTTCTGACGACAAATATTCTTTCGATGAGAAAAAAATGTTTTATAAAAAAGAACACTCGATTTTTCGCGTTATTTTGACATTTAAATCGACATATTTAATTTTCTAATTAAGATAGCTCAATTTTGACAATAGCATTGAAAAGAACGACCTCTAAAATAGTAAGACATGTACCTTTCAATTTATTTGAACTTGGATTTTCATATGAAATTCTTTATTGAAATTGAAGCGAAAAAAGTGTCCTACTTGACGTTAATGGGTTAAGTACGCGTATCTGAAAATTCCGTTACAATTTATTAGTTTTCAGTTTCGATAACTGAAGATTCACAGGAGCGCAAACATTTTTTCTGCCAGCCTCTGCTAGTCCATAAAATCCTACTTTAAACACTAGAAATGACCCCGAACGTGCGCACTTTACAGACACGGATGAAAAAAATTATATGTTCTATTCGTGGTCGTAAAATTTTTGCATGCTTTGAACAGCGAGTGCGTAAAAGGACCTAGCAGAATGGTTCATCTGCTGTATCTGTCAATTTTAATAACGGCAAAGTTATCACTTCTATCCCATGGAACTTTCTAGACTGGTCTGATTGACGATTTCGATGCTTTTCGGCGGCAAGACGAATGCGCACCTCGTTCCGTAACTGATTCTTAAATTTTCGTTACAAATTAGTAATTTTAAGAAACCTTACGTAAATATAGGATTCTGTTTTCGCAATTTTAAGTGAAGTTTTGTAAAATGACTGACAATGTTACTGAATTTTTCCTTCAGTAGCAACATTTAGTAAAATTAAGTTCCTGTGGTAACTGAAATCTGTGGTAATTTTACTAACTTTTCTAACAGTGCAGGTAAATTCGTATTATTTGACTATATACATACTAAATAATAATGTAATTATATTCACCGAAATGCAGAGATTCATCGCTTGTAGTACTTGCAAAGCTTGACTTGCGGGACATGGACACCGAGATTGAAAGTCTTCTAGTGTGTAAACACCTGTCGTTCTTCCACCTAAACGACATCTTTGGTCGGAATTCAATTGCCAACTGACTACATCTCGCCATAGCCAATCGGGATTTAATACAATAAGGTCACCAGGTAATAAAACACATTCACCAAGAGCCTGATAAATGTAACAGACAAAAAATTACCATTTAAATAATTAATCTTCGTATTTAAAGGTTGGGGGGGGGGGGTCATACCATTTGTTCGATTTAAATAAATATTGATTCACACCAATTGATTTTATTACACTACTAGAATGTATTCCTGTTTAGAAATAAGTTTAGTATCAATCTTGATGGCTAATACAAACAACTACATAACTAGAATTTGCAGTAATAAAACCCATATTTCAAAAGTTATACGGAATAATATACTTACAATAATATTAATAATATGTAGTAAATTAGTGTGTAAAGTGATGACTTTTCGTAAAGTGAAACTAGGGTGGGAAATAAAGGTTGGCCTTGAATTAGGTCAATTATAAATTATGTGAATAGAAAAATTACATACAAAACACAATTTGTGTTCTTTTTTTTAAAGTCTCTATCATGCGTACTAAAGTTTTTGGGAAAACTGAAGACGAATCCGAAGTCCATTCAACCTGATTCAAGATTTTGATATAACCTTTAATTTTTAATGCCTAATTTTTTATGCTTTTAGGTTGCAAAGAGATTTGGACTCGTTGCTGAGATGGTCGGAGTCAAACAAATTGAGGCTAAGTACAAGTACAGTAGAACTTCACTTTATTGTCCTTCATTTTGTTAGCGTCTTCACATCCCTTTACGTATTTAGCGCCGGTAAGGTTAGTTCTTCTTCCCTCTTTTGTAATTCCAGTGTCGTGCCTATTGTGTCGGCTGGAAGATACGCAAGAAACAATGCGCATTTGTCGGACAACAAAGTGAAAGGCAAAATCCAGAGTAGGACAATAAAGTGAAGTTCTACTGTAAATTGAAAGTAATCCAATTCTATGGAGCCTGAAATTTTTTAACGATTGTGTACAAGCTGAATGATCAAACGTTGGAACTTTTTAATGTTGATTTAGGCATTTTGTTTTTTTGATCAGTTGCGAACTTGCGTATCTAAAGATTATTCTACTTTTAGATTCTTAAAGCGGGCACCAGTAGGATTTAGTGATTTTTCGACTTTCACTTATATATACCAAAGTAGTTTAACCAAATATTTTGTACATTTTACCAATATTGACTTCGTCTACTACACAAACCTTACGATCATAGGAATCGAGTCAGCATAAATTTATAAGACACTTGTGCTTTATACAAGTCTCACCGAGTTTTTTTGATTATGATTTTCGAATCAAAAATTCCGGAGCTCGTGCTTTAGCCGCCATTTTGGAAGTTTTGGACTTTATTTTGAGAATGCTATCATGCACATTTCAAAATTAAAGGTTCGTGGACGCGATATTTTCATCGATCAATGATTCCCTTAACCATGTCCGATATGAGAATGCTGATTAAATAAAATTTGTCAGTGAAAAAATCTGATTTTGTGAAAAACCAAGCATAACTTTTTCGAAATGGGCTCTATTGATTTTTTAACTGTAGATTCGAAAAGATCGATCAATTTTACGTAAGATCTAATTGGTTCCGATTTTTTTAATTACGGTTTCATATAAAAGTCGACCACGAAAAATTGTCCATTTGGTCATAATGAGTTATTTGGGACCTGTGTGAACTTAGCACCCCAAACTCAAAATACGGTCATTTTTTTTAGAGTTCTCATCGAACCCAACATAGTTCTAGAGTTCTCAAACAATTTTATTAAGAGTTCCGCGATATAAGCAGAAAAAAATTGAAATAAAATTTTGGGGTGCTAATTTCTCGTCAGCATGACAGTAATCATGCAATATAAAATTTTTCCAAGTACATTTCGAAGAGTTCTAGAGTTCTTCACTAATAATATGAAGAGTTCTGTAATGCAAGAGGGACAAGAAAATATTCAAAAATAATTTTCGACAATATTGAAAGCCACAGAACTCTTTCAATTTTTGTCCTACGGCAAAACACTACACGGAGAGAAATCTGAAAGGATGAAACTGTAGGCATTCCTTCCGCCACTGTACTAAGATTTGGTGCTGGTTCTGCACCATGTGTCGCGTGATATCAATGTAAGAAACCCACAGTCTCAGACTGTGAAATCGCTTAGGATGAGACTGCCAAACTGTGATGCTTTCTTCGAGGTTTTCTCCCGCCTAAGTTTTACTTTTTAGACTAGGGCTCTCGCGGACTTTTTTGTAGGAAATTTCCTCCTCTACAAAAAAGGTTTAGTAAATTTTTGCTCTATCTTGCACCGTTTTCGATACGGAAGCGATAGAACGAAGAACATCGAGTTTTTAAAACAAAAGATAAACATGGCGTCGGACGCTGAATACGTTGTTTTTCATTCTATTGCTTCCGTATCGAAAACGGTGCAAGATAGAGCAAAAATTTACTTAACCTTTTTTTAGAGGAGGAAATTTCCTACAAAAAAGTCCACGAGAGCCCTAGTCTAAAAAGTAAAACTTAGGCGGGAGAAAGCCTCGAAGAAAGCATCGCAGTTTTGCAGTCTCATCCTAAGCGATTTCACAGTCTGAGACTGTGGGTTTCTTACATTGATATCACGCGACACATGGTGCAGAACCAGCACCAAATCTTAGTACAGTGGCGGAAGGAATGCCTACAGTTTCATCCTTTCAGATTTCTCTCCGTGTATATAACACTTTTTCTTCATTTCATAAGTACCTAACAGCACCACAAACAATTTTTCGGAAAAAAGCATTATTTGGGAAACGTGTTTTTTTCTGTGGAGTTCCTATAGCACCCCAAAGAGTTCTACAAATTATCCTTATAAAGTTTTTCGATTCGACCTGAAACCGAGAAGTTACAGAGGTTCCAAAATTCAAAATTTTTTCAAAAATGAAAAAATTTGGGAAACGTGTTTTTTTCTGTGGAGTTCCTATAGCACCCCAAAGAGTTCTACAAATTATCCTTATAAAGTTTTTCGATTCGACCTGAAACCGAGATGCAACAGAAGTTCAAAATTCAAATTCTTTTCAAAAATGAAAAAATTTGGAATAAATCTTTTTTTCTGTGGAGTTCCTATAGCACCCCAAAGAGTTATACAAATTATCCTTATAAAGTTTTTCGATTCGACCTGAAACCGAAAAGCAACAGAATTTCAAAATTGAAATTTTTTTCAAAAATGAAAAAATTTGGAAAAAATCTTTTTTTCTGTGGAGTTCCTATGGCGCCCCGAAGAGTTCTACAAATTATCCGTATAAAGTTTTTCGATTCGACCTGAAACCGAGAAGTTACAGAGGTTCCAAAATTCAAAATTTTTTCAAAAATAAAAAAATTTGGGAAACATGTTTATTTCAGTGGAGTTCCTGTGGCACCCCAAAGAGTTCTACAAATTGTCCTTATAAAGTTTTTCGATTCGACCTGAAACCGAGAAGCAACAGAGGTTCGAAATTCACAATTTTTTAAAAAATGATGAATTTTGAAAAAAAACATGCTTTTTTCCGAAAAATTGTTTGTGATGCTGTTAGGTACTTATGGAATGAAGAAAAAGTGTTATATAGTGTTTTGCCGTAGGACAAAAATTGAAAGAGTTCTGTGGCTTTCAATATTGTCGAAAATTATTTTTGAATATTTTCTTGTCCCTCTTGCATTACAGAACTCTTCATATTATTAGTGAAGAACTCTAGAACTCTTCGAAATGTACTTGGAAAAATTTTATATTGCATGATTACTGTCATATGGGGTGCTGACGAGAAATTAGCACCCCAAAATTTTATTTCAATTTTTTTCGGCTTATATCGCGGAACTCTTAATAAAATTGTTTGAGAACTCTAGAACTATGTTGGGTTCGATGAGAACTCTAAAAAAAATGACCGTATTTTGAGTTTGGGGTGCTAAGTTCACACAGGTTTATTTGGGTCATGGGTTTCAGAGGTTATGTTAAAATCCTGATATGAGCATTTTTTTGTGTGGCTTATTGTGTTCTTATTGTTGCTCATTCATAATAACTATGAAAAAATGAGGTACTGAATGGTAAATTTTGCACACAAAATGTGGTTTTTCATACCAACCATCGATATACATTTTTTCTTAACCAATAGATAAATTTTAACGCCTATTTCCTGTATAAAAGAAACTTCGAACAAAGTTAAAGAAATCTGATTCGACTTCTTGGGGTTGCTCTGTAGAATATTAAATAAACTGTTTCAAATTTTTCCAATATATATAAGAGTTTGATATAAATAGTAAAAATCATTATCTTTCAGTGAAAGTTTTCTACTATTATCGAATTTTCGATACTTTTTAGTGCTTTAAACAAAACAAAAAATATTTTATGCATGTACTCGATAGACGTACTCAGCATTTACATAGATATCAATTTTAAGTTTATGATATCGAAACAAAAACAATAATATATTGGACAGTATATTATGTAAATATTAAAATTTCAATTTAAACCTTTCACACCCAGGCAAAACTGGCTGGATAGAAAAACTAATGCGCAAAGATTCTCATATTTTCGAGTTCGCTGATTACGAATCCGGTGTCAAAATACCAAAATTCAAAATGGCGGATCCAATATGGCAGATAATTTTTTTACAAATTGATCGGATAGGCTTAAAAATTGTTACTAGGGGGTTTTCATGGTCGCTAATTATAAATATGATCCAAGCACATCTTGGATCCGCCATTTTGAATGTTTGAAAACCTACACGGGATTCGTATTCAGCGACCCCGAAACTACCGAGTAATAATTTTGAGGCGATTTAAAAATGTTGTAAAAATTCGTGTTTTTTAATAATAATTTGTGTGTTTTTTTAAACAATAGGAATTTTTTAGCGCGATCTAGGTTACATATTTTTAAAGTCCTATGCTTCCTGAACAAAACGCTATAAATTTGACTAAAAAATATTAATTTTCTTCAGAAATATTGAGGTTTTTCTAGATGGGACATAAAGCTTAAATCCAACACTTTGAAGCACTTTTTTGAAGCAATGTTCAATTTCACATACGTTTGTATACAAGAGATTTTAGGTTAGGTGATCAAGAATCACGAAAAACGTTTGAAATTCAAAATGGCGGATGCAATATGACGAACGAAATTTGATAAAAATTTAAATGTAGAGATTTTCGGCATTCTTATTGGAAATAAGTTTAAGGTGATTTAAAGATACATCATAAAAAATTCTCCTTAAACTAAACAAAATGGCTGACTTATGACCCTCTTTACTAGACTTTGGCTATTGATTGCACGTACCTGCAATTGTTCGCACAATTGTTTGCAGTTTTCAAGAGAGACAAGGGGGTTGACTTTCCTCACTTCGACTAAAAAGTCTGTCAATTCCAGCAGCGTCGGAGGGTCTTCAAATGACTGCATGTGATTGCGCCATGCGTCAATAAGTCCAGTCCACACCAGCGCGCCCTAAGATGAACATTTGTCAGATATCTCTAAGACATCGTACACACATTCTAATAACAATAGTGATTCACATATATATATTTGCATATAATATAAAGAAAAAACATTCCATAGAATAAGACAAAAATCTTGAATAAATATAGAAATAGAAAAATATTGCAAGATGTTCACGGGACAAAGCATCTACACGACGATCATTGCATAACAACACAGATCACTCTTAATGAAAGAAAATGATATATGGTTCGACCTGTTTGTCAAGATTCGCCAGGGGCGCGTACTTGGTCACTGCACGGGGCGTGTCACGTTGGAGAAAACTTTCTGCAACTTCTGCTCCGTCCTACATCATGCGTTGCATGCATCAAAGCTGCTGTCAGTAGGATATAATGGCCAAAAGAAAAGTACAAGAAACAAAAATCGAACGTAACGAAAGTATCGGTAAAAGACGCAAAAGTATTGTAGTTTACAAATAAGGTGATATAATAACCAGAGTGCAATATATGTCGGTAGATTTAACAATGGTGTGCTCTATAAAGAATATTAATTCGACAATCAAGACTTTCAAATAGGATTCACTGGTATTTTTAATATAATTTTAATATTTTTTTCAACTTTTCCGATGAACCCTATTAAATGTTTACCAGTTTGTTGGCCTTTTTCCTTATATAGATTTGTAATATAGACCATGCATCAAGATGAGAATGTCCATAGATATAATAAATAATTGGTTCATGCCTACACAGTTGAAATCTTTGACTGATTCGAATTTCGTTATACTTTTATAATTCGTAATCCAATCTTCCACCGATTACTTGAAACCCTGCATTTGTTTTGACCTCTTCCACACGAAACAATCACAGAGCCAATATTTATCGAATAGAAATCATTTGTTTAGGACTGAACGAAGACACGACAAATGACATTCATTGCCAAGAAACATGATCAAGTAGACATATTCACTGAAAAGTGGTCGTACTAATAAATTTGTTTTCCCCAAATAACGAAAACGTACATTTTTAAATAAAAAATGTTTGGAAATCGATCGTGCTGTGCGGATGTAAAAAGTAATTTCAACAAGTGAAAAGAAAAACCTTGCTCAAAAAATGTGGCTCAGAGATCGTGATCGAACAGCGAAAGAGCATAAGAACATTTAACGAAAAGAGTAAATATAAATTCACTGCTGCTCAGCAATGGCAATATACATATGGCTCCGACTCATCATGATCCTATGGTGGATGACAGTGTAAACTATGTAATTCGAATTATGTAAATCTCGCGAAAGCAAGTGTATCGTTACGATATCAATTATATATCAATAATTCAAATAAGTCACCTCGAGAAACTCCATTCTCGCGTTATTCAGCAATGCTCGAAGAGACTTCATTCCAGGACTAGAAGGATTCGTTGCATCCAGCGCCACCACCTGGGGGTCCTCCCCAAGAATCGGTGAGAATTCTTGCAACGAATCTAATAAAGGCACCAAAAGACCAATGCCGTTTGCATTCGGTATGAGTGGCTCTGGGGCGTAAGTACCAACTAAAATTACTTTCACTTCTCCGCATTTCCCTGCAAATCCTTTGAAGGCAAAAAAAGTTGGTTGAAAAGTTGTTTACATTCAACACATTTAATTTTTTATTATTTACCGATGTTTTTAGGTGGAATACGGTCCATGATGAATCTGAGCCAAAATCTTGCTTGCTGCAGTTGCACGGTTAACGGTTCCCTGAGGCTTACGGTAATTAAATGTACCACCGGCTGCTGCATCGTTAGTACGTGATGATAAGATACCAGAAATTCCTCTCGACCACATAGCTCCCAAAAAATGCATTCGCCCCCTAAGATTATATTACTTGTAGCTTCTATTCCTTATAGAGACACAATATTTCCGTCGTTTTGACTTACCTACATTCCCTCTGCTCCATTCTACTCCAATGGTACCATCGTACTCATTGTCGCTGTATTCGAAACTTAACGAACCGTGCTTACTAGTCACGTCTAATTCGATGCTTGGATCTCGCTGCAAAGTTTTAATATTTAAAGAAATTTCTTAACTAAATTCTTATCTTAAACGAGGGTATGGGATATCGGGTCTAAAAATAGTATTTTTGGTTACCGTCCGAAATCCCCTAATTCAAAATCCCCTACCACTAAAACACCCGAATTCAAAATCCCCTTCAAAACATCTACTTTTATTACAAGTTACCTCAGTCCATGGTGGAAGTATAAAGGTGTAGCGCTCTCGAGTTGCACAATTTCGGCCAATAAGCGTCCCACCCAAGATCAACAAAATTGGCGGAAGATTTCACTATCCTACAGCATAGAAAAGCTAACCTAACCTAACCTAACCTAACCTTATAATATATCTTAATTCTAAATACAAAATAAACAATATCAACTTTTAATACAGCTTCAATTGTAAATTAGAGTTTTTTGTGAGAAGGGATTTTGAAATCAGGGATTATATGAGTAGAGGATTTTGACTTCGGGGATTATTGTATTTGGGGATTTTGACGCGGTGATTTTGTCGCGAGGATTTTGTCGTCGGGGATTTCGAGCGGTCACCGTATTTTTCGATACAAGGCCGTAAAACTAGATTTTATGGCCCGAATGCGATATCAGCGTACTAGTGTTGCTTTTTGGACAATAATATTCAATCCAAATAGTTCTGAATGAATCGCAATAATTTTGTTTTGTAAATTCATATGAAAATATACCCGATATCTTGTTACTGCTACTTCTTTGATATATGAGGCATTTCTCCCAGTAACTGGACGCTTACGCATTTTTTAAAATAAAGATATCCAATAAAATATTAATTAATCGCGTTAACAACGGTCACAATAAATAAACTTTTAACAATACATAAATAAATATTATAATCAACAATTAAAAAATTAAAAAAGTTTTAACGTTTCCGGCTCTTGTTCGCAGCCCTCTTCAGAAAAATTAGTATTAAGTTACAGCCTAATATGGTACAAAAAACATTTTGGAAGGAAGGGTAAGTAATTTGGCATCAGTTCTTATTGCTAAAGGAGAGGCAAGTCTCTTCCCTTAACAGTTAAAAACAGTTATAGGCTGTAATTTAATACTAATTTTTCTGAAGAGGGCTACGAACAAGACCCGAAAACGTTAAAGCTTTTTTAATTTTTTAATTGTTGATTATAATATTTATTTATGTATTGTTAAAAGTTTATTTACTGTGACCGTTGTTAACGCGATTAATTAATATTTTATTTAAATTATCACGGTCGAGAAATCTTAATTCTAATATTAAAGATATCCAATCCAGACAATTTTGCACGGATTGTTGTTACAGTTTGAAATTTTAAATTTGGATTTGATTTTGGAATTTTGGCCAGTTATTAATTTTAAAATTTAAATTATGAGTTTTCAAATTCAGGTATTTAATTTCTCGTGTACATAGATAAAAATGTTTCTTTGACGTTAATAATTACATTTATATCAATAAGTGTAAGAAGTATTCGTTAATATTTGTTGATATCGGATATATTTTTATATACGTTTAAAAAAATATATTACAATCCTTGCAGAATTGGCTGAATTGGCGATTTTTATTACAAAAATAATAGGATAAATGTCTAATATATCAAAAAAGTCGCAGTGACATGATAGCGGGTATATTTTTATACGAATTTACAAAACAAAATTATTACAATCCATTTAGAACTGTTTGGATTCAAGACTTTTGTTCAAAAAAGGCGGTACGCATTCAGTTTCTGGGACAAGTACCTCATTTATCAAAATATCTGCTGTGACTTGATACCGGAAATATTTTTATATGTGATTACAACAACAAAAAATCACTGTAACCTGTGCAGAATTGGCTGGATTTGCTATTTATTCTTTAAAAAAAGCGTATGTGTCCAGTTACTGGGACAAAGGCTTTATTTATAATAATATCGGTTGTAATTTGATGTCCATATATTTTTGTACACGTTTACAAAAAATAAATTACTGCAATCCGTGCAGAATTGGCTGGATTTGCCATTTTTTGTATTAAAAAAAAAAGCGTATGCATCCAGTTACTGGGACAAATGCCTTATGTATCAAGAAAGTTGCAATAGCGTGATATTGGGTATATTTTTATACGAATTTACGTACAAAAATTATTAAGATGTGTTTAGATTGAAGCTTTTTGTCCAAAAAAAAGGCGGTACTCGTCCAGATTCTGGGACAAATGCTTCATTTATCATCAGATTTACTTTTATACACGTTTACAATAAAAAATTACAACAATCAGTACAGAATTGGCTAGATTGACTGTTGTTATTTCAAAAAAAGCGTATGCGTCCAGTTAATGGGACAAATTCCTCATTTATCAAAGAAATTGCAGTGACATGATATCGGGTGTATTTTTATACGAATTTACAACAAAAAATTATTAAGATCCGTTAAATCTGTTTAGATTGAAGATTTTTATCCAAAAAAAAGTCGGTGCGCGTCCAGTTTCTGGGACAAATGCTTCATTTATCAAATATTTGCTGTAACTTGATGTTAGATATACTTTTATACAGGTTTATTAAAAATTACAACAGTCAGTGCAGAATTAACTAGATTGGCTATTGTTATCTTAAAAAAAGCGTATGCGTCCAGTTACTAGGACAAATGCCTCATTTATCAAAGAAATTGCAGTGACATGTGTATTGTTATTAGAATTTACGAAATAAAATTATTACGATCCGTTTAGAACTGTTTGGATTGAAGATTTTTGTCCAAAAAGCCATTTAGCGGACTAAAAGTGGATTTTAGGGCTATATTAGCGAAAAATTAGTTTTTTACGATTTTTTCTACGAAGCTACTAAAGTTACCTAAATAATTTATTTGCATATTATTGTGTAATATTTGAAGTGTCTTCAGTAATTTTTTCATTGAAAAATATTAAAAAATTATCTGAAATACATACAGTTGGAAAAAATTAGTCCATTAGAAGTACAGCTCCTGCTGAACGGTCTCATTTTATTACAAAATATTTTTTTTTATTTTTTACGGTCGGTTGAAGTGAAAAATACAGGGTTTTCGCTAAAAATAACGCCATTTTGTCGCTGTACAATCGATTAAAAGCAAAAAATAAAGAAAAAAGGACCGTTGTCCTGTAGAAAAATATATATTAACCCTTTAAGTCCCAAATGTGCATAATTTGTACGTGGATTTCAGCATCGTTTTAATTATACAATAAAATTTTGTAAAAAATGGAAACATCTATATCCGAAAGGTTTTGAGGTCACTCTTTCGATTGGCGGTACTGAAATTTTCGAGAAATGACGTTTAACACATTTTTTTACAAAAACATAGAAAAAAAGTGATTTTTTTCCAACGCATTTTTAACTATAATACCGGTTTAAGATCACCTTCTAACCTATCAGAAACGTGTTCCTGGTTGTTTCACTTAAAAATTATACATTCACAAATTTTGGTTTATTTCGCTTTTCATTTTAAAATAGCGTCTGAACGTTGAACATTTTTGAAATTGAAGAAATTGCTATCATTTCGAATCTGCTAGGTTTTATTTGTAGTAAAATCGTACAAATAAGTTATTACGAGTTTTGTATGGCCTATTTTGATTTACGGAAATAGTAATATGTCGTAGATTGTTAATTAGCAAAGTTTCACGGCTATTTAACAGAACTCGCAATATACGTATTTCTACTAGATAGATGGCAGTCAACGTCTTCGATTTTATGGGATGTTACTGTTTCCGTAAATCAAAATAGATCATGTAAAACTCGTAATACATAAGTTATTTATACGATTTTACTGCAAAGAAAACCAAGCAGAATCGAAATAATATCAATTTCTTCAATTTCAAAAATTGTCATCGTTCAGACGCCATTTTGAAATGAAAGACGAAATAAATCAAAATATGTGAAGGTATAATTTTGAAGTAAAACAATCGGGAACACGTTTCTGATAGGTTAAAAGGTGATCTTAAACTAGTATTAGAGTTAAAAATGCATATTAAACAAAATCGTGGCTGAAAAATTGAATATTTTTGTAAAAAAAATTGGTAAACGTCATTTCTCGAAAATTTTAGTAGCGCCAATCGAAAGAGCGACCTTAAAACTAGTCGGATATAGATGTTTCCATTTTTTAAAAATTGTTATCGTATAAATAAAACGATACTGAAATCCGTGCACATTTGGGGCTTAAATGGTTAACCCATTAATAAAGTATGTAAAATTTCGCTTAAAATTTAGCCTACCTGCTTGACGCATTCGCCGGGACGGAGCGCTTGGCTCCGTATCTCGTTCAGTTCAAATCGAATTGACCTTAGATTTTAGGACAAGATTTCTAAGAAGTTGTACTTTCAGATAAAAAATTGGCATTTTTGAACCGGTTATCCCATACCCCCTCTCAATACCACATATAAAGACTGTTAAATAAGCGATTATTACCTTAGCGGTGCAATTTTGACTCCTGGACCTCTTAAAAAAACCGAAACTAAATATGCCAGCTTTGAGTGAATTAACCAAGGAAGTTTTGCCCGTTGCGCAATGCCCGAGAACACGTATGTGCAAACGGTCAATGGCACGAAGAGTCGGTTGTAGTTGCCTAGTATATGTTTCCCTCTGCATAGGCTAATAAATCAAAAAATGATAGTTATTAGATTTTCATATTTTAATTAAATCAATAACTCACATTTCTGATCTTATCTAAGAGACTGGCGATATCAGTATGGCCGTGTTTGATAGCAGTTACATCCGCACGGATGCCTCGATTTGCCTTATCCACATCACATCCGGCCATGCATAAAAGTCTGACGATGTCAATGTGTCCATGTCTAGCAGCGACGTGTAGAGGTGTGGAACCACTTTTATTAGCGAGGTCTAAATCTACACCGTTGTCAATTAATACAGCTACCATTGTCTCATTACCGGATGAGCAGGCAATGTGAAGCAATGTGTCATCATTCTGAAATACATTCGACCTGTAGTTCACTTGCAATGCAGACCTCCAATAATTTACTTACCGAATCTTTCGCATTTAGCGGAGCTCCTTGTTGTAATAATTGTGACACTGCTTCTACGCATCCTCTCTTCGCGGCACTGATAACAGCTCCCCCGAGATCCTGAGAAGCTTTCGATTCCTGTATGGTGGTTCAAAAAATAATTCACTCATTCGTGGGGAATCTTTGCTGTGCCAATGAATCAAAACAAAGAAAGAAACGAAAAACGAAATCTCACTCTCTCTCTCTGTCACTTTTACTCTCACTAGCTAACAGTCTCAGTGGTTTCATCTAGTGCGACACTTTCGACTACTTGATGGTTAACAATGCGATAGAAAATGCCCTTTCGGCGGAAGACGTCTGATGTTTCGTTGCAAGTGTTATTCAATTCGTTGCAGTAACCGCATTAGTTCAATGTATTTTTTTATTTAAATAGTTCGTCCTAAACTAAATGCGTGTTTACCTAAATCTACTTAGGAATGTATATTGTACAAGAAGCGACTCATACTCACAATATATGAATCCACTGTACACGCACAACTAGCAAATTAAAGTCATAAGAGTCTGTATACAGAAAATATCATACACATATAAATTAAATAAAAATCAATGTACAAAAACCAATGTACACAAAAAAAGAAACAAGAATAAGAAGCACTTAGAAACTAAAACGTGAGTGAAGCTCTTCTATTGGGGAACACACCGTTAAAATCCAAGGATGTGTTAAACAGGAGTCAGCTGAACCTCTTTTCCTGTAGAATAATAAAAAAACATAAATGAAAAGTTATTTAAAAATACCTTTTACAAACTATTATTTACTTACTTGGGATCCTTGATCAACAAGGATCGAACAAAGTCCTTGGCAGATTCAGACACGGTACAAAAATATCCTTCATCAAATTGATACTGACACGAAGCTACATTCGCGTAAGTCTCCTGCTTGTCATCACCAAGGAATGGTGACGCACCGCTCAATAATATGTACGTTAGGACTCCAACTGCCCATAAGTCAGTGCCTAAACTCAAAGGTTCGTAATTAACGATTTCTGGTGCAACGAATTCCGGAGTACCGAAAAGTGCTCGATGTTCAGAACCAGGAGCCAGTCGATGTGATAAGCCCAAATCTAAAAAAGTTAGTGTCAACAATAATGATAGATTTAACAATAAAATCTCTAGTGATAATTACCAATCAACTTTATGCTAGGCATCGGAGGTGATGTTGATAAGAGAATATTCTCTGGCTTAATGTCTAAGTGTGCTACTTGATGCGAATGTAAATGGCTCAGTGCCATTAACACTTGCCGGACCTTAAAACAAATATAATTCTTATAATATTATCCTTCAAGAAATTTTCTCTGGCTGGAAAGGAATTTTTGACATACCACATGTGCAGCTTCAACTTCGTTAGATGGCATCCAATGAAATAATTCACCTCCGGAAATTAATTCCAATAATAATACTACTGTTGTACCAGTGTCTATAACTTTATGTAATGAGACAATATTTGGATGCCTCAATCTTGCTAAGAGACCAGCTTCGCGAGCTGTGAACGAAATTCAGAATTATATTTCTCTTATTTGTTTACTATTTATTAACATGCATATTTTTTAAGATAAATAACCTATGTCAGCTGCAGCCACACCTCGGGCTACTCTTCGCTTTCTCATTATTTTTGCGGCGTATACTGCGCCGGTCTTTTGTTCGATACATTTTCGAACAACTGCAAACTGACCTCTGTAAGTTACAAATTTAAACGTGAAGAACAAATTAATTTCTTTTAGTGTAAATTAAAACGAATTTTAAGGTTTTACCTGACCTAGATTACTAATATAACAAATAATTTTAATACATGGTAATTAAAGAGTAAATTCAATATTGTAGTAATATTGCTTTGTTAAATTTCATAATTCTAAAGTTGACTAATGAAATATTAAATTTAAAGTTACTTACTTTCCTATTTCTTCTAATAATTCGTAATTTTTTTCAATAGGTTCGTGATGAACTTCCATCAATGCATCCCATTCAGATCCTGTTAAAGAAATAAAGTAATTGGCATTTTTAATGAATTAAATCAATGCCGATAGATGCATATAACTTTGAATGTCGAATTACAAACCATTACATGACCTTTTTTTCTCAAAATAAGAGTAGGTATACATCAACCTCAGTTCAGTTTCTGCAGTAAAAAGAATTTCTTTTTTATTTCAAAAAATACATTTCCGACTATTTTGAAATGTGATCTATCGATTCCCGTCGAGAAAATGGAAAAAAACGATTATTTCTGCAACAATTTTGCAAAATAAAAGAAAATGCCAGGTTTTTTAGGTCTTTTTTTTTATTTTTTACGATTTTTTTCTTCCAAACGGATTATAACCCTCTTGCATAAGCGTTTTACCCGACTTTCCGTTACCGTATCCAGGTTTGTTATTTTACATATTTTCAAAATTGCAAACATTACTTTCTACGTTTTTGGGGTCGCTGATTACGAATCTGATGTCAGAAATCAGAAATTCAAAATGGCGGATCCGATATGGCAACTAAAAATATAAAATATTAGCCTATTTTTATGAAACTTCGTGTACAGGGATATTCGAAGTCGCTTATCAAGAATCTAATTTCAGTTTTCTGGCATTCAAAATGTATGATTCAATATGGCAGCTTCGAATGCAACATTCAAAAGTAATTGTTCTGATTTATAAACATTTATGATTTATGATGAACGCGTTTTTGTTCCAATTTTTCTTTATTTTTTCATGTTTGTGCATTCGGGGCCCTATTTTTATTGTTTTATCCGGATTTATTAAGCAAATTGATTTATCAATTATCAAACACATCAAAGAAGATTTTTAATGTTTAAAATGAATGTTAAAATGAATGTTATTATGTATGTTAAATGTATGAATAAAGTTTTTTGTAATGCGCTATTTTAAATTTTATATAATATATAATATGTAAGAATAAAGTTTTATTGGATCCGCCATTTTGAATTTCAAAAAACAGATATCAAATTCTTTATCAGCGACCCCGAAAATCCCTGTGTGCCAAGTTTCATAAAAATAGGTCAATATTTTGTATTTTTGGCCACCATTTTGAATTTATGATTTCTGACATTAGATTCGTAATCAGCGACCCTAAAAACTCCTAAGTCGAGATTTTCAGCCTCATTTGAACAAGTTATCAACTTTAATGAAAAACACATATTTTCGATAATATTTAGACATTTTTTATTGATGTTTTCGAAAAGAAATAAATAAAAATCATCATTTAGACCAAGTCTGTCTTGAAGAGGAAGTCTTCAGCTTTAATTTGAACGGTAATAGACCCTTGAAAAAATTCCCCAGTCAAAAAATATAGCCAAAATTGTCAGGACGTATATATATACGTCTTTCCGACTACGGTAAAAACCTCGTATATTATACGGCTTAGTGCGCAAGAGGGATAATCAATGAAATGCATGTATAAAAAGTGATCCCGATTGTTGAACATAAATAATATACCGAGAGAATATTTTTTAGAAGCAATGGCCGATTCAAAATGGCCGCAGAACGATGTCAATTTTTTCAAAATTATTAATTCCTTGAAATAGGGATCGTAGAAAGTTTTTTATTATGTTTTATATTGATCATATAAATATTGACTGGTTGTGGACGAAAATTATAATAATTTTGAGTTGATAAATCCAAAATGGCGGATCCGTAATGGCCACCATGTAAACTTTGAACACTTTGAAACATATTTATGGAACAACGATTCATATAAGAGGTACAATGTAGATAGTTGGCCATTATGTGTCTACCATTTTGGATTTATCAACACAAAATTATTATAATTTTCATTCACAACTAGTCAATTGTATCATCATTATAAAACTCAAAAAGAAAACATTTTGAATCGGCCATTGCTTCTAAAAAAATTGTATTAGTATATTATTTGTGTTCAACAATCGGGATCACTTTTTATACATGCATTTCATTTATTAAAATCCGTTTCGTTGAAGAAAATTGTGAGAAATAAAAAAACGACCTAGAAAAACTTAAATTTTTTTTTTATTTTGAAAAATTTTTGCAGAAATATTTGGTTTTTTGCCACTTTCTTGACGGGAATCGGTAGAGCACACTTCAAAATATTCAAAAATGTATTTTCAACAAAATTTTAAAAAATTCTTTCACTGTAAAAACTTACCTGATGTTGATGTACCTGCTTCTCTCATTTTGGGCAAAAATTGTTAATTAACTTATAATACTTTCTTATAAATTAAAAATAATAAATAAATTCTAAGAACAGCATCACAAATAAAATTTTAATTATCTAGATTATTACCCAGTAACCGAAAAAGAATAGAAAGTTAAAAATACGAATTGAAATGAATTCAAGTGAATTAAAATTAATTAAAACGCATGAAAATGATTAATTAAATCCACTTTTTAATTCATTTTAATTCACTTGAATTCATTTCAATTCATATTTTTAACTTTCTGTTCGTTTTCGTTTACTGGGTAATATAAACTACATAAGGTATAATATAACATACGATTAAATATTAATATAAACTACATAATAAAATAAAAGTACGTAGCAAATTCTATTAAAACAATCGAAATTTACGTTTGTTCATATCACCGCAAACCAAACAATAAAGTAAGCAGAACTATAAACATATCAAAGATTAGACGTCTTATCAATTCTCCGACATAAACTCGAGTAATAAAAATATAGAGGCTTACGATGACGATTCAACTATACAGTGATTAGAATTACACTACATAAACTCTTGTTAACACAATACGCTTAACTTCATGTTAAATGGAGTTGCATCATAACCAACACTTTTGTCATTGTGAATCAATTGTAGAATGTTTAGCAGTTGTAAATAGATACAAAAAGGAATTATTGAAAGGCATAAAAACTTTTCTGATCTAATAAAAGATAGATTAATCCTAATTTCTTATTGTAACTAACGTATTGAAGAATAAATACGAATTTAATTAATGACACCAAAAGTAAAATATTAATTCTATGTTGCATTTAAGTGTATAATTTGATGTTATTTGCTCCAGAGTACCTTGATTTTAACTCTGCATTTTTTTGAAGGCCAGTAAAATTACTGAAAACTGAACTGGTTACATCATCTGTTAATTTACAATGCATGCGTAACTTACATGTCTTTAATAGTAGTCAAGTTTCCTGCATTTTTCTTGGCCTTTAGGAATGAGTAAGCTCTAATGAAATTTATAATTATTTCGTTCATACTTTTAAATCTATGTAAAACATGACAACTTTAATTTATAAATTTTAAAAGTTTCTTATCTATCAGAAACATGAAAATTTTGATAATTTTGTTATCGAAATTAATTTAATTATTCCATTCCATTAGATCATATGAATTTTTTATTTGTGTTTATGTTTAGAAAGATATTTAAAAAATAATTATATAATTTATTGCTTATTAATAATTTATTTCCTTTAATATGTGTGTTTTCTGCATGTTGCTCGTTTTTTTTTTGAGTTTCTGAATACAATATGATCGTTTTTAATGATAATTGTCAATCTATCACAAGAAACAATAATCGATTAAGTTTAACTCAATTTCTTGTGTTTATTTAACTATCTTAACCCATTAACGCCTGAAATGACAATTTTTATACTTCATTTTCAATCAAGTATTTCGTATCAAAATCAAAGTTGAAAACAATTGAGAGGTGCGTATCCTACTGTTTTCGAGGTCGCTCTTCAAGATTCCGAGGTCAAAATTGAGTTTCAGCCATCAGAAATTCCAATATGGCGCCGAATATGAAAAAAATTTCTAAAAAATTGGGAATTTTTTATACTTATCAATTTTTTTCGAGCTATTAGAATATTGGAATTCTATTGAAACTCTGAACAAAGGTGAACAAAATACTTCAATTTTAAGGAAAAATTTTACTTTTATACCCTACATCATTCTAACGACCTCAAAATGGCGTCAACAATGAAAATGTCTTTGAGAAATTTCTGGACGCTCTAACTCTAAAACTACGAACTTTAAAAAAAAAATGCCCACAATGAAAAGTTCTTAAAATTCATCAAGCGATATAGTGGAATTTTTTCAGAATTTTTTGAGGACATTTTGAGGACATTTTGAGACATTTTTTTTCAACATTTTTTTCAAAATTGTAATTTATTTACAAAAAATTCAGAAAAAAATTTAGTGTATTCTCTGATGAATTCTAAGAGTTATTTGTTCTTTGCAATTTTTTCGAAAAGTTTATAGTTTTCGAGGAATTGAATTTCAAATATTATAGTTTAGGATTTTTTTCCCCCCAAAAACTATTAACTTTTGGAAAAAATTGCAAAAAACAAAAAACTCGTAAAATTCATAAGTGAATACACCAAATTTTTTTCAGAATTTTTCATAAATAAATTATGATTTTGAAAAAAATTTTGAAAAAAAATTTCTCAAAATGTCATCACAAAAATCTGAAAAAATTCCACTATATTTCTCGATTAATTCTAAGAACTTTCATTCTTAACATTTTTTTATAACAGCATGTAGTTTTTCAGTTAGAACGTTCAGAAATTTTTTAAAGAAATTTTCATTGTTGACGCCATTTTGAGGTCGTTACAATGATGTGGGGTATAAAAGTAAAATTTTTTCTTAAAATTGAAGTATTTTGTTCACCTTTGTTCAGAGTTTCAATAGAATCCCAATATTCTAATAGCTCGAAAAAAATTGATAGGAATAAATAATTCCCAATTTTTTGGAATTTTGTTAAAAGTTCGGCGCCATATTGGAATTCCTGATGGCTGAAACTCAAATTTTGACCTCGGAATCTTGGAGAGCGACCTCGAAAACAGTAGGATATGCACCTATCAATTGTTTTCAACTTTGATTTTGATACGAAATACTTGATTGTAAATCAAGTATAAAAATTGTCATTTCAGGCGTTAATGGGTTAATATCGAGCCAGACATACCATAATAGGCTAGTTTCTGTATTAGACGTTGATGGTTTATTGAATCAAAAGCTTTAGAGAAATCAAGATAGATAGTATTTACTTGATGTCCCTCTTCTAATTAGTGCATCTATTCAGAAAAAAATTATTTTTAATGTTCTTATATTTTTTATCGTAATTACAAAGTCAAGGGTATTCCATATGAATGAGTTTAGGCCAACCGTATGCTGAAAATTTCTTTGCTGTAGAATGTTAAGAACACAACTGAACAAAATTTCAACAATTGCATGTTGCATAAAACGTTATAGGCGACTCTTATAGGATTTTATCTGTAGAATCCGAATTTGACATTAAAAATACTAGATTGGCTTTAGTTTTCAACAATTTAGCTTTAAAAGTGTAAAAAACGTATGTTTGGCATTTTTTGAACGTGCATAAAACAATAAAGTAACACAATACAACTGTCCTCGTAGGACGAATTGAAACCTCAAACATTGTGTTTTGGGAATCAAAAACAAAAAATCTATGTGTTTTACATTTTAAATGAGTAGGAACAGTTTTTGGGCCCAAGAGCACCTCAATACTGTCCACTGCCTTAATGTACATTAAATCACATGGTTGAAATGAATAATTAAAAGTGAATTGTTATTTAGTATTTCTCAGTTTCACTATTTCATGGTTTTGTACTCAAATTTAAAAAATTAAAAACGGCAGAACCAATAATAATAATAATATTAAGAATAATACTCAGCGAACCAAAAAAACCTCAAGTATATAATTTCATGTTAATAAATATTTTTTTATTTTGTCAAGACTAATGTTTTATTTGTGGGTCTAACAAGACAATATTGGAGCTGTCCTTTCGTCATATGCAGAAATTTTTACTGTATCGCTTTATGGTTTTATAATAGCTCAAAGAATGAAAAATATGGGTTTTTTTTTACACTTTCAAACCTAAATTGCTCAAAAACTAGAGCCAATCCAGTATATTTAAGGTCAGATTCAGATTCTGCGGACAAAATTCTATAAGTATCGGTTTTCATTACTTGTGCAACAAAATTTTGTTGGTGTGAAAAGTAAAAGTAAAATTACATTTCCAAGTTTTTACAGTTTTTTATTTATTTACTTATTTATTTATTTATGGACCTAAAAATGTTTCCTTTTTAACATATACAATATAATTTACAATAAAAACCATTTTTTTTTAATTTCCTATTATTTTCTTAGTAAAACTACAATTTTCTTGTAAAAATCATCCGAAAATAGAAGGAAATTTACCGTAATCATGAAAAATTTACAATCGAAATGTAAATTTACGTCAAAGGTGGAAATAAAAATACCAGTAATGATCGTGGTAATTTTACACCGATTGTGTAATTAAAAAAATGTAATTTTTCATCGTCTTTTTAAATTTTCATAATTTTTCACGCATAAAAGCACGGAGAATGTAAAAAATTATAAGTGCACTGTAAATTGTGCTAAAGATTTATGTAACCTGCTCTTCCCTCTCGCAAGTCGCGTCCCCGTAACTAATCACCGACCAATGTTCCAATGTTTGATTTACACATGTAAAATTACGTCACGCTATAAATTTACCATGATTTTCACTGATATTATAATTTCTACAGTGCAGTGCAATCTTAAAACAAAAAATATATACTAAAATTACTAAATTATTAAATTCCTATTAATATCGATGCTAATGGTAATTATCTTTATGATAATAATGATAATATTAATTAAACTATTCTGAGACTACTACAAAATACATTCAATATTCAGTTTTAAATAAAAGAAAAGAAAATAAATAAACAATCATCAGTTTCAAAGATATATTCATCAATTGGAGTATGATCAAGATTTTGGAACATCCTGCATCAAACAAATAAGATTCTTGACCGCTTGTAGTAAATAATGTAGGAATTTTTTCTTTTGAAAAGTTCCTTGAGAATTTTTTCTTGGTTAAATCGGTCCCTCTAATAAAAGTACTACTTAATTATTTAGAAGTTTCGGCATCTAGATGTGTGCCATCTTTAGTTTATTGAAATTTTTAGTTGTATAAGCGGAAGAAATTAACAGTGACTAATCATGAAACAGTCAAGTATTAGATTTGATAGTAGAAAGGAAAGAAATTCCTAACTCCCAAGAATTTCACACTCGGTGTGTGAATAATAAGATAACTGACATTAACGACGATCCGAGTCATGGGATTGAACAAATGAACAACTAAGTTCAGTCAAATGCGACTTGTCTGACGTTTCGACAACGTGCGTTGTCATCTTCAGAGACTGGTTAAATGTCACATGAACATATATACAACTAAACATATATAACATTATAATACAAATTAATCAAACAAGCCTCGATGACATCAACCCAGGTTTTTCGCAGGATTTTTTAACACAATTGATGAATAGTTATTTCATGTACAGTGTTCAGTGAGTGTCAGGAACATTGATAAACTTTTCAACAGGAAATTAGCTTAAAATCGGTCATTCCATTTTCTTCTCGACTGTCAAAAATTGTACGACTCACCAACAATACTTGACTGATAATCGTGCACTGATGCTCGTACATTGTAATCGACCAAACGGTCATTTGGATTTTACCGCGGCTTCAATCTCGGCTTTTTTATTACAATGTAGTTTGATCAATTTGTAGTATAATGTTATATATGTTCATGTGACATTTAACCAGTCTCTAAAGATGACAACGCACGTTGTCGAAACGCCAGACAAGTCGCATTTGACTCAACTTAGTTGTTGATTTGTTCAATCCCGTGACTCGGATCGTCGTTAAAGTCAGTTATCTTATCAATCAAGTATTGTTGGTAAGTCGTACAATTTTTGACAGTCGAGAAGAAAATGGAATGACCGATTTTAAGCTAATTTCCCGTCGAAAAGTTTACTGATGTTTCTGACACTCACCGAACACAGCATATGAAATGACTATTCATCAATTGTGTTAAAAAATCCTGCGAAAAACCTGGGTTGATGTCATCGAAGCTTGTTTGAACAAACAATGAATTTATTCACAACACTGAAGCTATCTATCAGCCACATTAAAAAATTAATATCATAGAATTATACAAAAATTCAGAAACTTCGGAAGTAATTAACATTTGATTGTTAATCGTAAAAACATTGCAAGTTTTAAAAATATCAAAAATAGTCATGAATTTTATAATGTGGCTGGTAACTTCAGTGTCATAATGTATTATTAAATGCACCATTTCTTTATATGAAATTACAATTTAAAGTATACAATTAAAAAAAAAATTAGACGAAAAAATTAGACGATTAAATGATCGTTTAAACAATCTTCAAGAATTTTTTCAGTTTTTTTGCTCCTTATTTAACACTAAAAATTGACTCCATTTTGCAGAAGAAAAATGCCAAAAGAATGTTTACATGTTTGCAGTCGTCTTTGAATAACTTGACATAAGACATGGTGCGCCTGAAGAGGCCCCAACCCAAAACTTCTTGCACTTCAAATTTTCTTTCTGGTTTCGAATCTGGACTATTTTTAGATTATATTGTGAAAATGTCAAAATAATCTATGGAGCCATTTACGAGAAAACCAATTTTTAGTACATAAAATATTGAAAATTCGACATAATTCCATAAACATTAATAATACATTTATTTTATTATCAGAATATGTAAAAAGACATTAAGAATAAATAAAGGTTTTATTATGAATGTTAAAAATGATATATTTCATTAAATCACTCAAAAATCGAATTTTAATATCACAATTTTAATAATATCTGAATATTGCAATCGTATTGCCATCGTCGTGCCAATCTAGGTTTGCTGAAGTATGTGAAAGCTTTTGACGATATCAAAAAAATGGTGTCATGTTTCGAAAATAATCTAAACTCAGATTTTAAAATTTACATACAGTCTTTCAATGTCATTTACATGGATGTAGGTATTTTCACAGTCCAGATTTATGTGCAAATATAGGTTAAACGTGACTGTGCAAATTCACGTCGCATTTTTGCACATATTACAATATTGCGACAAAATACGAAAAGGATTATCCTTTTACTCGCAGCATTGAAATAGGTGCATTTTGATTTTCAGTCAGTGTAGGAAAAAAACCAAATTTCAAAAACACATCCTGACTATGCGAAACTCTTGTGCGTTGTTTGCAAAATCAATTTAATTGGTGTTATACAATATGTATAAATGTCATCTGAACAATGCCATATGACATGATAGCGGTTTTAATAATACATTAATATACAAGTATAATTGTTGAATTATTTTTATAATAATAAATAATAATAAATAAAGCCTTCATTTATTCTCAATGTCTTTTTACATATTCTGATAATAAAATAAATGTATTACTAATGTTCAATGGAATTATATTGAATTTTTATGTACCGGAAATTCTAAACATTCAATAGAACGAAATTATTATTAGAACTGTCTTTAAATTATAATTTTATTATAAAATATTACTTTACATATCAAATAATTAATTCTTATAGAAATATTTTTTTAATCTATGTTTTTAATTTCAGTTAGAAAAGTAACACTTGAAAAAAATGAATACGAAAAAATATTTCGTTCATTTGAACGTTCAAAACTTCAGGTACATTACGAAATACTAAAAATAGATTTTCTCGAAAAAGGCTCCACAGATGATTTTTAAATTTTCACAATTCTTTTGTTTTTTAAATTTTCTATTATTTTTAGTATCAAATTTAAGCGCTAGAGGGACATTTTAAATTAGTAAAGCGGTCGTGTCATTTTTCTGCATATATAAGTACATTCTTAGCGCAAATCGTCGCATTGCCATCGCAATCATGTTTTGGAATTGTTTTAATTCGCCCTTTTTTTGTATTTGGACCGTCATACCAAGATCTCGCATTATTATTAATTTCAAGCGGTCAAAAAGATTACTTTACATTTAAAGTTTATGTTTAAATGTTATTCATTAAAAGTTTCACAATGTAATTTAAAAATAGTTCAGATTTGAACCCAGAAAGAAAATTTGAAGTGCAAGAACTTTTGGGATGGGGCCTGTTTAGGCACACCGTGAAGAATGTTAGTATAAGAACTAATCGGATCGAATGTAATTTATTAATTGCAAACATTATAGAAAAGTACGTCTAAACGTCTAAAAGGACTCATATATAAACAGAGTATAAAAAAAACATTTAATGTTTTCGACTCTAGTTTCTCCCTCTTCAGAAAAGTAACATAATACTAAAAAAAGAAATAAAAATTAAAAATGTTGATATACAAAAAAAAAACGTTTTTAATGTTCATTTGTAATGTTAAGGACTTTTGTTAAAGCTGTTAAAAGAAGTTTCTCCACATTCAGTTAACACAGTACGGATCTTATTGACTGTATTTAACAAATGGCTATACAAAATAACCAACATTTTTAATTTTCATTCGTTTTTAACTATTATGTTACTTTTCTGAAGAGGGCTACGAAAAAGTTGAATGCTGTTTTTGTAATCTGTTTATATATGAGTCTTTTTAAACATTTCTCTGTCTAATTTATTGGCACTATTTCCTTTTCGCACTCTTCCATACTCTATTCGTAATTATAGAAATATCCAAGAAATGCAGTGTTGAACAAATTACCCTTACAATTCTCGTATCGCACGTCTTAAACACGTATGGAACAATTTGGATGCTAATGTTCGATCCGTTAGTGTAATTTCTAGGTTTAAACATTATATGAGTAATAAACGTCAGTATTATAATTAAACGATTTTTTATTTGATTATGGATATGTTTTCAACTCGTGTTATATTTGCGATGTGATTTTAATAGTGCGTGTGTATGTCTATTTATACTGTCTATTATTCGTATTTTGTATTATTTTGTATAGTTAATTTTCTTTTTTGTAAAGACTCATGTATATTTGTATTTTACATTAACCCCTTCGGTATGTATGACGTGTATACACGTCATGGACCGTTTAGGAGAATGGATTAACATATCTTTGGTACATTGACTACTAAAGGGTTTTTGAGGTTGTTGATTACAAATCTGAAGTCAGATTTCCAAAATTCAAAATGGATCCAATATAGCGGACCAATTTTTAAAAAATTTTCAAATTCGCTTGAAAGTCGTTACTCGGTGGTTTTAGGGGTTGCTGATTGCGAATTTGAAGTCAGATTTACAAAATTGAAAATGGCGGATCCAATATGGCGGACCAATTTTTTAAAAACCTTCAAATTCGATTGATACTCGTTACTCGGGGTAGCTAATTACGAATCTAAAACAAAATCCTCTGAATTCTTTTAGGATCCACTAGAAAGTCCCAGAACTTTTTAAAAAGCATTGAAAATATCATCCGCCACTTTTTGATATTCTAGCTACACAGCGAAGGGGTTAACAGCATTTTGTATTATTTTTTATTTTGTAAGGACTTATTGTCTGTTTATTAATAATAAATAAATAAATAAATTTCTTAATATATTAATTGTTTTTTTTTTAATTTTTAAGTGCATCTTTTCAGACATCGTTTTTTTAAATATATTATGGTGACCATTATTTAGACGCTAATTTGCTTATCCATGAAATTTATATAAACGTTTGAGAATTGATTAATTATTTCTTAAAATGGTCCTACCTACATTACTTTATACCCTTTGGTAAACTAATTAAAAACAAATTAAAATGCTCATAAAACTAACAGGTCTCATTAGCTAATTAATTATTAACTCATTAGCTTGATAATAATCATTATGATATTAATGCAAGAGTCAATTACAAGGTATTAATAACTTGTCACGATCCTCTATTAATTTTTTAATTAGTTGTGATTAGTTTTTTGTTCTCTCAGCTTATTTATTTACAGAACGTTAATACTATTTTTGATTGTATTATCAATAAAGCATAACAAAACTTCTAATCAGATAATAAAGTTCAAAAATCAATATTTAATGTTATTTATCCTTTAGGCTAATCTGGTAAAAACGGAGGTATAGAATAAGACTGAAATGTGTAAATTAATACGTAATAATTGCTTCGAATAAGCTTAATTAGGTAGCATATTAGATGAAGTTATCACTTGTAGAATTTAATGGATATTGTGTAAGATATTATCGATCTAACCGAGTCACGTAGAGATGGAGTAAATGAAACAACTGTAAGTTTAATTTTCGACGTTTCGACAACTATGTTGTCCTCATCAGGAATTTTTATTTTTATTTTTTTATGACACAAAAAACGAAAAATACAACACACTTTTAAATAATGACAATTATAATAGTATATACTCTATTTTCATAAATTTACCGTTGACAAACCGTATTTATGTCAGTATGAGCCAATGTTGATCACGGTAAATTTAGAAAAATAGAGTTTATACTATCATAATTGTCAATATTTAAAAG
Source organism: Trichopria drosophilae (assembly GCA_030407085.1). Lineage (NCBI taxonomy): Eukaryota > Metazoa > Arthropoda > Insecta > Hymenoptera > Diapriidae > Trichopria > Trichopria drosophilae. Next base: position 192,931,708 of record CM059582.1, read on the forward strand.
TGTTTTTTATGATGCTCAAGTTAATGACGTATTCGGTAGCGACGGATTTGAAATGAAGGCATCGAAAACGTAGCATGAATTATTTAAAAAAAATTTTCAGCATTATTTAAACATTAACAGCATAAAAACAACGAATTTCGAATCCGTTGCTGGCAAATATGTTGTTAACTTCAGCGTCATGTAATTTTTTATTTTAGCGTAATAAAAAATAAAAATAAAAATTCCTGATTAGGGCAACATAGTTGTCGAAATGTCGAAAATTAAACTTACAGTTGTTTAATTTACTCCATCTCTACGTGACTCGGTTAGATCGATAATATCTTACACAATATTAATTAGGTAGTACCTGAATCATGTTTTTACCAAGATTAGACAATTGTCGACTTGCAATATCATTTAGTAACCAATTCTTACAATATAATTATTCAACGGTTCATTCTATGATGTTTTATTTAACCCTTTTCCTGTGGACTATGTATATACATGTAGTTATCAATGATTGAATAAACAGAATAAACAAATATATATACCAATGTTATGTTTTATTGGGAATTTTGAATCGCTGGATCCAAATTTGAGGTCAAATTTCGAAAATTCTAAACGTAAAATCCAATATGGTCGCTCAAAATTGGATAATCTTTAAGCATTTTATGACGTTGAAACTAGCAGCGGATTCGAAAAAGTAGTGATTCTCAACTCAAATGTAAAAATACTCTTTAGAGGATTAAAACTGCGCGTTTCAACTCCAATTTTCTTGTGAAGCTTTCTCATGCTTTAAGAAACTATTTGCAATGTGTAGAAAAAATTAACAAAATTTCCTACTATTGTTTATAAATTGTTTAAACTAATACAAGGCTAAAAAAGCTCTCCATAGGACTCAAACTGCGTGTTCCAACTCCAATTTTCTTGTGAAGCTTTCCGATACTTTAAGAAACTATTTGCAATGTGTAGAAAAAATTAACAAAATTGTTTAAACTAATATAAAGCTAGAAAAGCCCTTCATAGGACTCAAACTGCGCGTTTCAACTCAAATTTTTTAAATTTTCTAAATTTTTTCTGACAGAGCTATTCGGTTTCATGTATCACTACTAAGGTCTCTAGTAAATTCCAACTTGAAATGAGCACATATGGATGTTTTAAAGTGAATCCGCTGCTGAAGGGTACAAAATTGTTACAAACAATAGACGGAAATCTTGTTAATTTTTTCTATACATAGCAAATTGTTTCGTGATGTACGACAAAGCTTCAGAAGAAAATTGGAGTTGAAACACGCAGTTTTAATCCTCTAAAGAGTATTTTTACATATAAGTAGAGAATTACTGCTTTTTCGAATCCGCTGCTAGTTTCAACGTCATAAGCATTTTTCATTTTACACATAATTATAAAAGAATTAATAAATAGAGAATAAAGAAACAGATATACACCAGCGTTAGGTTTTATCGGGTATGTTGAATCGCTGAATCTAAATTTGATGACAAATTTTTAAATCTAAACAGAAAATTCAATATGGCGACTTGAATTATAACAAATTTGTCAACCATATTGGATCCGCCATTTTAAATGATTGAAAACTGACTCCAAATTCTTAATCAGTGTCTTCGAAAATATAAACATCCATATTTACCATATAATTTCAAATTGGCCGGAAACATTGTAACAGTTTGAGTCTACTTTTGAGTTTTCGGTCTTCACAGCGAACGGGTTAATGTTGTATAAAAATATTTTATAACAGTATTAGGTCAGTCTGTAAAACAACTTTAAGTTGTGGCTCGCCTTTTGGTATTGTACATGGTTATTTGTTCTGTATTTTTATTTTGTTGGCCAATAAAGACAATTTATTATTATTATTATTTATTATTAAATTTATTATTAAAACCGATAAACCTATGAATAGATTTAGTCATGACTTTGGTGAATGGTCAAGATATTTTGGGTTACCTACAATAAAATCGCTCCATACTGTTAAAGATTTAACGTTTATATTTAGTATTTTACTGGGCCATATTAAATCAGATACCATACTTTCTCAACTACGCCATCGTGAATACACCTGCAGAAATTCTCGTCAACTGCTTGAAAGAAGTTATAGGAATAATGCCCATTTTCATTCAACTCGACCTTGTCTTATTAGATTATGGAATACTATTAGTTGTGATCTGAACACTTCTGATTCGTTTGCTGAGTTTGTTATTCCCAACTTCGTTTCTATGATCCTTGATCTTTTGAATCTTAAATCTCGTCTTTGCCAATGATTAGTATTATAATATTATTATGTAAGTTGTTTAACATAACGTTTCTTTACATTTAGTTTTGTAAGTTTATTCATTAAGTTTTTATATTAAAATTCTTCGATTCGTTTATGCGACAATATTTTGTTTTCATTGTATAAGGGCAATAATGCCTGTGTAAAATTAATAAATAAATAAATGTCGTGTAGTACTCGCACTATGTTACGGAAACACTATTCGACAATATTTGCGATTTGTATGAAAATTGATCTGATTGTGATGAGATTTTTATGTACTTTCCATAAAATTTCAACTCAAAACATTCATGATTGTAGGCTCATAAAACTACCTATTAACCCTTTGAAGCATACATTTTTCTTTACGTTTTATTGACTTGAAATTTGCTACTCTAGGGTTTTCAGGGTCGCTGATTACGAATCCGGAATCAGATTTTCAAAATTCAAAATGGCGGACAAAAATATGAAAATCCATCGAAATGTCCTGTATCTTGTTACTGGGGGGTTTTCAGGGTTGTCGATTACGAATCCGGTGTCAGATTTTTAAAATTCAAAATGGCAGATTCAATATGGCGGACAAAAATATGAAAATTCATTAAATTGTTGCGTTTTTACATCATGATGGCCGCCATTTTGAATTTCGTAAAACCAATATCGGTATTGTCATTGGCGATATCTAAAACCCTATTGTACCAAATTTCAAATGATTACAAACAGCGTTAATAATGAATTCTTTCTAAAAAATGTATTTTTTCATGTTTGTTTATTCATAAATCACAAATAATAAACAATGATGTCGTAATAACTTTTTTTATACATTCTTCTATTACTACAGTAATAGAAAAGAGCAAAAAGACCGATCTAAATGCGTTAACTGGAATTTAAATTAGCAAATATCAAAGAAATCGAGGTGGTAACGTGGATTACTTCTAAGGGTTAAATTATTTTCTTTCATGTAATAAAACTGTACATATTCCGTACGATACTTGCATGACTAATAGATGTATATAATGTATATTTACGACAACTATAAGGATGAAGCTGAAGCTAGCCCCTACTTCTCTCACCCCTAATTTTATAACTCGTTAATTAATTTCAATATCGTTAAGGTCATTTCGGATTCATGTTCTATATTTATTTTGGCATATCTATGAATTTTCTAGACCTCGAACTATGTGTATATTATTAAGAATATCGAACGGGAGTAGAGGCTGGAATAGGGGGCTAGTTTCAGCTTCATATATAAGGCACTTGTTTCAATTTCTAATGAGATTCTCATGAGAATCCTACTTAAAATTTTTCGCAGGGATACAAATTGGTTTTTAAATGCATAAAAAGAAACACTTTGAAAATTGTATGCGACGAAAGTAAAATATTATATGCCTCTGTAACGTTTTAACGTTTAACAGATTCGATGAAATTTCGTATACTTATTACTCCCTTTACTTACGTTTCGTCGACATCATGACAGCAGAATTAAATCACATAAAATGCAGCTAAACCTTGCACTAAAACTACACATTATAAACAAAAAAAAACTATTACCACATTCACCGATTCAAACGCACTCTACCAGTGGAAATTTCGCTGGCGTAATCCTTGCGATTTAAAAATTTTCAACTCCGTAATACAAAAATAAAGGATTCCAGTAATAATATCAAAATATCTTGAAAAAAATGAAAACGGTTTGAGGTAAAATTCACTCCTACGTTTTGGAGTATAGAAAAATAAAGAGAAAGGAAGGACGTGAAAACACGGAGGCGTTCAACTACGCAATTAGTATTGTTGGACACAAAACACTATCTCCTGAACACAACAAAGAATTCTGACGTCGTGCAAAAAAAACACCATGCAAAAATCCGGGCGTTCGGTCAGGAATGCTCGTCGTCATACGGATTTCGCGAATTTTCTCAAAACGTCAAACATCTGTCAGAATTTTGTAAACGCGTCAATGAAAAATTTTTTACCATCGTTGGAAGTTCCGGATTGTCGCGAAGTGGTCGGCATCATCTCCCGTTCATGCCGAAAGTTTTTTGATCGAGGTGGGTCTAACGCGTGCGGAAAACCGTTACATCGTGGCATTTGACGACCGTCAGTAGTAGCAGCCTTCACCATTGCCGGCCGCCCCACGCACACAATCAATATGCGACGCCAACGGCGTGTGGCTTTCTTCCATTCCTTTTTTTACGACCTTACAACATAACCTCGCAAATTATCCAACGTTCGCCAAAATTACCGTTCGATAGAAAATTTGCGTCATTGATCGTACAACCAGAACCTATGTGTAATAGTAGGACGAACTTTCGGTTGTCCCCCCCTATTGTAGTCAGTGACATACGTAATGCATTATATAGACGTGTTAGCCAGATATTCGTCCCATCATTCTTACTTGCTCTAAATCTATTTGCGATTGTTTCTGTAAATGTATGACATATTTGTTCGTTTAAATTTTTCTAAAATGTCTTTTGAAAATGCGCATGATCAATTTGTAAATTATGTCATTGTTAAAGGGATTAAAGAAATGCTAACAATGTGAAATATATTTTGATTTTTTTATAACGGTACCATTTTTACAGTTAAAAAAAAAGAAAACGATTTTTTGAATCATAAATTGGAAACGGAACAGAAATTATCGAAACGAACGTTGCGCGCAGGGAAGGTTAAATTGGACGGACCAATCACCGACGAGGTAAATCAATATAGTAGAAGCGCGGAATTTGAATTTTATTCAGTCTTTTTAACCCTTTGAAGCACCGTGGTCCTCTCAGGGACCACTTTTTCTGCCAGATAATTTCATTTATAAAAATTCAATTTTGAGGTATTTAAAAATATTGGTTGGTTTTTCTAGTAGCTAAGGTATTTGTCAACAATATCAAATTTCATTTGTTGTAAAAGTGTTATAAATAAACAAATACAAAAAAAATTCAATTTTTTTGAAAAAAAAAAAGCGTTTTCCAGATTATTTTAGTTTCGATTTTCATGGGAATTTTTACTAATTTTTATAGTCGCTGATGACGAATATAGGGTCAGATTTTTTAAAAATTCAAAATGGCGAATTCAAAAATGGCAGTACAAAAATTTTAAAAATAACATGTATTTATGGATGGAAACGATTATTCGGAGATTTTTGAAGCCCCAAATACTCATATGTAAGTATTTTGAAAACTCTGATATGGCAGATTCAAAATTTGCTAAAACTATTTTTGTAGATTTTTGAGATTAAGAAATACTGTAATTTAGATGAAAAATTGTACATTAGATATTGCCGACTTTGACTGCTTACCCTTAGCATAACCCAGAGCTAACGACGATGGCGTAGTAAGCTTGTAGCTCTCCTTTTTTTATACCTTTTTTTTAATATTTTTTATACCTTTTTTTATTTTTTCTTAAAATTTTTTTATACTTTTCTTTTTTTTTAACGCTCCTTTTGTTTGTTATTCATGGCCGTAAAATTGTATGGCCTCGTAACGATTTTGCAACCTCGAACATTCTTCAGGGGTCCAATCTTTACTCAGACCCTAAAATTTTAATCTTGATTCTGACATTTTGAATATTGGAAATCCGACGCAACATTCGTAGTCAGCGACCCCGGAAACCTTCCTGTGTACCCAGTTTCATCTCGATCAAGTAACTTTTTCCTAATTTGATCCGCCATCTTGGATCCGCCATTTTGAATTTTGAAAATCTGAGGTATTGTTCGGAATAACTGACCCCGAAAAATCCCACATCCCCAATTTCATCTCGATCAAGCAACTTTTTCCTAATTTGTTCCGCCATCTTGGATCCGCCATTTTTTATTTTGAAAATCCTAGGTCATATTCGTAATCAGCGACCCCGAAAACCACCGAGTAATAAATTCCAACCATTTTCCATACAAAGAAAAATGTGTGCTTCAAAGGGGAGGATAAACCGGATTTTTCAGCTATATGATGTAATAGAACAACATGGTTGACAAATTTATTTCTACGGTAATTTTTTATGAGGAATTCAATGGTGATAATGACATAATTATTCAAGCATTTTTTATTTAATTTTTAATTTTCGATAAAAATTGAATATTTCAAAATCCATGCGTATTTATTTGAAAAATATGCTTTTACATTTGTAGAAAAAGTTTCATTTTTTAATTAATTTTTTAATTAATTTGTACTATTTTTGAAGCCATTTTTTCGAATAAAAAATTCGTTTTTTGTATAAAAACAATTGAATACGCAATTATTACTAATAATTAATAATAAGAAAATTATATACACATTTTGTGGAAAATTTCATGCAGATATAAATATATTTCCACATGTACACACGTATGATTTATTGCCGATAGCGATATGAAATAATATTTTGTGAATATTATATGCATTTGATTATTTACCTTTATGGGTAAATCTCTCGAAAAGGACAAATTCAGAGTTAAGATAAAATTAAAAAAAAAGTATCAAAAATATTGATGTGAATGTTCCTATGGAAAGAGGAGGACCAAAATAAGTCCCCAAAATACGTTGTTACAATCTTTATAAATATTATTGTTTAAAAAATAATTGTTTAATGTAAAATAATTGTTTATTTTTTTGTTACAAGTACGGTGATTAAATCAGCTTGAGATTTGCCACTCAGGGGTTTTCGAGGTCGCTGATTACGAATTTGGCATCATATTTTGAAAGTTCAAAATGGCGGATAAAATTCAAAAAATTGATTGGACTCGCTTGAAATTGATAACTCGGGGGTTTTCGGGGTTAGCGATTACGAATCTGAAGTCAAATTTACAGAATTCAAAAGTCAATGCAATGTAGCGGATGATTTTTTAGAAATTCATTCATTTGCCTTGGAAAATTATTACTGATAATTTTTTAAAAATTTCCAAAAAACATCCGCTACCTTGAAATTTAAAATTTTTAAACTAACATCAAATTCGAAATTAGCTACTCCAAAAGCCTCTAGTAACAAAATTTAAGCAATATTTTCAAAATTTCTAAATATTTCATCCGCCATTTTAGATCCGCCATTTCGAATTCTAAACCTAACATCAAATTCAAAATCAGCGACCCCAAAAGCCCTAACTAACAAAATGTGGGTTATATTTAACAAATTTTCAAAGATTTCGTGTGCCATTTTGGATCCGCCGTTTTGGATTCTAAAACTAACATCAAATTCAAAATCAGCGACCTCAAAAACCCCTGACTAACAAATTTTAAGCTATTTCATAAAATTTTTAAATATTTCGTCAGTCATATTGAATCCGCCATTTTGAATTTTGAAAAACTAACATCAGATTTGTAATCAGCGACTCCAGAAACCCCCGAGAAACGATTTTCAAATTTATTTAACATTTAGATAACAAAAAACTGAAAATGTACTGGCGGTTACGGAGTGGAGTTTTTTTCTCCCTGCGGCAGCTCGAAAATATGTTGATTCTAATTTAAAGAATAAATTTTATAAATAAAGAATCAATAGTATTTGAAATATTTTAGTCTAATAAAAGAATATTATAAACATTATTTATAATATCTTTCATTTACTTACCAAAATATACAATTTACTGCGGTTACGGAGTGGAGTTTTATTTGTGTCGATGACTCGTGTTAAACTGAAAATCTCATTTATACTGAATATTTTCTTTTTTTACAACCAAATTCGCACTGACCTTTAATCACACCTATATTATAAACATTGTTTACCTCTGCATTACTTCTTGAACATGCTTGTTTACATTTACTACTTATATTTGCGACCGGTTACGGAGTGGAGTTTTCAATCGTGCACAAAAGTAATTTAATTCTAAGAAATAGAAATTGGTATATTTTGCCTTACCTCTTCCGGAATCGACTGAAATATAGAATAATTAAGAAATATTGCTAGCCAAATGATATTATTAGATTGCAGATAGAATGTAATATTTATTATTTGGATAAAATTTGCTCCATGCACGGTTACGGAGTTTTTTCACCATATAAACAGAATATTTCAAATAATATGAAATTTCTACTTTTTTCCTACTATGGTCTTGTTAAACATTGATAAATACTATCATATGACCGTCATAATTTTTAATAATTTTAAATACTTTCAGAAAAAATGTCAAGAACGTGTCATTTGTCCTTTTTGGGAGAATCACCCTTATAGAGATTTAGATGAAATACAGTTTTCAAAATCCAGCAGGCTTGTATGTTTCACCATCAACATTCTTTAGCGCTTGTCTAACGTTTTTTCCAATAATTTTTACATTTCAACATTTTTTACCTTATAAACCTAATAAACATTAGTATACCTTATTTGCCATTCAAAGGCTAAATGAGCTTGAAATAGACTATTTATTTCATTACTTGTTTCATTGTTTATTTCATTATTCGTTTATGGGAGTTCTATAACATTTATCGAATGCGGATCTACTGAAAAACTGTTTGCTTTCTCTGTCAGATACCACACTTTTACAATACTTGTGAAGAGTATGCCTTTATTTTTTAAATTGATTTTTTTATCAATAAATATATAATTTCTTGTTTCTATACGGTTGTCTAGACATAAGCAAGTGTAAAAACAGTTGAATAGTTGTTAATTGTTAATTACAAATTTTTTTTTTTTGACGGAGGGGGGAAATGCATTAGGCACCATAGGGGGTTGAAGATGTTGTGTAACCCCCCGTGTGTCGGACTCCCTCACCTTTGATGTTAACGGCAAGGTTTACCGACTAAAACCCTAACCTCCCTTGGCCCTCCAGAATAATACTAATGTTAATTGACAAATAGTTAAAATTGTACTATTTTCGGAAAGAATGCATTCTTTACTTGTAGATTAAGATATTGAAGGCGCCAATTTCTTTATGTACTTAGTACATTCAATACTATTAAATAAAAATTTTTTCAGAATTTTCCGCCTTATTTTTTTGAATAAATTAAATTTTATTCTTACAAAACGTAAAAAATCAATTTTTTCACAAAATTCAAAAGAAATATTAAATGAAAATTAATGAAACAATACATAGGTTTTTTTTATAATAACTGTACTGATATGCGTAATAAAATTTTGTCAATTCGAGATGGCGAATCCAATATGGCGGAGGAAATTTTTAAAAATCGATCCAATTGGCCTGAAACTTGTTACTCTGAGGTTTTCGGGGTTGCTGATTACAAATATAAAATCCATTTTAAAAAATTCAAAATGTCGAATCAAATACGGCGGACGAATTTCTAAAAATCGCATGAAATTAGCTTATAACTCGTCGCTCGTGGGTTTTCGGGGTCGCTGATTACGAATATGGCGTCAGATTTTCAAAAATCAAAATGGCGGATCCAATATGGTGGAGAAATTTTTGTGATTGTTAGATTTTTATCTCATCTTAGGGTTCATATGATCGATGGTTATAAATTTTACAGTTAACTTTTAGGATTTAAAAATAAATTCAATAATGTGAAACTAATTTTAAAAAATATAAGATTTTACTACATTGTATTTTAAAAATGTTTGCTATTGTTTTAAAATCTAAAATAAAGAATTACAATTTATAGATTGTTCATTATTATATAAGCACCTTGCCGCAGGAATCAGACATAGCCCAGAAAAGAAGGGATTTTCAAGCTAATCAGATCATTTTTTGAAAAAGTCGTCCTCTATATTTCGGATCAGTTTGGATTTTTGAAAACGGATTTCAGATTCGTATTCAGCGACCCCAAAAACCCCCAAGTAAGCATTTTCAAGCGAAACCCTTTGGTGTACAGTGACCTTTAAGTTTTGTTGAAAAGAAAAATATGTGACTGAAAGAGTTAATACTAATCACGTATCCCCTCAGAACAACCAGGAAATGCTTCATTTTTAATTTTATTAGTTTTGCATACATTTCCTTTTAGGAATAAGCTCATGATTATGCAAAGTGTCTTGTTTTTCCGTGGAATATATGTATCGGTGTAAATTAACTCAAACATGATCCAATTATGTATCTTTATTCCAATATCAATGTGTGGGCTGGATAAAGGATATTTCGCGCGTATTTGCTTCGATTTGCATGTAATTATTTTCATTCCGGGATATTTTCTTATTTAATCGATATTCGCATATCTTATTGCATACAACTTACACTTCACGATGTGAACTACAATTTCGGATGGAATTAGGAAGACAACAATATTATGGAGGAAAACAATTACGAAGGGAGGACTGTAGCTGATTACGAAACTGAAATCCGTTTTCGGAAATTGAAAATGGCCTGCTCATGGCGGACGAATTTGACAAAAATTATTTGATTTTTCTTGAACTGCATTACTCGTTTTTTTTGTAACTGATTACGACATTCTATTATGACATTCAAAATGGAGACTCCAATATGGTCTTCTTTTTATCGTTCTGATTGCCGCTCACTGATTATCTTCAATAATTTGTAATGGCTTGAAAAATAGTTTCCAATGCTGCGCAATTCACTACTCGAAAGAAATTAAAAATAAGTGTATGGTTATGTACTGTGTGACTCTTTGTTACCATCACAATCCAAATAATGATAAGAAAACCAAAATAATGAAAACAATATCTGGTCTTGATTTAAGTATTTCTTTTGATCGTGTTTGTAAAATATAAAAAATAAAATGTGAAGCTAGATACTCGGGACATCCTCAATTATATGTAGTGGCAAACAGCGCTAAGTATGAGTAAATATTATAAAACGTCCAAATGTGTTGTGATTATAAGATAATAAGCGAGACTAACAACCGATGAGTATCAAGTAAACCCACTGTCGAATAACGTTTCCGCCATATTGAATTTCTGGAAACGGATTTCCAATTCGTAACCAGCGACCCCAAAAACCTCCAAGTAACATGGTTCCGTAAAATTGAGTAATTTTGGTAAAATCGTCCGCCATTTTAATATCTGAAAACGGATTTCAGATTTGTAATCAGCGATCCCTAAAACCACCGAGTAATACGCACGTGCGCGCGTGTGAGTTCCTTCTCTTAAAATTATTTTAACACATTTCGAAAGAACGACCCTGAAAATAGTCACATCAAGTGCCATCTTGCCCCAGCAATTAAAGTGAACTAAACATCATTGAAAATGGTTTATACAGTAGTGCTTTAGTACAATTTTGTACTTTTTTCAAGCAATTATAGAATCTCCAATGAATAGTTATGAATCTAGCACAATAATTTAGTAATTTTGTTACTCCTCTGAGTTTTACAGTAGAATCCCGGTATAATTACGCCTCTATATATTTACGTCCCAGCATATTTGCCCGGTTGTGTCTCGTTGTATTTACCCGTCGTCGCTCTCTTTTTCTCCCACCTTGCGGAATGAGGCCTCAGGAAGGGCCAGCTATGACGTCACGAACATAATGCGACTGAGAGGAGTGGGAGAAGCGTTGCTCCCATTATATTGGTAAATATAACAAGACAGGAGAGGAAGGCAAGGTCGAGGTTGATCCATTTTTAAAGTCAATTATAGGTCAAATGAAAAAAAGGTAAAGTAATAGTTAAGCACTGGTTAACTTTGGGACCTTTAATCGAAAATTGATTCAAAATCCCCAAAAAGTATTTAGTAATTGGGCGGCATGTGTGTCAAGTTGACCATATATCGACCCAAGATCGACCGTACTGGCCAATCTTTGTTACATCGACCCATATTCGATCAGCATTTGACCTAAAATCTACCTGCTTTTATCGTACATTGACCCTTTTTGACCGAAAATCGTACATTTAACGACTCGTTAAACATTAAAAATATATTTAAAAAACGTTAGAATTATATCGATTCATCGGAAAAAGAGTGCCTGAAAATTTGTGTCGTTGGTCTAGAATTACAATGTACATGTGATTCACTGAGATACAACGGGTCGATTTTGAGTCAAATACCAGTCGATTTATAACGGTTCATTTTGGGTCAAGTACGAGTCGATTACGGTCAAATACCGGTCGATTTGTGGGGAAATACCGGTCGATTTTCGGTCATGTGTGGGCCGATCTTCGGTCTAGTTATTCACTGATAAACAACGGATCGATTTGAAGTCAAATGCCCATTTATGTATGGTCGGATGCCGGTCGATTTAATGTAAAAAATAGGTCGCTTTTCGGTCATATACAGGTCGATTTTCGGTAAAAGTGAGGTGCGTTTCAGTAAAAATGGGTTGCTTTTCGGTAAAAAATGGGTCGATTTTCTGTCGAATACGGGTCGATTCGCGGTCGAATACCGGTTGATCTTTGGATAATGAATTTCATAGCGCAAAAGATTAGGTCATATTTTCGTCGGTTGTCTTAAATTCGACTTGTCGAATTCCAATCGGCCTGGGACCAACCGATTTATATATAAATTCGATGCGTATGGTCAATTGCCAGTCAATTTTGAGTCAACTCCGCGCACAAAACGACCAATCCAATGTCGATTTTACGGTCCATAGTCGGTCGACCGCATCCTCAAGTGAAATTATGAGGGTTTTCTGAGCTTCAGTTCGTACTAATCTCGTAATGATATCAAATTTAAGAAAACTTCATAGTTTGACCTATCTCTGACCTCTTGCAATACACATTGCGAGGGATTTTTCTTCTTTCTCACTTAATTTATTTTTACTAATTAATGATACGAATTAGGATAAAAATTAATTAACACACTTCACTTAGTTTAAACAAAGATTATTATATTTAACTACTTGTAACTTCATATAATATTTAATATATTAATAAATACCGACTCGTGAGACCGAAACCGGAGAAAATGACACTCCATAAAACTAATAGTCGATTCGGACTTACCGCCTTTTCGGATGCACAATGTTCCGAACTCTCTCAACGGTATCATGACGACGCACGGTAAAAATAAAATTAATTTTGCTTAATCGACTTAACTAATATAATCAACTGACAATTTTCGTTTATCGTGGCGTACAATGTAAACGCTCGATGGTCCGCAACGAAGTGTCGAAATTTCCGCGAGACTTTTCGCGGATACGTGACCCTCCGACTCTCTTTCGCGCCCCTCTCGTCATCCGCAGCCGCTATCGCCTATTTTCCGGGCGGTCTCTCTCGTTCGATCGAAAACATCGTCGCTGAAACAAACAATCGAAAACGCATTTTTGATACACGTGTCCGTAAAGTATGATTTTACGGACCGATCTCTGCACTTTACGGACTGAAAACAGTCGGTAAAGTGTCTACTTTTGCGAACAGTGTATCAAAAAATAGTATTCGCTCCTCGGCCGTAAAATTTTACGACCTCGGTTTGGAGATTGTGTGATCCTCGGACCGGCTTCGTCTGTCCTCGGACGCACAATCTCCACTCGGTCCGTAAAATTGAACTTTACGGCCTAGGACCGAAAAGTACTATTGTCAGTCGCACGCAATTTAATTCTTCGGCGATCGGGAAATCGAAGCTTGCGGCAGCGAACGGTTCGCCCGCTACGGAGCGCCGAGTCATGTGGCGAATGATCCGTCACAACATTATGAGATCATTCTACCCCTTAAGGGGGTTCAAAAGTTCTACGTTACCGGTGGGGCACTTTAGAATCCCCTTAATTATATAATTTGCATTTTATATATTTTTTATGTGCATAAATGCAGGAGGCAGACATAACTTTTTAACGGTATAAAGGCCGAGATAAAGACAAACCCTTCCTATTGTTTCCACTTCAATTTGAATGTAAAATTTATAATTAAAAGTACTGAGTAAACCTTTCGAAAGACTACTTCCTCTAAAAAAAAAAATTGAATTACCGTATTCCAACGTATTTTTGCCCCCTGATTACGAATATATAATAATAAAAAGTGGCGGTCGGACAAACTGAAGCCGCCATCTTGAAATAAAGGCCAAAAATCGTGTATTTTTTTAGTTTTCTGAGTTTATTTTGAAAAGTTCAAATCGTATGAAAAAATGTTTCAAACAAAAAATGTAGAGCGTAAAATTCTCCACAGAAAAGGTGAGATACATTTTCCCCCTAATGTGAACGATAAACTCGTAAATAAGTGACGAAAGTGGGCGTGATGTGGCGCACTCTAGGTACGTATTTACATACAGAGAAAATACGTAGCTGATAGCAACTTTACGTATGCGAAATTCCGGGTACCAGTTGTTCTTGCATGTTGCGGGATACATGATCTTGAGTTCGCCTATTACCCATACCTGCAGGGTTGAGGTTAAGGTAGTATAAAAAAGGGGGGTCTGGGGGGCGGAGCCCCTCAGCACGCAGGCACACCCGAGGTTCACGCATTGACTATACAATTGATTATTTCTATCAATTCGAAAATGCGTCAGCCGCGGGGGTGCCTGCGTCATGGGGGGCTCCGCCCCCCAGACCCCCCTTTTTGTACTAACCTAACCTCCAACCTTACAAATATGGGTGACAATTGAACCCACGTGACGGCGTTCTTGTGAACAACGTGAAAATTCCCCTTTCTGCAGCGTTCGGAATTTTTGAACATCCTATACATTGCAGAAACACATTATACCCACTTTCGTCGCTTATTTACGAGCTTTTCGTTCACATTAGGGGGAAAATGTATCTAACCTTTTCTGTGGAGAATTTTGCGCTCTATATTTTTTGTTTGAAACATTTTTTCATACGATTTGTACTTTTCAAAATAAACTCAAAAAACTGAAAAACTACACGATTTTTGGCCTGTATTTCAAGATGCGGCTTCAGTTTGTCCGACCGCCACTTTTTATTATTATATTCGTAATCAGGGGGCAAAAATACGTCCGAATACGGTAATTCAAATTTTTTTTTGAGAGGAAGTAGTCTTTCGAAAGGTATACCAAGTACTGAAATGATACAATTTTTGCATTGGTATGCATTCAGATATATGTTGGTTTGAGAATTATATACGTTGAATACAATACAACAAATATCATGGTTTTAGATAGAAATTTATGACATAATTACATTTTAGTACATTTCCAGGCTGGTCGAGTTTTAACAATTATAGGATTTTTTTTATTACTGGTAGGTTTAGACTTTTTCTTTATTGTTTTACAGTTTTTTGTTTTTCTATATTTGTAAGTATCCTTATCAACAGACCAGCTGTGCGGTTCTAAGGAAAAGTGAAAACATGACACGTGCAAACTCTTTGCATCTTGTGGTCATCTGAGACCCCACGAGTTAAAAATTTTAAGCAATTATCACGAAAAACATGGTCAATAATGAATTTCTTCGAAAAAAAACCCGAATTTTTTCATATTTTTTTATTTATACTACCTAAACAATAAACAATAATGTCTTCTTAGCCATTTATATATGTTATTTTATCACTAAACTTACAGAAAATCGTAAAAAATTGACATGAATGCGTTAACTGGAATTTTAATAATGAAAAATCAAAGAAAACGTTATTTACCATCGTGATACAAAGGGTTAAAAACATTATTGGATGTTAGCGTTTTGATGTTACCTCTATTTTGCGCTTTTCAAACGATCACACATGTTGCAACTAATGTTTTATTTCAATTGACGGTGTGCTATTGAAAAATGACCACTATTTTAACCAGTTCCGCAAGTGCTAACAAGCATATATTTTTTTGACTTCTCTTGTGAGCACATTCTTAAATGACGTCTGTATTTCCTCCTTTTGCTGTGTACAAAATTATTATTTTTGACTCGTAACGATTAAAGATATGCTGTACATGCAATCGGTGAAAAATGAACTATAATTGTTTTTTTGAAAAAACGAGGGACACATTTTAAAGGCACTCTTTTCAGCCTTTCTGAAAAGGGCACATAACTCCATAAGGGTGCAAATTCTTTGTTTTTTTATCTATTAGTACGTGTAAAAAATCCAGACAGATTAAAGAAACGCTGAAATCGCTACACGATCAAACGTGAATAAAAATTATGTAGAGACACTTTATTTTAGGCGTTTTTGACATATTTTTCAGTTACAAAGGTATGAATTTCGTACTTTTATCTCATCAATGATGCATTACATATATTGGTCGATATATTTGGAGTATACTTAACAATGTTGACCAGTTTAAACGCAGAAAATTAAAATAAAAATGCTCAAAAATACACAGTGACACGAAATTTAAAGGTTTCGCAGATTTGCCCATATATCTCCAGCAAACTCATATGGCCGTATTCCAAGAAACTGTGGAAGATTGTAATTTTAAAATACTGATTGTGATTTTTTTCAGTCGAATAGTAATATTGAAAGAAGTAAAATTACTACTCTCAGAGTGGGTAATTAAAATTACCTTCTTTCAGAATAACAATTTTACAATTTTTGTAGTACATAATTTACATTTATCGTAGTAAAATACGCAACAGAATTGTAATTTTGCCACACTCATAGTAATAGTGCGGTGTAATTTTACAATTCCCCTAGTGATATTATAGTGGTATCTTTTACAGTGTACTCTCAAAATAGATACTTATTGCACTTGAGAGTAGCAATTTTACCATTTTCACTGGTAATAAATACCTAGTGAAATTGAAAGGTTACAGTTTTCAGACTGGTGATTTTACACTGCCTCTAGTAACATTCTAGTTTAATGTTACCACTCCCTAGTAACTTTGCGTACAATAAAAGTGTAAAAGGTGTAAAATTACAATTCCCCTAGGAATTTCACCAGTAGCTTCGTAATTTTACACCAAAATTGTAAAATTACTAATTTCAGAGTGGGTAATCTAAAAGACACACTCTGGGTGTATTTTACTACCGTAAAAGTGAAACTTCATTACTTACTGAAAGTTGTAAATTCTGTAAAACTATCAGAATACTTATAGGTCTATTATAACCTCCGCAATAAATTTACACATTTACACTAACATTTTTTATAGTGTACAGTAGAACCCCTCTTATTTCAACTGGTCATAGTTTTCAAGATGGCGCCGACCCCTCTTATTTGAAATTTCCCCTTACTCTACTTAACGCTTTAATAGTGGATGATAATATCTGATATCTTTTTATTTTTGTTAGACATCGTATATATTTTAGAGTTGAATTTTGTAATATATATATATAATTTATCTGAAAAATGTGTAGAGAATTTTAAATTTGGATAAAAATGTAACGAGATTACAACTCGTGCCTTTATGTGATAAATAAAGACTGCAACATTTCGCATTTATTTATGGTCATTTATATCTGCATTCGAGTGTAGAAATAAACATTTTAAATTTACATTATGCACTTTATTACATATAATTATGTATCAATAATTTTTTGTTTCACAAACAAATACACGGTGATTAAGACCGAAATGAATATAGGAGACAATATTTAACCCAAATTTGCAAATATGATTAATGACAGCTTCAGATCACTTCAAATTCAGTACTAAGCTGCTGATATTGGATTTTTTGTTATTTTGCAAATGAAAGACTTTTCCATTTTTGTGGAGGTCTTGAAATACACATCATTAAAAATTGACAACATCCTAACCTTCAAATGTGCACTTTTATTTTACGAAGTTAGCAGCTTCTCGAATAATTTGTATTATGTAAATCATGAGTTTGATGCAAAATTTTAAATTCATTTGAAATTTCATTATATAACAGTCTACCGACTATACATGTTTGCAAATTTAGGTTAAACGGTATTTACACTGTACAACTCTGATGGTGTAAACACTGTAAACTGTATCGAGATGTTCAAGTGGTAGTGGGGGAAGGCCTGAGGGGAAACGATTCAAATAAGAGGGGTTGAACAATTCAAATAAGAGGGGCAATTGAAATAAGAGGAGTTCTACTGTATGTTGTTCTTATGAGGAAAAAAATCGTTTGATGGATTTGCATTTGAAAACAATTATTCTTTTAAACGAGAATTTGATGTTGCGAATTTTTATGCTGAAAATGAATTCCATTCTAGTAATTTGTCCATAGACCCTTTTTTAAATAAAATTTCATTTTAATCTTAAAACCTTTCTTGAAGAATATTTTTATAAAAGTTTTGGATCTAATGTTCCAAATGCTAAATTGATTCCAAGGTGTTACCTCAAAATAGTAATGGCGCCGCGCAGGGAAAATAGACCTAACCTCAATTCATCTAAGCAATCTCCAAATAATTTAAAAACCTGGATAAAAAACAATTTACAATGGAAGGAAATCACGGCTCTAGCAACGGATCCCAGAAAAATACCAATTGCGGCAGTATTTTTCATACTTCTGGAAATAGCCGTCAACGTATTAGTCATCGAAAAAGTACCTTATACGGAAATAGATTGGAAAGCTTACATGCAAGAAGTTGAAGGATTTTTGAATGGAACATTGGATTATTATGAATTAAAAGGAGACACTGGACCTCTCGTATATCCAGCAGGTTTCGTCTACATCTTCTCCGCTTTGTATTACCTCACATCATTTGGAGCAAACATCAAATTAGCCCAATATATCTTTGCCATCTTTTACATCGTCCAGCTCATTCTAGTCTTCCGGATCTATGCTCGAACGAAGAAAATACCACCATATGTGCTGATTTTGATATGCTGTACATCATATAGAATACACTCCATATTTATATTGCGACTTTTTGGAGATCCTATTGCAGTTCTTTTTCTCTTCGCAAGCATCAATGCATTTATCGATGAAAGATGGTACATCGGTAGCATATTGTACAGTTTAGCAGTGTCTGTTAAAATGAACATTTTGTTATTCGCTCCAGCACTCTTAATTGCATATTTAACTAATTTAGGATTGTTTAAAACTGCAGTGCAATTATCAATATGTGCAATAATACAATTAATCTTAGGACTTCCATTCCTTCTGTCAAACCCGATTGCATACATCAATCGGTCGTTCGATTTTGGTCGAATATTCGAGTTCAAGTGGACAGTGAATTGGAGATTTTTACCTGAAGAAATATTTGTTAACAGATATTTTCATATTTCATTGTTAGTCCTACATTTACTTACTTTAGCTTATTTTGCTCCATCTTGGATAAAGTACTTAAAATCGTATTGTAAATTGAAATTTGTAGAGAAAAACTTAAAACCGCAGCTTCGGAAAAAAGAGACTGTCGACACATCAACCGTGTCTCAATTATTCATTTTACCATTATTCATGTCAAATTTAATTGGTGTAGCATTCAGTAGATCGTTACATTATCAGTTTTATATTTGGTACTATCACACGTTGCCTTACCTTGTATGGTGCTGCGATTACAAGACTGTTACACGACTTGTAATTTTAGGAATTATCGAAATGTGTTGGAATACTTACCCCAGCACAATATACAGTAGCGCTGCTCTACATGTTTGTCATATTGTACTTATGTACGGTTTGCACAAGAGTACGACCAAAGCTTTAAAAAATGTATAAGTAATGATGTAATTAAAATTTGCCTTTAGTTGTATATATGTAAAGGTGTAATATTTTTGGAATATCTTATGTACAAAATGAAATTCATATAAAAAGAAGTCTGATAAAACTTACACATTATAACGTTGGCAATGTATAAAATGTATAAAGAACTAAATATACCTATTTTTCTATCCTCCAATCCTGTTGTTATTATGACCATTCATAATTAAGAATTTTAATTAAGAATTCTATTAATTACATGGATCGTATAAATATTAACGTAACAATATACCCCGGTACCTTTGAAAAAAATTAAACCAAAAGTTAAAACACTTCAAATTTTCTTGCTGATTTTGAAAGTATATTTGTAGATAAAAAAAAATAGCAGATTCAACATCTTCGATGGAGGGCTTTTCGAGAAACCTAACTTTGAAGTTTTGTTTCGACTTGAACATTGTTTTCGCATAACATTTTTGTTAGGAATTTTAATCATGCTATTGTTGTGAAAGTTGTTTATCACACTCTATATACAAAATAAAATAAACAATAGCTTTATTATGAAATGTTGACTACAGAAAAAATAAATAGACAATATAAAAGGCCAAACGTTATGAGGCTTTCTATACAAAAAGAAAATACAACAAAAATGAAATACTGCAGTTTTTTGGCTGTAGATATTTGATAATACAAACTTGCATTAAATTATATGAGACTAAGTGCAAGATTTGGCAACAACTTTTGGCTGTAAAAAGCTTGACTTTGTCAACGTTAACCCTTTTTGTCCCAAAACGATAAAATTTGTTGCTGGTTTTCATCCTCCGTAAGTTTATGGATATCTTTGAGATATTGTTATCAAAGTTAGGTTTATAGTTTTTGAGTATGCTCTTTTCGAATCTGAAGTCCGTTTTTCTATATCACTTTCCATTTTTTAAATATGGCCATTTAAACGAAAAAAAAAAACGTGGAAAAAAGCGAACAAGTTTTCAGTAAACTGCAATTTTTATTGCGAAGGAGTTCCGGAATCATGTCAGGCCTCAGAATCCTGCGGCGTAATGAGTTTTACTCTATAGTCAATATTTTAAGATTTAAATTACAAAATGGTGTCCTCACAACGGCGAATTGATTTGGATTTTTTTGTTATTTGCGTTTTATTGAAATATTTCTGATACAGTATGCCCCGTCCTAACCCTCCCAGCAATCGAGATGGATAGGATTGAAAATTTCAATTCATTTTGAATTCAAACTTTGATTCCGTAAATATGTATTCAAATGGATTGAATCCCGAAGAAACAATGTTATGTAACAATGTAACTATTACGTAAATATTACTACATAACTGTTACTTTCCATGTTTGCAGGGCCATCTATATTCAATTTTACGAATATAATCGGAACCGTAATTTGCCGGATTAAATTTCAGAAAAAGTAATCCATCTGTATTCAATTTTACGAACACAATTACGAATACAATCGGAAGCAGTATACGAATACAAACAAATACAGATTTATTCAAAGTTTATTTTTTGAAAGAAAACTTTTTTTGCATTCAAATGAATACGCTTAGATAGTTCTGAATCCGATAATGTTGAATATGGAGGCATTCAATATTTCGTTTTTAAGAAGGAAACTTTTTTTGGATTGAAATGAATACACTTGGTTACTTTTCAATCCGTAATGTTGAATACGGATGTATTTTAGATTTAATTTTTAAAAAGAAAACTTTTTTTTATTAATATGAATTCAGAAAGTAACTTTTTTATTCGTATGAAGGAATAGACTTGTATTTACGTATTAAAAAGGATTCACCGTTGACCAAAGTATGGATTCAGAATTTAATAATTGAATCCAATTCTATACAACTCTATCCAAATTCGATTGCTGGACAGCAATCGAAAAAGGATTGGAATTTGATTAAGAAGGATTCAAATGGATTCACTTGAATTCGTAATTTGTCCAAAATCCTTGTGAATCCAAAAATAATTCTGTAAAATATTGAATACCTCCGAATCTAGAAAATAGAATTCATATTAATCCCTACGAATCCACTTGAATCCACAAATAATATCGCCAAAAATTAAATAATACTGGATGCCATGGAATCTAAAAAAGCGAATTCAAACCAGTCTCTGCGAATCCATTTCAATCCAAAAATAATATCGTCGAAAATAAATAGTGCTGAATGCCTCTGAATTCATGAAGGTGAATTGAAACCGATCCCTACGAATCCATTTGAATCCAAAAATAATATTGTGACAAATAAATAATGCTGAATGCCTATGAATCCAAATAGGCGTATTGAAACCAATCTCTCCGATTCTACTTTAATCCAAAAATAATATCGTCGAAAATCATTGTAATGCTGAATGC
Organism: Trichopria drosophilae; assembly: GCA_030407085.1. Classification (NCBI taxonomy): domain Eukaryota; kingdom Metazoa; phylum Arthropoda; class Insecta; order Hymenoptera; family Diapriidae; genus Trichopria; species Trichopria drosophilae. Next base: position 192,953,520 of record CM059582.1, read on the forward strand.
TTCGGAATAAAAAAAAGCGAATTCAAACCAGACTCTGATGCGAATCCATTTCAATCCAAAAATGACATTCTCGAAAATAAAATGCTGAATGTCTTTGAATTCACATAAGCATATCGAAATCAGTCTCTACGAATCTATATAAATCCAAAAATAATAATGTCGAATACGACTAATGCTGAATGCCTCTGAATCCAAAAAGATGAATTCAAATCAGTCTCTGCGAATTCATTTGAATCCAAAAATAATAATGTCGAAAATAAGTATTGCTGAATACCTCTGAATCCACAGAGGCGAATTCAATCCGGCTTGCGCGAATCCATAAAAGGTGGCATATCCAATCATGATAGTCAAAAAAGAAGCTTTTTTATATTTTTTTGTCGAAAAAGAGCTTTTTTTCTAGGAATTGAAAATGGGATTTACTTGGATTGAAAGGCATTCGCGGGCATGGGCGTGAATCCAACGGAATCCCTTTAAAATTGGGAATTCGGGAGGAATCAACATGGAATACATTTGGATTGAAAGGCATTCGCAGGCAATGGAGTGAATCAAAATGAATCCATTTTAATCAATTTCAATCCATTTTAATCAATTTCAATTCATTTCAATCCATTTCAATCCAGGACAAATTACGAACTCGCAGGCATTAAAAATTTGAATCCTACCGAATCCGTTTTCGATTGCTGGGAGGGAAACAAGAATTTTTTATTTAAAAATTCTAGTGTCGGAAAAATGTTGCGGAATAAAAAGTTCTTAAAATTGTTCAAAGAATACATTTTTTCCGAGAGTCTATCATTTTCAAATAAAAAATTCCGAAGCTTTTCGCTGATATTTTCGTGTTTTACCCGCCATTTTGGAAGTTTCCAACTTTATTTTGAAAATGCGATCATCCCGCAATAAACGAAAAAGTATACGGAATCGATATTTTGTATTTTGTTTCTTTCTAGTGGCGTATTGATTATTCGAGATTCTTATTCGAATTTATACTATTTCATACGACCTGTAATACCAGAATTGAATTCATTCGATCTTATACGATACCATATTTAACGCATTACAAAAATTGATCTGTTGCGGGTTAGAATAGCTTTAAATTCTGTTAATTTAATCGAAGAACTGATTATATCGTTTTTCGTATTTCATAATTTTCGAAGAAATGTTCTGTTTTCTAACTTGAGTTTAAATCATTCGATAATCCAAAGTACAGTAGTCCTTCTCTTATTCTAATTCCTCTTATTCTAATTTTTTCACTTCCTCTAATCTAATTTCATGCATACAACATAACCTAAAAAAAGTCTTTTTAAAAACAAAAACATTTAACAATAAGTCAGTTCGGTTATCTGTCTAATAAATAATATTGTATAAATTAACATTGATGTAACAAGATCCTAGAAAAGTGCAAACGTTTTTGGCGGCAAATTAGAATACGAGAAGGAGACGCCATCTTGCCAGTCTGGACAAATTAGAATAAGAGAAGGGCTACTGTAATCGTTTCTTTGAGGTTATGTGCGTTTATGTATGTATCGCGTATAATATCGGATACACTCGCATTCGTAATTGAAAGAGTGGGAAAGAAACAGACTTATTTCGTATTAAATCGTACACAGATTTTTCGTATACTTTTTCGTTTGTTGGGATAATATATGCATGATTAATATTCCTAACAAAAATGTCATGCAAAAAAATTAGGTTTCTCGAAAAGTCCTCCATCGATGATTTTGAAATCGCCATTTTTATTCTATAAAATATCACTTTCTAACACTTTCAAAATCAGCAAGAAAATTTGAAGTTGAAGACTTTTGGTTTAATTATTTTCAAAGGCACAGTGATACGCATCCTGAAATCATAAATTTATAGAAAATTCAGTTACATTAAATTGATAATAGTAAATCCGATTCTCAAATTACGTATTAAAATAAACAAAATGTATAATATGCAAGAAATATTTTGCATTTTTTACAAAATTTGTAAAAGAATAAAAGTGTCTATGTTTGCCGCCGTGTGGCGTGGCGATGCATAAAATGGAAGTCGTATAAAGTGTAAAGTGTAAACGTAGTGTAAATCGAAAGTGGAGCCATTATAGTGTAAACAAACATTTAAAGTGGTGTGTTATACGTAAAGCAAGAAACTGCCAGCAGTAAAATATAGTGAATAATGAAAACAAATTAAAAATCAAACTTTTATAACCATTTTGTACATATTAGAATATATGCAAATCGCAGAACATATATTTAGCATTTAATAAGAATTTTAATCATGGCTCAAGGTTTGAAAATAAAAATATTACACCCTTATTAAAGATATTATTTATTTCCCAACCTAAAAACTTAATCTTTCACTAAAAAAAAAAATTTGAAATATGAACAAAATATATAAAAATCGGTTGTTCATTTTGCAGGAAACACATTTCTCAATCCTGATGCAAAAGTTTTCAAATGTCGAGAAGGATATTATAAATCGCAATTTGTCGATCTTGACGATGACCCAAAAGACATGAAATGTCTACTTTGCGATGAAACCTTTTTACTGCCAATACTTGAAAAAGACTTTTTGTCACATTTATTCCAAAAGCATAAACTTGTTATTGGCGACGTTTGGCAAATAGCAAGTTTAAAAAGGTAAAAAACTTTGTACTATTTAACACTTAAGTGAAAGATAATATAAATTATCTTTTTGAAATTAGTTACGTTCGTTATTGGCGAGTAAAATTACTAGAAGAACCATTGGAAAAGTTTTGCACAACACTTTTGATGGATTCTACACCGTACGGTGCACCGAGCCAAAATGAACCATATTTTCTACTCTCGGATTGTCTTCAGGAAGATAAAATACTTAGAGACGAATTACATCAAGCTAAATTGGTACTTTCTACTAAATAATTTCTTTGTATATGTATAAAATAAATTTATGTTTTAAGGAATGGGTATTAGCCGAGCAAGAAAGAGAAAGAAACGATGCATCATTTAAAAGAGGTTGTATGTTCTGCAGAATGGAATTCTGCGGCTCTCGAATCGAATATTTAAAACATCTTTCTCAAAAACATAATATTTTACTCGGAAAGCCAGAAAACTTGGTTTACATAGATGAATTTTTAGATAAGATACAACATAAGATAGAAAGGTATTGTATATAAATTTAATAAAAGAAATAGAATTTATTGCTAATTGCACAAATTCAGTTTTATATGCATATACTGTGAAAGACACTACAAGGATCGATTAGTACTAAAAGAACACATGCGAAAGAAATTGCATAAACAAGTAAATCCAAAGAATAAATCGTACGATAAATACTATATCACCAATTATTTAGAAATTAATAAAAAGGGAAAAACGAATCCAGTAAGTGAAAGATTAATTAACTTAATTATTAAGTTTAATTCATGTATTTAAATTATTGTAGAAGTTTGATTATTCGGAAACTGAAGATCCAACAGGATTCAGTAGCGAAGATGAAGATTGGTCCGACTGGAATAACGAATTTGTTAATATACATTGTTTATTCTGTTCGCATAAAACGCAAGACTTTCCTTTACTTTTGGATCATATGAGAATCGAACACTTGTTTGATTTCGAAGAAACTACCAAAGGATTAACATATTATCAAAAGGTAAAATACGAATGTAAATATTTTGATATGTGTAATAGTCATTGTGTTTTTTAGATAAAACTTGTGAATTACATCAGGAGACAAGTACAATTAAAACATTGCGTCTTTTGTAATCAAGAATTACCTGATACTCTCGATGAACACATGAGAGAAGAAAATCATTGTAAAATACCATCGGAAGAAATATGGGATCAAGCAGAGTAAGTTACCCAACAACTGTAAAAGAATAGAACAAACAAATTTTCAATCGGGAATCTGTCCATTTTCGAATTGAAATTGTTTTATTTTAATTCTATATGCAGTAGTCCTTCCCTTATTCTAATTTGTCCAGTCAGGCAAGATGGCGGCCTTCTTCCCTTATTCTAATTTTCTCCTCGCCCCCACTACAGTAGTCCTTCCCTTATTCTAATTTGTTCAGTCGGCCAAGATGGCGGCATTCTTCCCTTATTCTAATTTTCCCCTCTCCCCCACTACTTCGATTTGCGGTCTCTTTTTTGTCTCGTTTTCTTTTGTTGCACATGCGCCGTTATTTGTATTTACAAAATCCACACGTCAACAGATGTCAGTGGGGAGAACGCGTGAGGGGAAATATTAGAATAGGAGAAGAGAAAAAATTAGAATACGGGAAGACATTAGAAAAAGGGAAATTAGAATAAGGGAAGGACCACTGTACTTAGACTTTTGTCTCTTTTTCTTTTGTTGCGCATGCGCCGTTATTTGTATTTATAGAAAATCCACACGTCCACACATGGCAGTGGGAAGAACGCGTGAGGGGAAATATTAGAATAGGAGAAGAGAAAAATTAGAATAAGGGAAGACATTAGAGTAAGGGAAAAGCTACTGTAATTCGTTTTAATTCCATTACTACGATACAATGTGGCATTTTAGAATAGAATGACTTCCATTTAATTTTAATCAATTCGAAAATGAAATTGACTCATTTAACTAATAATATTAATTTGCCGCACAATGTCCGAATAAATTTCACTAAAGCCATAATTGAAGCCAATAATTAATTTCAATACTTTGTCAAAATTTGAACGTGGTTCAATTTTATCCAATATGGCCGGTCGTATTTACCTAAAGCCATAATAATTCTTTTCAATACTTCGTCTAAGTTTGGACGCGTTTCAGTTCGATCCTGTACGTTCGGACGAATTTCGATAAATCAACGATAATTCTTTTGAATACTTCGTAAAAATTCCGACGCGTTTCAATTCGACACTATACTTTCTGACGAATTTCAATAAAGCAAGGATAATTCTTTTCAATTCAAAAATGTTTAGACAAAAGTTATTCAGGACAAAGGGGCTCACATAACTGTAATAACAACTTTGACCTTGGGGTACATTTTCAAGGTCATTTGAAGGACAAAGTTATTTTTTTAAATGGGAACTCCAATTTTTGATGCCAGATTCAGAAAGAGCGGCAAATTTCACGTCCAAAATGGTAGTTTATAAATTTTTGGAACGACCTGAACTAGGTCTAATCAAGGTTAAATATGAAACATTCATCTAACAGCTGTTGTTTCCAAGCTTTGATGGTTTAGTAGTGTTCAGACAAGAGTTGCTCATGTAAAATCGGTCAACTAACTGTAATAATAACTTTGACCTTTGGAAGTCTATTTCAAGGTCATTGGAAGGTCATTTTTGTTTAATGGGGACTCCTATTTTTGGTACCGGATTCGGAAAGAGAAGAAAATTTGAGGTCGAGAATGTTAGTCTACACATCCGTTTTACGAGTCTCCTTTAAAAGGTCAAATCAAGGTCAAATGTTGAAAAGTCTCCCACAAGCTGTTTTTTTTTTCATGTTTGATTGTTTACTATGCTTAGAAGCCGATGACTGACTAGTAGGACCTTAACGTCAAATATGACAGCCATTTAGAAGCAGTTTAATTAAATAACGACCGACTATACATGTTTGCAAATTTAGGTTAAACGTATTTACACTGTACAACTTTGATGGTGTAAACACTGTAAACTGTAACGAGATGTTCGAGCAGTGGGGGAAGGCCTGAGGGGAAACGATTCAAATAAGAGGGGCAACTGAAATAAGAGGGGTTCTACTGTACTAGAAAGAGTTCTATCCTAGAGTAAAATCTATTATCTAAAGGACGGGGTTCTAATTCTATTATTTTTTCGTCCATTGATTTGTAACACTACAGCAGTATATTAATTTAACTATGTTAGTTTAATGTAGTATTATTGTCGTAAATATAATGCAGATTTCAAACAGAAATGAAAACTGAATCTAAAAATGAACATTATAATGAAGCCTCTGTCTGTACACTTTAAATCATAATGTTACAATGATATTAGTGAATAATATATATGGAAGTCCGTACAGAATAGAATCTATATCCATTTCCCAAAAATGCATTTCCATATTATTTATAACTGCATTCGCCAATTAGTGTTAGACGAGCGAATTAAATTTTGAAGATGTAGTTGATAAATAGTATTCGTTTTTAAGTAATTACTTTATTTTTTAAATTTACACTAATATTTATGAATTTGCGATCCACATGATTATTAATAATATTATTACTAAAATTGTCAATAAATTGATCAGACTGATAAATAATTAATTTACTTGGACCATGCAATTTGTAGATCATTTTAAATGTGACGACACGACACAATAATGTATCCACATATCTATTTTTTTTTAAGTATTATCAAACAATGGAATAAAACTTCAATGCACTTTTTATAAACCAAACTATGTATATATTATATCTAGAAAATACTTCATGTTTCAATTATTCGTTATTTTTACTTTATTTCACAACAATAGCTGTTGTTGAGTGGTTATGGCTCGGAAGTGCTGTGCGGGGGACCGGGGTTTGATTCTCGGTTGGAACAGTTTTTTTTTATTTATTTACTATAGGATTACAAAGAATTGAAACGTATTCAATATGAAAATGGACAGATTCTGGATTCAATTCTTTTTCAGTTGTTGAGTAATTTAAAAAATAATTTATTAAATTTTTAGAATTACGACTAAACAATAATTATTTTGTATTTTCAGATATTACTTCCCGTCAAACGAAAGTGATTCATTTCTGTTCAGTCTCGACACTAGCAGCGAAGAAGAAACAGAAATTGCCGAAACTTCAGTGTAAAATTTATTTAAATAAAACCATAAATTGTACAAATAAAAATTTTCATTTATAAAAAGTTTTTTTCTGTGCCATGCGTAAGCAAATATATTAAATGAAATTTATATTAGAACTCGAATATTATTACAAATATGCGAGTGTAACATGTACAATAGCACATTTATGTACTTACATTTCTGTTTTGTCTTTCAATTTTACTTTCATTGTTATAACCTATAATAAAAGTCATTTTGTAAAATTAGCGAGTGAATAATTTTATTCTCCGTAATGGCTTGCAAGAAATCGAATACAGTTTCTAGAAAGGGTTGGATACCACATCCCGCCAATGATATTTACTTATTGACGTGTTTAAGAAATGGACTGACGGATGACATTGACCCGTCACTGAAAAAGATTACAGTTGCGGGCATTGTAACATCCACCGAATTTCAAAAAGCTCGACTTTGCGCCATAAGTCTTTATCAGCATTTGCCGTTCAATTATCTCATTCCTGAAATTCATGAAATGATGCAAATGGATTGGATCGACTATCTACGTGATCTTCGACGTGTAAAGAATATTCCATTTGTTTGTTTCAATAAATTAATATTTTCACACATTACAAAAAATATTATAGAAAACTGGAGGTACAACGTGGATATTGAAAAGACCAGTTGCAGTTTTCATAGATGGAGAATTCATAGGCAGCGACATTGACTTTTTAAATTTGGTTACAAACTCGTATATTTTTAATTTACCAACACAAACTGAATATTATAAATCTTTAATCGCAAATCAGTTCAGAAAATTCATCGAGAATTCAAATGTTGAGTATTACCAGAAAAATTAGTTGATAAACTTATGCATATTTAAAAATAAGTGATTTTAATTGCAGAGAAAATTTGCGTATCTTACATTTTGCGTAAATGGTAAAAACATTGGTTCGCTTCTTTTTATGGTGAGCAGTTTTTCGACATTTTTTACAATTAAATATTTAAATTGATGTTTATTAATTATATTTTAGTTGTATTCTGATTTATTACCAAAAACATGTGATAATTTTCTGAGGCTGTGTATTGGAGAATGTCGACTTACATCGGAAGGTAATAAAATACATTACCAAAACACAATTATACATCGTATTGTAAAAGACGGATGGATACAATGCGGTGGTAAGTACTGATTAATTAAGTACACATAAAAATAAACTATATGTGTTTTTTAAAGTTTTAAGTTCTGATTTTACAATTTTGTTACACATTTTATCTTTTTTAGAAGCTAGTAATGTTCTTGACTATCGTTGCTAGTTTACCTTTCGTTATTATAATACACAAACTCAATAGCCTTTATAAAATTTGTTAATATACAAAATATATCATATTATTTTCAATACTTACCTGAAATCCAAAATAATTACATCAAATAAATCCGTAGAAATGAATGATTCTGTAGACTGAAAATGTTTAAATTCGCGCTTACAGAGAAAACTTAGCTGACAAAATAATCACACATAAAATATGTAGGATGTATATTTTAATTTTTATCAGGGAATAAACAAAATCCGTAAAATATACATATGTCCCTTATATAAATTTAAATAATATTACGCGGCAAATTTGTTACGAGCCCTGGTAAGAAATCCAAATGTATGGGGAATAAAAATTCCCACCCTAGTGAAAATGGGAACAATATGTACATATACTTCGTGATATAAGGGATTGATCTGCGAAAGCTTGAAGGTTCTAAAGTGATCCGCCGGTAAGGTAGGAAATTTCACTAAAAAATTTAAATTAAAGATGACTGAGTAACATTTTTTAAATTCCGTCTCTGTAAGGGCAATTCTAAGCATTATAAACAGTTTACTAGAAAGCACCAAAGATATTAATTGAGAACTGACCGAGAATTTTCGGAAAAAAGTTATTTGGTAAAATTGCAGAAGAACTGCCCCACCCCAAAAATGAAATATGCCAGATGTTTTCGATGTATTTTGGACTGCTGATAATGAATATCGCAATAAAATTTAGCGCTCGGACGTATTTAACCCGCTATCTCAAAAAAAACCGCTAAAAAACGTGATTTTTTTGTAGTTTTTTGCATGTATTTTGAAAAGTACGAGTCCGACAAAAAAATGTGTCAAACAAAAAATGTAGAGCACGCAATTCTATACAAAAAATATTTTATACATTTTCTTCCTAATATGAAAAGTAAGCTCGTAAATGAGCGACAAAAGTGAACTTAATGGATTTTTTCAATGTACGTGCGTAATTTTCTCAATATAACTACAGCACCTCAAAAAAAATGTTATAAAGCTATTTTGACGTATTTTTGTCTCCTGATTACGAATATGATAATAAAATTTGGCGGTCGGACATATTGAAACCGCTATCTTGGAAAAACTGTCAAAAAACACGATTTTTTCCAGTTTTTTGCATTTATTTCGAAAAATACGCAACTTACGAAAAAATGTTTCAAATAAAAAATGTAGAGAATGAAATTCTGTATATAAAAGATTTTATGCATTTTCTTCGTATTACCAACGATAACCTCGCAAAAAAGGATAAACCTCAGAATAAGCGGCATAATGGGTTCTGAAGAGCCTTGAATGCTGTCCGGAAAAGTTCCCATGATCCTTACTCCGTGATATTTATTTCTACAAATGAAAAATCGCAATGCGTGTTAACTCGCATCACTCCGCCCCCCAGACCCCCCCCCCCCCCATAATACTAACCTAACCTCTAACCAATCACATTTGTGCCTAAAATCCCCTAACCTACGTGGAATCTCATGTTTGTGTGTTTGGAATCATCGAGTTTTTAATCCATGGGATTCGCTTGGATTTAAATGCAATGAATCCTTTTTAATAACGGCAGAAATCGTAGTAAAAATAGGAGTTCCTTTAAGTTTTCTGATACTGCTTTTTTCATTTTTTGCACATTAGCACCCGATCCGTAGTCAGTGCAAAATTGGGTTGGTGTATTGATTTGCAAGCAGAACATAGACTGTACTTGATTGGCACCATCATACTCACCTAACATGCAGAATGTATTTTGGACCAACAAAATTTTCTAGAATTTTCTGGACCATACTCAGCGAAGTTTAAGGCATGCATCCACTAAGTCACCCTGTCATTCTATATAAATATATATAGACTGTTTTTACTAAAAATCCATCATACGGTTTAATTTGGAACCCCGTGATGGTCGCTCGACGCCTTTCGACGGGCACACTGAAAACTTGATCCCCTATCCTGGGATAAGGTACCGCGGGAGCTTTGAGCCCCGAAGTCCTACCATCCATGCCCTTGCCTCTTTTGTCAGGGTGGTAGAGGGAAGTTCCCGCCAGAACCGTTGGAACGGATTAGCGGTGGCAGTGACGAGAATGGCGGGGTTTGGCAAGTCCTCAACCTTGCTCGGCACTGTCCTTGAAAGATGTTCAGTGCTGCCAAGTTCTGGGAGTACCCGCATGGCGTGAGCTTTAGGCACTTAAAGTGTTAATATTAAACATGGAACCCCATGCACTTCCGCTTTTTTTCAACTCGCTTCGATTAAGATGCGGTTGAAAGCAGCAGCCCTCCTCCCCCCAATTTTAAAGAAGGCGCCAGTGCACACCTGGGTCTTGAGTTGCATATTTTCGAATCACACCGTTGTCATAAGCGCTTGGTTCTCATACTGATTACCATGAAGACGTGACTGCTTCAAAGGACCTTCCGTCGGAAGGTCATTAGTGCATTAGTGTACTTTCCGCTATTTTTGGACTAATGACCTGGTTAGCTATTCTTCAGTTCCTCCTACTACTCCAGGAATGATCCCCTGAGGTAATGGTGCTCACCCAGTTTGATATTAGAACATTTGCTAGTGCGCAATAATGCCAGATTTTCTTTTAGAGATTTGGCGAACTAAGCATTTTTTCCTCTGATGAATCGTACACTAAGGTAAATATCCCACTACATGGAGAGAAATTAAAAGCCACGGTTTCTTTACATTCTCAAGTTATCACTGCTTGTGCCCTTTTAGAGAATCACGGCTTGTCGATAAAGTAGGCTATACGGGGCTGTTCGGTGTAGATAGCTTTGGTTGTCGATTTGGTTTACCATTGCCGAGCAACAGCTGTTTGGCTCCCGAGTTTCTGGAGCTTATTACTACCGATGTTTGAGAGAGCCAAGCAGCGACTACCGAATTTTGGCGCCGTATTTTGGTACTTTTAATTTCTCTCCGCGTAGCTGAACATATCCGAGTATTCGAATAAAGATTTATTCTATATTTATACCCAGTTAGAAGCAAAATTTTTTAATTCGGAAAATCTGAAAAATAAAGTTAAACATCATTTATAACTAAATTCTAGGAAAAAGTCTAATTTAACCAGTTTTAATGCTTTATTAAACTTGTTCGCCTACGGTTTCAATGGAATTATCTACGGAATAGCCTCACAAAACCAGATACCGCTTTCGTCGTCCACACAAATTAGATGTCAATTTCCCCTCTCAGATGGGACTCTACGAATCCGGGTATGAATTCCTCATCTGGAATATCCACCAACGGATGCATTAGGACCCTTAATTGATTGAAAATGCCGTTCTCATCCTACTTCTCCACTACAAGTCCTTAACTCCAAAGGGACTCATAACCCGCAGGACCTTAACGGTCGCAAACTACAGGATATCCTCAAAGCGAAGACCTTATCCCGATTGTTTTTTTTATTTCTTCCCCTAGGTTTTGGCTGTGGTGTCAGGTATGCACATATCAGATTTTCTCCACTATGTATTCATTATTGTACTAACGGTCGAGATCGATTCCCGAGACACCACCTGAAGGATTCTAGCCCCAGTCACAGATGATGACATCTTTTTCTTCCGCTAGTCCTAAGTAGAGGAGAAGAAAGGAGTGGAAGGGCTTCTGATTTCGCTCTCCTCTTCATCTCAATTTCAGCCACATATTCTTCCTCCTCTACGTGCTGTTTTTCGAGATATGGCGGCGTTGACTATTATCTTTTGCCTTGCCAGTTTCCATTGAAGTGTCCTTGGCCACTTCCAATAACCAGAGGTTCGCTTTTATTATTTTTATATGGGTCTTCTATTTTTATTCCCAACAAATAGTCATACCCTGCAGAGCTCCGCATTAACGGTGTGAACCAATATACAATTGGAGTTGGCCCGGTGTTCCAAGGACATCGTTATCTCCCCAGGATCATGCATCTTTTCGATAGGATATCTCCTATCTTTTGATTGGGAAGTCTAGCTTAGCTGTATGTACTTCACAAGTACTTGCTCCAGCCCTCTCCGGCCCGAAGTTCTTGACGTACATGAGTCTCCAACCTCATTCATAGTCTATTCATCGGATAGCCTATTTATGGAGCCTTGCACTGGTTATGATGCACATGAACCTGCCATTTGGTATCTGTCATACAGTAACTAACATTATTCTTTGAACCATGTAGAAACAAAATGGAGGCGCCAGGACTGATGAGAGAAAGCGTCTTTTTATTTAAGTCCCTCATTAAAAAATGAAAAAGAATTTGAAATTACGTATCAAAAATCAGTATAGTACGTAGAATTTTTGTCATAAAATTGGTCTACTTTCGGTCATAACTTCGTTAAATTCCAACTTATCATAAAATCTCTCCTAGAAAATATACTTAACATGCTGTTGCCAAAATTTTAAATTGATCGTTTTAAAAAATGAAGGCGCTATAATCGCTAGCAGTAGTTTTTGTTTGAAAAATAAAATGCTACCGATATCTAGAGACAAATTTACCAAGATATATCATTCTTTAACAGTACTTTTCGGTCCTAGGCCAAACCGAGGTCGTAAAATTTTACGATCGAGGAGCGAACACTATTTTTTGATACACTGTTCGCAAAAGTAGGCACTTTACCGACTGTTTTTAGTCCGTAAAGTGCAGAGATCAGTCCGTAAAATCACACTTTACGGACTAAAAGAAGTCTCTACTTTACGGACACGTGTATCAAAAAAGAACTTTAAAGGAGCGTAGAGGGAAGCATGAAATATTATCTAAATTCAGGTTTCCCGAATAAGCGTTGATTAAGCTCGTTTAGAGTATGGATTGGGTATCTACCAATTTTTTTACAAAATGATTAGAAATTTGTAAAACACTACAAATAAGTAAAAATTATTAAAAATATGAAAAATAACTAAAAATTATATTAATATTTCAAATAATACAAATATATTGATCTTCAAAATACGTTTGCAGCAATAGACTGTGTTTTTTCTGATGGTGGATGTGCAGCGAACGGCGAATCGATAGGAGATGAATGTTTTTGCATTCCACACGATCGTAGAGGTGTACTCTCAATGGCCAACCATGGCAAACATACTAATAGATCACAATTCATTGTTTGTCTAAAACCTAATCCATGGATGGATTATCGTTATGTAGCTTTTGGGTAACGTTTTATTTCAGTGTATTGAAATGATAAGTCCGATACTCTTATGCGCATAAAAAACGTCATCATAAATATTTCTTTTTATCTACATTTTTTAGGACATTATAAATAAAGAATTCATATATTTAAAAAACTTAAATTGTCTTATACAGTTTTGTTATTATATTTCGGTATGTTTCCTTACATTATTATTCTTTCACAATATTTTATAAAAATTAAATCATTAATTAAAATTTATAAGAATTATTGTAATAGGGCCAAATTAATTAGTTTGGAAATATTTTCAATTAACTATTGGTATTTTATTTTATTTAAATTGTCATTGCTTTGTAAAAATCCTACAAATATGAACACAGTTTACTAATAAAAATAAGGGTTCTATTTAAAAATGGTGATGCGTTTTTTTTTCAGACAATTGGTGGATGGTGCTAATACTTTAAAAGTTATAGAAAATATCCAAACTCATCACGAAAAACCGTTGGAAAATATTATAATATCCAGCTGTGGTCAATATTGTTTTGAAGATGAAGAAACAAGTCCTCCTTTAGTATATCAAGCCAGGCCACCGGTTCGTTGGCAACTTAAATATAAATGTGTTCTTTCCTCACTTATTTCAATATTTATAACGGTTTTACAAAAATAAGATTTATACTTTGGACCCTCTTAAAAAAAATGCAATACTTCGATAACATAAAAATTGACTAATGATTTCAAAATAATATTTTAGAGAGCTATGATTAAAAAATGTTATATGGGCGAAGAGGAAGAAGAAATATGCCAATGGCACTCCATTCCTTCGTCTACAAGTGATATTTTAGATGTACGAGATAAGCCGTCCGTTCTGACACCCAAAGATTATAATTATGTACAAGGGTTATATTGCCCGTCATCAGGTATGGATTTAATTTTTGATAAAATAATTTATTTATTGTTCATAATGACATTTTAAATGCACGAGAAAACTTCAAATCGAAACTAAATGGGTGATATCAATCTTGTCTTCGGTTGGTTGTCACCATTCCTAATTCTAAATAAGAAGATCTTGTTGTCACGTAATTTCCAATTCGATAAGATCTAATCCAGATCAATCTTTTATGAACTGAATACCAATTCCAGCAGTAGACCTCCTCTTTAATTTTGAAACATCGCTTCAGTAATTTTTTATTTACGATTTTTAGTGAAAATCTCTACCCTTTCGTTGGAGCACTTTAGAACCCTCTAAAGTTTTACTTAAGGATGTTCCCAGCGGTAACGTCCGTCCAAAAGTTAGTCCGCGCTCCCTGTTCACGTGACCCTTTCGCACACACGCGCGCCGGCATGTTCATGTGCACAAGTATGTACAATCTCCTCCGCCGGAGACAGGGCAGTGATCTGGCAACGTCGGTACACAACTGCGAGTGTCTTCGGTACACTCAGCGTCAAAAACACAGTGACGGATAGAAATTAATATTTAATTATTTCAGAAACGGTACGGCTGGGACTTTTCATTTTTTTGTATATATATTTGTCATAAAATGTTTTCTTACATTATACTTTTTCATCATTATAACCAGATCCGTTTTATTGTAATAATTAAAAACACGATCTCGGAGAGCCAAAGTATCCAAATCTCACACAAAAATGGAAACTTTGAAGTAGAATATCTCGAATTCGGTACGGCTGAGCTTTCTGACATTTTAACAGGACACGTATAGTACTAAAAGGAAGCAATATTCCAAATTTTATGAGTTTACCCAGAAAACGGATTTTGCCGGGAACATCTTTAACCCAAACCCAGCTACCAGAGTTTTCTGTTTGCTCCCCTCCCTCCTCCTTTGCACGACGCGCGCATACGTGGCTCATCGGCGACAATACTAAACCTAGTAATGTTTTGTACACACAGAAGTAAATGAAAATCTGTTTTTGAATGCGAGTTTTCAAAAAAGAAGTACAATTTTTAGTACTTGAAATTACAACCATGAGAAGTTATATGGCACTGATATTTATGTTTATTCAAAGCGATAAACTGTATTTGAATAGATTTCAATATCAAAAGCTAATACTATTATAGTATACCATACATGTTGTTAAAAAATATTAGAGAAATACTAAAAGTTGGCTTAAAATTAGCCACTAAGTCAGAATATCGTCTTAAAACAAACTCTTGCTATCTTGAAACTTAAAAGAAGACGTTACCATTTCTACTTTTAAAACTGGAAGACTTACTGGGGGATGACCTCGAGTCGATTAATGCATACATGTAAACAGATTCTGAAAATTTGCCAAACTGAAAATTTTCAAAATTCTCGAATATCTCGAAAACGGCCAGGATGAGCGAATTTTTTGTAGTAAAAAAATTAAAATATGTTCACACTTCAGGAGGGACAAAAAAAGCACTCAGATCACACGACTCGATCACAAAGCATTGAGAGAATTTTAAAATTAGTCCCACAAATGCTTCCAGAAGTATTCAAAAAGAAGTATCCAGGAGCATTGAAAATATTCGCATATATGCTTCCGAAAGAATTACGAAGCATTCGCAAAGGATTCGATGACGAAGCATAGACAAGGTTTGAAAGCTACTTCCACAAATACTGCTGGAAGTACAGTAGTCCTTCCCTTATTCTAATTTGTCCAATCAGGCAGATTCATTTATTCTAATTTTCTCCTCGCCCCCACTACTTAGACTTTCGTCTCTTTTTCTTTTGTTGCGCATGCGCCGTTATTTGTATTTATAGAAAATCCACACGTCCACACATGGAAGTGGGAAGAACGCGTGAGGGGAAATATTAGAATAGGAGAAGAGAAACAATTAAAATAAGGGAAGACATTAGAATAAGGGAAATTAGAATAAGGGAAGGGCTACTGTATTAAAAATCATTCACACTTCATGACTTAATATTACAACTATTAAGAAGCATTCAAAATTAAAGATTTAGTGTTAATTGAAGTATTCAAAACGATTAAGTTTAAAGAAGGATTCACAAGAAGCCAGAAATAGAATTCACGCTCGGTGAAACGAATGTTCCTAAATGCTTCTCGATCATTCTTGGTTAGCTGGGACGGTTCCAATAGAATTCCAATATTCTAATAGCTCGAAAAAAATTGATAGGAATAAATAATTCCCAATTTTTTGGAATTTTTTTAAAATTTCGGCGCCATATTGGAATTCCTGATGGCTGAAACTCAATGTTGACCTCGGAATCTTTAAGAGCGACCTCGAAAACATTAGGATATGTACCTTTTTTTCAATTTCGATTTTGATACGAAATATTTTATTGAAAATGAAGTATAAAAAATGCCATTTCAGGCGTTAATGGATGAAATCGGATGAAATAAATAATTCGTAACACAATGTTAAATGCAAGTCAAAACATTAACATTTAAGAAAGGCTATAACATTTATAATACAGTAGGACCTCTCTTATTCGAACCTCTCTTATTCTAATTGCCTTTTCTTATTCTAATTGTCCAGCCTCTCTTATTCTAATCGTTCCCCCACAAGTCTTCTCCCACTATCATACGAAAAGTCAACGAAAAATATTGTCCACGAATCACAAGCTCGCAAGCAAAGTAAGTGGGGATAAGGGGAAAATTAGAATAAGAGAGGTCAGCGCCATCTTGAAAAACTTTACTAATTAGAATAAGGGAGGTCCTACTGTAATGTCAAATGTACTTCACAAATAAAGATATTATATTTTAACAAAAGATGTTTTTAAAAAAATTTAGTAGAATCACTCATAATAAAAAATGTATTTTTGAATTTCGCGCGTTTAAAGGTGCCGTCTAATGAAACTAACGTAAGATGGTTATGTAATTACCACTTAATGTCAACAAATGGAAGAAACAAGAAAAATGAAGGATGTAAACATTGTACAAATGTAATTTCAATCTGGTGTTTTTTTTCTCGCAGAATTATTTTACTCTTTTTTTCGACTGAGTTTTGTATCCAAAATGAAGTGTTGTGCAATAAACTGCAATAATGTAATGAATTTTCGATTTCCAAAAAACGTCGATCAAAGAAAAAAATGGATTCGAGCAATTAAAAAACCTGGTTTCTCTCCGAAATCCAAACATGGTTTATGCATGGATCACTTTAATCCAAAGGATATTGTAAGAAGAAGTTACTTAAGTACGTTTATTTTTATGTATATTTTACATTTTTTTACAGTATTGAGGTTATAATGTTTTTTATAAAAATTAGCTGGATACAGAAAGCAAAGAACAGTATTGAAGCGTGGAGCCGTCCCACTGGAAAGTTTGTGCGAAGGTGAAAGCATCGTTGATATTAACCTAACCTCACAAATAGCAGAAAGTGCTAAAGAATCTACTGCGAAGATTCCAACTGTACCTAACACTAACAACCTTGACAATCGTATTGCAGCTGATAATATATTTAATAGAAATACAAACGCTGACAAATTTGATGGTCAAAATGTTTCTTACAAACGTTGTGATAAAAGTACTGAAAATAGTACAGTAGACGTATACAGAATAAATTTTGAAAATGCTCCAAGTACACAAACGCAAAAAATATGTAAAATTTCTTACAATATCGATAACCTCAAAAACTCACCTAAAGTATTACTTCACTTCACCGGTTTACAAGATTATGAAAAATTTATGTCAGTGTATTATTCGTTAGCGTCCGGCTTGTATCACTTAAAACCAATCAACGTTGTAAATTTTAATACTCGTAACCAACTATTCCTTGTGTTGTGGAAACTTAGACAGTATCCGAGCGATATTGAATTGGCGTATCATTTTAATATTAGCGAAACAATTGTGAGTACCATTTTCGTTACATGGATTTTATTTATGGCGAAAACTTGGTCTACGATTGATCAGTGGCCTATTCCGACATTAATAGACTTTTATACGCCACTTCATTTTAAAAAAGATGCAAAATTGCATGATGCGGTGCATATTACGAAAGATTCTAACGAATTAGGAGACGAGTACAAAAAACATGGTGAAAAAATGATTATGTTATTAAAAACTTTTAATATACTTTCGAAAAAACTAAGTCCTCATCATCTTCCGATAGCTTCGAAGATTGTAGGAGTTTGTATGATCTTATCGAATTTTAAAGAAATTACATGAATGGAATGTATAATTTATTTTTCTACACAGATTATCTATTGTTAATAACACACTTGTTCGTTAAATTATTTATTATGTTGTATTCTATTATTAAAAAAAAAAGTTCTGTGAGAACGCATCGTTTTTCCATCAAATCAAAAGGAATTTATAAATGGTTAACTATTTTTAAATTAAAACAAAATGTACAAATAAATATTTTACATTGTTGTATGTCCTGCGCTTGAATTTTGTAATAATAAAAAAGATAATGCAGTATGTATCTTTTTTATTCATTCAAATACAGGAGAACCCCTCAGGCCTTCCCCCACCACCGTTCGAACATCTCGATATAGTTTACGGTGTTTACAACATCAAAGTTGCACTGTAAAGAATGGTTTCATAAAATCACAACACAATTGTGAAATTACAGACCCGAGTTACCACTCTGAATGGTGTAAAAGTACAAAATCACTAGTATTTTTACACCAAAACTGTAATAGCACTACAAATATTGCGAAATTGTCACTCTGAGAGTAGGTTATATAAATGACCACTTCTGAGAGCAGTAATTTTACACTTTTTGAAATTACTGTTTGAATGTGAAATTACATCTGACAATGTTAAAAATACAATTTCTCTAGTAATATTTTCCATTCCGCGCGTGACCCGGGCAGCCATCATTGATGTTTATATACTTGTTTGAATTTCTCGTAAAGATTTCGGTTATTTGTTATGTGAAGATATTTTTTATCTCATCAAACGTGTGCAGAGGTATATATATCACAGGCTACATATTTATTTGACCAAATAAAATGAAGTTTCTTTAAAGGTATATTGAGGTTAAGTTTGATGGATTTATTTGTAAAAGTGTACACGTTACTTCGTAAACTACAAACTGTTAAAGCGAGTGAAGTTTTATGAACCAAATTTATTGTAAAGTGACTATTTACATGTATTGTTTATTGTCGTTAAATGCAAAACTATATACGAATCGTTGTTCGTCAGGTTGAATTTTATATTACAAATGCTATTGTATGATAAATAATAAATATTAAAACATTCCTAAAAACTATTTAATTAATTCTTAAACAAATTGCAATAGTTTTTACATTCACAAAAAAAAACATTGCAATGCATATGGGCATTGTTCTAGAACTTTTAAACTTTATGTTGTCGCTCATTATGATACCATAAAAATTTTAAATATAACTTTGTAACACTACAGATCAACAAATTTTTGTTCGATTTACATGTAATAAGTGTTTATTACTAATTACAGATATGTAGAAAACAATGAGACTAAATAAAAGTAGTGAATTTGCCTGTTTTTGGTGCGCGACACTCACTACATTTTTTCAGTTTTAACACTGAAACTTTTGCACCTTTTTTTTTATGGTCTGTGGTTTTTTGTGGAAGTATTTGGGGATGTAAACAAATGAAAAATCCTTAACTTAATGATGTGCCTCACTGAGGAATAAAATTATATACCTTGAAACTTGCGAGATAACTTTTTTTTATAGTTGACAATTTAGCAATCAACCTTAGATAATTTTTTTCACATTGGTTTTTAAGAAACCACACAACAGGAGTACATTACCTATATGATAAGAAGTAATTTGAGCCTTTGCCCGAATGTGTGCCACCTATACAAAAAAAATGCGACCACGTCAAACTTTAAATTTCCAAGCGAAACTCACTTTGAAAAATCAAATTATTTAATGGCACATCTACAATTTAGCTTCTAAGTACTTTGGAATCATTGTCATCTTTTCTCCTATGTTATTAAAGTATTTATAAATTTTGTGTTTTTTTAATACAACAAAAAACACAATTTTTGACAATAATAAAATGATTATTCTTTACAAATCGTTTTAATTTTTTAGTATCCTTAATGTTAAATCATGTATTTGGATTTCAAATTTTAATGAAAACTGACTTTGGATTTGTAATCAGTGGCCTCAAAAACCCTAACATATCAAATTTTATAAAAATCAAAGAAATTTTGTAAAAATAGTCCGCCATATTTAATCCATTATTTTAAATTTGAATAACTATTAACTAGACGTTTAATTTTATATACTAGCTTCTAAAAATTAGGCCATAAGCAAAAGAACTGAATTTTTTATGTATATTAAACGTTACAAAACTAAAAACTAATTTTACGAGTAACGTAATATATGTTACATTAAAAAAAAAATACATTGTGTATAAATGAGTCGCGCAAGGTTTTTCCTGTCATTTGATCAATTCTAAAGCCAATAAAATTAATTTCATGAATGTGCCTAAAAAAAAAAATGCAATTTTCTTCAACCTCAAAGTTTAAAAGTTCTAGAACAATGCCCATATATTATATTATATAATACAATTCAGTATTTAATACATATAAAATGTGAAAAATTCACCGATATTGTAATTTTATTACAGCACTGTAATTTCACTATAATGGTGTGATTTTACTATAAACATAGTAATTTTACTACATTAATTGTAAATTCTAACCTGCAATTTCAAGTCTGTTGACAATCGCTGTAAATTTACATCTTTGCTGTAATATTTACAACTTTCTAGGGATTTTACTACTCTCAGACTAGGTTATACAGATTACCTACTCTCAGAGTAGTAATTTCACACAATCTTTTTTTACAGTGTGTACAGTGTAAATATCGTTTAACCTAAATTTGCAAACATTTATAGTCAGTAGACTGATATGTAATGAAATTTCAAATTAATTTAAAATTTTGCATCAAACTCATGATTTGCATCATACAAATTATTCGAGAAGCTGCTAATTTCGTAAAATAAAAGTACACATTTGAAGGTTAGGATGTTGTCAATTTTTTCATGATGTGTATTTCAAGACCTCCACAAAAATTGAAAAGTCTTTCATTTGCAAAATAACAAACAAATCCAATATCAGCAGCTTAGTACTGAATTTGAAGTGATCTGAAGCTTTGATTAATCATATTTGCAAATTTGGGTTAAATATTGTCTCTTATATTCATTTCGGTCTCAATCACAGTGTACTTGTTTGTGAAACAAAAAATTATTGATACATAATTATATGTAATAAAGTGCGTAATGTAAATGTAAAATGTTTATTTCTTTACTCGAATGCAGATATAAATGACCATAAATAAATGCGAAATGTTGCAGTCTTTATTTATCTTACTTAAAGCGTTAAGTAGAGTAAGGGGGTAAGGGGAAATTTCAAATAAGAGGGGTCGGCGCCATCTTGAAAACCATGACCAGTTGAAATACAGTAGGACCTCTCTTATTCTAATTAGTCATGTTTTTCAAAATGACGCCGACCTCTCTTATTCTAATTTTCCCCTTACCCCCCACTTACTTTGCTTGCGAGCTTGTGATTCGTGGACAATATTTTTCGTTAACTTTTCGTGTGATAGTGGGAAAAGACTTGTGGGGGAACAATTAGAATAACGGAGGCTGGACAATTATAATAAGAAAGGCAATTAGAATAAGAGAGGTTCGAATAAGAGAGGTCCTACTGTAAGAGGAGTTCTGTTGTATGTACAAAATAAACTACATAACCTTTAAATACTTACATAATTACAGAAAGGAAACTGAACACACTTGACGAAGTTGACGAGAAGAAAAGTGAAAATCTCGAAACTGTAAGTGTTCAAGAACGACTGGAAAACTAAGGAGTAAATTTGCATGAAAAAATTCTTTTATTTCAGTGTAGGAAAAAGACTAATAAATATCTAACAAAATCATCACACATAACCTTGAATCGTATTTTATAAAAATGGCATGCCCTGCATTCGAAATAAATTGATTTGGTATAAACATTAATTGTTTTGGTATAAATGGAAGCAACGGAATTATTTTTTCTTGAAAAATAATCCTCTCGATTTGATTTTGGAAATTGGCCGACCTCCTGGTCCTATCGTAGTTTGTTCGCCCGGTTTATATTTTTCGTGAAGGGCTCGATATAATAACTCGGCATCGTTTTTATTTCCCATCATTGTTGATAAATCGTCCTATTTAAACAAATAAAATACATTTACGATAACAAACATAACCTTATTTTCGGTACTATAGTTGTAAAATCTGATTTTACGGCTTACTTTTAGTCCGTAAAATGAAATTTCACGGATCACATGAAACATGAATCTGCGCTGTCAAAAACATAACCCATACTGACTAAATAGTAGTTCGCGAAATCGAATTTTTACAGCTTTCCCTGCAAACACAGAAAGTAACAATTATGTAACATTTACATAATGGTTACATTGTTACGTAGCTGTTACATAGCTGTTACATAACTGTTAGATTTGTGTTTGCTGGGATTCCTCGTACGCTAGTATCACATTCGGGCCGTAAAATCTGGTTTCACGATCTTGTATCGAAATAGTACTTTTCGATACAACGCCGTAAAGTCTTACGGAATTTTTCGGTACTGGAAACTGTAAAAATTCGATTTCACGGACTGCATTTAGTCCTTATAGGTTATGTTTTTGACAGCGCAAATTCAAGTTTCATGTGATACGTGAAATTTCATTTTACGGACTAAAAGTAGGCCGTAAAATCGGATTTTACGGCTGTAGTACCGAAAAATTCTATTCATACAATTTTTAATTTTAGTTTTATCAATCGTGTATTAATTAGTATACATGCAAAATTATTAATTAGTATATTTATGAAAATGTAATTTTCTGTTCCTGCAATGTTTAATTTATTTAAGGGCCCTCGAGCACACCATGACGTCCGCCGCCTGTGACGTCAGAAGCGAGGAAAAAGGTGTGAAAATTTTGCGCTGATCTTTAATAATTACCAGCAATTTTTCAGACAATTTTTTTTGACGGAAATATTTCTTATTATATTCACTACCGAGTAAGTGATTTTGGAAAAATTCTGTTGCTAGGAAGTTCGCAAAAATACGTGCTTTCGTTCCAGCTTGCCTGGAAAAATTCGAAGTCCCATGAAAGGTTCCATAACCTACTACTTAATATCGAACTTTACCCAGTATTTTTACCAACTTCCTAGAAGCAGAATTTTTCCAAAATCACTTACTCGGTAGTGAATATAATAAGAAATATTTCCGTAAAAAAAAATTATCTGAAAAATTGCTGGTAATTATTAAAGATCAGCGCAAAATTTTCACGCCTTTTTCCTCGCTTCTGACGTCACAAGCGGCGGGCGCCATGGTGTCCTCGAGGGCCCAAAAGTATCAGGACTGAAAATTAATGTAGCACGTGTTTTTCGTGGTTTTTGGATGCCCCCCTGCCCCCTGACTTTTTCGATTGTCGACCGAAAATTGACCGAGTGCCGGAGATATTTTCAGTTGACTTTCGGTCGACTTTTTTATTGTCGACCAAAATTTGACCAAGTGCCAGAGACATAATATAGTGTCGTATATGAAAAAGTAACTGTTATATAACTGACCAAAAGATACTTTTTTATTGTCGACACCAAACTTTCATCAGGCGATTTTCAAAGGTGACCAAAAATTGACCGTACACCGGTTTCTTTATTGAGTCTGAAATCGGTCGGATTTTACAATAAAAGTTGTATTGCAATGTAGTTGATCGATTTTTAGTTGACTTTTATGAAGTTGACCGAAAATTGACCGAATACTGGTTTTTGACTGAGTCAATACTGGATTGAGTTCGCAAAAGTCGACCGTAAGTTGACTCAAAATTTTTAGAAAATTTACCGCAAGTCGATGGTCGATTTGTGCAAAAAATTGACCGAATATATCAACCGACAATTGAACGATTGGTTTTATACAGATCGTGTCAACTTTAATTCGACCGAATGTTGACCGATTTCGGTCGAGTTGACTCTAAATCGACTTGAAAAACGGGTCAACCTGAGCCGATAGGGTAATCGAATATAATACGTGAATAGAACATAAACATAACCTAAAAAACATTGACTAGCAGTTTTTTTACATGAAAACACGAACTAAAATGTATTCAATTTTACCGGAACTAAGTAATGATAAATGTGAAGGTAACCAATGCCTGTTACATACGTAACATTTGCTTTTCTTTTTTCTTTATAACAAAAAATATATATATATAATAAAGCCGACGCATTAGTAAGTATCAAATCGTTGAACTTCGAATTAGGTTGTGACGTTTCTCAATTCGAAACGTCAAGAAACCGGATTGGAAACGTAATTTTTTAATTCGATCTTATTCTTTTCCGTTTGTTGACCTTTTTCAAATTCTAAAAAAATTCATTAAAAAGGATTTAATATATACACTTTATGGCAGTATAGTTTAAATTCTGGCTCTAGATCGGTTTACAATAAAAACATCAACCTGAAAAATTGTGAATAAATAGAAGTCCCCTGATTAACGTATATTATAACGCTAAATTTGAATAAGAAAAAATGATGTATCCGTGAAAAAGAAAATCATATTCTTAAAATCTTATTCTAAAGTCTCAAATACGTTTTCCGTAATAATATCAGATTTACTTAAGAATTCAAAACGCTGACAAGTTGGCCTGTTTATAGTCTCGGAGTAACTCATTTTACTAGTGAGAAATCGATAAGATGTAGCAGCGCCACAGTACGAAGAGTAATGAACTTCAAAAGAAAGAACAACAAATTTTTCAGGTCGATGTTTTTATTGTAAACCGATCCAGAGCCAAAATTTCAACTATACTGCCATAAAGAGCATATATTAAACCTTTTTTATGAATTTTTTCTGAATTTTAAAAAGGTCCTTCCTTCGAAAAATTTTAATTAAAATCTTTAAAACGATTTTTTATTCTCATCCTGTAACAATACTTGAAAGCGGATATTTTTACGAGAAATGTAATTAAAAAAACTACAAAAAACATGTTACATTAATTTTCAGGAATAACTCATTTTACTATTGAGAAATCGATAAGATGTAATAGCGCCACAGAAAGAAGAGTAATGAACTACACAAAACAACACAGGCCAACAAAACGAAGGCTATCTCCATACCCAGAAACCGGACTATATTTTTCCGAAAGTTGTCAATGAGCTGAATTCAAATCTGGCCGCAGAATTGTTCCATCGCGATAGGTTTTCAAGATATCCTAACCTAAAAATGCAAAACACACTGTTTTTGCTCATATTCAGTAAGTTTTTGTGGCGGAACAAAATTTTTGTTCACACATTGGCAAGAACCAGATCAAAGCGTTATTCATAAACTTTAAAAAGATTTTTTAGTAATTTTGTACGATTTTTTTTCAACGAGTTATCGAAATTTTTGTCAAGGCACGATTATGATTTTCATTTTTTGCAGTTTTAGGTTAGGACATCTCAGAAGTTTTAAGCCATAGAGCAATTATACGACCAGATTTTTATTCAGCACATCGAAAACCGTCGGAAAAATATACTCAGGTTTCTTTTTGTCAAATGTGCGAACAAAATTATTCCGCCATAAAAACTTATTGAAAATGGTAAAAAACTGCTGAAGAGCACAACATGGCATCCTGGTTCGAAACGCATTTTAACAATAGTTCTAATTATAAGCGCTAGAGGGATGATTTTTAATATTAAATCCAATAGTAGGTGATTCAAAATTTTTACATATAAGTACCAACTAATTTATTGCGCTAGACGTGAACTGATATCCCAGTTACGTCATATTTTCTTTGTTTACTTTTTTTCAGAATTAGTAAGAGGACCGTATTACTAAGAAAAACTTAATTGTTTATTTAATAATAATTTTGTTCCTCCACAAAAACTTACTAAATATGAGCAAAACGTGTTTTTTTGCACGTTTAGGTTAGGATATCTCAAAATATTGACGAGATAGAACAATTCTGCGCGCAACTTACTAAACTAAAATTAAAAATTTTATGAAAAAAGTTACCAATTTGAAGTGGAATGCCCCAAAACTTGATTCGCATAATTTAATAGTAAACAAATAATTTACTTTCTTACCTGACTTAATGTGATGAGATGGTCTAAAGAAATTCCTTTATTCAGAATCACTCGTAAGTTTTTCGAATTTACGCCTGGTAACTTCGCAATTAAATCCTGTATATGACAATTGTATTTTTCTGCCATTACAGATTTGTCATCTGGATTATCATCGATTCCTACTTGAGCAGCTTTTATCGCATCTGGCTGTGGACGTCCTTGCTACACAAATTAAAAACACTTACATCTTTTTAATTTTTAATATAGATACATAACCTTTAAATCAATTACTTTCATCTCTTCGAAAAGTTGAGCACTCGCATGGGGACTGGGTGACCACACCAACTTCAGTCGAGGGAAATGTAACGTTAATAACTGTAATTTTGCTGTTATGTCCGTACTTTTCATGTCTCTGCTTACGTAATAATTTCCCTGTAAATAAATTTTTTATTAATTTTTGTTTTTTAATATGCACTTAGTTCAACAAACCTGAAGACTGAACGGTTTATTCTGATCAAATTCGATCAGTAATATTGGTCTTGCGTAATATCGAGTCATGGCAACAGCTTGATTGTACAATCGTCCAGAATTCAACGATCCAATAAGATCGGAAATACTTTTTCTTTCAACACAAATGTCGGGTGCCAAAATATAATCGCCAATCTAAATATTTTTTTTATGTAAAATTTAATCGAAGCAATCATTTATTTTGTAAAAAAAACTTACTAGTAATGTTACTGGTTCGATTTCTATCCCTCGTTTGTGTACAAGTGACGGTAATTCACTTCCAAATTCTCTGACATCTACGATTACTCTATCGATAACCTTAACTTTATCCTGTTGCAAACCTCCTTTCCTTGTATTTTCAGCATTTAGAGCTTCATCTTCAGCAGTAACTTCTTCGCTTTCTTCAGTTTTGCCATCTTGTTCAACTGGGACAACCATTTTCTGTAAGTAAATTACGTTATAAGTCGACTAATTTAAAGTATAGTGATTATAACTTACTGTTTTCGTTGTAATAAGTCTATCGAAGGCATCTTTTTCTCTACGTAAAGATGTCAAATAAGACTGTTCTTCAACTGATCCACCATATATTAAAAAGTATACTTTGAGCTGTATCGTTGGATTTTTATTTTGATATACCTTAAAAATTTAACGACATGTTAAAATAACTCAAATATAAAACAATTTAATTGTTTACCTCAAGTTGTCGAACTGTTGACAAATCGGCAACGTACATAATGACATAGTTAGGCAAAAGTTCCAATAATGTACGATGTAATGTCATTGTATCGCCACCACGTTTTAAGGATTGTATCATTACCATCGGAGCATTAGTCGATAATGAAGTTAAATCCAAATCAACCATCTACATGCGAATTAAGGAAAAATCACAAAAAAGTTATGTTTATAATTTCAGAGTGAAATACCTGCGAACAATCCTCAAAGTAATTTTCATAAATCAATTCTTTGGAAGGAGCTTCTTCAGAGTTGTCTTCATCACTTGGTAACTTCTGCGATAATGTTAAAACGTAGCTATCTAATTCAATCGCATTTTCCTGACTTTCTTCACTCTCTTCTTTGGCATTGTCCGTTGATTTGTCGGTACTTTTCCTTTTCGGCTTAGAGCTATTTTGATTTAAATTTGGTTCAAGCTCACCGTGCATTATAAATTATTAGTAATCCCTTCTTTACAGATATTATTTCAGTGATGCCCTATGAGTACTTTCATACCAAATTTGAAATTATTATAGAGAGGAAACCAGAATAAAACGATTTTATTTGTTTTTTTTTTCTTTTGAAGTGAAAGACATTTTATTGCGTTTTATATGTCAATAATATATTTTATTTACACAATTATAAATTTTTGTCATCACTAACAGTACACAAAGTAGTCCTTTTTAAGTGAAAATGAACCTTTGGAGTATATACGGACGGCTCAGTAGGAAAAGAGGGTGCAGGCATAGGCATTTATGCTAAGGATATGGAAATAAGGGAGTCATTAAAGACAACGAATGCACTACAAGCAGAGTTGTCAGCTATTGTCAGAGCCTGCGAACCGATACAGTTAAGGGCAGGGCACAATAAAGAAATAACGATTTACACAGACAGCAAGACAGCCCTCGAAAGGCTGACGGCTGACATGATAAGATCGAATTTAGTGAAGAGAAGAATTGAAGTGCCGAAAAAAGTAGGTGAAAAGCTTAAAATAAACTTGTGCTGGGTTCCAGCACATAGTGGTATCAGCGGAAATGAAGAGGCTGATAAACTAGCAAAGGAGGGCGCCACCACGCAAAATCCATGCAGAATGATGGAAGTGGGGATCCTCTGGAAGTTATAAAGAGGAAGATAGATCGGTCTACCCTGAACAAAGCTGGAAATCGCTGGCAGGGACGGGAGACTGATTTCATGCGAGAATTTTGTGGCCATCCTGTGACGAGGGCAAAAGCAAAATTCTTTTGAATTGGAAAAATGGACACGTAAGAATACTTGTGGGTGCAATAACCGGACATTGCCTGATAGGCAGGCATGCACGGAGAATGGGCGCCAAAGTAAACGATCTATGTCGAAGCTGCGGTGAGCCGATGGAGGAGACAATCCAACATCTCATATGCGAATGTCTGACCTTGTCTATAGCAAGGAGGAAGAACTTCGGCTGCGAAACTTTAGAGGATCAAGGGGAGGCGGCGGATTGCACTCTGTCGGCCATGAAAAAGTTCATTGAACAATCTGGCTAGTTTAAAGAGGGGAGTAGAGTACCACGAGGATGAGGAGATAGGTGGAAAGCAGGGCACAATGGACGCCAAAAGGCGTCTAGGTGACGGATACGTTTACGTGCCACCCTCTAAACTAACTAACTAAGTGGCAATGAAGTGAATAATGAAACAAACAAAAAAATTCGTTTAACACGAGTGATTGCCGTTATATGCGTACAACGCTTTCTTTAATCTTTCCAGATAATCTGAATGAGTTTCCAATACTCTGAACTTGGCCAAAACTGACTTGAAATCCGCGTGAACTGACTCCATGGCTTATTCACTGTAAAATCTTAAGCCCGTTCCTGGTTCTTCACAAAAATCGGAAATGTGACAAAAAACAACATGCACTTTAGGAGTTATAGATAAATTTAGATCAAGATAGCTACTCTTGAAATACTCTATTCTTTTCTTGAATGCAGGGTCAAGTTTGTAACTAAAACATGCTTTCACTATCTCAGAAAAAAAGTAGTTGAAATTACCATTTTTTACTATGAATCATAGCGTGAAATGAGGTCTAGATATGGTAATAGTTAAAATAACTATTTTGAAATAGTAAAGTTTAACGATTGTTTCATGATTCAAAATGCTACATAATAGACAAATAGGCTCAACTATTTTGAAATAGTCATTTCAGAAAATTACTACGTTCACTGAGAGAAATTGTATAAGAAATTGTTATAAAAAATATGGAAAGGAGTCAATGTTTACTTTTTAAAAATATTTGTAAACTATATATATCATAGCACATCAAAAATCCACTTTTCTCCCTTCGGTCTTTGTTTAAGATAAACAAGGAAATAAAGAGAAAAACAACAAATCAATACTGCACTAAATTTGTGAATGTCACCCTCTACCCAGTTAAAAAATGTATTATGCAATGCCATTACATACAAGTTTCAATGTCTTGTAACTAGTCTATAGATACACGTGCGTATACGACATGCATTATTTATTATCATATCTTGACGCTCGACGGTCCTTCTCATGACAAAATGAAAATCCACTTCAATAACGGGAGCCACGAGCTCGAAGAAAAAAAGCTGCGAACGCCGCGTCGCCACCTGGCGGCATCAAAACACACAAGGTGCGGCAGTCTTTAATATAAATTTATAGTAAATACAAACTGTAACTATGTATACTAGTTAAATATAAAGATTTACTACGAGACATAGTGTAAAATGAGGACTACACTAGATTATAGTTATTTTAACGATATTTGTCATAGTTATTTAAATCATTCTACATAGTTGATTTTTTTAACTATGAGGAGATAGTTGGTGTAACAAAATTGTAGTAAAAACGACTATGAAAGTGGTAAATTTAACTATTTTTCATAGTAGTTTTAACTCTAATATTTCTAATTATGTGATATATAGTCAATTTACATATGGATTTTTCCCGTCTCCTCCCTAGAATAATTTCAAATTTGGTAAGAAAATATTCGTTAAGAATCACTGAAAGGATGTCTGTAAAGAACGGCAATGGGCCGAAACTTTTGATTTAAATTTGGTTCAAGCTCCCGTGAATGAAAAAATAAAAATTTATTTTATATATTACCTTGCATCCGGCTGTTTACTGGCATTTTGTTTTAACTTCCTCATTGCCTCGTACAGTAAATATTGTTTTCCTCCCATAGTTAAATAATTTTTTAGTTGATTACACGTTTGACTATCTTGAGTTAGGAGTAAAACCTTTTCTGGACTATCGCTGATACTTTTTCCCCTTGCACTATCCCTGTGGATTTCGGTCAGTATCTCGGATAATGCTGTCCACTTTGGATTCGGTTCAGGATTGAGATCTAACAAACGTAATAAAAACATATACATTGAATTATATATTATAGAAGTATTAAATTACCTCCTTTATCATTGTACACCCGAGATTTCGCAGATTTGAACATTGTATCAACGACATCCAAAACTGTCCATCCACTGCTCTTCATCGCGTATTCCATAGTTCTTAAACTACTTAGCATCGCGTAAAAAGATACGGAATCCTCATGTGTTAAACACCTATTTAAAAGATTGTATTATTACTACAAAATTCATTAAAATTTTATCAAAAGTCTTACATCAACAGCGAACGTAAGGTTTTGAGGTCTGCAATCAACTGTTTCGTTTTAAAGCTAAGTTGATTCCAAATTGGATCCAACTGTAGCTGCAATTGCTTGTGGAACTTTTTCGCAATTGCATTTTCGACTGTCAATTCTTCCAAATCGAGCTAAAACGTAATTTTTAAAATTCGTATAATGAAATAATATTTGCATTTTAAGATATTCTTACGTATTTGTTAATTCTTTTTAGATCCTTCACTATAAAATTCATTACATCAAGTAATGCCGATTGAATGGATACCATTTTCGGAGTCAATTTTGCATGTAATTCAATAACGTCAGGCTGAAATTAAAATATTTTAATTCTTCCGTATACTTAAGTTAAAATTAAACTTACTTTTTGCTTCGACAAGCTACTATTTACAATTGCATGAAAACGAGGCCATAGGTATAAATTTTTTACAAAGAGAGCTTTCATTACTCTTTCCACTTGAGCATATCCAATTGTGAATGCCAAGGCTGAATTAGTAAACGCTTTAATGAAACCAATCTGCGAAATGTTTAGTGTAAACATTAAAATGATGTCACGACTTAATGACGCCAAATTTTATGTCACGAACCTTATTTTCTTTACGATAAAGACGAAGAGCGAATGCTTCTTGGTACGAGTTCATGATTGAATGAGCTCTGTACACCAGCATTCCACTAACCAACTTTAAGGGTACACGATTCTTTAATAAATCTACGACTAAAATTCTCCCTGATATAAACAACACGCCTCCTTCTAAGTACATAACTTCTCTGTAATTAAACAATAAAAAATTAAACTCTACGATTTATTATAAAATGATTGTTATTTGAGGACAACCTTTCTTCGGCAAGACATTGTGCAGTAACAGACCGAGGTAGGTGTTTGACACCTTCCGATTTAAGTCGTTCAATGAAAAATTGTTCTTCACAGTCTAAAGTTCCAAGAACTATTACCAACTGACCAGGATCGGAATAAGCTTTCAAGATGTTAATAAACACAGCTTCTAGTCCAAGTCCTCTGTAAGAATTTGCGATATATTAATTGACCTTATTTTACCTCGTAGTTTTTGCACGTACTTAGCCGTAATGACGAGTCCATCCTCGTGAAGAATCTCAAGAAACATCTGATTCTCGTACTCCAGCATGCTTAATATTTAAATATACAAATCTCGTTTCAAAATAACACATGTAACAGTATCTCCAGCAGTGACCAGAATATCGTCAATACAAAAGATGTCTTCTTTTTCTGTAGCAAATATTGATAACGTAAAATATGAATAAACTACTTAAGACAAAGTAAACGTACTTTTGAATTTTCAGGTTCTTGGGGATTATCTGAGCTGTATTGCTTGTCAAGAACGTTGTCATCTAAGTCAGTCGCTTGATAAACTAGAAGATTATACCGACTTATCTCGTGAGACGGGTGACCATACACACCAATAGTCACAGGTCTTTTAAAGCTACAAATAATTACATAAATTCTTTCTTGTATTGAAACAGCTTAATTTAGTTACATTTTTCTTATATTTAACTTATCATCTTGAACTCAATATCGAGGCGTCGGATCGAACAATCGGACTTGTGGGATTTTAGTTGGCCTCTGGATTTATTTGGAACTGAAATTTTGAGGAATAGCCGAGTTACAGCCAAATAAATCCAGAGGCCACCTAAAATCCCACAAGTCCGATCTGGCGCCTCAAATGTAAGTTGAATATAGCAAAATCAAGAAATATATATTACAATCTAAATAATCCACCGATAAAAATTGGCTTCTTTCTAGCTATACCATGAAGGATCTGGCATTTTAATAATAAATTTCAGAGTGCAATTGAAAGCTACTTCCAATAAGGCATATCGAATTCTGGGATTTCTGAGACATTCGACTAGGTTTTTTAAAAATCCTTCCACAACAATAAGTTTATATCGAACACTTATGCACAGTGTATCTTAGTTAGGGACAAGTGCTACAGTGATTATTTATTAAAGATTGAAAATAACGTTAATACGAACGTTAAACCCTTTTGGACGTTTGCTAATAAATCAATTAAGGCAAAATATTGTACCCAATTACATAATGTGTAACGGTCAAACAGCTAGCTCTGGTCCTGAAATTGTGAATTTACTTGCTAAATATTTCAATTAAGTTTATGACGATTCATATTTATTACCCTATAACGGTGTCGTATTACCTGAATTAGCTAATTCTTTACATATTACTAAGATATTTTAAATGGCATTAGCCCTTTTAGTCATGAATTTTTCCAGTGATGGGTTTTTTCTTAAATTTGGTATACAGAGGTTTTTGGAGCCGCTGATTGCGAATCCAGTGTCAGATTTACAAAATTTAAAATGACAGATCCAACACACAGTAGCCCCCATCCTAAGTTATACCATCGGTTCTTTCAAAATGGCGGAAGTTTATGCAAAGTTATAGCCCCTCACTATCCCCACTTACGTAACTCGGTTTATATCCGTGCAATTAGTGCTTCTGTGTGTGAGTGTCGGGAAGCGAGTGTGGCTCAGCGAAACAATGTGGTGAGGGAAGGAGACGAAGAGAGTGGTACAACTTTGGACAAGCTAAATGTGTAACTTTAGATAGACATATAAAACTGTGGGCGGTATAACTTAGGGCGGGGCCTACTGTTAGACCAAATTACCGATTCTCAAAATTTTAGACGGCCATATTCTATCCGCCATTTTGAATTTTGTAAATCTGATATTGGATTCGTACTCAGAACCCCCAAAAACCTCTGTATACCAAGCGTCAAATAATAATAGCTATTAGTTCGTCCTGGCATAAATTTCTTTTGAAAATTATGCTGTTTTGAAAATAATTTCTTATTATCAATAATTATATTACATAATTATGCAATATTATTATTTTTTAATAACATTTATCGGAGTCTTAGGACGGGATGGAAAAAGAAACCGTAACGAAATCGTTGACGAACCACTCATAAACGATAAAAAATTGATACCATGTAGGCTGAAAGGGTTAAAAGATTAAAAAAAACGTTATCAAACTTATTGCTCTTGTCTTACCATATAATAACTGCATTTTGATCAAAGAATCGTACAGACACTTTTTTTACCGACTTTTCAAAAGCCTTTGATACTATTAATTATAAGCGTTTAATTAACAAACTTTATCGTTACAGTATCAAGGGTAGCTTATTGGATCCTTCCTTTATCAAAGGAAACAGTGGATAAAAATACAAAATTTTATATCAGATCCTGTACCTTGTTCTTCCGGTGTCCCCCAAAGGGTCACACTTAGATCCTTTACTGTTTATTTTATACATTAATGATATAGGATCTGTAATTACATTCTCAAAATTTGTAATTTTTGCGGATGATATCAAGCTTTGTCATAGTATTGCGTCCATCCAGGACTCTACCATGCTTCAAATTGACCTAAGACAGTATTTCTAATTGGTGTATTACCAACCCTGCCGAAAAAATACTATAGAACACGATTCAGAAAACATATAGAGTACAATACAATTTGTTTAATACAATCGAATCTATGAATAATAACAGTTAATTATCAGAATTAATGAATCCACTTCAATACATAACTTAGCAAAATACTGTCTGTTTTAAACCAAATGAATCTCAAATAAATCAATACATGCAATAATTTCCTTCAGTTGTCCCGGTAAACTTTTTTTAATTGTAATAACAATGCTCACTTATTTGTAACCAATTGACAATTTTTTCACTTTTCAGTAAGTGTACAATGCGATATTTTTGTTGATAAAACAAATATATTATTTTCAAAATTACGCAATATCTCCCCAGCAAACAGAAAGGAATAGCGAGGAATTGAAAAATTCATTTCCTGTTAATTTCTGTTTATTCCATTAATGACGGCATTCAATGGAATATCAAATATTTGTTTCCGTTTCTTTCTAATTCCTATGAATTCCTGAAAAAATTGCATCCAATGGAATTGAAAAGAATAACATTTTTTGTTTATTCCTTCAAATCTTTCTGAATTCCAAAGTATACGGTTCTTTTGCGGGTTAGGTAAATGATATTATATACATTTTTAAGCTTACAGCCGTTTTGAATAAAAAATTAACCCTAAGGACGGGAGGGACATATTTTCAACACCGATTTGAACGTCGGTAATTTGTATATAAACGCCTTTGCTAAAATTTTATCTCCAC
Organism: Trichopria drosophilae; assembly: GCA_030407085.1. Classification (NCBI taxonomy): domain Eukaryota; kingdom Metazoa; phylum Arthropoda; class Insecta; order Hymenoptera; family Diapriidae; genus Trichopria; species Trichopria drosophilae. Next base: position 192,988,577 of record CM059582.1, read on the forward strand.
GGTTTCTAACGTAAAATTTTATACTCTTTCAGAATCTTTTAATAAAATTTTGATAAAATGAACCGCAAAAAAGTTATACAAAGAGTTTTTTTACAAAAAAAACTTGTTCTTTTACATTTTCTTTGTTATTAAAAGATCACTTTCACCACGAAATGGCGTTAGGAAACATGTCTATGTGAAAATATCGCGTCCGTGTACCCTCAGGATCAAAATGTACCGTGCGCCAATTTATATTTTCACCATAGACATGGTTCCTAACGCCATTTCGTGATGAAAGTGTTATTTTAATAAAAAAGAAAATGTAAAAAACCGTGTATAACTTTTTTGCGGTTCATTTTATCAAAATTTTATTGAAAGATTCTGAAAGAGGATAAAATTTTACGTTAGAAACAGTGCAGATAAAAATTTTCCAAATACGTTTATATACCATATTATCAACGTTCAAACCGGTCTTGAAAATATATCCCTCCCGTCCTTTAAGGGTTAAATAAAGTCATGTAATTATTAACCCTTTGCGTCACGATGGGTCTCTTAGATACCCACTCACATTTTACCAGTTTTCTATTTTTTAAATTGATTTTTTATCAGTAAATATATAATTTCTTGTTTCTATAGGATTATCTAGACATAAGCAAGTGTAAAAAAAAAACAGTTTAATAGTTGTTAATTGTTAATAACAATACTGTTTTTAAATAACAAATATTTAAAATGATACTATTTTCAGAAAGAATGCATTCTTTACTTGTAGATTAAGAGATTGAAGACGCCAATTTTTGTATGTACAGTAGTTCTTCCCTTATTCTAATTTCCCTTATTCTAATGTCTTCCCTTATTCTAATTTTTTCTGTTCTCCTATTCTAATATTTCCCCTCACTGGCGTGTGTTGACGTGTGGATTTTCGAAATAAAAATAACGGCGCATGCGCAACAAAATAAAAAGAGACAATAGTGAGACAGCAAATCTTACTAGTGGGGGAGAGGAGAAAATTAGAATAAGGGAAGAAGGCAACCATCTTGCCTGACTGTACAAATTAGAATAAGGGAAGGACTACTGTACTTAGTACATTCAATACTATTAAAAAAAATTATTTCAGAATTTTCCGCCATATTTTTTGAATAAATTAAATTTTATTCTTACAAAACGTAAAAAATCAATTTTTTTACAAAACTCAAAAGAAATATTAAATGAAAATTAATGAAACATTACATACCCATTTAATGTCTTTTATAATAACTGTACTGATATGCGTAATAAAATTATGTAAATTCAAAATGGCGATTTCAATATGGCGGACGAAATTTTTAAACATCGATCAAATTGGCCTGAAACTTGTTACTCTGAGGTTTTCGGGGTCGCTGATTACAAATCTAAAATCCATTTTAAAAATTTCAATATGGCGGACGAATTTCTAAAAATCGCATGAAATTCGATTATAACTCGTCACTCGTGGGTTTTCGGGGTCGCTGATTACAAATATGACGTCAGATTGTAAAAAATCAAAATGGCGGATCCAATATTGCGGAGAAATTTTTTTTATTGTTGGACTTTTATCTTAGGGTTCATATGATCGCTGGTTATAAATTTCAAAGTTAACTTTTAGGATTTAAAAATAAATGCAATAATGTGAAAATAATTTTAAGAAATATAAGATTTTACTACATTATATTTTAAAAATGTTTGCTATTGTGTCAAACTCTAAAATAAAGAATATAATTTATAGATTGTTCATTATTATATAAGCACCTTGCTGCAGGAACCGGACATAGCCCAGAAAAAACATGGGGATTTTCAAGCGAATCAGATCATTTTTTTAAAAAGTCGCCCTCCATATTAGATCCGCCATTTTGAATTTTTGAAAACGAATTTCAAATTTGTAATCAGCGACACCAAAAATCTCCGAGAAACATTTTCAAGCGAATCAGATCATTTTTTGAAAAAGTCGTCCGCCATATTAGATCCGCCATTTTGAATTTTTGAAAACGAATTTCAAATTTGTAATCAGCAACCGAGAAAACCCTTTGGTGTACAATGATCTTTAAATTTTGTTGAAAAGAAAAACATGTGAATGAAGGGGTTAAAGCTGCCATTTACAATTAAAAAATTTCATCATTTTAGAAATCAGAAATTTAAAAAATTTTCGAATCATCGCACCAAGGTATCGCCGTTTTGGGAATTATGTCAAAATTTCGTCAAATTTCATGTATTTCTTAACGTCTTAGAGATATTGCATAATTTAGAAAACAACTTACAATATTTATTTTATCAATAAAAATATGTACCATTTATATCCATTCATTCTTTTAAAAAATCGATAAGTAAATTATTACATAAATCTATAAAATGGTAATAAAAGACATTATTTTTATTTACACAATCTGTAAATACTCCATATTTCAACTATTCGTTAGTTTCGCATCATTTTACAACAGCGAGTTTGGTCAAATGGTTACGATGTTGTTGTGCAGGACTTCAGGGTTCGGTTCTCAGTCGATGCAATATTTGTTTTTTTCAATAATTTTCTGTCATAAATGTGTGAACTGGGATTATTTTTGGAATTAAATGTAATGCGATGGATTAAAAATTTTAATACATTTCAATCCTGTTCAATACTTTTCTAAATTCGAATAATACATTCAAATGTATCGTAATGTATTAAAAATTTTTAATACATTTCCGATTGCTGGATTACCCACTGTATATTCTATTCATAAATATAAGAATCACCAAATTCTGTATAACTTTATTCATGGAATTGTATCATCAGAAATAAGTAATATTTTTGGGTGCGAGTCCAAAAACCGACAAATCAAAAAGCCAAAACATAAAAATTGGTCACATTGACAAGCGGACAGTCATTTTTTGAGTGTCGGTTTTTTTACTGTCGGCTTTTCGATTGTCGGTTTTTCGACCCGCACCCATATTTGTCTACGACACCTTATATTATATTGTCAAGGGCGCTATAGAAATCATATTGTAAAAATATTACGAGATCTAGAACCACAATATTTTACGACAGGTTACAGAAACTACGTTTTTTGATATTATTAATTATTAGTTTTCTTTCCTTATTATTACGTTACGTTTCATAAAATTTAAATTGTTATATAAATATTGTCTATTCCAATTGTATTTTATAATTGAGCGGTTACGCCCATACTATACATTAAATTATAAAACCATTACTATTTACGTGTGCAACTATATATGTAAATTACATAAACAAAGAAATAAGTAAACATGTAAACAAACCTTTCTGGTATAAAAATAAAATCTTCTCCACAAGTAGTAGACTGCAAGCAATATCGATCAGGTTCATATGTCGGTTTAGTGGTAGTTTGCGAAACATAAATATCAGCATCGCCTGATCTGCAATTAATAAAATGTTTACCTCTTTTATAATTACAGACAAACATTGTAATTAATCTCGTTACTTACTGTGATATTAATTGTATTTTAATGAGACCGCTATGCATCAAACTGTAATATTTGTACGAACCGCCCGGCACATCATCGGTAACATAGTGCAATAAATGTTCACTACTGTTTCCAAAAACACTAACCACAAATATCTAAAACAATCAAAAATTAAAATACTTATTATTGTTCTACAATACAAAAGAATATGTCAACTTACGAAAATAAATAAAAACGTAAATTTCTTCATATTATGAGAAACATTATTTGTTGGTTATAAATTAAACCTTTAGTGCACGAAACTAATCTTTGTAGGTCACAATTTAATAAACTTATTAGTCAAAGAATAAAAAAATGTTTCAACTTAAACTACTGATTTCGAGGTTATGTTTAGTCTAGATTGTGACCTTCAAAAACTGCAATTCGCGCGTTTTCATAACCTAGATTTGAATTACTCTAAATATTTGTTAGGGAAATAAATTACAATTAATAAATTACAAATATTTCTTTTTATTACATATGTACATTATAAATTTATAAAAAAACTTGTCATAATATATACATGTTGTACATATTTATACGATTAAAATACACAGGCATACAGTAGGACCTCTCTTATTCTAATTGCCTTTCTTATTTTAATTGTCCACCCTCTCTTATTCTAATCGTTCCCCCACTATCACACGAAAAGTCGACGAAAAATATAGTCCACGAATCACAAGCTCGCAAGCAAAGTACAGTACAGTAAAACCCCTCTTACTTGAACAGGGTCGAGCCAGCATTTCCCCTCCGACCCCGTTTATTTGAACGCTTACAGTTGTCCCCACTCCTCGCGCAATATACCCGTCCGGCCTGAGTAGCGCACGCGCATTGGAATTTGTATCGACGTAAGAGTGAGTAGTGGAGGTAAGGGGAAGTAGAAATCGTTCAAATAAACGAGGTTATTTTATTCAAATAGACGGGGTGTTCAAGAAAGCGAGTGTTCAAGCAAGAGGGGTTTGACTGTAGCCCTTCTCTTATTCTAATTTGTCCAGACAGGCAAGATGGCGTCTCCTTCTCGTGTATTCTAATTTGCCGCCAAAAACGTTTGCACTTTTCTAGGATCTTGTGAGGAGTTTTTACATCAATGTTAATTTACACAATATTATTTATTAGACAGATAACCGAACTGACTTATTGTTAAATGTTTTTGTTTTTAAAAAGAGTTTTTTTTAGGTTATGTTGTATGCATGAAATTAGAATAAGAGGAATTAGAATAAGAGAAGGACTACTGTAAGTGGGGGTAAGGGGAAAATTAGAATAAGAGAGGTCGGCGCCATCTTGAGAAACTTTACTAATTAGAATAAGAGAGGTCCTACTGTATAATAAACCTGCCTCGATAATTCGAGCAGATTAAGGTAAATAATTTAAAAGTCAATTTTTTTCAGTCGTTATGGTATTCTTTCGGACTATATTGTGTTGTATAAACAGGAAATCTGCGTTTGTCAGGACTAATCGCTTCTCTCGTAGCATGATATCTCTTTTCGATTACTTTATCAAAGAATCTACTAAGTTTAACCGAAGAACTCGTTCCTGCCGCTAACGATCTCACTTGTCTGCAATCCTAAATATTGTTATTACGTTAGTGACGAAATCTACTTAATTTATATAAGATTAATTATTTTTATACCAAAAAGATTTCGTCAGCTCCACATTCTTCGGCGATTGTAGACGAACGTCTGTGGACGTGTGACCGAACTTCCGAAACTAAGTCACTTTTCGTTCCTACAACTAAAATTGGAATCTGGAAAATATGCAATGTTTAATTGCAAGAATTAGGTTTATTTACTGCTGAAACAGGTATTAAAATTGCAAACCTGTGTAGAACCTACAAACTTTTCTGGATCAAAATCGTCAAAGCCTTTGGATTTTGAATGATTTCCGTCTTTCGATATGACTTCTTCTAACCATTTCTGTAAGTTTTGTTGAGATTTTCTATTCGTCATATCGTGAACTAAAATAATACCTAAAATTACAAGGTTATTTAATATTTGTATTATTGTATCATAATTTATTAATTAAAGTAAGCAGCACCGTTTGTTGGATTATAAAAAACTGATCTTGTATTTTTATGACTTTGACTTCCTCCAACGTCCCATAGTTCTATAAAGTATCTCCTTTGATTAGGCGTTCCTTCTTTATATTCGTGTAATTTTACTTCGATCGAACAACCTATCGTCCAAGATGGATTATTTATTGTTTGTTGGTGACATATTAAATGCGTCAGCGATGTCTTTCCAACTCCTGTTAAATATTATAATTTCAAAGTTATATAATATAACACAATATTTTAAAACTTCACTGAAACCGAAAATAAAGAAAAATAATTTGTATACAATTTTCTATTTGTTCGAATGTAACAAATTAATTGAAGAATTTGTACAGGAGATATTTAAAACTCTCATTTACCAGAATCACCAACAACAATGATCTTTACTTTATCAATTGCAGCCATTATTTAAAACAAAATAAAAACGTATTGTTCATTCATAATTTTTTTAATAAAATTGTGACATTAAAATTTTGACAGCTGCTTTGTTGCTATCTCGATTCTGATTTGCGAACACATGTATGCGTGGCGGTTGTGCGCATGTGTATGCACTTGTAAGAATCTAGGGAATTCCTTAGGGTGCGCTTACAGGGAAATGGTTCGTCGGAATGCACATACAGTAGGACCTCTCATATTCTAATTTTCTCCTTACCCCCACTTACTTTGGTTGCGAGCTTGTGATTCGTGAACAATATTTTTCGTTGACTTTTCGTGTAATAATGGGAGAAGACTTGTGGGGGAACGATTAGAATAAGAGAGGCTGGACAATTAGAATAAGAGAGATTCGAATAAGAGAGGTCCTACTGTATTTCCCAGATTCCCCAGTAGGGTGGGCTGATTTTTGAAAAAATTATCGAATCAGAATCATTAGGGTCGGAAAAGCTTTGTAATGGTACAGTAGAACCCCTCTACATTGAACAAGGCGTGCCAGCGTTTCCCCGACAACCCCGTTACATTGAACATCCCTTCCTGTCCGCTTGTCCTCCAGTATTCCGTCATCTTTCCGCATGACGGAATGATTGCGCATGCGCGAGTGCAACTGCCAGCTGAAAATAACATTACAGTGGGAGTAAGGGGAGCAAGAAAATGTTCAATCTAGCGGGGTGTTCAATGTAGCGGGAGTTCAATGTAGAGGGGTTCTACTGTACCAAGAATAACGGACATACAGTGATCCCTCCCAATACAGTGGCCCTCCCCTTATTTTAACTTTTCGAGTCGAGGAAGATGGCGCTTTTTTTCCTTATTACCACTTCACTTCATCCCCACCACTGGCAGTATGAGAGAATAAAAACAGAGAAAGGATATATAGTGGTCCTTCTTCACCTGTATGCGAAAGCGCAAACAGCAGTCCGCACTGTTTTGAACAGTTTCAAATGGAAACTCATGAGGGGAAGCAGTTAACATAAGGGACGAAAAAAAGTTAAAATAAAGGACGCAGTTAAAATAAGGGACCACTGTATGTATTTGCCTCGTCCGTCTTGTCTGTCCTTTTCTAACCCTCCCAATATTTGTCTAGTAAGGGGAAGAAATGTTTCCCCTACTCCGCCGACATAGAGTTATAGAACGCGCATGCGTCGACCAGAAGAAATCGGTTTAACCATTTCTAAACATAGCGCATGCGTGATATCGCCACAGAATTACCGTCCCGCGAGAAGTGGTGGGGAACAGCAATTGAGGAGTAATTATCTATATTATTGAAGTTCATGTTGAATTTTCTTGACCGTTTATTCGAATAATTTGAAATAAATTAGTATTGGCTGTACGGTCCGTTTTTATTTTGACGTTTCGGCCAGAATGATGGCCCTCTTCAAAAATTTATTTTCTATAAAAAAATTTTTTCCAAAAATATACATATGCATAAAAACAACAAAGAAGGAAAATAAAAATTAAAACTTACAATATATTATATTATGATATAAATCAAATATTTCAAATTAATTGAAGAGTAAGGCAAATATTGGGACGGACCTAGCGGCAAATATTAGGAGGTAGCAAATATTGGGAACGCAAATATTGGGGGGGAGGGGGGACTACTGTAAAGCTGAATCCGATCCGATGATATCTTTTGCCTCCAAAAACGGTTTCAAATTAACATTGTTTTCTTATGGAAAAAACAGCGATTTCTGTTTTCTCCCGATAATTATTTTTAAAAAAATCGCACATCAATTTGCGATCCTGATATCTTTTCTTGAAAGATTTCTGAATGCAATAAATTCGGTCTGATAAAAAAAGATCAATTTTCGGCCGAGTTATTCCATTTTAAACTTTGATAATTTTCACTTAAAAAATACTAAAATTCTAAAATATGTCAATTAATTCACAATATCTCCTTTGGAATTAATTCGAAAATTAGGTTTGATGAAATGACGAATTCCTGATAGTTTTCCGATTAAAATGACCACCGGTTGAGTTAAAAATTATCAATTTTAGCGTATAGTTAACGCATTTTGAATGAAAACATATTTTTCAACTAAAATCAGGTACAGGAAATAAAAACGTGGATATCCGCTTTAACTCGAAAGGAAAAAATTTGGTTAGGTTTCTAAAATAATGGTCAGATTTTCGCCTGTGATATTTTAGGTTTACTCTATTTGTAAATATGTAGATTAAAACCTCTCGAAATTTCAGCCCGATCAGTCAAATACTTTTTGAGTTACAGCTGCAGCCATTTTTGAAAAAGTGGTTTTGAGAAAAATGCGTTTAAAGTTTCAAGGCGATAAAAGTATGCGTTTTTGCAACTTATCGATCAATCAGCGATCCCAGGTGCGTACAACAGCCCTTCAGCTTCTTCGAAATAGTAGTTTTCGATCCATGGTAGTAAAGTTGAATTTCTACGAAGTCGTAAAATTTTACGTCCAAGGAACGAACATGGTTTTTCTTTATCCTGTCCGTAAAGTACGCAAACACTGTATTTTAATAAGAATGTAATATTAGAATGATACATACAATATTTATTTTAAAGTAAGAAAATGATGTAGATGATGCGAAAGATGGGTCTTCGGACGGTGAGGAAGTGTTCGGGGGGGGGGGGGGGGGGTCGGCCTTTTATAAGCCATTATCATTGAAAAATATGTTTCATTATGATTTTTCTGTGGTCATTGAAACTCACAGGGTGACTACCAATTTCAATGAGAGATTCGTAAAAATATATAGGATTGTGGGGGTTCCACCCGTAAGGTAGGAAATTTCACTAAAAAACCCAAATTAAAGATGACTGAACCGGTTTTTCAAAATTCGAGCTCTGTAAAGACAGTTCTAATTACAGTACAAACTCGATAAGACGTCACCACGTTAATACGTCATCTCGATAAGATGTCAGAACTATACCTCGTTAAGACGCCCTTTCATGTCTTCCCCTCACCCCCACCACTTCCTTTTTCTCGGCGCTCTCAACAGATGGACCTAACTTTACGCAGAGTTCCCTATCTCACAGTGAGCGATCGTAGCTGTGCATGCTTCTGCGCAGGTTTGGGAAGGAGAAGATCACTTTCACTCGCGAACGACGTATTATCGAGAGACGAGAGGGGAAGCTAGAACCCACCACGACGTCTTATCCAGTTTGTACTGTACTATAGACGGTATCCTAGAATATACCAAACCCAATAACCAAAAAGAAATGTTGAAATATTCAAAAAGAATACTTCTTGAATGTTTTTATGAAAGAAGAATTCTAGAAGAAATCTTTTGTGAATGCTTAAAAAAATAACGAATGTCCGTTATAGTTATTAAATTAAGAGTTAGATACGAATGCTGTTTTTAAAAGCATTTTGTAAAAATGTTTTTCACAAACCATAACTAAATGTTCATAATGAATTCTTTTACTGAATAAGTATAATAATAACTATGGAATTAATTTTGAGAGAGAGAGAGAGAGAGAGAGAGAGAGAGAGATTTGATTTGATTTATTTAAAAATAAAGCCCTGGGACGAACCCAAAAGGCAAGCATACATGGTGAAAAAACAAGTAAAGAAATACATAGAAATACATAAAAAGGCATACAGTAGAGCTGGTAAACGCAAAAGACAAAAGAAATGAGATAAGACAAAAATAAAAATACAGTTAAAATAGAGAAATTAACAAAAGCAAATGTTGACGAATGTGGTTACAATCGAGCCCGAACAGATGAAAGCGTAGTCGCAAATTCCTCTTCCCGAAATAAGTAAGAGCGGAGAAGAGTTTTAAAGATGGGCAGCGACGTGGCAGTGGTGACAGTGGGTGGAAGTGCATTCCAAAAATATGAAGCCGATATAAAAAATGTGTTTCTGTATGCCAAGGTACGGAAGGAAGGTATGTAGTAGAATTCGGTAATAGGTCGTCGGGCGGAACGCCGCAGTTCCGGGAGATCGAATGTAAGGGTAAAACGATCAGAGATATAGGATGGCACAGAGCCCTGTTTAACTTTGTACATAAATACACCCAAAAATAAATCACGTCTGCCGCGTGTTGTAAGCCAGCCCAGCCTCCGTCTGTAAGGCGAAATGCGCACATCCCTACGTAAATCGAATATAAAACGTATGCAATTGTTAATTGCTCGCTGAAGCATTAAATTTAGCTCATCCGAGAGACTAAGATGAGCCATCCATAATCGATATAGGGAAGGATGAGCGCATTTACCAAGTGCGTTCTAAGATTGGTTGATAACCCTTTGCGGTTAAATCTAATAGCGTAGAGAGTCGAGTTAATTTTGCTAATTGATTTCGAAACATGTAGACGCCAATCAAGGGTAGGTGTAAGCCAAATCCCGAGATTTTTAAGAGACTTAACAAAGGGAATTGGTGTATCATTAATGCACAGGGAGCCATTAAGGGAGGAGAGGTTGATGTTGGCAATGTAAGCAGAGCTACCCAGTATCGTTGCATTTGTTTTGGAAATATTAAGTGTCAGTCCGTTGGTTTGAGCCCAATCAGCTATAGCTTGACAGTCAGCGGCAACGTTGGCAAGTCCTTGCTGCAGTTTGGATAAAGGGCACTTCAGGTAAATTTGAGTGTCATCAGCAAAGAGCATATACTTAGAATGCTTAAGGACCCGCCCAAGGTCATTAATAATTACAAGAAAGATCAGAAGGGATGATTGGATGGGTATGGGAAGGGATTCCATTTCTAATCTCAGAAAGCATGTCATCAGAGGTGACCTTAATTCTATCTGAATTCGGCGCTAAACGTAAAAAAATATCGCCATTATAAGTCCATGGATTCGGTAGATTATTATCAGCAGTAAACTTACGAACTCGTTTAAAAAATGAGTATACAGACGGAGGCAGCATTTCACGCATCGATATGACAGACTGCGAGGGTGAATCAAAAACATCACATGCGCGAAAATTGCGAATTTCGCGACGTTTATGCAAAATTACATTCATGGCTGACATACAAGAAAGTTGCACAATAATAGATCTTCTCGCTGGTGTTGAGCTTGAGGTCGCTGTTGTCGATGTTGATGATGGTCGTGTAACCGAGAAATCAGTCATCGGACGAAAAACTACATCACGTGTTAAAATGATATGGCTGCTAATCTCATCCAAGCCCAACGCAGCCAACAATTTGAGTGCGATTTCTTTCTTATCGGCTAAGATATCAGCCGGAATATTAGAAACAATAATTTCAATTCATTTCTTCGTAAAATCAATGATAATGCTGTAAAAAAACGGAAACCGAAGTATCCCGCATATAAAAAAATTTATTTCCTGCAACCCGACCTATCAAAAACTCGACTAAACCGCGTTTTTTAAGCATCAGTGTGAACAAGGCGTGCTCATTTATCAGTGCTTCGGCTGACCTGCGGTTGGGGTCGAAGTTTTGAAAATGCTCATTTTCAATTTTAATATAGGCTGAATATGCCAATGAATGCACGACTACCAATGAATGGACGATTTTCTACATATTTCTATTTCTTATGAATGTATGATGCACAACATGCAACAAAATACATATTTTTATGTTCTTTGAACATTCAAAACAATATTTACAGTACTATTGATCTTCCAGTGTTTATTATTTTGTAAAATCAAAGCAAAGTTTTAAAGCCATCCAAAAGTGGTGCTGAAAAAGTCCTATTTGATTTAACCCGTCTATTCATTGGGGTTTAGCGGATTTTTTTACAAACGTATGAAGACGAGGTTAATAATTAAATAAAATCAAAGGTTGAACTACACGGTCATAAAGAGCAGAGTCTAACGATTCTAATGGTGGTATCATAATTAAATTTTCATGAAAGAATTCAAAAGTTACAATCGATCAAAGTATGAAAAATGCTTAACCGGCCATTCATTGGCATATTCACCCTATTTAAGGAACAAGATATTGTTACAATATATGTATAGAAACTACTCGAACCTAACGATGCTGGAACTACCCTCTGCCTCCTTCTTTCCTGGCAGTGTTAAAATGGGAATATTCCCGGAAGCATCAGCCTTTCGTCAGGGAACTGCAATACGAATTTAGCCAAAATTGTAGGCACCCTGGTCGAAGGCATCTAGTTAAAATTGCCTTTACAGATCACCGAATTTTGAAAAATCGGTTCAGTCATTTTTTATTTGCGGTTTTTAGTGAAAATTCCTGCCTAATCGACGGAGCACTTTAGAATCCACTTAACCTGAGACAAATCACGTTGTTCTATTGTTATTCTTTTATCACTTTAAAAGGTATGCCTTTATGTTTTTTGACATTACCGTTCAAATTCTTCTAGCATCCGCTATTTTTTATTTTTCAGCAAGGAAAATTGTTATGTTTGTGGATCTATATTATCAACGAATATAGAGCGTCTATATTCGTTGATATTATTAACCCATTAAGGCCCAAAGGACACTTTTTATTCCTTCTATTTCAATCGAGTATTTTGTATCAAAATGGAAGTTAAAAAAAAATTAAGAGATATCCTATTCGCTATGTTAAGTGTCATGGTGGCGCCGTCTGGTGGCCAAAGTTCGAAACTTTGAGTACCCCTCGAGCTAAATGTCAAACGTGAAATTTTTCTTTCACATCTGAAATTAAATAAAAAATATATGTGAAATACTTTGTAACTTTAAATGCAATATTGGATATCAATGATCACAATGTTTACAATATGAACACGATGTAAATATTACCTTGTCAAATGAATAAGCAATGCGACACAATGCTTGCATCGTCCAGATTGCCCTGCTTTGCACGAACATTTGCAATCAATTTTACTGACATTATTTATTTTGTATATAAGCGTAACTTTGTGAGGTGTTCCATTTAGATCACTGCTTTTTAAACACAGTGCCATAATTTTTATCTTCTGTCGTTTCTGAGGTTATCCCTACGAACATGAGATGATTAGCTCGCATTACGTTCTCTCCTTCCACGTATTTGCGAGATCCACTTCCGGCGTATTCTATTAACTCGCTTAAATTAATTAAGGAATTCATCTTCCTTTCAAATCTTTTTTATCTCAGTTTAAACCGTGTCTCGAGGGGTACTCAAAGTTTCGAACTGTGGCCACCAGTCGGCGCCACCATGACACTTAACATAGCGAATTTTCAAGTGCGACGAAAAACCGACGGAATGAAATCTAGTGATTTTTTTCCGGACGAAATCCGAACCACCGTAACGGCCAGCACCTTTATGTTTAGTGACTGTTTACGAACACCCGGTATATTACGCGGCATTGTTGCCGAGTGATGCCGCGTGTGTACAAATCATAGACGCTTTGACATAACGCACAGTTGAACTCCTCGACGCGACACGCGAACTACAAAACTCCGACGAATACAAAACAGTGACAGGAATTTATATGTATAAATGTACATAATTCCATCCTGTAGCAATTGTTCGGTAGTGTCATTTATTTTAAAACATTGTGTGTGTTGCATCGTTGCGTGCACATTGTTGACTTGTCTGCCGCGGCGGTCAAGCACTCTTGACAGTTGTCAAAATGAATAACGAAGAACGATTTGTGACTGAAGTGCCAAGTAGTTTAAAACAACTTGCACGTCTTGTTGTTCGTGGATTCTACACAATCGAAGATGCCTTGATTGTTGACATGTTAGTCAGAAATCCTTGTAAGTTAAATTTTTATTTGTAACCTAATCACTCCATTCTTATTTTTTACTTTCTGTCATATAAAAACTTTCTTTATCTCAGGTATGAAGGAAGATGACATTTGCGAGTTACTTAAATTTGAACGCAAAATGCTGCGTGCCAGAATATCGACTTTACGAAACGATAAATTCATACAAGTTCGATTAAAAATGGAAACTGGATCGGATGGAAAGGCACAAAAAGTCAATTATTATTTTATTAATTATAAAGTAAGTAAACTTTATATCTTTTATTAAAAATTATACTAGTTTCGGTTAATTATAAAATTTATGAATTTTCAGACTTTTGTAAATGTAGTGAAATACAAGTTAGATTTAATGCGAAAACGGATGGAAACAGAAGAACGAGATGCCACGAGTAGAGCAAGCTTTAAATGTACAAATTGTTTCAAAACATTTACCGATCTAGAAGTAAGTAATTCTATATTTTTTAATTCCTTTTCTTGTTTAGGTAAAGATTATTTTTTAACAATGTATGTGAATTTCTTTAATAGTAAATGTTTATCCTATTTTAATAGTTAAATGGCAAACGTAATCTTTACCTAACGAGATAATTATTAAATTTTGCAAGTAATGTTTATTATTAATAGATAATAAGATTTATTGAAAATGAGAAAAATCTGTAGTTAATTAATAAATGATAATATAATTATATATAAAACCATGTAAAAATGAGTAATATGATAAGAAACTTATTACCTTTAGTCATTATCGTAAGTCCTTGCATTTATATTAACTAAAATGTTAATATGGTTTAATATACACATATTTTAATGTACCAAAATCAATTTCCCTTGGGTTAAATCAAAATGTATTCCACTTTCAATTGTAATTATATTGAATATCTTCAAATTTACTCCAAAAATGTATTAAAAAAAAATAATTGTATATCTTGATATCTTTTTAAATACTAACCCTTATTAAATAGTCATTAACGAGACAAAAGTATCTTCTAATGACTATTAAATGTTTATATGGGCAAATCTCTAGAACTTTTAAACTGTGGAGTCCTGTGACACTACTTGAACGTCATTGCTTTCACACAAATGCTATATTTTTTTTATACATCAAGATATCATAAATAAAAAGCTTGATGAATTTCGAAGTCGCCCGACGTTACAGAGACGCTCTATAATTATTTATAGATAAAAAAATAATGAAATTTCATGCGTCCGTTGCATGTTTTTTTTTACTCTTATGAGTATTGTATTTGCGCCGCGTGAGTTAACCTTGTGTTTTTAGCGCGAAATGGAGGCAAACATCTCATAAAGCAATATATTCATATGAATTATATGTGCCACACATTTAATTGTACAGAGTGAGCCTACAGTACCCGTCCCTTGAATTTCGTAAATTCTAAACTTATTTAAACTTGTTTATTTATTATCCGCGCCGTCTTAGAAATCGAATATTTATTGTTTTTGGTTATTAAAGGACACAATAATAAAGTGTTTGACACTTTACTCATTTGTGTGCGCCTTAAACTGTTGATGTTATACAAGTGTAAACATATATTCCAAAAACGTGCCAATTTCAGAAAATTTACTATTTTTCGTGGCACATTAAAAATATCGCCAATATCAAGTTGTTGTTCGGTGTGCTGGTAAGTAAATACCTTATATAAGTATGTAAAGTGCGCGGCATTCTTATATTTTACATATTTTCAAAGTTATTGAAAGAACTATTTATAAAGTCGTAATTTAACGATGAATTAAACACTGTAAGCTTAGTAACATTGTGGTCAGAAACTAAAAGTATGTTTATTCAGATAAAATTTGGTGTTCTTTATGTGTTTAAAGAAAAACAATTCTTTATTATACTTGTTTAAGCACTGTGTTTCAAATTAGAGCTTTTGTAAAACAAAATATGCATTTCGAGTCCATGTATAAGTGATAACCCGGGAAAAAATGAATCATATATGGATCATATATGAACCATATATGGACATGTATGAACCATATATGATCATATATCATCATATATGATTCATATATAATCCATATATAATTATATATAATCCATGTATAATTGAATTTTGACCTCATATAACTGCATATACTCGTATACGAGCATATGTGCTATTATATAAATTTGCTATACAGGAGTTTTCGGGCTGATGATTACGAATCTGAGCTCAGATTTTGAAATTTCAATGTGGCAGATCCAATTTTAACGAAATCTACTAATAACTTCATTTTTCACCGCCATCTTGGATCCGCCATTTTGAATTTCCAAAATCTGAACTCAGATTCCTAATCGGCGACCTCGGAAACCCTATTATACACAATCTTAGGGCGATCCAATTAAGTATTTACCTGTAATCCTATTTTATGTATAAAAATGATAATTTTTATTGGTTTATTTAATTATAAAACAAAATATTAAATAAATATTGCTTAAAATGCAATGTTATATACATCTTCAACTCTCACATAAGTGATATTTTTAAAAAATTGGGCGGAAATGCGTTATTTAATTATTAACCTTTCAAAAAATCAAAATTTCAAGCTCATCCCGGTGGTCAATATTTTGGACATTGTACCGCAAAGTTTTAATGCCGTTGAGTAAAAAGGATGCACGAGCGTACATTTTTACTTCTTATGTAGATATGAATACATATCCCCAACGCCAATGTTGTGCTTGAAGTTTAAAAAAAAAAATTTATTGAGAGGCTGAAATTTAAAAGTTCCAGAGATTTGCCCATATAATAAGAAATTAAATATCCAAAGGAGTAAAGTTCCAAAAATTAGTAGACCGAAAAGTAAATTATATGGTACTGAAGTCTCCAAGCTTTGTAGCATAATAACAATCATTTGTTTTAATTAGTTTTCATGATAAATTAATAAAAAAACAATCAATAAGTATCACACTAATATCATAGATTTTAATAATTTTTTATAGTTTGTTTTCCAATTTTTAGACTTTTGGATTGATGGTCTTTTTTAATATTTTTCATTTCGAAGGTATAATAAAACTAACTTTAATCTTGAGACATATAATAACCATGTATTGCCCTTCGGTAATGCTGAAGCGAACATTAGAAACACCTTGAAATTATTAATATTTTCTATCTACATTTTTTACATGATTTTTATATGTTACACATTTGTAAATATTGTCATTTGGTACTATTTTCTTCCTAAAATTAATGGTATTTAGTAAAAAAAAAATTTTTTAATTTTGCATGATTTGGAATTTTTATTTTTAAAAATATGTGACATAACAAATTCATGCGAGAGATTGTTTAAAATGGAAAGAAATACACGTACAAATTTTTTTAATGGAAAATATTTAAAATTGCGGGAGTAGTTCAATTTTCAGTATTTTATTTTCGATTTTTTAGTGCAACATACGACTTTTGGAGCATAATTTAAAGGGATGCTTTACTAAAAATGAAAAAATACACAATTTAAAATAATATTTTACCCCACTTTTATACTGTAAGTATCTTGTAATATTATAGTTGACAAATTTATTTTAGAGCATTTTATCTTGAGTAGTAAAAGATTCTATTGTAAAATATCAACAAATAACTACTGCTAGCTTACTTTTAGTTTTATTTACGTTTATGCTTTATAGTCAATGTCACGAGCTTCGAATCAATTCTTATTTTTTTTAATAATTTGTCCAAATCATCTGCGATGAAAGTATTAGTAGAGGAGAGGCACGTAGGTTGAGCCAGTGAAGTATTTTCATTTATTTACACTCATTTGTTTACGTTCGATCACTTGAGTGTTATCGTGTTATTGTAGGAAACTTTTCATTATAGAAAGACGCGTTTATTCGCACGTTGTGTATTTTATATAGAGCACTGCCTAAAATTTGTCAGTAAAAGTGAAAAACTTGTGAAGTGTGTGGTGAAAAAGTGAAATGTTTTGCACTACAAAAGGCGAATATAACATTTGTCGTACAGTTTTACTTCTGGTACGATATTCCGGTTTAATTTCGAACAAATGGAATATTTCATTGCGGTAGGAATATGCGTCATATCAAAATGGGTACGATGCACGTAGGTTGAGCCACTACTAGGCACGTAGGTTGAGCCTCTCTGTGAAATTTAGAAATTTTACATTTAATAACATCTTATGTTCGAAATTGCATCTAAATAACATAAGAAGTAGGTATTGTGTGTATATTGTATTTTTAAATTGTTATCAATATTTTCACAGTAAAAATGGCATCAAATCGATAAACAAGAAAAACGGACCATGGTGTCGGTGATTTCGATGCTCTACATTTATTTTTACTTATATTCGTCCTTTATCATTACAAAAACATTCAGAATAAGTAACTAGACAATAAATCTTTGAAATTCAAGAGTTTGATTTATTTTGATTGCATTTTTTTTTAAATTTTTGACTGGCTCAACCTACGTGCCAAATTTTCAGGGTGTCAAAAATCAAGTGTTGCGAAAATTGCACACAAAATATTTGCTGTTGAACCGAATATATTTCTGCAACGCCTAAAATGTTATTGCCTAAATGTTAACGCCTAACGCATTATGACCTTAGCGCAAAGCAGAAGAGAAGCGGCTGAACTTGAGTCTGAGGGTGTAACGTATGGTCCAGGAATATTCTAATCATTTTCTATATCATTTTTTATATCCAAAGTTTTTGAAACATAGTAGAAAAATTAAATTTTTATTATGGAATCTATTTTTCGTGTATATTTTTTGTGCTTGTTGTAGTCAAATTAACTACTGAATGGAAAAAGCCTTATCTATATAATTTATATAAATAAATAATTGTATAGATATTTAAATTCATTACTTATTTTACTTAATTTGTTACTAAATTTTAATTGATAAATTATGTTAAATATTTTTAAACAATATTGATCAAAAGCGTCAGTTAATTTAAGTAAAGCTTAAATTTGTATGCAATTTAAATGTATTACTTCAAGAGGTACCCTATAAATTGCCAAAAAAAAATGTAATACTTTATCCTGTTATTTTTATAAACTTACTTGCTAGTAAATATAATAATTAGTTCATATATATCCAAGCCAAATATTTCTTATAGAATTTCAGTTCTTGCAATTAAACAGTTTATGTCAAATGAATAAAAAAAAAACTAAAATAAATAATTTTAGAGCAAAAATGAGTTTTTCAAATTTAATTTTAAAAGATTTTACTAAATTGAAGATTGTGAGACTTCTATAAGAGATAAGGACTTGAAATTTTGCCTGGACTCATATTTTTAGATGTAGAAAACACCAGTACAAATCGCATGTAAAATATTGAACCCAGGGCCCATATATTTTTATCTACTCACCTTTGTAGAAGATGATTTCAGTTCCATTATTAGTAAGGTCTTTGGCTTACTTTGTTAGTCAGAATGTTATGAAAATGCTCTGATATTGCTGAAAATTAATTGAAGATGTTTTCAGCAAACTATCAGAAAGATGAGTGAGCTATTTGCTCTTACAAACATATCACGTAATGCTGTCACAATGTTGTGAAAATGCTGAAATTGTTTTAAGCCAAAATTGCATAAAGATATGGAAAACATTAAAACCATTTATATTTTTTATCTTTCTTTCAATTTTAATCTTGGTATTTTTTCGGTATACATTATTGCTCACATCTAATCATCTAAAGTTACCGACAACGAAATCACCCAAATATACATTTTCATCTAAATGAAGCCATGATTCGATTTTTGATCCGCCATTTTGAATTTCGAAAATCTCTCAACGGATTCGTAATCAGCGACGCCGAAACCCCTCGAGTACCAAATTTGGAATAAATCACACGACAGAAAAAATTTCTGACAAACTATTTGTGTAATTATTTATTTATTTGTCGAGCATTTACAATAAATTAATAACGCGAATTTTTCTCATCGTTTTATATGCCAACAAAACAAAAAGTAATTTGAAAAAGATACTATCTCTAATCTTGTTTTAAAACTGAAAAGTTAAAAGTTCTAGAGATATACCTATATATGTTTTAAAATTGAAATAGACTTGAAAAGTTCCGCGCCGTAAGTATTACATGTTAGGAATGGTAAAAAATATATTACTCTTTAACTAAAACGTGATTACTACTTAAAACGAACAAATCTCGCCCACATGTTAATAGATTTTTCTCAAATGCTCATTTTTATATGTTTATAAAATATGTAAGAATACAATTATGTCGATTAAATCTAATATGTTTGATGATTTTAACTTAAAAATTTTTTAAACTTTACAGGCCGATCAGTTATTTGATTTAACTACTTGCGAATTTCGATGTACATTTTGCCATGAACTTGTAGAAGAAGATCAGTCTGCTCTTCCAAAAAAAGACTCTAGGTTACTACTGGCTAAATTCAACGAACAGTTGGAGCCTTTATATATTCTATTACGAGAAGTCGAAGGAATTAAATTGGCGCCAGAAATTTTGGAGCCAGAACCTGTAGATATCAACACTATCAGAGGGTATATTATTTTTCACCTATTTATATTTTAAGTAATATTAAAATAAGTATTAATTTAACGTTTACTTTAATAGAATCGATGTGAAGAAATCGAATATACTTCGTTCATCTTCGGAACAATGGTCTGGAGAAGCAACGAGATCTGGTGGTTTTGTTGTGGAGGATGCGAGAGTCGATGTTCACATAGGAGACGAAATTCCGGATGATAGCAATGCGATCAGAAGGAAGGAACGACCTATTTGGATGATGGAAAGTACTGTAATTACTTCGGATGGTTCACAGGTAATAATTTTTTTACAATTAATTTCACACATTTAAAAATTTGTGAAGTTATTAACCAATTCAATTTTAATTTTTAGAACGATGCATCGAACGCGCAAGATAGTATCTTAGATAAGGCAGCAGCGTCTGCGGCAAATACAACGACAACAAATAATAAGCAAGGCGAAGATATTATGTCCGTGTTGCTTGCTCACGAGAAGAAAGGCGGATCGAATTCTGCCAACGCTATTAAAGCTGTTATTCCTCAAGAGTCGAGTGACAGTAGCGATGAAGATGCTGTTGATTTGCAGAGCATAAACAGAATCGGTAAGTACATCAAAAATTGTTTTGTATCATACACTTTTGTTCAATGTGTACAATAGTAAATTTTGCTTCAGGAGAAGTTGAACTGATGGAATCTGACGACGATGACCTGGTGCCGACGGTCAGGGTCAATGGTAAATCCATTCCAATCACGGATGTAAATGACACACTTGTTGCGCAAATGACTCCAGCGGAGAAGGAAGACTACATTCTCATCTATCAAGAATATTACTCGCCGATGTACGAATAAAATAAAAAAAAAATAGAGATATTTTTTATGTGCTCATTTCAATTGAATGAGCATGAAAGTTGTAATATTTTGTATAGTCAAGAATAAATATAAACACGAAAAAATGTCTCCTTTAATTATCCTGTTCCATATGAAAATAATTTCGACTTCGTGACTCAGGCGGTATCGCACTGGACTACGAAGTCGTAGGTCGTGAGTTCCATCCGGGAACAATATTTCGAAATAGTTATTTCCGTACGGTGGGCGTAAAGTACGACTTTACGCTCCACGTGCGAACATTATTTTTCTCATACGTAGGCGGAAAGACATACCTCTTTGCGCATCGATTTGCAGGAATAAAACTGACTTTCACGTCTATTGGACGTTAAGTGAAACGTAGGGCAAGAAAAGTTACAACCGTCGGCGATCAACGGCTCCAGGGCCGGCCTCGCCGGGCCGAGAATCGTTCCAATCGCCGGCGGGGGTAACTTTACGCCTAGTAGGCGTAACAGTCAACTTTACGCCCGCAAAAAGAGGCGTTGTTTGTTTACGTTTCGCAATATTGTTTATCTGGCGGAAATCGACTCATGACCGCTCCTGTACTTGGTGTAGCATTCTGCAGTTCCTAAATTTCATACACAAATGTGAAGTATGGCGCCATCTTCTTAAGTCGATATGCAGCTTTTGCAAAGTTAAAAATATCGAGTATATGAAAGTCGTTAAAAAAAGATCTATATCGCCCGTTAAAAGATAAATAAATAATAATTTATCCCTGAAATATTTTTACAGCAGTAAATGGTAACATAAAATAAATGATACAGTAGAGACCTGGTATATTTACCCACTCCGCTCCTCGCCTCCCCTTTCGTCTCGTTATATTTACCAAAAGAATGGAGGCGTCGCTTCTCCCACCCCTTCAATCGCATTAGTTCGTGACGTCACGTCAGGCCCTTCTTGAGGCCCCAGACCGTAAGGTGGGGGAAAAAGATTGCGGCGACAGGTAAATATAACGAGACGCAATTATACGGGACTGTAGTTGAATTTCCAGTAATAATCTGATCAGGGAATGAAAAGTTTACGAGAAAAAGGCAACATTTTATCAACATTCATAATCCAACATTTTCATTGTTGTCTTTATTTTTTCTGATGAACATCAAGAACTGAACGTCACAAATTAACGAATTCATCGACAATAAATAAATAACGTATAACGATTAATGCATTGTTATCTATAAGTAAAGAAAATTAATATAATAATATATTAATTTAATATTTATGTCACTTCTGGTGAATCGGGAAATATTATAATAATAGTAAAGTACTTAGTAACTTAGCTTGAAAATCATTTTTTTGTTCGCCTTTCATTGGATTTCCCTTTGACCACCACCATCGAAGGGAAATCCCAAGACGAGGGTAACGAGCTTTTTAATGTTTTTTCCCTTTTTTTTTTTTAATAGATTTTCATAGATTTTTTCTTTTAGTTTTGGCACTTTTTTTTCACAGCTCTAACTTAAAATTATAGTACCATTTGTTTCCTCTAGATGGAATAGGTTTCGACGTGCTTATTCTGAAAGAAACGGAGCGTTGTCGTTCTCAAGCCTGCGTGTAGGTGGGTTTAGGCGTGTAAGCGAATGAAGCATGCGAGCTTCACATCATCTTAGCCGAGAAGCGATATTGGTAACCATATGATACATCGGTATTTAACTGTGTATATTTTGACAAAAACAATTGACGATCCTTTCAGAAAAAGCAGAAACGTTTCTTTCTGTTCTTATTCGGGTTCGTTCAGGCGCAGCCTGGCGAAGTCTTCGAAGACGATATTATCGTCGTCGTCATTAGCATAGCACGAATTTTCGTATCGAGCCCTGTCGATGCTCTTCATCTTCTTCATGGCAGACTTTTCGCGCTCCGCGGAACCTGGAAGATGTAACATTTTCAACTTTAGTATTTTGTTTACTTTTTTAAAATGAAAAATTGAGTAAATTTAACGAAAATTCTGATGTGTTTTTCGTGAGTTTTTTAACCCCTCAACCCCTGCGCTACGGATGACAAAGATTTTTTTCATTTAGGACTTTGCAAAAACGCAAATCTTTGTCATGACATAAATTAGTCTAATGAAGGGGTGCGGGTCGAAAAACCGACAAATCAAAAATCCGACAGGTCAAGAAACCGACATTCATAAAGCCGACAATCGAAAAGCCGACAGTCAAAAAACCGACACTTCAAAAAATGATAGTCCGCATGTCGATGCGTCTATTTTTCTATGTATCGGCTTTTTGACTGTCGGCTTTTCGATTGTCGGTATTTTGACTGTCGGTTTTGTGACCTGTCGGCTTTTTGATTTGTCGGTTTTTTGACCCGCACCCCCCTTTTTCAAAAAAATGCTGTCAAAAAAAAAATACAAGTTATGAAAATCTGTTGTTTTTACGATTTTGTAAAAATCTTTGTCAGGAGCTATGACACCGTATTATGTCACTTTCTGCATTAAAAATTAATGAAATCTTTTGAAACTTGCTACACTCGGGGTTTTTTGAGGTCGCCGATTACAAATATGATGATATATTTTGAAAATTTAAAATGGCGGATCCAATATGGCCGAGAAATTTTCAAAAAATCGAATTATTTTGCTTGAAACTTGCTACACTCGGGGTTTTTCGTGGTTGCTAATTACAAATCTGATGATATATTTTGTACATTCAAAATGGCGTATCCAATACCCAGGGTAAATTTTTCAAAAAATGATATTAGCCTTCCCCCGTTAGCTTCGATATACAATATCTACTTACACACTTTACTACGAGAAGGTTCGAGAAAGGTCTTCAAAATGCACTTTTTTTCTGTTTTTTTTTTTGTATATTTCTTGTATTTTTTGTTTAAAATTGTTTTCAAAATAAAAATTGTAAATTATTGAAATCTAGAAATCAGTGTTTTTCCCAGATTTAACACGATAACTCGCGAGTACATAAGAACAATTTGAAATTTACACGGGATAATCTGGATAGATAATAAACTCTGTAAAATATCTATAAAAACTAAAAATATAGATTTGCAGCTGAAGAATCGAAAAAGTTTTTAGTAAAAACACAAAATTCGATATAAATATTCTATAAATAATTACGAGAGTGTTTCTATTGGCAACCTGACACAAACAGCATTATTGTCAGGCAACAAAGCGAACTGTTCTGCGCTCTAGGGGATACCTATGAACATGCAAAAATTGCTATAAGATTCGTAATCGGTTTGAATTTTGATTAACCCATTAACGCCTGAAATGACAATTTTTATTCTTATACATACTTATATATTATACAGTTTATACTAAAGATACATATCTTTATGCCATCTTCGTGTTTTCAACCGAAAACCAAAAAAATATGTTAATTAACCAATTAACGCCTGAAATGACAATTTTTATACTTGATTTTCAATCAAGTATTTCGTATCAAAATCAAAGTTGAAAACAATTGAGAGGTGCGTATCCTACTGTTTTCGAGGTCGCTCTTCAATATTCCGAGGTGAAAATTGAGATTCAGCCATCAGAAATTCCAATATGGCGCCGAATATGAAAAAAAATGTCCAAAAAATTGGGAATTCGTTATTCTTATCAATTCTTCAATTTTTCGATTTATTAGAATATTGGAATTTTATTGAAACCTTGCAGAATGGTGCATAAAATAGTTGAATTTTAAGAAAAAATTTTACTTTTATACCCTACATCATTGTAACGACCTCAAAATGGCGTCAACAATGAAAATTTCTTTGAGAAATTTCTGGACGCTCTAACTCAAAAACTACGAACTTTAAAAAAAAAGCCTGCAACGAAAAATGCTTAACATTCATCAAGCGATATAGTGGAATATTTTCAAAATTTTTTGATGACATTTTGAGTAATTTTTTTTCATCATTTTTTTCAAAATTGTAATTTATTTACAAAAAATTCTGAAAAAAAATTAGTGTATTCTCTAATGAATTCTATGAGTTATTTGTTCTTTGCAATTTTTTCGAAAAGTTGATAGTTTTCGAGGAAATGAAATTGAAATATTATAGTTGAGGATTTTTTCCCAACCAAAAACTATCAACTTTTGGAAAAAATTACAAAGAACAAAAAACTCGTAGAATTCATAAGTGAATACATCAAATTTTTTTCTGAATTTTTCATAAACAAATTATAATTTTGAAAAAAATTTTGAAAAAAAATGTCTCAAAATGTCATCACAAAAATCTGCAAAAATTCCACTATATTTCTTGATTAATTCTAAGAACTTTTCATTCTTAGCATTTTTTTATAACAGCACGTAGTTTTGGAGTTAAAACGTTCAGAAATTTTTAAAGAAATTTTCGTTGTTGACGCCATTTTGAGGTCGTTACAATGATGTGGGGTATAAAAGTAAAATTTTTTCTTAAAATTGAACTATTTTATGCACCATTATGCACGGTTCCAGTAGAATTCCAATGTTCTAATAGTTCGAAAAAAATTGATAGGAATAAATAATTCCCAATTTTTTGGAATTTTTTTAAAAATTCGGCGCCATATTGGAATTCCTGATGGCTGAAACTCAATTTTGACCTCGGAATCTTGAAGAGCGGCCTCGAAAACAATAGGATATGTACCTTTCAATTAGTTTCATCTTCGATTTTGATACGAAATACTTGATTGAAAATGAAGTATAAAAAATGCCATTTCAGGCTTTAATGGGTTAAGGCGTCCGTCATATTGAATCTGCCATTTTGAATGTGCGAAATCTGACTTCAGATTCGTAATTAGCGAACCCGAAAACCTCCGAGTAACAAGTGTCAAGAGAAATGATTAGAACGTAGAAAATTTGTCCGCAATATTGAATCCGCCATTTTAAATTTTTGAAATACGACTTCAGATTCACAATCGGCATCCCAAAAAAACTCTAAACACCAAGTTACAATAAAATCTATCTAAACTACCTACCTAAAATCTAAAGGGCGAAAAAAATTTTGATTTTTGCTTGAATTGAAAGTATGTCATGTGCAGAATGTGCTTTTAAAGTTTTACGTCTGAATTTGAACGGTAAAAGGTCTAATATCCATGTATAATGCGCATACTCCGAACTATTTGTCTTCAACAAAAACATTAAGCGCGTTTTTTTAAAAATGATGTTTTTCGAAACAATGTGCACGATTTAAAAAAGACTACTTAACAGATTAACTTGCTTCTTTTTAAATTAAAGCTTATTTAATTGTCTATCATATAAACTAAAAAGATTTATTAATTTTTCTGCTTAAAAAAAACGTTATTACAAAAAAAAACATGAAAAATTAAGAAAAAAAACTTTTGTTTATATAGTAAATGAATGTTTTTTTGTTGTGCATATTATATATAAACTTTACAAAGAATTTTTGTTTTTGTATTTCAGATGATTTTATGGGCCGGTATTCTGCACATAGTAAAGAAGAAATTTTCAAAGGCCTCAATTTTTTTCCTTATAACAATTGATTTTATGAATAAAATCGAATATATATATTTGTTTGTAAATCTGAATACATGTTTATTAAATAGTACAAATTTCAAAATGATCCGTGGAATAATTTCTTTGTAAAAAAAATCATGAAAAACGGCATTTCTTGAGACTCTTAATGTAGACGGTCCCCTTAAGTCCCAAAATGTCACAAATTTTCAATGAATTTTCTTCCATTTTTTTAAATATTACGACTACCAACAAAAAATATCAATACACCATATCCGGTGTAAAAATTCATGTTCTTTGGAAATATGGTCACAGAATTTGTGTAAAGTAAATTCTTAAAAGTTATAAACAATTTTATGCAAAAAAATTAAGTTATTTTTTACTAAACAAATTTTTGATAAGAAGCCGGTGATATACGCATCCGATTCCATGTAGAAAAATATTTTCGATGCTTATATTTTATAATGTACGTGGTACAATTTTGAAAATAAAGGAGAAAGTAACCAAAATGGCGGCTCAGACACGAAAAAATCGTCGAAAAGTTAAAGAATTTTTTATTTAAAAATGATCGACTAATAGATAAAATGTTGCTGAATAAAAGGTTCTTAGAATTGACCAAAGAATACGATGAAATTTTTTTCGTAATTTTTTGATAATTTTTTACAATTTTCAAATTCGATTTTTTTGTATGTGAGCTACCATTTTGGATATTTCCATTTTTTTCAAAGTTGTACCACGTACATTTTAAAATATAGGCTTTCAAAACACTTTTCTATATGGAATCGGATGCGTATACCACCGGTATAATTATAAATTACAAAACAAATCGTAAATGGATGCGCCTGTTTAAACAAAATTTGTATAGATAAAACGATACTAAAATCCGAGTGCAAATTGTGCATGTTTGGTTGTTAAAGGGTTAACTATTTTCTTTCAGTTCTTTTACGATACACGATTGGAACTTGGAAACTGATCACGACTTTAACTGGAAAAAAGTACAGCTCTTAAACACAGAAAGGATTTTTTCCAGTAGAATATAAAAAACTGCATATAAAATTACAAAAGAATACACTAAAGAAAGTTGAAGATTTTAAATTTAGTTTTTGCATTTTTTGCTGGTTGAAAAATGTTAATATCTCCGAAAATTTTATATTTTCATTACACACCTTAATTATCTGATAAATTAAAAAAACGCATTTTTCCTATATAAACATACCGTAGAATAACCTGAATTTCAGTAGAATTTTTCGCATCATAATTTGTTTTTATTTCAACATATTAAACAAATAATACCTAATCTTCAATAGGCTAAAATAAATTTCAGAAAAAACAAAGCTGATGAAAATGTGGTGCTGAATTATTAAACTCTGATATAAAAATCCCTCCGATATAATATAAGTAAATTACTATAAAAAAGAACATTTTTTTTATTTTCGCTCATATCTTAAAGAAAGATGAAACTATTAATAATTTCTTACCAGGAGCGGGGTGCATAAGTTTTAACGGAACATCGGTAATCAATTCACCACCCAAGGTTCCGCAGTTGAGCTTGACTCGTACAGAATATGAAATCACAATACCCATAGCTTCTCCAGGAGCTTTACCTTCTGGCACCAATGTCGATGATGCAAGGTTTACATCGTCTTCCTGAAATTATGTTTTATTAAAATATCTGGAAGTTTTGTATGGAATGACTTATGTAATTTTAAGTATTTTCGACTGTATGTTTGAAAAATTAAAACTTTGTATATGTGTTTTAAAAAATGAAGACTTCCGTCATGGGATTTTTGAACACAACAATATAAGTATTATTCATATATTACATGAAAAATAAAAAAATTATCCTGATATAGATTTAGATTTACTTCAACCCAGACTAAATATAGTTTTTCATGAAATATCAACGTTTCAAACCCAAAAAAACTCAATATGCAATACAAAATGTGTCTGTGATCATGTACGTACGAACGCCCTTTTTTTTTTATTTTGTGACATCACAATTATCATTTTAAGCTTTTTTGAATTGTCAACTAAATACTTAGGTCTATATAAACCCTGCCCAATCGATCGTGAGCCAAAATACGCAAGGTCGAACCCATTATTTCATTTTCGGTAAATGACCATTAATTTTTTATCACTTTCGCGTCA
Source organism: Trichopria drosophilae (assembly GCA_030407085.1). Lineage (NCBI taxonomy): Eukaryota > Metazoa > Arthropoda > Insecta > Hymenoptera > Diapriidae > Trichopria > Trichopria drosophilae. The sequence goes on from CM059582.1 coordinate 193,016,964, forward strand.
AAGCATGAAATCGGGTTGGATTTTAAAATGCATGTACATTTTATTAGTTAGAATCATAATCTTACAATAGAAACATTCTTAATTTAGATTCTACTCCAAAATGTCAGAAGTTGGTTCAAAATTAAACAAAATTTTCAAAAAAAACATTGTTTCTTATAATTTTTCGTTATTTTTTAAAACAGTTTAGAAAACATTAAAAAAATGTATTTAATTATTACTCTGATTTAGATAGTGGGATTAAATATAGTAATTTATTGTTATAAATTTAGTTATGTATAGATATCATTTTTTTTGTGTACCAAAAACGCGTCAAAATGTATAAAAAAGTACACTTCTACCCTTTGCCTTACCTATATGTTTTATTGTTCAAGTAAGACAGGATCTAACAATTAAATGAATTTCGAAGTCAACCGTTTATTGGTCGTATTGTTTTATAATGCCTGAGTCTTAAAGATAGAGCCAGAGTCTTTAGAAGTGTCTTTAACAATTTTACTCGTAAAACGTTTAGTTATTTTTAGATATTGATTAATACCCTGTTTATTGCTCATTCATTTGCAACCGATTGATCTCCAAATAAAATATTTAGATTCTTAGGACCTATATTTCCATCGATTTCGTGAATGACGTTTCAAAATAAATATATAAATAAATATACTAAGCTTTGTTAGAAATTTGTTTTAAGAATAGATTTTCGAGGAACTCCTTGCATTTATACTACGATTAATTCTATTATTTTAAAAAGGTCCTACTATGTTTTTATACACTGTGATTTAATAGGTAGTAATTTATGTTCAATGAAAATTACATTAATTAAAATAGTCTTTCTCAATAGTAAGAATTGACTTCTAACTAAAATCTTTGGAGTTTATTAAAATTTTATTCATAACTTGTCTTTTAAAAGGCTAAAGGATTGTCATCACCTGTCAATCACAAAACGATCAAAACGCTTCATAGACTTTTTAGAAATGATACATTTTTTGATCACTTAAATGCGCATGCGTAAAAGTGGTGTTTCACCCACGTATTTCATGTATGAGAAACCGAACTTCACGCACACCGTTACAACAACAAAAATTTATCACACTGTCTTGAAAGTTGATTCTCGTGCGGTTTTAGGGGGATTGAACGCAAGTTTTATATCAGTTTAGAAAATTAAAAATGACCGTTCCAATAGGTCGGATAAATTTTAAGAAATGTATCGGAGTGGCTTCATGAAATCTTTGTAAGATCATTCAGTATAATTTTGTTACACTTTCGATTGCATCGTTTTTTGTATTTTTAACAACAGCAGAACGACTGTTGTGCATCTTATTCATATTTTTAAGATCTTTTTGCTCTCAAAATCTGAATTAGTTAAAACCTACTAATTAAAAAACGAAAAGTTGAAGTAGTAATCCTTTTTACTAATAAATAACAAAAAACTACTAATTTATTATTAATAATAAAAACTGATAAACTAACATTTTTAGTTTCTACTGTTAGATTTGTAATTTTTAACGAATTCAGATTTGACAAACAAGTATACACTTCTTGCAAAGGTTTTTAGTGTTACCACAAAGGAAACCCACGCTGCGCTTGATACAAAAAAAAACATTTTTACTAAAATGCACCTAAAATCGGTTTCATGGGGATTATTCTGCATTAGATTAGTAGTTAAATTTCATTTAGATCAAAATCCTAGCTGATCTTTTCTCGATATATCGGCATTTTCGTTTATTGATTTTGCGTCTATTTACAAAACATCCAGTTTTAACATTTTAACTACATGTTGGCTGACTAATACAAAAGTATCTTAAACATTTGTTTTGTGAATATGCATCTAAAAAGACCTATGAAACAAGACTCAAGCGGAGTAAATTGGATAACATTAGTCAAATACACGAGTTTTTTTAATACCATGCTCTGAGTATTTGTACTCGATGAGAATAACATGCCACCGTTTTATTTTAATCCAATGCAAGTAATTTAATAATATTGGTCTGAGAAGGTTGGCGAATCGGTTTGTAGTGAATTTTTAAAAACTTGTATACACTACAAAATTAATTCATTCGAAGATGAAAGATATCTGTTAAACATCATTTGTCGAATTTTCTTCTCTTCATCTTTAATTGAGTCATACTCAAGAAGAATTAAAGTTCATGTAAGATTTTCATTACCTTTCGTTTTATCATTTTAATATTTTGTAGTTATAAATAAAATATATTGCTGAGTTTTTGAAAATTATTCAATGAGTTTATTTGCGAACGTTATGTTATAAACATTACCAGTTGTATGTAAAGTGATAAGGAATAAGCCCATTTGTTCAATCAATCAATTTAATTTTTTGTGTAGAAAAGTATTAAAATATAACATATTTTGAAAAAATATAAAGGTTTGAGAAATTTTATCTAAAATATCAAGAAAATTCAAAACCAACTCTTAATGGAGCTCAGTATGCAAAAAATATCTTTGTCAAATATTAATCTATTTTCTTTTTTCAGACCTTGTTTTTGACAGGTGTATGTAAAAAATTGTTTAAGATACTTCTATTCTTGCAAATTTTTTATTTTATCTGAAACGATTTCGCTGTAATTTTTCAAAATTTTAGAACTATCGCGTTAACTTGGCTTTAAACTAGATCTGGTCATAAAAATATATTTAGTTTCTAAGTAATTTACATAGGGGCCACGTGAAATCGGCAACGTTTTTCAGACAATTTTTAATTTTAGTTTTATCAATATTGTGCTCTGTTAGCACATGCAAAAGAAGTATTCTTGATCCTATAAAACATTTCAAAATCGAATGCAGTGAAAATTGTGGGGATTTTTCGAAATGTAATTTTTTGTTTTCTCAGTGTTTAATCTATTTAAGCGCAAAAGTGTCAGGACTAAAAATTAATATAATATATGTTTTTCTTAGTTTTTTATGAATTTTCTTGTGAAAATATCTTTTTTCATGTATTATTACAGGATGAGGTTAGAAAATAGCTTTAAAGTGTTTAATTTACATTTTTTGAAGGCAGGACCATTTTAAAATTAAAAAAATCAGAGAAAAGGTTCAATATATAACCTTTAGTAATCAAAAGGTACTTCAGGAAATTGGACGGGTATTCCAGATTTCATATAAACATTTTAACGGTCACAAAGAAGTTCAATAACACTTTTTTCTTTTTAATTATCGGAGTGATTTCCGATGTATTTTTGGGCGCTGTATACGATCCCGGGTTCTAGAATTGCGTATCACGTCAGGTGGAATATGATCTAATCTTAGCTTCGCTGTAGTTAGATCAATACCTCGTGTGATTTGGGGGTTTCTACAACCACTTTTCTCACATCGGGTCGTGATTGACACTGATAGCGACACAAAAAACTGCCCCGTGGTGTTTTTGTCTACCACATTGAATCCGCTATTTTGAATGTTACAAAAGTAACATTAAATTTGTAATCAGCGACCCCAAAAACCCTTAAAAGTTTAATTTTATGACCTTAGATTAACTTTTTGATTTTGCGTCCACCATCTTGGATCCGTCAGTTTGTACAATTCTTTTTTTTATTTGTGAATCGCATAAATAGATATTAGTAGGGAAATATTCAAGATTTAATTTAAGCATATGCTGAAGTCTCAAGCATGTCAGGTATCTGAGAAAAGTAGGAAACAGAACACCTAAAAACACGTTTATTTTTAGTTTTTACCCCCACTTTTCTCAAAATCCTGACGTGGTACGTAATTTTGGAACTCGGGATCGTGTTCTGCGAATAAAATTACATTGAAAACCACTCCGATATCTAACAAGAAAAAAACATGTAAACCTGTGTTATTATTACAATTTTGTAATGTCAGTTTTATCATTGACGAATTCAACAATTCCTAAAGAGAATTTGTATAAAAACTAAGATATTTTGAGTATTCGGATTCGCCAATTGGAATTTCGGAAACTTGATGTCATTTTCATCATTAGCGACACCAGAAACCTCGGCATTCAAATTTATGCAAAACTTGAAATATTAACATTTTTCCACTACATTTGATCCGCCACTTGAGTTTTGTTCATCTCCACAACAGATACGTAATCAATACCAACAAAACAATTCAATAAATAAATGGGCAGAAGAAATTTGCCAATTTAAATCGCAATGCATGAAAAAGTAAAAAATGGTATTCAATTCCGACTTCGAATAGCTATATTAGGAGTCGACATTTTAAAATTTAAACCGGTCATACTAGTAGGCCCCGCCCTCAGTTATATCACCCAAAGTTATACACCTGGATTGTCCAAAGTTATGCCACTCTCTTTCCCTCCTTCCCCCACCACATTGTTCCTGAGCCTCACTCGCTTCGCGACAGTCAATCACAGAAGCATCCATTGCACGGATATAAACAGAGTTACAGAAGTGGGGATGGTAAGGGGCTATAACTTTGGATAAACTTGCGCCATCTTGAAAGAACCGATGGTCTACGTGGACTCAAAATTTGGCACTTTTTAACGATATCCTTATGTGACTTTTATATGAGATTGTTGATCAAACAAACATTTTAGTAAAAACATTTCTTTTTAAATTCTAACGTATTTTCTGAATCGCAATTTTTGTTAATTTTGAGGTCAGAATAGGAAAGTACAACACATGTTACATTGCAAATGGTATACGCAAAGAAGGATGCCCACGAGAATAACTGATAAATTCGGGTAGAGTATGATGAGAACAAATGGAAAATATCCATTGTTTTATCATCTGGGAAAGTTTAAAAAATACTGTCCTAGCAGTGTTCTATGTATAATTCGCGGATTTAAAGGCGTTTTTTAAAACTTTCTCACATCACAAAACAATCGGATTTGCCATTAGATATTAGTTCACATCATATAGCAATCGAATTTGTTAGTTTCGGAGGTTCCTCTTCGGGGGTTAAAATCACCTATATTCGTGGGCATCCTCCTTTATTCAACATTCATAAACTTTCAAATTCTCAGCCGAAAAGTAAGAAAATATTTCTATTTGGGACTTAACAAAAAAAGGTAAAATTTTTGCAAATGTTCATTAATTTTTGTCCTCTAATGTAAGAAACTTGTCTTTACAATTAAAAGTCTTTGCAACTATGTAAGAAAAATCACATTTCTATATTTGCTCGTTATAAGGCAATTCATTTCATTCAAACAGCATTGAACTCGAAGGTCTCGGGTTAAATTCCCGATGCAACGAATCTCTCGACATTTTTCTTTTATTTAAAAAAAATCTTTTTGTGATTTTTTTCGGTAAATTTTCTAATCGCCAATACCTTTAATGGAGCAAACAAGTTTCTAACGTAACAGAAAAAATGTTAGGGAATAACATTAATTGTACTAAATATATTAAAAATTGTTAATAAAATCATATCAATCACAGCATCTTCAATATTATTTTTTTTTTCAAGATCAGTCTTTTCAAAATATTTAATCTTTTCTATTTTTATGTTGGCTCTGCATTATATCTGAACCTATCAGAGAGGATAGAAGAAACCTACCATTATCGCAGATTTAACGAAACCGCACCAACTATATGCATGCACTTGAATGGGTTCAAGTAGGGGTTGTTAAGGACACGTTACTTAACTTTATGTAACTAGTTTCTTTCTTTAATTAGCTTTGAAATAATGCATCTACGTAAAGTACTGATCTGGAGAATAAAAATTACGGATTGAGTAAAAGCGACCGTGACATTTTTTCAAAATTTTCGTATTCTCCATTATGCTTCCAGAGTTCTTTGACAATAATTTACATTTGCATTTTATGGAAAGTAATCTAATAAACTGATTCTGTCACTGATTTAATGGCTGCGATTTGTTTTAGTTGGGCTCTGTGGAGTAATTCGTATGTAGCAAAGTTCATAGTGAGATTAAATTATGATCTTAGGTTTTTTTACTTCGTTATATGCAAACCGTGTATATAAATTATTACAGACTTCTTAAATATGTTTCTTTTGTTCAAAATAGTGTTTCTGGATTAGCCGACTTAAGACTACCAATAAGAATAAACTTTAAACATATATTTCGATATTTTACTTTTGATGTAAATTGAAAAGTTTAGATTTTTTTATGTTCTGATTCAATTCCCAACATTTCTCCAATCGAAGATACTTATAATTTGAGGAAAGAGCATTTAAAATAAAGTTATTAACAACCGTACCTTAAGGTGTCCATCCAAGGCAATGCCACGTCGATCTTTGTTGCTGCTGGCCAAAGGTACAAGATAAAATTGTTTCGAGAATGATGCTCCAGGTGTAATAGGACAACCTTCTCGGGTTTCCAAACTAGCTACATTTCGTGAGAACTGAGCATTAACCATGGTAACTTCGCAGTGTTGAACTACAAACATCTATAAATAAAAAACTGTTGCATACAATCGGAAAGGCACATAATAGATCCATCATTTCAGATAAAATAATTCTCTAACATTTTATCAAAACTTAAAGAGTAAACTTGCTTAGTATCAATCTTACCTTAATATTCTTGACAGCCTTTCGTGAATTGTTGGTAACGATCACATTTGCCGATACTTTTTCACCATGGTAGTAAATTTCTTTGTCCAAAGTCACCTCCAAGTTAAGTTTTCCCTGAGAGAAGGTGAATCCTTTGGAAACCAGAGAGCTTGGGAGTCGCCGTCCTCGGATCAGTGGAGCATATTGAAGTTTCTTAATGGCAAGTGTCACCGATGATCGTTTGTGTCCCTGGAAGATCATTTGTTTATTATTTTTATCTGGAGTGAAATCTTTCAATTTATACAAGAGGAATGGTATACTTTGTCTTCTTCGCCTTCAGCAACGAAGATCTTGACAACGTAGTCAACACCTAATGGTTTTCCTTGATCGTCATCTCCAGGTTGAAGAGTTACTGAACTTGGAGCAGTTGCTGGGAAATGGAAGGTGAACGGAAAAGCGTTCGTTCCAAGTTTCCTCAAGAGTTTTTCTTGAATAGCAGTTGTTTCTTGCTTCTCTTTCTTTGCAGGAATAATTTGTTCTTTTGCCAAGACCATTTCCTTGCTGAATTTCACTCCCATTACCTCATCTTCCTCACGACCATATCGGTACGTGGTAATGATCTAAGAAATGAAATCATGTATTTTATTTTCTTTCGCCCCAAAAAAACATAAAAAAAATCTGAAATAAACATTTTTAAATATTAATAATATTACTATTTATAATACCAGTACAAATTATTTGCAAAAAGTATACAGATTAAAACTAGTAAGTGAAAAGACTCAATAATGGTCAGACATTTAAATCAGGAAACTTTTTTTGTCTTGTCCGCAGCAAATTTATTTTTATTTAAGTTTTTATTTTGCAATGAAATGGTTATAAAAGAATTATCACCATACATAATGAAATAGACCTAAGAATTGATGAAACATTTAAATTTAAACATAAATGATTTATAGATTTTTAGTTCATGTTTACATAAATTGCAGCTTATAAAGACAGGTTTATCGGATAAATCGTAGTCTTTCCTTGAAGAAAATATCATTTATTAAATTAACCGCGGCCACTGGAAGCCGTACAATACACGTCTGTCTTGTCTTCCGTTTGTCCTTAAACTATAAAGACTCTTGGTCGAATATTTTAATAAAAGAAATTTTTTGTACTGGTGCAAAATGAAACTTTTATTTCTATTGATCTATAGAAAACTTCAAACAAACCTGGCCGAACACCTTCCTTCCCTGGAGATAATCATTTTCAACGACGACGATGCCGTCGATGGGGTCGACATGATCGAGGTGATCGATAAAGTCCCTCTTTCCGAGGAACACCGTGACCTTGCCTGAAATTTCAAATTATGTTGCATTTCTGTTTGTACATAAACTATAAATTTGTCAGTAAAAAATGTAGTTTATTTTTCTGCATTTTTAATTGTCTAAATGCTGCTTATAAATAATCAAGGTTTGTGAAATTTTGCCTCTTATTAAATTTATCGAATTTTCAGTGAAATCTAACGAGATCAGACTTGAATTGAACGTTTAATTAAAAGTTGAAAGAAATTAGTTTTGGAGGTTTCATTGGTTAATTATTAATCAGGCCGACAAAATCTGGTCGACTTTATGACCTAGAAACCAGAATATACTTTTTCTCCTTAATCTAATCTAAAACTGGAAAACAGTGGCCTACATGTGAGGTTACGAAGGATTGAATTATTTCTTTGACTACATAAAACTATAAACAACATTTTACGTTAGAAGTCGTGCTCCTTCAAGTACCATTGAGTATTTTAAATATTAATTTTTTCGCTAAGATATAGCATTTTAAAATATTCACGTTTGTAATGAGCTCCCAGATCTCTATCTCTCTCTCCCTCTCTCTTTTACTCTCTCTATATATCTTTTTCACTCCCCCTCTCTCTCCCCTTTTTCTCTTTGTCCGCATAATATTTTAAGTATAGAGAAATTTATAAATATGAAAATTATAAAACATGATAGCTCACCCACAAAGAAAGATATTTAATAACTGCGTAAGTAATTTAATTATTCCTCCACAAGTTATACAAAAAATCCGCACACTAAAACATTTTCTCTCTCTCTCTCTCTCTCTCTCTCTCTCTCTCTCTCTGCCTGTCACTCTCCCACTCTCACTCACTCTCACACATTCTCCTAATCTACAGATTCTAAAACACTCAAATATATACATATTACGCACACTGAGAGAGAATGTAGCTATTTGTCATTAATGCAGTTTAAATATTTATACAACTTACTAAGGTCTTCGTTTTTAGTTTTTATTTTTAGTATATAAGTCACAATGCATTTTCTTTTGTATATCTACCCTTTGGGTCAGTCCCAGGGTGTAAATGAATAAATCTAATCTAATCTAATCTAATCTGTATAATGTTTTAGCACTTAAATGAAATAGTATGCGTACTTGCGTTAGTTTTATAATTAGGCTGGAATGATCCTCTGCGATCCTTAGCTTTTATAGTTTAGTGCATATTGGTTACGATTATTTACATTTTCTCTTTCACCCTAATTAAACTAAAATTAGTTCGCTTTTCTCCAATAAAAAAAAGATTATTTTTTGTATTTTGCATTGTGAAGGATTTTTTTTTTCCGTTCATGATAACTGTTTAAATTTATCAGCGGCTCTTGGTGGCCAGAATCAATTTCTCTTCTGACTTTCTCTATCAGCTCTATCCATCATATTCCTCTCCCATCTTCATTTAAAACATCTACACCGTTTTCTCCTTTCTTCCTCACATTCTCACACTTACTCCATAAATGATAAAATTTCCCTCTCTCTCTCTCTGTTTCTCCCTCTCTCTAGCATACAATTTACACATTCCCTCCTCCTCATTCATACAGTACTTGTTCCCCTCTTTTTATTCCCGTATTTCCATCTCGCTATTTTCACTAATATTTCCCCCTCATTTCTCTTACACATTCTCATATACATTATGACTCTCTTCACCTTTCCATAATTTGCACAGGACTTCTACATCTCTTTCCTTCAAGCGTTCCCATTTATTCACAGATACATCAGTCATGTCTTTTCTCCAAAAATAGCTCCCTCTCTCTCTCTCTCATCACTCTCTCTTGTCCCTTCACTCCCATCATTCTGTCTTTCACCCTTTCTCTTTTCAGTCATACATTTCATTACGATTTGTCCTCTTTGTCCTTTCTCTAGTCTTTTCTCAAACCTTCCCGTCCTCCATCTGGTTTTCACCCTCAATTTATTTCTTTTGAGCTCTTCTCTTATTACATTCAAGAGAGATATTTAATCATACTCAATGGTAGTTAAAAGGGCAACAATTATATCTTAAGGGGGTTTTAAAGTAGACCGCAGATAAGGTAGGAATTTACTCTAAAAATCGTAAATTAAAACAAGTTGAACAAATTTTTCAAGTGTAAGGGTAATTCTACTATTTATATACGGACTCTTACAGAATGCTAAAGAATCAAATTGGAAATTGACTAAGAGTTATTGAAAATAAATGAAAAATACCCATTTTCAATCATTCTCGTTCACTTCCTAATTAAAATCTTTGGCATTCGCTAATTGATCGTCTATAGAAATTAGAATCACTATTTCCGAGGCAGAATTTTGACAAAATGATTCAAACATTTTTTAATGTTGACTTTCAGTCTAAATTTGTATCTTATCAGTTTCATTCCATGGAAAATAATAGAGAACTAACTGAGAATTTTCGGACATTTCTAGTCTCTCGACCCACTTGATTCTTATCCTTTTTCAATTCTTTGCGGGAAGTTTTTAATATATAAACGAAAGAATACTCGAAGCTGGAAAATATGCCAAATTAAAATTTTGTTTAATCCATCTGGCGGAAAGAATAGTTAAAGTAACTGAATTTGAATTAATCTATGCACTACGAAATTTTTTAATATTTAGATGAAGAGCAGCAAACGTTATGATTTTTTAACAAACATCTGTGAGTTATTAAAATCTGTTTGTCGAAAAAGAGGATGCCCACGGGTATGTAAGTAGTAATAGCAAATCCGTTACAAACTAACGACGATGCGGACTGTTACTACATAGATTACTGCATTTTCCTGTGAAAAATCCGCGACTTCAACAATGATATTTCAAAATTTTTAGAATAGGTTTTTCTTCAGGTCCAGTTGGCGTGATTGACCCATTTATAGTTAATGACTGAAGATAAGCTATTAAAATGTAGGTATTCTAGATTTTGTGACTTTTGAAATGCAATATACCTTAGTTTTTGGACAATCATTTTGTAGAAAAAGTCATTGTCACCAAAGAATTTCTGGTTTTTTTATAAAATTATTGTCCATATTAAGAAGTACATAATTAATTAATTGCAGAATAATATTTTGTTTTTGATGAATCTACATTAGTTTTGAATGAACCGAATGGTTATATTTCAATATTCACATTTTTCGAAAACTGTAGTGAACTGGACATCTATTCTTTGTTGGATATCTACAGTTTTAGATTCGTAATTCAGCTCATATTGAATACATATTATCTATTATACAGAATATATAGAATGCTGCCCCAAATCCGATGGAATTTTGTTTAAATTGATTTATATTTTGTAGTGAAACTGTGCCACAATCTGTACATGAACCCTACTCCAAAATAGCACATCTAAGCTGTAAATTGGCAATCTGTATCAATCAATTTTAATGGAATTTATCGAAACGGTTTATTAGAACATGACACACAATCTATTATGTTAAAAAAATGATTATATTAATTTACTCTGAACTTTATTTCGTGAGAAATGTCAAAAAGTTATTTGAAGTAAATGCATTCCGCACCATAACTGATCCCAATCACTAATTTAATTACTGTAAGAATTTTTTTTTCTTTTTTTGGTTTTTCCATTTTTTATTTTTTATTCCCTCCAATCTATTTCTAAATGCTAATTTAATTTGCAAAGAATTGTATGCCACGTCACAGATTATTGTAATCATAGCAGAAGGTGTAATTGTTTTAGATATGTACTCTTCAACTCGAAATGTAATTAAAAATTATGCCTACATTGTTCTCCATTTTCTTAATCATTCTTTTTTGTGCAAAGTTGCACTGGTAATTTTCGGAGCACCATTTATCTACACTGATAATGTGTGAATATGCTTTTATCTTCATGTTTCTGACACGTTTTTCGAAGAATTCTTGGTGGTTTCACACTATATTACAAAGAATATGATTTCTGCATCTTTGGAAAAACACACTTCTCTAAATCTCGATTCTCTAATCACTTCACAATTTCCCGAAGCTTTTAGAAGAATGTTCACCAAACGAATCGTATACACTTTTTTAAAACTGGTAGATAACAAAACGGTATTTACCATTTGGTGTAGTTTTCTTAAAAACCTTTACGGCCACAACGTAGAACAAAAACAGAAGAGGAATCATCTGGATTTTTTTTTATATTCCTTGAAGAAGTATATCCGAGGCTTATTTCCCGCCCAGAAGTGACAAGTAAACGATACGAAACGGTGTCTTCATATAGGCTTGTACAAGGCTTCTTTTCCCGAAGCCCTACATCTAATATGATTATCCAATTACACAATTAACTTCAATCGGATTAAAATGCGCGTTCCCCCAGCGAACTTCTTACGCATATACCTTAAAAAAAGATTCAACGACGGATTGAAATCCTGGTTAAACGCCTGTTGCGACCTGTTCGACCCTGCGATAGCATAATGATAACTTGCATAACTCACTGTTCAGCAGCTTTCATACTTGCCATTTTTAAATAATATTAGGATAAAGAATCAGAAAAGCAGGAATTTGATGCATTTTACGTTTGACTATGCCAAATATACACTGGGAACTCAAGTTTTTAATTGACTAAATTATTGCACACACCTTGCAACGTAATCACGCAGATTCCCAAATTGCTAGACCTCGTACAAAATTTCTCGAAATCAAAAAAAAAGAAAATTGAACATGCGACTTCGGGAGCATTCGAGCCGTCTCTAGGTGAAATCACTCTGATTCTCTATTAACGGATTAACTAACAATTGCACTGGAAGTTTGCTTCGAGTTTAGCATTTATTTCTCATCTGAAAAAAGTAGGAATAAAATCTCGTGTAGGTTTACATTGTTTGAAGGTCGCTCTTTAGATCAATAACGGTGTAGGATTCTTCTTCCACAAATTTCAATATTTTTCAATAATTTTTTTGTTTTTGAAACTCTATCTTAAAAATAAGCTTATGGATTTTGGATATTTTAATTTTGTGAAAAATTACAATGTAAACAGTTCCAAAAAATCGTTGATATTGTTTTCTTTTTCACGTTATTTCTTACCTACAATATAGTATCTAAACCCACAATTTTTTTAATACAATATTTTTTATTTCAGGCGGAATGCATTTCAAATCTTGCAGGCAGACCGGCGGCATGTTAATAATTAAACTCATGGTGACATATATTATTCTATAAAATAAACAATTAAGTTTTTCTCGGTAATACGGTCCTCTTACTAATTGTGAAAGAAAGTAAACAAAGAAAATATGATAAAAATTATGAATCACATACTATTGGATTTAATATTAAAAATCATCACTCTCTAGCGCTTAAAATTGGAACTGTTAAAATGCGAGGATGCCATGTTTTTTTTCACAATTAGTAAGAGGACAGTATTACTGAGAAAAACTACCTGTATTTATTTATATTATTTTACTTGAAAAATAATGGAACACGTGTTTTTTTTTTAAATTTTTTATGGTGGGTAAAGGGGTGAATTCTAAGCAAAAAAAGTCCTATTTTAATTATTTAAGCTTGAAGATGTTAATTTTTAGGCTAAAAAAGGTATGTTTTTCGATCATTTTTCATGAATGTCTAAAAAAAGACATGGTTTAGCAAAAAAATTATTGATCAAAATTGAAGGTACCTAATGAAACAACGAAGAGATTCGTTTTTTATTTTGTGTTCTATGTGCATTAGAACTAAAGTTATGGCTCCTTGAAGAACACATCCCCCGTGAAGAACACATCCCATTGTATAATATAAAAAATGGAACATTTCAACTTGAAATAGCGGGAAAAGGAAAAGTTTTTTCAAAAACCTTACTGAAGCTATTTTAAAGTATTTGAAAGGAGCTTTAAATTGAGCTTCGGTTGAAGTCACTAGCATACAAATTGACAGAGTTATGGCGATTTTAAAATGATTCTTAGTTATTATTAAAGAAAATCGGTAACAAAATTAATGCCCTTTCGAAGAAAATTGAAATTAAGAGCCATCCTTCTGCGATTTACTTTATTTAGATAACAACAATAGGATCTAGAAGTTTGGCCGGTTTTAGATGCCTCCATGCCGAAAAATGCTCGATATACTTTTTATTTATTTATTTATTTATTTATTACCACTTAAACGGGCAAAATGCTCTTTATATAGATATAAAATAAATCGTCTGTCTATCAGTACATATAAAAATATAATAATAATAAATTACATATGAATACAAAATAAGACTTGGATAAGCGCAAAATTAAAAAAAAAAATTTTTGTGTTAGACGGCATGTTGCACAAAATAACGTATCGATGTTTTAAATGACCTTATAGAATCAGAATTTCTAATGTCGGCTGGAACACAATTCCATGAACGGCGCATACGATCGAAAGGCGAATGAAAATAGTAATTTGATGAATTGTAGAACTCTTGTAAAACTCGCGGAGCACGAAAGTTATAATGAATTTGGCGATGCGAAAATAAGTGACTAACGTCAGCACAATCCAGCCAACCTTGGGTAATTTTAAAAACCAGGAGATGATCATAACAAGCAGACAATAAGTCAAATTTACGCATAACTGGCTCGTAATTGTGATCCAGGAAACTCATGGGTTCGCAGGTTTTAAATGACACATATTTTAAAATCCTATGCTGAACTGTCTCAATCTGATTAAACATGGTGCGAGTATACGGTGACCAAATAACCGAGGCATAAGTAAGAACAGGTAATACTAACATTTTGTATAAATATAAAATTGTTTCTGGCTTTCGAAAGTCATATGTGACCCTTTTAACAAAATCTAATAAACGCAACGCTTTAACAATAATATTATTCAAATGACCGGAGAAAGACAGTGAGTTATCGAAAAGAACACCTAAATCAGAGGCAGAGTCCACTCTAGCTAACGGAATATTATTAAGTAAATAGCCAAATTAAATAAACGATCTTTTTCTGTGAAACGTCAATACATTACATTTATGCAAATTAAGAAATAATTCTCGACTGACCAATTCACCAGATTATCGATATCCACTTGAAGTTTCGAGCATTCCAAAACAGTGTTAGCTTTAAAAAACAATTTAACGTCATCTGCATAAATTAAACATCCAGCTGATCGAATACAACCTGGCAGGTCATTAATAAAAAGCGTGAATAATATGGGACCAAGGTGAGAGCCTTGAGGAACCCCAGATGTTAGAGTCACAGCATTAGATGAAGATTCAGACAATCTTACTATTTGAACTCGATAAACCAAATATGACTTATTCCATGAAAAGGTCATACCCCTAACTCCAGAGTTCCATATTTTCTGTAGCAAGTGACCATGATTGACAGTATCAAAAGCTTTCGAAAAGTCAAAATAAATCGTATCAACTTGAGATTGATGTTTAAATGAAGAATTAATATATTCACCAAACAATAGAAGATTAGATGCAGTGGAGCGACCACGAACAGATCCTTGCTGCTCCTTAACAATAAACCTGGAGAAAAAATTGGAAAAATGTTTAGCCGTAAGGGCATCGAATATTTTAGAAAAACAACTAAAAATTGCAATGGGCCTATAGTTAGATATATCTTGCCTATTAACGGTCTTAAAAATAGGATGTATATATGCGGACTTCCACTGATTAGGAAATAAACCTAAACTGAGAGATTTATTGAAAAGGAGCAACAAAGGCCGGAGCAGCGCTGATCCACACCTCTTTATGAAATACGGCGGAATCTGATCCGAACCAGAATTTATACTATCATCCAATGAGGTTAATATAATATCTAGTTCACTTTTGAAAAAGAAAATTGAATTTCATAAAAAAATTAGCTATTTTTAAAAAATCTCCAATACTACCAAAGTTATGAAAGAAATACAATAGGAAAAAGTAGGTCTTTTTATGCTGAAAACATTCATTTTTTAATTACTTACGTACGATGAAAAATTACTGAATTATAGCCATTTGAAGGTGACAACTACGCACGGAGGCCCTCTTTCTTGAGCCCTTTAAACGTGTGTAAATAAAAATGGAAGATCTATAAAAAAATGGAAATGAAAAAAGTAAAAGAGCTTGGAATGCTGAACAAAATGCCGTTTAGAGAGATTGTTTATCTCTGAAATTGAGGAAGTTATCGAGAAAAAATCGAACGCATTTTTCGGTTCAATTTTCGGAGCGAGTAAATTACCGTTGTATTTAGCGTAGTATTTTCCATGTAGCATTCTTGTAACTACTCACATACGTCTACATATATGCCAAACAAACTGAAAATATCGGCTGACCCCCACATATACAATACGATGAAGCGGACGCCATAATGAATGACGACGATAGTGTCGAGAATTAGTGATTTTATCAAAAGAAAGCAAATAAAAATAATAAATTTGCAGTACACTAACAACTTTTTCGAGATATTTTTGAATTACATATAACTATCCCAGGGGGTGGTTTTTGCGGACGAAACGTATCGTGAATAATAAATTATATCCCTTACTGAATTTGGCCGTTCATTCAACTTACTTATGGTTGATTTCAATCGAATACACGCCCGAATTTTAGATTAGACAATTATTTTCGAATAGTGGTGGTTTTTTTGGGGGGGGGGGGGGGGGAATGTTCAATAAATGTTTTGTCTCTTAATTTATTTTGACGTTCACTCAACATATTTTAATAAGATTTCAGTCGAATACACACCCGAATCGTGAATTTTACAATTATTTTCAAATAGAAGCAGTTTTCACCCCGTAAAAATCAAAATCAACCCAATGCACATGGTCAACTTTGAAATAGAGGGTAAATAGAGCCCAAATCCAATTTTGCAGGAAAATAGATGTTGCTTGAAAGAAGTTCACATTTTCCGTAATTCCTCTATATAGTGACTGGACTAAATAGAATTTCTGTGCGACCTCCCGTTAGAGGGACCGTGCGTCGGTTCCCGCGTGATTCCCGTTAAGGCCAGAGTGACGGGTGGAATCTTGTCCCCTCTACTACAGCCATGTAGCATCCATAGTTTATCGCGCGCATGTGCTGTATTCCTCAACGCGACGTTCGATACTTCCAGTGGTAGAAGACTGTGGGGTAGGAGAAGCATACGTTCGGCCTAAACGAGAATCACGTTTCTGCCTTATTAAGAACCGGCCTTAACAAGAGTCGCCTTAACGGGGGGTCGCACCTTACAACAGATTTCTACGAGTACAGGCTGAAGCAGGGCTGTTTGTCGAAGGACTCCCGACGGTGCTAGTTGCCTTTGGCCAGGGACGTGGGGGAGCGGGTCAAGATGTGCGTCTTTTATCAGCTGGGGGGGGGGGGGGTCATCAGGGCCCGCGGGGTGGATATTTTATCCTACATCTAGGTTTGTCGAGTTCCACCTGCGGGAGCTGGAATCGCCTCCTTCGTTTGTGCGGATGGGGAGAGCGGAGTCTGGCTACTTGAAGCTCATCCGTAAATGGCCCTTGAAGGATTAAAATGGCTGTATGGGTTGTACTTCCTGAGCAGCTCCTTGATCGGGTTAAAATGACCGTGGTCTTGCCTCAACCTAAGAACGAGACGAGTGTCCTACTAAACATCCTGGCAAACAGAACGCGGGATTGCGGGTTGGGACATGGGTTGTCCACCATAGGGAGGAGCTGTCGCATAGCACCATCCTGGTAGTAGTCGTGGACGATGACTGGACAAAACGCCTTGAATCTGAAGGATTCCGAGCTTACTTGGGGATAGGTGAGGTTGTGTTCAGACCTAAAACCCCGGTAAGCACGACGACGAATGCTTCGAACAAAAATTAGCCTAATGGCTGAAAATCGTATAGAGATGTTGTACTTCCAAAAAAGGCGTTAATGGCCTTCGAGGCTATGTCGCCGGGACCAGATGGCATTTAATCGGCCTTCCTGCAGAAGGCTATTTTGAGACTCTTGACTAGACTCCTTCGGGATGCGTTACTAAGGTAGGAAATAGGAACTTTGTAGAGGCAAAGAGATTACAGACTAATTAGTCTGACATCTTTTCTTTTAAAGCTATTAGAAATATTAGTTGAGAGATACTTGACAGAAGGTCCTTTGAGACAGTCACCTTTTCATGGTGAACAATACCCACACCAAGCTAGAAAATTTGTGGAATTGGCACTTATGTCAACGGTGGGATTTGTACATGTACAAATGCAGAAGCAACTCAAGACACGGGGAGTGTGCGTTGGTGCCTTCCTGGAAATTGAGGGTGCTTTCAAGTACACCTCAATTGAAGCTTTTCAGAAAGGAGCGGAAGAACATGGTTACCGAATGAAATTGTAAGATGGATTATGAGCACCCTGTGGGACATTTAATTAAATGTAATTTTTTATGACCTGTCAAATATGGCCCATTTGAATGCTTTTTTTTCTCGCTTTACATACGCTTCTCAGCTTATGTTGTTATTTTCCCACGTGCGGACATCCCTCAGCTTCGTTAAGGAGGTTGGTATAGTACGTAGGGAGTCAAATGCAATTTTCGCTCAATTTTGACTAGTGCAGTACCATTCGGAAGTCAAATAATGGCTTCCAACCTGTACGTTGATGAACTTTTGACAACAATTTCATTGAAATTCTCTTACCTATCATATCCAATCGATCTAATTCTTTCTCTTGAATATTTATTATATATTTTTCTTTAATCGACATTATTTTTAAGTAAATCTATTTGTTAATTCTGTGCAAATCTCGCATATAAAGACTTGAAAAATGCCATTGTACATAAGACACGATCGTTTAAAATCCACGTTTTTTACGATTTCTAGTTGTTCCTTGCATTTTTTTTACAATTTTTAAGACTTTTTCTTAGGATATCGTGAAAAGTACGGAATATTGATAATTGTTACTGATACAGATGTTTTAAAAGAAGAACAAAAAATTACCTGTAAAATAAGACACCTTTCTTAAAATTTGTCCGTTTATAGTACAGTAGAACTTCACTTTATTGTCCTACTCGGGGTTTGCCATTCATTTTGTTGTCCGACAAATGCGCACCGTTTCTTGCGCACCTTCCAGTCTACCTCCTATCACAATAGGCTGGAATTACGAACGATTTGGAACCCGCATTAATAAGCGTATTATTATTACAAAAGCGTATGTACAGTAGAAAAAAAAATTAAAATGGGCCACGTTTGACAGCCTAACAAACCAAAAAGTATACGAAAAATCTGTGTACGATTTAGTACGAAATAAGTCTGTTTCTTTCCCGCTCTTTCATAACCTCAAAGAAACGATTACTTTGAATTATCGAATGATTGGATTTAAAATTCTAAAACAGAACATTTCTTTGAGAATTATGAAATACGAAAAATGATATAAATAATTCTTCGATTAAATTTACAGAATTTAAAGCTATTCTAAGCCTCCACAAATAAATTGTTGGAATGCGTTGAATATGGTATCGTATATAAGATCGAATGAATTCAATTCACTTTGTCATTCATATCAAAATAAACAAACACGTATCGAATATTTTCCCTCTAGAATTTAAAAAAAAATATACCAAGTGATTTAATTTTTTGATAGGAAAATTTCACATGGAATCGCCCATGCATTTCTTATAAAAACTTCAAAATCAGGTAAAAAATGTGTTTTTTTTAATTCTTGATCTTGAATTTTTTGCTCCAGGATATTCTTAAAAATTCTGAAAAATGAAATGGTAGAAAGCAGTTATTCGATACGAACCAAATGATGTATGGGGTGTTGGTCGAAAAAGCAACAAGTTAAAAAGCCGACAGGTAATGTTTAACACGCATTTGATTGCACGTCTTTGCTTTATGACATGTCAAAGAACTGACGTTTTAGGAACATTTATTGTTTTTTTACAAACTTTTATTTCAAACAAATAGCTTAACTTGGATCACCGAATAAAATACTATTAATTGCTTTAAAATAAAATTAAATATTAAAAAGATATCACAACACTTCATTCCTACTAAGTGATGACATTGAGTTACCCTTTATTTGTAGAATTACCCGTATATATGTTGCGTCGTCCTGTGTGGGATGATGATGCACCTTGCACGATTAGCTGAATGGTGGCATGAAGTGGTAAATCTGACCAATGTCTATGACTATATCTATATTATGAATTTTACCCTAAAAGTATCAGATCATGAATCAGTATTTCGAAATTCAACAATATTTAGATTTAGGTTCTTGTATTAGTTTCTGTTGACATAATAACGAGGAACCGTAAAAAAACGACTTTTTAAAACCTTAAAAACATTATTTTTCATATTTAACCCTTTTTATAGTTATTTTTTTAACTATTAGATTTCAGTATATTTTTACTGAAATAATTGAATAATTTGCACGATTTCAATGAAAAAACGTCAAAAACAGTAGTAAAACTAATGTTGGCGCGGTGCCTCGCTCGCTCAGAAACTTCGACCCGTCGGATATTCCTTAATACTCTTAATACTCATTATCAAATATGGCGTCTATTAGCATACTTGTTAACTGTGTTAGTCTAGTTATTTTGTAATTTAATACTGTGATTTTTCTTCAGTTGCGTAACTCAACGTTAAATTTTTTACCTAGAGTAAATCCATACTCATTTTACTTTGTGTTTTCGTGACAATATTTGTGTGAATAAATTTTTGGATAGTTTTGTTTGACCACGTGGATATTTTAACCTCAACTTGTGTATACATGGCTGATAGTAATTTAACGGATGCTATTCAAGATCCTGGTATCCCAAATACATCAAATTACGTAGTGCCTCACTTAGTCGGTGACATGAAGTGCTTCGCTTGCCCCAAGAAAAGTTCTATTGACATCAGCAGAGCTTCTAAGTGTGACTCATGTGGTACTTTCTTCCATGATAGTTGTTTCACCAGATTACTATCCAAGGACGGTAAACCACCTTGTTGCTCCAAAAACAAAAATAAAAAAACTAAACGCGTACGGCTAAACTCATCGGACTCTTGTTCAGATACAACGTATAGTGACTCCAACGAACAGGATTTACCAAGCCTTATATCTCTACTACGCTTGGAATTAAAAAACCTCCAACAAACTACTTCGACGCTAAATGACTCGGTCAACACTCTATCAAGCAGAATTCTTAATGTCGAAGGCAAATATGAGTCGCTTCAATCTTCCGTTTCAGCTTTGCAATCCAAAATTGAGGTGGTTTTTGAAACCAAAGTTGGTCAATTGGAGAACAGAATAACAACTGTCGAATCTAAACTTGACTCGGTTTACTCCGTTTCAGCTGTTTCTCCATTAGACCGTTTAAAATCACAAGAAATATTACTAGCAGAAAAAGATGACAGGGACCGCAGATCTATGAATTTAATATTTTTTAACCTAGAAGATAAATTTGAAGATAGGGCTAAAAATAATGACCTTGGGACCATCAATAGTTTTATATCCAATCTACGAAACGTTTCAATCTCTATTGAGAGTGTTAAACGCTTAGGCAAATTCATGTCTGGAAAAAATCGTCCCTTACTTGTTACTTGTGGTTCTATTAATGACCCATTGAATTTTATTAAAAACAAACCTAGTTTGCCTCCTAATGTTAAAGTTTCACTTGATAAAACTGAAAGTCAAAGGGAGTATTTAAAATGTCTGTGGCAGCAAGTGTTGGACCATAATTCCAAGCATCCAGACGAATTACAAGTGGTGAAGCATGTAAAGAACATACCTACGATTGTTCCAAAATCCAAGCCTACTCATTTCAACTTACACTAGGATCAACTGCCGATAATTTTGTCATTTTTTACCAAAATGTGAATGGAATTTCTAGTCCAAGGAAGCTTAATTTCCTAAGAAACTCTGTACATTTATTAACACCTAGGCCTGACATCATACTTTTGGTGGAGACATATCTACATACAGGTATCAATGATAGTGAATTAGGCTTGGATGGCTACGACATTTTCCGTCGTGATCGAGAAACAGTTACTGGTTTTAGTGGTTACGGAGGTGGTGTCCTTGTCGCAACAAAGAAGAGTTTATCGTCTTTTTCTTGTGAACTTTTATTTATAGCAATCAAACACATATTTATAAGGATACATACGCAGCATCATAAATTTATTATTGGACTGGCCTATTTTCCTCCTCGCTCAAGTTCAGAACTATACTCAAACCATGCACTGGAAATCGACAACCTGCTCAGACTCTGATGCTATTTGGTGACTACAATCCTCCTAAGTCGACCTGGTATGACCTCCCGGCCTCATTTCATTGTGCACATCAAGACATCTTGATTCGGGACAATGCCACCATTACTGGAGAACTAGCGGTATATTATGGTCTAGCTCAATTGTTTCCAACCAATGTTCTTAAAGATTATACATTGGATCTTGCACTGTGTCCAGCTCGTCTCGTCAAAAATGTTAAATCGTCTGATTGTATTGTTCCTGCTGAAAGTCACCATGATACAGCCTTCTTTGTTGTGGAATCGTCAAACTCTTCTAATTGTGACTTTGTTAGTGAACAGTGGAACTTTAAAGGTGCGAACTATCAAGGACTGAACTCTGTGCTATCTGTTTTGGATTGGAACTTCATTTTATCGTCTGACTCGTTAGAAGTGGATATTCAAGTTTTCTACGAAAAATTGTACTGCGCTATCGATGACTTCGTGCCAAAAATTACTGTTTTTAATAATAATTATCCTATTTGGTATACCAAGGAATTAAAAGCCCTTATTATAGACAAAAAGAAAATGCATAGGCAGTGGAAACAATCTAATTCAAATACCGATTACATTAAATTTAAGAAACTAAGGGCTCACTGCATTAGATTATCCAAAATATGTCATACAAATTATATTGCTAAGGTAGAATGTGGACTTTCCGAGAACATCAACTCTTTTTGGACCTATGTAAAAAATTTTAAAAACTCAAATTGTTTGCCCAAAAACATGTATCTTGGCAATCACTGTGCCCAGTCCTTGAATGATACTTCTAATTTATTTGCTGATCATTTTTCATCCGTTCACAATGCATCCAGTAGGTTCACTACGTATAGTGGTGGGCCTGATAATCTTCTTTTTAGTGATATTTTTATTTCTGACCATGATATTGCTAGCATAATTAGTGAGCTTTCTGATTCTTTTAGTTTTGGTCCTGACTACATTCCATCCAATTTTGTTTTAAACTGTAAAGATGTCTTAGCTAAACCCTTATCACTTTTATTCAATAAGTCTTTACGTCAAGGTTATATCCCTAATATTTGGAAGAGGTCGTTTGTTACCCCTATTTATAAGAATAGTGATAAAAGCAATATTATAAATTATTGACCTATTTCCATCATTTGTGTTTTCGCCAAAATAATAGACAAATTTTTAGCTAAATTTTTATCTCAGAAACTTCTATCTTTCGTTGTCGATGAACAACACGGTTTTATCCAAGGGAAATCTACCCATACAAATCTTTTATTATATACTGACTTTATCAATCAAGCCGTTGGGGAGTACAATCAGGTTGACTCTATTTATTTAGATTTTTCTAAGGCCTTCGACTCTGTCGACCATGGTGCTTTGCTTAATAAACTTAGCAACCTTGGAATTCGGGGTAAAGCTATTGATTGGCTTTCCTCATTTGTTTGTTTTCGGCAAAATATAGTGAGAATTAAGGGATCTAATTCCAGGTGCTATATGTCAACCTCTGGTGTTCCCCAGGGTTCTCATTTGGGACCTGTCTTATTTATTATGTTTGTTAATGATATAGTGCACTCGATCAAATTTGGGAAACTGTCTTTGTTTGCCGATGATATAAAAATATATACTATTGTCAAATCTGAATCCGATTGTCTGAAACTTCAAAGTGATCTTGATGCGCTGATTCAATGGTCTTTTGAGAATAATTTATGTCTAAACGTCCAAAAATGTTGTTTTATCTCCTCTTTTAGGGAAAATCGTAAAGTTATTTCAAGGTATAAAATGTTCAACTCCTATTTAGCTTTTTCTTCTTCGGTTAAGGATCTTGGGGTTGTCCTTGATAGCTCTTTAAGCTTTTCTAGTCATCTTAATTACGTTGTCTCTAAAGCCTATGCGATGTTGGGGTTTCTAAGACGGACCACGTTAAATTTTAAAAGTAAACGCTCGTTTTTGACCCTATACAGAACTCTAGTTTTACCAATTTTATTATATTGCTCTCCAGTCTGGTCGCCTTATACTCGTTGTGGCATTGCAAGGCTGGAATCTGTTCAACATCGGTTTATCCGTTTTATGTCTTTTAAGGTGGGTAACCCGATGTCTTATTTCGAGCATGACTATTCTGCCCTTCCCAGCAAACGAAAATGGATTAAAATAAATTGAAAATTTGAATTTTTTTGAATCCGGATTCTTAATTCCGTGTAAAGAATTTAAATAAATTAGAATGTTCAGGGTTAAACAATTTTCTATTCATCTGGGTAATTGAAGCGTTTAATCATTTTGCATTGAAAAAGATTCAAAATATCAATTAATCTCTATCAATGAAGTGAACATAACCTTAAAATGGCAGCAAACGAATAATTCTTTCTTTTTTTATTATAAAATTTTATTAAAAAATTAAATTGAAAAATTAATATTGTTTATTTAACTTAATGATACTTATTTTTTATTTTTTATTTTTCTTTTAATAACTTAATTATTTCTGAAGAAAATCTGTTCTCGGGCGGTCACTATCCACCTACTGTTCTCCAAGTAAGTTGCTTATATAACTTGAAATAACGATCTCGCGCGACGCCGACCGCGGGTCCACTGATGACGATCACTGTTTAACACGTAATTCGATATTTACGGATACATAATATTTTGTTTTGACGCTTTCTAGTTTTAATTATATATTCGCTTTTTTCGGAATTATACAACACGTACAAAAGGATAATTAAAATGACCAAGCTCACATTATTAAATATTAAAAGAATTGTCGTGAATAGATTCTCGTATCGAGGAATTCCCTTCCACACATTTATTTCATTCGGTATTGATTTCAATACATACAAAAATCGGCAATTCCACACATTAAACTGAAATGAATTCCTCTACAATATTTCTGCTAATAATTGGATTATATACAGGAGAAGGTTGCCTATTCTTTTAAAAGAATAAAAAGTAATCTGATTTTGAAAGAAATACACAATTCTTGAAAGATTCTTTCCAATTCTACGTCCTGAATTCAAATAAATTGACATAACCTCTCATTTTACGAAGGATTCAATTGAATCTCAAATAACATTGGCGAATTCTATTTATTGGAATTGAAATGAATAGACTACAACTTCCATCTTGTAATTGATTTCACTGAATACAAATCGAAGCAGGGCAATCCATGTACAGGAATACAAACGAATTCAGAATTGAAATAGATTTGCTAAAATCAACAATCCGGATTGGCGAGTAAAAATTTCAATTAATTTCAATAAATTTCTATCCATTTTCGTTTACTGGGTTGCTGTGTCACTTGAGCTTCCCACGGTTAAATCTATTCATCGTAGTTGTGATTTGGCTTTTGGGTATAAAATTGTGAACGGTTATATTAACAGTGTCTCACTGCAGAATTTGTTTGCGTCACGAACTGTTACCTATTCGCTGCACTTTGTGAGACCTATACATGAAGGTATACATAAAACTAATTTCTGTTTCTACTCAGGGTTGGCTAGGGTTAAATGCGAGTGGAATAGTCTCCCGGTCGCTGTCAAGAACTCTGAGTCCTTTTATATGTTTAAATCAAGAGTGATGACCTATGTCAAATGTTTTTAAAACTCTATTACTTTGTATTCTGCGAATCTCAGATAGCTTCTATGTCGAAATATTTTTATTTTATGTTAACACATTTTATTTATTGTAATTATTTTATTTTAATGTGCATTACGCCATCTGTATATAATTATTGTAAAAGGCTTATGGCCGTTGATCCTATTAAATACATATACAAATACAAATACTCGTTTGTTTACTAACAGCTTTCAATTCTATTATAAAATTATATTGATATTTGGGGGTCCAATCATATTTAGGTCCAAGTGGCTTCGATAGATATGTTACAACAATATAGTGTTTCTTATATGTATGAAAATTGAAAATGAGCATTTTCTAAACTTCGACCCCGACAACAGGCCAGCCGAACTATTAATAAATAAAAATTGCAAAACACTTACTTCATGCGACTATTCGATGCAATATATTACATGTTTAATATGTTTTACTAATTACTGTCTGTATCATTATGATCTTATATATATACAATATATATGGGCATTGTTCTAGAACTTTTACACTTTATGTTGTCGCTCATTATGATACCATAAAAATTTTAAATATAACTTTGTAACACTACAGATCAACCAATTTTTGTTCGATTTACATGTAATAAGTGTTTATTACTAATTACAGATATGTAGAAAACAGTGAGAGTAAATAAAAGTAGCGAATTTGCCTGTTTTTGGTGCGCGACACTCACTAAATTTTTTCAGTTTTAACACTGAAACTTTTTGCACCTTTTTTTTTATGGTCTGTGGTTTTTTGTGGAAGTATTTGGGGATGTAAACAAATGAAAAATCCTTAACTTAATGATGTGCCTCACTGAGGAATAAAATTATATACCTTCAAACTTGCGAGATAACTTTTTTTTATAGTTGACAATTTAGCAATCAACCTTAGATAATTTTTTTGACATTGGTTTTTAAGAAACCACACAACAGGGGTACATTACCTATATGATAAGAAGTAATTTGAGCCTTTGCCCCAATGTGTGCCTCCTATACATAAAAAATGCGACCACGTCAGACTTTAAATTTCCAAGCGAAACTCACTTTGAAAAATCAAATTATTTAATGGCACATCTACAATTTAGCTTCTAAGTACTTTGGAATCATTGTCATCTTTTCTCCTATGTTATTAAAGTATTTATAAATTTTGTGTTTTTTTAATACAACAAAAAACACAATTTTTGACAATAATAAAATGATTATTCTTTACAAATCGTTTTAATTTTTTAGTATCCTTAATGTTAAATCATGTATTTGGATTTCAAATTTTAATGAAAACTGACTTTGGATTTGTAATCAGTGGCCTCAAAAACCCTAACATATCAAATTTTATAAAAATCAAAGAAATTTTGTAAAAATAGTCCGCCATATTTAATCCATTATTTTAAATTTGAACTATTAACTAGACGTTTAATTTTATATACTAGCTTCTAAAAATTAGGCCATAAGCAAAAGAACTGAATTTTTTATGTATATTAAACGTTACAAAACTAAAAACTAATTTTACGAGTAACGTAACATATGTTACATTAAAAAAAAAATACATTGTGTATAAATGAGTCACACAAGGTTTTTCCTGTCATTTGATCAATTCTAAAGCCAATAAAATTAATTTCATGAATGTGCCTAAAAAAAATGCAATTTTCTTCAACCTCAAAGTTTAAAAGTTCTCGAACAATGCCCATATACATATAATTCGTCAAAGATATCTTGAAAGTTTCGAAATGATCTCTGACGGATATCTTTTAGATATATATAAGACATCTTTTAGATATATCGAAATAGTTATTTTCGTATCAAGGGCGTAAAAGAACTTCGCGCCCCAGGGGCTGGCGAAGACTACCCCTGGGGGGTAGGGGGTCGAAACGTCGGAATTTGATGAAAAACTATACGGTAATTTTTTTGCCGAGGTGAGTAAATTCAATACTTTTTCAGACAATAGTCATAAACATTTTAAACCAGTTTTTATGGCATTATCGTTCACTTTAGGAAGAAAATGCATAAAAACTTTTTTGTAGAGAATTTTATGCTCTATCTTTTTTGTTTGAAACATTTTTTAATAAAATTTGTATTTTTCAAAATAAATGCAAAAAACTACGAAGAAACTTAATTGGGGCTAATTTTTTTTAGTAATGGACGGGTGGATCTGCCCCAAAATCTAATCAGATCTAAGTTATGCCAAGACGCGTATTTAAAAAAAAAATTATGTCAATACGCTTATCCGTTCGCAAGTTATTGGTCTGGGTCGAAGTAATGAACGTTTGATTTTTTAGCTTTCGTTTTTTGGCCCCCATTTTATTTAAAAAAATCGTACGATAAAAAATCAAGGCTGATTGTAAAGCTTAGATATTTTGTGCACCTGTGTGCATATTTGCGACAGAAAAAAATTCCTTCCCACTCAAATTTTTGATTCATAAACAATTTTTCATAAAAAAATCGTGTTTTTTTTTTAAATTGTTAAAATTTTAAACCATTCTATCGTTTAGAGCGTATCTTTATTTGTAAATAAATTACAATTTTGAAAAAAATGTTGAAAAAAAATTTCTGAAAATGTCATAAAAAAATGTTGAGAAAATTCCACTATATCGCTTGATGAATTTTAAGAACTTTTTATTCTTGGCATTTTTTTTTAAAAAGTTCGTAGTTTTTGAGTTAGAACGTCCACAAATTTCTCAAAAAAATTTTCATTGTTGGCGCCATTTTGAGGTCGTTACAACGATGTAGGGTATAAAAGTAAAATTTTTTCTTAAAATTCAACTATTTTATGCACCATTATTCAAAGTTTCAATAAAATTCCAATATTCTAATAGCTCGAAAAAAAATTGATAAGAGTAAAAAATTCCCAATTTTGTGGAAATTTTTTTCATGTTCGGCGCCATATTGGAATTTCTGATGGCTGAAACTCAATTTTGACCTAGAAATCTTGAAGAGCGGCCTCGAAAACAGTGGGATACGCACCTTTCAATTGTTTTCAACTTTGATTTTTATACGAAATACTTGATTGAAAATCAAGTATAAAAATTGTCATTTCAGGCGTTAATTGGTTAATTAACATATTTTTTTGGTTTTCGGTTGAAAACACGAAGATGGTATAAAGATGAACAAAGTCGGATTTTTCCCCAAAAAAAATCTCATTTTTATAATGTTTGTTTATTTATAACACTTTTACAACAAATAAAATTTGAATAGCGGTGGTATAATATTGTTGACAAATACATTTAAAAAAAACCAACCAATATTTTTAAATACCTCAAAATTGAATGTTTATAAATGAAATTATCTGTCGGAAAAGGATTAAACGAAAGAATGTAATAAATAAAAATAATCAGTCTTAAGGCTTATCTTTATTATAATAATATGTTTACATAATATGGAGGTATTTCAATCGATGAACTCGTATCCTTTATCAACCAAGGAACATCAGCGAGTTTTTTGTCTTCTCCTTCGGTTGCGATCGACTGGATCATTCGCATGCATTCATACACTCTCTCGATGCATCTCGTACTTTACATTAGCTAAAATCTAAAGTAACTTGTGTCTCCCCCTTTATGTTACATCTCCGCTGGCGTCGACCTGTCAGAGATTCTATACACTTGGCTTAAATTTTACAATTAAATAAGATTCTACCAAAAGTACGTCTTGTTGCTGATCGAACCCAGAGCTTCCCTTTACAGATTGTTCAACAATGTCCTTCAGCTCTTTGCGCTACCCAACATTTATAAAACAAGAGCTCTAAAACTAACCGTCCGCATCCTCAATCTGCGTCTCTCCTCTACTCCCCCCCTCTACGACGTAATTTTGGTCATAAAAAAAGAAACTCAACAAGTTGTGCAAAGTTAGTAATTAATCCTAAATGTTAGCCTAGTCGCATCGTGTAAACGCTCGGCCACGACTCGAGTCGAAGACTATTTCTCGCCTACGTTTGCTGAAACTTTGCTATTCGTTTCAATCGTTCAAGCAGCTGGTAACTAAGGCTCGGACTCTCGACAGACAAAAATAAGAAAACAACGTCCGGGATATACGCTTTAATAATTTTGCAAACGCAATAATTGTAAACGCTAACAAAGGAGATTAATTAAAACTAAAAAACGCATACATATATATCGAAGTTAAGGTAGTCCTTGGTTAATCCGGCAGCGAATCATCTTCTTCTTTTTTCTGCTCGTACAAAAGAACTTGTTCGTTTTTACTATCAATTTCACATCAAACGAAATCTTTTTTCGCTACCAACTAAACCGATAACAATAATTAACGGTGTAACGACCAATGGGTACAAGACTAATTGGGAAGGGATAAATAGTTATTAATAGTAGGCACGGTAAATGTGTGTATACATAGTAATAATAATCAATACTCAACTTTTTTGTTTTTGTTCGTTACGCTGGGGTAAGCCGTTGCTACCAGGGAACAGAGAGATGTACAAAAAACTGTTAAAAGTTCATTTACCCTAACCTTTCCATTCTTTTTACAAATTAACAGTAGCGCCAAGCCTCGGACAAAAATTTCCCGCGAGTCTTGGAAAGATTGAATTTTAAAAAAAGAAATATGTTCTGTGTCTTTTTCTTTACTAACATTTGTCTTAGGAAATTTACAAGATGTTCAAAATTAACGTTGCAAATTATAGCATCCCGCCGCAAAAAGAAAAATGTATAATTTCTTACAAACCTCCTGCAATTCAGATTTCCAATTTCAATACGGAGATGTTTACTTAGCGATGACATCAACAATTCGTTAAAAGCCATGACATTGACTTATGGCGTGAAAATATATTCTTCAATGTTCCGAGACTTATTTTCGAATCTCAAAATGCGATATTCAAAGTTTCCAACGCAATGTTGATATCGTTGCTAGTATACTTTTCCGGTAAATAATTATAAAAGTTATATAAAAATTAAAGTCTTCTTTCTCAATAAGGAAACTAATTAATAAATATAAGTTACAAATGTCCAAAAGCAAACCTTACAAGTATGTACCTGTCTATAGTAGCAAAAATTCACAGGTTTCTGTTATTGTTCTTTGTAGCAAAACAATGAAAATTAGAAAAGTATTTTATTTTTAAAAAAAAAAAAGGATTTTTTTAGCTTTCGAATCTATCAACACCCATTATCTACAATAGATTTTGCATTGAGGAATATCTATAGTTCCCTGATATCAGCGTACTTTTAACACTAGACAGTACAAACATTGTTAGTTTAACTAGCAAACATTGTGGATTTTTATTTTGTGATCGCTGTTCATTGCAAACTTACTAAGACTTACATGGCTAAATCCTCGCCGTCACTATGCATTTCACATCCTCGCAATGGTGTGTTGCATATTGCTTTAATTTTTCTGTTCTTTTTTCTTGTCACTAGGTGGCTTTGTATAGCTCCGCTCAAAAAATTTAAGCAAAAATTTAGTCTCGCTTAAATAGTAGAAATCTGAAAGATAAAAACTTTATGATGACTTTACACATTTTATTTCTTATTAATTACAATGTATCTTAGTAATACATACCCAATATTCTTCACAGAAACAAATCCTTACAAATACAAATCCATCTTTAGGATAAATCTGAAAGATAAATAAAAGTTTTAGAAACATTTTAAAATTATTAGTTAATGCGATGAAGGAAACTTACAGCTAGGAGCAGCTGCAGATTCAAATCTCTTTTGAATCTGATCGTAGGTAAATTTGACAAAAGCATCGTATTGCTCAGATAGTTTCAGTGTCAGAATTTGATCATATTCTTCCCGAATTTGTGTTTCTTGTTCTTTAAGCATTCGCTCGCAGATTAAGCCAACCTATGTGATAAAATGATGATAACATGTTATTAAATTATTCATTATTATATATTAACCCATTAAAGTCCAAATGCACAGAAAGTTTACTGCAACTCCAACACTTATTATCGATATGAAATAAATTTCGAAAAAAATTAAAAACTATCAGATTCTACCATTTCCAAGGCTGTGCTCTTTCGAATGGTAGTAAGAAAATTAACAAAAAAATGAAATTTATATACGATTTTGACATATATATGGTAGAAAAACTGGATTTTTTAGGACACATTTTTTTACAAAACTTGAGTTTTCGATACAATATCTTGCTTTGAGGGAGCTAAAACATATTGCAAGGGTGCACTCGATAGTTGCACTTAAAACATGCACTGGTGTATATTTGTAATTATGTTAGATTCAAAATGGCCACTGCATTTACAAATTCCTTTTCAAAATTTAACCATTTTTTTTTTTCTTGTGAACTATGGACTTTAAATTTATCGAATTTTTTCAGAACATTTTTTATTTTTAAACTTTAACCATTTCTAAGACTTTTTGCTTTAACGAAATTTTTTCTAAACTCTGTAGTTTCCAAGAAAATTAATTATTAGTCTTGAAATCCATAAAAGTTTAATAATCCTTTTTTTTTGAAAACTATAGACTTTCACACAAATATCCTAAGGACGAAAACGTCTTAGAATTGGTTAAAAAATACTCTTTACTAATTTTAAATAACTTTTTTCAAATTTTAGATTTTTCGAATTTTTTAAAAATAAAAAAATGTTGACAATACATTCTGAAAAAATTCGAGGGTATTTTTCGCCTTATTCTAGAACATAATTGTTCTTATAAAATTTTCACTAAAGTCCATAGTTATAAAGAAAAAAAATGGTTAAATTTTGAAAAGGAATTTATAAATGCAGTGGCCATTTTGAATCTGACATAATTTCAAATATACACCACTGTATCTTTTAAGTACAACTATCGAGTGTACCCTTGCAATATGTTTTAGCTCCCTCAAAGCAATATATTGTATCGAAAACTCGAGTTTTGTAAAAAAATGTGTCCTAAAAAATCCAGTTTTTCTACTATATATGTCAAAATCATATATAAATTTCATTTTTTTGTTAATTTTCTTACTACCATTCGAAAGAGCGGCCTTGGAAATGGTAGAATCTGATAGTTTTTATTTTTTTTTGAAATTTATTTCATATTGAAAATAAGCGTTGAAGTTGCAATAAACTTTCTGTGCATTGGGCATTAATGGGTTAAAGTAGCAAGTTAATTTCTGATTAACGTACTTGTCTGAATGTAAAAAGAGGCTTTTCTTTGTTATTACAACTAGCGTTGTATGCTACTGATCCGCATGTTGCTGAACTGGAAGGGCTAGCAGGACCTTCCATGTCTGATGAATCTCCGCTGTTTGCTTGTGGCGAGAAGTGCAATTGCTTACGTCTATGCAATCTGCGTATTTCTTCTCTGATGTTGGCAGCCATTTTTTCTGTAAAATTTAAGTTGTTAGAAATCATCTGAAGATAATGTAAGCAAAATTAGTTTGAATAAGTTAATAAATTTATGAAGAGCACAGGAAGAAAATGTTATAGCTATGTCGCAGCTGAAATGTATAATACACTACTTCTAGCAGGTCAAGACTTATCGGTAGCTAACTGCAAGTCAATACTAAAGAGATATCTGAAGAGCTTAAGTGTGATTATAGAATACCTAAAATAAAATTGAGGGTAGCAAAACTAAACTAAACTAATAAAATCTAGTCCAACGGATAAAAGAGACGAGGTACAGGAAGTCAGACTCGTCCCAAAGTTATTTAAATGTTTAATTTTATAAAAAAAATATCTTATTTATGTATAATCAGGACTCCCAGTGCCTCGTCTCTTTAAAAAAAGGGAATTTGAAGTTAAAGTACCCAAATTAAACTTGTGCGAGTAACTTCTAACAAATTCGATCTACCATATTGATTTCGCCATCTTCAATTCAGAATATTTGTTGACGAATTTATGATCGGTAACTTAAAATACCCGGAATAACAAATTTCAACTGCTTTCCGCGAAAAGAAATATGTTTGGTTAAAAAGATATAATTTTATGTGACATTGTAACTCCCTGCGCTGGAATAATTCTTTAAAAGTCATAACAAATCGTTTCTTCTTTAGTAATTTTATGTTTAGAGCGATTTTCTTTTTTAAGCTTAAAGTTAAAAATTCTGTGGGTTTGCCTATATATGCAGAACATGTTTAAATTATGGCAAAGAATGTTATGTAATCTGTCGAGTTATACATTTAAAATGAAAAGAAAAGTCTTCTATTGTATAAGTATACATTTATAGATTTTAATAATATTAATTTTAATTTATTGATTTTTATAAAAACTTTCATTCTAAAAATATACTAGTTATACCAGGAGTTCCTCAAGTTCATTTAGGACCTCTTTCTTTACTCTATTTACAGCTGATGTAACAAATGTGATAAAAAATGCTAATATACTTTTATTTGCTGATGATGTAAAAATATTTCGTACAATTAGCTCTCCCACTGATGCTGAATAATTACAAAACTATATGAAAAGAAAAGTCTTCTATTGTGTCTTATTAGATTATGGAATACTATTAGTTGTGATCTGAACACTTCTGATTCGTTTGCTGGGTTTGTTACCAGTTGTAGGCAATCCCAACTTCGTTTCTATGATCCTTGATCTTTTCAATCTTAAATCTTGTCTTTGCCAATGATTAGTATTATAATATTATTATGTAAATTGTTTAACACAACATTTATTTACACTATTTAGTTTTGTAAGTTTATTCATTAAGTTTTTCTATTAAAATTCTTCGATTCGTTTATGCGACAATATTTTGTTATCATTGTATAAGGGCAATAATGCCTGTATAAAATTAATAAATATGACTTTGAATTTGAGCAAATGTTATTTTGTTACTTTGGGTAAAACCTCTCAACTTATTAACATTGAATAAACTTTATTTGACCGTGTATTACAGAAAATGTCCTCCGTCAAAGATCATGGCGTAATCTTTGATGAAAAAATAATATTCAAAGGTCACATAAATTATTTTGCAAATAAAGCATCGAAAATACTGGAATTTTTGCAAAGAATGTGTTCAAATTAGTTACTACCATTAGATTCCTATATTTAACACTAGTTAAACCAATTTTTCTATATGCTTCATCTGTTTGGCTTCCTATTCATGTTGATTTTGAAGTATTGGAAAGAATTCAACATAAATTTTTGTGCTACGCAGCTTTCAAAATGAATAAATGCATCCTTTCTCTCATAATTATACTATGATCGCAACTGAATTGAATATATCATCTGTAAAAACTGAATTCTAGTCTTTGATCTTATTTTCTTATACAAATTGATAAGTTTTGCTATTTGCCCATGACGTTGAAGCTAGCAGCAGATTCGCAGCAGCAGATTCGAAAAAACTATGGTTTCCAGCCATTAAAATTGCCAAAAACAAATTATTTGTATAATATTTCTCTAAAAATGTTTAAATTGCAAGTAAATTTTAATAAGAAATTATCCATTTCCACAGTTTTCTTGAATCTGCTGCAAGCTGCAGTGTCATTATTTGTCCGTTTTTATTAAATAAAATTGTCAATTTATTAATTCATTATAGGTTTGATCATTTCTTTTGTGACGTCGTATTAGACATTTGTTATGTTTGTTGTATTGTATTTTTTATATTTTTACTTTTGTTCCCTTCATAACCTTGAATCTATTGCAATTCTGTTGTATTTTGGGCGTTTACGGCCGTACTAAATAAATAAATAAATGAAATTGTGGTATACTAATAATAACAACATTAGAAACGTTAACATATTTACTTTAAGTGTACCATGTATGAATTACAGTTAAAATACGCTTATACATATATTATGTAATTTAGCAAATTCAATTGTACCAAACGTTAACATAATTGAGGATTCTTTCTATGTTTACCAAAGAAAAGTTAAGTCACTAGTTCATAATTTTAATTAAGAGTGTACTGTTATTAAACACAGTCATTAAAGTGTATTTATATCTAATATTTTTGTAAAAGGGTTCTCCCGTTGAATAAATAAATAAATAAATAAATAAATTTTTGTACATAATTTTACAATAACTTCCAGCTATTAATTGGTTTAATTATTCTACTTGATAAACAATATCAACAGTTACAATATATGCAAAACGATAGCGGATATGTTGTCCTCAATAAGACCAAGTATATTTTGTGTTATGTAAGAAGAGCTCTTCATTTTTCATATTAATAGAAATTCAAAATATGCATACTTTGTTCATTCAATTATTGGAACATAAAATTAATAAAAAATTACATACAACAAGTAAGCATTGAATGATGTGTGTATGAAACATATATTACCTCGAACTTCATGAATTTAAAGGATAGGAAACTGACGAAACAAAAGCTAGATAATATAGACAGTTCCCTCCATGTGGTATACTTTTGTTTTACCACTTGCTCCTTCTCGTTCATGTGTTCAAGATAATGCAATGTGAATCACAAGATCAGAATTTAAAACGCATGCTACAAAAGCGTGAAATTCGTATACTTCTATATGCTCACATTTTACTAATCAACTGTTCTAGTGTGACAAAGTTTTTCTATATTTCGTCATTTTACACATCTAAATATTGGAAAATGTATATTACGTCTTACATGTCATACGTTATACACATTTTAAACTGATAATTACGAAGTAGTTTCTTTAATTAATAAATTAATGTAAGAATTAGTCTCGGTAATAACGGTCTAATTAGGTAAATAAAAACAAATTTAGTCAATACAATGGGTTGTCGATTTTCAACCACCAAATATGTAGAAAGGGTGGAAAAAAGCTGTGATTTTGATGTATTATCGTGACTGAACTTTTAATTTTTCTGTCTGCAATTAAATAAAATAAGAACCGTTTTAATAACGAAAATTCAGTTTCCCTCTAGCGATAATAATATAACAAGTGCTTGTTGAATAAAAAATATAAGTTTCGTC
This sequence comes from Trichopria drosophilae, assembly GCA_030407085.1. Taxonomy (NCBI): domain Eukaryota; kingdom Metazoa; phylum Arthropoda; class Insecta; order Hymenoptera; family Diapriidae; genus Trichopria; species Trichopria drosophilae. Next base: position 193,053,096 of record CM059582.1, read on the forward strand.
CAAATGTACTGGGAATGCCTTACTGACGAGTCCACCCAGTACATTTGGACGAAACGTATATTTTTGATTCAATAAGCACTTTTTATAAATACAGACAGAAAAATTAAAAGTTCAGTCGCGATAATAAATAAAAATCACGACTTTTTTTCACCTTTTCTACATTTTTGGTGGTTGAAAATCGACAACCCGTTATATTTACTAAATTTGTTTTTATTTACCTAATTAGACCGTTATTACCGAGACTAATTCTTACATTAATTTATTCATTTATTATCAATGTCAAGAAGCAACTTATAATTTGCCTTGTGCAAATATCTTAGTTTTTTTAATGTTGAATATAAAAAAGGATTTTTCAATTTTGTATTTAAAATGCTCATTATTAGACAAAATATAAAATATAAATTTTAGATATTTGCTAACATTAACGTCTCAACAATATCACCGAAGTTATTAAGTATTTAATTTTATGCTTAATTTTACAAGATGAGCGAAAGACTGACAGATGCAATATAGGATAAAAGTAGATAATTCGATGCAAATATAACTTATGAGATTTGAGAAAATTCTGCGATTATGAGGAACCAATTCATATGTGGAATTATTTCCAACTTTAATTTTACTTGCAATGGTAAATATATTTATAACAAGTCATGATAAGTTTAGTACAGTACTCCTTCCCTTATTCTAATTTCCCTTATTCTAATGTCTTCCCTTATTCTAATTTCCCTTATTCTAATTTTTTCTCTTCTCCTATTCTAATATTTCCCCTCATGCGCAAGAAAAGAAAAAGAGACAAAAGTGAGACTACAAATCTAAGTAGTGGGGGGGAGGGGAAAATTAGAATAAGCGAATCTTGCCTGACTGGACAAATTAGAATAAGGGAAGGACTACTGTAGTTGATTCCGTTATGTTTAGCAACTTCGTCCCTTCATTTCCTTTAATTACCCGATTCTGTTGTTCGTCATTTCCTTAAGGTAGCTCGAGCAACCTGGCCCTGACATTTAGAGGGTGTTTAAAGGCCCAGTTCGATTTATTAATTTTTAGTAATTTTTTCTTCTTCTAATGAATGTATATCATTTATTTTCATCGATTTATACAAATATTTTTCATTATTAGTTGTAAACTTTACATATTATATTTTTTCAATAAAAATTTTATTTTATTATGCCATCCCTAAAAAGGCAAGAGTCCTTGAATATATTTTCTATCATTCGGTAATCGTATATTTTTAAAATCGTAACGAAATCATTATTAAATGACTGATATACATATGTTTTGTTATTAAAATCGGTTGCGGAGAGCATGGAACTCACTTTTGCCTGATGTTTGCGAACTGGAGTCACTATCAACATTTAAATCTGGAATTTTTCTAATGTTTTCTTTTTGTCACTTTTGGATGAATTTTTTATTTTATGTTAATTACATATTTATAGGTAGCGATTTAATTGATTATCTTATTTTTCTATTTTTCTACTGTATTGTTAAGTTCTACCTAATACTGTTATTGTATTTTTTATGTAATAGGCTTTTCGCCGTTGATTCTAAAGAAATAACTAAATAAATACAATCGAAATGTCATTTTATACTGCATTACGTATATTACCATGCAGTTCCATGTAAATCAGTGTTACTTTAATATTTTTTGTTCAATTAGTTACTTTGGTAACAGGATCTGACACTTTGTAGGATGACGAGTGGGGTCAATAACTAAAATATGAAATATTTTTATGCAATTCTGTCACTGGTCAATTTTTGCTCGAGACACCTCAAAATGGAAGAATGTAGCTAACCTAACTTCGAGTCTAATTAAGTAGCATATTGAAGTATTAAATAGACTATACAAAATTGTAAGTAAATATTAATTTTGGATGAAAAAAGTTGTTATGTATCTGAATTATTTAATCGTATAAAAACATTAGTTATTACACATCTTCTATGATGTAATACATCATTTTTGTATTTATGCCAATAATAAATATGCAAATATACGGTCGGTGAGCATTACCAGCAATTCACCATTTTTCCCTAGTCCCCTACTACTACCTTGAAGATACAAAGGCGTTTATCAGATTACATAAATCTCTTGTTTTATCTTAGTAGATGTATGCATTATCAATCTGTACTCCTTTTACCTCTATTACTATTAAATGGAACAAATGCAATACAAAATTACTATGCATTGTTTTTCTAAAAATAATAATAAAATATTTAATAATGTTTAAACAATTATTATGTACGAGAGTTTGGATAAGCTTTATACCTGATTCAAATGTGTAGTTCACCTAGTAAAGAATTTCAGGCTAAAAAGAGGAAACATATTCAAGTATGCTACATGTAATTTTTTTTTAGTTATTTATTCTTAGAAATGAGTTCTTGTATGTTTAATCGTTTATTTTTTAGATTTAAAGTTAAAAACGCAAATGTGCTACATACAGAAAGAAATTTTAAGTAATTTTTTTTCACTGTACGGGTTGTGATAAATGTAAAATAACGATTAAAACTGTAAATTGTTGAGAAAGGAAAATTTATGAACAAGTACACTTAAATTACATTTTTGAGATTATTTATTCATAATGTCTAGACAATTTAGTTATTACTATTTTTAACGATCTGCAAACGTTGCTAAAATTGAAAAAAATCTGCATTTTTTTCATTCTATGGCTTCCGTATCGAAAACAGTGCAAGATACACTGAAAATATACTGCTCGCAAAAAAAATTTTAAGTCAATGCGACAGCATTTTGGGAAGTAGTAGTTACCGCACAGATTCTGACGAATTTGAAATGACGGTTACAATTTGAATTCGTTAAAAAGAAAATTTTTATAAACAGATCCAATTTGAGTGCACTTTTAGAATATTTATTTATAATTTCTAGACGATATAGTTATTAATAATTACTAGTAATGATCTATAAACGTTGAAACTGAAAAACTTTTTTCATTCTAAAGCTTCCGTATTGAAAACAGTGCAAGATACACTAAAAATGCACTCAACCTTTTTTATAGAGCACAAAATTTCCTAAAAAAAAGTCAGCGAGAGCCCTAGTCTAAACTTAATAGATTATCCATGAATAACGCTGGAATTTTGTCTTACAAGTTAATTATGATTTTAGAATTTTTGTAAAATATGAGGCATATATTCCATCGTTACTCGTGGTTAAGCTATTAACTTTAGTCTAGGGCCTTCCCTGACTTTTTTATAGGAAATTTTGTGCTCTACAAAAATGTTTCAGTGCATTTTTAGTGTATCTTGCATTGTTTTCGATACGGAAGCTTTAAAGTGAAAAAAGTATCAAGTTTTTCCGTTTCAATGTTTATAGATCATTAAAATTAATTATTGATAACTAAATAGTCGGAAAATTATGAATAACTATTCAAAAAGGTGTAATAAAAGAGTATCTACTTATAAAAATGTTCTTTTTAACGATTTCGAATGTTAACCGCCATTTGAAATTCGTTAGAAATCGGTAGCTATAACTTCCCTGGGCAGTGGCATTTACTTAAAATTTCTTTCCGTATGAACCTTTTTTGTACAGCGCAAAATTTCCTACAAAAATCAGGGAATGTCCTGGTCTAACGTTAATAGGTTAGTCGCAAATCAAGCTGGAATTTTGTCTACAATTTTAGTTACGAATATTTTAGAACTTTTTTAAAATATGATGCTTATTCCATCGTTGCTCATGGCTAACCTATTAACGTTAGGTCAGGACATTCCTTGACTTTTTTGTAGGAAATTTTGTGCTCTACAAAAATGTTTCAGTGCATTTTTAGTGTATCTCGTACTGTTTTCGATACAGAAGTCTTAGAATGCAAAAAGTACTAGCATTTTTTACTTTTAGTAACGTTTGCAGATTATTATAAATAGTAATAACTAAATTGTCTAGAAATTATTAATAAATAATCTCAAAGATGTAATTTAAGTGTACTTGTTTATAAATTTTCCTTTCTTAACAATTTCGAGTTTTAATATTAAGCTGAAACTAACCTAACCTATTCCAGCCTCTACTCCTGTTCGATAGTCTTAATAATACAATAGGACCTTTCTTATTCTAATTAGTAAAGTTTATCAAGATGGCGCCGACCTCTCTTATTCTAATTTTCCCCTTACCCCTACTTACTTTGCTTGCAAGCTTGTGATTCGTGGACAATATTTTTCATTGACTTTTTGTATGATAGTGGGAGAAGACTTGTGAGGGAACAATTAGAATAAGAGAGGTCCTACTGTATGCATATGATTATCAGTTCGAGGTCCAGAAAATTCATAGATATGCCAACATAAATGCAGAACATGAATCCGAAGTGACCTGAACGATGCTCAATAATGTAATAAAAGTATAATTGTTAATTATTAATTTTCTTTTTGATCCTCCAGCCGTAAAACTCGATTTCTCGGCTTAGGGCGTTGGCGAAATATCAATCTCCGACTAGTGTGATTGTCACCTTCATTTCGCTCGGACGACAAACTTGACAATCGTCAAAGATCGATAATTGCGCCCTTGGCACATAATATACTATTTCATAACGATTTCAAGTTTTAATCGCAATTTTACATTTGTCAGACAATTTGTCACCGAATTAAGCAAAAACGACTTAAAATTTCTTTCCGTAAATCTAAAAAATAAACGATTGAACATATAAGAACCCATTTCTAAGAATAACTAAAAAAAATTACATGTAGCCGACTTGAATAAGTTTCATCTATTTAACCTGAAATTCATTACAAAATGACTGAAATTAATGAGAAAATGTAATTCTTGAACGAATTAATTACTAATACCAAACGTCATAAAGAAAATTAGCTCGAGATAAAACTCTTAGCAGTGGCTAAACCCGATAGTTTGTAGGAGTGGTGGGGGAAGCTTTTCTAGTTCCATGTATCTTAATCTAGCATCAACGTATAGTAAGGTTAGACGTTACATACTAACTACATATTTACAAAAATGAAATATGTTGCATTACTAAAATTAACATAATAAGTAAAATGCTGAATGTAGCAATATGCAGCATGAGATTTCACCTCTCACTTGCACAATGCATACATTTCCATGCAAACGTGATACACATAATTAACCATTTCCGGCCTAGTGAAAAAAAAAAGTCCACATTTTCGGCAATCGTTTGGACAAAGCGTTTGCAAAAAAAAAAATGATCAGGTTTGAACGTGTTTTGTGATATCGTTTTATGCGGAAATCGACGAGGGATTCTTGGAATGTCCGTTACGGCATTACCATATGATTTACGTTTAGAGCTCCCCTCCCGTGGACCGCACGCCCGTCATTGAATACGGGTTTTAAATCGCCCCCTGCCCGCGAGAGAGATATATACCCGCCGTACACGCAGCGGGTGAAAAAGATGGCCGTAGAAAAATTTACCAGGCGTCAGTTTCTGGGTGATGTCTCCAAATGGCGATGGATTCCTGGGCTTCGGCGACGCCTGGGTCGAGGACCCGGGTGAGACGCACATCGGGACGCATCTCCGTCGCTTGTTCGACCCACCGTGGATGTGCACCGAATCGAATTCCAAAGGTCTCTTGAGGGTGGCGCAGGCCATTTCGAGCTGTTATCGAAAGCACGTAGATTCTTAGGATACTTGACCTCCGGGTTCCTGGACCTCTCGTGGATGGTTCGCGATGTCGCGTTCGCGTGGAAGTCGCACTTGAGTCTCGGGTGACGCGAAGCCGGACGTCGAGCGTCAAGTGTACGGCGTGGCGGAATTGGTCGCGTCCTTCGGGCGGATCTCTCGATTCGTTTATGGAAACGTTTCGACAACGGACTGCACCAAAACAAACACGCGATTTATTCAAACAATATGGCCGCTTACGAAGACAGCAACGAGAGACCGTATGTTTTTTTTTTTCGCTAATGCGAATCGTCAATCGGATACGAATTGCGTTAGAGCACGAATACGGCTACGGCGGATGCCGACTGAATGCGTTCAACACACGCTCACGCGCTGACTGCGTCGCCGCTTGTGGCTGAGCCGAATTCTGCCGAAGAATCTCGATGTTCCTGAAATGTTGCCAAGCTACCCCCTACAGATTTCGAAAATTCCCTAGTTTACTAGAGACAAATGATGGAGTGTACATGTGTATGTGTTGTTTCTAATGCATTTCTATGAATGTATATGTGCATCGATGAGTGGACAAGCATGTGTACAATATTTCTTACTTCGTGTGATATACACGTGCACTGAATCACAATGAAGTTTTATTATCTTTATAATATGATAAAGGAAGAAGATATTTCAATAAATTTAGATTACATATTTATAACCCTAATTCCATATTATAAAATAACACAGTTTACGAAAAAAAATCATGTTACTGTGTCGTCATGAACCATCAGTGTTTATTAGATTTCCGTTGAGCTTGAAGTATTAGCCCCCTAGTAACAGCAAGGAAAAGGTGTGTATTCCTGGTATGTATCGGAAGAAAATGCATAAACGGTAATTTATATAGGGTTATACATTTGACTTTGTGGATTTAGTATTAAAATGATTTATAAGAAAATGTGAGAAAATAAGAAAGTATGTTCTATTAAAAGGAACAACGATAGTTTTCTAAGGGAAAATTCGAGAACTTTCACCTGTTCAAATTTGGCGTTTATACAGGGTGTCCGAGAACTCCCACATAATATTGCAGAGGGTGAATCTTGACATCATTCTGAGCAAAAAATTTTAATACCAAAATTGGATCTGAAGCTCAGAATTTGAGTGGCGAGCTATTGAAGTTAAAAAAAAAATAATAGTTTTTTTGCAATAACTCGGCTCGTTTTAAAGTTACTTTAACGAATGATGACTGATTTTGAAGGTTTTTTATAGCGCTACAACTTATCTTGTTTAGCCTATGACCTGCAACGAATATTTCGTCAGTTATCGACCTAAAAAAGGGTAAAAATGGCTTTTTTATGCAGTTTTTTGCGTCTAACTCATTTCCATAAAATGCTAGCGAAATGTCATATAAACAACGTTGGAGAGCTTGAAAAGGTGAAGAATTCGCCCCCTCATACGTTTCGTTTTGATAAAAATTGAGTCCGTGGGGAGACGTTAAAAATCAGAAAACAGGCGAAAAATGGGTTTGGCATTGCTGAAGCGTGTTTTACGCCTATTTTCTGATTTTTAACGTCTTCCCACGGGCTCAATTTTTGTCAAAACGAAACGTATGAGGGGACAAATTCTTCGCCTTTTCAAGCTCTACAACGCTGTTAATATCATATTTTGCTAGCATTTTAAGGAAATGAGTTAGACGCGAAAAATTGCAAAAAAGTCCATTTTTACCCTTTTTTAGGTCCATAACTGACGAAATATTGTTGCAGGTCATAGGCTATTCAAGATAAGTTGTAGCGCTATAAAAAACCTTCAAAATCAGTCATCATTCGTTAAAGTAACTTTAAAACGAGCCGAGTTATTGCAAAAAAACTATTATTTTTTTTTAAACTTCAATGGCTCAAATTCTGAGCTTCAGATCCAATTTTGTTATTAAACTTTTTTGCTCAGAATGATGTCAAGATTCACCCTCTGCAATATTATATGGGAGTTCTCGGACACCCTGTATATCTCGTACAGAGCATAGTAGCCAATTTCAAACTAGAACTTTTTGTATAAGCAATATTTATTCAAGTAGAAACGGCGATTGTGGGGACTGCCTGCTAAGGAACTAAAAGCGGCCATTTGGGTGGTTTATACTATTAGCAATTTTCTTAGCATTCTTAACCCTTTGAAGCATACATTTTTCTTTACGCTGAAAATAGCTGAAATTTGTTACTCGGGAGTTTACGGGGCCGCTGATTACGAATCTGACCTCAGATTTTCAAAATTCAAGATGGCGGAACCAAAATGGCCGACCGAAATGTAAAAACAAGTCAGATTCACCCTATATTTCAGTCGGCCATAAGAAATTCGCAATTTTGAATTTCGAAAATCTGTTGCCAGATTCGTAATTAGCGATCCCGAAAACTCCCGAATACCCAATTTAACCTCGGTCAAGTAAATTTTTGCAATTCCATCGGCCATATTGGGTCCGCAATTTTGATTTTGAAAATCTGGATTCGTAATCAGCGACCCAGAAAACCTCCGAGTACCAAGTCTCGTCATATTTGAGTGACGTTTTCTTCTCCACATATATTTTCCGTAAAAATATAAATATAGCATGATAATTTATTAAAAATATTGATTTATTTGCGTTTCCTAACATATTCTTGAGGTAAGGAAGAAAAAAAATTGCAGCAAAATTAATTAATAATTACCTTAAATATGTAAATAATGAATTAAAAATAGGTGTAGCATATATGCTACACCATGCTTCAAAGGGTTAATCTATGAATATTAATGTGGCAATTTAAATTAAATTTATACAGTGTTTATTTATGTATCTGATAGATAAATAGTTAATTGCATGTTATTTTATTTATATTTAAGTTTGGATTAATCTCTGTGACTGTCGTACTTGCCTTTCGGAGGTTTTTAATTCATTTTTTTAAAAGTACGTTTAAATAAAATCATTTGTAGCCTAGTGGTAACTAAAATTAATAACCTGATCTTGTGAAAAATTAATATTCACATCATTTTCACAGACAACCCTTCAAACACAAAAGTAACAGTTACAGCAGTCCCCATCCTAAGTTGTACGGTCAGTTCTTTCCAAATGACGGAAGATTCTCCAAAGTTATAGCCCCTCGCTATCCTCACTTCCGTGACTGTTTATATCCGTGCAATGGGTGATTCTGTGTGTGAGTGTTACAAAGCGAATGTGGCTCAGCGAAACAATATGTGGGAGAAGGAAAGGAAGAGTGTGGTATAACTTTAGGCACGCCAGATGTATAGCTTTGGACATGCCGATAAATTTGGACGGTATAACTCAGAGCGGGGCCTACTGTATATAACAACTATGTAACATTTTTGGAACAATGTAACCATTACGTAGATACCCTGCAAACATGGAGTGTAACAGTTATAGAGAATTTACGTAATGGTTACATTGTTACGTAAATGTTACATAATTGTTACATAACTGTTACGTTGTGTTTGCACGAACTGAACGCTCAGGCAGGTTTTATATATACAGGGTGATCCAAAAGTCCCGGAACAGCAAAATATCTCAGCGGGAGTGCATTTTCGAGGAAAATGTTTCAGACAAAAGTTTCAGGATTTTTCCCTGGCTATTTAATGGCGATATTGAATTTGACCTTGAACATGACCTTGAAGGTTATTTCAAGGTCAAGTTAATTTTTTTAAATGGGAACCCCTATTTTTTTTCATGGATTCTGAAAGAGCGGGAAATTCTACGTCCGAGTATGATATGATCGATTTTTCCGGCAAGGTCATTTCAAGGTGAAACTTAAAACTCCCGTAACGGCGAAATATCTCAGAGGGTGTGCATTTCTTTGGAAATTGTTTCAGACAAAAGTTTAAGGATTTTTCTTGGTCAAATTATGTGCTACCATTAAATAGCCCGGGAAAAATCCTTAAACTTTTGTCTGAAACAATTTCCAAAGAAATGCACACCCTCTGAGATATTTCGCCGTCACGGGAGTTTTAAGTTTCACCTTGAAATGACCTTGCCGAAAAAAACGGCCATAGCATATTCGGACGTAAAATTTTGTGCTCTTTCCGAATCCGTGAAAAAAAATAGGGGTTCCCATTTAAAAAAATTAACTTGACCTTGAAATAACCTTCAAGGTCATGTTCAAGGTCAAATTCAATATCGCCATTAAATAGCCAGGGAAAAATCCTTAAACTTTTGTCTAAAACATTTTCCCCGAAAATGCACTCCCGCTGAGATATTTTGCTGTTCCGGAACTTTTGGATCACCCTGTATATATATATATACATATATATTAGGGTGGTCCAGAATATGTGAAGGTCAAAAAGGTCATCGGACCGCGCGGATTTCGATGAAGAAAAAAATAATGAACAACTTTTCTATTTGGCACTTTTCGATTAAATGAGATTTAGAGGTGGAGGTTTTGAGTTGAAGTTTCCCATTTAAATAACGTGGGAAAATGGAATTTTGTCTGTTTTTATTTTATTTCGTAGAAGCGACTAAGTGAAAAAATTCGAACGCCTAAAATTTTGAAAGAATATACATCTCGGAATATACATCTCGGAATATATCTAATTTTTTTTTCAGATTTTTTCAGCTAGCCCTTTAAATTGTGTGGGCTACGCAATCTCACAAACATATCAAATACAGTTCAAAGGTGGGCATCAAATTAGTTTTATGCTTAGAGAAAACTAGTTAAAACTTGCTGAATTTACTTGAAACTTGTTACTCCGGAGTTTTTGGGATTGCTGATTACGAATTCGACGTCACATTTACAAAATTCAAAATGGCGGAACAAAAGTAAAAAATTAAAGCGAGAATGATTTGTTATTACTGACTCAGAATGCAACGTCAAAATTGAAAAACGGCGGATGTAACACGGCGCTTAAGAATGTCAAATATATTGATATGCTTTAAAAAAGTGTCGAAGTCGAAAGTTCACTTTGTTGATGTTTGCCGTGAAAAAATGCGTTATAAAATTTCACCCTTTGAAGCATACATTTTTCTTTCCAAGGAACACAGATGCAATTTGTTACTCGGGTGTTTTTGGGGTCGCTGATTACGATTCTGGCCTCAGATTTGCAAAATTCAAAATGGCGGATCCAACCCAGCAATCGAAAATGTACAAAAAGGGATTGAAAAAGAAGCAGAATCGGGATTTAAATGTATAGAAAAGGATTACAATTTTTATTTGCAATACTTTTTATAGATTCAAATGTATTGGTTGCTTGATGCATTTTCAGATTTTATCATTTTTGGATTCAAATGTATTCAACTGGGACATTTCATATTTCGTATATTTGGATTTAAATGTATTCACAACAAAGGAAACACTATTTATGAATTCAAATGTATTTGATTCTTGATGCGGTTTCTATTATTTTTTAATTCAAAAGTATTCAACGCGATATTTCGAATTTAGTATATTTGGATTTAAATGTATTCATAATATTAGCAACCCTATTTATGAATTGAAATGTATTGAAATTGGACAAAGTCGGGAATCAAACATTATGAAACTAATCCCTTTTTATACGCACTAATCAATTTTCGATTGCTGGGAAGATGACGGATCGAAATATAAATAGTTAAACTGCATTAAACAAAAATATGATTACTATTCCTTGTCGAAAGTTATTAAACTTACAAAAAAACCGAAAATTATGGAATTTTTTATTAAAAATAATAACAACTTCATTATTTATAGCCAAAATTACTTTGTTTATAACTGAGCGGTAAAAAGAATATTTCAGCCAAATACAAAAGATTACGTATCACCTTTTTGTAAATAAATCAAGGAAAAAATTGCAGCCGATTAAAAAAAATAGGAAGTCATTTGCACGTTCATGCATTTTGATAATTTAATATTTAAAACAAGCATTTTCTTGAATAAAAAGTCTTAATATATTTAGTTAAATTGTCTGTTTTGTCCGCCATTTTGAAATTCGAAATTCTGAATTCAGATTAGTAATCAACGACCGTAAAAACAAATGAATACAAAGTTTCGTTTATTTTTATTAATATTTTAGATTTTTATCCGCTATATTGGATCCGCCATTTCGAATTTCGAAATTCTGAGTTCAGATTCGTAATCAGCGACCTTAAATAAGTACGAATACAAACTTTCGTTTATTTTTAGTAATATTTTAGATTTTGGACAGCCATATTGGATCCGCCATTTTGAAATTAGAAATTTTGGATTCAGATTCGTAATCAGCGACCTTAAAAACATGCGAATACAAAGTTTCGTTTATTTTTATTAATATTTTAGATTTTTGTCCGCCATTTTGAATTTGAAATTCTGAGTTTAAATTCGTAATGAGTGACCTCAAAAACCCATGTATATTTATTTTTAAATAATGTGTTAATGAATTAATATTTGTAATGAGCAGTTCTTAAAAACGGCTTATTCAATGATTTTCTTTTTTGCGGGAAAAATTTGTACACATAACACACTTTTAATTTGAGAAGGAATATTTCAAGTTATATCACCTTCAGGTTGAAACTGATTCAGGGACACCATGTGGAGTGAATAAGCAGGAATGGCTAAATTTTTACTCTAAACAATTTAGAGAGTAACGTGCACTTTTAAAAGGCAATTTGTTATGGGAGATTTTTTTGGGGAAAAACATCATTTGGCTAAGCTTTTTTTTATATTTTGGTCAATTTTTTTTGTTCTATACAAGTTATACCTTTACAAAAATGTTAAGCAAGTAGCAACACTATATGAACCTTCATGTTGCGTTGTTACAAACCGCGTTAATCCTCAGAGCAGTAAATTGTATTTTAAATTAACGAAGTAGAAAATCTTGTTTGTTTCGTGGCGTGAAATATGCGTATAATTTATTTTCGAAAACTTCTTTAGAGAAAAAACTTTCCAGTAACACACTTCTTCTCGGCAAAGATCAATAAACTTAATTTTCGACTTCGACACTTTATTAACGGCAATACATTTGAAAATTTTAAGCGCCATGTTAAATCAGCCATTTTTAAAATTTTTATATCATATTTTGTATAAACTTTTATGTCTAATTTGAAAATAAATAAAAATTGGAGTAGAATAACCTTGATACCCAATTTCATTCTTCAAATTTTTCTCTGCCATCTTAGATCCGTCATTTTGAATTGTGCCAATCTGTGGCCAGAATCTTAATCAGCGACCCCAAAAAACCCCTAGTACACAGTTTCAGTCAGATCAAGTAATTTTTCAAATTTCGTTCCGCCATCTTGGATCCGCCATTTTGAATGTTGCAAATCTGAGGCCAGAATCGTAATCATCGACCCCAAAAACACCCGAGTAACGAATTTCATCTGTGTTCCTTGGAAAGAAAAATGTATGCTTCAAAGGGTGAAATTTTGTAACGCATTTTTCACGGCAAACATCAACAAAGTGAACTTTGGACTTCGACACTTTTTTAAAGCATATCAATATATTTGACATTCTTAATCGCCGTGTTACATCCGCCGTTTTTCAATTTTGACGTTGCATTCTGAGTCAGTAATAACAAATCATTCTCGATTTAATTTTTTTACTTTTGTTCCGCCATATTGGATTCGCCATTTTGAATTTTGTAAATGTGACGTCGAATTCGTAATCAGCAATCCCAAAAACTCCGGAGTAACAAGTTTCAAGTAAATTCAGCAAGTTTTAACTAGTTTTCTCTAAGCATACAACTAATTCGATGACTACCTTTGAACTGTATTTGATACGTTTGTGAGATTGCGTAGCCCACACAATTTAAAGGGCTAGCTGAAAAAATCTGAAAAAAATTAGAAATATTCCGAGATGTATATTCTTTCAAAATTTTAGGCGTTCGAATTTTTTCACTTAGTCGCTTCCACGAAAAAAAAATAAAAACAGACAAAATTCCATTTTCCCATGTTATTTAAATGGGAAACTTCAACTCAAAACCTTCACCTCTAAATGTAATTTCATCGAAAAGTGTGAAATAGAAAAGTTGTTCATTATTTTTTTCTTCGTCGAAATCCGCGCGGTCCCGATGACCTTTTTGACCTTGACATATTCTGGACCACCCTAATATATATATATATGTATATATATATACAGGGTGATCCAAAAGTTCCGGAACAGCAAAATATCTCAGCGGGAGTGCTGTGATCGGCCAACCATTACCCAGCGGCTAACTCTAGATTCTACAGATAATTCTGAACAACTTTTTCCTCTAAAAAAATGTTCGGGAAGGTAGAGTTTTTAAGTTATTCAACATTAAAATTTAGGTGAAAAAATCACATATGTTGAAATATCTCGACTCGGTTTGAAGGTACCTTAACGAACCGGAGCTCATTTTAAAGATATTTTAATGCTCTATAAATTGTCTCTGTTGGTTTTTGATCTATAATGAATATCTCTCTTGTTATAGCCATAAAAACGGGATAAATGCCGATTTTTCAGGATTTTCGCGTTTAACTCGTTTCGACACATAGTTACCGAAATATCACACAGAAAAAAGTTGTAGGCCTTGAAAAAACAAAAATTTTTTGTCCTCTAATACGATGCGATTAAATTAAAACTGAACCCTACAAGAGCCTCGTAAAGTTGACAAAATACAGTTCGACAAATAAATCGATATTAATAACAAAATGTTATGAAAACGAGTACAAATAGGGTTCAGTTTTAATTTAATCGCATCGTATTAGAGGACAAAAGATGTTTGTGTCTTCAAGGCCTACAACTTTTTCCAGTGTGATATTTCGATAGCTATGTGTCCAAACGAGTTAGACGCGAAAAACCTGAAAAATCGGTATTTACCCCCGTTTTTATGGCTATAACAAGAGAAATATTCATTGCAGGTCAAAAATCAACAGATACAACTTATATAGCTTGAAAATATCTTTAAAATGAGCTTCGGTTCGTTAAGATACCTTCATACAGAGCCGAGATATTTCAAAAAAAGTGATTTTTTCCCCCCTAAATTTTAGTGTTGAATAACTAAAAAACTCTACCTTCCCGGAAATTTTTTCAGAGGAAAAAGTTGCTCAGAATTATCTGTACAATCTACAGTTAGCCACTGGGTAATGGTTGGCCGATCACCCTGTATATATATGATTGTTGTTTATAAACATTCCTTATACGATATCCCATCCTTCTAAGGGTCTAATGTATGATCAAGTATTAGGTACATATAGATTGTAAATAATAATCGATCATCGCTTATATGTACAGTCAATAAATTCTGTGGAATATTTGCCCGCTTTCAATTTCGATTTTATTCAATCAATAATGCGTAGAAAAATTAAATATGTTGTTGGTTATTTTGAGGTAAGTGTTTTTTAAAAATAAATTATTGGTTGTTGAGATATTATTAGAATTTCTGTTTATTTATTTGCACTGACTTTCAAATATCTGAAAATGTGCTGAATCTTTACACACACCGAACCACCCGAAATGTTTTCCTACTCTACTAACTGGAATACTAAAGCTTCAAAAATTGTAACATGTAAGAAAAATAACTTCCCCATCAAAAACTTATTCAGAATTATTCAAAATTTTCAATAATTCTGAATCCTATTTTTAAATCCTTCAATATAAACATTCAGAAGTATAGAATGCAATGTTTTAGAATGCTTCTTCCAAAATGTCAATCACAATAATTGTTACCTTTGCCTCTATTTATTATTCTTTCTATTAAAGATGAATTTGATTTGAGCAATAAAAATAATGCCAATTGGCCCATTATACATACATCATACCTATACAGATACCTGCACATAATATGCCATATGCAGACATAATGTAACATTATTATCTGGACACGGTATTTTTTTAATCAAATAATAAGTCATTTTTATAATAGGAACGGCGAATGGATGTATGGAGGGCTATGAAAAGTTGTCAACGGCACCTGGTGGGTTACTTTCCTAATCGCATAACGGTTGCGATTTGTTTGTCAACAAACCAGCAAGTGTATTTCTGGTCTTCCCTAATAATTATCAAGCAATCAAAGGTTTGTGGATTAAGAATGATTGATAATTTCTCACAGAATACTTCTAGAATGATCAGAAACCAACCATCCACTTTATCTGCATCGCAGCAAATATTCGGAAAGATTCAAAACATTCACTTCAATGCTTCTTTCGGAATAATGAATAATTCGAGTTATAACTTATATGCATACAGAAGAATTCAAGAACAAGATAGTCAATGCTTGCAATACGTTTTAGAATGATTGATAGTAGGGAATTATTCACAAAGTTCAACAAATAGAATTCAAAGCTCACAACTACTTGCTGTAACTGGCGTAGGTTTTTTCCCACTTCGTTGATTTTTCCTTGCGCCACCATTGCACACCAGCATGAGGGTACTATCATCCTAAAAGGTACAGAAGGGTGCCTATAGAATTAACTTTGTATGAGCCCCTCTGAAATATCGACGATATTTATACTTAATTTTATAGATCAAAAAGAAAGTAGATTTCGAGTTATCGATTGGGTCAATATAGTCATTTTTTAATATTGTGATAGTTTATTTAAGTCAGGTTTCGCATTTACTTCGCGGCTCGAGCACTTTTTCAAAATATCGTCGCCGATCGGTTTAATAAACAATTAAATATCCTTTATACGTTTCTTGATAAATTGTTGAGTATTTACTTATTAAAAATTCCGTCCGTTCGCGAATACAATTACTAATTACCTTTTATTTTAATTCCCTTTTCAACGCTATTTCAAGATACAAGTGATTATTTAAAAATATCAATACCATTTTTTAGAATTCCATTCTAATTTTGTAAGGCTGCACTGTAAAAATTGAAAATGAAATTTACACTGCAACGGTAAATTGTAAATAATTTAATCAACTATGGTTATCGACCAATTTCAAAATATTATGTGCGATCTCGAAAATATTTGACGCTATAGTTCCGGAAAATTGGCAGCCGTTTGTTTTGAGAAGATTATTCCTCAACAGCATTGGTTTATCGGCGGCAGATCTATGGCGATTATTCTCTTAGCTTGCTGTAACTTTGTATTCTCAGCATTGGACAATATGTCTCGGGTTGATACAGTTTAACTTGACTTTGCTAAGGCATTCGACACTATTGATTATGGCTTACTAATTAATAAATTGAATTTAATGGACATTAATGGATCTCTACGAAGGTGGATGTCATCTTACATCCGTGGCAGCCTGTGCGACTAAAAGGGTCCGTGTCTCAGTTTATAAATGTCTCTTCTGGTGTGCCACAAGGCTCGCACCTGGGACCAAATATTTTTGCGTTGTTTATTAATGTCATTATTACTAGGATTAATTACTATCAGTTTTTAGTGTGCGATTGATATAAAGTTATTTGCTTCGGTTAATTCCCCTCTTGAAAATTGTAACTTACAGCTGGGTTTAAATAGCGTATTTGAATGGCTTAAAGGGGTTCTAAAGTGGTACAGGGTAAGATAGGAAATTTAACTAAGAAAAGGAAATTAAAGACGGCTGAATTACATTTTTACAATTCGGGCTTTGTAATGGCAATTCTAAACACTATAAACAGTTTCCTAGAAAACACCAAAGATATTAATTGAGAAGTGACCGCGAATTTTTGTTAATATATAAAAATCTTTCAATAAATAAGAATCATTTTCTAGGATACCGTCTATGATAATTAAAATTGCCCTTACGCAGCCCGAATTTAGAAAAATCGATCAGGTCACTTTTTATTTACGGTTTTCAGTGAAAATTCCTACCTTATCAGTCGACCACTTTAGAACCCCCTTAAACTAAATATTCAAGTATTACCGGTGTTATTTTTTGATAGTTTTAAGTTTATTAAAGATTCGTATAAAGGTTTCTCAATTATTGGTTTTCTCAAACGTTCGATTTCAGATTTTTCCTCTATTCCAGTCATTATTAATCTTTATAAATCTCTGGTTTTGCCTATTTCGACGTATGGCGCAATTATATGGCGGCCTTTTCTTAATAACAATTTTGATCAGCTTTACAAGCTTCAGCATCGATTCTTGTCATACCTTGCTTACAAATCAGGTATATCAATGAGTTTCTTTGATCATGATTTTCCCATTATTTCGTATAAATTTAGGATCCAAACCATATCTTCTTTACATCATGTCACTGATTTATTATTAGTTCGGAATATAATGAAGGGGGTAATTAAATCGAAGCAAGTATCTTCTTTGTTCTCCTATCGGGTTCAATGGTATGCCCTACGGCTGTTTCAAAACATTAACGAATAGAGCTGTAAATCGGGTTACGATTTTCATTCTTCCCGCGGTAGACTTCGTCGCGAGTGGAATTGTGTACCGGATAATATTGCAAACTATGATGACAATAGTCATTTAAATCTTGCATACGACAATTATTTTATTCTGTTACTCTTAACTTTTTTTTAGTATTTGTTTGTATTTTATTACTTGTGTTATTTTTTATTATTCATATTGCAATCGCTGAAATTTGAGTTGTTTAATGGTCCATGGGGCCATTTATTAAATAAATAAATAAATAAATAATCAACAAGGTTGCGCATAGAAGCTGGTAGACATGGATCTGAACATAACAAAGCAAATATTCTATAGGGCGAAAGGAACGCAAAGTGAATGCATAGGACATTCCGTCGCTTCCGTTTCAAGAGGACCACCCCGGTGCTTAACCTGCAAGTACAACCAGCTGGTTCTTTTCCACCCATCGGTTAATATGATTGTTGTGTAAATGGAGGCACACAGGTGATAATATACACAGTAGAGGAGCGGAAGAGAAAGAATTAAATGAGGTAGGTGTACTCACACGATGGACATTAAAATGCTGGGAAACGTAAAAAAGCATTTGCGCATATGGATTGCTAGGATTTTCTATAAAACTGAGCAATTTTATCTAATTTACAATAATGGTTTATATAATTCTAACTTCGTATTAGAGTAGGCCGATAGTTGCACATTATGTGCCATACATAATATTATTACGCAAGCATTCTTTTTGATCAATATTGTAAATAGTTACTTTTATACAATATAAAATGCGCTCGAAATTACTAGAATCGAGAAAACTAGATCCTTAAATGAAAAGACCTATGGAAACAGTAAACGACAATACAGAGGAATGTGAATGTCTCAATGGCACCTTGCGGCTAATGGCGATACTAACTGCTAAATTGGAGCGAATTATTTGTAAACAGAACTTGCAAGTATATTAACGCGCTTCCCTAATAATTATAAGGCATTCGCAAGCTTGTGTATTCAGAATGATTGACAATTTCTCACAAAAACTTTTACAGGAATCAGGAAGCAATCAGCTACTTCACTACCTCACAAAGTGTTTAGATTAGGGATTCATGTCAATGCTTCATTGAGAATAGTGAAAAATTCGCGTTATATTTTATATGCAGAGGCTTAGAGAAGAATTCAAGAACAAGTCGATTCTTGCAATAGGATTTAGAATTATTGATAATAGGGAATTATGCATAACGGTCAACAAACAGAACTCAAAGCTCAAAAGCTCTTCAATAATACTGCATCGTTTTTTGTTAGCTGGGCTACACTGCTTACATCTTCCTGTAAAAAAACGGATTGATACTATCCGTTATAATGTTTCAGTTATGTCTCCATATTAATAGTAATAAAAGTAGTAAATTGAAATGCAGCAACAGGATTTATCTAACTGCAGAACCTGTTGTTTTCACTTTACTGTGCGGTCTAATACTCGAAGCTGAATATATCACATTTTGTTCAGTGTGAAAAATATCATTACTTAAAAATCCAACAACTTCTTTTAAAAATGCAATAATGTTATTAGAAAAGGATACTTGTTATCGCCGACTCCAAATCAATATATAGTATAAATTACTGTTTTAAACGATTATTCCGTGGTAATATGATCAAATGCTAAGGAATTTACTTACATCGACGTTAAACGTGGAAATATCCAATGAACATCAAAATATAAAATATACGTACCTGTTTTCAGCATGAAAACCAATATAACGATTGCAAAAATGCATCAAACCTGTACGGAGAAAACATAGGAAATATTACTTAGTGGTAAATTTTACCATTCTAACGCAAATTTAAGGGTGGACTTCCAAGTATTAGATTCAATTTTGTAATCCTATCATAAAATAAAATACAATATTTGTCCTAAACTTAAAGAACAAATTTAAGGCTGCAAACTTTGGAATGCATATAGACAGTTTGTCCAAATTCATCATTACGAAATAGTAAATGTGAGTAAACCGGAAGAAAGTTAAGAAAGAGTGTATGTGTAGTTATTCTTGTCGTCGCTAGATGCAGTCGTGACTGGGCAGAACTGCCACTGTTGCATTCCGTTCTCGTTATGGAAATGGATTTGATACAGGAGTCCTTATCAGTACATATATAGTCATGAAATAATAATATTATAACCAATATATGATGTTACGTTGCAGATTAATTAGTATTTTTTAAGCAATGCACTGAGACATAGACCCCGACGTATTACAAAGTTGGCACATTTTTGTTCTTAAAGGGGTTCTAAAGTAGTTCGCAGATAGGTAGGAATTTCTACTAAAAAATGTAAATTAAAGATGATTGAATAACATTATCAAAATTATGCCTCTGTAAAAGTAATTCTAATGACTATAGATGGTTTCTTAGAAAATAGCAAATACATTAATTGAAAACTGACCGAGAATTTTCGGAACTACTTAAAAATAACGTATTTCCGAAAATTCTTGGTCAGTTCTTACTTATTTTTTGTTGTATTTTCTAGAATGCAGCCTATACAAATTAGAATCACCTTTACATAGCCCAAATTTGGAAAAATCGATTCAGTAATTTTTTATTTACAGGTTTTAGTAAAAATACTTAACTTATCGGCGGAGCACTTTAGGGACCGCTTAATAACTATTTTTTCTAGAATCAGGACTGTTTTTTCTAGGATTAAAAAAAATTATATGTGGTAATATACCACTGATCTGTATAACCACGTGTAATATACCCGTATGGGAAAATAGATAAGGGTGTATATGGTAATGGATTTCTAACCATTCAAAATATCAAGTAATATTTTTATGGATTCACGTGTGTTAAATACTATCACTGTAATTTAAAATCCATCGATTAAAATGATTTTAAAGAATGCTGTGTATTACGATATAAAATTTGATAAATTATAAAACCTTTAAAAATGTCAAATTGCGAATTGAGTAATGCATATTGAATTCAATACCATGCTGTTAAATTTGCCTTAAATTACTGTGTTTTTTTGTTCGCTTTTGTTTGCTTGATACCTACATTAAATCGTTAAACTTAAACGAAGTTTGGTATCATTTCCAATTTTAAATTATTAAAAATATTTAAAAAAGATTTGTTCTAGACCGAAAAATTCAAATGCAAGTAAACTGAAATTTATTGCATTCTTTATCTCTGAAAATAAACAGTCTAAGAAAAATTCACTGTAGACATTTTTTATTCAGAATTATTTAAAAAAATCTGAAAGCGTTTTTTTTCGGACCAATTAATACAATTAGTAAATCGTTGACAATATTTGTCAATAACAATAAAATAGCCGTCCATCGATGATTATGAATTTTTCATTTTTATTTCTAGAGATAAAGTACAGAGTTCAGTAATCTGAAATGAATATTGAAGCAATTGGAGAATTTTGTAAATGTTACAGGAAGGTTATGATAATACTAATAATATTTGGAAGTTTCTTGACAAACTGATTCGCCAGGAGGCATCAGTAGGAGCTGGCACCATTCATTGTTTAAATATCGATAAACGAATATCAGATAGGAGTTCGATTTGTGAACTGAGAATGGGGAATGAAAATGAAGAATTTGACAAATTTGTGGAAAGAAAGATGTTGAATATTTGTCGGAAATTTTAATCGCATTTTACCCTTACAGCTTTTTACACTCCACATCATTGAACAGTAGTCCTTCCCTTATTACAATTTTCCCGTCTCCCCACTACTTAGATTTGCTGTCTCACCTTGGTCTCTTTTTCTTTTGCTGCGTATGCGCCGTTATTTGCATTTTGAAAATCCACACGTCAACACCCGTGGGGAGATCGCGTGAGGAGAAATATTAGAATAGGAGAAGAGAAAGAATTAGAATAAGGGAAGGACTACTGTATATAAAAAGTGTTTAAAGATCGTTATCGAAGCTAAAAGAGACATTATTAAATCCAATAGTAGGTGATTCAAAATTTTTACATATAAGTACGAAATAATTTATTGCGCTAGACGTGAACTGAGATCCCAGTTACGTCATATTTTGTTTGTTTACTTTTTCAGAATTAGTATAAGGACCGTATTACCAAGAAACACTTAATTGTTTATTTAATTAAAACGGTCAAGAATTATACCTATATATATTTATTTACTATAACCGGTTACACAATAGTTCTAGTACTAATATCGAAGTCTAGAATGTATATTACATTTTATCACTGCGCTTAAATGCTATATCCCGGCACTTAATGCAGGATAAAATGAAAATTAAATTTACAAACTTAACATTAAATATCGCGTCCAGGGCAAGGATGCCATAAGCCCTGCTGAAGAGCACAACATGGCATCCTGGTCCGAAACGCATTTTGACAATAGTTCTAATTATAAGCGCTAGAGGGATGGTTTTTAATATTAAATCCAATAGTAGGTGATTCAAAATTTTTACATATAAGTACGAAATAATTTATTGCGCTAGAGGTGAACTGATATCCCAGTTTCGTCATATTTTGTTTGTTTACTTTTTCAGAATTAGTATGAGGACCGTATTACCAAGAAAAACTTAATTGTTTATTTAACTAAAAGAGACATCTCGAAAAAAAGGTAGCACGAAAGTGCAGTGCGTGAAGCTGTGTATGATGTTTGTAAATTACACAAGACACAGATGCACACAAATAGTAGTATGTACATTCAAGTGTGGCAGTGAGCGGCCATGACAGTGTGCCAGCTTCTACTGCTGCGCCTAGCGGATCAGTTTGTCCAGAAACATCCTAATATACATGTATAATAATACAGTAGGACCTCTCTTATTCTAATTAGTAAAGTTTTTCAAGATGGCGCCGACCTCTCTTATTCTAATTTTCCCCTTATCCCCACTTACTTTGCTTGCGAGCTTGTGATTCGTGGACAATATTTTTCGTTGACTTTTCGTGTGATCGTGGGAGAAAACTTGTGGGGGAACGATTATAATAAGAGTGGCTGGACAATTAGAATAAGAAAGGCAATTAAAATAAGAGAGGTTCGAATAAGAGCGGTCCTACTGTACAATGATAATAATATCATGTTACCATGGTAAAATGGAAACGTACGCCAAATCATTTGAATTATAAAAAGCGTATAAAAGGTATTCAGTACACTAAAGGGGGTTCTAAAGTGCTCCGTCGAAAAAGTAGGAATTTTCACTAAAAATCGAATATAAAAAATAACTGCAAAGATTTTTCGAAATTCGGGCTCTGTAAGGGCAATTCTAATTATTATAGACGATATCCTAGAAAATATCAAGGAAATTAATTGTTAATATCTTTGGCATTTTCTATCCTTATATAGAGCCCTAATTTGGAATAATCAATTAGGTCATTTTTTATTTGAAAAAAAAAACCTAAATTAAAAATGACTGAATACATTTGTCAAAATTCGGGCTCTGTAAGGATAATTCGAATGTCTATATATAAACCCACATAGAATGCCAAAGAAATTAATTAAGAATTCATCGAGAATTATTGAAAATAAATTTAAAAAAACACTTATTTCCATTAGTTTTCTTTCAATTCTCAATTAATATCTTTGTCATTATTTAATTATCCGTATACAGTCATTAGAATGAACCTTACAGAGCCCGATGTTTTATAAATTGATTGAGAAATTTTTTATTTTGAATTTTTAGTGTAAATTCCTACCTTCTCAGCGGAGCACTTTAGACCCGCCTTAAAGTGCTCGTCCGATAAAATAGGAATTTTCACTAAAAATTACCTTAGACAGTATCTTAAAAAATACCAAAGAAATTAATTGAGAACTAACAGAGAGTTTTCAGAAATAAATGGTTTTTTAGTTATTTCCGAAAATTCTTGGTCAGTTTCTGGTTAATTTGTTTGGTATTTTGTAGGAAATCATATACCTATGGTAATTAAAATTCCCGTTACAGAGCCCGAATTTTGAATATTTTATTCAGCGATACGGACCACCTTAGAACCCACTTAAAGTAGTGCCTAAGAGTCTCGGTGGATAACCTCAATTCCAACCTTAAAATGTGCAAATTAAACAAAAACTAAATCAATTTTCAAGCCCAGAACTATTTTAAAGACATTTAACGCGAATTTTGTGAATATGAATGGCAAATTTCACAAAATTGGTTCAGATAGGAACGAATAATTGCAAGAAGAAATTTCTGCAGTACTCACTCGCTTTGTTACGGTATTTAGCCGTCCATAACATTTTTTTCTTATGGGGGTTCTAAAGTGCTCCACAGGTAAGATAGGAATTTTCTTCAAAAATCGTAAATAAAAAATTACTGAATCGATTTTTCAAAATTCGGGCTCTGTAAGGGCAATTCTAATTACAATATACGGTATCCTAGAATAAGCCAAAGATATTAATAGAGAACTGACCAAGAATTTTCGGAAATACAGTAGACGCTCGATATAAGAACCATCGCTATAAGAACCGATCGGTATAAGAACACTTTTTTGATCATTACAGTGCCCATGAACATTCGAGATGTATCCCCTCCATACACTTTTTGCTGGTATGAACCGTTCCGCGCATTCCGTCGAGTCCACCTATACATACATAATACATACAAGAGAAGGGGAAGCATCAATTCCCCTCCAATGGTTCTTATATCGGCGCTTGGCGGGGAAGCTCAGAACGGACGTAGTTCTTATATCGAGCGTCTACTGTACGTTATTTCTAAGTAGTTCCGAAAATTCTCGGTCAGTTTTCAATTAATGTCTCTTACTTTCTCGGAAACCCTCTAAAGTAATCAGAATTGCCTTTACAGAGCTCTAATTTTGAAAATGTTATTCAGTCATCTGTAATTAAGGTTTTTTAGCGAAATTTTCTATCTTATTGGCGGTCCACTTTAGAACCCTCTTATGTACATATTTTTAAAAAATAATACTATGTAACACATGCGACCCAGAAATTTGTCAGAAGATCTTCGCTATGCCGAATGCGAATCAGAAGTGAAAATCACTCGATAGTCACTGGTTTTTCTAGAAATCCTAACCTAAAAATAAAAAAACCAGGACCATATTTGAGGTTATGTAATATAACAAATTTTCTTTTACTAACAAAAACTATAAACTTCATCTTATTGAAAAATTTAAACGTATAAAAAATATACGTTTAGAAAATTTTAAAAACTTCGAGAAATAAATAAAAACACCTGAAACTTGTTAATTTTATATAGAAGATCTTGACAAGTTTTATTTTAAATTTGTTAATTGTGGCGTCATCTGTGGTCATCTGGTGACAATTTCCAACTATAATTAAAATTACATACAAGTAAAAATATATCCGTGTACATATGTACACAGCAGATTTAAAGGTACAAATTAACGAGAAACGAGACAACTTTCCTATTAAGATAAGGTCAGATAAGGTGAAAATCGTGGAAATTATCGACTTGATCTTGATTGTCAACGAAGTTATAATTAGTTTTTAGGTTATGTTAATTATTAAGAATAATGAGAAATGAATACAAAATATACAATCATTTTAGAAACCACACAAATAGTCGAGGCAAATTAGCACTAAAAATGCGTTTTCAAAGAAATTTTGCGCAGTAAGACGGATCGTTACAGGGTTTGTTGCATTCGATTCAGGAAGGAATTTGGAAAATTTGTTCCTACTTTGCATCTTATACAAATAGGAAATGCATTTCTTGGCGCTGATTAAAAAAAAATCACAACTTTGAAAATAATGAATAAATCAAGCCAAAATGTCATCACTTTGACTGTTTTCTTCCACTTTTTAAGCTTATCGTAGTAAAAAATGAATTAATTGTCCCTGTCGCATAAACAATCATAATTGTCCTCGTACACTAGTTCTCTCTTCGATATGTTTACGATTGTAATGAATTGAATTTTCGTTTGGGTCATAACCTCAGAAATTACAAAATCTGATTGATTCATATAGTTTTCAATAGTCCCAATTCAACATAAAATACAAAAGTTGTATTCGCAATGAAACTACTAATCTAAATAAATGGTACGAAATAATTGAAATATAAAATATTTTATTACGAATATAACTATATGCACACAATAACGCTATAATTATAAGATTACCTCTTACAAACATTAAATTTTTTCTCTTATTTTATTTTATCACAAACAATAAACTTAATTTACATAAGTATTCATAACATTAGCAAGTGAAACTTTGATAAATATATCATTTATTTGCTAAAATAAATCGACATATGTATCTTCCATTTCACAAAACAAATTTTTATACATTTTCTTTTCATTAAAAGAATAAAACGCCTTTTTACAATTTCTTACCGTCTACTTGTAATCTTCATAATTCAATTACTTCTTTTTACACTTGTACAAAATTTAATATAGAAATTTAATTTTCCAGCATCATTTCTTCACATTTTCTACGAAAAGAAAACATTTATGTAGTCTTAACCGTTAGTCTTAAGTATTTATCTCTCTACCTAACTGTACAATAAACAAAAGTTTACAATTGGTATGGCGTATATAGCAGTTCCATAATTTTCTGCTTTTTATAAGTCTTTTCTTCATTTGGTAAACGTTCCAACTCTGCTGCTAACAAATTAGCAAATGCTTGTTCGGTAGTCACTGGAGCAGTTTGTACAACAGTCGGTTTATCTTTTATCAGTCGATTTTCAAGCGCTGCTAAAAGACTGTATGAATTTGAATCTATATTCTCCACTAAATGGCTACTTTGTGCCACATGTGATCTTCGACTCCTTGGAAGTATAAACCGATCTATAAATCGCATTCTGTCGAAATATGGGAACGGTGTTCTTTTCGATGCTCCGGAAGTGAGTTTAGAATCTCGTTCTCGCAACCGTTTTTCATTGCCGTATTTATTTCTTAGATAACTCCACCTCTTTTGACAAGCTGAGCCAGTAAATAGTGGGTGTACACCTACGATGAAATATGAATCAACAAATTTATCTAAAAATACTATAAATGTACAAAATACCTGTTGCTTGTAAGGTTTCTGCTATTTCATCCCAACTGTCGCACTTTAGTTGAGCATCCTTATAATCGTTTCCAGATTTGTCGTATAAGTGTTTATAACTGCGAACCAAGTCGATTAATTGTTCATCTGTTGCTTGACTACTTCGTAATGGTATTTCTTGTTCTTCGAATATATCTATTGTAACAGCTTCGCTATTAGCAAATTCTTCATCAGGATTCCCTGAGTAACTATGTTCTGCCATAACTAATTGGAGTCATTTCGTTATGTTTAGGAGTATTATTGAATCAAGTCCATTATTTAAATAAATGAACATCTTTACTTACCTGACGTTATTGTTCCTTTTTTAAAATAAATGTTTCGAGTGTCAAAAATTTTGACACCAAAGTTGAACACGCGCGAATGGAAGCTCTTACGACTGCTTACCTAAATCGTCAGACACAAAGTCACTCGTAATCTGCGTAATGGACGGTTCTAAAGAGCTAAGCAGCGTTAAAGTTATATCTATAGATATGTATAAGGCGGCCATCTTGAATGTTTGTCCACTACGAGTACTACGACCAATATTACGCTGTGCTGGGGGAAATAAGACATCGAAATTTTGTCAATTTTTAAATTTCAAATGTTTCGAAAGTTTACTACAAATTATGGGGAATTCCACGTCAAATCGGCAACTTTTTTCACACAATTTTTAATTGCAAAAGAAGTATTTTTGACCATATAAAACATTTTAAATTCGACTGTAGTAAGAGTTGGGAGGATATTTAGGAAAATGTAATTTTCTGTTCTCCCAACAAACGAAAAAGTATACGAAAAATTTGTGTACGATTTAATACGAAATAAGTCTGTTTCTTTCCCACTCTTTCAGTTATGAATGCGACTGTATACGATATTATACGCGATACACAAACGCACATAACCTCAAAGAAACGATTACTTTCCCAGTAAACGAAAAGGGATTTAAGGGATTTTTTTTTTCATTCTTTTATTGAACATTCGGAATTGGCAGTTTTCAATTCCTTTGTAGGAATTCAAGCGTGAGACATGTGAATTCTGATACGCAACTTTTTTATTCCGCGCATTTCCATTGAATTCCCTAACCTAACCTAAAATAATATGGATTCGTTGGAACTGTTAGGAATTAAAATGGTAATTTTTTATTCCGCGCAATTCCATTCAATTCCCTAACTTAACCTATAATGTTTACATCAATATTCTCAGGGATTCCTTGGAATTCGTGGGAATTGCAAATTTAATTTTTTTATTCCAGTGAATTCTATCTAATACCTTCAATAAAGGGATACAACGGAATTCAAAATTCCAATCCTTTTCCGTTTGCTGGGTTGGATTATCGAATGATTTAAACTCAAAAGTAGAAAACAGAACATTTCTTCGAAAATTATGAAATACGGAAAAGATATAGTCAATTCTTCGATTAATTTAAAAGAATTCTAAGCCGCAACAAATCAATTTTTGTAATGCGTTAAATACGGTATCGTATAAGATCGAATGAATTCAATTCTGGTATTGCAGGTCGTATAAAATATTATAAATTCAAATAAGAATCTCGAATAATCAATACGCCACTAGAAAGAAACAGAATGCAAAATATCAATTCCTTATACTTTTTCGTTTATTGGGCTGGCAATGTTTAATTTATTTAAGCGCTAAAGTATCATGACTAAAAATTAATGTAACACAAGTTTTTCGTAGTTATTTTGATGCCTTTTCTCGTGAAAATATCCGCTTCTATGTTACATGATGAGGTTAAAAATCGTTTTAGAGTTTTTAATTTACATTTTTCGAAGGAAGGAAGGACCCCCAACCAACGAAAAAGAATTAAAATGAATTAAATACGTTTTATTTCGGTTTCTTGCCATTTTCATTGAAATTCTTTCGTTCTAATCCGATATAATACGTGAATGGAACATAAACATAACCTAGAAAACATTGTCTAGCAGTTTTTTTACATGAAACCCCAAACTAAAATGTAATCAATTTCACCAGAACTAAGTAATAATAAATGTGAAGGTAAACAATGCCTGCCGCGGACGTAACATTTGTTTTTCTTTTTTCTTTATAACATAAAAATATATATATACATAAAGCCGACGCATTAAAACGAATTAGAAAGTATTAAATCGTTGAACTTCGAATTAGGTTGTGACGTTTCTCAATTCGAAACGTCAAGAAATCGGATTGCAAACGTAATTTCTGAAATCGATCTTATTCTTTTTCGTTTGTTAGGCCTTTTCTCCTGCAAACAAAAAAGTAACAGTTATGTAACAACTACGTAACATTTATGTAACAATGTAACCATTACGTAAATATTACATAACTGTTACTTTCCGTGTTTACAGGGTTCGAATTCTAAAAAAATTAATAAAAAAAGGTTTAATATATACACTTTACGGCGGTATAGTTGAAATTTTGGATCTGGATCGGTTTACAATAAAAACATCGACATGAAAAATTGTAAATAAATAGAAGTCCCCTGATTAACGTATAAACTGCATAATACAGGGAACTTATTTTATTCAAATTCAACCTCGATTATCTCGCTCAATTTTGGTCGAAATAAAACGTTTTGTTTTTCATTTTAAAGGTAAGTCAATGGTCTACAAGATGAATTTTTCAATGTCTATAACTACAAATAATGAAAACTATATTTTTCATTATCTTTTGAAGTTCATTACTCTTCGTACCGTGGCGCTGCTAAATGTTATCGATTTCTCACTAGTAAAATGAGTTACTCCGAGACTGTAACAGTGTTTTGAATTCTTCAGTAAATCTGATATTATTACGAAAAACGTGTTTGAGATTTTAGAATAAGATTTTAAGAATCTGATTTTCTTTCTCAAAGATACATCATTTTTTCTTATTCATATATATGCATAGTAAAATTGAATACAAATATTATTTCTTGGTATGTTTGCCCTGCAAACACAAAAGTAACAGTTACGTAACAACTATGTAACATTTATGTAACAATGTAAAAATTACGTAAATATTACATAACTGTTACTTTTCGTGTTTGCATGGTGGTCAATTAAAATAAAAATACAAAAAAAAAAAACAATTAGAAATATGTCTTTTCTATACGAAGCCATTGTAGATAAATTTTTTGTATCACATGTAGGCAATTGCATACACTGTAAAAAGTAAATGTAAAATTACATTTCCGAGTTTTTACAATTTTGTTGACATTTCCTATTACTATCGTTGTAAAATTACATGTTTCCAGTAAGTGAAAAACGAAAACAGAAGGAAATTTACCATAAACGTATACAATTTACAGTGCAGGAGGTGGAAATAAAAATACCAGTACTAATCGGCGTAATCAACATCGATTATGTAATTAAAAAAAAATGTAATTTTACATCGCCTTTGTAATTTTCAATTTTTTTCATGTAAAATTACAAGCGCAATGTAAACTGGCTCTAATTATTGTCGACCACTGTGGTGTTATTGACCATAAGAACTACGATTCTTTTTTACTATGTGACTGTCAATTTACAACAATATTCACTGGTATTGTGAATTCCACCATTTACACTGTAAAATTACATTGAAATTTTTCACACTATAGTGTTGAAGTACATTTTATATTGTCGTAATGCAGTCACAAATTTTAGACACTACGGTATAGGAACAAAAGTGCTCCAGTTACTCCATTTCAAATCCCTGACAAAAAGTATTGAAAAGAATTGAAAATATGAATTTATTTCTAATCTATAATTCATAAAAGAATTGAAAATGGAAGTTTTCAACTTCATGAAATGAATCGAAAGGAATTAAGAATAGAAATGAATTACAAAATGTCGAGAAACTCGATCTGGAACCTGAATTTTAATTAATATGTTTTATCCTTTTTCGTTTGAAGAAAATGGTCCAGAAATTTAAAAAGGTAGTGTAGACAATCTTTTTTTTCTCTGTGAATAATTTTAAGTAGGGTTCTCATGAGAATCTCATGAGAAATTGAATCAAGTGCCTTATAGTTGTCATAATAATGTGACCCATGAGGTGCTCCAAATGGAACCATCAAACTGCACCCTTTATTTTAACAATTTAGGATCGATTTGACAAATAGGAACTATTCAAATCAAAACGAGTACAAGATGTCAATTCTTCCAATTCAGATTTTTTAAACAATTAAAAGATTTGAGAAAGTTATTAATATATTTCTATTTGTTTTATTCTTCAAATAATAAAGAAAATTTTATATTAATTTAAAAGAAATAGGATCAGTAGTAAAATATACATAATTTCATGTATAATTACAAGAAATTGAATTTAAAATATTCAATTCTGGTTAAAACATTTAAATTCTTGTTTGCGGTGATGCAACTTCAGGAAGCGTATTATAATTTGTTTTAATACAATAATAAAAGAGAATATATTAAACAGTATGTTTTTCAATAAAACTGTAGTTTCAATTTATGTATTTATTTTTTATTAATATACAGATTTAAAACCCATTTACAAAATCTATAAGAAACTGGCACGATAGCAAACAGAAAAAATAAAGTATTTGGTAGCAGAATGGTACAGATAACTCACATTCTTATACTGTGTATTACAAAATAAAAAGAAGCTATTTACAATTCGAATTTCAAAATAATTTATTCTCTGAATTCAAACTTTGTCTTACGGCATGTGAAAGCGAATTGTATGTACAAATCACTCTGGGGGCTGTTGCATAAATAACAGTTAGATTTAATACTTTAACACGACGGAAGATGATATTCTTCTTTATTGTGGATGCATAAAAACTCCAATCCTGAGAATACAATGCAATGAAAAATATTAATGAACGTTAAAATAAAAATATAAAATTAGTAAAGAACAAATGGATACAGAATTATGTTAATAAAGTACAGAATTTTCATAATTTTCATAAATAATTCTTGGTTTATACAGTCACCATACAAAAAATATAATTATAAGAAAGATTACATTATGGTTTTCGATGGAAAACACGAAATGTGAGTAAAACAAGTTTAAACACAAATTGGAGTATGTATAATCGTCTCCCAACGAACTTTTCCTACTTTTACATATATTTATTGCTTAAAATTGTTAATTGCAATTTTAATTACAAATAAAGTATATGGGATTTTTTAGGAAAACGTTTATTTCTTGTAAAATAAGCAGCTTCCCTGCAAACACGGAAAGTAACAGTGTGCTTATTATATTATAGAAATTAATTCAATTAAATTGGCTTTCACATTTTTTAATGATTTTGTATTAATAGAAGGTTATATATTTTATATATTAGTTTTTCTAATTATTTATTATTATATTATGGTATGTACATCTTATCACACAGGAAAGAAATATTATTTAACACTTAAATTGTAGTAATTTTCTAGTACCATGGTGTTTTTCAAGGTGTAAATCTGGCACAATACCTCATTTATATTTATTAATTAAAATCTTTTAGAGTAGATTAGACTATCTTAAGGGAGTACCATTAAGTAGTAATTAAAGCTAAAAAAATGTACAGTAGTCTCACCCCTACGTTATACCGTCCAAAGTTATATGTCTATCCAAAGTTAGCGATTTGGCTTGTCCAAAGTTATACCACTCTCTCCCTCTCCTTCCCCTACTACATTGTTTCGCTGAGCCATACTCGCTTTGTGACACTCACACATAGAAGCACCCATTGCACGGATATAAACAAAGATGCGGAAGTGGGGATACTGAGAGGCTATAACTTTGGAGAATCTTCCGCCATTTTGAAAGAACAGGTTGTATAAGTTAGGACGGGGTCTACTGACATAAAAAGTTGTAATTCATTTTTTTTTTAATTCGGACTTCATAAAGGCAATTCTAACATTGTTTACTATCTTCTAAAAAGAATCAAAAACAATTAAAGAGGAGAATTGGCCGAGAATTTTCTGCAATACATGATTTTTCGATATTGGAGAAAATTCTCGGTCAATTCTCGACAAATTTCTTTGATTTTTTTAAGAGAGCATAACAAATTGTTAGAATTGCCTTTATGAAACTCAAATTTTGAAAATTCGATTCAGTGATTTGTTATTTCGATTTTTTCATTGCTATTTTCTTCTAAATTGATTAAAAAATTTTTTAAATTTGGATGAACATAAAAATACATTTTTTTTTCAAATTACGGATAGATTTAAAGAAATTAAATTAAAAAAAAAAATTTTTTACTTTTTTCATTCCAACACCACTGACTTCCGCGTCTAAAGTTACTCAAGAACGAATTTCTTTGAGCCATTAAAATTCGCTAAATTAATATAAACATTCAAAGAAGTTTGGGGTAGCGGTATAAAAAATTCCATTTCTTTTCGAGGAAAAAATTGTTTTGGGTCAAAAAATTTTGTTACAATTTTTATTATACTATCTTTGAATTGCGTTAGACAATCCAGTCGTCAAATCAGCTTTAGTCAGAGATACAAAGACCTACCCTACGTAACCTGGCTATAAGAAACAAACTCTAATCAGGACTGGCAACCGCAAAATAACCGAAAAAAAATAACCGGTCGAAAACCGCCAAAAAATAACCGTCGTACAATCGTAATTACCACGAAAAAACCGGACTACGAGAAAAAGGCGTATGGTTAAAATTTATAAAATCACCGCAGAATAACCGATAAGAAACCGCTCTTCAGGAGCGTCAACCGGTCATTTCCAGCAAAATTACCGCAAAATAACCGATAAAAACCCGATCTTCAACAGCGTCGACTGGTCGTTTCCAGCCAAATTACCGCAAAATAACCGATGAAAAACCTCTCTTCAAGAGCACCGACCGGTTGTTTCTAGCGAAATTATCGCTAAATAACCGATGAAAAACCACCATTCCAAAGCGGCGACCGGTCGTTTCTTGCACAATTACCTCAGAATAACCGATGAAAAACTATTGTTCCAAAGCGTCGACCGGATGTTTCTAGCGAAATTTATCGTAAATAACCGATTAAAAACCGCTCTTCTAGAGCGTCAACCGGTCGTTTCTCCCAAAATGACAGCAGAATAACCGATGAAAAACCGTTCTTCCAGAGCGTTGATCAGTTGTTTCTCGTAAAATTACCGCAGAATAACCGATAAAAACCGTAGTACCATAGGGTGGATCGGTCGTTTTTCTTAAAATTACGGTAGAATAAACGATAAAAAACCGCTGTTCAAGAGCGGCGGCAGGTTGTTTCTCTCAAAATTACCGAAGAATAACCGATGAAAAACCGGGGTTCAAGAGCGGCGGCCGGTCGTTTCGGACCAAAATTACCGCAGAATAAACGCTGAAAAACTGCTCTTCAAGAGAATATAATAGTTAATAATTATTTGCAAATATATTTATATATGAGGTTTTTATTTACTTATTTTCTGTTTTGTTATGCATATCTATAATCATCTTTTATAGATCTAACAAAACTGCTCAGTCGCTGTAGTAAATGTGTATGTAGGTACCACGATGAGAGAATTCACAAACGTGCATGGTGAAAACCCGAACTGTCAGGCTTATTATACGAATTACGGCGCTACTTTGCTAGAGGATTTCGACGCCACCTAGTGCTGGCCGAGAAAACTCTATTTGAATGAAGGGTACTGTTTGTCGGGACGTATCGTGTCGAAATTACCGCTGAATAACCGCTAAAAGTCTGTTAATCAAGATCGCCGACCGGTCATTTTGCGAGAAATAGATTTTTAGCGGTCATTCAGCGGTCATTTCGACACGATACGTCTCGACGAACAGTACCCTTCATTCAAATAGAGTTTTCTCGGCCAGCGCTAGGTGGCGTCGAAATCCCCTAGCAAAGTAGCGCCGTAACTCGTACAATAAGCCTGACCATTCGGGTTTTCACTAAGCACGTTTGTGAATTCTCTCATGGTGGTACCTACATACACATTTACTACAGTGACTGAGCAATTTTGTTAGATCTATAAAAGATGATTATAGATATACATAACAAAACAGAAAATGAGTAAATAAAAACTTCATATATATACATGTTATTGCAAATAATTATTAACTATATTCTCTTGAAGAGCGAAACGACCGGCCGCCGCTCTTTAACCGCGGTTTTTCATCGGTTATTCTTCGGCAATTTTGAGAGAAACGACTGGTCGAGGCTATGGTACAACGGTTTTTCATCGGTTATTCTTCTGTAATTTTGAAAGAAAAGACCCGTCGTCTCTCTGGAACAACGTTATTTCATCGGTTATTCTTCGGTAATTTTGAGAGAAACGACCGATCCACCCTATGGTACTACGGTTTTTTTTATCGGTTATTCTGCGGTAATTTCACGAGAAACAACTGATCAACGCTCTGGAAGATCGGTTTTTCATCGGTTATTTTGCGGTAATTTTGGTTCGAAACGACCGACCGCCGCTCTTGAACAGCGGTTTTTTGTCGATTATTGTGCGGTATTTTTACGACAGAATTAACCGGTCGACGCTCTTCTACGACACGTTTTATCGGTGATTCTGCGGGAATTTTGTAAAAAACGAACGGTCGTCCCTCTGGAACAATGGTATTTCATCGGTTATTCTTCGGTAATTTTGAGAGAAACGACTGGTGGACGCTGTGGTACAGCAGTTTTTTATCGGTTATTCTACGGTAATTTTAAGAAAAACGACCGATCCACCCTATGGTACTACGGTTTTTTATCGGTTATTCTGCGGTAATTTTACGAGAAACAATTGATCAACGCTCTGGAAGAACAGTTTTTCATCGGTTATTCTGCTGTCATTTTGGGAAAAACAACCAGTTGACGCTCTAGAAGAGCGGTTTTTAATCGGTTATTTATGATAAATTTCGCTAGAAACATCCGGTCGACGCTTTGGAACAATAGTTTTTCATCGGTTATTCTGAGGTAATTGTGCAAGAAACGACCGGTCGCTGCTTTGGAATGGTGGTTTTTCATCGGTTATTTAGCGATAATTTCGCTAGAAACAACCGGTCGACGCTCTTGAAGAGAGGTTTTTCATCGGTTATTTTGTGGTAATTTGGCTGGAAACGACCGGTCGACGCTCTTGAAGATCGGTTTTTTATCGGTTATTCTGTAGTTATTTTAAGAAGACTAACCATATGCCTTTCCCAGGTTTTTTCGCGGTAATTATGGTTGTACAACGGTCATTTTTTGGCCGTTTTCGACCGGTTATTTTTTTCGGTTAAATTACCTTTAAAGTGCGGTCGCCCGTCCTGATAGGGTCAGCCTGACCTGGATACCTGGCCATATGGGCTGGAAAGGAAATGAAAAAGCGGACACCCTTGCCAAGTCGGCAATAGTTAATGGAACTGACTTGACTGGGAGGGTGGCACTGCCAAATGAAATCCCAACAGGTTAGAGAGTGGATTAAAAACAAAGAATGCAGCACAACCAAAAACCTTGCAGGAGTGCTGCAGGCGGACCGATGGGCTGAAAAACTGATCGAATTGGACAGATCAGAAATATTAATCTCCATCGAAATCCTAACCGGACATAGAAATTTAAATAAGCAGTCACACCGTAGGAAGGAAACCTTCACCGATGTGCACTAGATGTGATGAAAACGAGGAGGAATCATCCATTCACTTCCTATGCGAATGCCCTGCCCTGATGGAGGCTCGAAGAAGATACCTGGACTCTCCATTTGTGAGCAAGGAGGAAGTCAGGGAGCGGAATCTCAGACAACTTTTGAGATTCTGCAATGCAGTTGGATATCCAACGGAACCTCGAATAGCATCAGGAATAGCATACAAAGGCAAACAGCTAAGTGTGCTGATTTCTGGGGTTCACCCCGAACCTGATGAAGATATACCAATACCAATACCAATCTTTGAATTCCTCGACAAAAATGACTAAAGAACCAATTTTTTGGTATTTTTTGAACGATTGTTTCATTTAAATATTTTATTTCCATTCAAAATCATTTACGTCCCAACCTTGCTATTGGTAATAACCGATTCGATTTCATTCATATCAGTTGTATTTTCATCTAATTTTTTTTTTCGATTCAAAATCATTAAATTTGTTGTCCTGTAATAATTAACTATCCATTCAAATTCATTCGCGGCAAATGTTATTTTTTCATTGAAATTCATTCAATTTGCAATTGTTCTATTCGCACTTTTCAATTGAAATTCATTCAACGAAATCATTTCTTCATTCCACTATTTTACCATTCAAAACCATTAACCCATTAACGCTCAGACGGACGAATTTTCAGCATTAGTTTGAATATCGATAATTTGTATATACATAAATGCCTTTAGAAAAATTTGAGCTCCACTGTTTGTAACGTACAATTGTATGCTCTTTCAGAATATTTCAATAAAATTTCGATAAAATGAACCGCAAAAAAGTTAATGGGTTAAACAAACAACTTTTTATGAGCTATGAACCATTCAAAATCATTGAAACACATTTTCTAATTGAAATTCATTGCAGAAGCTAAGAAAACGAATTCAGAAGTGATGCAGTGAATGAATTTCAATGAATTTTAAGGAGGTTCACCAGGTACCTATCGAGTCAAATATATCTCTATGAATATGGAACGGACGCCAATATGACTTCGGTGGTATGCTTCCTAAGACGTTGCCGTCCGTCAACATAACCAAAAATGACCCTTTTAGCTATTTGTTTATTTTATTTCTCGTCTCTAAAGGTAGGAAGAGACGTTTTTCTTTCTGCAAATAAAATCTCACAAATTTTTTTATCAGTAGTATAAATTTTACGAAAAACTCAATGTTAATTCAATACGA
Organism: Trichopria drosophilae; assembly: GCA_030407085.1. Taxonomy (NCBI): domain Eukaryota; kingdom Metazoa; phylum Arthropoda; class Insecta; order Hymenoptera; family Diapriidae; genus Trichopria; species Trichopria drosophilae. Next base: position 193,090,460 of record CM059582.1, read on the forward strand.
ATTTCATGAATATACACATGTTCCCATAAAACTCAATGTTAAAGAATCGTGAACATGTTTATTAATTTCTCTGCTCTGAAGGTACCTAGGGGCTTGAAACTTTGCAGGCATTAATTTCTTTCATTGTTTAACCTACTATAATTTGTTCGTTAAATTCTCAATGTTAATTCTTTGACCTGGTGAACCTCTTTAAATAAAATTAAATAAAATCACTTATTTCCGAAAATTCTCGGTCAGTACTTAATTAATATCTGGTATTTTCTAGGAAACTATTTATAGTACTTAGAATTGCCCTTACAAAGCCCGAATTAAGGACCACTTTAGAACTCCCTTAAGTTTTACTTTTCCATAACCCCCACTACCAGAGTTGCCTGTGCTCATCTGCACGCCGCGAATGCGTGGTTCATATGCGGCAACAAAATGCCATATAGTGGTTGGAAGGGGGAAAATAAAACGTATGGGAAGAAACTCACAAAACTTACGGGAAGTATAAAACTTAAGGGGAGGACTACTGTACGACAGAGGAAAGAACTTACCTTATCTGCGCTAAATACGTGAAAGGAATCTCGCTAATAATGTGAAAGACAATAAAGTGAAGTTCTATTGTACTTTCATTAATATCAATTGGTAAAAATAGAGAATAATGATCTGTTAATTTCTAATTAAATCTAATAGATTTTATATTATATTGATAATTATTTTTTTCATTATAACAAATCAACAACAGAAGTAGTGAAACTAATTATTGATTTTCATAAACTAGAAAGGTTACAGTAAAAATTCGTAAATTTTTTGTTATACAGTCCGACCTCCATAATTGATAACCTCCGTAACTGATCAAAACGAAAAAACCTCCATAATTGTTAACGTCAAAAACTCCGTAATTGCAACTCTGGTTCCCCCACCTGACCGTCTAACCTTTTCAGGGAAGAAAAACCTTATTGGCTGATGGCGTTGATTGGTTCACCCACACATGTATACATCATGTGTACATAACCTATATTATTTGATATGTTCGTAAAGTGAGGGGAAGTGCATTGAATATGGAGACAAATGGGAAGTTATCAATTATGGAGTTTCAACTTCTCCTCCGGTTCTGGCATGTTATCAATTAGGGAGGTCGGACTGTATTACATCTTGGCAAAATTAGATTGTTAGGTTAGGTTAGGTTAGGTTGTTAGGTTAGGTTAGGGTAAATAAATCTGTTTCGAAGATTTCCATTTTTTTTGTTGTATTTTATTTCCATTTTTCTTTGTTAATTATAATATAATTGCAATAACACTAATTAATGTTGTAATAACAAGAAATGTTAAATAAGTAGTTAGCTCTAATGAAATTTAAACGTAATGCATCGACTTTTACGAATACTGTTCAGTTTTCACAGGCTCGTTTTCTTTCGTCGAATATCACATTTGTACGGGAAGTCAAGTGAAAACGCATTTTGGGGATAATTTCCACGCTACTTACAAAGAATTATATTACATTAAATACTCTTATAATATCACTACAGAGTAAATGAGTAGTGTAATCGGATGAGCTTTCTTTGGACCGTGATATAAAAATATTAACACTGATTTTGGTAAATTAAGGAAAGAAAAAACGTCTCGACTGTTAAGGCAGCGTCCAGATTTTCAAAATTAGTCGGGGAATGTCTCATTAAAAAGCTAAAATATCTTACGTCGATTTCTCAGTGCCACGCCTAAATATTAAAAATGCATCGCACCAGAAAATAACAATATTTTACATCTGCGGTAACTGCTCGATGGGGATCGCGAATTTGAAGTCTTCCGGGAAGAGCTTGTTAGCGTGCGGATACATTAGTTTGTACGATTGTCTTATTGTTACGTCAGCAACACCAGCAATGTCTCCGATTTCCTTTTGCGACCTTTTGTCTTCTGATGCCTGGTGAATAAGAATAAAATTAGTTTCAAGTCACACTTAATTGTCAATATCAAAATATAGAAAAGTTAGTTTTACCTGTGAGGCCATGTAAATTGCAGCTGCTGTAACCGAAATGGGCGATCTTCCTGGAACAATGTCAAGCTCAACGGCTTTGCCAGCAATATGTGTCGCAGCTTTCTGTACCATATTCGGTAGACCCAAATTCGAGCAGAATCGAGACATGAAGTCTCCGGTCGTAATAAGATCGACACTGGTTTCGGCAGCTTTCAAAATGAGTTTGAAACATCTGCCAATTTCTTTCTTACTAATTTTACTAACCGCACAAATTTCTTTGAAAGTTCGCGGCACCCCTTCTTGACGGCAAGCAATGTACAGACAAGCGGAGGCTATCGCATCGTTCGCTCTTCCTTTTAAGTTCTTACCGTCGTGAACTTGTTTAAAGAGAATATTTGCTCTGTCTACAATTGTTCTCTGGAGGTTAATACGATCAGCCATTCCGTTGATCTCACGGAAAGCGTTCACCAATGTTCGATCCGAACTACTCATCTGTTAATAAAAATAAATTTTTGTAACGATTACAAAAGGGAGAAATTTAAAATACTTACGGTACGTCTGTTTTGGTATTTTGATACTCCAAACTGATCGTACGATGCTGATCCTGTTCCTGGGCCTATCATCGTAGACAGATCTGATCCACTTAAGAGCGGATTTTGTGGACCACCCACACGAGACGGATCGACACCAGATTTTTCATTGCTGAATGTTCTCCATTCAGAACCGACATCGATTACTCTATATACAATTTTTTTTTTGTTATACAAATTTACGAGTCTATTTAAGTGTATGGGAGAAGTTTTACCTGTCTCCTACTACGAGACCGCATTCGGAGCATATTTGATCCCCTGCTCTATAATCTTCGATGAGATGTGCATCTGGATGCGCATAACAACACACCTTGTTCGTATTGTTTCTACAACACAAACAAATTATTAATACACTCTATTTCAACAAACTTAAATGTGTTCTACACATTCGTGATCTACATAGCACCAGTCAACCATGAAAAAAAAAACAAAAGTCCCGTTATTGGCATTATTTGTTATTGGAACAACGATTTACTTTGTAGACATCTTCGAAACAATGGAAGATGCAGAAATTATAGAAATAATTAATACTAATTCATTTGTTTTTTTACGCGCATAACCTAAAATGCGAAACACAATGGAATTTAGCGTTTCAAAAAAACTGATTTGCAATTTGTATTTTTACGAAACTATTGATAAATATTAATCGAAAATTGAATTGGCAAGATTTAAGGTTGGTTTAATTAAACAGCTTTCGATGTTCACGAATGCCGCCAAAATGGAGGTTTGTTAAAATTTTCATGTTTGACTCGCAAAGGTACGTTTGTTGCAACACTACATGTTTTCATAGATTTTTGTTAATTATTTCACTGTTTCGTTATTTCACCTTGAAGAACTAGCCATATTTAATGTTTTATCAATCTGTCCTCTGTATAGTAATCAGCATTATATCGTATCAACGGGATTCGGGAATGAGGTCTTCTCGATATGCGATTATCGACACAACTCGCGCGAACTACGCTACGTTCCAAGCAACACTTCCAAGTTCTAACCACATTGAAACGCAATAAAGTGTGTGTGCATATACGTGCAATTCTAGTGCATTTTTGCAATTGTAGAGTGCACCAATTTTATACCGGGTGATCAAACATTTTGTGAGCTACTATAATGTAAACGACTGGTGGAAAGGGTTCCAATAAACGCGGAATATACACCGACGACGTTCCGAAACGTTCAGAAAAAACCCGATCGTCAATTTTTTACATCTTAGTTCGACTTCCCAACAAAGGAAAAATTATACGAAAAATCTGTGTACGATTTAGTACGATACAAGTCTGTTTCTTTCCCACTCTTTCAGTTACAAATGCGAGTGCTTACATACGCGATACATAAACGCGCATAACCTCAAAAGATCGATTACTTTGGATTATCGAATGATTTAAACTCAAAACTAGAAAACAGAACATTTCTTCGAAAATTATGAAATAAGGAAAACGATATAATCAATTCTTCGATTAAATTAACAGAATTTAAAGCAATTCTAAGTCGCAACAAATCAATTTTTGTAATGCGTTAAAAACGGTATCGTATAAGATCGAATGAATTTAATTCTGGAATTACAGGACGTATAAACCCAATAAACACACTTTTGAAGTAAAGAATTCTTTAGGTAATCTCGAATGTCCGCAACAAATCATTGCAAAAGTAGTCACGAAGTAATCATTATGAAAAAATGTATGACTTGAAACACGATCGGCTAAAGGAAAAGTGTGTCACGTTTATGATAAAAGTAGTCCTAAAGTATTCTTTGTGAATAAATTAATGATACACGTCGGCAACAGTGGACGTTTCGAGCGCCCACCGCATGGTGGTGCATCAAGTACTGCGCTCAACACATGCACTCTGTATATTATCATACACAACCATTCTCGCAAGTGAGGAAGGTACTAGTTGTTCCATATAAAAGTACCTCCTTCTGCATGGCATTAATGATTAAGTATTTGTATACCACCTGCGCGATGTTTGCGAACTAGACTGTAATGTAATAATAATAGTCAATAATGTATTGGAAAATGCATTGTTTCAATGATTGCGTGTTTAAGTACATTTTTATATAAACGTTTATTAACTTATTACAAAAGAATTATTAACAAAAAAGCATTCCAAAAGAATTCTTTAGGAATTCTTAGATGTTTCGTTGCTAATTGGATATTCATGCTATTACGTAAAAGAATTCTTTATGAAAATGTTATTATAGGTTTTGAAGAACCTTTTACCAAATACGTTTAAAACAGAATTCTTATGTAACTCTTTATTTAATAACTATAGCGGACATTAGTTATATTTTTAAGCATGCACGAATAATTCTTCTAGAATTCTTCTTTCATAAAAGCATTCAAGAAGTATTCTTTTTAAATATTTAAAAATTGTGTTTTGCTTATTGGGAAATAGTATAATTTCGAATATGAATCTCGAGTAATCAATGCGCCACTAGAAAGAAACAGAATGCAAAATATCGGTTCCGCATACTTTCTGGTTTATTGTGTTTTCAATTTCTAGAACATTTAAATAGACTACAACGTCATATAATGTATCGATATTATAATATTCGCGTTACAAATAATTGTATCGAGATAGTCACCATTTTGAAGGGGCTTTACATTATTTACCTAACAGGCCTGCTTCATTTCAAGAGGTACTCCCATTCGGGTGTGCAATGGCGTAGGGAAAACTACCTTTGTGGGAAAAAATCTACGCCAGGTACCGCAGTCGATAAAACATCGATTCTGTCTGTAACATTCTCCCCCCTTAGGACAGTCATCTTGTACAAAAAAGATCCGATTTTGGGAAAGTGAATGGAGTAGCGATTTTTTTAATATCGTTGGGGGTGTTCTGGAGAGCTTATTTTTGAGTTGTCGTATCCATAGACCTTGTGCTAAATTAAGGGGGACGGGGGAAGATAATTTTGCGTTTTTTCGCTGTAACTCGATCAATTTTGGTCGTACGTGGTTGAGTGAGGAGCTCATTTTTCGTAGCTCTTTTCAAGCCCTTCAATTTACTCTTATAAGACATAAAGCTAAAATAAATAGATTTTGAGTTAATACAGTTTTAAGAGCGAAAAAATGCAATTTTTACGGTTTATCGCGATTATCTCGTTTCAGGGACAAGATAGAATCTTTTCTTATTATACAAAGTTGTAGAGCTTGAAAAGACGAAGAAAATGAGCCCCCACTCAATCTGATTAGTCAAAAATTGACCATAGAAGGGAGGATCCCCGTGCGCCGGTTTAACCGCGGCGCGGCGCGGCACAAAATGTCCGCCACTGCAAGTAGGCGCGCATCGGCCGAGTTCGGCGCGTATTCCGCTTCTGTCTCGTTTTTCGCACATGCAATCGAAAAATGACTAATATGAAACTTGTAGAGTATGAAAATACCTACATTTAGCCGCATATTACATCGAAATGGATTGAAAATTGCGTGCAGTAGAGAGCCCGAAAGTCATGTCATCGGTCGAAATAGTAATTTTAATGTAAGAAATCGTTCGTTTATATTAAATATAATGTTCGTAATATTTAAATACAATATTATAATTATGATTAATATATCTGTAAAGTGGAAAAAATTAATGCTAACTAGTATACAGGGTGATCGGCCAACCATTACCCAGGGGCTAACTCTAGATTCTACAGATAATTCTGAACAACTTTTTCCTCTAAAAAAATGTTCGGGAAGGTAGAGTTTTTAAGTTATTCAACACTACAATTTAGGTGAAAAAATCACATTTGTTGAAATATCTCGACTCGGTTTGAAGGTACCTTAACGAACCGGAGCTCATTTTAAAGATATTTTAAAGCTCTATAAATTGTCTCTATTGGTTTTTGATCTACAATGAATATCTCTCTTGTTATAGCCATAAAAACGGGATAAATGCCGATTTTTCAGGATTTTCGCGGTTAACTCGTTTCAACACATAGTTACCGAAATATCACACAGAAAAAAAGTTGTAGGCCTTGAAAAAACAAACATTTTTTGTCCTCTAATACGATGCGATTAAATTAAAACTGAACCCTACAAGAGCCTCGTAAAGTTGACAAAATACAGATCGACAAATAAATCGATATTAATAACAAAATGTTATGAAAACGAGTACAAATAGAGTTCAGTTTTAATTTAATCGCATCGTATTAGAGGACAAAAAATGTTTGTGTTTTCAAGGCCTACAACTTTTTCCAGTGTGATATTTCGATAGCTATGTGTCCAAACGAGTTAGACGCGAAAAACCTGAAAAATCGGTATTTACCCTCGTTTTTATGGCTATAACAAGAGAAATATTCATTGCAGGTCAAAAACCAACAGAGACAATTTATAGATACGTTCGTTAAGATACGTTCATACAGAGCCGAGATATTTCAAAAAAAGTGATTTTTTCCCCCTAAATTTTAGTGTTGAATAACTTAAAAACTCTACCTTCCCGAACATTTTTTTAGAGGAAAAAGTTGTTCAGAATTATCTGTACAATCTACAGTTAGCCGCTGGGTAATGGTTGGCCGATCACCCTGTATAGGGTTGGTGAGATCATTGAGGTATAAAACTAAAGTTCACGTACGAATTGGAGAGTGATGGTAAACTGAGTTTTTTAGATATGTTGTTGATAAGAGGTCATGATGATAGAGTCATTATGGATTGGTTCAGAAAACCTACGTTTTCAGGCCGAACCATTAATTACCTATCACACCATCCTTTACAACAAAAGAAAGCCATTATTTACAATCTTTTAGATAGAGCCATTTTAACCTCAAATAAAAAATTTCATAGCAATAATATTAAAGATGTTAAAAAGTATTTAATTGAAAATTATTACCCATTGACTTTCATCAACAAAAATATTAAAAATAGATTAGAAATGATAAAAAATTCGGCAGATCAGGACTAATGTTCAAAACGAAAACAACCAAAAATCAATAATTCAAATTCCTTATATTCCACAATTTTTCGAACAAATTTCTGCAAAATTAAAAAAAATTAATCTAATTACAGTTCCAAATATCAAAAATAAATTAAATAAAATTATTGTCAAGGGTAAAGTTAAATTGGTTTTTGATGAGAACATTAATGTTGTATATAAGATACAATGTAAAAATTGTGTTGCATCCTATGTAGGTGTAACAAAACGGTCTTTAAAAACTAGAGTTTCTGAACATGTAAACAATTCCAAGAAATTCTCAAGCAAGTCAGTGGTATCTGAAAACACAAACACGTCTTTGACTGGGACAATGTTTCTATTCTAGACACTGAACCTTCTTGGCATAAACGATTAGTTTCAGAAATGTGTCATATCACCTTGCAAAAAAAAATAGTATCAATATCAAGGAAGATGTAAAAAATCTGCATTCTTCTTATGTCGGTTGGTTACATAATTTACGTTCTAATAACTATCACACTTAATATTCAGTTATTATGCTTAAATAATAATACACAATTTTGTTTATTTGTCTATTTACAAACAAATACAAAACTGTATACAATGAAATACACCAACATGGTCTCGTTAACCACTTTCGTATCAGTCACTATGTATGATGCGTAGTATTATATACAATTTGACAATACGGTAAAATGTCTACTGTGTAACCGTTTTTTCGCTTGTTTTTTAATTTTTACTGGATCGAATCGTTGGTAGTGAAACAGGTTTTTAATTTGTATTGGATCGAATCGTTGGGAGTGAAACATGTTTTTTTCTCCGCTGGTTTTTTAATTGTTCATCTTTATATTAGGTTTGTGGTTATAATTTTTCCGTTTTATTGTAAAAATTGTCTATTCCTGTAAAATAATGTACTATATTTTGATAATATATGGGGTGAATTCTAGTGATGTTTGTCAGCGTCCTGAAATATGCGTTAGTACTTTTCCGGTAGGTATTAAAATGTATAATGGCAAATCCACAGAACCGGTTCTTCATCTTTTGGTAAAACTAATAACTCAATAATTTCTAAGAAATGCGTTATTCTTTAATAAAGCCGATATTACATGTGCACTTACTTTTTAAACCATGCGTTAACAATATCAAAAATGTCATTGACAATATATTAGCTCAAAAGTAAAACGTTGAATTGATTGTGGAATTGTTGATAGAGAAGGTCAACGTTGGCGAATAATAAAATTATCACTTGGAATAAACCTTTGAAATTAATATTTAAGCCAGAAATAAATCATGAAACACCAATTCCAACTGATGACATTGTTAAAATGCAAAATCGATTAAAGATGAGTTTTAGACAATTAAAATCTGTCGCATCGTCATTGCGATCGATAACAAAGAACCGAATATTATTTGTACCTATCTTAGAATAAAAGCTTGTTGCAAAATATAATATACTAAATCAATTTTTTTTAATCAAGCCTGATGAATTACATAATACTAAAAATAAAATTACAACAAATTTGCAACAAGAAATCGCTTACTATACGAACGTGAATGGCTTATTTGTAATTTTTGAGATAAATGCAAAAAAGTTAAAAAGGTATTCAATGAACAAAAAATTATATTTTTGATTGGTTTTTCAAGATGGCGGCCAAAATATAGCCGAGCGTCAACTACTTTCATCATATTGCGTATTCAGGAGGAAAAAATACATCGAAAATGGTTTCTTTTTTTCATTGTTTCGAACATGCAGCTTTTCCCAAGATTTAATAATAATATAACAATATTTATTTTTCCCAGTTGCATATTTGCATGTATAAGATTATAAATACAGCTATATTAATGGTATAGTCTTATGGTTATGCATAGCCACGTAAGTGCGAAATGTGCACTTGTGTGTGGTTCTGGAGATAACGCCTACGTTTTACATAAAATAACGCGAATAAAATTAAAATAGTAACATAATATAATATAATGTCACCAAACTTGATTCTTAAAGTAAGTGTCTGAGTGGCTGTCTCTAAAATTATTAGCAATTTCTGCACTGTTACTCCCACCAAACCATTTTTTTAGTAGTTTTCTAAAATGTAAAACATTGGTGGCTGTTTTTGTTGTTATTGGTAGTGAGTTGTAAGAAAGTGTTCCAAAATAGTCGAAGCATTTTCTTCCGACCCCCGATTTTCTTCTTGGCACTTGCAGAGTTCGATTTGCAGCATTTTTGGTGATTCCCATAACTTGTTTGTTATCAGTGGCTTTGAATATCTGAGTGGTTGCAGCAAAGTAGGAGATTTTTCTAATGTCATAAATGCCGGTCTCTTTGAATAGTAATTCCGTAGTCTCTTTTCTTCCTGAGTATTATGTTTAGTGTTGCTTTTTATATTAAAGCCCACCTCACATAATTGTGCCATATTGAAGTATCGATTGAAATAATGCATGGTAAACTTGAATTAAAGATTTGGTATCCAGAATTTCACGTAGTTTTCTGAATTGGAATTGTAGAGGTCTTAATTTTTTTAGTAGGTTCTTTATGTGCTTGTCCCATTTCAAATTTGCGTCTATTATTACTCCTAGATATTTAGTGCTATCTATCCTTGCTATTTTATCGTGGTTTTGTCCATTTTCCACATATATGTATTTTAATCGAGGGGCTATATGCTATCGGTGTAGCACCAAAAGGGGTAAATTTAGTTTTATCAACATTGACAGTAAGAGAATTGTAATTGAACCAATCTTTGATTAAACTAAAATTCTGAGACGCTAATTGCGATAATTCCTTCCAGGTGTTAGCTTCGAGGATCACCACCGTGTCATCATCAAATTATTGAATTTTTCCTGAATAATTTATAGAATACAAATCGTTAATGTATAATAGAAAAAGGATCGGTCCTAGAATAGTGCCTTGTGGCACTCCATAAGTAATCGTACATTCCTGCCTGTAGTATCCATCACATATAATTTTTTTGTTTTCTGTATTGCAAATAATTTGTAATGATTTGACCACCGTGTGATTTGGCCAAGTGAGTCAAAAGCTTTGGCCAAATCGATGAAAATTGCCAATGTTGGTTTGGATATGTTGAGGTTGCCGTGAAGTGACTTCGATAATTCTGCAAGGGCATCTGTTGTGGATAATCCACTTTGGAAGCCAAATTGTGCAGGACTAATTATCTTGTTCTTTGTAATAAAACTGACCATCCTCTCTTTAACACATTTCTCAAAAATCTTGGCTATGTTAGATATCAATGATATGGGGCGGTAGTTATTTACTAGACGACGATCTCCAGTTTTAAAAATTGACTTGATCACTGAACTCTTGAATTTCATTAGAACTATTCCACTTGTAAAAATACAATTGATTATGTGAGTTAAAAGTGTGTCTATACCATTTCTCATAGTTTTTAATAGTCTTGCAGAAATGCCGCCCGGTCTAGGAGCGTTTTTATCCTCTAGTGCTTTGTATTAGTAATTCATTACTTCCGTCTCTGATGCGTCTGGATAAAAAATGTACCACGCACTCTTTTAGGTGCAAAGGATTTGTTTAATACTTTGTGGATCTTGTTTGCAAGTTTTTCACCAACAACGGACAAATCTTTGTTGAATTCATTTGCAATGTCTTGTTTGTTTGTTATGATCTCCCCATTTGAGGTTACTATTTGCGATGACGAAATAATGCTAGATTTTCTTGACGTTAAGTCGCTTACTACTTTCCACAGCGTTTTCGAGTCGTTTTTATATCTATAAGTATCTTATCCGCATAATACATTTGTTTGGTGTTTTGAAGGAGAGATGTGAATTGATTTCTGTATTTTTGCACAGTTTCCGGAGTTTTTATTACATTTCACGGTTTCAGTTGACCCTATCTTTATTTTATATATTATGTCAAGAAGTGTTTGGCAGCAAATATCAGGGTGTGAGTTTTAGTATATATATAAGGGCCCAAGATACACTTTCAGAGAGAGTTTTTAGTTTACTGTAATTTATCAGTGAGTGTAATTTTTTATTTACAGATGTTGGTAGTCTCTTGTTAGTCCTCATCAGTAGGAAAATAGGGTGTTGGTCAGTAATATCCGGTTTTAACACAACTGAATCAAATAATTCACCCTTTCTATCTGTTTTCAATAGAAGATGATCAATGCATGTACTGCTTCCATTCGTGACTCCAGTTAATTTTAGAATTGCGGGAATAAATCCAAATTCATTGCTCATATTTAAATATTCTTCTGAAATTTCAGTGTCCTTTAATATGTCGATGTTGATATCGCCTACTAACACATGTTTATTAATTGATTCCCAGCTTTCTAAGTATTGTCTAATGTGTTGCATAAATCTGAACAGACATAGGGACACCAAGATCGATATATTGTTGTTAACATTGTTTCTTGGCCATCTGAAATAAAATTTAGTTTTAGGACTCATATGTCACCAATTTGGACCACTTCTATGTCATGTGGGATTTCTTTTTTCATACAGATGACAACTCCATCATTTTTATTCAGCTAACCGTCGTTGTAATAAGTCTCATATCCATTAATGCTATATAAACGAAAATTTTTTTAACTGCCATGTTTCTGTGCATATGAGTATGTCAATATCCCTTAAATCATGAATTAGAATTTCTAATTTCTCGAAATTCTTGTCTAAACTTCTAATATGTAACCTGTAGACTGCCGGAAAATCTGGATATAGATTTCAATAAATAATTCGCTAAAAATCAATACCCTGGGATTTTTTCGGTCGCTGATTACGAATCTGGTGTTAGTTTTCAACAATTCAAACTGGCGGATCCAATATGGGGGGCGAATTTTTCTAATTTTTTTTAGTTTCTTGAGAATGGGTATCTAGAGGTTTTTGGGGTCGCTGATTACGAGTCTGGTATTAGTTTTCAAAATGACCCCGAAAACCCCCGCATAACAAATTTCAAAAAAAATTCGTGTTGATGTTGAATTATTTCCAATCGATAGCCGCCGGAAAGTCTGTATATAGACTCTGCGTGTGATTTTTGGTATTTTTGAAAGATTGTTTCATTTCAATATTTTATTTGTATTCAAAATCATTTACCTCCCAACCTTGCTATTGGTAATAACCGATTCTATTTCATTCATATCAGTTGTATTTTCATATAATTTTTTTTTCGATTCAAAATCATTAAATTTGTTGTCCTGTAATAATTAACTATCCATTCAAATTCATTCGCGGCAAATGTTATTTTTTCATTGAAATTCATTCAACTTGAAATTGTTCTATTCGCACTTTTCCATTGAAATTCATTCAACGAAATCACTTCTTCATTCCACTATTTTTCCATTCAAAATCATCAAATCGAACCACTTTTTATGAGCTATGAACCATTCTAAAACATTGAAACACATTTTGTCATTTAAATTCATTGCAGAAGCAAAGAAAACGAACTCAGAAGTGATGCAGTGAATGAATTTCAATGGATCTTCAATGAATTTTCGTTTGTTGGGCAGTCACCATACAACAAATATAATTCAACAAAATTACAAAATGGTTTTCGATGGAAAACACGAAATGTGAGAAAAAACAAGTTGAAACAAAAATTGGAGTGTGTATAATCGTCTCCTAACGAACCTTTCCTACTTTTACATATATTTGCTTAAAATTATTAATTATATGCGATTTTTTAGGAAAACGTTCATATCTTGTAAAATAACTAGCTTGATTCTTAGCAGATTGTATCGTTAGTCGCATTATTAACATTATTAATAAAACAAATTTCCGCCCAGTATGTTTACAGACTTCAAACAATTTATTTTTATCAAGATAGTGATGATCATCTATAACATCTAACGTACACCTAACCGCATTAATTCTGTCTGTAGTGTTGGTGTCACCAACAGTAGAACTTCACTTTATTGTCCCATTCGGGGTTTTACCTTTCACTTTGTTGTTCGACAAATGCGCATCGTTTCTTGCGCATCTTCCAGCCGTATCGCCTATCACAGTAGGCACGCAACTGGAATTACAGTAGTCTTGCCTTTATGTTTTACATTTCAACTTTAAAGATGGCGGCTTCTTCCCTTAAAGGGGTTCCAAACTGCTCGATCGATAATATATTATATATACATATAATGTATTATAATCGAACAAATAGTATTTTTCGTCCCTTGGGCGCCAAATGAATTAAAGCGAACAACATTTTTTTTGTCGCAGCAGGTCACAAAATGCAATGAGCGCCCGTTGACCTCGACCATACATCTCTATAGTTATGATGCGTGCGCAAAATCGCATTTTGCGGCCTACTGCGACAAAAACATAATAGCTGTTCATTTTTCTATGAGATGCATTATTTCCTAGTATAGTGGACGTGCTAATAACATAAATCCGAATTCATTTTCAAAATCGTATTTTTATATAATATAATTTCATGAATCTCTTTTTTTACAATTTTAATATATTTTTAATGGCAAAAAAAAAATCTTCAATCCAGGTCTTTTTATCTAAAGCAGGAATTCAATGAACCATTTCAATTTATTCCTTGAATCTATTTCACCATTAAAATCTACTTTTGGGTTAATAAATACACAAAATTCACTTTTCTGATATGAGAACACAATTTCATGCAATATGTTAATTTCACTGTATTGTGTGCATGCTTTATAGTTTACGTAATTACTTAATTAATTTGCACTAATTTTATAAACTGTATTTCCATAATGTGATCAATTTTCATTAATCTGTACTTTATAATTTTGATCTTTTCTTCTTTTGAGGATTTTGAATATGGAAAAGAAACATTTAAGAAGTATCTTTTCTATTTAAATCCGAAATTCTATGAATAATTGCTACTTATTTCTTGCATTTATTCTACTTGGAAACTTGGAAACCATTTCATAAAGTATACAAAATTGATTGATGTGTATGACATGGCATAATTTCATAAATTATATTTGATATTGCGCGAAGGTAAAATGGATGCCAACATTTGTCAATGGGCTTTAGTAAATATTTTTATTGTCATATAATTGAACAGATAATACTCGTTAGTGATTGTTCTATGCAATGTATTATTTTACACATATTTGAGAGAATCTATCATTGAAATTCGGCATTGATATATGTCATTTGTTATCCTTCCTAAAATGAATGTCTACCCGAGTGGTCAGAGTTCCAGCTTCACGAACGAAAGGTCTCGGGTTCGAATTCCGACAGTGACATATTTTTTTTTATTTAAATATTTTATTTATTAATTGATAATTTTAACATTTTATTTCAACACTTTGGTCATCTCTCAATAGTCTCGCTCCGTCCCATTAGCGAGATCTTTGCGAGATTAAACTTGCGAGATCTCTGAAAGATCTTTCATAGTTGAATTTTTTTTACTTGGGTCTTCAGTGTACATACACTTTTATATCCGGTTCTTTTCAACGTAACCCATGAAGAGGAACAACTTTACTCCTAAAAAATTAAACTACAGCGTTATCGTTAACGTTATTTTTGCATATAAATCGTCGATTTTTCTACATTACGTAGTTAGTCAGTTTAAAAACAATTGTCAGAGAATTAATGGACAAAGATTTATACAGTTTAATATTATTCGAATTAATAGAAATGTTTGTTTTATAATATTATTAGATAGCTTTCATATTATTATAATTTAATGATATTGTATTAAATTAGACTCTTTTGAAGTTTTGTTTCTTTCTCGTAACGGTTTCAGGAAATTTGGCATTCATTTTTCCATATTTAATCTTTCATTTCTAATCTACAAAATGAGTTTGGCAATTTGTGTTCTTACAAGCATTCTGTTTACATAATTCAAGCGAACTGAGTATATTATTATTATACTTCGTAATTAAAAATTTAGACAAAATTTGAGATTTTAAAAAAAATTTCAACGCCATCATCGTTTTAGTGTACATCATATGGTATGTTAAAAAGTGTGTTTCGGTTTTTCCCCATTTTGGTTTATCCAATGTATGAATCTAAATCTAAGTACCCCTAACAAAGGATTTTTAACGATCCATTGAAAACATGCCTCTGAAATGCATATATGCATACAATAATAAAACGTACAGGCTTTCAAGTTAACTATTATCCCTTTTAAAATTAACTATATCCCTTTAAAATTAATTAATTCAAATAACAGTAATTTTTGGCTACGAGGATGCGAGCATGATATAAATGTTTTTTCTTTTTAAGATAAGGATTAGAATTGCAAATTATTTGGCTCATCAATGAAGTAAATCATACAGCATATGTATCTGACATTATTGTCCAACCTGCAATATATTTCCGAAAGGGCGTTTAAAAGTATTAATTCCAAAATTCCATCCCAAAACTGAAAATTAAATTTCAGCACACAATCACCTTGAAGTAATTAATTCCTTCCTTTTCATAACTTCAAATTTTATTATTATTAGTTCGTAATAATATTTTTTAAAAATAAATTTAACTTAAATAAAATTAACTAAAAATTAATAAGGAAAACATTGATGAAGAAAAACGACCAGGAGCGTGCAATCTAAAGACACAGATATAAAAATAAATCAAAATTATCAGGAAAAGATTATTGAAATTAAATAACAACTACAATTTTTAAAATCAATGCAAATTAAGTGAAATTAACCTATTGCATAAATTTATGTTTTCATATCAGAAAAGTGAATTTTCTGTATTTTGTGAACCCAAAAGTAGAATTTAATGGTGAAATAGATTCAAGGAATAACTGGAAATGGTTCATTGAATTCTTGCTTTAGATAAAAAGACATGGATTGAAGATATCTTTTGTTGCCATCAAAAATATATTAAAATTTAAAAAAAAGGGATTCATGAAATTATATTACATGAAATATACATCAAATCAACAGAAGTAGTGAAACTAATTATTGATTTTCATAAAATAGAAAGGTTATAGTAGAAATTCGTAAATTTTCGTTGTATTACATCTTGATAAAACTAGATTGTTAGGATAGGTTAGGTTAGGTTAGGGTAAATAAATCTGTTTCGAAGATTTCCATTTTTTTGTTGTATTTTATTTCCATTTTTCTTTGTTAATTATAATATAATTGCAATAACACTAATTAATGTTGTAATAACAAGAAATATTAAATAAGTAGTTAGCTCTAATGAAATTTAAACGTAATGCATCGACCTTTTACGAATACTGTTCAGTTTTCACAGGCTCGTTTTCTTTCGTCGAATATCACATTTGTACGGGAAGTCAAATGAAAACGCATTTTGGGGATAATTTCCACGCTACTTACAAAGAATTATATTACATTAAATACTCTTACTATATCACTACCGAGTAAATGAGTAGTGTAATCGGATGAGCTTTCTTTGGACCGTCATATGAAAATATTAACACTGATTTTGGTAAATTAAGGGAAAAAAAACGTCTCGACTGTTAAGGCAGCGTCCAGATTTTCAAAATTAGTCGGGGAATGTCTCATTAAAAAGCTAAAATATCTTACGTCGATTTCTCGGTACCATGCCTAAATATTAATAATGCATCGTACCAGAAAATAACAATATTTTACATTTGCGGTAACTGCTCGATGGGGATCGCGAATTTGAAGTCTTCCGGGAAGAGTTTGTTAGCGTGCGGATACATTAGTTTGTACGATTGTCTTATTGTTACGTCAGCAACACCAGCAATGTCTCCGATTTCCTTTTGCGACCTTTTGTCTTCCGAAGCCTGTCGAATAAGAATAAAATTAGTTTCAAGTCACACTTAATTGTCAATATCAAAATATGGAAAAGCTAGTCTTACCTGAGAGGCCATGTAAATTGCAGCTGCTGTAACCGAAATGGGCGATCTTCCTGAAGCAATGTCAAGTTCAACGGCCTTGCTTGCAATATGCGTTGCTGCTTTCTGTACCATATTCGGTAGACCCAAATTCCCGCAGAATCGGGACATGAAGTCTCCAGTCGTAATAAGATCGACACTGGTTTCGACAACTTTCAAAATAAGTTTGAAACATCTGCCGATTTCTTTCTTACTAATTTTACTAACCGCACAAATTTCTTTGAAAGTTCTCGGCACCCCTTCTTGACGGCAAGCTATGTAGAGACAAGCAGAAGCTATCGCATCGTTCGCTCTGCCTTTTAAGTTCTTACCATCGTGAACTTGTTTAAAGAGAATATTTGCTCTATCTACGATAGTTTTCTGGAGGTTAATACGATCAGCCATTCCGCTGATTTCACGGAAAGCGTTCACCAATGTTCGATCTGAACTACTCATCTGTAAATAAAGATAAATTTTAGTAACTCTTCGGAAAGAGGGAAATAAATAATATATTACGATTCTAGGCCAGTAAAAAAGAAAGTGCTTCAGATCACATGAAATTGTTGGCCGAGGCGAAGCCGAATCTGACAAACACGTGATCTGAGGCTTTCTTTTTTATTGGGCAAGGGCCGTATACTATTTTTCTGCTCGACGTTAGCCAGAAAGTTGCCCGCAGCGGCCAGGAAGTTGCGGTTTCTGGCCGGAGGGCAGAAAAAATACTTACAGTACGTCGGTTTTGGTATTTCGATGCTCCAAACTGATCGTTTGCTGCTGATCCTGTTCCTGGGCCTATCATCGTAGACAGATCTGATCCACTTAAGAGCGGATTTTGTGGACCACCCACACGCGACGGATCGACACCAGTTTTTTCATTGCTGAATGTTCTCCATTCGGAACCGACGTCTATTACTCTGTAAACGATAAATGATTTAATTATATATTTATTTAATGTATCCACAATTTTGTGCTTACATGGCTTCCGATCACCTTTGCACTATTTACAATCTTTATGTTTACAACTCTCACACTACATTTATACATCTAATTTCATTCTCTCGCTTTCAATCTAAGATTTACATTTCCATTCTGCTGCTATCTCTCTCTCTCCCTCTCTCAGTCCTTCCATTCGTTGCTCACTCCCTCTCTCTCTCTTTCCCTCTCCCCGTCATTTACTTTATCTCGCTCGCTAATTACATCTGTCAGTACCCCTCTTGCCTCACCGGCACAATTCTATTTACATTTTACCATTTCGATGTTCATTCTACGCTACATTCGATTTTATTTCCCCTCTCTCTCATTCTCTCTTTGTATCTCTCGCATTTTTTCTACTTTTTCCATCCACTTGTACCCTCTCCCGTCTTCATTTAATACATCCATTCTTATCTCATTCTCTCCTACCAATTTTTTACACACCCGAAGATGTCTCATGCACTCTCTTTCTTCCCCACACAGCCTACACTTTCTTTCCTCTTCTTTCATCCAATACCTGTTACCCCTTGTCTCATTTCCACATCTCCATCTTGCTATCGTTTGTATTTTCTTCCCTTCCGTCCTCTATCTATTCTCTCTCATATATGTTGGGATTCCCTTTACCCTCCTATATTCTACGCACGACTTTGACTTTCTCACTTGCTCTATCCTCTCCTCTTCGTCTACCTCTTTATCCCTTTTCCTCAGTTTTTCCCATTTTTCTTCCCCTTCCGCTCTCAGCGCCTCCTCACTCTGCCCTACCCTCTACAAGTATTTCCTTCTCTCCAAACTATCTCTTGCCCATTCTTTCTCTACTCTCTCTCTCTTTCATCTTTTCTCTTTTTCACTATACAGATTTTCCCCACTTCTCCCATCTTCCCTTTTTCCATTTTCTCCTCATAGCGACCTGCCCTACTTCCTGCTTCATTTCTTATTTTTTCTCTTTTCAATTCCTCTCTTACTATGCCTGGCGTCCCTCCATCTAATTTTAAAATCCATCTTAAATACTTTTCCTGTAGACTCTCTACCCCCTCCCACTCCTTATATCCCCAGATTTGTACTCCATACATTAACACCCCCTTTACTATGCTATCGAATAGCTTTAACCTCCATCTTATGTCTCCTCTAAATTTCCTTTCCCCGTAACTCCACACCCATCCCATCGCAATTCTCGCCTTTCTTACCCGCTCTCTTACATGTTCATCCTCTCTATTATTTCTTTTCATTACATATCCTAAATAATTAATCCTCTTTACTAGATAAATGATTTAATTTTTGTTACACAAATTTACGAGATTATTCAAGTATAAAGAAGAACTCTTACCTGTCTCCTACTACGAGACCGCATTCTGAGCATATTTGATCTCCCGCTCGATAATCTTCGATGAGAGGTGCATATGGATGCGCATAACAACACACCACGTTCATATTGTATCTACAAAAATAAACAAATCATTAATACACATGATTTCACTCTATTTCAACAAACTTAATAGTAGTTTTCGATACAAGGGCGTATGCGTAAAGAACTTTACACACACACACGTGTGCCGAAATATTGTTTACGTACGGCTTTTTCGTGCGTGGGTGTAAAGTATACTTTTACGCAGGGAACGGGAACCATATATACGAGGCGCCGAGTGATGTGTAAAGTTCCCGACCCGTGCGTAACAGTTATACTTTACACACGTGTTAGGTATCCTATTTTTTGTATTTGCGCGCGTAAAGTGAGTGCGTAAAGTTTTGATGCCTGCTTGAGCGCGTAAAGTATAACTTTACGCACGACCGGTCATTTTACGAATTTCGTCGTCGGGAGTGCATAAAAGTTTACTTTATGCGCGAAAGATAGGCATCAAAAGTACTTTACGCCCGCAATTACAAAAATAATCACGGGAATGACCACATTCCGCGCCAGCAACGCAGGATGAACGTAGCCGATTCCGCCGACGCGTTTCCGCGCATTAGCACTTCGGTTCCATTACTCCCTTGGGAAGGAAAGTGTGACGTTAGAGGGAGTAATGAGCGTGGAAGTGGGACATTCCAGTGAAGTCGGGAAAAAAATAGCGTACGCCTCACGGGAGGAAAACGCACGACCCTCGTGGAGCTAGACGCTCGTTGTGCATGACGCTCGTGGAGCACGCCGCTCGTGGAGCACGACGCTCGGCGCGCTCGGGCAGCTAACCCCTCACTCGAAATCGCGCGCTTTCTTCCCTTGAAGCGTAATATACTATTACACGTTCGTGATCCAAATAGCATCAGTCAACCATGAAAAAAAAACAAGTGTCCTATTATTGGCATTATTTGTTATTCGAACAACGATTTACCTTGCAGACATGTTCGAAACAATCGAAGATGCAGAAATTATAAGATTTTAAGTTAAGAATTAGAAGTTCGCAAAAACGATTTAAGGTTGGTTGAAGTAAACAGCTTTCGATGTTCACGAATGCCGCCAAAATGGACGTTTGTTAAAATTTTCATGTTTGACGGCGTTCACAAAGGTACGCTTGTTGCATCACTACACGTTTTCACAGCATTTTTTTATTATTTCACTTTTTCGTTATTTTACCTTGAAGAACTAGCCATATTTAATGGTTTATCAATTTATCCTCTGTATAGTAATCAGCGGTATATCGTATCAACGGGATTCGAGAATGAGGTTTTCTCGATATGCGACTATCAACACAACTCGCGCGAACTACGTTCCAACACTTCCAAGTTCCAACCACAACTGAAGCGCATGAAGTGAGCGTGCATACGTATGCATGCATCTCTAGTGCATCTTTGCATCCTGTAGAGTGCACCACGTGTATACCGGTCGGTCAAACATTTTGGGAGCTCATCAACGGAATTGTGAATAAGTTAGCATTTGTATATTACTAATACAGTTTAGGATAAAATTTGTAATAAATGTATGTACATAGATTTTTTAAATAACAACAAACATAACAAAAAAAGCTAAACAAACACGAAAAAAAGCCGTTGAGGTTAACAAAAAGTGGGGGGGAGGGGGGCTCTTCACTATGCGCAGATCTTCCCGTTTGTCCAATATATACACAATTACATTGTTTACATTTAATTTCGTATACTACGTCGTTTAAATCACATTTATTTAATTTGTCTTTACACGGTTTTATTCCTCCGATATTAATGTTGTAAGGTTTATGTACTATTCTAATATTTTGTTTATTAAAAATCTTATTAATGTCTTCAGAAATACCTTTGATATAAGGAAGGCTAATAGTTTTTATATAATTATTATTACAGTTATAATTAGTTAAAAAATAATAAATCTTCTTTTCCGTGTATTGTTTTCTTAAGTGAAAATATATTTTGTTGATATTAAATTCCTTTTTGAATTACGGAAATAATTGAACATGGTAGAAAAAAAAACCATATAAAATAACGTTTCGACCTATTTATTTTTTGTCCTCCTCAGATAAACTACAATATTACATAATAATAATTTATTGATAACATATAAAAAATATAATTTCTTTAAGTCAAAGAGAGATCACTTATAATAAAAATATGAATTTATTCTCCTTACCTTGAGTTAAAATAGATTCTTCTTCATTGTGAATAATTAAAATCAATAAATAAATAAAAACACTTCAATGAGTCCAACGTGTACATCAATCTTCTAATACTTTAGAAAAAAATAATTGTAATAATAATTATATAAAAACTATTAGTCTTCCTTATATCAAAGGTATTTCTGAAGACATTAAAAAGATTTTTAATAAGCAAAAATTAGAATAGTACATAAACCTTACAACATTAATATCGGAGGAATAAAACCGTTTAAAGACAAATTGAATAAATGTGATTTAAATGACGTAGTATACGAAATTAAATGAAAACATTGCAATTGTGTATATATTAGACAAACGGGAAGATTACTTAAAAAACGAATTTATGAACATATAAAGAATATTTTAGGTGATCAAACGAAATTTACGGGATTGACTATACATAGAATTAATACAGGACATGACTTCGATTATGACAATATCAAAAACTTAGCTACTGAACACAACAAAAATAAAAGAAAACATATTGAAAATTATTTTATTAAAATTAATAATAATACAGTCAACATAAGATTTGAAAAATCATTATTACCAGATGATTATTTTGCATTAATGTGAAAATTCGAAATTGCTTTATTTATAAAAGCAATTTTGAAATTTTTCTTTCTTGTATTTATAACTTTGTTAACATTATGTCACGTCGCTATAACGACACAAATAGCGATCAGTCTGTGTATATCCCTCGTTCTTGTTAAATGTTCGTTTTAAATTGTTCTTTCTAAATATTTTACTCCCCTTACTAAGTTTTCGTAAAACTTACAATTTTTATTTTTAAATTTTAGGTGGACTCAACCCCATTGAAGTGTTTTTATTTATTTATTTATTGATTTTAATTATTGACAATGAAAAAGAATCTATTTTAACTCAAGGTAAGGAGAATAAATTCATATTTTTATTATAAGTGATCTCTCTTTGACTTAAAGAAATTATATTTTTTATATGTTATCAATAAATTATTATTATGTAATATTGTAGTTTATCTGAGGAGGACAAAAAATAAATACCTCGAAACCCTAGACCTCGAAAATCGAAAATGCTAATTTCATGATATCTCCACGTTTTGTGACCACTAGAAGCAAACTGACACATTTTTAGAGAGATGTCTGTGTGTGTGTGTGCGCGCGCGCGCGCGCGCGCGTTTGTGTGTGTGTGTGTGTATGTGTGTGTGTGTGTCCTGACCTAACTTCGTGCTGATTAGATTTTGAACATGATCGGCTGAGCGGTTTTCGAGTTATTCCAAAAAAAAGTAGTAAAAATAGTACAAATAACGTGAAAAAATGATATTATTTAACAAATTCCGTCATTTTTCGTGAGGAAACTGTTGATGCGCGTCAAAAAAACTGAGAAATAAAAAAGCCGACATATCAAAAAGCCGACAAGTAAAAAACCGACATATTAAAAAGCCGACACGGTAAAAGTATTATTCTCTTTACAATATGCCGATTTTTTACTAGTCGGTTCTTTTATTTGTCGGCTTTTTGACTGTCGGTTTTCTGACTTGTCGGCTTATGTATACACTGTTAAAAATGCGGTGTGAAATCGGTATCATATTTCACACCGTTGAGGAGTCTATATAGGTCCACCACCT
Organism: Trichopria drosophilae; assembly: GCA_030407085.1. NCBI lineage: Eukaryota > Metazoa > Arthropoda > Insecta > Hymenoptera > Diapriidae > Trichopria > Trichopria drosophilae. The sequence goes on from CM059582.1 coordinate 193,113,761, forward strand.
TGTCAGGTGTAAATGAGCGGTGTTAATTATTCGGTGCGATATCGGTGTGATTTAATCACACAGCATTTAACTCCGCTCAAATAAACCACACCGATTTTACACACATGGATGCACGGAAAGGAAGAAACACGACCGAGTCCTGTCTACGCAGCACTGGTTACTGCGTGGCCGGTTCGCAAATACTTTCTATTTCAACTCGCTATAACTCAGTCAATTTTGAGAATTTTGAAACGAATAAAAAATAAAATTGTTCATTATAGTTCCCCAGATCTAGTGCACTAAAAAAAGTGATATACCTTAATAAATAAAAAAGTTATTAATTTTTTTATGCAGAACTGCGAAATTTGTGTTTTTATACGTTCAGGCGCTTCGTTTATCGAGCGAATTTCAAGCATCCGAAAACTTTCAGCGAGAAAGTTGTTCATTAAGGTATGAACAAATTTTCTGGAAAGTTTCATCTCCATTGCATTAATAGTTTAAAAGTAATGAATGTTTAATGTTGGTCGTGACCTTGCGCGCATCGCCGTGGCACACATGACGCGCTGGCCGTCGGCCGCTACCTATTTTAAACATTCATTAATTTTAAAACTATTAATGAAATTGAGATGAAACTTTCCAGAAAATTTGTTCACACCTTAATGAACAACTTTCTCGCTGAAAGTTTTCGGATGCTTGAAATTCGCTCGATAAATCGAAGCGCCTGAATCTATAAAACACAAATTTCGAAGTTCTGCATTAAAAAATTAATAACTTTTTTATTTATTAAGATATATAATTTTGTCTTTCTGCACTAGATCTGGGAAACTGTAATGAACAATTTCATTTTTTATTCGTTTCAAAATTCTCAAAATTGACCGAGTTATAGCGAGTTGAAATAAAAAGTATTTGCGAACCGGCCACGCAGTAACCAGTGCTGCGTAGACAGGACTCGGTCGTGTTTCTTTCTTTCCGTGTGTTTAAATTGTAAAACGCCATATCAAAGTAATCGTTTCTTTTAGGTTATGTGCGTCTGTGATGAATTACATGAGTACTGCATTATTATTATTTTCATCGGACAGATTAACACTTCAAACAAAATTTTAAGGTTATCTGTCAAATGGAAATGACAATCCGTATCCATATATCCCATTCCTTACATTCCCCATTTTGATATGCAAGTACACATTCCTAATTAAGATCGGTTGTGTTTAACGCAGAGAAGAGTCGTTATGAAAATTTTGTGGAATTAGGCTCCTTCAACTTCAACTCCGTCAACATTTCATATTCATGGAATAGACGCATTGGCAGATTTAGTTTGGGAATAGTATTACAAATATGTTCAGATATATTGAAAGATATTTAAAATCCTATTCCAAGTCTAAATTAATAGTGTAGATTTTAAAAAGCTTCAATCCTACACGTTTACACCATGAACTTGTAATCTGGTATCGTCGGAGCCCAATTTAACAAAATTTTCATAGCTGCTTTTCACAGGGTAAAATACAACCAATCTTTATTAAATAAAATTTTCTGTATTTATTACCTAAAAATGTAACCAGAAACAGACGTTAGTTTAATGCAAAAATTGGCTGGATGATAGAATAAAACTGTTTTCTCAATGAATGACAGCTCAAAAAGTATTACTTTTTGGAAATTGTTTTATTTGATCACACAGACAATTTTTCAGTTACGTTAACGACTAACCATGTTTCTGTTTACGTTACAAGGTAATAAATATAGAAAATTTACTTTCATAAAGATTGACTGTGTTTAACAGAGAAGAAAGTCGTTATAAAATTTTGTGAAATTAGGCTCCGTCGACTCAACATTTCGTGTTCATGGAGTAAGCATATTGCCAGATTTAGTTCGGGAATAGTATTACAAACTTGTTCAGATATATTGAGACATTTGAAATGTTTGCGATATTCTAAAAACCGTAAACTCCTTTTGACAATGTAGATCTTGTTAGAACGTATTCTATGCTTTTAATAATTGATATTTCCATTTGTTATAATATCTATACATGTTAATAATATATGTGTTTGCAAGTAAGAAAATTTTAAAATAAATAATGTTGATTGACAGCATTGGTCACGTTCCAAGTATTACAAAGCGGATTACAGTTTTTCAATTGGTGCGCATATGTGGTTGGCCTTAATTTTGCAATAAGTTTTAATTTATATTATATAAATTCATTTGAACATTATCAATAAATTTTTATTTATTCTATCACATACTACATCCACCAACATGTGTACTAATCTGAGAATAGTAAACTCTTCTCGCTTCTGTACATTTTAACGAAATATATTCACTGCTTTGAATTTTTGCTACTTGATTTTAAATTTGTTTAATTGCACTCGTACGTAGAAGATATTCGTATTCAAATTATAATCAATATAAATATCAACGATTGGAAGCATGGAATGCCTTCCAACAAGAATTACAGTATTGAGTCGAGTTTACGGTTTTTAGAATTTTCTATACATGTCACTTTATATTCTATAAACATTAATTTTACATAGAATTATCATTTATAATAATTCTTTTATACTATATTCATGAAATTCTCTTGCACTTATTACATATTGAGAGTAGTGGCATGTATACAATAATCTGGAAAGCTCTAACTTCCAGCGACACTTCAATTCTTGTCGGCACGCATCCTATCTTTTCAGTCATTGCTCAGTTCAATGCAATGATAAACATAGGTGCAAGTAATCAATTTTAAAAAGAAATAGCACAGATCACTTTTTATAGGGAATAAGGTCTGGGATTTGGGGAACAGGTTATCAACATCAACGAATATAGATGCGTCTATATTCGTTGTCAACATTGATAGGTTAACCTCAAATATCAATGTGGGTCAACCTCCAAAAATAAAATTTACGCATTCACACACATACATATTTTATTATTGTTCACTATGTAGCACTAATGCTAAATAATAAAACAAAAATCAAACTCGACTCGAACCACTGTCATTATGAATGACATAATGACATAACGCGTCTGGATCGATCGATCGAATCGAGCCCACACAGCATTGTAGAAAGTAGGGGCGACCGGGTGGAAGGGGACACCGGGGTACGACGGGACACTCAATTTTCTTGAAAATGGCGGCATTTTCAAACTTGTTCTTTTTAGAAATAGTTAATGTAACTAAAATCGTAGTTCTATAAAAAGAAACATATACAAAGCGCCAAATAATTAACTCGCAAAATGTGTTTGAAATTTTAAGGTTAATATTTTGTTATTTTAGGGTGTTTTTAAAGGACTATTAATTGGTGAAAATATAAAGAAATTTATTTTTGAGAATGCTTAATGCGAAGCTGATGAATGATACAATAATTTAAACGAAAAATTTTATTTGGGGCGAAATGGGACACTGTTTGGGGCAAGATGGGACATATTTTCATCACAATTATTCTAACCCTACCTTGATATTTGTGGTATGTTTATTAACCTTATCAGTAAGATGCAATTATAAAATTTCATAAACAAAATATTTAAAAATGTATGTATGATGTGTTTCATTGCAAAATGTGATTAAAAGTACAAAATAACCAAAAAATGTTTTGTTCAGTATTTATTATCCATAATCATATAATATATTATAAAAAATACCTGTAATAGCATGAAAACATTAAGCAATTAACATAGTAATTCTCTTTTCAATAACCTGTGACATAACCTATCTCGTTTACTTATAACCTGTCAAAAACCTTGTCCCATCTTACCCCGGGGAGTGTCCCATTCCGCCCCGGGTCCGGGGCACGACGGGACAAATGATTTTTTTTCGTATTTCATTTTTAATTTTAATATTTCTTCGCGATAAAATAAACCGTATACTGATAATGACAGCTGAAGGTTCGTACTATTTAGAAAACATTTTACATTCTCAAAACTTTCAACAGATGACGCTTTAATTATATTGAAAAGCTAACCTGTCCCGATCCGCCCCGGTCTCCCCTAGAGCGCATGCGCAAGCGCGTATAAACGAATCACACCGCATTGAATTTCACACCGATCACACCGCGAGCGGATATATATTAAACCTTTCATCGGTTCGGTGTAAATATTCACACCGAAAACCATCACACCTCACACCGGACTGTTTCACACCGGCAAATTTTTAACAGTGTAGTGTTATTACTTCGACCCTGGACCAAAGGTCTGGACGAAGTATTGAATTTGGTCACTTCTCGCCAAAAAATTACCCTACAGTTTTTCATCAAATGTCGACGTTTCAGACCCCAAAGAACCCAAAAAAACAATAAAATAATTTGTGTCCGTGATCTTGTATACGTACGTCCGTACGAGAGATTGATTGGAAAGTTACTGTTTCGACTAGCTAAGGGTCGCAACCGCTTTATTTTTATTTAAATGATATTCGTTTTAATAATATTTTAAATTATCATAAATATAAATGTACTAACAAATTTAAAATGTTATATAACAAACATTTAATTTCAATGAAAAATCATCCAAAATTTAAAATCAACGACAACTGGTTAATTAATTTAACTAATACTAATATTCCAGATGATATTAAAAATATAACTGGATTGGGACAAAAACACTCGTTCCAAACCAATACTGATCAGTTTCCATTACCTGAATTTATTTCTAGTATTGAAGAAAGTATATTCAAGATTGGGAATATTTTTGATAATGATAGTAATTTGATTATTGATAATAAAAATAAAACTAGATCTAAATGTATCAAAGCTATACATAATTTAATACGTAATCATAATTATAAATTCATATTTTTATTTTAACTGATCTCTCTTTGACTTAAAGAAATTATATTTTTTATATGTTATCAATAAATTATTATTATGTAATATTGTAGTTTATCTGAGGAGGACCAAAAATAAATAGGTCGAAACGTTATTTTATATGAAATTTCTTTAGTTAACACTGCTAACCCTGCAAAAAAATTTAGGAAGGATTCTCGCGAGAGCCTTACTATAGATACTTACACGATTTTCATAAAATTCTCATCACTATCCTAGCAGCCAATTCTCGATTTCATTCATATCAGTTGTATTTTCATATAATTTTTTTTTTCGATTCAAAATCATTAAATTTGTTGTCCTGTAATAATTAACTATCCATTCAAATTCATTCGCGGCAAATGTTATTTTTTCATTGAAATTCATTCAACTTGAAATTGTTCTATTCGCACTTTTCCGTTGAAATTCATTCAACGAAATCATTTCTTCATTCCACTATTTTTCCATTCAAAATCATCAATTCGAACCACTTTTTATGAGCTATGAACCATTCAAAATCATCGAAACACATTTTGTCATTGAAATTCATTGCAGAAGCTAAGAAAACGAACTCAGAAGTGATGCAGTGAATGAATTTCAATGGATCTTCAATGAATTTTCGTTTGCTGGGCAGTCACCATACAACAAATATAATTCAACAAAATTACAAAATGTGTCACAAAACCAACACCTTTATTAAAGACAGCTGGCATTGCAGAGAAAAATTAAAAACGCTTAAATTACCAGAGAACCATAAACTAATGTCTCTAGACGTAGTGTCCTTATTTACTAATGTGTCGATTGATATTATTTTACTGATTATTGATTAAAAATGGCAACAAATTTCACAATTTACCTCTATTCCCATTTGTGAATTTAAAAGGGGTTTAAAATTAGTTTTGGAGAATACAATGTTTTCCTTCCATGGTGTATATTATAAGCAAGTTTACGGGGTGCCAATGGGGTCACCTTTGTCCCCTGTTGTTTCTAATATGATGATGGAGTTTGTAGAGAACATTTTGATCAATAAGCTACATTTTAAATTGCCTTTTTACTTTCGGTATGTTGACGATATACTTCTTTCTTGCCCTGTCGGTAAGGAAGATTTCATCCTTAACATCTTCAACAGGTTATTGAAAATCAAAGGTTTTCATAACCGAATTTCGTTTACCAGTGAAATTGAACAAAATAATAGTATTCGTTTTTTGGATATGTTAATAATCAGAAAAAATAATGGCTTTATAGATACCGATTGGGCACGCAAAGAAACCTGGTCTGGCCGGTATTTGCATTTTACGTCAAACCATCCATTACAATATAAATTGAGTGTTGTTTATGGCCTTATTGACAGGGCGGTTAAATTGTCTCAAATACGTTTCCGACAAAAAAATTTGAATCTAGTTAAGCGTACTCTGTTAGAAAATGGTTATCCCATACAAATTATAAATAACTGTATTGTGAAAAAACCCATGAATTTTACAACTCATCTGGTAAACAAACTTCCGTCCCCAATAATGATCTAATAAAAAAAACTTCGTCTATCCCCTACGTTAAGGGGATCACGGAGCAATTACAGTGGAGAGTTAGAAAGGAAAATGTACGATTGGTTTCTACACCAATCTTTAACAACGTTTGTAAAATAAGACCTTACAAAGATATACTTCCTATGACAAAAAACAGCAATGTGGTATATCTCATTCCTTGCAACCACTGTGAAAAGGTTTACATTGGGCAAACGGGCAGGAGATTAGAGACCCGAATCAAAGAACATAAAAAGAATATCGAGGGTATTGAAGAAAAATACACCGGTTTAACAAGGCATAGAATAGACACTGGACATAATTTTAATTATGATAGAGTTCAAATTTTAGCACGTGAAAAAAATTTTAATAAAAGAAGAGAAATAGAAAATTTTTTTATAAAAAAACATTCACAGATCGCTGTTAATATAAGATTTGAAAAATCGACATTACCGGAGATCTACAATATTTTGCTTTAATTCTACATTTCCAACGTATATATTAGTTCAATGTATTATTAATAGATGTTCACTAATTATTAGCCCTCCTACTAAAGAAATGCCCTTGTCATTATATATAACACCTTTTTCGAACACGGTCTCCTTCCTGTATTCATTGGACATATTCAGTTTTTTCCAACTTTTTAACTGAATACGGGTGGTAGGGTGGTGTATAGATGATAAAAGGCAAGGCCTTTTATTAATACGTCTTGTCCAATTGAATACCTGCATTTTCTCCACGTCTTTTTAAGGAATTTTTTTCGCAAAAAAATTTTTAATTACTCCCTATAGTTATTTACTTTCTGAAGATGGCTTCGATATAGAGACGAAACGTCAAGTTTTTATTTAAGTTTTTACTTATTTAATTTATTTAATTTAATCATCTAATTGTCTTTATGGTGACCGTTTACCAACACTACTACTAATTATTTATTTCAACGGTCGAGAAATATTTTTAATTTTTAAAATTACAAAATGGTTTTCGATGGAAAACACGAAATGTGAGAAAAAACAAGTTGAAACAAAAATTGGAGTGTGTATAATCATCTCCTAACGAACCTTTCCTACTTTTACATATATTTGCTTAAAATTATTAATTATATGCGATTTTTTAGGAAAACGTTCATATCTTGTAAAATAACTAGCTTGATTCTTAGCAGATTGTATCGTTAGTCGCATTATTAACATTATTAATAAAACAAATTTCCGCCCAGTATGTTTACAGACTTCAAACAATTTATTTTTGTCAAGATAGTGATGATCATCTATAACATCTAACGTACACCTAACCGCATTAATTCTGTCTGTAGTGTTGGTGTCACCAACAGTAGAACTTCACTTTATTGTCCCATTCGGGGTTTTACCTTTCACTTTGTTGTTCGACAAATGCGCATCGTTTCTTGCGCATCTTCCAGCCGTATCGCCTATCACAGTAGGCACGCAACTGGAATTACAGTAGTCTTCCCTTTATGTTTTACATTTCACCTTTAAAGATGGCGGCTTCTTCCCTTAAAGGGGTTCCAAACTGCTCGACCGATAATATATTATATATACATATAATGTATTATAATCGAACAAATAGTATTTTTCGTCCCTTGGGCGCCAAATGAATTAAAGCGAACAACATTTTTTTTGTCGCAGCAGGTCACAAAATGCAATGAGCGCCCGTTGACCTCGACCATACATCTCTATAGTTATAATGCGTGCGCAAAATCGCATTTTGCGGCCTATTGCGACAAAAACATAATAGCTGTTCATTTTTCTATGAGATGCATTATTTCCTAGTATAGTGGACGTGCTAATAACATAAATCCGAATTCATTTTCGAAATCGTATTTTTATATAACATAATTTCATGAATCTCTTTTTTTACAATTTTAATATATTTTTAATGGCAACAAAAAAAATCTTCAATCCATGTCTTTTTATCTCGGGTTCGAATTCCGACAGTGACATATTTTTTTTTATTTAAATATTTTATTTATTAATTGATAATTTTAACATTTTATTTCAACACTTTGGTCATCTCTCAATAGTCTCGCTCCGTCCCATTAGCGAGATCTTTGCGAGATCTCTGAAAGATCTTTGATAGTTGAATTTTTTTTACTTGGGTCTTCAGTGTACATACACTTTTATATCCGGTTCTTTTCAACGTAACCCATGAAGAGGAAAAACTTTACTCCTAAAAAATTAAACTACAGCGTTATCGTTAACATTATTTTTGCATATAAATCGTCGATTTTTCTACATTACGTAGTTAGTCAGTTTAAAAACAATTGTCAGAGAATTAATGGACAAAGATTTATACAGTTTAATATTATTCGAATTAATAGAAATGTTTGTTTTATAATATTATTAGATAGCTTTCATATTATTATAATTTAATGATATTGTATTAAATTAGACTCTTTTGAAGTTTTGTTTCTTTCTCGTAACGGTTTCAGGAAATTTGGCATTCATTTTTTCATATTTAATCTTTCATTTCTAATCTACAAAATGAGTTTGGCAATTTGTGTTCTTACAAGCATTCTGTTTACATAATTCAAGCGAACTGAGTATATTATTATTATACTTCGTAATTAAAAATTTAGACAAAATTTGAGATTTTAAAAAAAATTTCAACGCCATCATCGTTTTAGTGTACATCATATGGTATGTTAAAAAGTGTGTTTCGGTTTTTCCCCATTTTGGTTTATCCAATGTATGAATCTAAATCTAAGTACCCCTAACAAAGGATTTTTAACGATCCATTGAAAACATGCCTCTGAAATGCATATATGCATACAATAATAAAACGTACAGGCTTTCAAGTTAACTATTATCCCTTTTAAAATTAACTATATCCCTTTAAAATTAATTAATTCAAATAACAGTAATTTTTGGCTACGAGGATGCGAGCATGATATAAATGTTTTTTCTTTTTAAGATAAGGATTAGAATTGCAAATTATTTGGCTCATCAATGAAGTAAATCATACAGCATATGTATCTGACATTATTGTCCAACCTGCAATATATTTCCGAAAGGGCGTTTAAAAGTATTAATTCCAAAATTCCATCCCAAAACTGAAAATTAAATTTCAGCACACAATCACCTTGAAGTAATTATTTCCTTTTCATAACTTCAAATTTTATTATTATTATTTCGTAATAATATTTTTTAAAAATAAATTTAACTTAAATAAAATTAACTAAAAATTAATAAGGAAAACATTGATGAAGAAAAACGACCAGGAGCGTGCAATCTAAAGACACAGATATAAAAATAAATCAAAATTATCAGGAAAAGATTATTGAAATTAAATAACAACTACAATTTTTAAAATCAATGCAAATTAAGTGAAATTAACCTATTGCATAAATTTATGTTTTCATATTAGAAAAGTGAATTTTCTGTATTTTGTGAACCCAAAAGTAGAATTTAATGGTGAAATAGATTCAAGGAATAACTGGAAATGGTTCATTGAATTCTTGCTTTAGATAAAAAGACATGGATTGAAGATATCTTTTGTTGCCATCAAAAATATATTAAAATTTAAAAAAAAGGGATTCATGAAATTATATTACATGAAATATACATCAAATCAACGGAAGTAGTGAAACTAATTATTGATTTTCATAAAATAGAAAGGTTATAGTAGAAATTCGTAAATTTTCGTTGTATTACATCTTGACAAAACTAGATTGTTAGGATAGGTTAGGTTAGGTTAGGGTAAATAAATCTGTTTCGAAGATTTCCATTTTTTTGTTGTATTTTATTTCCATTTTTCTTTGTTAATTATAATATAATTGCAATAACACTAATTAATGTTGTAATAACAAGAAATATTAAATAAGTAGTTAGCTCTAATGAAATTTAAACGTAATGCATCGACCTTTTACGAATACTGTTCAGTTTTCACAGGCTCGTTTTCTTTCGTCGAATATCACATTTGTACGGGAAGTCAAGTGAAAACGCATTTTGGGGATAATTTCCACGCTACTTACAAAGAATTATATTACATTTAAATGCTCTTACAATATCACTACCGAGTAAATGAGTAGTGTAATCGGATGAGCTTTCTTTGGACCGTCATATGAAAATATTAACACTGATTTTGGTAAATTAAGGAAAAAAAAAACGTCTCGACTGTTAAGGCAGCGTCCAGATTTCAAAATTAGTCGGGGAATGTCTCATTAAAAAGCTAAAATATCTTACGTCGATTTCTCGGTACCATGCCTAAATATTAAAAATGCATCGAACCAGAAAATAACGATATTTTACATCTGCGGTAACTGCTCGATGGGGATCGCGAATTTGAAGTCTTCCGGGAAGAGTTTGTTAGCGTGCGGATACATTAGTTTGTACGATTGTCTTATTGTTACGTCAGCAACACCAGCAATGTCTCCGATTTCCTTTTGCGACCGTTTGTCTTCCGAAGCCTGGCGAATAAGAATAAAATTAGTTTCAAGTCACACTTAATTGTCAATATCAATATATGGAAAAGCTAGTCTTACCTGAGAGGCCATGTAAATTGCAGCTGCTGTAACCGAAATGGGCGATCTTCCTGAAGCAATGTCAAGTTCAACGGCCTTGCTTGCAATATGCGTTGCTGCTTTCTGTACCATATTCGGTAGACCCAAATTCCCGCAGAATCGGGACATGAAGTCTCCGGTCGTAATAAGATCGACACTGGTTTCGACAACTTTCAAAATAAGTTTGAAACATCTGCCGATTTCTTTCTTACTAATTTTACTAACCGCACAAATTTCTTTGAAAGTTCGCGGCACGCCCTCTTGACGGCAAGCTATGTAGAGACAAGCAGAAGCTATCGCATCGTTCGCTCTGCCTTTTAAGTTCTTACCATCGTGAACTTGTTTAAAGAGAATATTTGCTCTATCTACGATAGTTTTCTGGAGGTTAATACGATCAGCCATTCCGCTGATTTCACGGAAAGCGTTCACCAATGTTCGATCTGAACTACTCATCTGTAAATAAAGATAAATTTTAGTAACAGTTCGAAAAGGGAGAAATAAATAATATATTACGATTCTAGGCCAGTAAAAAAGAAAGTGCTTCAGATCACATGAAATTGTTGGCCGAGGCGAAGCTGAAGCTGACAAATACGTGATCTGAGGCTTTCTTTTTTATTGGGCAAGGGCCGTATACTATTTTTCTACTCGACGATAGCCAGAAAGTTGCCCGCAGCGGCCAGGAAGTTGCGGTTTCTGGCCGGAGGGCAGAAAAAATACTAACAGTACGTCGGTTTTGGTATTTCGATACTCCAAACTGATCGTTTGCTGCTGATCCTGTTCCTGGGCCTATCATCGTAGACAGATCTGATCCACTTAAGAGCGGATTTTGTGGACCACCCACACGCGACGGATCGACACCAGTTTTTTCATTGCTGAATGTTCTCCATTCGGAACCGACGTCTATTACTCTGTAAACGATAAATGATTTAATTATATATTTATTTAATGTATCCACAATTTTGTGCTTACATGGCTTCCGATCACCTTTGCACTATTTACAAACTTTATACAGTTTTATATAAGAGTTTTTTTATAAGAGTTTACAACTCTCACACTACATTTATACATCTAATTTCATTCTCTCGCTTTCAATCTAAGATTTACATTTCCATTCTGCTGCTATCTCTCTCTCTCCCTCTCTCTGTCCTTCCATTCGTTGCTCACTCCCTCTCTCTCTCTCTTTCCCTCTCCCCGTCATTTACTTTATTTCGCTCGCTAATTACATCTGTCAGTACCCCTCTTGCCTCACCGGCACAATTCTATTTACATTTTACCATTTCGATGTTCATTCTACGCTACATTCGATTTTACTTCCCCTCTCTCTCATTCTCTCTTTGTATCTCTCGCATTTTTTCTACTTTTTCCATCCACTTGTACCCTCTCCCGTCTTCATTTAATACATCCATTCTTATCTCATTCTCTCCTACCAATTTTTTACACACCCGAAGATGTCTCATACACTCTCTTTCTTCCCCACACAGCCTACACTTTCTTTCCTCTTCTTTCATCCAATACCTGTTACCCCTTGTCTCATTTCCACATCTCCATCTTGCTATCGTTTGTATTTTCTTCCCTTCCGTCCTCTATCTATTCTCTCTCATATATGTTGGGATTCCCTTTACCCTCCTATATTCTACGCACGACTTTGACTTTCTCACTTGCTCTATCCTCTCCTGTTCGTCTACCTCTTTATCCCTTTTCCTCAGTTTTTCCCATTTTTCTTCCCCTTCCGCTCTCAGCGCCTCCTCACTCTGCCCTACCCTCCACAAGTATTTCCTTCTCTCCAAACTATCTCTTGCCCATTCTTTCTCTACTCTCTCTCTCTCGTTCATCTTTTCTCTTTTCCACTATACAGATTTTCCCCACTTCTCCCATCTTCTCTTTTTCCATTTTCTCCTCATAGCGACCTGCCCTACTTCCTGCTTTATTTCTTATTTTTTCTCTTTTCAATTCCTCTCTTACTATGCCTGGCGTCCCTCCATCTAATTTTAAAATCCATCTTAAATACTTTTCCTGTAGACTCTCTACCCCCTCCCACTCCTTATATCCCCAGATTTGTACTTTATACATTAACACCCCCTTTACTATGCTATCGAATAGCTTTAACCTCCATCTTATGTCTCCTCTAAATTTCCTTTCCCCGTAACTCCACACCCATCCCATCGCAATTCTCGCCTTTCTTACCCGCTCTCTTACATGTTCATCCTCTCTATTATTTCTTTTCATTACATATCCTAAATAATTAATCCTCTTTACTAGATAAATGATTTAATTTTTGTTACACAAATTTACGAGATTATTCAAGTATAAAGAAGAACTCTTACCTGTCTCCTACTACGAGACCGCATTCTGAGCATATTTGATCTCCCGCTCGATAATCTTCGATGAGAGGTGCATATGGATGCGCATAACAACACACCACGTTCATATTGTATCTACAAAAATAAACAAATCATTAATACACATGATTTCACTCTATTTCAACAAACTTAATAGTAGTTTTCGATACAAGGGCGTATGCGTAAAGAACTTTACACACACACACGTGTGCCGAAATATTGTTTACGTACGGCTTTTTCGTGCGTAAAGTATAATCGAGTGCGTAAAGTTTCCTTTACGCACCGAAAAGACGTACATAATAGTACATTACCTAACAAGGGTGTAAAGTATACTTTTACGCAGGGAACGGGAACCATACATACGAGGCGCCGAGTGATGTGTAAAGTTCCCGACCCGTGCGTAACAGTTATACTTTACACACGTGTTAGGTATCCTATTTTTTGTATTTGCGCGCGTAAAGTGAGTGCGTAAAGTTTTGATGCCTGCTTGAGTGCGTAAAGTATAACTTTACGCACGACCGGTCATTTTACGAATTTCGTCGTCGGGAGTGCATAAAAGTTTACTTTATGCGCGAAAGATAGGCATCAAAAGTACTTTACGCACGAACTTTACGCCCGCAATTACAAAAATAATCACGGGAATGACCACATTCCGCGCCAGCAACGCAGGATGAACGTAGCCGATTCCGCCGACGCGTTTCCGCGCATTAGCACTTCGGTTCCATTACTCCCTTGGGAAGGAAAGTGTGACGTTAGAGGGAGTAATGAGCGTGGAAGTGGGACATTCCAGTGAAGTCGGGAAAAAAATAGCGTACGCCTCACGGGAGGAAAACGCACGACCCTCGTGGAGCTAGACGCTCGTTGTGCATGACGCTCGTGGAGCACGCCGCTCGTGGAGCACGACGCTCGGCGCGCTCGGGCAGCTAACCCCTCACTCGAAATCGCGCGCTTTCTTCCCTTGAAGCGTAATATACTATTACACGTTCGTGATCCAAATAGCATCAGTCAACCATGAAAAAAAAACAAGTGTCCTATTATTGGCATTATTTGTTATTCGAACAACGATTTACCTTGCAGACATGTTCGAAACAATCGAAGATGCAGAAATTATAAGATTTTAAGTTAAGAATTAGAAGTTCGCAAAAACGATTTAAGATTGGTTGAATTAAACAGCTTTCGATGTTCACGAATGCCGCCAAAATGGACGTTTGTTAAAATTTTCATGTTTGACGGCGTTCACAAAGGTACGCTTGTTGCATCACTACACGTTTTCACAGCATTTTTTTATTATTTCACTTTTTCGTTATTTTACCTTGAAGAACTAGCCATATTTAATAGTTTATCAATTTATCCTCTGTATAGTAATCAGCGGTATATCGTATCAACGGGATTCGAGAATGAGGTTTTCTCGAATAGCGACTATCAACACAACTCGCGCGAACTACGTTCCAACACTTCCAAGTTCCAACCACAACTGAAGCGCATGAAGTGAGCGTGCATACGTATACATGCATCTCTAGTGCATCTTTGCATCCTGTAGAGTGCACCACGTGTATACCGGTCGGTCAAACATTTTGGGAGCTCATCAACGGCATTGTGAATAAGTTAGCATTTGTATATTACTAATACAGTTTAGGATAAAATTTGTAATAAATGTATGTACATAGATTTTTTAAATAACAACAAACATAACAAAAAAAGCTAAACAAACACGAAAAAAAGCCGTTGAGGTTAACAAAAAGTGGGGGGGGGGGCTCTTCACTATGCGCAGATCTTCCCGTTTGTCCGATATATACACAATTACATTGTTTACATTTAATTTCGTATTCTACGTCGTTTAAATCACATTTATTTAATTTGTCTTTACACGGTTTTATTCCTCCGATATTAATGTTGTAAGGTTTATGTACTATTCTAATATTTTGTTTATTAAAAATCTTATTAATGTCTTCAGAAATACCTTTGATATAAGGAAGGCTAATAGTTTTTATATAATTATTATTACAGTTATAATTAGTTAAAAAATAATAAATCTTCTTTTCCGTGTATTGTTTTCTTAAGTGAAAATATATTTTGTTGATATTAAATTCCTTTTTGAATTACGGAAATAATTGAACATGGTAGAAAAAAAACCATATAAAATAACGTTTCGACCTATTTATTTTTTGTCCTCCTCAGATAAACTACAATATTACATAATAATAATTTATTGATAACATATAAAAAATATAATTTCTTTAAGTCAAAGAGAGATCACTTATAATAAAAATATGAATTTATTCTCCTTACCTTGAGTTAAAATAGATTCTTCTTCATTGTGAATAATTAAAATCAATAAATAAATAAAAACACTTCAATGGGGTTGAGTCCAACGTGTACATCAATCTTCTAATACTTTAGAAAAAAATAATTGTAATAATAATTATATAAAAACTATTAGTCTTCCTTATATCAAAGGTATCTCTCATAAACCTTACAACATTAATATCGGAGGAATAAAACCGTTTAAAGACAAATTGAATAAATGTGATTTAAATGACGTAGTATACGAAATTAAATGAAAACATTGCAATTGTGTATATATTAGACAAACGGGAAGATTACTTAAAAAACGAATTTATGAACATATAAAGAATATTTTAGGTGATCAAACGAAATTTACGGGATTGACTATACATAGAATTAATACAGGACATGACTTCGATTATGACAATATCAAAAACTTAGCTACTGAACACAACAAAAATAAAAGAAAACATATTGAAAATTATTTTATTAAAATTAATAATAATACAGTCAACATAAGATTTGAAAAATCATTATTACCAGATGATTATTTTGCATTAATGTGAAAATTCGAAATTGCTTTATTTATAAAAGCAATTTTGACATTTTTCTTTCTTGTATTTATAACTTTGTTAACATTATGTCACGTCGCTATAACGACACAAATAGCGATCAGTCTGTGTATATCCCTCGTTCTTGTTAAATGTTCGTTTTAAATTGTTCTTTTTAAATATTTTACTCCCCTTACTAAGTTTTCGTAAAACTTACAATTTTTATTTTTAAATTTTAGGTGGACTCAACCCCATTGAAGTGTTTTTATTTATTTATTTATTGATTTTAATTATTGACAATGAAAAAGAATCTATTTTAACTCAAGGTAAGGAGAATAAATTCATATTTTTATTATAAGTGATCTCTCTTTGACTTAAAGAAATTATATTTTTTATATGTTATCAATAAATTATTATTATGTAATATTGTAGTTTATCTGAGGAGGACAAAAAATAAATAGGTCGAAACGTTATTTTATATGGTTTTTTTTTCTACCATGTTCAATTATTTTCGTAATTCAAGAAGGAATTTAATTTCAACAAAATATATTTTCACTTAAGAAAACAATACACGGAAAAGAAGATTTATTATTTTTTAACTAATTTGGATTGGAGACATCAGTTCATGAAAATGACTTTCTTCAAATGGGTTAAATTCCAATATGGGAGAAATTCGGTAGGACTGTTAAAGGAATGGATGCATTTGAACTCAAGATTAGGAGTATTGATTAACCAAAGGATTTTTTTACCAAAATGTAGAAAATTTTCATTCATTCCTAAACATATTTCATTTAATAATTTTTCTCATCAAACAAAATTTTTTTCATCTTTTAACAAACAAAAACTTACAAATATTACTTTGACATACACAAAACATCTTTTTAACTTAGAAATTGATGACATAATTTTTGAAATTAATTTTTACAGAAATAAAAAAATGCATTTATTTTATTTAATTACAACTATTTTTCCATCTTATATTTTTGAAAATTTTTAACTTCCCGATCTACAGGGAAGTTATTGAAATGACCTCGAAAATCGAAAATACTAATTTCATGATATCTCCACGTTTTGTGACCACTAGAAGCAAACTGACACATTTTTAGAGAGATGTCTGTGTGTGTGTGTGCGCGCGCGCGCGCGTGTGTGTGTGTGTGTGTGTGTGTGTGTGTGTGTGTGTATGTGTGTGTGTGTGTCCTGACCTAACTTCGTGCTGATTAGATTTTGAACATGATCGGCTGAGCGGTTTTCGAGTTATTCCAAAAAAAAGTAGTAAAAATAGTACAAATAACGTGAAAAAATGATATTATTTAACAAATTCCGTCATTTTTCGTGAGGAAACTGTTGATGCGCGTCAAAAAAACTGAGAAATAAAAAAGCCGACATATCAAAAAGCCGACAAGTAAAAAACCGACATATTAAAAAGCCGACACGGTAAAAGTATTATTCTCTTTACAATATGCCGATTTTTTACTAGTCGGTTTTTTTTATTTGTCGGCTTTTTGACTGTCGGTTTTCTGACTTGTCGGCTTATGTATACACTGTTAAAAATGCGGTGTGAAATCGGTATCATATTTCACACCGTTGAGGAGTCTATATAGGTCCACCACCTTGTCAGGTGTAAATGAGCGGTGTTAATTATTCGGTGCGATATCGGTGTGTTTTAATCACACAGCATTTAACTCCGCTCAAATAAACCACACCGATTTTACACACATGGATGCACGGAAAGGAAGAAACACGACTGAGTCCTGTCTACGCAGCACTGGTTACTGCGTGGCCGGTTCGCAAATACTTTCTATTTCAACTCGCTATAACTCAGTCAATTTTGAGAATTTTGAAACGAATAAAAAATAAAATTGTTCATTATAGTTCCCCAGATCTAGTGCACTAAAAAAAGTGATATACCTTAATAAATAAAAAAGTTATTAATTTTTTTATGCAGAACTGCGAAATTTGTGTTTTTATACGTTCAGGCGCTTCGTTTATCGAGCGAATTTCAAGCTTCATTAATTTTAAAACTATTAATGAAATTGAGCTGAAACTTTCCAGAAAATTTGTTCACACCTTAATGAACAACTTTCTCGCTGAAAGTTTTCGGATGCTTGAAATTCGCTCGATAAACGAAGCGCCTGAACGTATAAAAACACAAATTTCGCAGTGACGGTACGACGGGACACTCAATTTTCTTGAAAATGGCGGCATTTTCAAACTTGTTCTTTTTAGAAATAGTTAATGTATCTAAAATCGTAGTTCTATAAAAAGAAACATATACAAAGCGCCAAATAATTAACTCGCAAAATGTGTTTGAAATTTTAAGGTTAATATTTTGTTATTTTAGGGTGTTTTTAAAGGACTATTAATTGGTGAAAATATAAAGAAATTTATTTTTGAGAATGCTTAATGCGAAGCTGATGAATGATACAATAATTTAAACGAAAAATTTTATTTGGGGCGAAATTGGACACTGTTTGGGGCAAGATGGGACATATTTTCATCACAATTATTCTAACCCTACCTTGATATTTGTGGTATGTTTATTAACCTTATCAGTAAGATGCAATTATAAAATTTCATACACAAAATATTTAAAAATGTATGTATGATTTGTTTCATTGCAAAATGTGATTAAAAGTACAAAATAACCAAAAAATGTTTGGTTCAGTATTTATTATCCATAATCATATAATATATTATAAAAAATACCTGTAATAGCATGAAAACATTAAGCAATTAACATAGTAATTCTCTTTTCAATAACCTGTGACATAACCTATCTCGTTTACTTATAACCTGTCAAAAACCTTGTCCCATCTTACCCCGGGGAGTGTCCCATTCCGCCCCGGGTCCGGGGCACGACGGGACAAATGATTTTTTTTCGTGTTTCATTTTTAATTTTAATATTTCTTCGCGATAAAATAAACCGTATACTGATAATGACAGCTGAAGGTTCGTACTATTTAGAAAACATTTTACATTCTCAAAACTTTCAACAGATGACGCTTTAATTATATTGAAAAGCTAACCTGTCCCGTTCCGCCCCGGTCTCCCCTAGAGCGCATGCGCAAGCGCGTATAAACGAATCACACCGCATTGAATTTCACACCGATCACACCGCGAGCGGATATATATTAAACCTTTCATCGGTTCGGTGTAAATATTCACACCGAAAACCATCACACCTCACACCGGACTGTTTCACACCGGCAAATTTTTAACAGTGTAGTGTTATTAATTCGACCCTGGACCAAAGGTCTGGACGAAGTATTGAATTTGGTCACTTCTCGCCAAAAAATTACCCTACAGTTTTTCATCAAATGTCGACGTTTCAGACCCCAAAGAACCCAAAAAAACAATAAAATAATTTGTGTCCGTGATCTTGTATACGTACGTCCGTACGAGAGATTGATCGGGAAGTTACTGTTTCGACTAGCTAAGGGTCGCAACCGCTTTATTTTTATTTAAATGATATTCGTTTTAATAATATTTTAAATTATCATAAATATAAATGTACTAACAAATTTAAAATGTTATATAACAAACATTTAATTTCAATGAAAAATCATCCAAAATTTAAAATCAACGACAACTGGTTAATTAATTTAACTAATACTAATATTCCAGATGATATTAAAAATATAACTGGATTGGGACAAAAACACTCGTTCCAAACCAATACTGATCAGTTTCCATTACCTGAATTTATTTCTAGCATTGAAGAAAGTATATTCAAGATTGGGAATATTTTTGATAATGATAGTAATTTGATTATTGATAATAAAAATAAAACTAGATCTAAATGTATCAAAGCTATACGTAATCATAATTATAATCATGAATTTAATAAACAACGATTAAATAATCTTAATTTAAAAAAATTTATCAAAAATCATCATCAATTTTTTTCACTCGGGCAGATAAAGGCAATGTAACTGTTATGGATAAAGGGAAATATCTTGATAAAATGATTTCTATGTTATCGGATACCAACACTTACATAAAATGCACTTGTGAATATACTGCTACCACAGAGGGATTCGTTAACAGATTGGTTAGTAAATGGAAGAAACTTGATTATAATAGTGATACTTCAGCTAAATATTTACATACTTCTAATTCATTAATTCCCGGAGCATATGGTTTACCCAAGATCCATAAACCTGATAATCCTTTGAGTGTTATTGTTTCTACAATTAATTCTCCTACTTATATGTAAATTAGCGTCATATTATAGTTCTATACTATCTTCAATTAACACCAATCGATCAAGATTTATAAAAGATAACTCGGATTTAAGAAATAAGATTAAAAATGTTGAATTACCTAATAATTTTATTCTAATTTCACCAGATGTTGTTTCACTTTTTACTAATGTTTCTGTTAATCTAATCAATTATATTCTGAAAACTAAATGGTCCGAAATTAGTAATTTTACCAATTTACCTAAAGATGCTTTTTTTGAAGGTTTAAATTTAATATTAAATTCCACCTATTTTAAATTTCAAAATAACATTTATAAACAGGTTTATGGTGTACTTATGGGGTCTCCATTATCTTCTATTGTTTCGAATATCACCATGGATTTTATTGAGTATATTCTTATACAAAAAATACCTTTCAAACTACTTTTTTATTACAGGTATGTTGACGATATTTTTACTTCTATTCCTCGTAATTTTATTGAGAAAATTTTAAATATTTTTAATAGTTTAAATAAAATTAAAGGACATAATAACAGAATTTCGTTTACTCTTGAATTGGAAAATGATCATAAACTTAATTTCTTAGATATTTTAATGATTAACGAAAATGGTAAAATAATAACTGATTGGTATTATAAAAAAACTTTCTCTGGTAGGTATTTAAACTTCTTTTCATACCATCCTCTTTGCTATAAATTGGGCACAGCATATGGAATTATTGATAGAGCTATTCTATTATGTGACACAAAATTTAGAAAAAACAACATCAAAATTGCTAAACAAATTCTTAGTGATAATGGATATCCCAATTATATCACTAAGGACTGTATTAGAAAACGTGTACATAAATCTTATAATACTTTAGAAAAAAATAATTGTAATAATAATTATATAAAAACTATTAGCCTTCCTTATATCAAAGGTATTTCTGAAAACATTAAACAGATTTTTAATAAACAAAATATTAGAATAGTACATAAACCTTACAACATTAATATCGGAGGAATAAAACCGTTTTTGAAAATTATTTTATTAAAATTAATAATAATACAGTCAACATAAGATTTGAAAAATCATTATTACCAGATGATTATTTTGCATTAATGTGAAAATTCGAAATTGCTTTATTTATAAAAGCAATTTTGAATTTTTTCTTTCTTGTATTTATAACTTTGTTGATAGTCTGTGTTTATTCCTCGTTCTTGTTAAACGTTCGTTTTACATTGTTCTTTCTAGATATTTTATTCCCCTTACATATTTTTCGTAAAACTTATAATTTTTATTTTAAAATTTTAGAAGGACTCAACCCCATTGAAGTGTTTTTATTTATTTATTGATTGATTTTAATTATTGACAATGAAGAAGAATCTATTTTAACTCAAGGTAAGGAGAATAAATTCATATTTTTATTTTAACTGATCTCTCTTTGACTTAAAGAAATTATATTTTTTATATGTTATCAATAAATTATTATTATGTAATATTGTAGTTTATCTGAGGAGGACCAAAAATAAATAGGTCGAAACGTTATTTTATATGAAATTTCTTTAGTTAACACTGCTAACCCTGCAAAAAAATTTAGGAAGGATTCTCGCGAGAGCCTTACTATAGATACTTACACGATTTTCATAAAATTCTCATCACTATCCTAGCAGCCAATTCTCACAACCGATTCCAGAATCTCATAAGATTCTTATCAGATTCTCACTAGATTCTCATCAGATTCTCATCAGATTCTCATCAGATTCTCATCAGATTCTCAAAGCAATCCTGTTTCAAATTCTCATGAGAAAATTTCTTATATGATGCTCATGAGAACCCTACCTACAATTTTTCGCAAAGCTACAAGTAAAAAATGTGAAGCCATTTTCTATGCGGCGCGTATGTGACTATCCATTCGATTGCTCTGAAATATACTGGAATTATTAAATTTTAAAAATATCTTTCCTCTTCAAAACCCGGAATTTTTACTCGCAAAAAAACACAAACATTAAGCAGTGATATAAGATATAAAACCACATTTATACGTAATTTACCTTATACATTAAAAAGAGCATAGTTGAAAGTAATTTTTAAAGCATTGCAAAAAATTATTTTTTTTTTATTTTGTTTACTGGAAAGAAACACATTAAATAGCCATTTTTATTAAAATTTGACAAGTTTCCAAAGCTTGTTTTATAATAAAAAAAAATTTTAATTTAGTCTATATGCATGAAAAGTTAGTCAATATATTCTAGTTTAAGAATCATTATATAGGAAATTGCAACAACATAATATTTATGACAGTATTTCATTTCGAAACAGTCAAATAACATTGGCGACATATTTCAGTGTACTTTTCAGGAGAATCACCCATAATCACAGCAGAAATATTAGCCATCCTAAGTTACTCTGGTGGCCAGATTTGAACAACTAAGATGGGTTTCACATACAATACACAATGATGAAAACTTCATAATATATTCATTCCAATTTAAAATAATAAATTTTATAAACACATATTAACAGTAGTTAATTTTAACTTTTTTGTATTTATCTCCCATTAATATCTGTCATTCACGTTCATATAGTAAAAGGTTTCTTGTCGCAAATTTGTTGTGATTTTATTCGTAGTATTATCCAATTCAACAGGCTTGATTTAAAATAATTGATTTAGAGTATTATTTTTTGCAACATAATTTTATACTAAGATAGTTTCAAATAATATTTGGTTCATTGCTATCGATCGTAATGTCGATGCGACAGATTTTACTTATCTAATACTCACATTTAATCGATTTTGCATTTTAGCAATGTTATCAGATGGAATTGGGGTTTCATCATTTTTTTTGTGGCTTAAATATTAATTTCAAAGGTTTACCTCTTCTTTGTGCAACAGGAATTTGTGTATTCCCAGTGATAATTTTATTATTCACCAGCGTTGACTTTCTCTATAAACAATTTCACAATCAATTCAACTTTTTATTTTTGAGCTAATATATTGTCAATGACGTTTTTGATATTGTTAACGCATATTTTAAAAGTAGGTAGACGCGCTGTGGGTTCGTCCATATACATTTTAATACCTACCTGAAAAGTTATAACGGATATTTCAGGACGCTGACAATATCCACAGAATTCCTCCTGCGTTCAAGAGTTCCCCATTGCGCATCGAGATCTGCGCATAGTACAGAAATCCGCCATTTTCTTATTGACCACAACGTTTTTTTTTTGTTCGTTTAGCTTTCTTTTACCAGCTAGAAATCCAAATACGAAACAGTTGGTATCCGTAACTTCGGGAATCGTTAGGAATTTCTATCTCGGCTATTAATAGAAAAGGTCATCAGGTAGGGACAAGTATTTCCAGGTAGGTACAAAAATTTACACGTTTTAAAGAAAACGTATATAATGTCGTTTTAACCAAAAATATAACTAAAATGTACATACCAGAATTAATAATATACTATAGTTTAATAGTTATGTATAAATAATTAAATATAAATAATTAATCATTTGTACATAAATAATGGGCATTGTTTAATAATTATAATTTTTTAGTAAATAATTAACAACGTACTGATAACCGCAAAACAGTTGATCGTATAAAAAAAAGTTCAAACAAAAGTTGTAGAGAATTTTACACTCTACAACTTTTACACCAGATGCAAATTTCATTTAAGCAATAGGAAGCGAGATATTCGCGAAAAACCGATTTTTTATGAACTTTGACCTTCAATATCTTAAGATGCGGAGCCGATAGCATTTGTGACTTTTGAGACAACATTTAGAACAATAAAACAAAGGTTTATACCAATTTACAGCTTATTATCTTTCATTTCGAGGATGACCCTTTTTTTACCTAATACGACTGGGCTATTATTAATCACTTTACGATAACTAAAGTAATGATAATTATATGCCCGTTTCAATATCATTTGCTGTTTTTTTGTTTACTTTTGAGAACATCTCGCGCTGATGCTGTTTAATTCAACCAACCTTAAATCGTTCTT
Organism: Trichopria drosophilae; assembly: GCA_030407085.1. Lineage (NCBI taxonomy): Eukaryota > Metazoa > Arthropoda > Insecta > Hymenoptera > Diapriidae > Trichopria > Trichopria drosophilae. The sequence continues at coordinate 193,137,921 of CM059582.1, forward strand.
GCGAACTTCTAATTCTTAACTTAAAATCTTATAATTTCTGCATCTTCCATTGTTTCGAACATGTCTGCACGGTAAATAGTTGTTCGAATAACAAATAATGCCAATAATGGGACACTTGTTTTTTTTTCATGGTTGACTGATGCTATGTGGATCACGAACGCGTAATAGTATATTACGCTTCAAGGGAAGAAAGCGCGCGATTTCGAGTGAGGGGTTAGCTGCCCGAGCGCGCCAAACGTCGTGCTCCACGTGCGTCGTGCTCCACGAGTGTCGTGCGCTTTCCTCCCGTGAGGCGTACGCTATTTTTTTCCCGACTTCACTGGAATGCCCCACTTCCACGCTCATTACTCCCTCTAACGCCACACTTTCCTTCCCAAGGGAGTAATGGAACCGAAGTGCTAATGCGCGAAAACGCGTCGACAGAATCGGCTACGTTCATCCTGCGTTGCTGGCGCGGAATGTGGTCATTCCCGTGATGTCGGGTAAAAATACATTTAAGTTTGTTGAAATAGAGTGAAATCATGTGTATTAATGATTTGTTTATTTTTGTAGATACAATATGAACGTGGTGTGTTGTTATGCGCATCCATATGCACCTCTCATCGAAGATTATCGAGCGGGAGATCAAATATGCTCAGAATGCGGTCTCGTAGTAGGAGACAGGTAAGAGTTCTTCCGTATACTTAAATAGACTCGTAAATTTGTGTAACAAAAATTAAATCATTTATCGTTTACAGAGTAATAGACGTCGATTCCGAATGGAGTACATTCAGCGATGAAAAAACTGGTGTCGATCCGTCGCGTGTGGGTGGTCCACAAAATCCGCTCTTAAGTGGATCAGATTATTTATTTCTCCCTTTACGAACCGTTACTAAAATTTATCTTTATTTACAGATGAGTAGTTCAGATCGAACATTGGTGAACGCTTTCCGTGATATCAGCGTAATGGCTGATCGTATTAACCTCCAGAAAACTACCGTAAATAGAGCAAATATTCTCTTTAAACAAGTTCACGATGCTAAGAACTTAAAAGGCAGAGCGAACGATGCGATAGTTTCTGCTTGTCTCTACATAGCTTGCCGTCAAGAAGGCGTGTCGCGAACTTTCAAAGAAATTTGTGCAGTTAGTAAAATTAGTAAGAAAGAAATCGGCAGAAGTTTCAAACTTATTTTGAAAGTTGTCGAAACCCCTGTCGATCTTATTACGACCGGAGACTTCATGTCCCGATTCTGCGCGAATTTGGGTCTACCGCATATGGTACAGAAAGCAGCAACGCATATTGCAAGCAAGGCCGTTGAACTTGACATTGCTTTAGGAAGATCGCCCATTTCGGTTGCAGCGGCTGCAATTTACATGGCCTCTCAGGTAAGACTAGCTATTCCATATTTTGATATTGAAAATTAAGTGTGACTTGAAACTAATTTTATTCTTATTCGCCAGGCTTCGGAAGACAAAAGGTCGAAAAAGGCAATCGGAGAAATTGCTGGTGTTGGTGACGTAACAATAAAACAATCATACAAACTAATGTATCCGCACGCTAACAAGCTCTTCCCGGTAGACTTTAAATTTGCGATCCCCATCGAGAAGTTACCGCAGATGTAAAAAATTGTTATTTTCTGGTGCGATGCATTTTTAATATTTTGGCATGCTACCGAGAAATTATGGACGTAAGCTATTTTAGCTTTTTAATGCGACATTCCCCGACTAATTTTGGAATCTTGACGCTGCCTCAACAGTCGAGACGGTTTTTTCCTTAATTTACCAAAATAACTGTTAATATTTTTATACGACGGTCCAAAGAAAGCTCATTCGATTACACTACTCATCTACTTGGTAGTGATATTGTAAGAGTATATTTAATGTGATATAATTCTTTGTGAGTAGCGTGGAAATTATCTCCAAAATGTGTTTTCACTTGACTTCACGTATAAATGTGATATTCGACGAAAGAAAACGAGCTTGTGAAAAATGAACAGCATTCGTAAAAGTCAATACACTACGTTTCAATTTCATTACAGCTAACTACTTATTTAACATTTCTTGTTATTACAACTTAATAAATGTTATTCCAATTATATTATAATTGACAAAGAAAAATGGAAATAAAATACAAAAAAAAAATTGAAAATCTTCGAAACAGATTTATTTACCCTAACCTAACCTAACCTAACCTAACAATCTAGTTTTATCAAAATGTAATATAACGAAAATTTACGAATTTCTACTGTATCCTTTCTAGTTTATGAAAATCAATAATTAGTTTCACTACTTCTGTTGATTTGATATATATTTCATATAATATAATTTCATGAATCTCTTTTTTTACAATTTTAATATATTTTTGATGGCAACAAAAAATATCTTCAATCCATGTCTTTTTATCTAAAGCAGGAATTCAATGAACCATTTCCATTTATTCCTTGAATCTATTTCACCATTTAAATCTACTTTTGGGTTCACAAAATACAGAAATTCACTTTTCTGATATGAAAACATAAATTTATGCAATATGTTAATTTCACTTAATTTGCATTGATTTTAAAAATTGTAGTTGTTATTAAATTTCAATAATCTTTTCTGCGTAATTTTGATTTATTTTTATAGTTGTGTCTTTAGAGTGCATGCTCTTGGTCGTTTTTCTTCATCAATGTTTACCTTATTAATTTTTAGTTAATTTTAGTTAAGTTAAATTTATTTTAAAAAATATCATTACGATTTACTAATAATAAAATTTGAAGGTCTGAAAAGGAAGGAATTAATACTTTATTCTAATCCTTATCTTAAAAAGAAAATAAATTATTTCATACTCGCATCCTCGTAGCCAAAAATTACTGTTATTTGAATTAATTCATTTAAAAGGGATATAGTTAATTTTAAAAGGGATAATAGTTAACTTGAAAGCCTCTTCGTTTTATTATTGTATGCATATATGCATTTCAGAGGCATATTTTCAGGCATTAAATTTTTAATTACGAAATATAATAATAATATACTCAGTTTGCTTGAATTATGTAAACAGAATGTTTGTAGGAACAGAAATTGCCAAACTAATTTTGTAGATTAGAAATGAACGATTAAAAAAATATGAAAAAATGAATGCCAAAGTTCCTGAAACCGTTACGAAAAAGAAACAAAACTTCAAAAGAGTCTAATTTAATGCAATATCATTAAATTATAATAATATGAAAGCTATCTAATAATATTATATGGCAAAAATTTCTATTAATTGGAATAATATTAAACTGTACAAATGTTTGTCTATAAATTATCTGACAATTGTCTTTAAACTGACTAAGTACGTAATGTATAAAAACCGACGATTTATATGCAAAAGTAAAGTTAAAGATAACGCTGTAGTTTAAATTTTTGGGAGTAAAGTTGTTCCTCTTCATGGGTTGCTGAAAAGAACCGGATATAAAAGTGTACACTGGAGAAATAAAATAATACATTGCATAGAACAATCACTAATGAGTATTATCTGTTTAATCATAAGATAATAAAAATATTTATTAAAGCCCATTGACAAACTCTGGCATCCATTTTACCTTCGCGCAATATCAAATATAATTTATGAAATTACGCCATGTCATAAATAGAAAAGATACTTCCTAAGTGTTTCTTTTCCATATTCAAAATCCTCAAAAGAAGAAAAGAACAAAATTATAAAGTACAGATTAATGAAAATTGATCACATTATTGTCATAATACAGTTTATAAAATTAGTGCAAATTAATTAAGTAATTACGTAAGCTATAAAGCATGCACACAATACAGTGAAATTAACATATTACATGAAATTGTTTTCTCATATCAAAAAAGTGAATTTTGTGTATTTTATTAACCCAAAAGTGGATTTTAATGGTGAAATAGATTCAAGAATTAAATAAGAATGATTCATTAAATTCCTGCTTTAGATAAAAAGACATGGATTGAAGATATTTTTTGTTGCCATCAAAAATATATTAAAATTGTAAAAAAAGAGATTCATGAAATTATATCATACGAAAATACGATTTTGAAAATGAATGCGGATTTATGTTTTTAGCACGACTAGTATACTACAAAATAATGCGTCTCATAGAAAAATGAGCAGCTATTATGTTTTGTTCAATTCTAATGAAAGCGAAATATTGAATAAAGTGCATTGAGAAGATCCAAGTACATTCGCGGTATCCCTGCTCGCGCCTGATTGCTCGAGAGGCGGAGTCTCGCGTGACGCGGCGGAAAACGGTGGGAGAATAAACGCGCTTTGAGTGGGATCGGAAAAGTTGGTCAGTTTGGCCGCGTTGGATGGGGTCGGCAATAATAACAGATCATTATCCTATATTTTTAGCAATTGATATTAATGAAAGTACAGTAGAACTTCACTTTATTGACCTTCACTTTGTTACTGTCTTCACATTATTAGTTAGATTCCCTTCACGTATTTAGCGCAGGTAAAGTTAGTTCTTCTTCCCTCTTTCGTACAATAGTCCTTCTGTTATTCTAATTTGTCCAGTCAGGAAAGACTGATCTCTTATTCTAATTTTCACTGCTCTCCCACTAAACGTTTACTTTTTCGCTTTTTTTCTCTGTTTCTCGTTCGTAGCGCACGCGCAGTTGTGCGTCATATGTGCTTCTAGGAAAGTAGAAGGTGCAGTGGGGAGAACGCGTGAGATTATAGAGTGCGAAGTGTTCTTGAAGGAGCCATGACTTTGATTCTAATGCACGTAGAACAAAAAATAAAAAACGAATCTCTTCGTTGTTTTATTACCTTACTACTAAAACTTGTTGTTTTTTATAATATTCCTGAAAAAACATCGTAAAACATGCCTGTTTAGGTTAAAAATTAACATGCGTTCGTGCATGCATGCGTGCATGCGTGGGTTTTTACATTTTATAATAATGCATTAAACACGAATATAACTTTGTTCCGTGTAAAAAAAATTACATAAAATGCATTTTATTGCATTTTGATAAGAGAAAATAGAGAATAAACGTGTTTTTTATACAACTGTGGCCTATGCTAATACGTATAATGCAATAATATTAAATTCGAGAATATTTCATAATACATTTCGCTTCATAACTTGCCCAGATTAACCTCTACGGTTTTGGGACAACTCTCTTCTATTTTCTGGTAACTTGAACTAAGTTTCTCACGGCTTAACTTTTTCCGGCATCGTACCCAAACTTTTTTCGTCTTCCTGACACATGTGTAGTCATCGTTACATAGAATGAAACTAATTATAAATTAGCAAGAATTTGTTCTATCACAAGAATGGTTAAATAATTTATTTAATAAATAAAAGTGAAAGAAATTTTGTAAATAAATAAATAAAAAAATTAAATTAAATAAAACATTAAATAAAAATAATAATTGTCACCCCGTAAGAGAGTGAATTTCACTACAATAAACAAAGGGAAAATTTATGATTTCGTTGTCAATGATCAAACTACAATTATTTCAGAATAATCTCTCAAAAAAACAATCTATACTTTTTTTATTTCTATATCTGTATTCTACATGTATATGCCTTCGAGGTATTTTTTAGGATAACAATATATAAAACGTCCCCTCGCGAATACTATTACAGTAGAACTTTGGGACTTCTAAATTCACGGAACCGAGTGACTCAGGACTTCTAATTTTTGTGTGCATGTGTTTTGCGCAATGTTCAGTGCCGTAGATTCACGAAGAGTTTCCCCGCTATTGATATGTGTACCACGTGCCGTAAATTTTGTACCACGTGACTTCGAAGTGCCGAGGCTGGCGGCTTCGAAGTCCCGAAGTTCTACTGTAATTGTATTAGTATTACTGCAGTAATACAGTGTCACTCTTATAGTGCATATGGAATTATCAATACATTTCAAAAATTTGTCAAGAAACTTTCTACCATTCTAGCTCCAGACCATTTCCTTCCTGATTATAATTTTACTATTCAGCCTATACTTAAATGTAAGCTTGAATTTTAGCCTACAATAAGCATATATGCAATTTGCAAAGAAAAAACAGAATTTTATAAAAAGGCGGAGCTGCTGGGACATGACGTAGTCTTACCTTCTCTGTATCATATTAAGCCATATTAGGTCCACCATTTTGAATGTTAAAAAACCGATATCAGATTGGTAATCAGCGACTCCTTTAAAAAGATTTAGGCCAATTGGAGTGATTTTTCAAGTCATGTGCCATCTTGAATCCGACATTTTGAATTTTGAAAAGTTCGAAAATCTGACAACAGATTCGTAATCATCGACCCGGAAAATCCCTTAATACAGATCATAACAACAAACAAATTGCGATACTTTTTTAAATTAGGCCTTAAAGAATTGTAAAAAATCGATCGTTAAAGGTTTACCCCATTTTAACCCTTTGAAGCAAACATTTTTCTTTATGCTGAAAATAGCTTAAATTGGGTACGGGGGGTTTCCGCGATCACTGATTTTTAATTTCAGGCCGCAGAATTTTAAAATCCAAAATGGCGAATCTAAAATGGTCACCAAAAATTGTATGAAATGTATGAATTTTGAAAATCTTCGTTTTCTTTTGAAAAATATTCGTAATCAGCGACCACGAAAACCCTCCCGAGTATCCAGTCTCGTCATATTTGAGTGACGTTTTCTTTTCCACATATATTTCCGCAAAAATCCACCATTTTTAAAATTTGTTCAATTTTTTTAAACAATATAACGTGATAATTAATTAAAAATATTGATTTATTTATGTTTCCTAACATGTTCTTGAAGTAAGGAAGCAAAAAATTGTAGCAAAATTAATTAATAATTACCTTAAGTATGTAAATAATAAATTACAAAAAGGTGGTGATATATAATATATGCTACACCATGCTTCATAGGGTTAAAAAAATGCATTAGTTTTTAGTCCTTCGGATGCGGTCTTGTAGTCTAGGATTTAATCTTCAATTTTAATCATCAATAGTACGTCCGTTTAAAGTGAACAAAAATACTGAAAACCTTCAAAACCCATATTTTATATTCTTTACTCTCATTTTTCTCAAAATTTTGACGCATACGCAATTTTAGAACCTGGGATCGTATTCACCGCCCAAAAATTCATCTGAAATTACTCCGATATCTAAAAAGAAAATAGTCTTATTTTGTAGACCTGTGTAAGCAGACGCTATAACTAACAAATAAAATAAAAAATGCAAGTTTTACCGATTATCAAATTGTCAAAAATCTGGCAGCGTTTCAGTCACACTACTAGATATAAATTCAGATAGCAGCGCCATCCTGCGAAACATGTTAGGTAGGATTCTCATGAGAATCACATAAGAATATGAAACAAGTACCTTATAAATTTCATATAAATTTGGTATAGTACTCGCACTACGTTACGGAAACACTATTAGACAGTATGTGCGATTTATATGAAAATTGATCTGATTGCGATGAGATTTTTATGTAATTTCCATAAAAGGACCCCGCACACTTTAGCTTGATTTGCGGGCCCGGTTAAATTTCCTGAAACTTCGCTAAGTTGTAGTCCAGAATAGCCCGAACAAAAGTTCTATATGGTAAAAGCCCCAAAAATCAATAGTTTTCGAGATAAAGTACTATACGATATAGTACGGGCGTACGATATAGGCCCCCGGATCCGAGACTTTCGCATTTATTTTTTATATGCAACAACAATATGCATAGGTTTTTTTGGTCGCTGATTACGAATGTGATAACAGATTTTAAAAATTCAAAATGGCGGATCCAATATGGCGGACGAGTTTTGAAAAATTAAACGAAATCGCTTGAAACTCATTATTCTGGGGTTTTTGGGGTCCGCCATTTTGAATTTTTAAAATCTGATATCACATTCGTAATTAGCGACCAAAAAAACCTATGAATATTGTTGTCGCATATAAAAAATAAATGCGAAAGTCTCGGATCCGGAGGCCTATATCGTACGCCCGGACTATATCGTATAGTACTTTATCTCGAAAACTATTGATTTTTGGGGCTTTTACCATATAGAACTTTTGTTCGGCCTGTTCTGGACTACAACTTAGCGAAGTTTCAGGAAATTTAACCGGGCCCGCAAATCAAGCTAAAGTGTGCGGGGTCCTTTCTACTCAAAACATTCATTATTGTAATTACTTTCTTTCATGTAATAAAACTTTACATATTCCGTACGATACTTTTATGACTAATAGATGTGTATAATCTATATTTACGACAACTATAAGGCACTATCCAGCAAGAAATAATATTATTCTGAATCGAGCAGATAAGTTACAAGTTTCGGACGTCAGTAACATTGAATCGCTTTAAAAAACATTAATAATGTATCCATTTCTTCGGCTTTTAACCCCATTTCTTCAATCTGTATAAATCCGTAATCAGTTTGAGTAATTTATGAATTAAACGATTGATATCTGAATCCGATACAATGCTTCAAAACCATTTTAGAATTATTTTACCATTTTACCATTATTTCAGAATTTTTCAATACAAAATAAAATAAAATCATATAAATTAATTGTTACATCGTTTTATTTATGTTGTGATGTATAAATTAAATTTGGAACTATTATAAATGAGTTTTGTGGTTAATAATATCCATTAAAGATCACAGCTTGAAATTACGGATAGCGAAGGTGGTTGCTCCGCTCGACGACATCTGAAACAAACAAATTCAGGTGAATATTATTCTGTATGGTTTTGGCTCTGGTCCATACTACAATAATACATTTTCATTAAGCTTTAAAGTGCATCGTAGAAAAACCGATCATTCAGCATCGTGGGTGTCTAACACCCTAGTGACTTTAAGGGATGATTACTCAGCCGCTGTTGAATATTTTGTCACAAAAATGTTATCCTGCATAGTTTAACATATATATTTTAGTATGCAAGTAGTATTTTAATCATTTAATTATTTTAATTACGTGAAAAGAATTGTAAACAAAAAAATAACGAAAAAAAGCGATATTTTTACTTATATCGTATCTCACGTAATTTTTAATATTTTTGGGTAAAAATTGGTGTGTTTGCCTGAAATACTTTGCGTTCCGAAAAAAGTATTAGAATAAGCGTGGTTTCAAAAAATAGTATTTACTTGCACATCTGAAATAATAAGTTTTAGGTAAAAAGTAAGACGTGAATTTTGAGTTTTTGGACTATTTTCTTTACGGAAAAAGACACCGCAGTTATTTTCAATGATGAAAAGTAGCAAAAAATGTTTCATTATAAAAAAGAAGTATTTCGGGTTATCCCAGGAACGCATATTCTTGGCACATACCCATAAGGGGTTGGTTCTACATTGGGTGTCATCATGAACCACAACGAGACTTCGGTTTTTTGTTATTTTTAGACTTACAAAAACCACATCACGAATACTTTTCCTCAGTTATGACTTTAATAGATTCACCTAATGGTGTTTTTTCTCAACTCAAAATTGTTTATACCCCACACTTTATGCCTATTGAAAAGGATGGAATTTCGCACCTTTCTAACAAGTGCGACTTGCTGAGTTTTTCAATTACGTCTTGCAAGCACTGTTGCGCTGTTATTTTAGCAGGCTTTCCTTTACTGAGAAAAGTGTATTTTATCAGTTACTATCCGTTGGCTTTTAAAAAGTATATTATGGCCATTAAAAGAAATATTATAACTAGTACAATCCTCCGTCGTTCAGCATTTGTTTTTGACAGGTTATACGAAACTGTAATAAACTCTCCTATTTTGAAAGAATGTTTTACTATGACTAAAAGAAGGCATTTTTAATATTTTAATTTGCTAGATAAATTTCAATAAACAAAAATTGCTTTTAGTTAAAGAGAAAAGGCTAAAATAAACTGACATATCGGTTAGAATAATATAAAATCTTCGTCTTTTAACAGGTAGTAGAAAGATGGCAGTCTCTATGCGTAAATAAAAATACTATATTTTACGGGGCATAAGAATTCCAATACTGGATAAAAAACACTTTTCTCAGTGTTCGTTAATGTGTTTACATGTCAAAAGTATTCTCGCATTTACCATAGCTTAATCCAAAATACCGAAAAAATGTCTTAAAGGCCATCTTTATGTTCTTCTGGCCGTCGATAAAGCATGATATAACTTGTCAAAGGCTGTTGTCGTAGGTTGCGTAAGTCATCTGAAGGGCAAAGTAGTTTTAAATGATGAAAATTACATTTCTTTAACTTTTAGAGATGTACTTACGTTAAAAAAAACGCGAATTAGTTATAAAAACAACGAAAACATTTTTCTCCAAAAAACACTTTCCGCACTCACTACGTGCACGGTGGGTGTTCAGCGTTAGCGAATTTTGAAAGGTCCGCTTTGAGCAGTTATACTAACCTACTTTACTTACAGTGAACGATCTCAACGAAAGGTAGATGGCGTGACATACCAATTTTTTTTCAAATTAAGTAACGTTTTCGAGAGAAAATTGGATGGGTGTCAAACACCCACCATGCACTTTAAAGGTTAATAAACAACGAATTGGCGGGCATAAAAATCATGTACATTTAATGAAAAAAAAAGTTGAAGAGGAAAGATATTGTTAAAATTTAATAATTCCAGTATATTTCAGAGCAATCGAATGGATAGTCACATACGCGCCGCGTAGAAAATATCAATTTGAGAAACAGGATTCTTATGAGAATCTGATGAGAATCTGATGAGAATCTGATGAGAATCATCTGATGAGATCCTAGAATCGGCTGTGAAAATTGGCAGCTAGGATTGTGATGAGAATCTTATGAGAATCGTATGAGTATCTAGTAAGGCTCACGCGAGAATCCTTCCTAAATTTTTTCGCAGGGTTTGCAGTGTTAACTAACGAAATTTCTTTAATTTATTTGTCTCAAAATAAATATACATGTAGTACGCAGAGCTGTATTTTTAACAAGAAAAAACGAATATGCCTGGGTACATGTATAAACAGCGTTACTGAGCAGGCCCATTACTGAGGGGCGGGCACGGCTGCTGTTCCCTCGGAGGGTATCCCCTGATGATAAAGTAGTTCTTCCACTGTATCTGTGTGGGTTGTCCGTAGTTTTCGCAGACGCCGTGCAAATGCGATACAGAGGGGTCAAGTCGTTGCCTTGTATTGTCTTTGTATTTGTCTTGCAATGTCTCTGATTGTATGATCGACAATCCACCCGAAGGCCGACCTGCGAATAGGCTAAAAAATGTTATTAATGCGGTTGATAATTCCTTTCCTTTATCCTTATACTTATCATTAAATGATGATTCATATTCTAATAAACGCGTTTATCGCATTTTTCAGGAAGTAAAATTTAAATTAATATATTCCATTACGTTCGGTAGTGTATATGGGTGATTCTCTTGAAAAGTACACGTTTTTGCAATTTTTTATAGAAATAATGTTTGGGTACATTCTGAAGTGAGAATCGAATGTTGCGTAAAATTAATGATTGTTATTATTAATGCTATAACCATTCTTAAATCTTAGTTATTGATTATGCATTAAATGAAGAATATTATTATATTGCACGCTGAATATTAGTCAATATACATATAAAAATCACAAATTATGTTAGTCGACGATTATAAATTGCTAAATATGATAAATTAAAGACGGCGGATCCATTATGATGGACCGAATTCTAAAATTAAAGTGTTTAAAATTTATAATTAATATTTATTTTCCTAACTCCGTGCGCAAAATTCGATTTTGCACACTGAAATGCGTGCGCAAAATAGCCCATTCCCGCACTGGTCCGAGAATGTATTTTTCTTCACACCGGCCATAAAGAAAAATCGTATACTTCCCTCGGGAAGTAAAAAAGAATGCTTCAGACTGCCTGTTTCTCACCCTCGGCTTCACCTCGGGTAAAAATTACACGCAGCCTGAGACATTCTTTATTTTCCCTCCCTTGTTGAGTAATATACTATTATTTAGAACAGTGCAAAAATCAATATTTACAAATACTACTTAATATAGTATTAAATTCTTACAATACAATATTATTATTTTCTGGTTTTCCTTTTCGGTTGTTTCCTAGAAATTTGCGAGTTTTTCTGACACGACGAAAGTTTTCTATTGCAGTTGTCCGCGTGAAATTTTTCATTACTAAATGCCAACCGCGCAAAGAAAACAATTATTTTTCGTATTACTGGGCGTAAAATGCGCGTTTTACTCCCGCTATTGGATGCATAAAATGCGAATTTACAAACCTAAATGAGTAAAATATTCGACAATTGCTGTACGAATTATGTAGAGCGGTTCTGTTACATAACCCATTACGTCAACACATTAAACTTACTGTTGAATTCATATTGCGACTATTTGTAACTAATAAAATACATGAAATAAAGATTAACCTTAAAAAAGATGATAAACATTTAAATAGAAGTGTTTCTTGATATACGTATAAACGCTGTTTTCAGTTTGCGATCTAAAAACAGTGTGCTAAGTAAACACCAAGCGCACTGTGTTAAAAAAATTTTTATTATTTGATCGGCCATTTCGAAATTTAAAAATCTAACATCACATTTGGGTTCGGTGACCCCAAAAACCTCGAAGTAATAAGTTTCAAGCAAATATGATCGACTTTTGCTGTTTAAATACATATTTTATAAAAAGGCTTCGGAGATCGCAAACAGACATATTATTGAATGTTATTAAATAACGGAATGATTTAAACAAATATCATTATAATATCTTTTTAGGACCAATGAATACTTAAGTTTTATGGCAGATATAGATTTTTTGTTGAAATTAAATTCCTTCTTGAATTACGGAAATAATTGAACATGGTAGAAAATAAAAAAACATATAAAATAACGTTTCGACCTATTTATTTTTGGTCCTCCTCAGATAAACTACAATATTACATAATAATAATTTATTGATAACATATAAAAAATATAATTTCTTTAAGTCAAAGAGAGATCAGTTAAAATAAAAATATGAATTTATTCTCCTTACCTTGAGTTAAAATAGATTCTTCTTCATTGTCAATAATTAAAATCAATAAATAAATACATAAACACACTTCAATGGGGTTGAGTCCACCTAAAATTTAAAAATAAAAATTGTAAGTTTTACGAAAACTTAGTAAGGGGAGTAAAATATTTAGAAAGAACAATTTAAAACGAACATTTAACAAGAACGAGGGATATACACAGACTGATCGCTATTTGTGTCGTTATAGCTACGTGACATAATGTTAACAAAGTTATAAATACAAGAAAGAAAAATTTCAAAATTGCTTTTATAAATAAAGCAATTTCGAATTTTCACATTAATGCAAAATAATCATCTGGTAATAATGATTTTTCAAATCTTATGTTGACTTTATTAATTTTAATAAAATAATTTTCAATATGTTTTCTTTTATTTTTTTTGTGTTCAGTAGCTAAGATTTTAATATTGTCATAATCGAAGTTATGTCCTGTATTAATTCTATGTATAGTCAATCCCGTAAATTTCGTTTGATCACCTAAAATATTCTTTTTATGTTCATAAATTCGTTTTTTAAGTAATCTTCCCGTTTGTCCAATATATACACAATTACAATGTTTACATTTAATTTCGTATACTACGTCGTTTAAATCAAATTTATTCAATTTGTCTTTAAACGATTTTATTCCTTCGATATTAATGTTATATGGTTTATGTACTATTCTAATATTTTGTTTATTAAAAATCTTTTTAATGTCTTCAGAAATACCTTTGATATAAGGAAGGCTAATAGTTATTATATAAGGGTAAATATGTAGAAGAACTGCCCTACCTCAAAAATGAAATGTGTCACATGTTTTCGATGTATTTTTACCTCCTGATTACGAATATGATAATATAATTTGGCGGTCGGCCATATTGAATGTTATTTAATAACATTCAATAATATGTCGATTTGTGATCTCCGAAACCTTTTTATAAAATATGTATTTAAACAGCAAAAGTCGATCATATTTGCTTGAAACTTATTACTTGGAGGTTTTTGGGGTCATTGAACCCAAATGTGATGTCAGATTTTTAAATTTCGAAATGGCCGATCACATAATACACATTTCTTTAACACAGTGCGCTTGGTGTTTACTTAGCACACTGTTTTTACATCGCAAACTGAAAACAGTGTTTATACGTATATCAAGAAACACTTCTATTTAAATGTTTATCACATTTTTTTAAGGTTAATCTTTATTTCATGTATTTTTTTAGTTACAAATAGTCGCAATATGAATTCAACAGTAAGTTTAATGTGTTGACGTAATGGGTTATGTAACAGAACCGCTCTATATAATTCGTAAGGCAATTGTCGAATATTTTACTCATTTAGGGTTGTAAATTCGCATTTTATGCATCCAAAAGCGGGATTAAAACGCGCATTTTACGCCCAGTAATACGAAAAATCATTGTTGGGTGTACTTCCGAAAACGCCCCCAACCGATTTTAATGTACATTGGTATACTTACGTATTTCGGGGTGCTGATTACGGAAATGATAATGAAAATTGGCGCAAATTTTATTTTCATGATGAAAACCTTAAAAAAACCACCATAATTTATGGTTTTTTGCAATTATCTCCTAAAATTCTCGAAATTGCGAAAAATTCTTTTAATAAAAGTTGTAGATTTGATCGAAATATACATTTTATCTTTTATGCATTTTCCGCCAAAATCGATAGTTTTTGAGAAAAATCGAAAAAACGACAAAACACTATAAATACGATCAATTTAGGGCACGCATATGCTTTTAGGCATTGTTAGGGCTAGGCAGAGTTCTGACTGGTTAGGTTAGGTTAGTTTAAGGGCACGCATATGCTTTTCGGCATTATTATGCCACCGTCACAAGCACCTAAGACAACTTCGTGTTAACGGTAGCCGTGACGTTGCCATTTCTCTGCTTCCACTATTTCACTATACGAATTTTGACCTTAATTGTGTTTTGTAGTTTTTTTTATTTTTCTCAAAAACTATCGATTTTGGCGGGAATATGCACACAACATAAAATGTGTATTTCGATCAAATCTACATCTTTTATTGGAAGAATTTTTCGAAATTTTGAGAATTTTATGAGATAATTGAAAAAAACCATAAATTATGGTGGTTTTTAAGGTTTTCACCATGAAAATAAAATTTGCGCCAATTTTCATTATCATTTCCGTAATCAGCACCCCGAAATACGTAAGTATACCAATGTACATTAAAATCGGTTGGGGGGCGTTTTCGGAAGTTTCTCCTAATTGTTTTCTTTGCGCGGTTGGCAGTTAGTAATGAAAAATTTCACGCGGACAACTGCAATAGAAAACTTTCGTCATGTCAGAAAAACTCGCAAACTTCTAGGAAACAACCGAAAAGGAAAACCAGAAAATAATAATATTGTATTGTAAGAATTTAATACTACATTAAGTAGTATTTGTAAATATTGTTTTTTGCACTGTTCTAAATGAATAATTATTAATTATAAATTTTAAACACTTTAATTTTAGAATTCGGTCCATCATAATGGATCCGCCGTCTTTAATTTATCATATTTAGCAATTTATAATCGTCGACTAACATAATTTGTGATTGTTATATGTATATTGACTAATATTCAGCGTGCAATATAATAATATTCTTCATTTAATGCATAATCAATAACTAAGATTTAAGAATGGTTATAGCAATAATAATAACAATCATTAATTTTGCGCAACATTCGATTCTCACTTCAGAATGTACCCAAACATTATTTCCACAAAAAATTGCGAAAACGTGTACTTTTCAAGAGAATCACCCATATACACTACCGAACGTAATGGAATATATTAATTTAAATTTTTCATCCTGAAAAATGCGATAAACGCGTTTATTAGAATATGAATCATCATTTAATGATAAGGATAAGGATAAAGGAAAGGAATTATCAACCGCATTAATAACATTTTTTTAGCCTATTCGCAGGTCGGCTCTCGGGTGGATATGTCGATCATACAATCAGAGACATTGCAAGACAAATACAAAGACAATACAAGGCAACGACTTGACCCCTCTGTATCGCATTTGCACACAGATACAGTGGAAGAACTACTTTATCATCAGGGGATACCCTCTAAGGGAACAGCAGCCGTGCCCGCCCCTCAGTAATGGGCCTGCTATCTTTGCCGTAGCGGGCGCAACGCTCGTTCTTTTTATTTCATGAATTTAATGAATTCAACGTTAACCTTGTTAAAACTAGACCGAATTTGATCGGTTATACTGAACTTTGAGAAGGTGCAGATGTAAGGGATAGAGGGAAGAATGGAGGAAAGGGTTACAATTTTTAAAAAAATTAAAAATATCGGATTTCATTATTGGAAAACATAAATCCATTAAAATAAAAAAAAGCATCCGAAGGAAGGGGGGTATGGTGGTAGATTTAATTAGTTATTCTGAAATCTGACTTTTAATCAGTGACCCCAAAAACTTCCTTGCGAAAAATTTTATGTAGGATTCTCATGAGAATGATATGAGACATTTTCTCATGAGAATTTGAAACAGGATTCTTATTAGAATCTGATGAGAATCGTACGAGAATCTATTGTGGCTCCCGTGCGAATCTTTTCTAAATATTTTCGCTGGGTTAGCAGTGTTAATTAAAGACATTTCTTTAATTTATTTGTCTCAAAATAAATATATATGCAGTATAAAGAGTACTTTTAACAAGAATAAACGAATATGCTTGGATACATGTATAAACAGCGTTACACGCCGCCGCCATCACCGATCTCGATTGACGGGCCCGTAACGCGTTATCGGAATCGCATATGTATCAAATAGAAACGCATCGCTTTAACGAGAAAGAAAAATGAGCCGTGCGAGCCACGAGAACTACTCCGCTCTAGCAGCGCAAAGAGACCTTGGGAGGGAAGCAGTTTCTCTTCCCACCAATTGGGGGCCAAATCGTGGCTCGCCGGCTCTTGTTTTGTTCTCGTTATAGCGATGCGTTTCTATTTGTTCATATGCGATCTCGAGAAGGCACGTCACCTCAGTCGAGATTGGTCCAGGTCGGCGACGGCAGCGTGTAACGCTGTTTATACATGTACCCAGGCATATTCGTTGATTCTTGTTAAAAATACTGCTCTTTGTACTACATGTATATTTATTTTGAGACAAATAAATTAAAGGAATTTCTTTAGTTAACACTGCTAACCCTGCGAAAAAATTTAGGAAGGATTCTCGCGAGAGCCTTACTAGATACTCATACGATTCTCATAAGATTCTCATCACAATTCTAGCTGCCAAGTTTCACAGCCAATTCTAAAATCTCATCAGATTCTCATCAGATTCTCATCATATTCTCATCAGATTCTCATCAGATTCTCATAAGAATCCTGTTTCAAATTCACATGAGAAAATTTCTTATATGATGCTCATGAGAACCCTACCTGCAATTTTTCGCAAGGCTACAAGTAAAAAATGTTAACCCATTTTAAACATTTTTTAAGGCATGCTAGACTTGATTATTATTATTTAATTATAAATATAATTCAAGGAATTTAACATTCGGTAAAATTTCAAATTACGAAGAAGTGGCTAAATCGATTATCCGAGTCAGTAAAGTCGTAAAGTTACTGACTCGGATAATCGATTTAGCCACTTCTTCGTAATTTATTATTATTTAACTTTAAACGCGTTTTTCTCAAATTGACATTTTCTACGCAGCGCGTATGTGACTATCCATTCGATTGCTCTGAAATATACTGGAATTATTAAATTTTAACAATATCTTTCCTCTTCAGCTTTTTTTTTCATTAAATATACATGATTTTTATGCCCGCCAATTCGTTGTTTATTAACCTTTAAAGTGCATGGTGGTGTTTGACACCCATCCAATTTTCTCTCGAAAACGTTACTTAATTTGAAAAAAAATTGGTATGTGACGCCATCT
Organism: Trichopria drosophilae; assembly: GCA_030407085.1. NCBI lineage: Eukaryota > Metazoa > Arthropoda > Insecta > Hymenoptera > Diapriidae > Trichopria > Trichopria drosophilae. The sequence continues at coordinate 193,155,742 of CM059582.1, forward strand.
ACCTTTCGTTGAGATCGTTCACTGTAAGTAAAGTAGGTTAGTATATTTCGGCGAGTGCCGGTATATATAGGCAGCAACTGCTCAAAGCGGACCTTTCAAAATTCGCTAACGCTGAACACCCACCGTGCACGTAGTGAGTGCGGAAAGTGTGTTTTGGAGAAAAATGTTTTCGTTGTTTTTATAACTAATTCGCGTTTTTTTTAACGTAAGTATATCTCTAAAAATTAAAGAAAATGTCATTTTCATCATTTAAAACTACTTTGCACTGCAGATGACTTACGCAACCTGCGACAACAGCCTTTGACAGGTTATGTCATGCTTTATCGACGGCCAGAAGAAAATAAATATGGCCTTTAAGACATTTTTTCGGCATTTTGGATTAAGCTATGGTAAATGCGAGAATACTTTTGACATGTAAACACATTAACGAACACTGAGAAAAGTGTTTTTTATCCAGTATTAGAATATTCTTATGCCCCGTAAAATATAATATTTTTATTTACGCATAGGGACTGCCATCTTTCTACTACCTGTTAAAAGACGAAGATTTTATATTATTCTAATCGATATGTCAGTTTATTTTAGCCTTTTCTCTTTAACTAAAAGCAATTTTTGTTTATGGAAATTTATCTAGCAAATTGAAATATTAAAAATGCCTTCTTTTAGTCATAGTAAAACATTCTTTTAAAATAGGAGAGTTTATTACAGTTTCGTATAACCTGTCAAAAACAAATGCTGAACGACGGAGGATTTTACTAGTTATAATATTTCTTTTAATGGCTATAATACACTTTTTAAAAGCCAACGGATAGTAACTGATAAAATACACTTTTCTCAGTGAAGGAAAGCCTGCTAAAATAACAGCGCAACAGTGCTTGCAAGACGTAATTGAAAAACTCAGCAAGTCGCACTTGTTAGAAAGGTGCGAAATTCCATCCTTTTCAATAGGCATAAAGTGTGGGGTATAAACAATTTTGAGTTGAGAAAAAACACCATTAGGTGAATTTATTAAAGTCATAACTGCAGAAAAGTATTCATGATGTGGTTTTTGTAAGTCTAAAAATACCAAAAAACCGAAGTCTCGTTGTGGTTCATGTCGACACCCAATGTATAACCAAACCCTTTTGGGTATGTGCCAAGAATATCCGTTCCTGGGATGACCCGAAATACTTCTTTTTTATAATAAAACATTTTTTGCTACTTTTCATCATTGAAAGTAACTGCGATGTCTTTTTCCGTAAAGAAAATAGTCCAAAAACTCAAAATTCATGTCTTACTTTTTACCTAAAACTTATTATTTCAGATGTGCAAGTAAATACTATTTTTTGAAACCACGCTTATTCTAATACTTTTTTTTCGGAACGCAAAGTATTTCAGGCAAAAACACCAATTTTTACTCAGAAATATTAAAAATTTCGTGAGATACGATATAAGTAAAAATATCGCTTTTTTCGTTATTTTTTTGTTTACAATTTTTGTCACGTAATTAAAATAATTAAATGATTAAAATACTACTTACATACTAAAATATATATGTTAAACTATGTAGGATAACATTTTTGTAACAAAATATTCAACAGCGGCTGAGTAATCATCCCTTAAAGTCACTAGGGTGTTAGACACCCACGATGCTGATGATCGGTTTTTCAACGATGCACTTTAGAGGTTAATGAAAATGTATTATTGTAGAATGGACTAGAGCCAAAACCATACAGAATAATATTCACCTGAATTTGTTTGTTTCAGATGTCGGCGAGAGGAGCAACCACCTTCGCTATCTAAACGCGTATATATAATATATATATATATAAACGCGTATATATATAAACGCTAAATATCTTGCTGCTCAAACGCCTCCATGTCCACCCAAACATAGTGAGAATTGTAGAAGACCTGATGCCTCTTTGGAAAACACGCTTTGTCATGACATCGGACAAGCGTCGAACCATGTCTAGACTGGTACAGTTCCAAAGAGGTGTCTATCAAGGAGATTCTCTGAGTCCTCTGCTCTTCTGCATCTCACTATTGCCTCTATCCGTTGCTCTCCGGAAATCTCAAGGGTACATGTGTGGACCGCCTGGTGAACGTGTACATAAGATCGCCCATCTTTTCTATATGGACGATCTTAAATTATACGCATCAGGCGAAGATCAATTACATCGATCTCTGAACATCGCCCTCACATACTCGAGAGATATCGGCATGGAATTCGGATTGGACAAGTGTGCAGTCGTTCATTTGCACAGAGGAAGGTCAGGCTCCCATAACAACGATATGGAGCTCGTCAACGGAAATGTCATCCGCCACCTTAGCGCCGAAGAAGCCTACACATACCTGGGCGTACCTCAAAGGCATGTCCAGGATGTGCAGGCTGCTAAAACCACCATCATTAAGAAATACCGGCGCATTCTTCGTCAGATCTGGTCATCAGAATTGACCGGGAGAAATAAGGTGGCAGCCACGAATATGTTGGCCGTATCACCAGTGTTCTTTTCTTTTGGAGCACTGAAGTGGAACGTTGACGAGCTAAGGGATCTTGACCGAAGCACACGGAAGATGATTTGTATGCAACGTAGTTTGCATCCAAGATCTTCCGTGGAACGACTGTATTTACCCCGAAATATGGGAGGTCGTGGCCTTTTAAGCCTGGAGTGTATGCATGACCGATTGGTCCTCGAAACGGCTTGCGACGTGATTAATCGAACGGAGGATCCCCTGATGATTCTAGTACATCAGCATGAAATTCAGGGGAAGGGGGCGTTTTTGTACAACGCGGCGGAACGAGCGGCACGAAACCTCGGTCTGGTTTTCAACGTGGGACGTAGTGGTGCACAGGAGGCTGAATCAGTCATCAATCTGTGCCCAGTGCGTCTCAGGGCAAACATACGGAAGGAACAACTCCGTATGTTGGAGGGAAGGCATATCGACAAGCCGTTGCATGGACAATTCTTTCGAAATGTCCAACTCCTTCTTAAGATCAGCCGGCTTGAAATCCGAGACCGAGGGTTTTATCTTCGCATGCCAGGATGGGGTCATCAATACCTTAGCGTATCGCCAGAACATCTTACACCAGGCGGTACAGAGTACGCTTTGTAGACTGTGTAGATGTCATGCTGATACACTAATGCATCTTTTGGCAGCATGCCCAATATATCCAGTTTCAGCATACATCGAACGTCACAATGCGGCTCTTCGAGTGCTGTATTACCACCTTCGCAGCACTTATAGTATTGATGCAACCCCAGTTTTGCCGTACGCCCCCACTGATATTGAATCCGTAGTCGGGAATGAGTCGTGCCGAATATACTGGAATTACTCATTCCCGACGAGCAGGCAAATATCAGCCAATAAGCCTGACATCGTCCTTGTTGACTTCGATGACAAATCCATCTTCGTCATCGAGTTTTCTGCACCAGCAGAAACAAATATAGTCAGCAAAGAGGACGAAAAACGGATGAAATATCAGGAACTCCTGTTCGAGATTCGCAAGCTGTATCGAGGATTCAAAATCAAGCTCGTCGTGCTGATAATTGGAGTGCTGGGAGGAATGAGACCAACTTTCCTCCAAAACATCAAAAGCATTCCGGCCTGTCAAGAACATGCAAATTCCATCGCAGGCCGAATGCAGAAAGCAGTGCTGCTGGGATCTCTCCGTCTACTGAAGTCACACGAGATCCTGTAACCACTTACCCAATGGTAGAGGGAGTGGTTACAGTTGCAAACGAAATGGCCCGGTGCAGTCTGCAGCGGAGGAGATGGATATCGGAGCCACTTTTCTGCTGCAGACTGCACACGTGGATTCTGGAGGGCCAAGGGAGGTTAGGGTTTTAGTCGGTAAACCTTGCCGTTAACATCAAAGGTGAGGGAGTCCGACACACGGGGGGTTACACAACATCTTCAACCCCTATGGTGCCTAATGCATTTCCCCCCTCCGTCCGAAAAAAAAAAAAAAAAAAAAAAAATATTCAAAGTCAACACTGCAAATTTTCACACACTCTACGTTTCCGTCTGGTTGTTTAGTACCGGTGAATGTTGGTTAAGTGATTTCAATTTATTTCATTTACGAACTTGCTGTGCTCTGTCTTCTTTAGGTTAGTATTGGTTAATTTTAGTTAGGTAATTTTATGTCATTGTTTTACAAAGTCGTACCACACTGCCTTCGTTAGGTTAGTATTGAATAATTTCGGTTAGGTGATTTTAGTTTAGTTGCCGTATTTTTGGTTAGTAATATAGTTAATGTTCGTTAGACAATTTTAATTTAATTTATTAAGGAACTTGCTGTACATTCCCGCTTGTTTGGTGAGAATTGGTTAACTGTGGTTAGATCATTTTAATTTAGTCAATTTTCAAACTCGGTCTGTGTTGCCTTCTTTAGGTTAGTATTGGTTAATTTTGGTTATGTAATTTTAGATTATTTACCGTCTGTTTTGTTAGTAATTTTTTAATGTTTGTTTGGTTAGTGTTCGGTTAAATCACAGTATTGGTTAAGTTTAGCTTAGTTGATTCACAAACATGCTCTCAGTACCTTTCTGGTTTACGTTTGTTCGATTAGGTCATTTTAATTTAGTTGATATACAAACCAGCTATGCACTGCCTTTTTTAGGTTAAGTAATTTTAGTTTACTTGAGTAAATAACACGCTCTACTAGTCTACCGGTAAATGTTGGTTAGGTATTTTTAATTTAGTTAATTTTTAAACTCGGTCTGGGCTGCCTTCTTTTGGTTGGTTAATTGTAGTTTACTTGATTTCGTTTGTCGATCTCGGTTAGCGCTACATTCTCTAGATTAGTATTGGTACTGTTGATTTAGTCTCATTTTTCGTTTGATATAGTGTAATATTTAATATAATCCATAAACTTGCTCCGTGGTGGTTTCTATCCGGTTATATTATATAATTTTTGGTAAATTACAGACATTTGATGTTTTTTGACAGATTAGGTCAGGTAAGTTTTGGTTATAATTAGCATTATGTTTAGTTTAGACTATACACTTGCACCATGGTACTTTCTGTTCCGTTAAATTTGCTAATTATCGGCGAATTACAGACATTTGTTTGTTTTTGTCGGTGTAGGTTAGGTAATAGTTGGTCAAGTTATTCTAATATTTAGTATAGTCCATAAACTTGCCCCGTGGTGGTTTCTGTTCAGTTAAAGTGGGCAATTTTTAGTAAATTTTAGACATTTGATGGTTTTTGACAGGTTAGGTTTGGTTATTTTTGATTAAGTGTGATTAAGTGTGATGCTTTGATTAGAGCAAGTAATAGTCAAGCTCCGTGGTGGTTTCTGTCCGGTTAAATTGGGTAATTTCTATCTTGGGTTTGTTTCTGACAGGTTAGGTTAGGTAATTTGAGGTTAGGTTTAGTCCATTGTTTAGCACAATGGGGTTCACCGGTCATTTTTTTTTTTATTTTAAACAATAATTTAGGTTATAAATAACACAAATAACATTTTTTAAAAATTAATTAATGCATTTCGGTAATTTATTTAACAATTTAAAACTATTGTATTTTGAATCACACTTTCCGCGCGCCATTTTCGTGTTTATTAGCCATCGGCTTTTAGCCAATCCCGTTCGTGTACTCCAATACTAGATTTGTGTTTTGTTGGTCATGTTAAACGTGAAAAGTCGTTTGAAATTTGTGAAATGGAAGAAGCAAAGAATTATGGAAAGAAAAGATACAAGACCTGTTATTTTGAGGATTACAAAAATACAACCTCAAGCACTCCTCATAAGATCTTTGTACCAGTGCCGAAGGGTAATATAAGAATACAGTGGATTAAACTCATACGAGGAAAAGGCCAAGATCAAGTTTCGAAATATTCATCGTTATACTGCTGCGAAGACCATTTTAATGTATGTCGTACTTTATATTATGCATATTTCATATGTACTCTACTCACAATTTTTATGTATATTTTGTCAATATATCATGTACGATGTTTAGTAATGATATTTAACTGTCAATTAAATCTTTTATTTGTGAGGAGACTAGAAATTGATAATAAATAATTAATAATGTAAAACATAATAAAAAATAATACAAGAAACATTTTTATAACAGTTGCAAGAAGACTTGGAAAACTTTGTACGAGTTTCACTGGATCCAACTGCAAATGTGAGGCTGAAAAAAGGAGTGTTACCAAGAATCAAATGGAAAAGTCAGTGTGAGAATACCGTCGAAGAAGCCACATCGAGTGAATCTGTAATAAACATGGAATCATCTGAAGGAGCCAAATGTGAAGAAGTTGACGACAACTTATTGCAAGCGTTCACATACAAACATTCCATAGTTCATGAGACTATATTTGCAGAAGCTACTGAGGTTAACATGGCTACTGAAAAGTACATCGTTGCTGATAACAGTGAACCAATGGAGGTGGTGTCACATGCAACGGTGCTTGCATTTAAAGATAAAAAAGTCCAGACGGTTAATATTCGACACAAATATATCCAAACACAAACAGTGAGAATGGTGAATAAAGGCACTGAATGCAGACCTGTAATGCTAGATGCAGCTTGTTCTGCTCAATTTTCAACAAAAATACAAATGAGCATTAGTACATCCGAATCGACTGTGGCAACAAATTCATTAAGTAATCCAACATCTCTTGAAGCGACATTAGACTTAAGTGAAGATTTTTTTACCATTGGATAATACCAGTGAAGAAGTACGATTTAAACAATGTAGAAAAGACGAAACATTACAACGGTACTTGGAGCTGATAAAAGAAAAACCAAAAATGTATATTGGTGTCCCGAACAATGCTATTTTTGTAGTCGATTTATTGAGTCGAAAGATAAATATCAGTGTTCGTGACATTTGTTTAATTCTTTCAAAAATTAAGTTAAATGACACATTTTCTCGTATTGGACCCAGACAACTTCAATTTCTTTTGAGGTTCCAAAATGACTTTTTGCCATGCAAAATAATCCTTTTTGGACATTTTTCATTAACATCTGCAATTGAATTTGCGAATAACATTTCGGTCGTAACTTTTTTTCAGATTTTAAATAATTTTTTTCTGCCTTGCTCGATGCTGGACATTTGATTTCAACAACAAAATCTTCTCCAACAGCATCCGGGGAAGCACCAATTGCAGGAATCTGAGGGTTTAAGAGTAAGCCACAAGATCTGAGATTTAATTTATATTTTTCTTTTATCACGTTCAAAACCTTTTTTTCCAGGTTTCTTCCTCTTCGCATTGCCTGTGTATCCGTAATTTTTGTGTTTCTAAGAATGGTGGCGACTAAGCTACCATTTGAAACTGTGCAATGTGCGATGTCATGAAGTCGAGAAGCAGTAACTCGACCGACCCTTAGTTCTTTCCACAATTTACATTCACTCTGATGGATTGTATCTTCTGCTACTTGACTACGTTGATCTACAGTCAAAATACTAGAAGCGAAGTTTAAAAACCTCTCCGCATCCGGTACAAATTCATCTGACGCACAAAATGAAATCATCATTTGAAACATAGATACTGTATTTTTTTTCTTCAAATCTATGCAGTGTCTAGACAGTTGACAGTCATATTAATGATTTTTAAATTCTTGCAACAATGATTGAAAAAAATCTTCTGTGTTGCATGCACTTTGTTCCACTTGAAGACGGTTTGTTTTTACGAGGTCTGTTGCTTTTAAGGCCCGGACATTCGATGAAACTTGTGCTAATTTGGATGTTTTCCAATAACAAGCAGTTGCAGTTGGTTCTGGCTCTTCAGTTCTCCGGTGTACCCACATCAGGAAAGCAATAGCATGCTTGCAACCACCTAGAGTAAGGCGAATATTGTTAATATAAAAAGATCATCGTAATAAACCTTTTCAAAAATGTTATTATAACTTTATATACGTATATAACACTGAGGTTGATAATGCTTGATAAACATTTACGAGTAAAAGAGTTAAGATAATACTTGTATAATCTCAGTACGTTGTCTATGAAATTAAAATCCAGCAAACAAATCTATTCCATGAAAAGAAGTCTCCATATTACTTTCATCAGTGTTTTTAGACCTCGCTTATAGGTTTTTTTATGTAAAATTTGAATTTACGCACCGGCCTACCTAATCCCACGTTATAGATATTTTACGCCCTGCCGAAAAAAATATATAGAAAACTATTGAAACCTATTCATTTCTTATAGTAATTAATAACTTTTAATAGTATCAATGTGCTAATGACATGTCTCTGCGTATACATATTCTATAATGTAGAATATGGTTTAATAAGTTTTATTTTTTATGATATCTTAACTACAAATAATCTATATGATCCAATAGTGGATTTCTATGTTAATGTGTACGTATAGTAGTAATTCATAATACAAAATGTATATGTTTCAATATGCACTTTGCGTATCACTAAAGTCATTAAGTACTTATAAGTATTAACATATTAAAATCAAATAATTAGCAATATGGGTAATTTAGATAACTTTAAGTTTTAAAATTCATTGAATGATTCATAATGCTAATTATTATTTTAATATATTGATACGTATAAGTACTTATTGACTTTAGAGATACGTATAGTATATATTGAAACATATCTAAATTTTATGGTAAGATCATGGCGGAAACTACTAATGATGCATTATTAAAACATAAACATTTTGTATTGTGAATTGCTTCTACGTACGCATTAACATAGAAATTCACTATTGGATCATATACATTGTTTGTAGTTAAGATATCATAAAAAATAAAACGTATTAAACCACATTCTACATTATAGAATATGTATATACGTAGAGCTGGCGTTACCATATTGATACTATTAAAACTTATTAATTACTGTAAAATATGAATAGGTTCAATAGTTTCCTATACTATAATATAATTTTTCCGCAGGGATGCACATGTATCAAAATATATTATTGTATCACTAAGAGGTCATAGTACGGAGTCAATCAATGTAAAACCGAGCAAACAAACCTCTTTGGTTAAAAAAAGTCTTGATATTACTTCCATAACTGGTAATATAATGGATAATCACCTTCCGAAGCTGCACAATCCAGACATTGGACTTTCTCTACGTATTCAGTGGCTTCGTCGACAGTCAAGTAAACCTTGTACGCTTTACTGTTGACCCGATGTTCAGGACAAATTTTCCCTTGGACGATACAAGTAGATCCATCCCGCTTCAGTTCAACATATCCAACTGCAGAATCTCCATAAGCAGCTCTTTCAGATCTATACATAATATGTTTATCATTTATACACATTTATAAATTTTATAGGTTAACTTTATATATTGTATGTGTACATGGAGAATAGATATAATTACATATACAGTAGAACCCCTGTAAAGAAGGAATATATTATATGTGTTTTTTATTCTATATTATCGTTTTAAAAAGTTAGTTGGACATATGGAAAAATGTATTCTTCATACCTTTTAATTTTTACTCCACTTGATTGGGGTATGTTGAAACACTCATTTTGTAAAAAAAAGTCGGTAATCATCTCGGTTGAGACTTTTGGACGGTTATTGGATTGTGCCTTCACAAAACCTGTATCACACATTTTTTTTCGTACTTTCCGACTTTTCTTTTCGACAAGCTAAGTTTGAAGAAACGGTTTTTGTGTTTACAAATGCATTCAATTTACGCGGCACATGGCTAATAATGACGTCACAAGGAACTGACCAATGAGATGAAATCATCTAGCTGAGAAATGTTAGCTATATATATATCGATTTTGTAAATAAATAAACATAAATAGTGTCATGTTAATCATTTATATTGCTTTTAATAGGCGTAAATAATATTACAAGTAATTTTCAGGACATTTAAATTCCGGTGAACCCATTCATACATTTGCTCCCGGGATGATTTCTGTTCATTACGGTGCGTAATTTAAATTAGCATTATTTAAATTACCATTATTTACTTTATGCTCATTGAGCGACCTCTAAATGACCTCTAATCGATTTTCGCTATTAAGAAAAAAGTTTTGTAATTTTTTATACTATCGGTTTACACATGGACCCGTATCATTTTGTAAAGTCGAACATTTTTGAAACAGCCTAGTATATATATATATATATATATATATATATTTGGGTGGCCCTTATTTTCAATATTTTTTCTAATTGTTTTCTCCCCCCCCCACACCACTTTTTTCGACAAAAAATATAAAAAATTTTGAGCACTGGTTGAACGCTCTACGTCGCTTTTAAGTGGACCCCCAAGAGGCTCAAATTTTAACATTGTTTTTACATTAAAAAAGAAAATATTTTAGTTTTTTTTATGTAATATCTTCAAAATCAACTAAAAAAATCTGCAAGTATGGGGAAACATTTTCAAATGCTTCTCGAATACAACGCTTTTTGTGTGAAATAAATGAGATTTTTTTTGCTGAGTTGTTACGATTTTACCATCATTAATTTTTTGTTAAAAAAATCAAAATATCTCAAATACTGGCTTCGTGTCGTCATAACTCTGATAAGACTAATCCTGGAATTTCATACTAAGAAATTTTGAATACTTTATGGCTCTACGAATAAAATGCGCCCTGATTCATTAAAATATGATGATTTTTGAATGAGATTTTTAATTTTTAGCGATCAAGTTTTTTTTTACGAAAATTATGCAAAGGAAAATATTTCTAAGTTAACTTGTACAACTGGCAAAAAAAAATCTGATGCTTTTCTATCATTCATCATTATATTTCTTACCTTTTTCTGCATCTTTTGTGATACTTGTTCATTGAAAAAAAAATTTTAACTTATAACACATTCAATTTTCCACATATTTACAAGAACGAAATCTGTGAACGGGTTTAGGAACAAATATTGCTTTAAAAATCCATATGTCTTCAACTATCGTTTTTTCTCATTAAATACTTTTATATTATGCTCAAATAAGTCCAAATATTATGATATGATGAAATTATGAAAAATAAATTTTGTAAACTTTCATTGCATACATAATTTCCTACCAAATTCCCCATTTTTTAAATTAATTTTATTTTTTCAGCTTTTTTACCACGTGAATTTCTTAAATATTGTCGTAAATAATAGTTTTTAGCCAAAGTGATAAAATCTTCAACCCCATATTTCTCATCAGAAAAGCAGAAGATTGTTAGATTTGGCAATTCAATACCGGGGCCACTGCGGGCCAGTTTATGTTCTGAGAGCGTACCGCGAGATGGCGCTAGATGCGCACGAGTCAGCCAGTTGTTTCAATGTTCCTTTCCGTGTAGCACTTCCATATGCATTTCATGGCGATTTTTGAAATTTCTTTGGACAATGAAAAATGTCCATTAGTGAATACGATCATGTTTTTATTTATAACTTTGATGTTAAATTGGAAACTTTAGAAGTAATTTTTATAAGACAAAATATGTTGAAGATATGCGGTGTACTTTTTTAAAAGCAGTTTGGAATTATTATGAGAATATTTTCAGATATTTCCCCAAAGTATTTATTAAACATTTTAATGTTATTTTTTTTTGACCTTGGGTAAATGAAAAACTTGCAACCAAGCCTATTTGAATATCAACAGAACTAAACGGTGAATCACCATCAAATTAATGTAAATATTTCTTGTTATTCTTTCCTTAATTAGAAGCTTAATCTTTATTTATATAAGAAATAATCGATTTTCACACAAGATGCTGTGTTAAATCCGGACTTTTCAAAATTGATTTTTTTAAAAACTAAAACCGTAATTAAATCATGCAAAAATAGTTATTTTCGTACGGTGGGCGTGAAGTTGAACTGTACGTCCTCAAAAGGGGACGTAAAGGCGTACTTTATGCCTACTATGACGAAAATTATTATTCAGAATTTAATCGCATTCTATGGAAAATGAGCATAATTTTAAAAAATCTTTAAATTTTCTGAGGATGTCTAGCTACTTTAAGAATCCTATAATTGAAGTACAATTTATATCTGTCTCATTTTTTTTTGTTTTTCATTAAAATATTTGCTTTGATGCGAGTCGAGACGGCCAATTATTGCCCCAGCCTTAAAACGTGTAAAATTAATACACAAGAATTCCACGAAAAGATTTGAAAATCTTGTATTAATTAGAGATAATACGAGTATTGACGTTTAACGGCAACAATTAAAAACAAGGGGTTATATGTGAAACAAGGAGATGATAAAAATAATAATAATAATAAAAAATTAATTGAAAAGTTTTTTTAAAAATAGGGGGGGGGGGTTATATATTAAAACATAAAAAAGCTAATAATGAATTGAAAGGGGGAAATTTAGCTTGACGTTTCGATCCGTGTTTGGGTCATCTTCAGAATAAAATTTTCGTTTACACCACTGTTTTAAAGTTAATAGATTATTTAGATCAACTAAAGGAGATGACGTCGTATTAACTTTAAAACAGTGGTGTAAACTGAATATCTCTCTTGCAAAACATCTTAATCGAAGGATATTCCTGATTAGATGTAGGCAAAATCGTTTTTTTCCCCCCCCCCCCCCCCCCACTTAACCAATAGCAAGTCAGAACCTGTATTCAACAACTTTTATATCAAAGCATCTTTCAATAATCATAGTATGGCTTACAAAAGAAAACTATTAAATCTAGAGATTAGAGATGTACACTTCATGATTAATAACATTAGAACATCACGAAATCAGTTATTACATAAAATTGTTACTAAATTACCGCAGCACATTTATAATAATTTTTTCTTTTTCGAAAACCTTCAATTTAACAAAATTTTTATAAAAACCCGTCATAGACTTGTAAACAAATTCTACAGACTAACTAAACACTTTTCTGTCATTGAAACGAACGAAAACTCTTTGGTAACACAGAATTCTTGGCTTAAGAACTTAACCAGTACGACCATACCGATCGATGTGCAAAATATTATCGCCTTAGGCGACAAATTTGCATTTGAGATTTGTCACAAAAAAGACTTGCCCTTGCATAACATCATTGCTAGTATCGAATCGGGAGTTTCATATGTTTTTGATGAAAACGAGAAAAACCGAATTCGGCAAGAATGCACGCAGGCAATTTACCAATTTCGTTCGTCACAATTTTTAAATACCAACAAATCCAACAACCACCAAAAGACTGTAAATTCTTTCTTAAAAGATAATCCGGATATTTTCCTTACCAGAGCCGATAAGGGAAATGTAACTGTTGCTATGAGCAAATCCGATTATAATTTAAAAATGAACGAAATTCTATCTGATCCGACCACGTATGAAAGATCGAAGTTTGAATACACGGCCACCATCACCAAAGAAATCAACGAAATGTTAAAAATTTGGAATAGTAGAAAGTTAATCGATGATAAAACTCTCAAATCATTAACTGTACGTAATGCCACCACACCTAGAGCATACGGACTTCCGAAGATACACAAAGACGGAAACCCATTACTACGTGTCATTGTCTCCACCATAGATGGTCCGGCGTACAAACTAGCCAAATTTTTATCCAATATCGTGCATAACGTTCTAGATAAAAAATCAAATATAAAAGATACTTGGTCCTTCGTCGAACAGATCAAAGGTGTAAAAATACCAAAGAAATACAAATTGATTTCTTTTGATGTTGTCGCAATGTTTACAAACATCTCCAACTCTCTAATTATCGAAAGTATTCAGAATAAATGGAACAAAATTAAAAATTTTACCAAATTAGATCAAAATGATTTTATTATGGCAATATTGATTTGTTTGGATTCTACGTATTTTAAATTTGGAAGTTCTGTTTATAAACAAACTTTTGGTATGCCCATGGGATCGCCGCTATCCCCGGTTCTCGCAAACCTCGTACTCGAGCATGCCACTGAAAAAATCTTAAACAAATTAGATTTCAAACCACCTTTTTTCTACCGATACGCTGACGACATCTTGACTTGTGTTCCAGAAGGCTCTGAAACTAACATCTCAAACGAATTCAATAATTTTGATAATATAAATAATAGATTAAAGTTTACTTTCGAATTAGAAAGCAAACATGAGATCAATTACTTAGATGTCAAAATTATAGTGATGCCCGATGGTGGAATCAAACTAGATTGGTTCCACAAACCTACTTGGTCTGGTAGATACATTCATTATCGTTCAGCACACCCTCTATCATACAAAACAGGCATGATTTATGGCCTAATTGACCGTGCGTTAAAACTTTCCTCGGCTGAATTCCATGAAAAAAATTTAAACTTAATTAAACAAATTTTATATGAAAACGGCTATCCTCCTCTCATGGTAAACCAATGCATTAATAAGAGAATAAATATATTAAATTTCAACCAAAATAATAACAATAATAATTCGAATAATGATTTCTCTAAAACAATTAGTTGTCCGTACATAAAAGGTTTAAGTGAAAAAATTACAAGAATTTTCAAAAATAATAATATCAGAATTTTATCCACCCCCTTCAATACTAATATCGCTAGAATAAAGCCGGGAAAAGACATTTTACCAACAAAAAAACAACGGGATGTTATCTACGAAATACCTTGTGCACACTGCAACAAATCGTACATAGGCCAAACATACAGACCTTTGGAAGTGCGACTTAAAGAACACAAAAGAAACTTTTTAACATCAAACAAAGAACAACATACTGGTCTAACGCATCATAGAAACGAGACAGGACATGATTTCGACTATGATAACACCAAGATACTTGCTAGAGAAAAGAACTGGAGAAAAAGGTGCCATATGGAAAATTTTTTCATTAAAAAAGAAGAAAACACTGTCAACATTAGATTTGAAAAATCCTATCTACCGGATATTTATAATTCGCTATTAAATTAATTTCTTAAATTTTATTTTGTTATTTTCATTTAAATGCCGTTCATGTATTCTGTTTACTTTCTCGTTGTTTATTTTGTTCCCCTACTACCTATAAATACGGCACCCGAAACATTCAAAATTTTATTCTGAAGATGATCCAAACACGGGTCGAAACGTCAAGCAAAATTTCCCCCTTTTAATTCATTATTAGCTTTTTTATGTTTTAATATATAACCTCCCCCCCCCCCTATTTTAAAAAAAACTTTTCAATTAATTTTTTATTATTATTATTATTTTTATCATCTCCTTGTTTCACATATAACCCCTTGTTTTTAATTGTTGCCGTTAAACATCAATACTCGTATTATCTCTAATTATTAAAAGCGGCCGAGAAACTGTATTGTTTAAAAATCTTGTATTAACTTGATAATAGCTACTGATTTCGCATTTTATCTCGCAATTTCTTAGAATTTTTTATCTATATATAATATTGTTATTTATTTAAAACCTATGAATATTATAATGTTACGTTCTGTTTTTGTAATAAAGTATGATGTTCTCTTTAATGGATGATTTTTCAATTCTTGTTTCAGATTTGTTTGTGCTTTGCGACGTGTCCATTCTTTTCTTTTTAAATGGCATCAACTTCGTCAGAGGATCCATCACACAGTTTAAGAAAAGATTATTATGACTCGTTTACAATCAAATTGTTGACATCAAATTACCTTCAAATCGTCAAGTTTCAAGCATTTTTTTCTACAATATGAGATTTGTTAATCTTTCAGCAAAGGAAAGTGCTACATTAGCGATTCAAGAGGTTGACGTGTTTTGGCAAAAATCACATATCCCTACTAGACAAATTTTTTTAACCAAAAATTAATGATGTAAAATCGTAACAACTCAGCAAAAAAAATCTCATTTATTTCACACAAAAAGCGTTGTATTCGGGAAGCATTTGAAAAAGTTTCCCCATACTTACAGATTTTTTTAGTTGATTTTGAAGACATTACATAAAAAATCTAAAATATTTTCTTTTTTAATGCAAAAACAATGTTAAAATTTGAGCCTCTTGGGGGTCCACTTAAAAGCGACGTAGAGCGTTCAACCAGTGCTCAAAATTTTTTATATTTTTTGTCGAAAAAAGTGGGGGGGGGGGGGTGCGAAACGATTTGAAAAAATATTGAAAATAAGGGTCACCCTAATATATATATTTTTTTGTTTAATTAAATAATCACATTTTTGTTACTCTCCTCTGCATTACCCAGAGCTAACGACGTGGACGTAGAGAGTAAAATGTAGCCCCATATTTTTTTCATTTTTTTTTGTTTTTTTTTTGTTTTTTTCTTTTATTTATATTTTTTTAAATTTTTTATTGCTTTTATATGTTTTTTGTTTTTTACTTAGCATTTAATTTTATGCTTACTCTCTAAATATGAATTAGTAGAATTTTTACTATTTCAATTCGTAGTTCAATGTTTGACTAATGAATTAGAAAAATGGTCAGAATTTACTAATTCATTTAGTTATACTTAACTACTATTTCAATTAGTAATTTTCTACTAATTCTTAGTATATGAGTTTTCCTTATGTCAATTAGTCAAATTTGACTATCAATTAGTCAAATTTCACTAATTCATATTTAGAGAGTACACGGAAAGAAAGAAACACGACCGAGTCCTGTCTACGCAGCACTGGTTACTGCGTGGCCGGTTCGCAAATACTTTTTATTTCAACTCGCTATAACTCGGTCAATTTTGAGAATTTTGAAACGAATAATAAATGAAATTGTTCATTACAGTTTCCCAGATCTAGTGCAGAAAGAAAAAATGATATATCTTAATAAATAAAAAAGTCATAATTTTTTTAATGCAGAACTGCGAAATTTGTGTTTTTATACATTCAGGCGCTTCGTTTATCGAGCGAATTTCAAGCATCCGAAAACTTTCAGCGAGAAAGTTGTTCATTAAGGTATGAACAAATTTTCTGGAAAGTTTCATCTTCATTACATTAATAGTTTAAAAGTAATGAATGTTTAATGTTGGTTGTGGCCTTGAGCATCGCCGTGGCACACATGACGCGCTGGCCGTCGGCCGCTACCTACTTTAAACGTTCATTAATTTTAAAAATATTAATGTAATTGAGATGAAACTTTCCAGAATATTTGTTCATACCTTAATGAACAACTTTCTCGCTGAAAGTTTTCGGATGCTTGAAATTCGCTCGATAAACGAAGCGCCTGAATGTATAAAAACACAAATTTCGCAGTTCTGCATTAAAAAAATTATGACTTTTTTATTTATTAAGATATATCATTTTTTCTTTCTGCACTAGATCTGGGAAACTGTAATGAACAATTTAATTTTTTATTCGTTTCAAAATTCTCAAAATTGACCGAGTTATGGTGAGTTGAAATAAAAAGTATTTGCGAACCGGCCACGCAGTAACCAGTGCTGCGCAGACAGGACTCGGTCGTGTTTCTTTCTTTCCGTGTAGTAAAAGGACCGTAAAACCAAGAAATCGAGTCATAATTACATTAAAAGCGGTCAAGAATTAAATTCTAATTTTTGGAATCTGTCAAAAAGTTATTTATGATGTAATTATAAATAATGTTTATCATTTTATGAATACAATTTTATGAAAATGTTTACCATTTTATTCATGTAAAAAGTGATAGAAAATCAAATTTCTCTAGTTTCGTATTAAATTCAACTATTGCATAAATGGCAGAAAATGAATTAAAACTCTTTTTGGATTATTTTGGGAAACCGAGCAAGTACGATTTCGATCAAAATTGATTTTGGAAGTACGAAATACGTAGAATAAGATGCCGTCAACAGTTTTCTTTGACATTTTTGTTAAACTTGTTGGTACTTGGGGAACGGTGTGTTCTCCTACTTATAAATTAGCGTCGTATTATAGTTCTATACTATCTTCAATTAACTCCAATCGATCAAGATTTATAAAAGATAGCTGGGATTTAAGAAATAAGATTAAAAATGTTGAATTACCTAATAATTTTATTCTAATTTCATTAGATGGTGTTTCACTTTTTACTAATGTTTATGTTAATCTAATCAATTATATTCTGAAAACTAAATGGTATGAAATTAGTAATTTTACCAAATTACCTAAGGTGTTTTTTTGAAGGTTTAAATTTAATATTAAATTCCACCTATTTTAAATTTCAAAATAACATTTATAAACAGGTTTATGGTGTACCTATGGGGTCTCCATTATCTCCTATTGTTTCGAATATCACCATGGATGTTATTGAGGATATTCTTATACAAAAAATACCTTTTAAACTACCGTTTTATTACAGATATGTTGACGATATTTTTACTTCTATACCTAGTAATTTTATTGAGAAAATTTTAAATATTTTTAATAGTTTAAATAAAATTAAAGGACATAATAACAGAATTTCTTTTAGTCTTGAATTGGAAAATGATCATAAACTTAATTTTTTAGATATTTTAATGATTAACGAAAATGGTAAAATAACAACTGATTGGTATCATAAAAAAACTTTCTCTGGTAGATACTTAAACATCTTTTCATAACATCCTCTTTTGCTATAAATTGGGCACAGCATATGGACTTATTGATAGAGCTATTCTATTATGTGACACAAAATTTAGAAAAAAGAACATCAAAATTGCTAAACAAATTCTTAGTGATAATGGATATTCCAATTATATCATTAAGGACTGTATTAGAAAACGTGTACATAAATCTTATAATACTTTAAAAAAAATAATTATAATAATAATTATATAAAAACTATTAGCCTTCCTTATATCAAAGGTATTTCTGAAGACATTAAAAGGATTTTTAATAAACAAAATATTAGAATAGTACATAAACCTTACAACATTAATATCGGAGGAATAAAACCGTTTAAAGACAAATTGAATAAATGTGATTTAAACGACGTAGTATACGAAATTAAATGTAAACATTGTAATTGTGTATATATTGGACAAACGGAAGATTACTTAAAAAACGAATTTATGAACATAAAAAGAATATTTTAGGTGATCAAACGAAATTTACGGGATTGACTATACATAGAATTAATACAGGACATGACTTCGATTATGACAATATTAAAATCTTAGCTACTGAACACAACAAAAATAAAAGAAAACATATTGAAAATTATTTTATTAAAATTAATAATAATACAGTCAACATAAGATTTGAAAAATCATTATTACCAGATGATTATTTTGCATTAATGTGAAAATTCGAAATTGCTTTATTTATAAAAGCAATTTTGAATTTTTTCTTTCTTGTATTTATAACTTTGTTAACAATATGTCACGTCGCTATAACGAGACAAATAGCGATCAGTCTGTGTATGTCCCTCGTTCTTCTTAAATGTTCGTTTTAAATTGTTCTTTCAAAATAGTTTATTCCCCTTACTAAGTTTTCGTAAAACTTACAATTTTTATTTTTAAATTTTAGATGGACTGAACCCCATTCAAGTATTTTTATTTATCTATTAATTGATTTTAATTATTGACAATGAAGAAGAATCTATTTTAACTCAAGGTAAGGAGAATAAATTCATATTTTTATTTTAACTGATCTCTCTTTGACTTAAAGAAATTATATTTTTTATATGTTATCAATAAATTATTATTATGTAATATTGTAGTTTATCTGAGGAGGACCAAAAATAAATAGGTCGAAACGTTATTTTATATGAAATTTCTTTAGTTAACACTGCTAACCCTGCGAAAAAATTTAGGATTCTCGTGAGAGCCTTACTATAGATACTCATACGATTCTCATAAAATTCTCATCACAATCCTCGCTGCCAATTTTCACAGCCGATTCTAGAATCCCATAAGATTCTCATCAGATTCTCATTAGATTCTCATCAGATTCACATTAGATTCTCATCAGATTCTCATCAGATTCTCATCACTCTCTACTTACAATTTTTCGCAAAGCTACAGGTAAAAAATGTTAAGCCATTTTAAACATTTTTTAAGGCATGATTATTATTATTTAACATTATGTGACTATCCATTCGATTGCTCTGAAATATACTGGAATTATAATATTTTAACAATATCTTTCCTCTTCAAAACCCGGAACTTTTACTCGCCAAAAACACACAAATATTAAGCAGTGATATAAGATATAAAAACAACATTTATACATAATTTACCTTATACATTAAAAAGAGCATAGTTGAAAGTAATGTTTAAAGCATTGCAAAAAATTATTTATATTTTTATTTTAGTTTACTGGAAAGAAATACATTAAATAGCCATTTTTATTAAAATTTGACAAGTTTTCAACGCTCGTTTTAAAATAAAAAAAAAATTTTTAATTTAGTCTATATGCATGAAAAATTAATCAATATATTCTAGTTTAAGAATCAATTTATAGGAAATTGCAACAACATAATATTTATGATAATATTTCATTTCGAAACAGTGAAATAACATTGGCGACACATTTCAGTGTACTTTTCAGGAGAATCACCCATAATCACAGCAGAAATATTCGCCATCCTAAGTTACTCTGGTGGTCAGATTTGCACTACTAAGATGGGTTTCACATACAATATACAATGATGAAAACTTCATAATATATTCATTCCAATTAAAATAATAAATGTTATAAACACATATTAACAGTAGTTAATTTTAACTTTTTTGCATTTATCTCCCATTAATATCTGTCATTCACGTTCGTATAGTAAACGGTTTCTTGTAGCAAATTTGTTGTGATTTTATTTGTAGTATTATCCAATTCAACAGGCTTGATTTAAAATAATTTATTTAGAGTATTATTTTTTGCAACATAATTTTATACTAAGATAGTTTCAAATAATATTCGGTTCATTGCTATCGATCGTAATGACGATGCGACAGATTTTACTTATCTAATACTCACATTTAATCGATTTTGCATTTTAGCAATGTTATCAGATGGAATTGGGGTTTCATCATTTTTTTTGTGGCTTAAATATTAATTTCAAAGGTTTACCTCTTCTTTGTGCAACAGGAATTTGTGTATTCCCAGTGATAATTTTATTATTCACCAGCGTTGACTTTCTCTATAAACAATTTCACAATCAATTCAACTTTTTACTTTTGAGCTAATATATTGTCAATGACGTTTTTGATATTGTTAACGCATGTTTTAAAAGTAGGTAGACGAAGAACCGGTGCTGTGGGTTCGTTCATATACATTTTAATACCTACCTGAAAAGTTTTAACGGATATTTCAGGACGCTGACATTATCCACAGAATTTCTCCTGCGTTTAAGAGTTCCCCATTGCGCATCGAGATCTGCGCATAGTACAGAAATCCGCTATTTTCTTATTCTCAATATCATATATATCTATTATTAATCACTTTAACTTTTAATAGTATCACTACTCCTATCAAAAGTGCATGAATAAACTGCTTCAAGCGAAAAACCGACGATAACTAAAGTAATAATAATTATATGCCCTTTTCAATATCATTTGCTGCTTTTTTTGTTTACTTTTGAGAACATCTCGCGCTGATGCTGATCGGTGTTTTGATTTTTATATTGTTTAAAATTCTTTTATACACCATTTTCAAATAAATAAACATAATAAATAAACATTGTTCATTGTTCGCTCATTAACACTATGTTATGTGGCATGCACGTTAATATTTATTATTTTTTTGAGTTCAATGGGTTTGTATTATTATTATTATTATTATTATTATTATTATTATTATTATTGTAGAGGTATCCTAAATAGTATTAATATAAAAATAGTTCACAGGACATTTATAAAATTCTAAGATATGTTCAAAACATGAAATGAACCGGTTCTGTTTATTTGCCCATGTACATAATATTACCTAACAGAAAAGTACTGACGAATATTTCAGGATGTTGACAAATACCCCCAGATTTCACTTTGTGTTTACGAGTTTACCAGTGCACATCGAGATCTGCCCATATTGAAGAGCCCCCCACTTTTAGTTAACCTCAACGGCTTTTTTCGTGTTTGTTTAGCATTTTTTCTTATGTTTGTTGTTATTTATAGAATCTATGTACATACATTTATTACAAATTTTATCCTAAACTGTATTAGTAATATACAAATGCTAACTTATTCACAATTCCGTTGATCATCTCACAAAATGTTTGACCATCCGGTATACAGGTGGTGCACTCTACAGATGCAAAGATGCACTAAAGATGCATGTATACCTATGCACGCTCACTTCATGCGCTTCAGTTGTGGTTGGAACTTGGAAGTGTTGGAACGTAGTTCGCGCGAGTTGTGTTGATAGTCGCATATCGAGAAAACCTCATTCCCGAATCCCGTTGATACCATATACCGCTGATTACTATACAGAGGATAAATTGATAAACCATTAAATATGGCTAGTTCTTCAAGGTGAAATAACGAAAAAGTGAAATAATTAAAAAATGCTGTGAAAACGTGTAGTGATGCAACAAGCGTGCCTTTGTGAACGCCGTCAAACATGAAAATATTAACAAACGTCCATTTTGGCGGCATTCGTGAACATCGAAAGCTGTTTAATTCATCCAACCTTAAATCGTTTTTGCGAACTTCTAATTCTTAACTTAAAATCTTTAATTTCTGCATCTTCGATTGTTTCGAACATGTCTGCAAGGTAAATCGTTGTTCGAATAACAAATAATGCCAATAATGGGACACTTGTTTGTTTTTCATGGTTGACTGATGCTATTAGGATCACGAACGTGTAATAGTATATTACGCTTCAAGGGAAAAAAGCCCGCGATTTCGAGTGAAAGGTTAGCTGCCCGAGCGCGCCTAACGTCGTGCTCCACGTGCGTCGTGCTCCATCACGAGCGTCGTGCGCTTTCCTCCCGTGAGGCGTACGCTATTTTTTTCCCGACTGTACTGGAATGCCCCACTTCCACGCTCATAACTCCCTCTAACGTCACCCTTTCCTTCCCAAGGGAGTAAATGAAACCGAAGTGCTAATGCGCGGAGACGCCCCGACGGAATCGGGTTCGTCCATCCTGCGTTGCTGGCGCGGAATGTGGTCATTCCCGTGATGTCGGGGAAAAAGCACATTTAAGTTTGTTGAAATAGAGTGAAATCACGTGTATTAATGATTTGTTTATTTTTGTAGATACAATATGAACATGGTGTGTTGTTATGCGCATCCATATGCACCTCTGATCGAAGATTATCGAGCAGGGGATCAAATATGCTCAGAATGCGGTCTCGTAGTAGGAGACAGGTAAGAGTTCTTCCGTATACTCAAATAGACTCGTAAATTTGTGTAACAAAAATTAAATCATTTATCGTTTACAGAGTAATAGACGTCGGTGCCGAATGGAGAACATTCAGCAATGAAAAAACTGCTTTCGAGCCGTCGCGTGTGGGTGGTCCACAAAATCCGCTCTTAAATGGATCAGATCTGTCTACGATGATAGGCCCAGGAACAAGATCAGCAGCAAACGATCAGTTAAGAGCATCGAAATACCAAAACCGACGTACTGTAAGTATTTTTGCAGCCCTCCGGCCAGAAACCGCAACTTCCTGGCCGCTGCGGGAAACGAAGTTGCGGTTTTCTGGCTATCGTCGAGCAGAAAAATAGTATACGGCCCTTGCTCAATAAAAAAGAAAGCCTCAGATCACATGTGTGTCAGACTCGGCTTCACCTCGGCCAACAATTTCATGTGATCCGAAGCACTTTCTTTTTTACTGGCCTAGAATCGTAATATACTATTTATTTCTCCCTTTCCGAACTGTTACTAAAATTTATCTCTATTTACAGAAGAGTAGTTCAGATCGAACATTGGTGAACGCTTTCCGTGAAATCAGCGAAATGGCTGATCGTATTAACCTCCAAAAAACTATCGTAGATAGAGCAAATATTCTCTTTAAAAAAGTTCACGATGGTCAGAACTTAAAAGGCAGAGCGAACGATGCGATAGCTTCTGCTTGTCTCTACATAGCTTGCCGTCAAGAAAGCGTGCCGCGAACTTTCAAAGAAATTTGTGCGGTTAGTAAAATTGGTAAGAAAGAAATCGGCAGATGTTTCAAACTTATTTTGAAAGATGTCGAAACCAGTGTCGAACTTATTACGACCGGAGACTTCATGTCCCGATTCTGCGCGAATTTGGGTCTACCGCATATGGTACAGAAAGCAGCAACGCATATTGCAAGCAAGGCCGTTGAACTTGACATTGCTTTAGGAAGATCGCCCATTTCGGTTACAGCGGCTGCAATTTACATGGCCTCTCAGGTAAGACTAGCTTTTCCATATATTGATATTGACAATTAAGTGTGACTTGAAACTAATTTTATTCTTATTCGCCAGGTTTCGGAAGACAAAAGGTCGCATAAGGAAATCGGAGAAATTGCTGGTGTTGCTCCAGGAACAATAAGACAATCATACAAACTAATGTATCCACACGCTAACAAGCTCTTCCCGGTAAACTTCAAATTCGCGATCCCCATCGAGCAGTTACCGAAGATATAAAAATTGTTATTTTCTGGTGCGATGCATTTTTAATATTTAAGCATGGTACAGAGAAATCATCGACTTAAGCTATTTTAGCTTTTTAATGCGACATTCCCCGACTAATTTTGGAATCTGGACGGTGCCTCAACAGTCGAGACGGTTTTTTCCTTAATTTACCAAAATAACTGTTAATATTTTTATATGACGGACCAAAGAAAGCTAATTCGATTACACTACTCATCTGCTTGGTAGTGATATTGTAAGAGTATATTTAATGTGATATAATTCTTTGTGAGTAGCGTGGAAATTATCTCCAAAATGTGTTTTCACTTGACTTCACGTATAAATGTGATATTCGACGAAAGAAAACGAGCTTGTGAAAAATGAACAGCATTCGTAAATGTCAATGCACTACGTTTCAATTTCATTACAGCTAACTACTTATTTAACATTTCTTGTTATTACAACTTAATAAATGTTATTCCAATTATATTATAATTGACAAAGAAAAATGGAAATAAAATACAACAAATAAATTGAAAATCTTCGAAACAGATTTATTTACCCTAACCTAACCTAACCTAACCTAACCTAACAATCTAGTTTTATCAAAATGTAATATAACGAAAATGTACGAATTTTACTGTATCCTTTCTAGTTTATGAAAATCAATAATTAGTTTCACTACTTCTGTTAATTTGATATATATTTCATATAGTATAATTTCATGAATCTCTTTTTTACAATTTTAATATATTTTTGATGGTAACAAAAAATATCTTCAATCCATACGTCTTTTTATCTAAAGCAGAAATTCAATGAACCATTTCCATTTATTCCTTGAATCTATTTCACCATTATAATCTACTTTTGGGTTCACAAAATACAGAAAATTCACTTTTCTTATATGAAGCAGTATGTTAATTTCACCTTATTTGTAATAATTTTAAAAATTGTAGTTGTTATTCAATTTTAATAATCTTTTCTTTATAATTTTGATTTATTTTTATATTTGTATCTTTTTAGTGCATGCTCCTGGTCGTTTTCCTCCATCAATATTTACCTTATTAATTTTTAGTTAATTTTAGTTAAGTTAAATTTATTTTAAAAAGTATCATTACGATTTAATACTAATAAAATTTGAAGTTATGAAAAGGAAGGAATTAATTACTTCAAGGTGATTGTGTGCTGGAATTTAATTTTCAGTTTTGGGATGAAATTTTGGAATTAATACTTTATTCTAATCCTTATCTTAAAAAGAAAAAAAATTATTTCATTCTCGCATCCTCGTAGCCAAAAATTACCGTTATTTGAATTAATTCATTTAAAAGGGATATAGTTAATTTTAAAAGGGATAATAGTTAACTTGAAAGCCTCTTCGTTTTATTATTGTATGCATATATGCATTTCAGAGGCATATTTTCAGTGGATCGTTAAAAATCCTTTATTACGGGTACTTCGATTTAGATTCATACATTGGATAAACCAAATTGGGAAAAAACCGAAACAGACTTTTTAACATACCATATGATGTACACTAAAACGATGGCGTTGAAATTTTTTTAGAATCTCAAATTTTGTCTAAATTTTTAATTACGAAATATAATAATAATATAGTCAGTTTGCTTGAATTATTTAAACAGAATGCTTGTAAGAACAGAAATTGCCAAACTAATTATGTAGATTAAAAATGAAAGATTAAAAAAATATGAAAAAATGAATGCCCAAGTTCCTGATACAGTTACGAGAAAGAAACAAAACTTCAAAAGAGAAACTAATTTAATACAATATCTTTAAATTATAATAATATGAAAGCTATCTAATAATATTATATGGCAAACATTTCTATTAATTGGAATAATATTAAACTGTACAAATCTTTGTCCATAAATTATCTGATCAATAGTACTGTAAATGTTGTTTTGAATGTTCAAAGAACATAAAAATATGTATTTTGTTGCATGTTGTACATCATACATTCATAAGAAATCGAAATATGTAGAAAATCGTCCATTCATTGGCATATTCACCGTATATGAAAATTGAAAATGAGCATTTTCAAAACTTCGACCCCGACCGCAGGTCAGCCGAAGCACTGATAAATGAGCACGTCTTGTTCACACTGATGCTTAAAAAAACGCAATTTAGTAGAGTTTTTGACAGGTCGGGTTGCAGGAAATAAATTTTTTTATATGTGGGATACAACCTTTTTTGTTAAAAAATGGAAAAACGTGTTTTTTGAGCGTTTTTTTTTTTAAACCCCCCCCCCCCCCATAATCTAGTATGCATTGTCTCCAAAAACTAATCAGATCTAAGTTTGGCCAAGAGAAATCCAAATCCGTTTGTACTTTTTAAATTCGCCCTGTCAGTCGCGAGATATCGCGTATACAAAATTTTGCGCGCGGACGGACGGACGGACGTACAATTTTTTTATTGTTGCTTTGGGTTCCTTAGGGCCTGAAACGTCGACATTTGATGAAAAACTATTGGGTAATTTTTTAGCGGGAACTGACCAAATTCAATACTTCGCCAGAGCTATCGAAGCCAGAGGTCTGGGTCGAAGTAATAACAATGATTCATTGAATTCCTGCTTTAGATAAAAAGACATGGATTGAAGATATTTTTTGTTGCCATCAGAAATTTATAAAAAAAGAGATTCATGAAATTATATCATATGAAAATACGATTTTGAAAATTAATGCGGATTTATGTTATTAGCACGTCTACTATACTAGAAAATAATGCGTCTCATAGAAAAATGAGCAGCTATTATGTTTTGTTCAATTATAATAAAAGGGTCATTCCACGTCAACAATATCAAAGTTGTGGTGGGGGTAGCGGAATTCAACGAAAATGAAATATTTGATAGGTATAGGTGTGGAAAATATCATGGTAAAATATTTTTCGAAAAATTTCAAAATGGCACCCGCGACGTCATGATCATTGAATTTCTTTAAATTGCGATATCTATTTTTCTAATTATCGCTTTCAAATGAGAATACGCGCATTTTTTTCATAAAATTAAGCACTTTTATTGAAACATAAAATAATTTCAAAAAAATTTAATTTTCCCAAAAATCTGACCGAAAACATTTTTCAACTTAAATTTTGATATTGAGCTCGTGTTTTTTTTTAAATCTGCTATTTTATCTTGAAGAAAATGATTTCTCCTATCATTTCCAAAAATAAAAATGGCGGAGGCTCTTCTCGTTTTTAAGTTATGATTTTTGAAAGAGCGCAATTAACTGTGTTCAATAATCCGATATGCGCTATTTGACGTGCAATCATGACAGACTGCTCTCGCAGGGTTAAGACGTTTTCGAAAATGAAATTTTAAAAAGAGAAACACTCTATATAAAAAATGTAATTAATTTTAAATTAGTAGCTGATCAATGATCATTCAATATTTAAAAACTAGAAATCTACATAGTAATAATGTTAAATATTGTCTTGCCTGAATTTACTTATTATTCTGCCTAATTCTAAACATAGTTTATTATTTTTAAGTAATTAATTATTTAAGTTATTATATTATAATATATATTTGTAATTGTTATGGCTCCTGTCAGTCGTTGTTGTAATCCTTCCAAGAAAAAGGGACATACATCAAATGTTGGAAGAAAACAGTTACGCAAAATTAATAATGAACTATGTAAAAAGTTTAATCTTAATTATAATACATGGTTAAATTGCGAAATTTGTGATTCTTGCCGATTAATGCCACCAAGTAAAAGCTACAATAAAGCGGCTGACGATTTTTCTTATGATTTACCTGCCTCATCATTATACCAGAGTAGCAAAGAATTACCAGGTTCTGAAAACTCAAATCAGCCTTATGACCCTTTGAATGAAATATTGAAAACAAAAGCAGATGATGAAATAGATATGATCGAGCCCAATTTTTTTGTTGAAGATCAGGTTGCCCTAATTAATTTAAAAAAAATTCTCGAACTTTTAAATGTTTCTCAGATAAGTTGGAAAGATCGAAGGTCAGAAGCCGCCGGAATTAAAAAAATGACTGACGTAAAAATGGCACTTGACTGTGAATTGAAAAAAGTGTTTCCGAAAGTACGTTATGATGAGCCCAAATACAATTAATGAAGTCAAAGAAAAAATTGCATTAACTGATCAAAATTCGGAAAAAGCGTTTACTTTTAGTTAATTTAAAGGAACTATATGTTGTTTTTAAAAATGAAAACATGCATTTAAAAATTGGCTTCTCTACCTTCGCTAGTTTGAGGCCAAACGAACGCATTCTAGCCGGAAGTAGTTTTTAAATATTGTTTTTAAATATTGATTGGTTGGTTGGTTTTTATTATGGCTTGAGGAGAACCTCTTTGGCCCATTGGAATTAAATAATACATATAATATAATATGATACAAACTTATTTAACATAGCTAAATTTAAATGATTGTGAGTAAAATATAAGCGCATTATACATAGCGAGATGAAGTAACATAGTGAGAACGCGGAGTAAGAGACAGATCGGAGTAACAATAAACATTTCTACAATTTATAGCTAAGGTAATTCGATAATATATATTGAATGATCATTGCATGATCCTTTTAAGCTACTAGTTTAAAATTAATTACATTTTTTTATATACAGTGTTTCTCTTTTTAAAATTTCATTTTCGAAAACGTCTTAACCTTGCGAGAGCAGTCTGTCATGATTGCACGTCAAATAGCGCGTATCGGATAATTGAGCACAGTGAATTGCGCTCTTTCAAAAATCATAACTTAAAAACGAGAAGAGCCTCCGCCATTTTTATTTTCGGAAAAGATAGGTGAAATCATTTCCTTCAAGATAAAATAGCAGATTAAAAAAAAAACTCAATACCAAAATTTAAGTTGAAAAATGTTTTCGGTCAGTTTTTTGGGAAAATGACATTTTTTTGAAATTATTTTATTTTTAATAAAAGTGCTTAATTTTATGAACAAAATGCGCGTAGTCTCATTGGAATGCGATGATTAGAAAAATAGATATCGCAATTTAAAGAAATTCAATGATCATGACGTCGCGGGTGCCATTTTGAAATTTTTCGAAAAATATTTTACCATGATATTTTCCACGCCTACACCTATCAAATATTTCATTTTCGTTGAATTCCGCGACCCACACCAGAACTTTGATATTGTTGACGTGGAATGACCCAAAAGCGAAATATTGAATAAAGTGCATTGAGAAGATCCAAGTATCGCGGTATATGCAGGGTGAATTCCTAACTGCGGAACATAGGGCATCCCATGTTATTCCGCACAGCCAATAGCGGTGGAGGATCACTATGAGATCCGACCGCGTCGACCAATCAGATGCGTCGCTGCGTTATGTTGAAAAATGTCGAAACAAACAGAATAAAGTATAATTCTAAAAGTTATTTAATTTTCGTAATATTACATTTCCATGCAAAATTATTGTGACAAAATGAATTATTTGTTAAAATTCAAAGGAAAAACTTGCGATTACACATCACAACTAATTTTTGATCGAATGAAAAATGTGGCGAACAGTTTACGAAATATGTTAAAGTATTTCCGTTGACTATTAACAAATAACTCATTTTGTAACAGTAATTTTACATGCAAATGTAATATTTCGAAATGAAAATAACTTTTGGAAGAATACTTTATTTTGTTTGTTTTAACATTTGACTCCCTAACGCAGCGACGTATCTGATTGGCCGACGTAGACGGATCTCACAGTAATCCTCGATGGTCATTGGCTGAGCGGAATAACATGGGATGCCCTATGTTCCGTCGTTCAACCTGTATATATTTCGCCATATCCCTGCTCGCGCCTGATTGCTCGAGAGGCGGAGTCTCGCGTGACGCGGCGGAAAGCGGTGGGAGAAGAAACGCGCTTTGAGTGGGATCGGAAAAGTTGGTCAGTTTGGCCGCGCTGGATGGGGTCGGCAATAATAACAGATCATTATCCTATATTTTTAGCAATTGATATTAATGAAAGTACAGTCGAACTTCACTTCATTGTCCTTAACTTTGTTAGCGCCTTCACATTATTAGTGAGATTCCCTTCACATATTTAGCGCAGGTAAAGTTAGTTCTTCTTCCCTCTTTCGTACAATAGTCCTTCTGTTATTCTAATTTGTCCAGTCAGGAAAGACTGGGAAAGACTGATCTCTTATTCTAATTTTCACTGATCAGCTGATCTCCCACTAAACGTTTACTGTTTCGCTTTTTTTCTCTGTTTCTCGTTCGTAGCGCACGCGCAGTTGTGCGTCATATGTGCTTCTAAGGAAAGTAGAAGGTGCAGTGGGGAGAACGCGTGAGATTTGTAACATGTTAATCTAGTGTGAGCGTACGATTATGATATTTGAATTAGCGCGTTGAGCAAGGCAGCAAGAAGGAGAAGAGAGAGACATGAAGAAAGAAGAAAAGAGAACGACGAAGGAGGAGAGAGAGAAAGTGTGTAAGAAAAGCGGGAGGACCGAATGAAGAGGCATGGAAAGAGTTTGGCAAGGAACGGAGAAGGTCGGCGCGGTTCGGCGCACACGAAGGTGTGTAGAAACCTGGCTTTTACGGACAGAATCGATGTTTTATCGACTGCGGTACCCGGCGTAGGTTTTTTCCCACAAAGGTGGTTTTCCCTACGCCATTGCACACCCGAATGGGGGTACCTCTCAAAACGAAGGTGTCCTGTTAGGTAAATTATGTAAAGGCCCTTCGAAATGGTGACGATCTCGATGAACTTAATTGTAATTCGAATGTTACAATATCGATATATAAAACGACGTTGCAGTCTATTTAAATGTTCGAGAGTTTGAAAAATCGAACCAAGATGTGAAAATGTGATGATTGGGTGGGGAGAGTACGTCTCGGGACGCCGTCGGGTTATAGGAAGTCCGTGTCACGATCGGATCGTCACCGGCACGGATCGGAATAAATAATTGAGATTTTTAATCGGCCGATCAAATTGTGGATTTTCATTTGAAGCCCTTCCACCGCAAAGAGATTGGTGCTTCTCAAATACTTCTCGATAAGTCAGTCGGAATTCAAATAGAGATTCTATTGTAATCAATGGTCGTTCTGATATTGACGTCCCACGAAGTACATGATGTACATTATGAAATGTAAATAGTTCTGCAAGCTCTGTTTGTATTCACTATTATTGACGATAATTAATTTATTCAAATTGCAGATTTAATAACTAATACTATATTAATAACGAGAAAGAGATCGACAGAATTTTTAGAATGCGGATATATAATTTAAATTCTAAATTCGATTCATTGAGAATTAAACATAAATACGTGCATATATACGGAGAAATAGAAAGACAAATTATTAAGTCGATAATTTAAAATTTTAATGATTAAAATTGAGGATAGTACGAAGTTGGATGACGGTATATTAGGCATCCGATTACGTCAAAATCACTTTACAATATGTTTGGCAAAGTTTTTTATTCTACATTGTAATTACAATTGAATTAATTCAACGATTTAAGTTGAAATACCAATCTTTTCTTTATTTGTTTATTGAATATCAAAGAAATACGAAACAGCGCCTCTGACAGGCGTTCTGGCGAACATCATTTTTCTCTAGATGTCCGTAAGAACATCGCGCCTTTATAAATGTTGAAACGAAACAGTTCGAATCGTTCTAATGATATTGCCGCCTCCGAAAAGCCTGCTTCGAGCGAATAGTTTTAGTTTTTGAAAACGTGACCGCACGTTTTATTTCAGCTATTTTGAATATAAATTTAGTGCATTGAAAGATAATCGAAATAACACCGCCTTAAATAGGTGTTAGTAAAACGTCATGTGTTGTCCGATGTTCTTTGGAAACATCACCCGCATTTTCTCAAACAGAAGTTTGATGGAAGATAATATTATTCGGTACATATTCTAAAGAATGTCGTATTTTGATTGTCGTTTCCAAAGTTTAGTATGGCCATCGATATTTGAAGAAAATATGATGGCGATTGATTATTGACTTTATCATGTAGATTAAAGAAATTTATTTGTATTTAAATATGTGAACAAAGTAGCATGAATCTATAATGGGATTATGATTTTAATTACAAATGAAAAAGAAATGTTTTGACGGTAAACCTTCGGAAGAGCTACGACGTCGAGAAACAAAATTTCATCACACTAGTTTTGTATATTTTTGCCCCCTGATTACGAATATGACAAAAAAAAAATAAGCGCTCTGCTATACAGAAGCCGCTATCTTGAAAAAACACCTAAAAATTGTTTTTTTTTTTTAGTTTTTTCCATTTATCTTAAAAAATATAAATCGGATGAATAAATATTTCTAATAAAAAATGTAGAGCACAAAATTCTTAATAAAAAAGGTTTGATACATAATTTTAGTAATCTTAACAGAAAGCTCGCAAATGAGCGATGAAAGTGACCGTAATGGATTTCAGCGAGGTAAAGTCTCCGCAAATAACTAAATAACTTGTAACGGTTTGTTGTATAGACCCACATTTGCATGGTTGGAGGTTAGGTTAGTATAAAAGGGGGGTCTGGGGAGCGGAGCCCCCCAGCACGCAGGCACCCTCGTGTTTCACGCATTTCCTTTCGAACTGTAAGAGAATGCCAATTGTACATTCTGAACATAATTCTCGAAACTCGTCCGGAAATAACATGCTATTCAGTTATTTCCGGACGCTTTACCTTGCAGAAATCTATTACGGTCACATTCATCGCTCATTTGCGAGCTTTCTGTTGAGATTACGAAAATTATGTACTAAACCTTTTTTGCAGAGAATTTTGTGCTCTACAATTTTTATTTGAAACATTTTTTCATCCGATTTGTATTTTTCATGATAAATGAAAAAAACTAAAAAAAAAACACGATTTTTAGGTGTTTTTTCAAGATAGCGGCTTTAGTGTAGCAGAGCGCCAATTTTTTTTGTCATATTCGTAATCAGGAGGCAAAAATACACAAAACTAGTATGGTACAATTATTTTTGCGATGTCGTAGCTTTTCCGAAGGTTTACCGAAACGTAATGTAAATCATAATAACACAAATGACTGTTCATGTTTGTGATGGTCATGATAGGCGTCAATGTCGATGGTGCCCGGGTTCCGGTTTGGACAGTGGATCGCGGGCCTGACGTATTTCTATTTGCACTTGTCTTGAATGATAAGTCCAGTTATTTGGATGTCGATGACGACGTGATGAATCGAATTGGAATCGATTTAAATTTCGTTACGCATTTTGGATACGAATCCGAAAATATGAGCCCTTTAATCTTATTGTTATTCGTTGGAAGGATGAGCCTTCTTTTGTTTCTTACGGAATGGTTTGAAACCCATTGAGGTAGTCGATCGAAAGAGTCGACGAGCACGAGCTGATCCCCTACATAGTGCGACGATCGTACTTGGTAAAGATTTGGTTGCGGAATCTTGGGTTTATGATGACCTTTACGGAAAAGCATTGGAATGTCTATGGGACACAGTCAATCGCGAGTCGGCCGATATCTGACGAGGTGAAACTTTGAATGAAATTGATACCAAACTTAAGTTGTTTTTGAAGCCTAGCACTTGTTGTTCTGTTCCTGAGTCGAGAACAGTCAGTCGTTGATTTGGTTTTCTTGTTTTTTCGAGGCCCTACTTAGAGTGGCATGATATTTCTATGGTAAATAATATAAACAGAGCTTGTAGATCTACGACGTAACCTATCTTAAGAAAATATCTAATTCTTAAGTGGACCCCCCCCCACCCCCCCCCCCCCCCACCCCCCCCCCCCCCCACCCCCCCCCCCCCCCACCCCCCCCCCCCCCCACCCCCCCCCCCCCCCACCCCCCCCCCCCCCCACCCCCCCCCCCCCCCACCCCCCCCCCCCCCCACCCCCCCCCCCCCCCACCCCCCCCCCCCCCCACCCCCCCCCCCCCCCACCCCCCCCCCCCCCCACCCCCCCCCCCCCCCACCCCCCCCCCCCCCCACCCCCCCCCCCCCCCACCCCCCCCCCCCCCCACCCCCCCCCCCCCCCACCCCCCCCCCCCCCCACCCCCCCCCCCCCCCACCCCCCCCCCCCCCCACCCCCCCCCCCCCCCACCCCCCCCCCCCCCCACCCCCCCCCCCCCCCACCCCCCCCCCCCCCCACCCCCCCCCCCCCCCACCCCCCCCCCCCCCCACCCCCCCCCCCCCCCACCCCCCCCCCCCCCCACCCCCCCCCCCCCCCACCCCCCCCCCCCCCCACCCCCCCCCCAACCAAAATTTAAGTTGAAAAATGTTTAATTTTATGAACAAAATGCGCGTAGTCTCATTTGAATGCGA
The DNA here is from genome assembly GCA_030407085.1 of Trichopria drosophilae. Classification (NCBI taxonomy): domain Eukaryota; kingdom Metazoa; phylum Arthropoda; class Insecta; order Hymenoptera; family Diapriidae; genus Trichopria; species Trichopria drosophilae. The sequence continues at coordinate 193,190,197 of CM059582.1, forward strand.
AAATTAGAAAAATAGAGATCGCAATTTAAAGAAATTCAATTATCATGACGTCACAGGTGCCATTTTGAAATTTTTCGAAAAATATTTTACCATGATATTTTCCACGCCTACACCTATCAAATATTTAATTTTCGTTGATTTCCGCGACCCCCACCAGAACTTTGATATTGATGATGTGGAATGACCCAAAAGCGAAATATTGAATAAAGTGCATTGAGAAGATCCAAGTATCGTATATATATATTTCTCCATCCAGGTATATATATATTTCGCGGTATCCCTGCTCGCGCCTGATTGCTCGAGAGGCGGATTCTCGCGTGACGCGGCGGAAAGCGGTGGGAGAAGAAACGCGCTTTGAGTGGGATCGGAAAAGTTGGACAGTTTGGCCGCGCTGGATGGGGTCGGCAATAATAAAAGATCATTATCCTATATTTTTAGCAATTGATATTAATGAAAGTACAGTAGCACTTCACTTTATTGTCCTTCACTTTGTTAGCGTCTTCACATTATTAGTGAGATTCCCTTCACGTATTTAGCGCAGGTAAAGTTAGTTCTTCTTCCCTCTTTCGTACAATAGTCCTTCTGTTATTCTAATTTGTCCAGTCAGGAAAGACTGGGAAAGACTGATCTCTTATTCTAATTTTCACTGATCAGCTGATCTCCCACTAAACGTTTACTGTTTCGCTTTTTTTCTCTGTTTCTCGTTCGTAGCGCACGCGCAGTTGTGCGTCATATGTGCTTCTAAGGAAAGTAGAAGGTGCAGTGGGGAGAACGCGTGAGATTTGTAACATGTTAATCTAGTGTGAGCGTACGATTATGATATTTGAATTAGCGCGTTGAGCAAGGCAGCAAGAAGGGGAAAAGAGAGACATGAAAAAAGAAGAAAAGAGAACGACGAAGGAGGAGAGAGAGAAAGTGTGTAAGAAAAGCGGGAGGACCGAATGAAGAGGCATGGAAAGAGTTTGGCAAGGAACGGAGAAGGTCGGCGCGGTTCGGCGCACACGAAGGTGTGTAGAAACCTGGCTTTTGCGGACAGAATCGATGTTTTATCGACTGCGGTACCCGGCGTAGGTTTTTTCCCACAAAGGTGGTTTTCCCTACGCCATTGCACACCCGAATGGGGGTACCTCTCAAAACGAAGGCGTCCTGTTAGGAAAATTATGTAAAGGCCCTTCGAAATGGTGACGATCTCGCTGAAATTATTTGTAATTCGAATGTTACAATATCGATATATAAAACGACGTTGCAGTCTATTTAAATGTTCGAGAGTTTGAAAAATCGAACCAAGATGTGAAAATGTGATGATTGGGTGGGGAGAGTACGTCTCGGGACGCCCCGTCGAGTTAGGAAGTCCGCGTCGCGATCGGATCGTCACCGGCACGGATCGGAATAAATAATTGAGATTTTTAATCGGCCGATTAAATTGTGCATTTTCATTTGAAGCCCTTCCACCCGTCCTTTACACTGGCCGAGAAAGTATTCGACGCTAATCGCCAAAATTCGACTGTCCTCGAGTGGCGATGTGCTTATCAAACGCGTTGTGATAGGACCACGAGACAATTTGTGACTTTTCGGTGATCTTCGGACGAGTTTGGCGCGTGTCGGAGGAGTTCGGCGACGAAGAGAAGACGGCCGTATACATGGACGAGCAGACGTGTTCGAACCAAAGCGGGCAGAGCCTCGCTGTTCCGTTCCAAAAAAGCTGAAGTATTTCTTCGTTTAATTCAGTATTCGTTTACAGATCGCTCAATCGGCCATTTAGCTCCAATAATTCGTTGTGGTCCGGCCCGTGCTTATTTCTTGGGTTCAATCGCCACGCACGCGAGAAACAGTCCGAAAAAAATCTGATACTGCCATTGACCACGCTGTTTTTCATCGGTAGCAGCCATTTTGAATGACACGTGGGTCAGAGCTTTTTCACCCGGTGTTTGCTGGACAAGAAGTGAAGCCAATTCGACTTCAACGCATTTAAGTATATTCTTTGAAAATTTATTACCACTTTCTCTCTTCCCCGAAGTTTTTCATCAAAGAAAAAGAAAAGCTACAAGCAAGATTATTGACTTTTAAATTATGAATTCGTTTCCGCTGTATTGCGAATGCGGGTGACATAGATTATTGCGAGCTAAAGTATACGAAATCTAGAGTTCGATTTAATTTTGACGATTTATTTTTTTTTTATATTGTTTTTCTTTATCCTAGATATGATCTAATGGGCTCCACGTCTTTATTTCACATGACAACTAATCACACGACAAAATAGAACACGACAATTGATCGCACGACAAAATATCACATGGACAAATAATCATAAACAAAAATATCACTGAGGTAAAAAACCAGCCCTAAAACATTGAATATTGCACACGGAAATCCATGTCAGTCCTTTCCCGCCGCCATTTTGGCTTTAGGACATTTTGGTCCCTCTGGTTTGGCGCTGGATGTTTTGGCATTAGGCTGCTTGACCCTCGTTATTGTGACGAGAATTATTTTAGATAAAATTTTGTTTACCAAAATGGGGGAAACAGAGAAATGGCAATGTCATGAAACTAACCTAATTTAACTACTCAGAATTCTGTCCACCACTAATAATGCCTAAAAGCATATGCGTTCTCTAAAACTAACCTAACCTAACCACTCAGAACTCCGCTTACACCTAATAATGCATAAATGAATGGCTGCACGGGGAAATTTTTAAATGTGTGATATTTTGTTGATGTGATATTTTATCAACGTGATATTTTGTCATTGTGATATTTTTATGCGAGATATTTTATCATTGTGATAATTTGACATGTGATCAAATGTCCGTGATATTTTCTCGTGTGATTATTTGTCCGTGAAATAAAGACGTGCTACCGATCTAATGTATATTTTTTGTGATACGACGAAACGAATAAAGACGGTGTCTCTGGATGTGTGATATTATCTAAATTGCCGACTTTGTCACATTTATTTGCAATATGCCTTTCATGTGATAATTAAGCTACTTAGAAAATTTCTAGCTTGTTTCCACAAAACTTGGCTAAAATTAAATAGTGTTATAAGTGAATATACCCTGAGATTAAAGATTTTTTTGAGATTAATATCTTACAAGAAAGATATAGATATGAATGTTACAGATTATAGAGCCATGACTTTGGTTCTAGGGGCCATTCAAGTATCACGTCAGCAAATTTTTCATCAAATTTGACCTCCCCTCCCCCGTATGTCAACGTATGTCAGAATTCTTCACCCCCCCCCCCAGTCATTATTATTTCATTATATTAATACTACTGCTATAATAATTTTTCTAATATTTTATTTATAAAATTTATTCTTAAGATTAAATCACATTAGTTTTATATCACATTTCTTTTGTATTGTTAGAGAATCTGCTGATAACTATTATTTAAAGACATTTATATTAGGAACTAGGTTCATGTGATCAGGGACTCGTGAGCCATTCATTAAGTTTGTCGATAACTTAATGAGGTTCTTCTTGACTAAGATCAGTATTTTCTTCGAGCACATCCACTTCCCCCTCCGAAAGCCACTCTGCAACTTCGTGCACAGAAATCTAGTTGAATTTGTATGGTTCACGATCGAATCAAAACCTTCATTCGGTCATGAATCATACAAATTCAACTAGATTTCTGTGCACTTTAAAGTTTTGACCGGCCTAATGACAACACGAATTAACGCGATTGGGTGTACATTAGAGGGCATGCAGTTCTATTCGATCTATTCGTTCGACAGAATGCGATCCTAGCGGCGGAAAAAGGAATTGGGTTATTTTAGACTAATCATATTAGGATTTCTCGAATACCTTCGTTTATCCATATTTTTCTACGAAATGACGCTTAGAATTTGTTTAACCCCTGCATAATGAAACAATAATACCTACACGAAGAAACATGAATTATGCTATTGAGAATTTAAGAACTTCTAAACAAATTAAAACTATTTTCTGAATATTTGCATTATGGAAAAATGTGTTTTTGTGAACGTGTTCAAAAAGTAAATCCGTTATTCCATTATATTAATAACCAAATTCCTCTATTTCCTCGATAGGTTCGCACGCAACGGAATTAAGGGTGTTCTAAAGTGGGATGCCGATAAAGTAGGAAGTTGCTAAAAACCGTAAATTAAAAATAAGTGAATCAATTATTTAAGATTCCGGTGCTGTAAAGACAATTCTAATTACATACGAATTTCTAAAAAATACCAAATAAATTGATTGTCAATTGACCAAGTCTTTTTGAAAATAAAGAAAAATCATTTATTTCCGAAAATTCTCAGTGTATTCAAGTAATGTCTTTTGTAGTTTTTATGAGATCGTATATAGTAATTAGAATTACGAATGCAATGCCTGAATTTCAAAAAATTGGTTGATACTCTATCAATAACTCAAGAGTACCATCGTAACAAGGCGGAAAATTAAAATAGGTTACTAATGGCAAAGTAATAATATATTGTATACATGTTGACGTAAGATTTCGTCCGTCCCCCCCCCCCCCCCCCATGTCAGGATTCTCCAACCCCTCCCCCCCCCTAACATGCTGACGTAATACTTGGATGACCCCCTAATGCACATAGAACAAAAAATAAAAAACGAATCTCTTCGTTGTTTTATTACCTTACTACTAAAACTTGTCGTTTTTTATAATATTCATGAAAAAACATCGTAAAACATGCCTTTGTAGGTTAAAAATTAACATCTCTAAGCTCAAATAACTCAAAAAGTCACGAATATACCAAAAAATTGTGTATGCATGCGTTCGTGCATGCGTGCGTGCATGCGTGTGTTTTTACATTTTATAATAATGCATTAAACACGAATATAACTTTGTTTCGTGTAAAAAGAATTACTTAAAATGCATTTTATTGCATTTTGACAAGAGAAACTAGAGAATAAACGTGTTTTTTATACAACTGTGGGTAAACCTTTACAAAATGGGCATACTCGCAAAAAAAAATTTAAGTACAGTATTTTCATGTAATTTTGCCCGCTGATTACGAATATGATCATAAAAATTGGGGGTCGGACGTACTGAAGCCGCTATCTTGAAAAAACATCCAAAAAACGGGTATTTTTGTAGTTTTTTACATTTATTTTAAAAAATACTAATCTGACAAAAAAATGTTTCAAACAAAAAATGTAGAGCAAAAAATTCTCTACAGAAAAGATACAATACATTTTTTTTGAAATACTAACGATAAGCTCGCAAATGAGTATTGAACGTGCTCAAAACGAGGTTCTGGGCATTTTCATTATACAGGGTGATCCAAAAGTCCCGGAACAGCAAAATATCTCAGCGGGAGTGCATTTTCGAGGAAAATGTTTCAGACAAAAGTTTCAGGATTTTTCCCTGGCTATTTAATGGCGATATTGAATTTGACCTTGAACATGACCTTGAAGGTTATTTCAAGGTCAAGTTAATTTTTTTAAATGGGAACCCCTATTTTTTTTCATGGATTCTGAAAGAGCGGGAAATTCTACGTCCGAGTATGATATGATCGATTTTTCCGGCAAGGTCATTTCAAGGTGAAACTTAAAACTCCCGTAACGGCGAAATATCTCAGAGGGTGTGCATTTCTTTGGAAATTGTTGCAGACAAAAGTTTAAGGATTTTTCCTGGGATATTTAATGGTAGCACAGAATTTGACCTTGACCATGACCTTGAAGGTTATTTCAAGGTCAAGTTTGTTTTTTTTAATGGAAACTGCTATTTTTTTTTCACGGATTCGGAGAGAGAACAAAATTTTACGTCCAAATATGCTATGGCCGTTTTTTTCGGCAATGTCATTTCAAGGCCAAACTTAAAACTCCCGGAACAGCGAATTAACTCAGCAAGAGGCACCATTGAATTTAACCTTGAAAATTACCTTGAGGCTTATTCTAAGCTCAAGACTATTTTTTTTTAATTGGAACCCCGTTTCATTTTCGTAATGTTTCCAGAGTTTCCAGAGTGCAATGCATTATCATTGTTCCCGGATAAAAATATACATTTTTTTTTACATCCGATACGTTTATAAATACCGTATGTATGGGTAACATTTTTACATTGTTTCCAATGCTACCGCCGGCTTTAGCATTACCCAAGATGTACCGCGTGGAGGTAGCACGGTCGGGTTTACACCTCTTCGGGGTGCTTTGTTCAGGTGGTTCCCCTCGCCGTCACCTGTGCGTGTGCGTGTGCGTGTGCGTGTGCGTGTGCGTGTGCGTGTGTGTGTGGGTGTCCCCAGACAGTTAAGGCAAGATGGGTATACTAAGATTTTGATGAAATTATGTATCTTACTAAAGCTTATGCTCAAAGTGATTGCCATGAACTTCTTGGCAATATCCCAAGCGATTATAAAAAGTCGATACGACTTTTTTAATCATATCTGGTTCTATAGCCGCGATCTCATCCCGTATTCGTTGTTTTACTTCCTCAATATTCACCGGTTTCGTTCGATACACTCTATCTTTGAGATAACCCCATAGAAAATAGTCAAGGGGCGTAAGATCCGGAGATCTTGGTGGCCATTCTATTACACCCCTTCGTCCTTATTACGATATTCGACTATATTAAATATCCCGGAAAAAATCCTGAAACTTTTGTCTGAAACATTTTACCCGAAAATGACCTCTTGCTGAGTTAATCCGCTGTTCCGGGAGTTTTAAGTTTGGCCTTGAAATGACCTTGCATATTCGGACGTAAAATTTTGTGCTCTTTCCGAATCCGTGAAAAAAAATAGGGGTTCCCATTTAAAAAAATTAACTTGACCTTGAAATAACCTTCAAGGTCATGTTCAAGGTCAAATTCAATATCGCCATTAAATAGCCAGGGAAAAATCCTTAAACTTTTGTCTAAAACATTTTCCCCGAAAATGCACTCCCGCTGAGATATTTTGATGTTCCGGGACTTTTGGATCACCCTGTATATCGTATAGTCTTATGTAGTGCGATGGTTACAGGGACATTGAATGCTTCCTTAGGTTCGATCGTTACCTACATCTAGATGATTAGATATCAGGTCAGTAGAAAAAAGTGGGGTCTGGGGGGTGGAGCCCCACAGTACGTAAGCACTTCCTAGGTTCACGGAGTGGTAATTACAGAGACATGTATTTCACATGGGTTCGATTGTTATAAACATCTGTTGGTTAGAGGTTAGGCTAGTATAAAAACGGGGGGTCTGGGGGGCGGAGCCCCCCAGCACGCAAGCGCGTCTTAGGCTCACGCATTGGTAATTATAGGGACACGCACTTCCCATGGGTTCAATTGTTACAAACATCTGTTGGATAGAGGTTACGCTAATGTGTGAAGTATATGACCCTGTAATTACTATTGCTTGGGCCTCTGGAGCGCTTGCATTCTGGGGGGCTCCGCCCCCAGACCCCCCTTTTTTATACTAGCCTAACCTCTAACCATCAGATGTATGTAATAATCAAACCCATGAAATGTATGTGTCCTTATAATGACGACTGCGTATATACAACGCTGAAAGTCATTTCACTATCGGGAAACTCGGCTAAAGACGTAAACAAACATTACCGTCACATTCATCGCTGTTTTACGTGCTGCCCTTTGCGATTACGAAAAAAATTTATTCGACCATTTTTATACAAAATTTTACGCTCTACATTTTTTGCTGGAAACATTTTTTCGTATGATGCCTAATTTTCGAAATAAATCCAAAAAACTAAAAAAATACCCATTTTTTGGCTGTTTTTTCAAGATAGCGGCTTCAATGCGTCCGACCCCCAATTTTTATGATCATATTCGTAATCAGCGGGCAAAAATACATCGAAATAGTATAAATAAATTTTTTTTTGTGAGGATGCCCGTTTTGTAAAGGTTTACCCGACTGTGGCCTATGCTAATACATATAATGCAAAAATATTAAATTCGAGAATATTTCATAATACATTTCGCTTCATAACTTGCCTAGATGAACCTCTATGATTTTGGGACAACTCTTTTCAATTTTCTGGTAACTTGAACTAAGTTCTCATGGCTTAACTTTTTCCGGCATCGAACCCAAACTTTTTTCGTCTTCCTGACACATGTGTAGTCATCGATACATAGAATGAAACTAATTATAAATTAGCAAGAATTTGTTCTATTACAAGAATGGTTAAATAATTTATTTAATAAATAAAAATGACAAAAATTTGTTAAATAAATAAATAAATAAATTAAATTAAATAAAATATGAAATAAAAATAATAATTGTCACCCCGTAAGAGAGCGAATTTCACTACAATAAACAAAGGGAAAATTTATTATTTCGTTGTCAATGATCAAATTACAATTTCAGAATAATCTCTCAAAAAAACAATCTATACTTTTTTTTTTATTTCTATATCTGTATTCTACATGTATATGCCTTCGAGGCATTGTTTAGCATAACAATATATAAAACGTCCCTTCACGAATCCTATTACAGTAGAACCTTGGCACTTATAAATTCACAGGACCGAGTTACTCGGGACTTCTAATTTTTGTGTGCATGTGTTTTGCGCGCTTTTCAGTGCCGTAGATTCACGAAGAGTTTCCCCGCTATCGATATATGTACCACGTGTCATAAAATTTTGTACCACGTGACTTCGAAGTGCCGAGGCTGGTGGTAGTAATTGTATTAGTAATTACTGAAGTAATACAGTGTCACTCTTAAAGTGCATATAGAATTATCAATACATTTCAAAAATTTGACAAGAAACTTTCTACCATTCTAGCTCCAGACCATTTCCTTCCTGATGATAATTTTACTATTCAGCCTATACTTGAATGTAAGCTTGAATTTTACCCTACAATAAGCATATATATGCAATTGACAAAGAAAAAACAGAATTTTATAAAACGGCGGAGCCGGTGGGACATGACGCAGTCTTACCTTCGCTGTATCATATTAAGCCATATTAGGTCCACCATTTTGAACTTTAAAAAAACGATATCGGATTGGTAATCAGCGACTCCGAAAACCCCCGAGTAAAAAGATTTAGGCCAATTGGAGTGATTTTTCAAGTCATGTGGCCATCTTGGATCCGACATTTCGAATGTTGAAAAGTTCGTAAATCTGACAACGGATTCGTAATCATCGACCCGGAAAATCCCTTAATACAGAACATAACAACAAACAAATTGCGATACTTTTTTAAATTAGGCGTTAAAGAATTGTAAAAAAGTCGATCGTTAAAGGTTTACCCCATTTTAACCCTTTGAAGCATACATTTTTCTTTATGCTGAAAATAGCTAAAATTGGGTACTGGGGGGTTTCCGGGATTACTGATTTTTAATTTCGGGCCGCAGAATTTTAAAATTCAAAATGGCGAATCCAAAATGGTCACCAAAAATTGTATGAAATGTATGAATTTTGAAAATCTGAAGTCATATTCGTAATCAGCGACCACGAAAACCCCCCGAGTATCCAGTCTCGTCATATTTGAGTGACGTTTCCTTTTCCACATATATTTCCGTAAAAATCCACCATTTTTAAAATTTGTTTAATTTTTTTAAACAATATAACGTGATAATTAATTAAAAATAATGATTTATTTATGTTTCCTAACATGTTCTTGAAGTAAGGAAGCAAAAAATTGCAGCAAAATAAATTAATAATTACCTTAAGTATGTAAATAATGTATTACAAAAAGGTAGTGTATATATATCCTACACCATGCTTCATAGTGTTAAAAACATGCATTAGTTTTTAGTCCTTCGGATGCGGGTCTTGTAGTCTAGGATTTAATCTTCAATTTTAATCATCAATAGTACGTCCGTTTAAAGAGAACAAAAATACTGAAAACCTTCAAAACCCCTATTTTATATTCTTTACTCTCATTTTTCTCAAAATTTTCACGCATACGCAATTTTAGAACCTGGGATCGTATTCAGCGCCCAAAAATTCATCTGAAATTACTCCGATATCTAAAAAGAAAATAGTCTTATTTTGTAGACCTGTGTAAGCAGACACTATAACTAAAAAATAAAATAAAAAATGCAAATTTTACCAATTATCAAATTGTCAAAAATCTGGCAGCGTTTCAGTCACACTACTAGATATAAATTCAGATACACGGAGAAAAATAATCAGCAAAAACAGCCGAAAAATCCGCAGATTCCACCAATTTTATCATATAGGGACAGCTGTTGGAATTCCGTTAGGGATAGCCGACAATTTCAGCTAGATTTACTGAAAAAGTCCGCAAATTTAACGGAACAAATCTGCTAATGTAGCGGAAATTTAGAGCTAAGCGCGAATTGAGTAGGGTTAAGGCTACATTAGCGGAATCAAAACAGCTAAAATTGCATATATTTTCGGCAATTCCAACCGAAAATTTTATCTGATATGAATCAGCTAATCCAGCGGAGTCATTTTTCTCCGTGTAGCAGCGCCATCCTGCGAAAAATGTTAGGTAGGATTCTCATGAGAATCACATAAGAATTTGAAACAAGTACCTTGTAAATTTTATATAAATCTGGTATAGTACTCGCACTACGTTACAGAAACACTATTCGACAGTATGTGCAATTTATATGAAAATTGATCTGATTGCGATGAGATTTTTATGTCATTTCCATGAAATTTCTACTCAAAACATTCATGATTGCATGCTCATAAAACTACCTATTAAATTACTTTCTTTCATGCAATAAAACTTTACATATTCCGTACGATACTTTTATGACTAATAGATGTGTAAACGACTGGTGGAAGGGTTTTAAATCAAACACACGATTTGATCGGCCACAAGAAACTATTCAAACTTTATTACGATCAATCGGTGACAATCCGATTGCGACGCGGACTTCCTAACCCTCTATTACGTTCCGGAACGTTCTCTCTCAACCCGATCGTCACTTTTTCACATCTTGGTTCGATTTTTCAAACTCTCGAACATTTAAATAGACTGCAATGTCGTTTTATATATATATATCGATATTACACTATTTGAATTACAAATAATCGTATCGAGATCGTCACCATTTCGAAGGGCCTTTTACATAATTTACCTAACAGGCCTGCTTCTTTTTGAGAGGTACCCCCATTCGGGTGTGCAATGGCGTAGGGAAAACCACCTTTGTGGGAAAAAACCTACGCCGGGTACCGCAGTCGATAAAACATCGATTCTATCCGTAACATTCTCCCCCCTGTACGAAGTCTACGGACTCGTACACTCCACGAGAATCGATATTTTCATAACCCATTCAATTCGTCATCGAACTCTTCACACGTCATGCACTGCACATTATTAAATTTTAGGATTCGCAAGGCACTATTGCATGGTACCGTAACTCAACAACCAAGTACAATCTCATACTCATTCCTTTAAGACTTGTTAGTCAGTATCATTACCCATGCTTTCGTCAATACAGCTTCCATTTCACATTCCCTTAAATTCAAACTCACATCAATAACATGTGATACATCACAGCATAATTAGCTCAAGGTCATCAGTAGTTACGTCCAAGTCAGTGAAAAAGACAAAGCAGGTCGATCACTAACTACTAAACTATTACTTAAAATAATATCAAAAACAAAGTCAGAAGAAGGCATATACCATGCGAAAGAATGTTCGCTATCACTGTAAGAGGCTTACAGATGTCTGTAATACCACTCAAATACTACTCAAGGTCGTCAAAATACTACTCATATTCTATGAAACTGCAGCACGATAAACAGGTCGAGATTTTCATAGTAGCGTTGTAAGTCATTCAGGTCAGTCTTACAATGAAGATATACACTCTCACTACATCTCACACTGTATACCATATTACTCCCCCCGCTGAGGGAACATAATCGAAAAAAGGTCATAATAACTCACAAGGTCAAGTATCCACACATTACGCATAAATTGTACTAAGTATTCATTCGTATATCGCACGACTTTAGCGACGGTATGTATGTTCAATTGAATCATTCCATGTCATGCGCGGATTTCATGAATTCACAAGACGAAAGTTAAGGCAGCCAGCAATACAAACCTTTCTATTGTTGTTTTTGTAGCATATTTACGTGGCGGAAACTGGTGATGACCGATTTTTTTTTTTTTTTTAGATCCGCGACGAATCTGAAAATTTCGATTTCGAAGCTCAAGGCAATACCTCTTTTGCCACATTTATCCTTTCTCTCTCTCTCACTTTTACAACGACATCAATGTAACTCAAAAAATCAGGGTGGAACGAATGCTTAATGCGGACATTCGTTTCATCTTCGATCTACGGCCCGATGAGCACATTACCCCATATCGTAATAAGCTTGGCTGGCTCAACACCAAATCGCGTAGGTTATACTATATTGGTATCGTCACCTATAAGATTATTAAGACCCACGTACCCCACTATCTTTATGAACGTTATCAGTGGCGTGAAGAATCTACATCCAGGGCTCTTCGACCAGGCTCTATGCAAGAACTTCGAGTACCGACACATCGGCTAGAATCCTATTCCAACTCTTTTATTGTCACATCCACCCGGTTATGGAATGAACTTCCAGTCAAAATTCGCGCAAGTGAAAATGTGTATTCGTTTAAAGTAAAACTAAAAAAATTCCTATTAAGTCGGACTTCAGTGTAATTATTTTGTATTTTATATTTTAGTATTAGCATTATTAGTATTAGTATTAGTATTTTTAGTATTTAACATTAGTATTTTAGTCCACTTTTACTTCTGGTATGCGTGTACCCTACTCTACGTTGTAATCGCTCGACTATTATTATTATTATTATATATCTATTTTATATCTACTTTGTTATAGAACTAGTATTGCGCTTTTATATGCATCTGTTAGTATGTCTTGTTATATTAAGCTTAGTTTTAGTTTTAGTTATTTGTATGTATGCTCTATATTGGTTGGCCTAAGAGGTAATACCTCAAGCCATAATAAAGACAATCAATCAATCAATCAATCAATCACTCTCTACCAAAGACGGAAGACAATAGACATCTATTCGTGGATGTGCAACCAAATGTACCAAACCATTATCCTGTGTATTAAATCCTGTGTCGGTATACCGACCGTTGGCCTCCGGGTTCCTAACCTTTGGACTTCTTGTTCCCCGGGTGGCCAGCCACGGCAGATCTCGGCGTCCCGAGTCCCCGCGCGTGTCACCCCCCGGGTACTATCCATCGAAAGGCGAATTGCCGGCAGACTTCTCCATGTACCCCAAGTACCTCTGGTTTGCTAACTTCCGGACTTCTTGTTCTCCGGCAGGCCAGCCACGGCAGATCTCGCCGACCTGAGTCCCCGCGCGTGTAATTTCGAGTTGTACCAAACTCTTTACTCCAAAAACGTATGAAACCTCCGACTCCGAAACACGCCAACGTTCCGACTCCGAAATTCGACCTTGCTCCGAATCGAAATTTCCACATATCGATCATTTCGTTTAACCGTAAATTAATTCGTAAATGGTCAAATACCATTGTTTGCAACATCATATACGCCGTCACCGTATACAAAGGACTCGTACACAGTACCTACGTAGGCCCCCTTCTACTGCGGCTGCCACAAATTTTTATTTTTTCTTTTCGCCAACGATTGTTTTCCGTCCTGTCTCAACTTATACATTCAATGCTTGTGAATCGTTTTGAACATACAGCAAGTATACATTTTCTTAAAATAGTTCACGTCGCAGATCTGCAAGCTCTGTTTATATTATATTGCCATCAAAATATTACACCGACGGGTCGTTCTGGACCCACGAATACAAGTACTGTGTTTCAAACACTCAGGTTTGGTATCAATTTCATTTGAAGTTTCATCTCGTCATATGGCGGCTGACTCGGCACTAACAAATCTATAGGTATTCAAATGCTTTTCCGTAAAAGTCGTCATAAACCAACGATTCCGCTCTCGATCTTTACCAAGTACGACCGTCGCACTATGTAGGAGGTCAGCTCATGACCGTCGACTCTTTCGATCGACTGCCTCAATGGTTTTCAAACAATCCCGTAAGAAACAAAAGAAGGCTCATCCTTCCAACGAATAATAATAAGCTCAAAGGGCTCATATTTTTGGATTCGAAATCCAAAATACGTAACGAAATTTAAATCGATTCCAATTCGATTCATCACGTCGTTCTCGCCATCCAAATAATTGAACTTATCTTTCAAGACAAGTGCAAATGCAAATACGTCAGGCCCGCGATCCACTGTTCAAACCGGGATCCGTGCACTATCGACATTGACGCCTATCATGACTTTCACAAACACGAACAATTACGTTTCTACTATTCAAATTGTCATACGCGCACTAAACTTGAAATTAACTCGATACCAAACCGTTCACGAAAATGTCAAAACATTTCTTTTTTATTTGTAATTAGAATCATAATCCCATTATAGATTCATGCTACTTTGTTGACATATTTAAATACAAATAAATTTCTTTAATCTACATGATAAAATCAATATTCAATCGCCATCATTTTTTCTTCAAGTATCAATGGCCATCCTGAACTTTTGAAACACCGCTAAAAACGTGACATTCTTTAGAATATGTACCAAAAATTATTATCTTCCATCAAACTTCTGTTTGAGAAAGTGGGGGTGATGTTTCCATAAACATCGATCAAAACATGACGTTTTAAGAACACCTATTTAAGGCGGTGTTATTTCGATTATCTTTCAATGCACCAAATTTATGTTCAAAACTAGTGAAATAAAACGTGCGGTCAAGCTTTCAAAAACTAAATCTTTATTCGCTCGAAGCAGGCGTCTCGGCGGCAATATCTTTAGAACGATTCGAACTGTTCGCAACAGTTTCGTTTCAACATTTCTAAAGGCGCGATGTTCTTACGGACATCTGGAGAAATATGATGTTCGCCAGAATACCTGTCAAAGGCGCTGTTTTGTATTTGATATTCAATAAACTCGAAAAGATAAACATTTCGACTTAAATTTCTGAATTACAACGTTGAATAAAAAACTCTGCCAAACGTTTCGTAGAGTGATTTCGACGTAATTGGATGCCTAATATAGCGTCATCCAACTTCGTACTATCATCACTTTTAACCAAACAATCAATTGTTTATTAGGCAGTTTCATACGTCACTCAATTTTCATCACATCTATTACATGTTTTCCAACTTATGTAAATAACACAAGTTTTACTATGTGACATATTCAGTTCATAACATATCATTACTTTTTTCGAATTTTCCAAAAAATGAGAGGTTCAATATATCATTCAATTAACGTATTAATCGTCAATATTAATTTTCAAAGGCGCTTGCAGAACTGTCCACAATATTTCGTATAATTGTACATCACGAATTTAATGGGACCTCAATATCGGAACTACCATTCACAATAGAATCTCTATTTAAATTTCAACTGACTTCTCGAGGGGTATTTTGCCTGTTGTCAATAAACAAAGGGCATCTAAATTAAAAAACAAGAACCCTGTCAATTTACAGACTCTATGTTTTCCGTTTTTGCCATAACTCCGAAATTCGAAATTCGAACTTCCGGAAGGCGATGTTCGTTTGAACACCTCCCAGAAAGTACCTTTTATAGAAACATCAATTACACAAATGGTGTTATTTTGAATAACTATCGAACGTGTTATATTTTCAAATTCTCTCAAAAATGACATTTTCACCATATATTCATCAAGTTAATATTCTTCTGAATATCAACCAAATCTATACTTATTATTAAATATTTATTATACCTTCCCCTCTTTCGTGGAACTGACTCTGGTATTTTTCTAACCTATGACGAAACTTTTAAATAAATTGCATTTAGAAATATTTCCGATATTGTCATCCCATAATTATCCTTATCTCTATCGCGAGAAAACTCATTTACCCAGATATAAACGAGTTCACAATACCGAATGTCGCGTTCCTAGAGAATTCGGAGTTCAATTTCTAAACATCAAGTCGAAGTATTTTATTCCCGCTCGATCTCTTCAACGGTGTTCTAAAAACAATTGACAGTCCTAACCCGATTAAAGAAAACGTATTCCGTTCCGACCCGAAGTACTATGCTTCCGGAGTACAAAAAAACAGGTTAACTGTAGCCGACCGGAATTTCATGAAATTATAAAGGAATATACAGGGTTATGAAACGATTACACTAGAACTGTCAAATGTATATAGATTCATTTCCCGACAATTTCGGAACGAACTAGCATCTCCAGTACAAAGAGAGATGTTCGAATTTTGAAGTCGGCGTCGCGGAGGGCGACAAAACACGATCGCGAGCTTCAAGTACGAAATTGTACACCGAACGCGTTAAAACCGTGTGTAATTCGCCGCATTTGAAAATCACACAATTGCGATATACAAGACGATACAAACACGCAAAGCTCACCATGCCGAAGTCCATTTTACCGTGGATATTCCGAACAATAGCTGCAATTAATCGCTGCAATCAACATGGCCGCGTACGGAGATTGGTGATCGTGTCGTTTTCTGGAGGCCTCCTGTCGAAACCGATCCCACAGATGATGAGTCTTCCTCGTCAAACTCTCACCGATGTCCAAATTCTGTGCACAGTTTCACTCGAAGATTCAAAAAAAGCCACAACACGAATTCACAAATTATGCGCCACAGTTCAACACATATACGCGACGCAACATTCGGTCGCGAAGATTCAAAAAGAAAACCACTTCCACCATTTCCGGTATTTAGTCTCCCGGGTTTCGGCACCAGTTTTGTTAACGACTGGTGGAAGGGTTTTAAATCAAACACACGATTTGATCGGCCACAAGAAACTATTCAAACTTTATTACGATCAATCGGTGACGATCCGATCGCGACGCGGACTTCCTAACCCTCTATTACATTCCGGAACGTTCTCTCTCAACCCGATCGTCACTTTTTCACATCTTGGTTCGATTTTTCAAACTCTCGAACATTCAAATAGACTGCAACGTCATTTTATATATATCGATATTACACTATTCGAATTACAAATAATCGTATCGAGATCGTCACCATTTCGAAGGGCCTTTTACATAATTTACCTAACAGGCCTGCTTCTTTTTGAGAGGTACCCCCATTCGGGTGTGCAATGGCGTAGGGAAAACCACCTTTGTGGGAAAAAACCTACGCCGGGTACCGCAGTCGATAAAACATCGATTCTATCCGTAACAAGATGTGTATAATGTATATTTACGACAACTATAAGGCACTATCCAGCAAGAAATAATATTATTCTGAATCGAGCAGATAAGTTCCAAGTTTCGGACGTCAGTAACATTGAATCGCTTTAAAAAACATTAATAATGTATCCATTTCTTCGGCTTTTAACCCCATTTCTTAATTTTTGCAATCTGTATAAATCCGTAATCAGTTTGAGTAATTTATGAATTAAACTATTGGTATCTGAATCCGATACAATGCTTCAAAACCAATTATTTTACCATTTTACCATTATTTCAGAATTTTTAATACAAAATAAAATAAAATCATATAAATTAATTGTTACATCGTTTTATTTATGTTGTGATATATAAATTAAATTTGGAACTATTATTAATGAGTTTTGTGGTTAATAATATCCATTAAAGATCACAGCTTGAAATTACGGCTAGCGAAGGTGGTTGCTCCTCTCGACGACATCTGAAACAAACAAATTCAGGTGAATATTATTCTTTATGGTTTCGGCAAAATGCCGAAAAATGTCTTAAAGGCCATCATTATGTTCTTCTGGCCGTCGATAAAGCAAGACATAACTTGTCAAAGGCTGTTGTCGCAGGTTGCGTAAGTCATCTGCAGTGCAAAGTAGTTTTAAATGATGAAAGTGACATTTTCTTTAACTTTTAGAGACGTACTTACGTTAAAAAATATAAAAACGACGAAAACATTTTTCTCCAAAAAACACTTTCCGCACTCACTACGTGTACGGCGGGTGTTCAGCGTTAGCGAATTTTGAAAGGTCCGCTTTTAGCAGTTGCTGCCTATATATACCGGCACTCGCCGAAATATACTAACCTACTTTACTTACAGTGAACGATCTCAACGAAAGGTAGATGGCGTCACATACCCGTTTTTTTTTTCGAATTAAGTAACGTTTTCGAGAGAAAATTAGATGGGTGTCAAACACCCACCATGCACTTTAAAGGTTAATAAACAGCGAATTGGCGGGCATAAAAATCATGTATATTTAATGAAAAAAAAAGTTGAAGAGGAAAGATATTGTTAAAATTTAATATTTCCAGTAAATTTCAGAGCACTCGAATGGATAGTCACATACGTGCCGCATAGAAAATATCAATTTCAGAAAAACGCGTTTAACCCTTCCATCCTACTGTGGGTCCAGTGGACCCACGGCTCAGTCGCGCTTCGATTTGACTGCCTTAATATTGAAATCGGGACTTGTGCCACCAATTATCGTTCATTCGACACCTGTACTATAAAATCCAACGAAAATCATACCCGTTTAACTCTCAGAACGCGTCTGGAGGTGGCCCGAAATGCGTCGGGAAATTCACTGGGTCCAGCGGACCCATAAAGGGGACGGACGTAATTTTTGCAAAAAAAAGTGCATTTTGTTTTCTTCGTTTTTTGGCGTCAGGAGGTACAAAAAAGTATTAAGTCTAGAAATAAATAATTTGGTAAAAAAAAGGTGTCAACTTTGCCCAATCCGGTCCGATCGGATGACAAAAATTCGCTGTGTTCAATGCGCGCGTCTAATGTGCGATGAACACAGGTGCTACTTGTGCGTCGATTGCGTATTACAGCAAGAGTAAAAGTATTTTTCCACGTCACATTATTAAAAAGTATGTGTAAATAAGCAATTAAAATTGTAATTGGAACGGCGGTGGCTCAGTTGGTAGAGTATCGGCTTCGCAATCAGAAAACCCTGGTTCGATCCCGGCCTCTGCAATCTGTCATCGGGACACCTCTATATTTGTTTATAAGTGTCTAATAACGCCAAAGCTCGGGTGGTTCGGATTCCACCTTCATAAACGGTAGGTCCCGTCGCGATTCAGTCCCATTTGGGTTCACAAAAGTCGACGTAAAATAATATTAAAAAAAAAAAAAAAAATTGTAATTCATTTATTAACATAGCTAAAATTTAATTAGACCTCTGCCTTATTCGTTTATTTTCTATACGCACGTTTTTTTGTAAATCTGCCAACTTCAATATTCAAAATAAATACCTTTTTTGCGATGGATGCTATTGCACAATTTTTTTCTTTATTCGGGCATATTTCAAGAGTATGCAGTTAAAATTTTACCCAAAAAAATTAAAAAACAAAAAAGTCATGCTTTTTTAAGTGAAAAAGTCATTTTTTCCACTTTCACACATTCCCTATTTTTTTAAACAATGTTAATTTTTTTTTTTAATTTTGTTATGCCTTACATATACTTTCTGATACATCGGAGAATGTCCATGAATTTTTTTAAATCGATATAATTAAATGCGTTGCGAGAATCCACGTTTTTATCGCATGGGTCTACCGGACCCAGTGGGGGACGGAGGTTTGAAATAGGAAGTGTGGGATGGAAGGGTTAAAGATAAATAATAATAATCAAGTATATCATGCCTTAAAAAATGTTTAAAATGGCTTAACATTTTTTACTTGTAGCCTTGCGAAAAATTGTAGGTAGGATTCTCATGAGCATCATATAAGAAATTTTCTCATGAGAATTTGAAACAGGATTCTTATGAGAATCTGATGAGAATCATCTGATGAGATTCTAGAATCGGCTGTGAAAATTGGCAGCTAGGATTGTGATGAGAATATTATGAGAATCGTATATGGAGAGAATATTTGAATGATGTTACGTCAACTAGTTACAAGGTAAATAGCCCCAATGCCTCTTCGAGGCAAAAGCGGTTGATATTCGAGGCGCACCGCGTCGATAGCATATCGAGGCATCAGGCCCCGACGATCGACTTCTCACGCCTCGACCGATCAGCGTAAAATCCGCCAAATCGTCGAGGTAGCGCCGCGGAAAGGAGGGGATGGAATGAAAAAAAAAAGAAGGGATGGTGCCATCCCCTCCTTTCCGCGGCGCTACCTCGGCGATTTGGCGGATTTTACGCTGATCGGTCGAGGCGTGAGAAGTCGATCGTCGGGGCCTGATGCCTCGATATGCTATCGACGCGGTGCGCCTCGAATATCAACCGCTTTTGCCTCGAAGAGGCATTGGGGCTATTTACCTTGTAACTAGTTGACGTAAAATCATTCAAATATTCTCTCCGTGTATGAGTATCTAGTAAGGCTCTCGCGAGAATCCTTCCTAAATTTTTTCGCAGGGTTAGCAGTGTTAACTAAAGAAATTTCTTTAATTTATTTGTCTCAAAATAAATATACATGTAGTACAAAGAGCAGTATTTTTAATAAGAAAAAACGAATATGCCTGGGTACATGTATAAACAGCATTACCCGCTGCCATCGTCGATCTGGACCAATCTCGACTGAGGTGACCGAGCCTTCTCGAGATCGCATATGTAACAAATAGAAACGCATCGCTATAACGAGAACGAAACAAGAGCCGGCGAGCCACGATTTGGCCCCCAATTGGTGGGAAGAGAAACTGCTTCCCTCCCAAGGTCTCTTTGCGCTGCTAGAGCGGAGTAGTTCTCGTGGCTCGCACGGCTCATTTTTCTTTCTCGTTAAAGCGATGCGTTTCTATTTGATACATATGCGATTCCGATAACGCGTTACGGGCCCGTCAATCGAGATCGGTGATGGCGGCGGCGTGTAACGCTGTTTATACATGTATCCAAGCATATTTGTTTATTCTTGTTAAAAGTACTCTTTATACTGCATATATATTTATTTTGAGACAAATAAATCAAAGAAATGTCTTTAATTAACACTGCTAACCCCGCGAAAAAATTTAGATAAGATTCGCACGGGAGCCACAATAGATTCTCGTTCGATTCTCATCAGATTCTAATAAGAATCCTGTTTCAAATTCTCATGAGAAAATGTCTCATAGCATTCTCATGAGAATCCTACCTAAAATTTTTCGCAGGGTTAGTAGACTTTTCTTCTCGGAACTTCCCTTCAGGATGACGGCTTAAGAAGTCAGCTAAAACGTTATATGTACCCTTACAATGTCCAACGGAGAAGGAGTACTGCTGCAGTAATAAACCCCATCTCATCAGTCGATAACTCCGAAATACCACCGATTGTAAAAATATTAAACTTTTATGATCGGTGATAAATTCAAAAGGATTACCCAACAGATAGACACGGATCTTAGTTACGGCGTATGTTTCCGCAAGCAGTTCCTTCTCCGTTGTTGTGTAAGACCGAGCAGCGCTATTTAAACAACGACTTACCACCGCGATGATATAAGCTCTCCCTTCTGCATTCCTCTGGGTGAGTACACCACTAATTCCACTATCCTATCACTTCCGTCAGTGTTCAAACACAATACTGAATCAGGATGAATATGAGCTAATGTGGCACAACCTACAAAGTTTTCCTTCAACTGAGTAAAAGCTTTGGAATGACGCGATAACTACTCCCATTTCGATCCCTTTTTTAAGAGTTCTCTCAACGGGTCAATGAACGAGCTGTGTATTATACTGAACTCTCTATAAAAATTGCATACGCCTAGAAATCTTTGCAGCTCTTTGATATTCTTTGGTTCAGCAAAGTCACGTATATCCCGAATTCGATCGGGATCAGGAGCAACTCCCGCCTCCGAAATTACGAATCCCAGAAATGACACTGACTTTTTCAAGAATTCACATTTCTCAAGATGCAAACAAAAATCTCTATCTATCAATTTACGAAACAACGATTCAAGAACTTCCAAGTGTTGCGAGAATGTTTTTGTACCAATTAGTACATCATCAATATACACAGCTAATTCATTATTGAGATCTTCCCCTAGGGCAAAACTAAGCGATCGGATAAAACCGCTGCCCGCGGTTTTAAGACCGAATGGGATCCGTCTAAATTGATAGGTCCTGCCTTCAAATAAGAAACCCGAACATCGTGAAACTTTTGAAGCAACTCTTTCATGATTGGGGGCGCTTCTCGATCATCCTCGATAATTTTGTTTATTTGACGCGCATCCAAACACACGCGAACCCTACCGTCCGACTTACGCACAATTCTAAGCGGATTAATGTATGGCGTTACGGCTCTTTCAACGATCCCTTGTTCCAACATTTCGGCAATCTTGACTCTAACGGCATCGCGCATAGCAAACGGAACCGGGTAATTTCTTTGCACCAACGTTTTTTCTGCAATTAATTTGATCGTGTGCTCATATCCTCGTGCATAACCAATTTTATCACTAAACAAACTTTTATATTTATAAAGTAATTTCGACAATTGATCTTTTTGTGCTTCGTCTATTTCCGAATTTTGTAAAGCAGCAGCAACTTTATCGTTAAATTCCCTGTTGGGCACGTCAATTTGTTCTGGTTCTAAACTATCTCCATCTTTTATTTCGATACTTTGTTTATTCCCACAAATTTCAGACTCCTCCCAAGATACGATATCAATATTTGACAAACTCAACATATCACTACATTGTTTACTATAATTTACATTATCTCTGAGATTTGTATTTAAATCATCTGCTAATTTATCAGTTTTGTCATTAACCTTATCTGTAGTACGTGTGCTGTTGAGGGTCATTGCCCTACGATTCATAATCACTCTATTTTCAAATGTCTCGGATGAAACATTTTCATTATTCATATTAACATTATTATTTCTTGCGCTCTCACAGTTTATTCCAACAGTATCATAACCTGCTCCTATGATTTCGTGGGTATTCCCATTACTTTTAGGTTTACCCATACGATCACAGAGAAGCTCATTCATGCTGTACAATTTATTCTTATCATATGTGACCTCTATCATTTCATCCACAACTGAATCTACATTGACATTATGATCACCAATGACATCTATCATTTCATCCACGACTAAATCTACATTGATATTATTATCACCTGTGGCATCTATCATTTCATCCACAACTGAATGTACATTTAAATCAACATTGAAAGCATTTTCATGCATGTTACCATTAATCATTTCATCATTGTCGATTATCGTATCTTCATCACCATTTTCATACAAAATCGCAACTTCTCCCCCCCCCCCCCATTTGCCAATTTTCCCTCGACAACACACACACCAGAGGCTCTGTTATTCTGGTGACGCGCTAAATTTTCAACATTACTCATATAATCGCAAACATTATTAATAACGAAAATAAACATCACATCATCTTCCTTTGAGCAAATGATTCGTTCAATGTCCCCCCCCCCCCTCTCTCTCTCTCTCTCTGCGTTCCCTTGCCGCATTACATAATTCGTACGATCTATTTAATCCCCCCCATCCCCCTCCCCCCCCCCCCCCCCCTCCCCCCTCTCCTCCCCTCCCCCCCCCCCCCCCCCCCTCCCCTCCCCCACCACCCCTCCCACCCCCCCCCCCCCCCTCCTACTTCCCTACCCCCCCCCCCCCCCCCCCCCCCCCCCCCCCCCCCCCCCCCCCCCCCCCCCCCTCCCCCCCTTCCACTCTCTCCCCCCCCCCACCCTCCCCCCCCTTCCCTTCTCTCCACCTTCCCTCCCCCCCCTTCTCCCCCCCCCCCCCCCCCCCACCCCCCCTCCTTCCCCCACCCCCCCACCTTCCCCCTTCCCCCCCCCCCCCTACCCCCTCCCCCCCCCTCCCCTCCCCTCCCCCCCTTCCCTCCCCCCCCCCCCCCTCCCTCCCCCCCCCCTTCCCCCCCCCTCCCCCCCCCTCCCCCTCTTCATCCCCCCCCCCACCCCCCCCCCCCCCCCCCCCCCCTTCTCCCCCCCCCCGTCCCCCCCTTCCCTCTCCCCCCCCTCCCCCTCCCCCCCCCCCCCCCCCCCCCCCCCCCCCCCACCCCCCCCCCCCCCCACCCCCATGTGACTGAAACGCTGTCAGATTTTTGACAATTTGATATTCGGTAAAATTTGCATTTTTTATTTTATTTGTTAGTTATAGCGTCTGCTTACACAGGTCTACAAAATAAGATTATTTTCTTTTTAGATATCGGAGTAATTTCAGATGAATTTTTGGGCGGTGAATACGATCCAAGCTTCTAAAATTGCGTATACGTCAAAATTTTGAGAAAAATGAGAGTAAAGAATATAAAATATGGGTTTTGAAGGTTTTCAGTATTTTTGTTCTCTTTAAACGGACGTACTATTGAAGATTACAATTGAAGATTAAATCCTAGACTACCAGACCCGTATTCGAAGGATTAAAAACAAATACATTTTTCAGACCCTTTGAAGCATGGTGTAGCATATATATACACCACCTTTTTGTAATTTATTATTTACATATTTAAGGTAATTATTAATTAATTTTGCTGAAATTTGTTGCTTCCTTACTTCAAGAATATGTTAGGAAACACAAATAATCCAATATTTTTAATTAATTATCAGGTTATATTGTTTAAAAAAATTAAACAAATTGTAAAAATGGTGGATTTCTACGGAAATATATGTGGAAAAGAAAACGTCACTCAAATATGACGAGACTGGATACTCGGGAGGTTTTCGTGGTCGCTGATTACGAATATGACTTCAGATTTTCAAAATTCATACATCTCATACAATTTTTTGGTCGACCATTTTGGATTCACCATTTTTAATTTTAAAAATCTGCGGCCTGATTCGTAATCAGTGATCCCGGAAACCCCCCAGTACCCAATTTCAGCTATTTTTAGCATAAAGAAAAATGTATCAAAGGGTCAAAGGGTTAAAATGGTGTAAACCTTTAACGCTCTCTTTTTTACAATCCTTTAACACCTAATTTTAAAAAGTATCGCAATTTGTTTGTTGTTATGTTCTGTATTAAGGGATTTTCCGGGTCGATGATTACGAATCCGTTGTCAGATTTTCGAACTTTTCAAAATTCAAAATGTCGGATCCAAGATGGCACATGACTTGAAAAATCAATCCAATTGGCCTAAATCTTTTTACTCGGAGGTTTTCGGAGTCACTGATTACCAATCCGATATCGGTATTTTAAAATTCAAAATGGTGGACCTAATATGGCTTAATATGATACAGCGAAGGTAAGACTACGTCATGTCCCACCAGCTCCGCCGTTTTATAAAATTCTGTTTTTTCTTTGTAAATTGCATATATGCTTATTGTATGGTAAAATTCAAGCTTACATTTAAGTATAGGCTGAATAGTAAAATTATAATCAGGAAGGAAATGGGCAGGAGCTAGAATGGTAGAAAGTTTCTTACAAATTTAATAATACAAATTTTTGGAATGTATTGATAATTCCGCATGCACTATAAAAGTAACACTATATTACTTCAGTAATTACTGATACAATTACAGTGGAACCTCGGGAGTTCTAATTTCGGGACTTCGAAGCCACCAGCCTCGACACTTCGCAGTCGCGTGGCACAAAATTTACTGCTCGTGGTACACATATCGATAGCGGGGAAATTCTTCGTGAACCTACGGCACACAAAAATTAGAAGTCCCGAGTCACTCGGTTCCGTGAATTTAGAAGTCCCAAGGTTCTACTGCAATAGGATTCGTGAGGGGACGTTTTATATATTGTTATCCTAAAAATGCCTCTAAGGCATATACATGTAGAATACAGATATAGAAATAAAAAAAAAGTATAGATTGTTTTTTTGAGAGATTATTCTTAAATTGTAGTTTGATCATTGACAACACGGTACCGAAATCATAATCCATGTGTTTAATGTAGTGAAATTCACTCTTTTATGAAGTGACAATTTAACCACTCTTGTGAAAGAATAAATTCTTGCTAATTAAGAATTAATTTCATTGTACGTATTTATGACTCCAATAAGAGTAAGAATGTACTATTTTAATACAATAGTGTAATTTTCAGCGTGAATTCTTAGTCTAAAAAATTTAGAAAGTACGATTAGCGATCGTTATTGCTGCTATAAGCTGTTAGTATTTCCGCCTTTCCATATTCGTTGTTTTCCTAATTTTAAAAAATCGTAATGTAAATATAAAACTTCCCGTTACCAAAGTAGGGCACGATAACTCTGCGTACGTGCCGTACTAGTCAGTAAAAAATATTGAACGAATGTTTTGTTTTTCATCTCACAATACGCGTCTTAGATAAATCGTAATATCGGCCGAAGATTAATAGTGTAATATCCGCTTCAGAGGCGCGTGAGTTGTGCTAATTACGAATATCAGAAAACAATTAATTTCGTTTTATCATTGCTTTATGAATCACGGTTCATTAATAAAAGTATGCAATTCACGTAGTTGGCAGACAACTAAGTATAGTCTCACCTCTTTTCTGGTACTTGCATATAAATACAAATTTGCGTGTTTTATGCTAAATATTGATTATTTTATTAATGTAAGTTCACCGAGAATTGTTATAAACAGCAAATCGTAAAATACATTCGTCCCAGGCGATTGTATTTTGTTGGCCTTGTTCCAAATAACTTTTAAGGATTTTTCAAAGTACGAGAACAACGATAATCATCGTAATGTTTATCCAGCAAAATAATAAGTCGGTGACTATCAGTGTTTCCCAGTAAATTGTGCAAATGTATGTGTCTCGCTTATCCGTTTCCGAGTATCTCTACTTTTTTCTCAAGTTTGTGCACACTTTCTAGAACAACGTTCTCTTTTACAAAAATTATCAATGGGTACGTGTACGTATCAATCACTAGAACACTAGACCGGACGTTGAAATAAAAGCACATTTAATTAAATGTTGTCTCCTTTAATGGTTATAGAACACAAAGGAATATTTTGATTCATAGAAAAAATTGTATTAGTGCGATTGCAAAGAAGAACATAGCTACTGTTTGATGTCTGATCGAGTCTAGTTCAAGATACTGACGATATTGATCGGCATAATGTCTTGGATATCAGATTGGGAATATACAATATACATATTACTAGCAGCTAGCATATTATCTAGTATATGGAAAGATCGTAGGGCCATTCTTCTAGACAAATGTAAAGTTGAACAGTTAAATTGGGTATATTACCCATATTCATACATTGGATAATTTATTTTCCCTTAACATTTAAATGTTCTTGGTTAGTTTAAACCAACATGCAATGATTTGGACCGCCAGATTTCCATAAACATTCATCAACAAGTTATATACTGAATATGCAAATAAAGACAGCCAAAGAGAATGCTTGAACCAACTTCTATAAAAATGAGAAATCTATGCACTGACAACTCCACATGCAACATCATTCAATACGTTTCTGGTCTTCTGAAGATATTTTTGGGTCTTCAACTTTATTTAGGTAAAAGTATTTATTCTTAGCCAGAAATAATGTTTGACAACAAATGAACTTTTTTCTATTCTTAGTTTTGAAAATATCGAACGTTCTAAATAAAAATGCAGATGCTGAAATATGTGTTTTAGGTAACTGAGAATAGATGCTTGGTAACTAGAGGGTGACTTAATATGCATCTCAAAAGTTGACAAAAAGGTATTTAGTGCCCCGTCTTTAAGTTCACGTTTTTCATAAGAGTTAAGATTAACTTGCGCCAAATGTAACTCTAATCTCTAATCAATTACTTGTTTAAAATTATCCCACAGACACTTTTCACATACACGCACATGTAAACTTATATTAATACAACCGCTATAAGATATGCATAATTTATGACATTTGGACTCGTATATGTGAGCAATTCTCTGAAAATTATAATATTCAGCGAACTGGCCAATTTAACTATAAAATTAAAACTTTTATCAACTTATACCTACGGTGATACTTAAAACTAACCAAGAAACATATGGCATGATACTTTTTAGTGGACCAGTTGCCCAATACCATAACACACGTGTAATATGACATTTTTCAACTATTTCACTGGGAACTCGATGAAAATTAATGTTTTAAGTGATTATAAAAAAGAATACTTGTGCTCAATTAAGTTCGTGCTTGCATAACATCTTCATAGATGATAGACGTTTGTAAAAATATGCTATTCAGACATGTGCCTCTTATAGAAAACGAAAAAAACGCGAATAAGTGAGTTTTTCAAAAATTATATTTTATTTATTAATTTCAACGTTAAAAAAATACTTTGTGCATTCAATATTTTGTTTTACGGGGTTGTATTCTTCATTTAACAAGGAACAAAACCCATTTTGGGAAAAGTGCGTGCCTCGCTTAGAACTCAATTAATATCGGCGCAAAGAGTGTTACGTCGTTGCGCCAATGGATTAAAAAATCATCATTTTTTATCAGCACGTCCTGACGACTGACTAGAAACATCTGTAAGGTATTGCCAATTTTTCTTAAGCCTGTTTTGGATAATATATCATTTGGTAATATGTCAAATTTAACGTTCCAAGTGAGAAACGAAACTTTTAAAATGAAAAAAAAAAATATTATACGAAAACTGTCGAAAAATCAAACGGCTACTGGCTTTGAATGTATTACAGTGTTTATATTAAGAGTGAGATCATCGAAATCAACAATAAGAATAAGTATTACAATAGTTTCACGGTAAGTAGACCACAACAATAAATATTTCGTGTTATTATTATTTGACAGTGATTTGCGTGGAAAGTGTCGACGAAAGGTGACCTGTTACAATATAAATGGAAGAAAATGGAGATGAAAAACTCAAAATTAAGAGAGAGAATATCATAGAGAAAAAATTAAGCTGAAAAGACTACAAGATGTTGAAAAACAAGAGAACGGAATAGGAAATTAAAGGAAGAAAAGTTGAATCAATGTAGCAATAGGTTTGTATTAAAAATAAAGAAATTTGATATCTTCATAATATTGTTGTGGGTAAATTATCATATAATTTTACTTTTTAATATTTTATTTACTAAAATATAGCAAGCCGACATTCACTCAAACATCAGATGAAGTAATCGAAGTAGAAGATAATGATAGCACTGATTATATGAAACTGAGACGGAGTATAAGGCTTCATAATTACGAAAACGACAAATTAACAGATTGTGACAATCGCAGACAAAAATCAATGAATTGGGAATCAAAGGATGATAGTTTGGATAATTTGAGCAACAGGTATGTAATTAAAAAATTAAATCTTGTTAAATTTATAATATTATTGTGGTACATTACTATTACAAAAATTAAAGATCTTCTAAATGGATTAAGTCAGTAATGTTCGTAAATATTCGAACGTTTCATTTAAATTTTAACTTTCAAAAGTTAGCGTTTAATAAGTATTGTTCAATCGATTTCATGTTTCAATCAAGGTTAGAATATAACATCACCTATTGAATATATTTAAAATAACAACAATTTTGTCATGTATTATTATTTTTTATTCTTTTACTAAACTATAGCACATCAAAAATCACTCAGAAATCAGATAAAGAAATCGCACAGAAAGATTTAAATATAACGAAATTTATGACGTTGCTGATATAGAAGTCAGTCCTATTGGACAAAGTATTTCTACTCCAATAACAAATAATAGTAATTACCAAAGCAACTTAAAAGATAATCCCGAAATAAATAAAATAAGTCGTTTATCCGAATCACTTTGAAGATCTTTGAATAGAGAACCAAAATTGCGTAGAGAAAAAAAAGGTTTAGAAAAACAAATTGAAATAGAAAGAAAGAGGGCAAATACCTGGAAATGTAAATATTATAGAGCTATCAAGAAGGAACAAGAAGATGATATTATCAAAAATGTTAAAAAAAATAGAACGCAGCTCATCTGAAATTAGAAAAAATATACTGACGGCTGAAGTACTGATAGCACAGTTAATACAAAATAAGGCTTTATTAAGTAATGACAAAGAAAGGTCGCTTTTTGCAAAAATTACTTCCGGAGATTTTACGAAAAAGTATAAGTGTATGGGCCAAATGTCTAAAATTACTAGTTTATATTATCAACGAAAACATTTGAAAACAAGAAAGACAGGTATCAAGAAAATTAAAGAACGAAAAAACTCGAAGAGAGCAGATTTCATCTACAAAATAAAAGGAGCCATACGTGAATTTTTAGAGCGGGATGAAAATTCATGTATCGCTCCCGGTTCAAAGGACGTTAAAAGTATGTATGAAATCACGAAACGGAAAAGGTTCCTAAATGACACATTAAGCAATTTACACAAAAAATATTTAGAAAATGAACCATTAAAACTCTCAAAAGCGACATTCTATCGATTTAGACCATTTTGAATCGTGCATAAAAAATTAACATCTCGAGACATCTGTTTGTGTAAATATCACGCTAATTTCGATTTGCTCGTTCAGAAATTGTTTTATCTGAAAGTATTGTCCAGTAATAGTACACGCAATTTTATACAATCAATCACTTGTGATTATAATAGCAAAGATTGTATGTACAAAGACTGTTCAAGATGCAAGAATAGAAAAGTAAAAGACGAAACTGATGAAACTGTTTCTTTTTATTATAAATGGATTACCCAAAAAGAAATCAGAGTTGGTGCGAAAAACAAAATATTTAATGTCAACGTGACTTCCAAACATAAAATTGCGTGTACTATTTCAGAGATGGTACAAGAAATAAATTTATCAACTCCAGCATTTTTAAAACATGCTTATGACTCGAACCACCAATTGCAATTTATGCAAAAAAATAAACTAAATTTAAAACCAAATGAAGTGCAGATTACCATTGATTTTTCGGAAAACTACGAGTGTAAATATAGTAGCGAAATTCAAGCGGTTCATTTTGGTGCATCAAAAGTACAGTTAAGCTTGCATACTGGTGTATTATATTATATCAATTCTGAATCGGTTGTAACATGTATTTCTTTTTGCACCGTATCTGAAAGTTTGAGGCATGACGCATCTGCAATTTGGGCCCACTTGAAGCCTGTATTGAATTTGATTTCAATAATTGTTCCTCAGTTAAAAGTGATTCATTTTCGAAGCGATGGCCCCACAACTCAATATAAGAATAAAACAAATTTTCAATTGTTTCATAATAGTTGTAAAAAGTTACAAGTTGATTACGCATCTTGGAATTTTACCACTCCAGCCCGCGTAAAAATAAAAAAGACTTTAGAAGATCTCAAAAAGATCTTTCTTAAATATGTCACTATTCAAGATGTATTTGAGAACTTTTTAAGACTTCAAACTACTAGTTTATCAAAATCTTTTTGAGATCTTTATGAGAACTTTAAGAAAAATTTGTACTACTTTTCGAGATCTTTTTAAGACTTTCTTTTCACAGCATGATTTTACGAAAACATAATTTTATTAATCTTATTGAGATCTTTTTGAGATCGATTCAAGATCTTTTGTTTTAGATTTTTCGGATATGAAAAAATATATTTGTAATAAAATGCTGAATTCTCTTATTTTTTACCAAAATTAATTATCGAAGATGATTTTTAAACCCAGTTTACTGGCTTTCTGATCTGATTTCTACTCTCTAATTTCCTAATAATTAAGAAGGAATCAATACATTATACTTTTCTTAAGATATCGGTAGTAAACTTCATTATTTGTAACACGTTGTATTGCAGAAATTATGATGTGTATAGGTAAAAGAAAATGTATCAATTTCTGTCTAAGACACGTAAAATTGTAGCGTTTTTCGTGCTTTCTGAAGGATGACAAATTTTCATTTCTTTGTCTTCATTGCATAAAAGATTGTCAGCGCATCGAAAAACAACTCTGGAAATCTCTCGTCTTCGATTTGTGTTGTAAATATTGAATTTTCGCAATATGAAACTTTCTGTCTTCATGACATGAATCGCTTGTATTAACGCCTACTATGTGTTTATTTCTCATCTTTGACTCGTTGTAAATATCGACCCCATATTATAATAAGTGAAGTTTTAGAAATCAGACAGGAAAGCAAGTAAAAAAGGTAATTACTTTAAAATTCATCTTTAATAATTAATTTTGGTAAAAAATAAGAGAATTCAGCATTTTATTACAAATATTTTTCTTCATATCCGAAAAAGATAAAAAAAAAATCTTGAAAAGATCTCTATAAAAAGATCTCAAAAAAATAGTACAAATTTTTCTTAAAGATCTCATAAAGATCTCAAAAAGATTTTGATAAAGTAACTAGTAGTTTAAGAGTCTTAAAAAGCTCTCAAATACATCTTGAATAGTGATATTTTTAAGAAAGATCTTTTTGAGATCTTCTAAAGTGTTTTTTATTTTTACGCGGGAGGACACGGTAAAAGTTCTGCCGATGCTACTGGAGGGTCAGTGAAAAGATTGTGTGACCAATCCGTTTTAGCCGGAAATGACATTCGTACAGTACAAGATATTGTACAAGCAGTAACAAAATCATCAAAAATTCACATTTTTCCAGTGACATTGGCAGAAATTGAAGGTATCGATCAACTTTTAAATGCGCAGATAAAATCAGCTCCTCAATCTAATAAAATATTCCAAATAATTAACAACAAAAAAGCAAAAGATTTGTTATTTTTAAACTGTCTTTCATGCGATAAATGTTTTCAGAATCCACTCTGCAAACATTTTTCTTTGATTCCAAATGGTTGGAATTTAAATAGTGTAGCCAATACAAATGTAAAGGCGGCTAAAGCTAAACCTGCCAGCAGGACTGCAGCAAAACGCGCTTGTAAAAATGTAAAATAAAATATTATATTCTCTATGCCATCTTGTTATTGTATATTCTTTTAACCATTAGAATGGATGATTTTTTTAAAGTAATAATTAATGTAGTACGGTAAAGTGGGGTAAAACAACTACCTCTAATTTCAAAAATAATATCTTGAATAACAAATTGTTTCTGAAAATTTTATCATTTGGCTAAAATTTTGCTATAAAACATTTTTGCATATTTCGTGTTAGTATTTAGCTGCACTCTTTCTATTCAAGTGATGCAGTTAGCTATTTCACCCCACTCTACTGTGATAATATACTATAAATATACTAAGTGTTTTTCAAAGGTATCGAAGCGATTCCAATGAATTATTATCATTAGTTTTAGAAAAATTTTGTCTTTGCTTTAAAAAAATTATTTTTCAATAAAAAGTATATTTTAAAATATACTTTGTAAAAAAACAATTGGCACACCATTTTTCTTACTTTTTATAAGTGTAGAAACGTAGTGGAATAAGTGCGGTAAGTGTGCAATTAATTTTTTGTTTTAATTTTTTTTATATCGAAATCTTAAAATTTTCAGAGAATTGCTCATGTATATACCACTTCCTCAGTATTGTACTTACAAGACAGCTATAAAGCAAAATTTGCATTATTTTTTATTATAGCAGACAAGTTTCTTTCAACAAACAAAAATTTTGATAGAAAAATTAAAAGTATGCATCACAAAAACATCATGATTTGCTCGCCAAAGACGTACATCAATTTTTCATTTATGGGTTCATAATTACGACACACAAATGTATTTATTCCATTTAAAACATTGATTAATTTCTAATTAATTTATATTGGTTTACAATTATTCCTAGAACATTCGCCGAATGCCATAGATCTTTTTGTTTTAACATTTCAAAACCTGCATAAACAGTTTTTTTTCTGTTACACTAGTAGACAAAAGCAGTGTATAAATGTGTTAGATTATGAAGACCCATATCCAAAGTGGGAGATCCAAAACACCAGACAATAATATCTGTACGTTTTTTGGATACTTGACCTGGACCTGTTGAGAGAACGTACGTTGTATTCGGATTCAGCGACCCCAACAACGTATACCTAAGTATACTAATTCACTTGGATATTAAATTATTTCGCTATGTTTGACCTTCAATTGCCCTTCACCTATACTTGATGGGGGCAAATGTACAGTAGATTGGGATTCAGCGGCCCTAAAAATCAGAATAATATTTTTGCATTATGTGTGGGTGTATAGTAAGTATTTATTACAATTCATTTTGCATTGAATGAAAGGATAACGTTCTTTTGAGAGTTTTGACTGATTCGAAACGCTTCGATAAAGTTTGTTATTCTATTGTATATTCTTCATTTGTAAAATAATTACAGTTGATGTTGGGAACAGCCTCGATAGCCCAATGAAGCAATTCTAATAGAGTTTGTATCGGGGTTTGCACTCTTTTTACACTAGCTCTAGCAGCAAGTCTTTTTAGTGTTCCTCCTGAACGGTTGCATGTTGGGAGAAAGTGCCATTCGGCTGACATTTTAAAATCTTGCGAGGGATGTGCCAAATTTAGAAAGTTCTTCTTATTTTTATATTAAGCGCTTGCCCCGTCAGAAAAATATATAACGTGATTGACACTTGGCGTTTTTTCCTTAATGAATTTGATAAGTTCTACTTGAAACATGTGCACAGCAACTGTGTCATGATGTAGACATTCGGAAATGGATACAAGATTAATCATTTGCAACACATTGTTGTTGTCTTTGAAATAAATTGCAAACAGATGAATTGTTGCTTGATTGTTGTTCCAATGCATGCCTTGTTCAAAATTTTGAAAAACAAACGCGTAGTTTTCAGCCAAATCACAAATTACGATACATTCATTGGTCTTTAGATCTTGTTTCTTTGAGTCCAAAAATTCATTTGATTCATCTAAATTCATCATTTTCAAATGAGTAAAATATCCAAACTTTTTGTTGACTTCCATGCATAAGTGGCAGCGTTGCTTTAGTTGTGCAATCAACGTGTCGATTATTGGTAGATCAACTTCTACTTTGAATTTGTCTTTTCTAACAAGCCTCATTATTTGGAGGATTCATCGAAGACCGTAAAACGAGAGCTTCGAACTTTTACACGCTGAGATGAATCTTTGTAATCAGTGTTTCAAAACTTAGCGACGGCTTCAAACCGTCAAATTCATTCCTTAGCCTGCCAAGAAAGTCAACGAGAGATGTTTGCAGTTTTACCGCAATATCCATTGATAAAGTATCTTTTGAAGAGTAATATTTGTCATATTAATTGTTGTTAATATACTGCTCCATGT
Source organism: Trichopria drosophilae (assembly GCA_030407085.1). NCBI lineage: Eukaryota > Metazoa > Arthropoda > Insecta > Hymenoptera > Diapriidae > Trichopria > Trichopria drosophilae. Next base: position 193,224,958 of record CM059582.1, read on the forward strand.
CAGTTAGAATGACAACTTATAATTTGTTCTTTTTTTTTATATAGACTATGAGCTTCATTTCTGGTCTCACCAGTTTGATTCTGATCTTCAGAAATAATAGCTAAAGCTTCCAAAATTTGATTGTAACCTTTATTTAAAGCTACAACAGCGTCAGCACGAGCTAACCATCTGGTTTCAGAAAGTGATTTGAGAACTTTACTTGTGCCTAAACATTGTTTCATTCACATTAGTTCATTATTAATATGCTTTTCTATTACATGATAAAAATTTGTGTTTGCTGCAAATTTTGCCAGTGGATCGATTTTTCCTGTGACAGCAATGAGACGGTATCCAGAATAGTTTTAGTAGGCAATTGAGATGTTTATTAGTAAATGCGAAATATTTTTTTAATTTCGAATATTATGTCATTCCTTATTGCACTGATGATTTCTGTTCTTTCTCTCTTAACCTCAATCAAATTCAAATTAAGAGAGCTGAAAGGCTTATGTACTTCTTTTGATGCATTTCTTTATGATCTTTTAAGAACCTGTTAGTAAATAAACAGAGCTTACAATTTCTTTTGCTTTAACCTTGCTGCCATCGATGTCTTAAAACATTTGTATGTTTCAGGAAAAACTGTTTGACTTGAACCGTCTTTGAAAATATGTAATGTGTTGGGCTATCATCATTTATGATATCAGATGTTCATCGCAACCGAGCAATCATTGTGAAACTCTAACGTATAGTTGATAAGTAATGCAGTTTATATTGAACTATAAAATTCGATTCCTGTGGGACTTTTATGGAACGTCATGAAAATTAAATATCTCAATTATGTTCCTGAAATGCCAGCGGCGAAATTTCCGAATAAAATGAGTGGTCGAACTGGATGAAAATGTTTTAAAAAGGCATCCTTGTATAGACTTAATTTCAAACCTCGCCTTCATTTCATCGTCGAAATAAATTGTAACAATCTTGTAACTATAGTTGATTCATATAATGAGAAACCATGTTATAATAAGTGTCTTTAAAATGTAAGGGTATTTTAGGATAGGTATTTCTAGTTATAGATGTATGTCATATAGTAAACATAGAATTATCATAATATTAATATTATTTATCACTAAATTATTTTACTTTTTATTGAAATAAAATAGTAAAAATAATGTAAACTAAAATTGTAATTCAATTGTTAATTATTTGAAAACACTGTTAGTGGCATGCAACTCGGGATCTAGTAAATTACGGTTTTGATTTTTTTCTTACGCTGATTTCCTTTGGGAATGTCTCGTACCTAAATAGGAACTTGATGAAACGCCCTCGTTTGCAAATAATTATTGTAATTTGTCTGACGCAGGCGATATCCGGGTATATTTTTACAATTCTCTTACTAGACGAATGTTTTCATTCTTAGCATGGCTAAAAATCAATTATGATGTTTTCCTGCTGATTAATTTAATAAACAAATGTATGTGTCCATTTAAAAATATAATAAAAATTGTACAAATACTACACACTAATTTCGTACTATTTCTGTAATTGTACATCATTTTTTGCAGGTTATTTCATGCAGTGCAAGAAATCATATTTCAGATTTTGTTTGTTGGGTGCGGGTCGCAAAAACGACAAGCCGAAAAACCGATAAGTAAAAAAATGGACAGTCAAAAAACCGACAGCGTAAACATTAACTAATTAAATTACACAAAAGTGGTTTTTTATTTGTCGGTTTGTTGACTGTCTGCTTTTTGACTATCGGTTTTTCGACCCGATTTTCCAACTTTCCAAGTTTCCAACTTTAAATTACGTCTGTAACTTCTGTACACTTTGTTATTTAGTCTAAAAGTTCGTCATAATATTTCTTTTAATCATTATTAAATATTCTTATTTTGTTTATTGTTTTTGCTGATATGTACCGATTTAGGTAAGGTTTCACTTTCTATGTTACAGATTATATATCGTTTATAAATAAGGAAATAAAATACTTGAAGAGGATGCATAGAGTCAGTGGATATTTTTACTTCCAGGAATAGTCACGAAAGTTGTGTACACTTTTTAAAAGAAGTGTGAAAATTGTATCCATAAAAAACTCTCAATGCAATCCTTTTTTAAGTGAATGATTGACAAATGAGAATAACTATGTGAAAATCATGAATTGCCTTATATATATATCGACGTTTAATGTGCGTGACCGTTTTGTACAGAGCTGATTGGTTAATTGACATGATTTAAGACGTCTTGTGTCACTGTTGTTAGCTCAATACTAGTGGTTTATTCGCGTGTATTGATTAATATTTCGAAGTTCCCATGGAATATTATTTTATTTTTTGAAGCATTTATAAGAAGACAACGGTTTGATGTTTCTATCCTGATGGTAAATAGGGTCATTTTTTGTTATTTTTTAGGAGTCCATTGCATATATAAAGACTAATAAATAACTAGAAATTCAGGTAATTTTTTATAAAAATTATTAAATATATCGACGACATCAAGAAATTATTAATCTAATTATTGACTTGAAATTAAATTTTATTTTGTGCGCATTGTCTAGTGATTAATATAGTTCATGACATAAGATATTAATTATAAATTCTTGCAATATTTATACAACTTATACAAACGACACCTAAGTAATAAAATTGTTAATGTCTATCATAAAACTTTTCGAGGACTTACAGATGTCCTTACTAACTCTCCTACTTACCTACATTAGTGACTTAAAAAATGTGCATAAAATTGTTTGAGTAGTTTCTAAAGCTTCATATAACGTTTGTCATATTTTAGAGTGTATTTTAACTCGTTTCAATGTCGCCAATGAAGTGTGAAGGTTCAGTATTTATTTTTCAACAACTTCAATTTGTAAAGTGCATTAAATTTCATAAAGTGTATAAAGGTTAATTGTAATGAAAAATATTCAGTAAATTTTATATGCAACTTATTTTAAACATATATAAATAAAAAACGAACGTGTTCTAAAAATGAGAAATTCCAGGAATGTGGCCGAATTGTTGTTCGCTTATACCTACATCAATGTTCAACTTTGTTGACGAATTTCTTTGCCACCTACCGGTAGATGGGAGAATCAACAATGGCATGATTGATTGTTGCTTGATTCTAAAGTGTAACACAAATAAATAAAATCTGTAATGTTCTACGAGATTATTATAATATTAAATTAATTTCAATCTTAAATATTAAATTTCAAAATTTGCATTTTTTGTTTTTAAATATATTTGACACTTTTTTTTCCCTTTCTCGTAATTTTTTAACATTACGTCATATTATTTAATAACAAACAATTTGTACTGTTTACTCTGTGATATTCTAGACTATAATAATCGTATAAAAAATGTTTATTCATCAACATTCATAATGTTGGCATAAATAAGTCTAAAAAATTGGGTTTTATGCATTAAATGTAATTTTGATTAAAAACTGCTTAAAAAATCATTGCGCAGTTTTTCATGTCGAATTTTGAATCCGGAGTCAACTTTTAAATATTCAAAATAATGGATCCAATATGGCCGACAAAAATTAAAAAATCTGTTTTATTTTATAGTAACTTTGTATATTATTGTTTTTCGAGTCCATCATGACGAAACAATTTAGATTTTTAAAGTTCATGATGGAGGATTTTGTTCATTTGATTAAATTTATGATTTATAATCAAAGCCTCGAAAATCTAGTTTCTGCTCGATCTAGTCGCTTTTACATTTTGGACGTCCGTCTGGGGGGAGCGTGCCGCAAAAACCGACAAATCAAAAAGCCGACAGGTCAATCAACCGACAGTCAAAAAATCACTATTCTGGTCACTGTAAACGAACTACAGTAAACCTCAAAATGCCATTCTCACAATTGACATTTTATGTTGCCCGAGAGAAAATAAGTTGATCAAAATTTGATCCCGATTTGATCCAGATTATACACCCGAAGTCCACTAGATTTGGGTCCTTTGTGAATACAGCGTAATTGAAATCTTGATCAGATCACTTTTGGATCTCAATCGAGTCGAAATTTTATTTTCAGTCGTTTGAGACGTAAACAGATTTTTTTATCATAAAATGAACCAAGCAAGATCCCCTTTTAATATTAGAGCTTCAACAACCAGCTTCTTTACGTATTTAAATCTGATCAAAAGTTGACCATGTTTTGATCTTTATAGACAAAAATTGGATCACTTTTCAGTCTCCCGTAATTATAACTCAGAATGTTTTTTGGTCTGTCGGGTGTGGCTGAAATTTCTTCCTTTTAATAAATTGAAAATAAATGTGTACTAAATCTTTACAAGCCCAACTTTAAGTACCTTGAATGTTAATTAACTTAATAATAAAATTTAACTACTTTCCATGGACCACTGGAAACTGGACTGTTTTGCCATAATGGCAATGGTTTCTTTTCTTCGGTTGTCGATTTTAAATTTCTGAATACAATTAATTATATTTTATTTTCTTAGTTTCATATTTTTTTAACAATAGAAATTCATATTCAAAGACATTTACAAGTGAACAAATCTCATTTGATTTATTACATTCACGAATACAAATTATTAAATATACTGAGAATATTGTTATCAATGTTTGAAGAAAGTTTCTACAAATTTACACATTTTTTAGAATTTAAATACGGAAATTGTGCATTGATTTCCAAGCAGCGCATGGGGCGATGCAGTCGACTAGCCAATCAGGCTTCATTCATGCGCTATATAAAAAGAAAAGGATCAAATAAAGACTACATATTTGCAAATTTATGTATATATTTACTAACGACAGAAGAATTCGGCGCTTCACATCATTTCTGTGTACAAAAATATTTCTTATTTAATTGTCTACACAGTGAGTGACTGATCAATTTTCAATTTTACTAATTATTACTAAATATGAAACTTAAACTAACCTCATCAGTGGATTCATTTGAAAAGTGTTAATTTTATTAAATATTCCGTTAATTTGTAAGAGATTAAATAGTTACTTACAACGTAACAAAATTTACATTAGTGTTATTTAGTTGTGTTAATTAAACTTCTTCTCAACTTAATTACATTGGAGGGACAAAACAAGTCAACCCAATATTTAGTAAATTTTACTAAATTTTTCTCTCAGTGCAGTTGTACTTTTGTAATTACAAGAAATGTTTTGTAGTTTTAATAAAAACCCGTTAATTTCAACGTTTATGGCTAGACTGTACAGTTTGAGGTGTGCAAATGTGTTTTTTTCTCATGCACCAGAAATCTCAAACCTGGTCATTGCCTCGAGTTTCTTATTAACAAGGACCACACCGGCGGAACAGGTTCTTCAACGTCAAAACTGATAATTGCCGGTAGATGCGTCTTGATAAATATTGTTTGAACATCTCATCTGTAAAGAGAAATCTCAGACATTTGGTGTCCTATAATTAATCATTAATGACAATGACAGAACAATGCGTCCTACAAAGTTAAATGCTTTATCGCCTTTCTGAACTCGTTATGAACTTTCTACGAAGACAGTGCGCCTTATAGTTCACAGGTCAATCTCCCTTACCGGATTTGTGAAGTCTACATACGCATGTACGATAACTACCGGTATCTTGGCACGCGCCATTGCTGCGTAATTATCGATTTGGCGCGTGCATAAATCGTAAAATATTAAACTACTTGAGATGCAGTCCACTGCAAAAAGAGTTAGTGTCGATGGTGTCAAACAGCAGAAAGGTAGCATTGTCAAAACACAAAATATTTTTTGATTCAGTAGGCGTAAAATGGCCATTTTACACACCTACTAAATCAAAAAATTATGTTTGTATCACGGCATAAATTTTTAAAACCTCAAGGCGATTAACATTAGCGTCAGCACGGTGATCACCTACGGGCGTAAAAGTTGTTTTACGCCCTTGGTACGAAAATAATTATAAATGCAATTACTACACTTTTCCGAAGCGATACAATTAAGACTATATAACATAATATGGATTTAACGTCGGTGCATTTAAAAATTAAAATAAAATAATTAACGGCTTAAACGTACCAATTGCATTAGATGTTAAGATGAAATAGTTTGGAAATTTCTAAACATTTCAAACACCCTCCGTCGTAATCGCTCGTATTCTCAAACGTTAGGCCTTGTTGAAACATTTATAATCTCAACTAGTAATGAAATTAACAACGAAAAAAGGTAATAGAAAAAAGGAAAGATAAAATTATATTCAATAACCATAAACTTAATTCAATTTCGATTTGACAGTTACTTGGAATAGACTGATATATGAATATGATTTGTTAGCATGCAATTATAAATGTAAAGAAAGAAAAAGGCAAAACAAAAAAATAAAATATAATATGAAAACAAACAACCACAAAAACCAAAAAATTATATATATAGACATACAAAAAAATTATATAGACATTTTCGTGATATTATTAACTAATTTCCTTTAAATGATAATCAAGATGAGTCAGCACAGATATAGTTTTCCTTTTATAATTAAACATCCTTTCAATCACTTGGGAAACTTTTCTTACATGATCTCTACATTAAAAAACCAGACGATTAAAAAACAGACATTCAAAAATAAGACATTTAAAAAAACAGATACTAAAAAACCAGATATTTCAAAAACATACATTCAAACACCAAACATTTCAAAAAACAATTATTTAAAAAAACAGATATTTAAAAAAACCGACATTCAAAAACCAGACATTTTAAAATACGGACATTCAAAACCAAGGGTGCACCTCAAAAACCCGACAAATCACAAAAGAGACACTTCAAAAACCCAACATCAAAAAACCATACATTTAAACCAGAGATTCAAAATATCTCTGCATTTTGAAATATCTGTTTTTTTAAGCTCTGTTTTTTTTTAAATGTTTGGTTTTTGAATGTCGGGTTTTTGAAGTATCTTTTTTGTGATTTGTCGGGTTTTTGAGCACATTTAGAAGTCAATAATTAATTACGCACCAATCGGAGGTATCTGTTTTTTGAAATGTCTGATTTTTAAATTTCTCTTTTTTGAAATTTCGAGATTTTTGATCTGTCTATTTTGTGTCGCGTTTTTTGAGGTGCATCCAAAAAATGACAAAAGAAATAATTTTTTGGTATTTTTTGAACTACTGTTTCATATAAATCGTTTTGTGCCTGGATCCTCCCCTGTAAATGTAGAAGTTGTTAGGATATGTAGTTCGTCCGCCATATTCAATTTTATGATTTTGACGCAAGATATAATAACATAACCAGTTTCGAAAAAAATCATTAAGAAATTTGAAAGATATACATATAAAATAAACTATTAGTCGCCATATTACATCCGCCATTTTGAATTTAGAGATTTTCAATTAAGATTCGAATTTAGTGACGAAAAAAACATAAGATACAAATTTCGTGAAAATTCATTGAGAAATATAAACGTTATTGCAAAATATAAAGTGATATAAATTTTGAGTTGCCATATTAGTAGCCCCATTATGTCCGCCATTTTGAATTTCGAAATTTTATGTTGGATTCGTTTTCAGTAATCAAAAGAACAAATTACATATTCAAGATGTGCAATGCACACTGAAAATTCCGGGATTTCGATTGGCTCAAACATTAAATGTTATCGAATTGTATGTCACACCTAGGTATAATTTGGCTTCATACAATGCAACACCTCGTGTTGGTCTCTCTTCCACTGTATCTGTCTCTATCTGTCTATGTGGACCGTGCTTTTATAACACCATTTTTAAGGTCGCCATTATTGCAACACTTATTATCGCGAGAAAAATGTGTACATTAAGATACGTGTCTGCTTCATACCACGTGACAATAAAATGTCCCGGACACATCGCTGTTCAATGCGAGAGGGAGCAATTCCCAGTGTAAGTCAACTACAAGGGTTCACTGTAATCGGACACATACTTTGTATTGCTTCTTTTTTAAAATATCAATTTTTTTTGTTTGACAATAGACATTTAAAAAAACAGACATTTCAAAATGCACACATATTTTTAAAGTCTGTTTTTTGAAATGTCGGGGTTTTTAATGTCTGCGTTTTGAATTGTCTGGTTTTTGAAGTGCCTTTTTTGTGATTTGTCGGGTTTTTGAGGTGCACCCCTTATTCTGTAACGTTTTATATCTTTACACAGGTCTACAAAAAAGAGGGTCTTGGATGTTGTTGCGAAGCTGTGTGTTCAAACCCGAAGTCAGCATTTGTCCATCAAGTCAGGATTTTCAGATATTTGAGGTTATGTGCTCGAAAAACGCGTTATTTGGCAATGTGTAGGTAACGTACAGGATGCAACTATTTTTGTTTGCCTTCTGTACTATTTGCATCTATTAGTACTACCTTTGCCCTTCAAAATGAGCTTTTATTTGATAACAACGATTTTTGCTTACAAAGTTACGGCCATTTTGAAATTACGAGATATATCCCATTAATGTCATGACCATATATGCTTTAAATACTTTGAGACAGATATTTTTTACTGGCTTCTTCATTTGAAAATTTGTACTGGTGATGTTTGGGGTTGCCAGATACCGGCGGTGCCGAATTTGAAGTCACGATATTCAAATTTTTTAATTCAAGAAGGCGAATTCAAAATGGATAAATAAACAATAAAGTATAAAAAAAGTTATAAAAACAATAGTCACAATAGTGAAACGTCTTTTTAGTTACAATTTGACCTTGAGATTGTTCTCCAAGGGTATTGGAAGATAAATTTGTTTACATGTATATCGTAATTTTAAATTGGCGTATCTGGGCCTCTCATATTTAAAAAAAGAGTAGTACTATATGATCCAACCGGATCATAGGAGGAAAAACTCCTAAAAACGTTTTGTCTTCTGCACATAACCTCAGAAACGGCAAAAAGACGCGTTTTTCGAGTACATCAAATTTCTCAAAATCCTGACGTGATGGGCTTTTTATGACTTCGGATTCGGATTATACGCACAAAATTACGTCGGAAATGACACAGCTTCCCTGCAACAAAACTATGTTGACCTGCGCTATCGATGTTACAATTAAAAGTGATCATAAAAATTCGAATGAATCGATTAAGTGCATGGAAATCCTTAAAAATACTTAACAGTGCAAAACGTAAACAGGGACTCAGAAAGTTGATACTGATGAAAAAGTATGGAAAAATTAAAAAGCATGAAAATATATGTGTAGTTTTATGTTCACTGATATAGTTCACGTGCAAATAACATGACGTCACCGATACGGAACTGATATATGGCATTGACAAGTGCGAATGAACCCTGATATATAAGCAGCGTTAAATATGAAAATGGTACATTTAGTAATAATAATAGTAATCGTCTTTATTAGCTAATTAAGTATGCCAAATAATAGAATATGCTCAGCCAGAAAATTAGCTGCGGTGCGAGTCGCAGCTTCAAATTCGGTGTTTTGCAACTGGCCGGATGTTAGTTAGCTAGATGATCTAGTTAATAACACATTTCTCTGGATTAAAATGCAGTATCATTGTCTATATATTAACATGCACATGTTGTGCTTTAGAATATATAACCTAAGTTGTGTGGTACATTTCAAATGCAGTTAAAACGGAGGATTGTTTATGGCGGATTTATAGAAATCAGCGATGATTGATTAGAACAGGTTAGAATAATTGGGTGCACCTCAAAATCCCGACAAATCAAAAACCAGACATTTCAAAAACCAGAGATTCCAAAAACACACAGGTCCAACATTGATTTGACTTTCAATAAGTGATCTACAAAATGAATCTCTTAGTCAAACAATTTTTCCCTTTATTAAATGACCTTGCAGTGAGACCACAAAGACGGCATACCCGAGATAATTTTCTTGTCTTGAGCGCACCAATCGGAGGTGTGGAAACTTTGGGTTCTTGAATGTCTGTATTTTGAAATGTCTGTTTTTTTAATGACTGTTTTTTTAAGTGTCTGTTTTTTTTTATTTGTTGGGATTTTGAGATGCACACGAACAATTTATATTAGCATGAAGAGGCTGTCCTTTTATACGGTAAACAAGAAGTTAATAAAAATATCACAATGCAGAGTATGATCTAATAAACGAGGTAGTTGGGGTTCAGTGAATTACAATTATTGCAGTGAAAGTGTTTAAATACAATCTTAGTTATTGTGCTTAAGTGCATAAAAAAATAAACTTAAATGAACAATTACGGTTTTCCTATTAGAAAATGAGGCTAATTTTTACTACGATTAGTACACTTTACGAGAAAAGGTCAATGACTAGATCGTCTAGCTGATTGTTGACAGAGAATTTAATAATGACAATATTTTAATAATATAGCTTCCAAAAATATGAATTTGTTGTCACTAATAATGTATGCACGGATGGAAACGAGAAAAAATAAATGATGAAAAGTAACCTCCTATTAAAATCTTGAAGGTCATTGTCTTGAAGAATAGTCAAGGACACATTGACTATTTCAATTGGACACCCGTGTTTTTTACTATAGAAATGAAAATAACTAAATATTTTATGCCCGACTATGAGTGCATATCCATTGATTAGCAGCCTATATCCTGCAGCTGACTAATCAGCGGTACAAAAAAGTTTGTGGAAATTTTCATTGTTAGGGCTGCGATATTAATACGGTAATGAGTACAATTTTCGATACAGCTGCAACAATGCTAATTTGTATCGTCAACCACCTTAATATTGTTACACAGGTCCTAAATGGTACATTACGAGAAACAACATTATCTGCACTCGTTACAATTTCAATTTGTATCAGGAGAAGAGTCTCATACGAATGTGAGTTCGTTAAGTGCCGCTAGGAGTAATTTCGGCTCTGGAAGTTCTATATTGATCCCGTTATAGAAACTGAATTCCATTTCATACATATGAAAACATTAAGGAAAATTTTAGCAAGGCGGTTTCCTAGATATTTTTTCTCACAAAAGAAAAATCTATTATAAAAAATGTTGTGAAATATTTTTTGGTAATGCTTAAATCGTTTATATTTGCAATAAATCTACATATTGTACTTTTTAGTTGTACAATCTATGTTAATACCTGATACAATCTGTGTTCCTATAATAAACAGATAACCATTATACCATATTCTTGTTCTGCCGTACAATATTTCTAGTGCCCATTACAATCTAATATTATCCGTGCGGTTATTGTATATGAAATGTGAGGCATGTACGCATTTGGCATTTATACTATTTCATCACAAGGCGGTAAAAGTTGATTTTACGCCCTGAAGCGAACACGGGCAAGAAGAAATTCGAAACCGACGAAAATTACGTCAAACATGATTTTGTGGACAGTCCGTAAAATTAATTTTCACATACTAAAATAGTAAAGCGAATTTTATGGCAACGTTACCAAGAAATATGTTTCCATGCTTATTACTTTTATTTATTGTGTGTTATCTATGTAACATTTCAATCCGTTTTTTATATTATGGATTTCCCGTTATTTCACAATGCAAACCCTCATACCAGTTGAATAAATGGTCCTCATGCAATTTTATCACGTAAGAATAAATCATTTCACGACGTATAATACGAAGTCACGTGCGTTGGCACGCGAATCGATAAAATGGGATGCGCCATATTAATGAGGGCGCATTTGAAAAGTACGTAGCTTTTGAACTTTGCAACAATAAGCGTGCTACCGATGTCTGATACAGACTTGTAGTTCAGACGCGAATTTTTAACATTATTATCAAACTGATTTATTGAATATCAATGACTGTTATTGCAATTTATCGTCAAGATACTTGCACATATATTACGACCATTTTTTCAAAATTGTAAACAATCCACTTACTAATATTAATTATCAGTGCTTTTACTTTTTGCAAACTCAAAACTGCTCATGTGATATGATACGAACATTTTATGTAACTTTTATAAAAATACATATTATCTATTTGAAATTAGTATTAGTTAATTTGCATGAACGTGCACTTATTTACAAAACTTGTTACAAAATTTATTAATTATACGGTAAGTACAATATTTATGAAGAAATTAGTTCCTTCGTTTTCAATTTGCAAATTTTTATAGGATGTTACTACAAACATTCAAACACATTAATGTAATTAGTTCTTCCACTTACTTTCTGCAGATAGACCCTAATGGTATTAATAACGACGTCGTACGTAAATATATATGCCTATTTATGGAAAAGTCATATGCGATTATGATTTCGCCTTCATTTCCGCAGAAGTTCTTTGGATTTACGTTCCTTACTTTAGACTTCTTTTCAAAACAGAAAAATCCACACAGAAATAATTAAGTCGATAAAATATACAGTCGGCATAAATGCTTGAAAACAAGAAATCGACCTTCATTTTTTTTCGTGCTCGCTTTAATTGCCGCCGGATCGAGAAAATCATAGTCTTGATGCTCGCCTCTAATGTTATTTATAAAATCGTAATCACTTCGCATTGCGCTGACACTTAATCGTCTAACATTGCTCGATTTTTCTACTTAGTAATATACAGAAGTTTATTTAATGTAACCTATCAAAGCTTAAATGCGGTGTGAAAATATGTACTATGTAATTAAGTGTCATCGCAAAATTGTATATTTCTTACTTCGAAATGGCGCCATTAGTAATACAAATATCTTTCTCGATTTGCAATCGATTGGAATAACGAGAAAGTATCATCACCAATTTTTTTTATGTATTAATGTTTTTTTGTGGCGTATCATTCTTAACGCACTTGTAGTAGTAAAATATACGGATGATTCTCTCAAAAAGAACACTGAGAAAAAAATCCATAGTTAAATTGACTATATCACATAGTTGGAAAAATATATTTAAAACTACTATGAAAAATAGTTAAATTGACCACTTTCATAGTTGATTTTGCTATAATTTTGTTACACCAACCATCTCCGCATAGTTAAAAAAATAAACTATGTAGAATGATTTAAATAAATATGACAAATATAGTTAAAATAACTATAATCTAGTGCAGTCCTCATTTCACAGTTTTTCTCGTGATACATCTTTATATTTACTATTATTCATAGTTATAGTTTGTATTTACTATAAATCCATAGTAAATACTGCAGCAGTCGTGTGTTAATGTCGCCAGGTGGCGTCGCGGCGTTGGCAGCTTTTTTTCTTCGAGTCCGTGGCTCCCGTTATTGAAGTGGATTTTCATTTGGTCATAAGAAGGACCGTCATAATTGCAAATTGCTCTGTGAATTATTAAAACCCAGAGTATCGTTGTATACGTTATAAATTTGTTAATCTTCATTTCCTGTTGTCCAATTAACCCAAAAAGGGATGTAAGTCTTATTAGATCTCTTTTTGCATAAATTGGAAATTTAATGTCTTTATGTCGGGCATTGTATAATATCAAATATGAACGATTTAACATTATTGTTATTAAGTAGGTTTTGTAATAAGAATTATCTGCAGTTCGTTTTTTTTCAATTTTCTGGAGTACTATCTGCTTATAATTTAAAAAAAAAGAATCCATAAAACACTCAAAGATGCAGCTTACTCTAGTAGTGGCCAACTTCCGATAAAAAAACTAAAAATTGATGATTTAAAAAAATTAGAACAATACCTGATAAATATTTAGATTTTTATAATTTGCTGATCACGTGGCCTATTCCTACTAATGACTTAAACTTTTAGTAAGGCCTATTCTTATTAATGAAGATAATTGTAATCAAAACATCCCAGATAATAATTTTACTGCGTTGACTAAATTGCAAATAAAAAGTTGGATTTATGTCATGAAATGCTTTGTTTTATTTCATCGTGATCCATGCAAAAAGGGTATAAAGGGTCCACTTATTGCCCTGTATATTAAATATTGAAAATATATTGTTTATTTGTTTCTGATAATTATTGGTATATATAACCAACAATTCCATCATATTTTAATTGTTACTTTGCATAATTTTAATTCTCCGAGTTAAACGAAGCAGACTTATTTCTTTACATGAAAAACAACTGAAATTTGTTACAAACCCGGTGTCTGTTTTATGAGATTATTACAAAGGGTAATTGCTCGTTATCAAACATTATTTCAATCAATTAATATCATTAATTAAAAATACAGTAAATAACTATAGCATTTTAATTTGAAAAATTAAAAAGTTTCTTCGCAATGACATGTAAGTAGTAGAGCTACGAAATTTACCTCTTCAAAATTGACCCACTTGCCGGTGGTCTCCGCGATAACCTTCGAAATTCGTTGCCACAGAGGAAAACGCCAATCTTCAACAGTTTGATGTATTATCTATAAAAACACAAGAATTAAAAAAGAAAGAATTATTACAATCACTTTTCACCTACTTTAAAGAAAAATGAGCAATAATTTATTCAAACTAATGGAAAATTTTGAAAAATCAAGGTTAAAAATGTAATGGATGTCAGTCAATTTCGCAGGTCCCACTATACTGGCATAGAATTGAATGAAGAACTTTCGAATGTAAAATGTTTTCTTCTTTAAATTTTGTATATTTAATCCGAGATTCGTTATCAACTATTCCAAAAAGCTCTTCAGTAAAGAGTTTCAAGTGAATATAATCAGTTTTTTATTAATTAAGTACGCCATATTGGATCCGCCATTTTGAATTTTAAAAACTGACACCGGATTTGTAATCAACTTCCCAAGTAGTGTAATTAAAATCAATTCATTCATTGTATCCGTGGGACAAAAAATTAAACAATTTCTTTTGCATTAATGTTTATATAGTGCATTACGCAACATGTGAGCAAAATAGGTGATTCCTATGCTATTTTTCCTAACGAGTGCGCAAAATAAATTTGATTTTGCGCACGCAACTGAGTGCGCAAAGTACATTCTCGGACCAGTGCGAGAATGGGCTATTTTGCGCACGCATTTCAGTGCGCAAAATCGAATTTTGCGCACGGAGTTAGGAAAAATATTATAACCACATGTTTTACTGAATTTTGACATCACACTCCTGACGTAAGACCAGTAATATTAATGTTTTTGTATTTTTTTTAAATGAAATCCTATTTGTGAATTGATTAAAGTAAACCATTCCTCAGTACCAATTTTTATACGGAATGTATGAACGTAAATGCAGCTCTTTAAGTTTCTATATTCCATTGTCTAATTATATGGAAAACGGTTTTGTGTGCGATTGTTTTATTCATAAATTTAAGGATCTTAACATATTTTAATTAATTCAAAGAAATTGCTATTGTATCTATAATTTGTATAAGTACAACTAGTTATACGTGTTTAGTAATCAATAATAAACGTAAAACATAAACGTCACTTTTTACATTTCCATTTCAACTTTTTGCCGGACAATCTGAGGGTGAAAATACAATATTGTTTACTTGCTTAGTAACGTTTAAAACATTATAATGGTTTATTAATTAAAACTATTATGGTTTACTTACTAAAATGTATTCGTATGTAACGCGGTATCAAGCATGTATTGGATTTTTGTCATTGCATATTATATACAATTGTTTATAGCGTTTACTAGTGTGATGTTCCGAGGAAGCTTAGAATAGTAAGTTAGTTAGATTAAGATGATAGATTATAAGGTTTTTAATGTATTAGCGTAAATCACTCATTAGTATATGTAACTATTTAATGTTGTTACTGCTCGCACCCGGTCTGTCGGACCAGTGCGTAATAAAGATATCAAATCAAATCAAAACATTGAATTGATTATTAATATGGAAGTGATTTTTGGGTTTAACTTTAATTACATTTTAATTGATGTAGACTGGACTGTGAAGCTGTTTTATGCGACTACATTTGCCAAATTCAATACTTTTGAGTTTACTGGATCAATAAACAATTTTGAAGCCGAAGAAATTTAAAAAAAAAAAACGTAAAAGATAATGTAAAACATGTTGAGTAAAAAAGGTGTTACTAATTCCTCTTTTAATTCACTCTTGAGTGTTTTTGTTAGAATCGCACAGGTCTGTGATTCATGCTTTTGAAATACCTCGTAGTGGAAACTTTATTATTAGAAAGATTAACAACATTACGTGACTTATAATTTTCAAATAAAAACCCGATTACTTTACTAAATCCGAATGGATACGAATCGAAATTTAAAATTAAATATGTAATGTGGCAGACGAATATTTTTAAACTGTAGTTGTTTGAAAATTCTGCTGTGTTAAATCACTTTGCATGAAAAAGTAAAAAAACAGGATCTTTCAGCTTTCAGACGTATTGTGGGGTTTGTATGTTGAAATTTAAATTTTAATGTCATCCGTTTTAAAGTTGGGTGCACCTCAAATACCCGACAAATCACAAAACAGACAAGTCGACAACCTGGCATTAAAAAATCAGACATATCAAAATGCAGACATTAAAAAAACACATTTCAAAAATACAGACATTCAAAATAATGACATTTAAAAATACATACACTACCAATTGGTGGGTCCACTACATAAAACATTTATCTCAGTTCGCCGTGTTTGAGGTTTCACTGCATGCTCATTTGAAGGTCAAATCAGTTTGACCCCGAATTATATTTATTAAGCACATTTAAAATTCAATCATTAATTACATTTTCAGAATATCTTTTTTTTGAATGTCTGTTTTTTGAAATGTCTGGTTTTTGAATGTCAGGTTTTTGAAGTATCTGTCTTGTGATTTGTCGGGTTTTTCAGGCGCAACCTTAAAATTCACGGTCCGCGGAAGTAAATTTTCCACTCTTTAATGATCTTATTTAATTTTTATGTAAAATTGTTAACCACCAAAAAAATTTTGGTGGAAAAATTCCATTTCGTTAAAAAATCAAACGTGCTTCTTTTTTATCTGGATTTAAAAAATTTTAAGATCAGCATAGGAAAGTACGATAAATTTGACGCCGGAAATGACGTACATAGCATTCATTGAATTTTGGTAAAATATTGCAATCGACAGTCGAAAAGTACGAAAAATTTCGTCCGTTTGGGAAGTTGCAATGAATTCCAATGGTCCGAAACAAAATTCAAAGCTAACAATTAAAGTCTCCATGTTTCGATCAATGATTCCCCACATCCCAAACGAATTTAATTTACAATTAGTTACTTTAAATTCAGACAGAATGTTTAAATAAAGCCCATTTTGATAAATTAGGTATACATAAACAACAAGAAAATATAAATTATAAAAATTCCGAACAAAATAATAATTAAACCGATAGTAAAAGTAAAGAACAGAGCTATTAAATCTTCTAGTATACGCGTGAGTAACTTCACCCTGGGAGGAGTAATACCCCAGACATCAACAAACATCAGAGGCCGACTTATAAATATTGAGAGAATGGTGCGACGCGTAGAAGCAATAAAGAATCCGCAATTGCTGACACCTGCTGCACATGAGAAACTCAGCATCCCACGATTCTACATATGAACAGTAAGCCGTATGCGAAACTTGTTTTACAACACAATGTGGGGAAATAACGATAATTCATTTTTTATGTTCATGGTATGTTTTTGTTTCAACAACTTATATTTATATTGTTTATATTTCCGCGTAGCAAAATTTACTTGAGCAATTAAAAAAAATAAAACCTTAATGTGAGTAAAAATGAGTGGCCCTTGTGGCTCCACTAATTTATTTTAATGTTTCTCACATTTTGACATCAGATTTGATGTCCTCATCAGGGGTTTAACCTTTAAAAAATGAATTGGTTACGTTGTGCAATCCTACTGAAGATGCTAAACATATTATTTAATTTAAGCTGTAATTTTTTATTTTCTATAAATAAGTTACCCATATCTTTTCTGTTAATAATGATTCAATTAAAATGTAGTACAACAACATTCAACATTCACGATACATTACAAAATCTAAATTTCGTATCTTAATTTGACAGATCAACCACCTTCATAATGGCAATGACAACGGACAATAAATCCATTGCGTTAACGACATCTAAGTTAGGTACTAGCATTGTTTTATTTATTGATTTTGATGTAAAATTATAAATAAACAATCTTTTTAAATCTTTGCAGCATAGTGACATTTCTTTTTACTTTCTCGCAATTTTCCAATAGTATTTTGGTTGTTTTAACGCAAAAATGTGTATGATATTTGGTCCATATAATCCGTATAATTTTAATATTTAGGAAACTGTATATAAAAAAAGCGAATTTAATGACAAATGTAATATAGTTTTAAAAAATCACGGTTTTTACAATAAATGTAATTCATAAAAAAAAGTCGTATGTACATTTTTATCTACATTCATTTTCATGATATTTTAAACCTTTATTATTTTTAAAACATATTTCCAAAATGTTTGGAGGATTCGTCTTGCCTTTTGTATTACATGTCATTTGTAATCGATTACCGTTGGTGCTTACAATTACAATGAAATTTGAAAAAGCATCAAAATGACGAATGCGAGCAGTTGCGTCGCGTCACTCGTGACCTCAATCGATACAATACCGTAAACAAATTCGCAGATAAGTGTGCAATTTATTGCATATGTACATAAAAAGTGGAGACTGATATCTAGAATGTATTCTCCGTACTATCAAATTACGAGGAAGAAAAATCGGCCCTTTCTCGATTCCTAAATGGAGCATTTTTTTAGAGGATGCTCAGGAAATGTTTATTTCCCTTTAAATTCAATTCACATTTTTTAATAAATTATTATGAATCTTCACTTGATGTTTCTCTGTACACATGCCTGTATATTGATGATAAATTAATATGCAGTTTATATACATATTAAATAATGACATTTATTTACATTGATTAATTTTAATTGATACTTAAGTAACTATGAATTTGGTATTATTAATTCCAATTATTCTTTTACAGTATAAACAGGTGTCTACTTTGGTACAAATAGATATTGATATTTTTCTATGTATGAAAATCCATCCATGATTTCGAAATGTTAATCATCCACTAACAATTACCTAATTTTATATTACGTATGTAAATGTAATGTTATCAAAGACAACTGACTTAAAAAGATATATGTGACTATAATTTTTGCCATTCAGCACACTTGCTCTTCATTATGTCCAAATCTTTCCTTTTATCCTCCCTTTACTATTCTCAAGATATCCATCCTTATGACACCTTGAGGAAGTTAACAGGACGATAACAGCTGACTTTTCTTGTTGTATTCAAAACATTTTGAACCCTGTGGGAAGTTGACAATTCACTTAAATACAAAATATGTTCGGGCGACAAATTATGGACATTATTACTTTAGATAATTTTTCAAACAGACTCAATTTTAAACTATTAAATAATGAGCATTTGCATATAATGTCGTTTATATTTTGACAAATACTTTCGATTTGGAACACGGGGCTATCTACTGTATTTACCCTGTTAAGAGAAGCGTCTAAATTACAGTGGTCAACCCTGAACCCGTTTATGGTGACAATTTCGCGGCGATGTAGTTTTTTTGTTTATAAAACCAGAGGTTTAATTTTTTATTACAGTAGTGACTGAAGTACATTTTCCCTTTTGTCAGTACTTCTTCCCATAGCATTATGTACAAGGTAGGTAGGTCAAAACTTGATTATCCTCGATAGAATTAGATGCGATTTTTTCTATTGCATCTGCCCTTTTGTTACCATCTAATCCTTTGTGAGAAGTATAATTTTATTGATCTGTTTAATCCTAGATTATTAGCCTGCAGTAATCTATTTTTTATATGTAACAAGTGATGATTTAAATCCGTCAGTGAATTTGTTTATACAATTATTTATCATTAAGTAAGAACGAAAAAGGGAAGTAATTTGACGATCAAAATTTGGTAATACAAGCCATTGTTCCTAGTAGAGAATCAATGAATTAAAATTACCTAGAATAACAATTATTAGGATCTTGCAGTAAAAGTTCACCTCAATATAGGTGAGCAAAGTGGGTTTTTTTATTGAAAATAATAGGTGAAATTATTTTTTTCGAGATAACGTACCCGAATTCACAAAGAAAACCTGAGCCAACTACCAAATTTAAGTTGAAAAATGTATTCCGGCATTTTCTTGGCAAAACAAATAAAAGTACCTAATTTTATGAAAAACGCAATGTCATTTAAATTCGATAATTGCAAAATAGACATCGGAATTTAAAGAAATTCAATAACCGTGATGTCACGGCCGCCATTTTAACAATGTTGGAAAAATATTTTACCATTTATTTTTCATATTTATCAAATATTTTAATTTTGAAATCGAATGAAGGGTTTTTTAATTTGTATGCAATACTTCTAGTTTGAAGAATAATCTACCAATAAAAATGGATGAAATTTCATTTAAAAACGTGTGTAATATTTTATTTTATAATTTTATGTTTTATAGAGCGGATCATCAGCAAACTTAAAAATCAAAGATTCTCATATACATGCTGACTTGTATTTAGATCGATAGACAGACAAACACGTGGATGCATCCGTACATACACTTTTATAGTCGGGATTTCACTTTTTCGGATTATATCTATTGAGTAAAAATCGATATAAATAAACAAAAAATATTCTGAAAATGTTCGTATTTACATGCATCACAGAGGAATTACATATGACATATATATTAAAGGATTTATATACTGCACATCCATTTCTCCCGACTGTATAACTCTTTTTTTAAACATCCACAACACTCTTCATTATGTACATAGCGATTTAAATGTACGAAAGATAATACAGAACGATAATATTATATTACGTAAAAATACGAGTATTTTTAGTTACTATATTATTTGGTATATTGTTTTAGTTATTATTTTACACAGTTCGAGAGTTTTAATGATTTCCAAAATAGGAATTAAAGAGCTTCATGCCTTTTCTTCAATTTTTAATTTATTCTTTCATTATTTTTCCTTGCTTCATTATGTGTAGTACATAAATGTCATAATATGGGCTCTTTACTGATAAATTAGTTTGAAAGTGAAATAATTCAAGTGTAAAGACAGGCATTCCAAACTATATCAGTAGCACTATTTTTTTTACTTTCTATCAAGCAATGAGTATTTTTTGTATTTATATTTCTTTATATTGCTTTTCATTTTGGAGATAATAAGACAAAAAAGTTCTTTTTTTAAGTACATGGAATTTCTCATATAACTCCTAAAAACCCTCTTACTAAAATGGAAGAGCAGTTATCTTAAGGCAAAATTCATACTTTTCAAACCCTCTAATTATTCTATTATTATTAATTTCCAGTTGATAAACAATAAACTAAAGATAAAAAAGGAGTTTTTTATCGATAAAAAATAGAAGTACTCAATTGTTAGAATTTTCTTCCGCTTAAATAAAAACTGTTGTAATATTTTTTGAAACGTCATTTGATTTTTTAAGCTGCAATCAATTTGCTTAAAGATATTAAACACAAATTTAAAATTCTGATTAGGCATGGTAAGTTATTGCGGCGGAACATATACGCGAAATCATTAACCCCAAATAAACTGTAAGGATTAAGTGAAAGCATTCAAAATCAGTCAGCCTACTACAAAAATCATTTTTTGTAACTCCTTCAAAATTTTTTTATTGTTTACCATAACATTTTATATATTACAAAAATCACATAAGAAATTATTTTTGTTTATTCAATCAAAGCAAAAGCACAGCAAAGTAAGAGCCTGTAATCAATATATTTAAAAAAATGTTATTTGCTCAGTCGATCGCTACTTTGGATGGATGCGTACAAAATTAACAAAAATCATCATTTCCATGTAGACAACTTTAATCAAACAGGAATACCTTAAACCTATTAAGTTTTAAGTATTAACTTATCTAACTTACCTTAAGCATATTAACTATTAAGTGTAGAAAATGAAAAATACATATGATATTATTTCTTTCATGTACACTGTAAATTTATTAATTTTAGTATAACATCGTATATTCCTCAATACATTAAACGACCACGTTTGATAAGAAACGTCGTTAAAGAAAAACGTGTGTTTCAAAAATTGGAATTACACATTAATCTTCTAGTACTGCAATAATACTACACAGCTCAATATTTTGATGTTTATGTGGTGCAGGAAAATACTTGCAAATCCATTAAACTATTCGTAATTCACTACAAGAACTACAGAAAATGATAATTCTACGTCTGAGCTGCGAAACGTTGATAATATTTTGAATAACGGTGGTAGTTTAGTAATCGTGTTTAATTTCTTATTTGTGTATTTCATAGATTAAAGAATATCTATACAAAAATTAGCTAATGCTAATAGCGTTAGTAAGTTTTACGCGTGTCGTACCGGAAGTTTTCTTGAACGTACGTTTTTCATTCTTTTTATTTGTGTTTATTATTATCTTTGTTTGTGTACAGTAGAATTTTTGTGTTGTTTTTAACTAAGGTATGAAGAAAACTCGGAAAACGTCGAGGACTAAGAAAAAAAGTTTGTTTTGTTACAAAATCTGGCACCACCATTTTCAGGTTTTGACGTAGTTACTATTAGTTCGTTAAATGTATACATTTGTTTGTAACCAATTCAAATTATATTTTGAGGTGCAGATAATAATTTTTGTTTTCTAGATTTAATTTAAGCAGTGTATAAAGTATACAATCAAGCTCTTAGATTGGCAAAGTTTATAAAAATAAATATTGTCCATAAACTGAGTAGCATTATTTTAGATTTATACTTTATGTGATATTTTACGTAAAAAAGTCTGGTACCAAAATTGGATATGAGGCATAGAATTTGACTGCCCAGCCATTTTATTTTTGGAGAAAAAACCTTTTTGCAATAACTCGATTGATTTTAAAGTTATTTCAAGGAGGGAGTGCTCATCAGAAAGATTTATTTAAGTACAACAATTCATATTTTAACATTTAATACTAAACAAATATTTCTCTAGTTAAAGTCACATAAACTGAAAAAAATTTAGATTTTTTCGGTTTTTAGGGTCTAACTAATTTCGCTACTTAGTTAACGAAATAATACATTTAGAGTAATTATATAGTATAAAAAGTATATAGTTAATATATAAGTTAAAAATATATATAGTTTAAAAAGACAAAGAAATGTTCCTCTTACACATTAAGTTTCAGTACAAATTCATCCTATGAGGAGCTCTGTGATGTCAGAAAATTGTCGGAAATGAATTATTTTGTTGAAAATATCACATGGAATCTAAATCTGAAATACTGCTACTGAGTTTCTGGACACTCCGTGTAATTTCATTTGTTTATCATAAGAATTCAATATAGAAAGCATAACAATTCTGTTATCAAAAACGTTTGTTGTAATATTAATCTACATTGGTTGTGAATTAATAATTCAGGTTTTTGAAAAAAAAACGTTTGGTAATTAATAATTTAATTTAATAAAAAATAAAAAATCATCGCTTCTTCATGTATGGTTCGTCATTAAATACCTCTAGTATCTTATCTTTTGAATGTAATTAAAAAACGTGTTATTCGTATTGAGTAACCATTAATTACTGCTATTATTG
Source organism: Trichopria drosophilae (assembly GCA_030407085.1). Classification (NCBI taxonomy): domain Eukaryota; kingdom Metazoa; phylum Arthropoda; class Insecta; order Hymenoptera; family Diapriidae; genus Trichopria; species Trichopria drosophilae. The sequence goes on from CM059582.1 coordinate 193,248,252, forward strand.
TATTAATTCATTTATTAAAATTTGCCATTCGATAAGCGTTGTTTGCATGCCTATCATAATTATAAAGTATGGTTGAATTTCAGATAACACAGGTCTACAAAAAAGGAGGTCTTGGTGATGCTTTCGGTCATTTTCGATGTAATTTTATGCATAGAATACGAATACGAAGTCAAATTTGGTCCATCACATCAGGATTTTGAGATATTTGAGGTTATGTACTCGAAAAATGCGTTTTTTGTCATGTTTGAGGTTATGTACAGGATGCAACAATTTTTTGGCCTTCTGTACTATTTACATCTTTTATTATTAAAAATTAGTTTTTATTCGATCACCTTCGATTTTTTCTTGCAAAGATACGGTCATTTTAAAGTATAACATTTATCCTAAAAACGGCATAAATAGCCACATTAGGCCTTTAAAGCGAATCTACTTAATAATTTCTTCTGAAAATATGTTCTTGGACATTTCTGGGTTCGCTGAGTACAAACATGAAGTCAGAAAATAGACATCGTCATTTGCAATATGGCGGATTCAAAATGGCATGTGAAGATGGTGTATCAAAATGGATAAAAAATTATATTAATATAATTTTGTGTTTTTTCGTTTATCGTTTTGAATCCATTATTCATTTGCTTAGAGAATTTGATAATTGATTTCGATTTCATTAGTAGCAACATCAAATACTTATGAGTGTACATTTTTTGAGTAAAATAATAATGTCAATATGTTCGACGAACTTTCGAACCACCATATACTAATTTTCACCAACATTTAATAGACGATGATTATGTTGAAAAAATTGATTTTTAAATTAATTTGTTTATAACTATTTTGTTAAACTGTTAACTGTTAATTTTAAATAAAAATATATCAGATTTTAAAAATTCATTACGGTAGATCTAATATTATAATATTCTAGTTATGTAATAATGCTACATGTATATCTCACTAAATTACATCATTAATTCAATATGGTCGTAGCATAATTTTGTTGTTTCCTTTCTCACACATTTGTCGGCGATTTTCACTATTTTAATTTTTGGTACTTTTGTCTATTTTTGTCAGATATCGCTGTTCATAAACTTCCACGTTTCAAAATAATGATAATAACGAAAATCAGAAAGTTTGTTGTACATGCATAACAGATATATCGTTGATGGACAATGCCATAATTTAAAATGGCCGTAACTTTGTTAGAAAAAATCGTAGGGGATCGAATCAAAGCTCATTTTTAAGGGTAAGTGTCGTATTAAAAGATTCAAATACTACAGAAGGCCAAAAAATATTGTTACATCCTATTACGGAACCTCAAAAGTAGCAAAAACGTGTTTTTCGAGGACATAACCTCCAATATCTCAAAATCCTCATATCATGGACCATTTTTTACTTCAGGCTCGGATTCTACGCATAAAATTATGTCGAAAATGACTCACAGCTTCCCAACAACAAAACCATGTTGACCTGTGTAATCAAATTGAAACTATCGTACATCCCAAAAAGGAAAAATTATTAACCACTTGAGACGCGAGGCGGTCAAATTCGTAACCAGCGACCCAAAAAAACCCGAGTATCAATTCTGAGCAAATACGGTAATATTCTTAAAAAATCGTCCGCCATTTTGAATTTTGAAGAAGCGACATCAAATTAGTAATCAGCCACCCAAAAAAAAACCCCACTACCAATTTTCGACGAAATCCAATTTTCTTTGAAAAAGAAAACTGAGTAAAAGTTTTGACGCCATTCTCAGAGAAGTATTAAAAATTGCCGACATTTACACTCAAAAAACTTATTCAAAGCTTATTTTTTCTTGTCATGTTCTTAACTACTTGCGAATGCCATAAATGCTCTAAAAGTGTATTTTTAAGTTAGAATCTAAAATTATTAAAAATACAATATTATTAGAATAAATTATGTAATTAATGTTTCTTGATTGTTGTACATAGTTAAGTTATTGATTTATGGAATATGCGGTTATTGTACTAAAGAAAATAGGGTAACAAAGGAGTTAAAACAAGTAACAAAAAAGTAACAATAAAGTAACAAAAAAGTAACAAAAAAGTAACAAAAAAGTAACAAAAAAGTAACAAAAGAAGTAACAAAAAAGTAAAAAAAGGTAAGAAAAATAAAAAACAAAAGTTTGGATTTTTCAAATTTAACGTTTACAGTTTTATGACTGTATTTTTTATTAAAATAGTTTTTTATTTCTTTTCTTTCTACACTATTGGTTTCTGTGGCTAAAATTTGAATATTATTTTAATCAAAATTATGATTTTTTCCATACGATGGATAGTTAAGCCCGTACATTTTTTTGTATTTTCTTTAACGTTATCAATGTATTCATGGATGTAGTCTTCTTTTTGTTTTCCTTATGTAAATTTTGTCATAGTGAAGACTGATAATCTGATGTACAATATTGCATTTTTTTAAGACAGGTAGTGTGCTTTTGTTCATAGGATAAAACTGCTCGATATTTTAATTAAAATAGAAATAAAATTATATATGATCTTAGTGAAATACGTTTCATAACAATCTGAGTAAAATGTCGGATATTTTTCTTCAAAATGTGAAAACATTTGGACCCCAAGTTGGTTTTTGTCATTTATGGAATATCATTGTTTGTAAGGGCCAACGAAAATGTTGGGGTAAGTACTAATGGTGTACTAATTTAACATTAAGTTTTTCTTTACTTTTTAGTATAAACACACATTGCAAAAAATTTTACTTTAAAAGTAAACCAGTTACCGACAATTATTTCATAAAATACCATCTACACAAGAGTCAATTTAAGGTTAATTTTAAAATAAGTAATAAATTTCTGGTATACAAATATAAAATATTTTTTATTCAAGTAAATAAATCGTGAAATGATGGCTACGTCATATTGGTCCAACATCTGTTTGTGGTTCACGACTGACAAATATTCATTCCCTTCTATATTACAACATAAGCTACTTAATAATTTTCTGCGGACTGCGCATTAAAGTAATTTCAGAAGCAAAATAACATATAATTGTTAGCTAAAAACGTAAAATAAAAGTATGAAACGCAGGTATTTAGGATGTAATCTAGAAAGTTCAGATCTATCGGTGAAGGTTTCTTCGAGCTGGACTTTCAGACAGTTCAAAAAAAGTGGTTTCGAGAAAAACGCGTTTAAACATTTAAGTACAGTACGAGTTGCGGCAGAATGGAAAATGTTGACATTTAGACATTCTTGCAGCGCTTACTCTTTTGATATATTATGTTTAAAACTTTAAACAATTTTTTAAGGGAAATCTTGTTATGAATTTTATTTTCTTTTGAAGAAATTCAAAAGGTTTCTTTAATATGGACCACTGATTTCTCAACAATGGGCGATGGTTGAAAAACCGACAAATCGAAAAGCCGATAGGTAAAAGTACCAACTGTCATAAAGTCGAAAAGCCGACACTGAAAAAGCCGATACATATATATCTAAATAAAAGTCACATCGACAAACGGAAAGTCCATTTTTTAAGTGTCAGTTTTTTAATGTTTGTTCTTCGATTGCCGATTTTTTTGCTGTTTATTTTTCGATTGTCGGTTTTTTTACTGTCGATTTTTTTACGTGTCGGCTTTATGGTATGTTGGTTTTTCGACTACTAAAGATTTTGTGAAAAACATTATTTTGTTTCGATATTAACCAATTTGTTGTCATCTCATGTTCAAAAGATTCTATTCTTGGATACTAGAAATGGTAGAAATGTCCTTCAATTTACAAATCTTTCTATTCATGAACTCGCCCCGGAGATAAGATGACGACGGACGATCGAATTTTTTCCTGCCTCCTGCAGACGCTGGTCCACGTTGCAACTTGACGCATGAAAGTCACGTGGTGTTTATGTGTGTGTCAAGCACATAGTTTCTATATATAATAGTCGCGGCACCTCAAATCTCTAATGCAATTTTCAATCGCAACTAGTATTCACTGCGCTTTTAACGCGATTTAATAGTTAGACGTTACTAAAACCTTGCTTCGTACGGAGTAAAAAGTGATTTCGAGTTTTCCAAAAGTGATACCAAATCCACAGGTAACTTAGTGACATTGTCAGGGAATATTTTTTCGAATTTCGTGTTTTCAAGCCTAAGTTCCAAATTAGTTGTACAACTATTAAGAAGATTCGTTTATCACTAGTTAAAAGTTCGTCTATGATACTAGTAAAAACTGTGAATGCAGTTAATTTCGTTACGAAATTATCAGTTTCGAATTGTGTCATTAATTTTTAATAAATTTTTTATTTGTTTAATACGAATTGCTTGTAAACTTTACGGGAAATGATAATATTCTTTGTTCAAACGTTCACAATTACTCGTAGGAAAATGTGATCTGTTTCTACCATGAGAAACATTTTTGTAAATTTAAGTAAATGATGGTTTACACAGTGGGGACTAATTACTTCGTAGTTTTTATAATTACACATAATTGAAGTAAAATTAACGAAATGTAGGTTAAATACGGTTAAAGATTTAGTTTAGAATTATTGCCACTAGTTAACTCACCATTTAGTTAAATTTATACTAAATTTTTACTAAATATTCTGAGTGCATTCATTCATCTTATGTAGAAATAAACAAACTTTTTGAAAAACGTGGTGTTGCTGACCATTTAAAATTGTTATGCCGTGAAAATCAAAAATTTTGAAAAGAAATTACTTTAGCACCAGACGGTTGATTTGAAATTTTATATGCAAGATTCTGATATAATTCGACACATACAATTTCGTTATAAATTAACTTACCTCTTTTCTTGAAAACGTTGACAATCCGGGAACTAACAAAACAAGGAATAAGTGCTATTAAGAAACAGGAATGAATTGCAAATTAATTAGTTATTGTTTATAGTAACTAGTAAAGCAGAGTGTTAAATGTAGTGATAGTTTACTTGTTTTTTATTTTCATCTTTAATCAATTAAGGGAGTTACACTTCTAGATATAGTATGTTTGAGAAAAATATTTAATACAGATTCCATGAAATAAATTTTGATTATTAATGATATTGTTGACTAGAGAAAGTATTACTCTTCTTAAAAAAATTTGAAAACTGTACAATTATTTGTTTAACCACTTTTATTCATCTTAAATTCGTTTATTTTCGGCAGTTAAGAATTTTTCAAAAGCATAGTTTTAAAGATTTTAACAAATTCTCCACATCTTTACCTCACGATTATTGAAAATTTCGAAAGCTAACGTCAAACATCTCTATTTATTTAAAAAAAATTATTACTCTTCACAATTTCAGAATAATTTTAGTCATCAGGTAAAAAATTTGAATAATTCGTTCGGTAAAGTTATAGAGAATCTCTTTTTTTGAAAATAACAAGCCATCGTTTAAATCCATTGATTTTTGAAAAATTCTTAACTGGCGAAAAGAAGAAAATTTTAGTCATTAACAAAAGTTGTTTAACAAATTATTTTTGGAGGTCCTAATTTTTTTTTGAGAATAATAATAATTTCTCCCTTTAACAATGCCATTATTAGTGAATATTAAATGCTTGAAAATGTTATTAAATATTTTTTCCAATATAACTACTTTAATGAATTATTGACGTATTACGTTTTCCATTTGTAGTTTTCGAAGAATTCAGTTTTTAAGTGAAACGTTTATTATTATTATTGTTATATGCTTAGTACAGTTAAGTTTAAAAACTGATTTAACCAAAATCTGTTAAGACATTTTTTAACATGTTAAGTACAGAACGAATATGAAACTAGTACTTACATACTTTAAACTGTGAAAGTCTTAAAATTAGTCGTGTTTTTGATGATTCTAAGTAATGATGAATTTTAGTAAATTGCAATTCTTTCATTTCTTCTTTTACCTCCTAACTTCGCAAAGCGTTCCCTGTGTGAACTAAGAATATTTAACATTTTTCAAATATGAATTCGGCATTGTTTGACAAAACTTAGAAATGCGGTTTGAGATTTTTAAAACTGTGCAACAAATATCTCCCTACACTGGGAGACTGTAAATAAAAAAAATTATAAAACAGTTTAGGAATTTAGGGGTAATCGATGCACACCCATTAATTCTAAAATTTTATACTAATTTTTCATATAATACTAAGAAAAAACGTATGTAGTTAATATGCAATATGTGAAAAATTATAGAATCTTTTTATTTATAAATCATAGTATCTTGTCATTGTCTAAAATCAGAAAAACAGTCACCAACATATTAAAGGCATCCAGAAAAAAATTAAGAAATTAGTGAATAATACAATTGTAGCAAACAAATTAAAAGAAACCAAATTATTTGTACGTAATAACCCTGAGATTATGTTTACAAATGCAAAATAACATTGAAGGTCATAAGCCCTCCTTTTTAATTATTGTTCAGCAATAGTAGAAAAACATACGTAAAATTTAATTTTATTTGTTTATAAAAAGAGATTAAAAATATGACTGAGTAAACGATCTTCAAACGAATTCAATAAATTTTGGAAACTTATTCTGACATGTTGGAATCGGTATTTTGATTATGAAAAATTTAATATCAGATTAGTAATTAGTGACATAGAAAACACCAGAGTAACAATTTTTAGGAATAAGATTTTCTTTTAAGTTGCGGCTATAACCGTTATATATAGTCACGGGTTTACTTCCGGTTAATTTAGAGGAAGCTTTTTATTTGTGCTAAAGATTTTACAAGGTATACAGTACAGACTATTTTTATTACTATAAAAACATCATAGTGCACTGAAAACCGTTAGTAAATTTGATTACTTTTCAACTTCTGTTCAATAGATCCCGATCTAAATTTCATCAGATATAGGAACTATCCTAAACCGTTTAAAACAACTCAGATTTAGTCAGTTCAATGAAGTATTTTAACAGTTGCGACAGTTTAATTACATATTTTAGTCCATTTAATTACTTATTATTAACTTAAATAAAAATAGTAAAACGACATCCAATTTGCGTAATTAAAAAAATAGTACTTTTTACTACGTTTCACTCCACTCAGCAGTAGTTGAATTTTGTCAGTGAATCTGATTGTCATGAATTGTCATGAATTTTCACCAGTATTCAGACGATGTATCAATTATATATAAAAATGAACACATGATTAGAAGCGATATATAAAACTTATTGAAAGAAAGCAGAAAAAAACACAAAACATACGATTTCACAACTATACCAAGCAATATTGTCTTGGAAACTTTTATTACAAAAAATGTACAACCATGCCTGATTAAAATTACTAGATTGAATAATTTTTTTAATTACTAATATAAAAAAGAAAAAATAATTTAAAAATGTAACTTTTATGACAATTTATAGAATGTTTTTCATACTAAACTTGACGCATTACTGCAGTTAACAATTTGAAAACATATTTGAGGTATCCAGTACTTGATTTTTCATCATTGACCTACTTTCTACTTAATGCTATCACAACTATTAAAAAAATTGATATTGGGGTAAATAAGCAAATCGTACAATAGAGAAAAATCGATTTAAAGTTATGCGAGATTAAGTTGTTTTGTAATACTCGAAGCTTTTATCCTTGATAACAATATTTATGCTATTCAATAACATTATTCAACACTCTGGCTCTGAAATAGACGTGTGAAATGTGGATTTTAGATTTTGGAAAAATTAAAATTATAATTTATACACGATAAAAAAGTAATAATTTTACTATCTAAGTAGTAAGATGTGGCACAACTACGTTTAACACTGGTTTTACTATTGAAATAGTAAGCATGTCTATCTAATTTTCGAAGTCACTATGTAAGTAGTAAATAACTAATTACAAATAAAGGAAATGCCAAAAATGATGGCTGTGTCTTATTCTACAATCTAGTTAGTAGTTCCAACTATTTCATTTTTTCCGGGGTAGTTTTTTTGTCAAATGGATATTTGTTACAACAAATCCTATTTTTATTTTCAATTATTATCTTATAATTTAGATTTGATTATCTTAAAATTAATTAAAAATTTTTCTTTCATCATGACTAGTATAGTTCTACTAATTTCATGTCAGAGTACTAGAACACACCTGCATACAATGTATATATAATTATTGCAATAAAATATTACGAAACTAGTTGTAAAATAAGACAAAGACGATAATATCGTTCCAAGTTCATACTTGTTTTGATTAAAAGAAATGCATGCCTCTATAATTATCGATTCATCATCTACGATTATTTTGATTATTTATAGAATAAGTTCAGTTGCAATAATTAAATCAGTTGATATTGCACCCCAAGTGATACACAATCATCGAAACATTATCTTAACATGTCCAACGAGAAAAATATATGCAGATACCTGTAATTAAAAGATCGTTGGAATTATTTTAAGCTTCGCTCATAACAGGATGCCGTCTTCACACGTCAACATCCCGTAACATCCCTGTACATATACATGTTGAAATTAATTATATAAGTATTAAATTTGTATCGTACAATTAAAATGATAGTTAGTAGCTGATGTTATTAAACGATTCAGAGTGCTCGCAAATTCCGAAACACGTATTGGAAATTAATCACTGAACTTCTTTGATTCCTGTTAGAAAACCGGTATTAGCATTGTGTAAGAAAATATTCACAAGAGCCGAAGAAGAATTACGCGTATGATTATTTGTGAATGCCGGTAACCTGTTTAACGTTCAATTTAGCATGTGTTTACAATATTAGACTACAATTTTTTTTTATCATTTTGCAATTATTTTCGCGATACTAGTCTTGGCTTATACTACGCGGGTGTTATTGGTAGAAATGTAGAGGAGTATATTTCATTGCTTTCATTCCTGATTTACATACAAGAATTTCTGTTTTGTTTTTAGAAATATAGGTTATAAATAAACAAAATTAGGAATACTGACTAAATATGTGGATGCTTTTTTAATTTAACTCCCAATTTCAAAATGAAATGGGAAAAGCGATTTGATACATATAAAAGTAAGTTGAGTTCGACTTGCTTAATTTAACCTTAAATTACCCGATACTACATTTCCTGTACTAAGGAAGACATTAAAACATTGGATTCGTTCGAAATCTGTATTTAGAAATTGATCTAGTGAATTCAATTTATCTTGATATCAACTTTTTCCGCAAGGATAGAAATAGAAACTTCATTATTTGTGAATAATGAAGATAACCTTGATGATTAAATCTGGATTAAGATTACTTCGGGAAGTCCTTTACAACCTTAATCTTCGAGCTTACGAAGATAACTTACTTAATAGCAACGTTAGATAAGGGTAATATCCATTACACTTCCAGATATAGCGATCAAATTATGAGCTGATGTTTCTTACTTGCTTAGTAAAAAGTAGTTTCGGAACTTCAGTTTCCGCTGATCAGGCTGAATGACAGGTAGCAATAATTAATGATCTGTAGTTTGAAGCTGACTTGAATAGTTAACAGTTTCCCACGTATATTGAAGTTTTGAGAAATTGGTTGAAAGAGAAATCGTTAGATATATTTTATTAATTTATTAAAAGTTCAACGTATCATAAAAAATTAAGTAAACTGTGAATTGTTCATATTTTTAATAGAGATTTACATAGTAAATTTAAAATAAAAGTATGGATTTCTATTCAAACATTGATTGCACACTGAGAATTTGTTTGCCATTTTCAAGTAAATAATATTTGCTGATAAGAAACGTTGGTAATCGCTGCGTATTAGTAGAACATAGCTAGGTAATGTTCAGTCGATTGTAATCACAGGTCAAATATAATCATTTCACCACGTGTGCTATTATTAAGTTATGACTATTATAAAGAGCATCCATTTCGAGATAATGCGTTTTATGCAGTAGATTTTTATTGTTTTTTTTTTTCAATTTATAAATAAAAGATAAAGACAACGCGAAGAAAACAACAGGACTTTTCAAGTGAAATTCCGAACTACCGAAAAAATAATTTGTCAGCATTAAATTATTCACTTCACAGAGAGAAATAAAATAGTTAATGGAACGATTTATGAATAGCAAACTGCTTTATTACTACAAGTAGTTAAATTAACTATTTATATAGTAAATAGAACAACAAAATTAATTCATTTACTATTTCCCAGCACTTAAATAATTCGAACATTACTTCAAATATCAATTATAACATTTCATGTTGTTAATTCGATTTTATGTCTAATCAACACAAAACAAATTCAACATACAAACTCAATATTTTCAATCTAAACTTTTGACAAACTTAGCATTTTCGAACACAAAATTTGACTAAAGCAACAAATAATATAAAAAATAAAATTGTCAAACATTACATTACACATTACCACATACCATTCAACAGCTCATCTATCATTAACCTAACCTAACCTAACCTAACTGAAATACTAATTTAATGGATTATACCCGTGGACAAGCCCACAATATTCATGAAATTCTTTGATACAAATTGTTATCATTTGTTTGTATTATTGGCAATTATTAACATAGATTTAAGATTTAATTTATATTACGATTAATGTTATTGCCCTTGATTGTTAAAATACAATATAATTGAATAAAGTAAAAGTAATGTTGAATTTGTTAAATGTTGAAATTGCAAATGTCAACATTTCACAATGTTGATTATACTTGTTACCCTTAATTTGACTACTTACACATGTTAAAATCGATTTTATTATTTTTTCATGGATCTCTTAACCCTTTTTTGTCTTTCTGTGTACTTCATACTTTATTGTATTTAATGAATTTTGCTTAAATTTTGCTTAAATTCTATAAAAAGTATTTTTGTTTGAATTCATGTAAATATTTAGTTGATTTAAACAAGAATGATTATTTCTTGTAATGTTATGAGCTTCGTACAATATTTAGAAAATAAAATAGATCACGAAAATATTGGTGTAGATTATTATAGACCTACACACACTAAAATTATCTTGCAAATTTTAATCTAAAATGGTATTTTTTAAAAATGAAACCGTATTATGCACCAAATTTTGTGATGATTGGTCCAGTATTTCTTAATTTTGGTATGGGAAATTTTTTTATAAGCTGAAGCATTATATAAAGTTTAAGGTTGACATTTTGGATCCGCTATGTTCAATTGCATCTTCTTTATTTCAAGATTGATAGTAACTAAATACCCGTCACCTTGAAATTGATTTTTGTAGGAAAATACTGGCATTTTTCATTATATATTTATTATTAACAACGTAACTTAATAAATATTTTTTAATGGTATTTTTATACTATTAATATTATTTTATAGAATACCAGCTCAGTTTTGATATAAAATTATTATAATTATCATTTTACGATTCCGACATTTTTTTGAAAATTAATTTCGAAAGAAGAAACATGGACCACTTAGACAATAATTTGTCAGAATTAAAATATGTATTTACTATTTTAAATTTTATTATATTTAACGAATTTTGCTTAAATTTTATTTAATTCTTTATCAAGTATTTTTTTAATTCATGTAAATATTTAGATAAATATACTTCTTTACAAACAAGGTCGTCGACTTTATATACTTTTGTAACTTTAATCCTAACCTAACCTAACCTAACCTAACCTAACCTAACCTAACCTAACCTAACTTAACATAAAATAACCTATATGGACCAGTCTAAATATAATTTTTCTATACTAATCTTAAATTATACTAATCTTAACTTGAAATTGTTTCGGTTTTGAAGTTCATGCGATAAGTAAAATATCAAAGATGGCAAACTTATAAAAGTACGGGAAGTTTATCTGTTGTGGGTACAGTTTCGTTTTTGGTCCACAGCTTTCGATTAAACGCATGATATGTAAATATGTGAGGAATTCTCTCAAATTTTTTAACATTTGACATAAAAAAAATTATTTTTTCCTTTTGATGGCATATCAACCTATAAAGTCTTGTACCGCTTTTAAAAGAGGGGTTTAAGGAATACAAAATTGAAATTATACAGAAAAATCGCAAAAAAACTTGTTGGTATAGCTTCAGAAGTTTCGCAGTAGTTAAAACACATAACTGATAAACTATTTTAATACTTTTTTGTCTCCAGGTTGGGAATATGATAAAACAATTGGTCCATCATTCATATTAAACTGGGCATATTGAAAGCAAGCGTTAAAAAGCGAGTTATTTTCAGAAATATTTTGATAAAATATCTGATAAAAATATTATAAACAAACAATAAAGGAAGATAAAATTTTGCGCAAAGTATGTTCATTACATTTTTTTTTAATTATCGTACCATTTTTTATCTACGTTTTTACTGAAATTACAAAATTGTGCTTTTAAAGAATACAATTTTTATTTTTGTCCTCTTAAAACAACAAATACAGAATTGTACATTATATTGTCTGATTTTTGGCGCAGAATAAACTATAATTTGCTTTATTCGCAAAAATTAAAGTTTTGATCAGACATAATTTTGAAGTCGCCATTTTGAATTTAAAGGGATACTAAAGTGGTTCGCCGGTAAGGTAGGAAATTTCACTAAAAAATGTAAGTTAAAGATGACTGAGTAACATTTTTAAATTCGTGCCCTGTAAGCGCTAATTCTAAGCACTATAGGCGGTTTCCTATAAAATACCAAAGACATTAATCGAGAATTGACCGAAATTTTTTGGAAATAAGTGATTTTTATTTATTTCCGAAAATTATGAGTCAGTTCTCAATTAATTTCTGTGAAATTTTGTAGGATACCGTCTAAAGTACCTAAAATTGCCCTTACAGAGTCTGAATTTTGGACAATGAATTCAGTAATTTTTTATTTATGATTTTTAGTGAAAATTCCTACCTTATCGGTTGAGCACTTTAGAACCCTCTTAAGATAACGTCTTGATTTAAGTAATTTCAAGTTTCTTTCGAATTTATACTTTTGGACATCGGCTATTCCGTCGAGAATATTCGTTAAAATAGATAACGAAAAATTAATCTATTAGAAATATTTTTTTCAAATATAAAATAATAATTTAGTAACTGATTGGGGGCCTGAATAGATCCGTGTTAAGAATATTACCTGCGTTTTTTTATGCAGGGCACAGACTTTTTCAAGTGAGGTCCTTTATACATATACAATTAACCCCCCCCCCCCCCCCCCAAAAAAAGAGATTTTGATTATAGAGTTTTTTTATTGTTGCGATGCATTCATTAAACAAACTACACAATTTGACAAAACTGAGTTACACTGCAACCTCGCTCTATCTGCGACTTGATCATTTTGTGGAACAGAATTTCAGAATGAGAAAAATTGCCATTATTTCTGGTAAAAACTACTAGACTTTTGTGTAATGTTTAATGTATGAATAGTACATTTTGGAATTGTTCAAAGTAAATCGTGACCTTCTTTTGAATAAATATTTTGTTGTGACTTTTTAAGAAAACTATTTACTTGTATCAAGTGCATTTCTCTTGATATTAGTAAATTTTGGTCAGGAACATATTTATTGATATCAAGCCTTGCCATATCTAAACATATGATTTCTTTGGCGGAGTAAATTATTTGTTTAAATTGATTTACTTCTTTTAAGAAATATGATTTACTACCTTTAAGTAAATTATTTCTTTGTTTCAAGAAAATACTATTTTGCTTGAAGACAAAATATTCTTAATGTAGGATATTATATGCTAAAGAAATTATTTACTTGTCGAAAATAAATCTTCTCTTAAACCAACGAAAATTTATTTAAATGCAAATCTTGATTATTTGATTGAAGTAAATCAATTTCAAGTAAATATATTTTATTAAAAGAAGTCAATTTCTTTTCAGTCTATCCGTGCTTGTCAGAAGTCGAAATTATAGTCAAATTTCCTAATTAGTTTTCCTCCATATTTATCTTAAAAGGTATCTTTGATAAAAATAATGAAATAATAAAAGTGACAAAATGAAGTAAAATTATGACCGAACATATTATACAATCTATAAATATACCGACTAATGAATGAACGAACATTAATTAAGATGAAATAATATAAGAAAGGTCTTTGATCGAAAAAAGTCGGATAAGACAGGAGACGTTCTCGGCGCAGTTTACACAAGTTTTTTTTTCATTATCCACAAGTGGAACTTACAATCATCTCTAGTAAACATTCCCGTATCGCGTCGTATGAACCGCGGTGAATAATTGGAAAAAAAAAATATTGACGACTGCCGGCATCATTTAAAATACAAATTGCGACTTTAAAGGGCAGTCGTCTTCTGTTTCGCGTTCAAATTACCAGTGTCGATTACTCGTTACTCGTTTTTCGAAATCGAACAGCCGCAATCCAAGTAATAGTTGGCTCTAAAAATTTGAGAATACACATCGCTTAAAAATTTTTAAAACTGAATATAACAAAAAGTCAAAGAAAAAATAAATATAATAAAGCATTCGCAATTAATAAAAACAAGTTAATTAAACATTGTTGATATTGTATAAAAAATGTGCACAAATTAAATGAGTATAATTTGACATATTAATAAAATAAATAATAATATTAAAACAGTGATTATAAGAAATCGTAAACTACAGAATAAAAAGAATATTTATATCTGAAAATGTTAAACTTTAAAAACATAAATTAGAATGTAACAAATTCGCGACATTAATAAATAAACTATTTAAAAATAACTCAAAACAAATTACAGTGTATTAACTAAACATCATTTATAATTGTAGTTAGTAAACACGTAATAAGTTGTCATAACCGGATCGGCTATTTATAAAAAATATGACAAAAATTTATAGAATGAGTCCATTATATTCAACGTTTTTCCATTTGAAAAAATGTCAATACTGTGTGAGTGTCGAAAATATTATACGTTAAAATACTTTGTACTCTACGTCTAAAATTGTGATTGTACTTTTCTATCATAGTTCGTCGAAATTCGAAATCGATATTATTCGCTCAGAAAAATAGTATCTGAACAAAATATTTTAAAGTGAAACATAAACGTGAAATAAAATGCAAAATAGTCCATTGTGCAACTTGGTAGAAAAATAGGTGCTTATATCGACGAACGCGAGTTTGACTATGTCGCAAATTCGCATCAGTAAAATAAACAGAGTTGTTTTAGCTCAGAGCGTTAGAAGATTATTTTTCTCCCTAGAGAGACAAAGGTCTATTTTGCTCCCTGGATATAGTGTCAGATCGGTTTCAAGTTCAGAGTTTCTTTTTAGTTTCACGCAACAATTGAAGTAACGAATATTTTTAAAGATGTTTAAAATTACATTTATGAATGAAAATATTTCTGAGCGGAATATCTTTGATAACGATGTTCGATAAATTAACTCGTTCAGAAGTGTACGTGTAGAATGCATATAGATAATAAGTACAGTAATTGGCTGGTGATAATAACCTGCAGTAATTATATATTTGTAAGTTTCATGACAATGTGTTCCCACTTAAAAAAAAATATGTTTTTTTTTTTACATTTTAAAATACATATTCAGTTTACTAAGATTTACTTGAAAAACATTTTAGAAAATATTTCTTGGTGATATGGCAATATTATTAACCCATTTTTACTGATTTTCGAGCCTCATTCGTACGTTTATAAACAAGGGAGAAGAAGAGTAACTGGTCTTATGTTTTCGGATGTGCTCTTTCAGAATGTGAGCTCAGGTTTTTTTTTTGAGCAAAAAACTGAAATATGGCGGTTTGACGATAAAAAAAATGAGAAAAATGAAGAAATTTTGTTGTTTAATATGGCGGAAGAACTTTTAAAAAATAAACTGTATTTAATTGAAATTGAGGTTGCTGAATACGAATATAATATTAGATTTGAAAATAAAAAATGGCGGATCCAATGTGTCAGAAAATCTGTTCAAAAGTAGTTGAATTCGTTTCTTCGAGGAATACTTGTTACTCGGAGGTTTTTATCTCGGTGATAATTTTGTATACCGTTTTTTATTATGAAATTTTTAAACATCGTTGAATGTTTATATTATTTTATTATCTCTTAACATTTACTGAGTGGAGGTAAATCAAGTTAAATCTTTTTTTTCTTCGTTTTTCAAATATTTGTTATTATATTTTTTAATTAAATTTGTTAATTATTTTTAAAACAAGATGTGTAAAAGTGGTTTGAGTGAGGCATGAGTGTAAAGAAGATTTTTTTACTATCAAATGTTGCTCTACTTTATGAGAATTTTGGAAATCATCAAATTAGTATTCACTGATCTTACAATCCCTTAATTCGAATTGTAACCAATATCAAGTGAATCTGATATGGTTTTGAAAAATTCGTCCGCCATATTGGATCCGCCATTTTTTATTTCGAAAATCTAATAGTAGATTCGTATTTAGCGACCTCAAAAACCTGCGTATAATTAATTTAAAATTAATCCAGTTTGTTTTTGAAAGTTCATCCGCCATCATGGATCCACCATTTTTAATTTTGTGTATTTAATGTCAGACTCACATTTAGCGCCCCTATAAATCTCTAATTCACACGTTTTACATAAATTGAAGGCTCCATGTGTTTGCCTAGATTTTGAAATGTTATCTTTTGTAGCATATTAGTTAAATCGCCATTTTTAAATGAAAATTTCAATTAAAAAGCATTTAAAAAATATGTTGTTTCACTAGTCATTCTGTTCATCGAGGTTCGAGTGAAGTATGAAAATTCCCAACGGAACCATTAAAAAAATAATCCGGAACACAAACGTTTCTTCATTTTTTTTCATTTTTGTTATGTTCAAATCGCCATGATTAATTTTGTGCTCTAGAAAACCAAATTCTGAGTCCGGTTTTTGGAAAAGCTCACCAGAAAATGTAAGACCAGTTACTCAACTTTTGTTCGTTCCTTTTTTTATAATAGTAAGAATGAGGCTCGAAAATAAATAAAAAAATCGTCGCTTTTAGTCGTTAATGGGTTAAGTAATAAAATATAATTTTCCAGCAAAATCCAGGAAATATTTGCATATTGCGAACATCTCTTTGATGCCAGATAGTATGGTATTTTATTCCGAAAAAATTTTCTGAGCATGTAAAAATGTGATATTGGAATAATTTTATGAACAAATTCGATGGGAATTTGTCAAATTTATTTTCAATTTTTTCCATCAATTTTTCTTCCGAAGTCATAAACATATTGACAGCATAATTCAGTGCTGCGAAGATGGAATTGTTAAATATCATGATCGTCATAATGATTAAATTTTGTAGAATGTTTGTTAATTCTTTGTTTTTTGAAACAAATAACAAAAATTCAGGAAGATAGGTAAAGACATTTCAGTATCTTCTTAATTGTAATACTTCTGAATTATGAAATAAATTTTGTAACTTGAGAAGAGGAATACAAACAAATTTCATGAATTTTACCATGAGAACTGAAGAGAAAATAAGCAAAATGTCTGTCCTTTCTATTTTTAAAATTGCAATAAATTTATGTTTTACTTATGCTTCAAAACAGCCATTTTTACTGCAATTTACGATCAGAAATTTTCGTGGAGCCGTGCCAACGTCACGAGTACTCGTAGAAAAATGTGCTTCTGAATTGGGTTGAAAAGTCACGACGACAGAGTTAATTAAAAATGATTAACCAACGGATTTATTTCGCAGAATGAGCAAACTTGGGTCTCTAGCTAATGGAACCCTTTCGCTGCTGGGCGAAAAGACGAGAATTTCTGCACAAAAACCACCGCCGGCTGGGAAGCTTTCTCTCATGGGTGGAGGTGATTTAAGCTTGATGGGAAGGCAAGGAAAAACTTCCGCTCCGACGTTTCACAGAATAGACGTACGGCCTAATCTTATCAACAGTCGTCATGATGACAGGTAAACAATAGGAAATATTGACACAACACAAAAGGAGGCCCCTTTAATCAGATAATTTAAAACTACTTTGTGTGTCTTTTGTAACCCATTTTTACCTTGAAAATGGAACGATTGACACTTAAATTCGGAAGTGTTACTCATGCTTTTGTTTTTGTGTCAAATTTTCTTAAAGAAATTGGTGCGTCAGTGTTTAGTATTTCGGCATTTTTTGTAAAACATACTTAACGATGATTCGAAGTGTAATTAGAGTGAAGTGGAGATTGACTCACTCCAATGAATAATTGAATGTTTATTCTATCATAGTGAGATTTCACTTTTTTTGAAATGGGATTTTGCACGTTAAATCGAAAAAAGGATAGGCCGGTTTTCAGTGTTGAAATAATGGATTCTCACTCTTAACATTAGAGAGATAAAATTTGGCTAATTCAAAAAGTTTAAATTTTAAACTTTTTTACTAATTGAAACCAAATTTTGCATATGATCTTTTTTTTTTAATTTACCTTTATTTTTAGCAATTTTTTTCAAACTATTAGGACATTGCGATTTTATTTAAACTAGGCACGATGGTGTACGAAATACTTTAATGCTAATACTTGAAAATTTACATTTTTACGACACTTTATTGTAACGTCTTCAATGGAAATTTATTTGAAAAACGTCTGTACACTATAACTAAAAAACCGTAAGCTTTTTTCCAAATTATTTTACAAGTTCTTAGAATTCATGGCGTCATATCTTGAATTTTTTTGAAATTTGTTTTGGTGATATTTTCTAAGATTGTTTTATTTAAATTAAAAAATAAATTGATAAATTTAACAAAAATTCTGAAAAAATTCAAGCATATTCCCTGACAAATACTAAGCATTTTCTTTTTTGTAATTTTTTACATTTTGATTTTTTGTTGAAATATATCAATGTTTGGAAAAGCATCCTGGGAACAAAAAATGAATTCTAAGAACATTCCATTCTTAGCATTTTTGAAAGCTCATAGTTACAGCGTCCGGAAATTTTTGAGTTATGGATACGTCATAAATATTATCAGATTTAAGTAATCTATAATGCTTAAACCAATTATAGAACGTAGGGTACAAAATATTAATCAAGCCACAAAAAAACACGAGTTAACACACAAACAGAAAATATGTGATTTTTCTTTATTATGTAATAATTATGTATTTCAATCTGCAATTTTCATAATAATTACAGAGTTCTCCTCATTATATAATATTTATTATACTCTTGTATGTAAAAATAATGATTTATTCGGGATATCCTGTATGGGTAATATACGGAGTGTGTTTCGATGTAGATTAGCAATTTTTGAAGCAACTTCCGGTACGTAAATGGCCATCCTCATTTCTAACCTTTTCTAGCATTTAAACGATGTACTTGGCAAACATGCATTGGAACCATGCAAATTACTTGATAATTGACATTCCCAATCCAATTGAATAAGATTTGGCAGTCATGCTTTCCAAAACTATATTTGTTATTAAAATCCAAAGCCTCATCAAATCTAAAATCAAAATTTGCACCAGTAACATACGTATACTTAAAGTATGGAAAAATGGAATAAATGGTCTACTTACACTTCCCATTTCACTAAGAAATCTATAAGAAAATCGTAATACAAAATCGCCATCCTGCGCGTTTTTGGGTCTCCATTTTGGTATCTGCTCCTACTCTAATTTTGTCTAATTTTGTGCGAGACACTTATTTTATCATATGCTTTCGATATTTTCATGTAAATGTAAAATCCTGATCGATTTCACAAAGACTTACTTAAGTGTTATTCGTCAGTAGATACTTGAGAAGAAAAACAATTCACCATAATGTCTCCGATATTTTATGAATGTCTACCATTTTTAGAAAGATATATTCTTTAAATTTAAAGAGTAAACAATTGAGAAATATGACTACGGATCGTAGTAACTTTGTCGTCATCGAATGTTTGTAATCTGTTACTATAAGTAAAATATTAATTAAAGATTACTGAACCAGATTTTTACTTAATCGGACTTTGTTTTAGAAATTCCGTACTATTGGACGAAAATTTGATGCATATCAGTTGGGAATTGAAAGAGATAAATCGAAATATGAAAATTTCTATCTGCAAATTTCTTTGTTCCGCATTTTAAGTTTTCTCGCTCAAATATCGTCCGATTGCTTTGAGTTTTTTTTCTAAAATCGTAAGAAATGCTTAAAATTGTAGTAAGAATATCGATTTTTTAAAAAGTATTTAAATGATTTTTAATTATTACATTTTTTTTGCGGTGTTAGTATGTTAGTAATAATTCGACTTTGGATCCTTAATTGTTGTTATAACTCTTTGAACTCATGACGACTATCGCTCCTCAAAACATGTAATATTATAAATATACGGAGAAAAACTTTCTAGGAAGTTTTACCATTCCCGATGGTAATTTCGAGATAGACTTTCAAAATGGAAAAAATTACCATTATTTCCGGTAAAAATTACCAAATTTTTCGTAATCTTCACTATCCGAATAATAAAAATTCCAAATACTTATAGTCATTTTTATAAGGAAGAATGACAATTTTTATCATTCTGCAACTCCCAGAATTACCATCTGGAATGGGAAAATATTAAAGAAACTTTCATCGTGTATATTACGTATTCTGCTTTAGTTTTTTTCATGAAATTTGGTACTCGGGGGGTTGTTGTTGTCGCGACTACGAATCTGAAGTCAGACTTTGAAAATTCATAACGGCGGGTTCAATATGGCCGACCAAGCGTGTAAAACAGCATCTGATCCAGCTGAAACTGTCTGTCTGCGGTTTTCGTGGTCGTGGTCGGTAATTACTAATTTGAATTCAGATTTTGTAAATTCTAAATCTCAAAAACTGAAATTTCAACATCTGAGTTCAGATTCGTAATCACCGACCACTAACACCATAGTCACCCAGTTTTACCTCGATCAGTTACTTTTTTACATTCTTGGCCGGTTATGTTGAATCCATCATTTTGAATTTTCTAAATTTGAGTTCAGATTCAGAAACTCATATTTTGTAAATCTGAAAAACTGAACTTTCAAAATCTGAGCACAGATTCGTCATCAGTATCTCCAGAGTTTTCTTTTGATTAGGTAATTTGTTTCATTTTTGGTCGGTCATATTGAATTTTTAAAATCTGAGTTCAGATTAGGAATCAGCGTCCAAGAAAACTACAGACGCACAATTTAACCTCGATCAGATACTTTTTTACATTCTTGGTCGGACATGTTAAATCCATCATTTTTAATTTTCAAATTCTGAATTCGGATTCAGAAACTCAGATTTTGCAAAATATAAATCTAAAACATTAACTAAACTTTCAAAATTTGAGTTTTAATTCGTAATCAGCAACCCAAAAAAATCCCAGAGGTTCGATTCGATTGGGTCATTTGTAAAGTTTGGTGGACCATGTTAAATCCATCATTTTAAATTTTCAAAACCTGAGGTCCGATTCGCAATCGGCAATTCCAGAATACCCCTATTACCCAAATTCATCTAGATCCAATTGGACATTTTCCTGCGACTGCATTGTTTCTGTAAAAATGAACATTTTTTGTTGTTAATTTGTTTTGAAAACATAATATTAAGAAAAAATATTGACTTAAATGCAGTGTTCTATATTTCTTCGACTTCTGACTATATTTAATTTAAAAAAAATCGGGCGCAAAGCACAAATTTTCAAGCAAATTCCGGATGCTACTACAGTGTAATGTCGACAAGGGTTAAGGTTGCAGTTAATATGTAAAGGTTTATTCTTTTCTACCACCATTACCATTTACAAAACATGAAGGATGAAAATAGGATCTAAATTTCATTCGGGATATCCTACTTTAATGCTTTCACCGAAACAACTTGTTAAGAATTAAACATTTGGACCTATTACAGGAGCTAATTATATTCAGTTTCATTCTATTTTATAAATGCTCGTAATATCGTACCAGGAAGTGTTAAAGTTGGTTTGCAATTTCGGGATGATTAATTCATTCACTGGAGTAAATCAATTTTCTCTATAATAATTGAACTCACGCACAGTGTGGCATTTTGGACAAAATTCTCTCGACAGTCCAATTATTATCCGAATTGAATAAATCTTTCACAGAAATACTCCTGAAAATGTCAACAATACGGAGGTATTCTAGAGTATCGTACCAGACGTATTAAAAAATGGCGACAATACTCTCAAAAAAAGTGTAAAAAATTAGGGTAATTTTTTTTACTGAAACGTAATATAGAACAGGATTTTAGGTCACTTATCACGAATCTGAAGTCAAATTTTAAAAATTCAAAATGGCAGATCCAATATGGCGGACAAATATTTAATAAAATCGATTGAAATCACTTGAAACTTGGTAGTCGGGGGTTTTTGGGGTCACTGATTACGAATCTAAAGTCAGATTTTGACAATTCAAAATGGCTGATGTAATATGGCGGACGCATTTGGAATAAATCAAGCCATTTTGCTTGAATCATGATATTCGATTGTTTTAGGAGTCTTCAGTTATGAAAGTGAAGGTAGGTTGTGAAAATTCACAATGACAGATCCTATATCGAAAACAATATTTTAAAAATCCATCCGTGATGCTTGAAATGTGTTATGCATAGGTTTCTGATGCCCTAGTATTTAATACATTTTCAAGCTGTTATACACCTATCTAACCTCAGAAAAATTAAATGAACTTCAAAATCTTATACCACCATTTATGTAACCATATGAATATAAATTTGATCCTATGTAACCTGTCC
This sequence comes from Trichopria drosophilae, assembly GCA_030407085.1. Lineage (NCBI taxonomy): Eukaryota > Metazoa > Arthropoda > Insecta > Hymenoptera > Diapriidae > Trichopria > Trichopria drosophilae. The sequence goes on from CM059582.1 coordinate 193,270,702, forward strand.
TGAGGTATCGAACCCTATGTACCAAACAATTATTGTTAGAAAACGCAACTGAACCCTACCAATCTCGTTTTAAGTTTCTATAAACAAGACTTTGTGAGTATGATAAGAAACCACCTTCCACTTAAAATGTCACGATGACACTGAACTTTCCACTTTGATCTTTGAACGTTTTATTTTACGCTTCAAGAACTAACATTTACTAATGTATCATAAAATTTTACCGAAATACACAATTGAATGTTTACGTGATAGTATTTCTGTGAAAGATTTAAATTCGGTTGAGAATTTGACTGTCGAGAGAATTTTGTCCAAAATGCCACACTGTGTCACGTTCCAAGAAATTTGGAGAGATAACTGAGGGTAACTCAGATCAGATATCTGTAAAAAGAATCACTAGTCAATTTTTTGCAAACCCGGTCCTTTAAATTGTCTTCATATGCTAATTCATTTATTCATTTAGATGTTAAAAATGGTTGATGCTTATCAACTAATTGTTACACATAGTATAAATTGACTTGTTACTAGTAACATTCAGCTATTTCATATTTAAAGAGTATCCGTTCGATTTTTCTCGATAAAAGCGCGGGAAAGATAGAAAAATTCCAAGGACAAGTTTTTTTCAGAGATCAATACGAGTTGGGCGCTTACGGTTACGGGAAAAATCACGTGAAGCTACTTTACGTCCAACGGAACGATGCACTCCACCACGAAATTCGCGAGTACGAGATCGACACTCATCTACGACTCCACACGCAAAAGGATTACCTGGAGGGCGACAACCGCGACATCATAGCGACCGACAGTCAGAAAAACACAGTTTACCTAATGGCGAAAAAACACGGCGTAAAGTCCCCGGAGGAATTCGCCATTTTGCTGTGCGCCCATTTTCTCTACACGTACAAGCACGTCGAAGAAGTCAACGTGAACGTCGAAGAGTATCCGTGGTCGAGGCATGGAGTCAATGGCGTGCCGCACAGCCACGCTTTTATTTTTACTCCGACCGCGACGAGATACTGCCAAGTCACACAGCTCAGGAACGGTAAGAAAATTGCATTTATTCCCGATCCATTAATTGCAGTCGGCCAAATTCGATGAAAAGCCAGGAAGGTCAGTTTCACGCACGCAGGGGTCTCGCCACGTTGATAACGCTTTAATTAGCGCTCTTTGGGAATGCGTTTCCTCGGTACCTCGTTAACGAGGTTTGCAACTAAAACCTGATTTCGTGACGTTTTTGTCCAATTATTACGAAACTGTGTACTTAAGAATGCGCATTTTTCTGCTTTCTTTTCCATCCATCGCTGGCATCCGAACCCGTCGCGCGCTTCCCGCAATTATCCCCGACGAAATTGCATTGTCTTACATTTTCAGATTCGCCAAAGATTCGAGGTGGCCTTAAGGATCTGCGTTTACTCAAAACGACCCAAAGTTCCTTTACCGATTTCATCCAAGATGAGTATCGGACCTTACCGGACGCGAACGATCGAATTTTTAGCACTGTCGTAACGGCTTGTTGGGACTTTTCGACGGCGTCTGGTGTCAACTTCGACAAGGTGTGGCATACGGTGAAGGATTGCATCCTTGAGAATTTCGCAGGTCCACCAGAAACTGGCATTTACTCGCCCAGTGTGCAGAACACTCTTTACATTGCTGAAAAACATGTGCTGGACAAAGTTCGACAGGTTGTCATATCAATATATCACTTTTCGTTGTGACGTAATATATATGCATGACAATATTCGTTAGACAATTTCAGTTTTTTAAAATTCGCAAAATGAGTTTAGAGAAATTGACGAAAGCTTTGGGAATTTCTCAGAAAACAATATAATAGTGAATCTACAACATATTTAATTACAACATTAATTTTGTTTCTAAAACACTCGCTTTAACCCTTTGAAGCATACATTTTTATTTGCACGGAAAATAGCTGACGGATGGCCAAAACTCAAGATGGCAGATCCAAGATGGCCGACCGAAATTTAAAAATTTATTTCATCGAGATGAAACTGGATACTCGAGAGACGGACTGAATATGACAGTCAAAATGCAAACAGTTTTCGAGGTCGTAAAAGAAGAACTATGAAATTTCAGCATTCGTGACCGATTGTTGAATCTGCTAATTTTTATCTTGAAAATGTAACATTATTCAGTATTCAGTTTAATTTCGGTCAAATAACTTTTTACATTTCGGACCGTCATGTTGAATTCGCTCGAAAACCCCCGCTCCCCGAAAAATCCCGTTTCACCTCGATCAAGTAAATTTTTACATTTCGGACGACCATCTTCGGATCAGCCATTTTTAATTTTGAAAATCTGGCGCTAGATTCATAATCGGCGACTCCGAAAACGTTCATGTATTCAGTTTCGTCTGATTTCAACGACGGTTTTTTTTCAGCATACATTCTTTGTTAAAAAACCCTTAATTTTTATATATTGTTCGTCCTTATTTTATTTTTTATTTTCAAAGGGTTAAAAGAACACAAGAGGACATAATCGAACCAAGAATCAGAAAAAGTTTCGTACTATATTTACGACCAGATAACAACATGCGATAATTTTATTTTTGAAAGATCAGCATAGTTTATGAAAGTACTCTACTGTAGATTCGTTTAGCTGCCGTGAGGTCCTAAAAGCAGGCAACAAATGCTAGATTGTTACTACACTCTAAATGAAGCGTTTGTACACTCTGTTTAAAAAGCTATGTTTTAGGTAATTTAAAGTCGATTATTTTTCTATCTAACGAGCAGAAACGAACCTAACCTCAACAGAATTGTGTTTTGTATGCCCCTAAAGGCACCGGAACAGAGCAACAAATGCTAGATAATTGTTGCTGTACTCTAAATGGGGCGCTCTACTAAAACATGTAGCTTTTATATAAGCTGGTGGAACGTATGTATTTTTTTTTAAATATCGGAGTACGATTTCTCGAGGCTCTATATTTTTTAGGTAAACTTTTAGCAACAAATGAGCAACAGTTAGCTGCATAACGGTTTTTTCGATAGTGTGTTCATTTCCATTTATTTTAGCTATATTCTGTTAGCTTTTATACAATCTAGCAGAACCTGTTTTTTTTTTATTGTGGGAGCAATAAATATAGAATTGGAGCAACTTTTGAGGAATTATTGAGCAACTATTGTTCGTCCTAGTGTGGTTCGACTTTACCATAGATGCTCTTCCACCCTTTAGGGCCTGCTGGCGAGACAACATAGCCAGACAAGTTCTAACCTATTTCAAGTGAAGGACCGATATAAAGCTAATATTTAATGCCATAATATGACATTTAGTTCTCTGCTTGATTAAAAAATACTGGGCGTTTGTCAGCTTAATGTTAAGCTAGCGAGACATACTCCATTAAAAATAAGTGCAAACGTAAAACCGCGTTCACCAGAATTAAGGCCTAACTTAAGGCTCCCGAAATACTTTGAATGCCAATTCTCGATTCCCAATTAAAAAAAAAACAGGTCTTCGACAGCTTAATGTTAAGCTGGTAAGATATGTTAAGTTACGGTAGGCTAGTCATTTTGGTCGAAAAAAGGATAGGGTACCAGCAGTGCAATCATCGACATTATTCAAAATAAATTGTAACTTTAAAATTCCATGTTTTCTCATCATAGTATTGTAAGCCTATTTTTTTCGATTAAATGGATGGAACACTAAAATGCTTTTTAGGTAAATCATAAACCTTTAACTAGCCGGAAAGGAATTAAAATCGGTGATGTCAAAATGAAACACAGGATTAGAATGACTCGAAAAAAACATTTCTCAACGAAAAACGTATATTTTCAAAAACCTTCGACGGCTACAATACTTGTAGTGCGCCTAACATCGGATATAATGTTCATGGAGAATTCGTATTAAGGTATTTCGAGAGCCTTAAATGACTTTTAAATTATGTTAGTAAAATAATTCACTTTGGGCATTTCTGTGGGCCTTTTTATTTTTAATGCGTGCATGTTCATAACATAGGACGTAATGGTTAGCAAAAATTCGTATTTAGAGATTTCAATACCCTTAAGAGCTTTAAATTATTTCCGTAAAATAAATTGCTTCTGACGTTTCTACGGCACCCGTTACCCTTAGACTAAAATGCAGGCATTCCTTTCAATACTGGCAGCTTTCGGTAGGGGAGAATTCGTATTGGGATATTTCAAGAGCATTAAATTAGTCCTTCATTCTGGTAAAGACGGTTTTTCATTCAGACTTATTTTTATTCAAGTGTCTTGCTGGCTTAACATTAAGCTGGTGAAGACTTTTTTTTTAATTATGGAGAGCACTAAATTTCGATTATGGCATTCAATTAGCCTTAAATTATCCCGTAATTTTGGAATAGGCTAGGAGCTTAACCCTTTAACGTCCAAGATGACGAGATTTTTAGCTCATTTTCAAAGCTCGCTAGCCAATCGTAAAAAGAAAATATCCTCATGAAACTAAATTACTTTATTGATTTTGGGTATGCTTTATCGATTTATGGGGTCAAAATTAAGATTCCATGCCGTAGAAAAACAATATGGCGGATTTTATCTGAAAAAATCTTAATATTTTTTTTCGACAATTTGTTACAAATTGATAATGTGTAGCGAACCATTCCAAAATACGGATAAACGTGGACAAATAAATTGCAGTTTAAGTGGAAAATTTTGTTATTGAGCTCCATTCAGTTTGTCCTATTAAAAATGGCGGAAAATTGTGAAAATTTCTAAAATTGAGTGTTTTACCTAAATATTTCTGAAATAAATCGACATCAATCAAAATTTTTCTCTTATATAACATGTGGAATTTCGATTTTATGTGTGTTATGATTTGTCTGCATGATAAAGAGAGGTAAAAACCGTACAACAAACGATTTCTAAGAGCCAGGAGACGATTTCTAATACAAATTTTTTACTTTTTAAAATGGATTTTGTAAATCGTAAAATCGCTTTCGTTTGACAATTTTTCTTACAATTCTTATAATTTTGTTCTCACTTGCGTAATTTCGAATTTTACAAATTATTTTCCAATTTAATATTTCTGATAAATCAGTATTTATAATTACAGTAATATTTTTGTATTAGACTTATTAGTTACTTACTTAGTATTAGACTTACTTAGACGTATTAGACAAACTTAAAAGTTTTAACAATCGTATTGTACTTATTTCTTAATTCCGTGGGGTCCAAAACTTAATCATTCTCTGTCAGATAGACTCAACCTCTTGGAGTGTGATTGCAGTCGTTGTGAAGTAAAAATTGTCCCAATCTGCTGAAAGAGCGAATTAACCAGAGAAAACTTGTTCTTTACGTAGCGAAAAATCGCTCTTATAGAGTGAAAATTTACTCTTTTATTAAACTGGTTCAATTTGGACTTCCTAAACAGTGAACTTTTACTCCGAGAAATTTATAGAGGACTTAAAACATATACTTCAAGTAATTATTTAGTAGAACGCTGCTTACACAATTTTTTTTATAACAACGTACTTACGTTCGGTTTATTAAGCAAAAATAAAAATAATGAAATTCATCTTTTATGCACAGTTAGTAATTGTATTTTTTGAAATAAAAATATAATTGCTGACATTTAATAAAAATTCTCTTTTTAAAAATTATTTATAGGATAAAATGGAAGAAATTATTATCAAATAAATGGTATGAAATTGCATAATAAGTGTTTTCACTCGCTTTTATACAGAATATTCGTATTTTAGATAATGTATAGTATTATTTTAATACATTTTTTTGATACATGTTATATAGCATCTGGACAAAATTCCCAGCCAAATAGAAATGTTTAATGACATAACAGTACATATTAACGAAAATAAGGGTCCGTCGTCCTTCTAGTCAGAATAATAGAATTTCCTATATATTTATTTCCCTTAGTGTATGACTTAACCTATTTAATAAAGAATCACCGAACACATTTGTTATTAGTACTCGAATTTCTGATATTAAATGATTAAGAATTAAAACAACGAATAAAAAATAAATAACAAACTTAGTTAAGCAATTAATTTACTTTGAAACTAAACTGAATGAAAGGATTTAATAGAAGAAATCTTAGTTCTTAAATAGAATTCATAAAGTAATTTAGCTGCTGTGAAAGATAAGCCAGGTGCATCCGTTAGAATGTAATACAAACGTTTAACTTAACGTCAACATAACTAAGCATGGGTATCGATATCTTTTCTTCTTGACTTTGGTTTTATTTGTCTTTCTTTAACCGAAGATTAACGCATCATTGGGAACAAGAAAACGTGTCGGAAGTAAGCAGACTACATAATGCTAAGAATTCTCATGAATTTGGTATCTGTTTATGATAGTTTTCAATATTTGTTTAGAGCATAGTTTAAATCTGATTCAATAAGAAACTTTATATATACACACACTAATGCTTGATAAAAGTAAATAAATTTAAAGAAATTAATTTTTATAGTTTAATTTATTGCAGTCTGTGCTTGTTTACGATTTAAATTTGATTTTTGAGACAGAAATGTAAAATTTTGCTTATAAAACGAGACAAAGATTTAGTATGTATACTAATGTAACCTACCTACATTGATTTTTAATTATTCAGGTTTTAAAAAATATAACGTATCTTTCTAACATCTAAGATCTATAGATGCATACAATGGTTGAAACATTCAGGGATAGTTTTATATTCTTTTTATGCCTATTTATTTCCATACGAAAAGGTACTATGTACTGTCTAAATCTGAATTAATTCAAAATTACCAATACGAAAATGAAAAGTAAGTCACCAAATGAATTAATAATCATTTTTGATAATAAAAAATTAAAAGCTTCTCATTTGTTACTAATTCTATACAAACTACTAATCTAAAAAAGTCAATATCTACTTGTAGATTAGTAGGATTTTAGTAGTGAATTAGTATTTTTGTACTATTTTTCAGTAAAATACTTACTAATTGATGGTAAACCACTTTTCGCTGTACATAAATCGTTTTTGATTAATTGATATTTAGAGAGTAACGTCCAAATTTATGACTTTATCCGCAAGTTTGATACGTAAAATTATATATCATAATTTAACCCTTTAAGTCCGAAATTTTTGAGCAAATTTCAACGTTCTAAGTTTTGTTCCAAAAAATTACCGATTTCTTTCGACGTTTCTTTGTTTTCTTTGTTTTCAAAAAACAAAATGGCGGCTTTAACATGTCTGCTGGTTTTCTGTAAGTTGTAATTGTGCAGACTCTCACACAAATATCGATTCTTTTACCATGTAACGTTTGAAGATATGGAAAATTGAGATGAAAAAGTAATTATCATCATTTGTAAATATCTAATATCATGATCGTTCATTTATAACTTCAAATTGGTTACTTAACATAGGTATTTACCTATTTTTTGTCTAATTTTCACTCAATTTCTGAAGTTTCTCTACTATTATGTCCGCGTAAACTGAAAATAACTATATATACTTGTTAATTATTACACAAAAAAACTACTAATTCACAATTACTGATATCGTGTTGTTTACAAACAAAACTACAACTTGCAGACCCCATCTTTTAGCTACCATTCTGTTTTTGAAAAAAATCCAGCGGGAAAAGGAAGGGCTGAGCACAAAGATGCGATTAATACCTTCTCCAATGATTATTATTATCCCTTTCACTGTCAAAAAAAAAATAAAAAACATTATCATAACTTTTTTCTTCCAAATCTACAGGTAATTCTGAGTACGAGATTCAAAAGAGGTAATCAAACTATTTTGATTTGAATTTTGACTCTTCATTTTGAAGAAGTATCAAAACGATTCATTGCGATTCGGGTGAGGATTTTCGAAAATAAAAGATTGCTACTTATTTCTGAAAATACTCAGTTAACTCTAAATTAATTTCTGGAATATATTTTAGGAAATAATGTGTAGTAATTAGAATTAATAGCATGCAATCTTGATACTGCAAATCGATTCATCGATTTTAATTTAGATTTTTAGTGTAAATTCCTACGCTAAAGTTATTATTTCTTCGCAAAATTAATGTATATTGTTTCTTTTAAAGATATAGAAACATTGTCCGATATTTATATCCTGCTATATTTCAATGATTATTAATTTCTTTACCTCTTCGTAAGTTATTAAAAATAGTTTGTTAAGGCGTATTTTTTAACGATCTTTTCTAAAGAAAATTACAAAAAGATCTGAAAAAGATCTTGAAAAGACGTATTTTTCGATAATTTTTGTCTAAAGAAATTTTAGAAAAACTGAAAGAAATCTCGAAAATATATTTTGATTCGCTTAAAAAGGCTAAAAAATATACAGTAAAGATCTTAAAAAGATCATAAAATTCTTCTTCAGTATCTTCATTAGTACCTAATCTGAAATAAACCTTTTCAAGATCTTACTGACCCTTTATTTATATAAATAATTAATTTCTTATATTATATTCTATATTAAATAATTTCTTTTTTAAGCGGGATATTCTGCACGGTTTTGGATAATAACAAAATTTATACGTGATCAATTATTGTATACTGTAAAGTGAACACGTAAACAATATTCTTGTTTAGGTTAAGAAAGATTGATTAAAATTATTTAAACTTATGGCTAACCAAATCACATTGACTCTCTAAATGTGAGTATTTGTGCTGAAGTACAGGAAGAGCTTAACAATTAAGAGCAACTAAATAAGCGTGACAAATCTACAAACTGAGGAGAGGGGAGGGAAATACAATTGAACTTCTAAAAATACTCTTATTTAGGTTAAAGTCGATAACCAGACGAGATCAACATGTCTGCATGTTACGTATTTAGGCGTTTCCAAGCATATAGACTTTGGTGATGTATCACCCTTACTGCATCATATGGATTTTGGCGCATAGATCACATATTTATTTAGATAGATTGAGAACTTCTTTAGTTGCTTTGGGGACTAAAAATTTCTGATTTTCTATCTATTAAATTTTTAGTGTATTTTTAAAGTTTCATTTTTTTATTTAGTATTATTCTTGTCATTTTAATTTTGATTCCGGTCTTGGAATTACATTAACCTATTTCATTAGGTGAAATAATCAATGTATAACATTTAGAAATAAAAGGTTAGCTGTATAGGGAATTAAAATAAAAAAATAACGTTTTTATGTTAGAAAATACAACCAGTTTATCCGAGTACAGACCAGAAACTAGTCTTTTTTTTCCCATTAACTAATGGCCATATGAAACCAGTCTAGCGTATACTTCAATATATTTGCCTAGTTAAATTGTTTGAAAAATGTTCAAATCTAACTAATATTCTGGTTGGTCATGTATCAAAATTCAGCACAAGTTTGAAACTTTTCAGAAAACTCAGAAAATTAAACAAAAATCAAATTGTTGAATCTATGTATTCCTATTAAAATGTCAATTAATTTCGACAAGCTAATTTTTAAACAAATGAGAAAGGTTATTCGAAATCAATAGATGAATTCTAAAGTATTAAATGTAGTGCTATATTAAACGAAATACTTCAAAAAATTGCTTTGTTTGTTATTCTTATGTTCAAGTACTTGCTTTTTATTATTTAGTAAAGTTTAGACCGTCTTTGATACAATCAATCACAGTTTGTTAATTGCCAAAGTTTCTTTTTATCGTATCTCTAAGACAATTTGCCGCTCTTATTTAATAAATCGATGAAATGCATTGTGTTTGATTCTTATGTTTAAATACACACTTTTTCTTATTTCCATACCAAATTAGGCTTAAACTCAATACAACAAACAAAAAAAGCACATAAAAGAGTTTTGAATATGAATAGAAAGAGCAGATTATATGTTGATTTTAAGAGCTCGACAAGACCTCTCAAACAAAGTCTCAAATTAGAGCTTTCAAGAGGAGGCACCTGTGACGTTTTACTTTCGTTACATTGCAATAACAACAAATTAGCAATAATAATAATCATTTTTTTTCATAAATTAAGTACTGTAACCAAAAAGATTTTTTATTTTTTACGTTCTATTACTGTTTTTTTTTGTATTTTAAAAATTTTGATATTAGCAAAAAATTGCAATTCTAATAAAAAGGGGTATTGAAATTTTGGATGAAAAGGGAAAATTATTTTTTCTTTAAAAAATATTGAAATATATAAAAAAAAAACAGTTATTCATTATGAGGATAGCTTTTTATAATATTTTTATTCTGTACATAATTCTTACTTTATTCATAAATTTTGCCAGGCTGTTTTTCGCGATGATTGTTGCTCATCTGATGTTTTTGAGCTTTTCATTGGGTATTATCACCTTTTACTATACTATAAAAGTAGCCATTTCTTCATTGTATAACGGACCATAAAAATTATAAAAATACAAAGTAAATAAATGTAAAAATACAAAAGTTTTGAACAAAATTAATAAAAATTTGTATTTCATAAATAACTATAGTAGAAATATAATATAAATTTACTATTTACCATTTAAGAAACATTATTTTGTAATTTGTTTTAACAATAATCAGTTACTTTCATCAAAAAGTATTTTTTTTAAAATAAATATCGATCTCAAAGAACCACAAACGAATCGCCTCCTCCAATTTTGAACGAATCATCACCAACTTTTTTTGTATGCTGTTTTCACGGTTTAAAAAAAAGTTTATGGATGTAAAGATTTAACGAAATGTGCTTTAGATCAAAAATAATGAAGTCTAACTAGGACAACAACTTTTTTGTTATTTTTTCAGCTACAGCACTTAATTTAAGAATAAAAGATTTTTTGTTAGTTTAATTTAATGCAACTGAAATCTCACCACTGCTTGAAAATTAAATTATTTAGGACTATAAATTAAAGAAAAACATTCTACTTTTAAGGAAATATTTATTTGAATGGTCGCAAGTAAAAGATTACTTTCACTAAGAAAATATGTTTTTTTACAAATATATGTTCTTTTTAATATAAGTGACTACTACAAGATAATATTTCTTGAAGTTAAGTAAATATTTAGTTGAAATTATAAAATTTATTTTTTTTGTAGTTGTTTGTAATGATTTGATCAGGAATTATTATGAATAGGCGGGAAATTATACTAAAAAATAATTGGCTTTGCCAAAAAAATAATTCTAAATGAGATAAATATTAAAGCCTGGAATAAGAATTTTTTTAAATGAGTATTCTAAGAATTCCTAAGTAAAACTTCTTAGAGAGCTCGTTTCTCAGAGAACGTAACTAGGACCCCCTTCAAGAGATTTTAAGGTAACTTTGGAAACAGCTCTAAAAATCTTTTCAAGATGGTTTTTATTTTTAAATGCATTTGTTTCATAAAGACGAAAGATATTGCATATGTAATTCTTATTTTCAAAATTAATTTTCTTGAAGGTTATGTACAAATTGCGGAAAATTATATGCCTATATATCCTTTTTGGGTCCCAAAAGATTATTATTCCCAAATAACCATTTCTTTTTTTTTTTGAGTTATATTTACTATTAATTCGATTTACAATCAAACATTATTTTAATAGACCTATAAATCTTTATAAACAAAACATTGATTTACGGTGTATGGATTACGCGTCACTCTCTGTCACTTTCTCTTTCAGCAGAAATTCGCTGTTTTGAACTTATATCTTAGGGTAGCGATGTTAAAAAACATACATAACACCTTTATTTATATTTTATTAAAATGGAATTATTATCCTGATCTCTTCGAATACACATGAAAATAAACTTAAATAGAAGGACGGTTGTAATTTTTTTTTTAAGAAAACAAAATATTTCACGAATATATTGCAATACTTTACTCAACTGATGACGTAATTTCAGATTCACAGCATCGAGATGCGAATGCCAAACAAGCACTACTTTTCACTCGACCTCAGCCAATTCCCAAAGCTTGTACAGGGTGAGAACAAGGAGGTATACCTTCCAGTCGACAAACCTTCCGGAATAATATACGCCCAGCTGAACAGGAAGGATTATTCCTCGAAGCTGTGATCCAACTATTGCGTAGCATCGTCCTTTCTTTGCTCTCTTCAACTTGGTGTAAATATTCAATTTTAATGCGCGTCAGTATTTTGCCGTTTATATAGCAAACTGCTTTCTTAAATATTATGTTAGCAATCCTACCTACTATCATCGTATATTCGACGATTTCAATCATGGAAAGCAGTTCCGAAAAATCAGTATCAGAATTGTTCTAGAATTTGAAATAAACTATTTTTTCATCGGTTTCATCTTTTAAATTTCGACCTGATACGAATGTTTTACTTGCTACGTCAGGGTTTATGAATTTTCTTGGAAATTGAAAGTACAGGTATGTAATGTAGTAATCAAACGTTCAAACAATTCGATAACGATTTTCAAATCGAGATTCACGATGTGTATGAGCCCCCACCTAATGGGCCCTTTTTAGGTCGATGGATTAGCTACGCTCGAAATTTTCGCCGCTTTTTAACGATCGATTTCTATCCACATCCCGTGGCGCACCCGTTTCCTTTGTCACTCCTCAAACAAATCTCGCGCGCGAGTGAAACTGGGAAATATTTGAGCTGCACAAATACCCCAAAGTCATAAGAGAATCGTCGCAACATGAGAACAGTCAGTTTAGTGTCGACTGGTCAGGAACAAAGTAAAAATTCGTTTGGAAACTGGTAGACGATGAACAATTCAATTTTTCGATTCCGTGTAAACTTATAAACTGATCCAAAAATAAAAAGTTAATAGAATCATGGGTACTCGTGGGCTATTATTTAAACTCACAGTCATTTCAAGCGTTGTGTCCGTTTTCGGTACGGAAAATCAAAGTGAAAAATGCGGTGGTGTTCTTACGGGATATCAATATACGATAACGAGTCCGTCTTATCCGCGAAATTATCCTCAAAATACGGAATGCGTTTATATTTTACGGGGTTTCGAGTCGTCTAACTGCGTCGAAGAGTTTCAGTTGCAATTTTTGGACTTTGATGTAAAGTCCTCAGAGAATTGCAAAGAGGATTACTTGTTGATCGGCGATCGTCATGTGTTTTGCGGAAATAGCAGTGGTCTGAAGAAGTTTCCAGGTGGGAATAACAGTTTGACAGTCACTTTTCACTCCGATAAACAATCAAGTGCTAAGGGATTCAAGATTCTCGTAACTGCTGTACCTTGCGAAAATTCAAAATTGGATGATACCCAAAATGAGTGAGTGGATATCTCTTTTTTTTTTGTCGAATTATTTTTCATTCTACTTAAATCTGTCTGATCTTACAGGTCGCTTGCTAAGACGCTGCATGCTCATGGATCTCATTCGAAAGGACAAAATCATTCAAATTCCAACACAAACGGGGTCAATTCTGACCGTGAAGAAATCCTTCCACCTACCAAAAATCCGTACTCCAATTTTCGCCCAAAGATTGGATTTACAGTCGAGGATGAAATTAAGGCAGAGAGAAGAATTCAGCGTCCGACGAATAAAGTTCAACTTTCATCTTATCTGTTTTTACCTCCAACGGAAAGCAATTATAAAGTTCCTGGAAATAGCCAATCCGTCACGCCACCACCAGTCGAATTGATTCTACCTGTTAAAAGTATAGCTCCATTTCGTGAATTATCTGGTCAATCGACTGGAAATATTTCGGATACTGAACATCAAGAAGGATCTCAAAGACGAAGTCAAAATGCGAAGCTTACATCAAAAGTTGGTCATCGGGTAAATGCTCCAGCTGAAATTTATGGAGAACCTGGAGTGTCAAGTTATGATCCTCACGGAATTGTAGGAAATCCAGATTGCGACAGAAATGAGATTGGAGGAATTTCGGGTATAAATGATGATCCGATACAGAGGTATCCACAAATACCGGAATCAGGCTACGATCCCAACTTGGGAGTAATTCATACAGGCGGAAATTATATTCCTGGCGTAATTAATCCTGGCAATCAATATAATCCAGGGGTGAACTATCCGAATAACATCCCGGGGATAAACTATCCAAACTCCGGTTTTACTCCCTCAATCAGCTACCCGAATTACGTACCCGATACCAATTATCCTAACGGCAACTATTATCCTAACGGTAATTATTACCCGTCAGGAAATTACCCCAATTTTGGCTATCCAAACAGTAATTTAAATCCTGTCTATCCATCCGGAAGTTATCCAGGTTACGTTCCAGGCATAAATAATGGATATTATCCAGGTGTTGGAAGGAACTATGAATGTTGCGGTGGTTATCAAAATTCAAATCGCAGATTTTACATCACTAGTCCTGGATTTCCTTCAGCTGCTGTGAATTCCAACGCGTATGAATGCGGTTACACAATTCGCAAATCTTCGCAAGACGTTTGTCGCTTGCGATTGTATTTGAAATTTTTTAATTTCGGAGCAGAAGACCAATTTTGCACAAATGGTCATATAGAAATTGATGGACGACGGTATTGCGGATGTAAAACTGGCCAAAACATAGTCGTTCCATTTGCATTTACATCGAAAACCATAAATATCAGGTACGTTGGATACCCAAGAACTAAATTCAATGGATTCTTTATTGACGTAATTCAAGAATCTTGCGGAAATTTCGGTTCTTACCCATACATCTCTAATAGAAACGACGTTGTGTCTGAGTCGAACAGAACTGAAATTCCAAATCAAGCTTTGGCATTCCGAAATGATCGCATAAATTCTACGCGATCTAGTAGAATAAAAAGGAACCTGGGCTATAATTATCAGAAACCTTCAATACCTTTTCCAAACGTGGAAATTGAACAAATTAAAGGAGGCACTCACGATAAACTATTCTTAAACAATTGCGCATCTCGAGTTTTTCTGGATTGGGTGGTTGCTGCCAAAGAATCTTTTTTCACTAATTCGAAGTGTGGAAGATATAGAGGAAGGTCATACAATCCTTTGCATTCTGGAGTAGGTGGAGTAGGTTCCCCCGTTGGATGTGGCGGAGTCAGCGCGATCTCTGGATATTCTCCTACGCAACGTTATCCATACAACTATCCAAATTACGGGAGATTGTGTTATTGATAATTGTGAAATCGGTGTGGTAGCGTTTTTATAAATTCCATGCCAGATATTTATTCCAATTTGTACTTGGAAAGGTTTTTTACAATAAAAACATTTTTTACAATAATCTTTTTTATATTTATACAGAAACGTAGTTTTAATTGTTTGTTAATTCCGAAGATACTTTTTAAATAAATATATACAAAATTTCGAAAAGGGACCGAGGTTTATTATTATTTACATTTCTAGTTTTAGGTCAACGGAAGGTACTTCTTTACTCTTTTCATATAAGGCATGTATATTTACTAAATTTTTATTGATTGCTTGTGGAAAATTTAATTTTTCCTTGCAAAATATAACTTGTGGTAGTGTTTTCATGAAATAACAGCGTGAAAACTTGAAAACCGAAAGTTTGAATAAGATCCCTTGTGGAAAAAAGTGCATTTTTTGTCTAACTTTTGGCCAATATTTCTGGCTGGTTTTCCGGTGGTAATGTAATGTGCATTTACCTAGAATCTATCCATTTTTTTCTGGCCAAGAATCGTTCTAGATTATGTCTAATAATTGACTGTTTGCATTATTATTTTACAAAGCCGGATGAAAATGGCCAATTTCTAAACTGTAAATCCTGCCGTTTTGCTTTACACCCATTGCATGTAAACGAAAATTGTTTTTTAGTCCTTTTTGCACTTAATATTTTAATCAACTAATTGACCGCAAGTAGAAATGTTGTCTTGAATTCTATGTTATTCTCGTTTGAATCAACGTTTGACACTGACAATACACCAGTCACAAAATTATTTTCATTTTCAGCAATAAAGCCATCATCAATTGATTTTTTTAATTCATGCATATTTGTAGATTGATAATAATTTGTAGATGAATAAATGAGATTATTTTTTGGATAGTTGAAAATGGTCAGAATACAGTTGCATAAATGATAATCTGGTTTAAAATGGCCATTTGTCAGCTAGTTAAGAAGCAGTTATTGGTCATAAAAAATGAGCAGTTTCTCTGTAAGGAGTGTTCATAATTTCTACCAGGAACAGAAATATAGATACACTCAGACCCTAGTTATCAGTATTTTTATCTACAATCTATATTAGTATTTAGTAACGTAATTCTAATCTAATACCAGTTTTCTCTCGTGTAAATATTCTCGAAATTTAGTTTTAGCAAATGTAACCTATTAAGCCCCAAAAGGACGAATTTATCTTGAACTTTACAGCAGTTCTGGTGGGTTATCTATGATGAAAAAATTGTAGATTTGTCACTTCTGACGTGAAATTGATCGTACTTTCCGATTATAATAAACTACGGTCCAAAAAAGATACAATGGATTATTTAACAAAACATTTTGTTATTCACAATTTCGCGCCGAAATTGGATGACGAGGTCACTATGAAGTGAAAATTGCTCGACCTCGGACTCTAAACTTCAAAATGTCTGAGGGCAAAAATTAAATTTGAAAATAGCGATATTTAATATAGCGTCCTGAAGCCGAATATTTAATGACACCGCCATGTTTAAAACGGTAAATTCTTAATGAAAATGTATTTATTAAACGTATTAATTTAATTTGTGTTTATTAAACGTTTTAATTTAATTTGAGTTTATTAAACACTTTTTTGTGTCGCTTATCACTAATATGACGTAGAATTTGCGAAATTTAAAATGGCGGATCCAATATGGCGGACTCTAATCGCAGTTTATCAGTATGCTCATGATCCACGTATATTTCTAAAATTAATAATACGGAGCCTTCTTTCCTTATTTTCTTTTTTTTTAGTTTGTTTATTGTTAGTTATTTTTATTTTTCGGCTTACTTTTTAAAATTTTTTTTAGGGTTATCTATTTCTTTTTTTTTATTTTTCTCATTTTTATTTATTTTTTGTCTTTTTCATTTTTAATTCTTATTTCAAAATACGAAATCTGTAATATATCATGAAATATAGCTCTTTCATATTTCGTCATAAAAACCGGCATACCAAGGTTCACAAATATAAAGTTTGCTATTTGAGCAGAATCTTTTTTTTCTTACATCGTATTTTCCAAAATTGTATTTTTCTTCTCTTCTTGTGTGATGCTCTGACGTGGAAGAGCTTCTGAATGCAGATTTTTTCAAAATGCGGACATTTGAAAACAATTCATCTGCCATTTTGTATTTCGTAAATTTGGGTGCATCTCAAAAACCCGACAAATCACAAAACACACACTTAAAAAATCCGACATTAAAAAACCAGACATTTCAAAAACCAGACATTTCAAAATATATACATTTAAATACCAGGTATTTTAAAATATGGATATTCTAAACCAGGGGTGCACCTCAAAACCCCGACAGACGCTTCAAAAACCTAACATCAAAAATCCATACATTTAAACCAGAGATTCGAAATATCTCTGTATTTTGAAATGTACGTTTTTTTAAATGTCTGGCTTTTTAATATCTGTTTTCTTAAATGACTTGGTTTTTGAAGTGTTTGGTTTTTTAATGTTTGTTTTTTGAAATGTTTGGTTTTTGAATGTCTGGTTTTTTAAGTGTCTGTTTTGTGATCTGTCGGGTTTTTGAGGTGCATCCGTAAATTTGTCGTCATATTCGTGGTCAGCGACACTATAATTCCCGGTATACCGATGTTTATAATAAACCAAAATATTTCGAACATTTTCATCGGCCATATTGGATCCGCCATTTTAAATTTCGCAAATTCGACGTCAGATTAGTGATAAACGACACATAAAACGGTTAATATACTCAAATGAAATTAAAACGTTTAATAAACACATTTTCAGTAAGAATTTATCTATTTAACTTGTTATATAGTTATATAACATCGCAATGTTATTAAATATTGGGCATCAAGATGCTATATTAGATATCGTCATTTTGAGATTTAATTTCTGCGTTCATACATTTTAAAATTTCGGCGCGAAATTGTGGATAACAATTTTTTTTTGTTCAATAATCCATTGTATCTTTTTTCGACCATATTTTAAAAAAATTTTATTGTTAGAATGGGAAAGTACGATCAATTTCACGTCAGAAGTGATAAGTTCATATTTTTTTCATCATTGATGACCCACCAGAACTTACAGCTGAAAAGTTCAAGACAAATTCGTTCTTTTTGGATTTAATGGGTTAAGAATGTTTCTTCTCTAAAAGTAGATGAAAAGTTAGTAACAATTAAAAAAGATTCCTCAGAACATGAAAAGTATTTGATGATGACCAAACTTTAATGAAATTATAGAATGTGGTTCAAAGTATTCTCATAAATAATTAGTGAAAACAAACCATATAAATCAGGTAGCACAAAAGCTTGTTCGTCTCTGTTTGACTAAAATGAATCATACTTTATAATTGTTTGTATTTTCCATACTCATTTTTAGATACTGATATAGTCGACATTTAATTTTAAACATATTCAAATAGCTTTCGGTGATAGCAATATAATAATTGTAAATAAATCTGCTGATGTTCACATCAAGATTTAATTTTTTAAATATTACATTTAAACTCTTAGTACTCCTTCATTCTCCTGAATTCTTGAGGATTTCAATAGTCAGTCGGATTTCTCTAAAATTAAACACATTACGATTTTGTAAATAAATGCAGTCTTTAATATACAATTAATGCTTGCAGTTGTACAGTAACTTAATACATTGAGGTAGGAATTATATACATAAGCCAATAATAGTAATTAATAAGTTTGGAATTGTACTAGGCTTACATTTTAAAACACATTGACGACGGGATTGTTGACAGTTTTATGTAGGAAAATAACGGAGCATGTAGTCTTTGGCGCGTTCGAGTATTTTACGCAACTATTACAATATATTGCACGTTTTTAACATTATTATTTCGTAAGACTATGTGGTAAGACTTTTGTACAATATTTAAGGACATACAATGTAGAAAGGTAAATATTTATGATTACCTATCAGGATATTAGAAGTGTCTCTAATAATTCACGTTAATACCAATGGTAAATTTGCGATCGGAATATATCGAATAACATCGAGATATCGTAAACGTACTTTAAAATTACGTTCTGTGATGAGAGAAATGAGGACATCTAACAAACAATATTGCTGAATTGAAAGAGCTATTTAGTCCGGTGGACTTGGTTCACATTGGTCACATAATTACTACCACTTTACGATGTATACTGTTAATTAAAATTAAATTTCACAAAAAAACGTTACAGAAATTGATAAATTTCTGTTGAATGACACAAAAATGTTTTGGATTATTCTACCTTAACTTAAAATTGTTCAACACGACATACCTTTAATATATTTTCTTTCACAACTTTTGCAAGCCACAAAATAACAAGTTTACAATTCGATATGGTCCTAGTCCACCGGTGAGAAAGAAGTAGAGGATCTAACGAATTTTCTTGAACGAAATCCTCTAATCTTCTTTATACATTTTAGTGCCGTAAATGGAATTTCCAATTTACTTATTTTCCTTCTGATATACAATTATTAATCGGACCAAAATGTTTTCTAAAATGATTTTATTTAGGAATAAGGTAAACACAACTCAAAATAATTAGTGTTAGAGAAAATATCACTAAAAGTAGAATTGTTGATACATTGATTACATAATTCACTAAGTTAATATTTGATTTTTTGTTTTGAAAATTAGAGCACAAAAAATCAGCAATAATGAAATTTCCATTCTCGGCACACGAAATCGGCACTCTTTATTAGTACGACGCTTTTCGATGAGCGAAGTAATTTTACAAATCGTTCAAAGGTCGCACTTTTTATTTCTTACGACCAAGGAAACGTATGTTTGTATAAATCGAGCTAGCTGGCCTCCGTCGATTACAGAACTCTACAATTCGCGATTTATTTCCGTTCCTTACATCGTGAAGGGCTGCCAAAAGAGAAAATACGTCTTTTTTTGAGGGTGTGCATGGGGTATATGGGTCGTATTCAACGCTGTTGTAAGACCTGAAAGAAAGAAGAAATTCAAATTAATATATGTCATGTTGATGTCAATCATTTTGAAACCTCGAATTTTTAATAGATTTAGAGATCAGAATATAATTTTTTTAAACATATTTAAAGTTAAATTTTACGGACTGATCTCCACCCTTTACGAACTAAAAACAGTCGGTAAAGTGCCTACTTTGTGAACAGTGTATCAAAAAAATAAAGTTCGCTCGTCGGCCGTAAAATTTTACAGTCTAGGACCGAAAAGTACTATTTCCAAAGTTTCCTGGTAATCCGAATTCCAACTCAATATCTCTCAATTGCTTTTCGTTCCCGACATAACCTAACCTGAAAGTGTGAAATCAATGATTTTTTATTAAGCCTTGATCATTCAAATGCCATTGAGTATGATTAAATATCTCTCTTTTTTTGCTGGAATATGGCATTTTGAAATTTTCATGTTTATGATGCATTCCTATTTAAAGAACATTTCAAAACGTGATAATACAGCCAAAAAACAGAAAACTCAAAGGCATTTAATAGAACAATATTTGTATTTTAAGGTGGTGTTTGTATTTCATTTAGGGACCGAAAATGAATGTTTGTAAAAATATGGCAAAGTCGTTGTTTTGTACTTTTAGGTTAGGATATCCTAAGTCGATTGAGAGATTTCGACCTGAAATTCGGATTTATGTCTGTGATTTTAATTTCATTTTCAATGTCACTTTTACGCAGGAAAAGTATATTTGGGTCATACTTCTGAAAGGGACCCTGAAAAGTGTCGTCAACGTTAATTCCGAGTTTCGCAATGAAATTCTACTATTATTCCTTTATTTTTGCAATTTGCTATAATTTAATTCTTAAACTTTTATATATTAGCTAACTTTTTAAGTATAGAAAAATTGTAATTTGTATTTTTCATTTATCAACGAAGGCTGCAAGGATATTGTCAGTTTTTCTTAAAAATCGCATGTCCTAGAATGGTGTTATAAGGATTTTTTATTTCATCATTCCATTATTTTATAACATTCAAGAATATGTCGATTTGTGATCTCCGAAGCTTTTTTCATCAGTTCATAAAATATTTATTTATCTTTAATTTTACAATTAATAAATGAAAATATTAAAAAATATATTACTCTAAATATATATTATTTAATGTATATGTATAATTTTAAACAAAACTATGCCAAGTAAATACCCATATCTTTTAACACTAAACTGCAAGTAGACTAACTCGAAATTTGTTACTTGGGGGTTGTCGGGGTCGCTAATTTCAAATATATTGTCAGCTTTTCGAAATTCTAAATGGCGGATCCAATATGATGGAACAAAATCCGAAACTTTGCCTTATTAATTCGAAATATGTTACTGGAGGTTTTCGGTGTCGCTTATTATGAATCCGTTGTCAGATTTTCGAAATTAAAAACTATTTTTTTTGCGACCTTGGCATCTTTTAGTGATAAATTTAACGCGAACAAATGATTATGACATTGACGTCACACGTCTAAAAATTATCCGGTTGAACCTTGACTGGAATCATTTAGTAGTTGTTCGCAAATCGTAAATACATGATGTCAATTCGACAGAACGGCAATTATATCTCACTTTCAGTTGAACTATGAACTTCCATCCTTTTTATGTGATACTAGAACAATTGTGTAAATATAAAAAAGTATGGGTGAATGCAACATCATCGATGAAAAAGGGAATGCAACATCAAAAATGAATTTTTACATTCTCGTTGTTCTGGACTCCAAACAGTCTTAACAAAAGTACGATATTTTGGATTTATCAATTTCATGTTGACAGGGTAAAAGAACTAAGAAATCTTAATATAGATTAAAGAAAAGGAGAGAATCACAAATAAAAAGACGGCAGAAAGTAGAGATTGATCCAGAAAATAGGAGCTTAGCAAACAGCGAGGTATTATTCATAACACCGTATCCCAAAAAACAAAATTATGTTGTGTGCAAGAAACGCAACTAGGTTGTCCTTATAGATTGTGGGCCGCTGAATCCGAATTCGGTCACAGAATTGGTCCTATAGCCTGAGAGATTTGTTATATTTGAGGTTTAAAGTGCGAAATGTTGCGTTTGTCAGGAAAATTTACACATTTACTGCAAGAAAATAATTTTGACAGAATTTTTGAAACAGAATTTTAGAAATATTCGTATGAAAAGTCTCTCCGTGCACTGAGTCTGAAAAAATGTAAATATGTCCACAAAGTAGTTTTTTCACAATCTAACCTCAAACATAATAAAATGTAAACAAGTTGAACGAATTCTGAACCCTGGATTCGGATCAGCAACCAAAAATCCATACGAATTACCTAGTCTTGATCCATTGTAAAGTTGAATTTTTTCCTTGCACAAGATTTGTCACGTTTCTCGGAAAAACATAATTTATCGCAGTAAAAAACTCAGATTTAGTATAGGACCAATTCTGTCCCCTAATTCCGATTCAGCGGCCAAAAATCTATAAGTATTCAGCGACCTTGAAAATCTCCGAGTAACAAATTTGGAGTTAGTCAGGCAAAGATTCAGACTTTGGTCTACCATATTGGATCCACCATATTGAATTTCGATAATCTCTGGTAATGGATTCATAATTAACGACCCCAGAAACCACCATGTGACAAATTACAAGTTAATTGGATGTGAAAGGAATAATTCGTAATGCATACTAATACATTAACACTTCAGAAAGGCCATAACATGTAAAATATTAACAATGAATTTTATGCAACTATGCAACTTCCGATTCTAACTTTATAATATACTATTAACATAATTCATAAATAAACATATTTGATTTCAACAAAAAATATTTTCTTAAAAATTTATTGAAAACAGGTCCCTTTTAGAAGAATCACTCATTTAGGTCTCTGGGTCACATTAATTTGTTTAGTGAATAAATAATGCACAGATCTACAAAAAGTGGGCTCTTGGATGCTGTGAATCATTTCCAACGTACTTTTGTACGTAGAATCCGAACTCGAAGTCAGAATGGGAACATCAGGTCAGGATTTTGAGGTATTTGATGTGATGTACTCCGAAAACTCGTGTTTTTGCTACATTTGAGATTGAGTATAGGATGCAACAATTTTGGTTGGCCTTCGATTTTTTCTAACAAAGTTTAAAATTTTAAATTATGACATTGGTCCTAAAAACGTTAAAAGCAGTCACATTACCCCTTTGAAGTCTACATGTTTCCATTTAACAAATTTCTCTTCAAAATGTGTTTTTGGACGTTTCTGGGTTCGTTGACTATGAACATATAGATATCTGACTGAATTTAAAAAACAAAAAAAAAGTGTTAATGAGTAGTCAGTTTTAATCCATCATTCCCCTAACTAAATTAAAGCATTGTGAGTATCTACAAGTTTACATATTCTTCCAATATTTCTTCGTTTTATTCTGTGTAACTTTTAATTTTTGAAACTGTTAAAAATAATTATTAATGAAAAATAAAAATATAGAATATTGTAACAAAGTCATTAAATATGCAAAGTTATACCTGTACTTAGTATTTTTCTTCTTCCATGGGTACATATGGTAATATCGAGTTCTTTTCTGGACTACTGGGGCATCATTTGCATCCAAGAAATACGATCTATCGTCTAAGTCTGGATTTGGTTCGTTTACGACAGCCACGGGTATTTCCCATGATCCTTCAGGATTCTGCAGTACTTTCATCAAATAATTAGAAAGGTACATTGCTTGCATGTCGTTCAATTGATTGAGTTGCCGGAACTCCTCATCCATAGTTCCTGTAATAAAAATGGTGAATTTTTAAAATCATTTTCAAATGTGAACTATTAAAATGAACAATATCATTAAAAATTTACATTTGTATGTTTTTTTTTGAATAATTTTTTTATATGTGTTATGTTTTGATGAAGTATTGATATTGAATCGTATATTTTCACGTAATAAAAAATGTCAACTAACAACTGAAACAAAACAGTTTACTGGAGTATTCTTTACGTATTTTATACAAATATTAATTCATAAATTCTTCATAAAACTAAATCATAATTCTTAAATTTAAGTAAACATTTCATGATTTTGGTAATTAGAAAATACAGCACTTTTTACGTTAATTTTAAATATTATTATTCTAATCCACATAGAACGTATACGAGTCATAAATGGAAATTTATAAAACCGCACTTTTCTGAAGGTAATAATTTACGCAACAAAGTTGACATGATTTTTTCAGTGTGCAAACATTTGAGGATGTTCACTCTCAGTTTCCAGAATATGAATGCGATTGTATACATCTGCATGTCATTTATCACCACTGGTCGAGAAACTGAGAAATATACAGACAAGATAAAAAGACGTCAGATGAAGGAAGGGTTAGTTCCTTATACATCTGCGTAACAAGAAATTCATGAATAGATATACACACTTATATCGTAAACCTTTGACATGAATTTGATGTCAGCGATATGAATATAACATTTACTGATTTGCAACATTGTAAAATTGTACTTTGAAGACTACTATAAATCGATACATGCAAAAAACTAAGTAATTTTATATAGTTTTTGTAAAAATGAAAAAACTTATCTACATTACATACAGAATGTATAATAGGAATGTTATTCAACAGTATGTCATCTTTATACTAGTACAATAATACATACATAGTTTTATGTTTAGGTTAACAATTGTTATAAAGAACAGTAGTCGATTTAATACTCTTTTTGGATGGGTCATATCTCGATAAAATACAAGAAAAATAATAATGTAATTAAACAGACGTTCAGTACTTGTATAGAAGAAATCTTTTTTGAACATCTCACATAATAATTAACAATTTTTATAGTGCTGTTCCCCACGATGGATAATTTATAGATATATAAAATAGAGAAAAACTGTATCATTAATCTGCGATAATAAAGTAAGAATTTACTGATCTTGCACTCAACAAAGATGAAAGACAGAAAAACGTAATGATATATTATGGAACAAGGGAGCAATTGCCGATCTTCGATGAGTGCGAAGTTTGTCGCCCGAAGATTTCACTGCCGGGCGCAAAATTGAATTCTACTCCCGGAGTGTTAAAAAATACTTTATGAAATGAGTTTACTAATAAGCTTACAATAACATTTTATTTCCTACTAAAACGTAAAGTCCATGTCATTGAAGTTCAATTCTACACATTTTTGAAGTTACTAAAAATTCAGATCTTTAGAGCGGTTTTTGCGGCAAAAAAAAATTGGACTGCATCATAAATCGAGGCATCATTTCCATTATATTTTCACTATGAAAAACATTTAGAAGGAGATTTTCAATAATTTTTGTTTTAAAAAAAACTTGTGCATTAGAAGACATTTAACTGCGATTTTGAATGAAAAGAAGAGAGTCATAAATGGTAGATTAGGTTAGTTTCAAGTCAACATTAATCCATGTTCTTGTTGAGAATGGAGCATCAAAAATAAAAAAAAATTTTGTATCTCTATTACTTAGATGAAATTATTTGAAAACCACCAGAATAAAAATTTATAAAACGCCAAACTTTTGTATATAATTTGATCATGTTGTTCGATTGATTCAATGTTTAATTAAGTCAAATTGTGCCAAACATCATAGCTGAATGATCTTCCATATGCATCAAGAAATTCACAAGTCATCGACAGTTTCAAAACACGAAGTTCCATGATCCGTACCGATTACCGCGGTAGCTAGCACAACAGATCAGGAAGACTATCTTACTGCGTCACTCGCTTATACAAGCAGGTAACAGGTGTTTCTAATTAGCAATGACGCGCTGGAAGTTCAGTAGAAACCACCAAGTTTCGTACGCAGCCTCCCATAAAATCAGAAAACAAGAATGAAGTTTGCAGTCCTCCAAATCGATAATTTTCAAATTTTTATACAAGAGTTTATTTACCGATTAAATCATTAAGAAATAATTCAAAATGCGGAAATCTTTGAAAAGTTGAAATTGAGATGTAATTGGTGGAGGTAAAATTGCACGCTTGCTCGAGATCTTAAAAGCTAATTATAACACACTTATAAATGGCAACAAAATGGGCGAGGAGGATGGAATACTCGAAGCGGGAATGACGAAAGAGACGTGCTATTCTCGCATGACAACTTCTTTCGCGAATTTCGGCATCTTTCTGCTGTAGCTCGTTAACTTGAGACGGACTTTTAGGAAGTGAGTTCGTTACTTGTCAAGTTGCGAGTCTCATGAAGCAAATAATCACGGAAAAAGAAAAAAACATGATGCAATTTTTTGGAGACATAGTGGGGAATCGAAATATTTGATTATGTTTTTTTAAATTCCATTAAAGAATAATTTGGTCTAGGTTTGAAATCCATGTTTCAGAAAATCATGAATGCTAAAAATGACCAGAAACAATAGAGACATGAGAAGCTGCTCGGACACGTTCGAAGTTGCGGGTGCGAGTAAAAAAACCGACAGCCATAAAGCCGACATTCACGAAGCCCACACATATAAGAATAGACACATCGACAAGCAGTCATTGTTTGAAGTGTCGGTTTTCAGTCGATCGGCTTTTCGATTGTCGGTTTTTTTGAGTGCCGGTTTTTTGCCCTGCACCCGGAGTCGCGATAGCTAGCATTGTTCAATTATTTTGTTATAGTTCCCAGTACCAAACATATTTTTTCAAGTGATTTATATATACTTGAAACATTGTGAGTGATTTCATTTTGGTGAGTCTGACAAACTTTTCTTCTGTGAAAAAAAAGTGCTGTGTTCTCGAACCCACAAGTACGAAATATGACGAACTCATTATGTCTTCTTCTACGGCAAAAAATTTGTCGGACAATGTGACCAACTAGAATTATTTATAAAATCGACTGGTCAGATTACCTGACAAATTGTTTGATGCGATTTATTAGTCCGAGAGCGTAAACGATCTGTTAACGATGTTATATTTTGTGATGAATACATATAATACGATACAGTTGTGTAATAATTATTTACAAAATCAAAAGGTTTCATTGTCTGATAAATTTTAATTACTTGCAAAAATGTGCTTCGTATTGTGGACTATAACTTTATATAATATATTTTTATAGCGTGACACAATTTTCATTTACCAGATTAGTGCTTGTAACCATAAATTGAGTTCAGGTACCGATAGTTCCATAATTAATACTTTAAGGTAACAACCTGTTTGGGACATTAAAAGAATTTTCATAAACAGCTGCAGATGCACGGAATCTTGAGATCTGGTCCATTTTATTAGTAGGATTTTGTCGAATTCGTTCACTTTGTACACGGAGAAAAATACTCAGCAAAATCAGCTGAAAAATCCGCAGATTCTACCAATTTTATCCTATAGGGACAGCTGTTGGAATTCCGTTAGGGATAGCCGATAATTTCAGCTAAATTTACTGAATAAGTCCGCAAATTTAACGGAACAAATCTGCTAATGTAGCGGAAATTTAGAGCTA
Organism: Trichopria drosophilae; assembly: GCA_030407085.1. NCBI lineage: Eukaryota > Metazoa > Arthropoda > Insecta > Hymenoptera > Diapriidae > Trichopria > Trichopria drosophilae. The sequence goes on from CM059582.1 coordinate 193,297,965, forward strand.
AACGCGAATTGAGTAGGGTTAAGGCTACATTAGCGGAATCAAAACAGCTAAAATTGCATATATTTTCGGCAATTCCAGCCGAAAATTTTAGCTGATATGAATCAGCTAATCCAGCGGAGTCATTTTTCTCCGTGTATGTATGCAATTTGTATATAGTCATGGATTGGGTCAGGTCGCAGTATGATCGAAGCGAATTTTTTCGAGTACCACAGAATAGTTGCTATTTGTTTATTTAATCTTATCATCATACTGATCTCGGAGTGGCTTTGCTTGATAACTTTACGTTTCGTACTAATTTATGTTCGGCATGTTCCAATGTACAGAAGATAGTCGGTTTTATTCAAAGAACTACCAAACAATTCATAAATCGTTTAACAATATTAACAATACTACAAAGTCTAGATTTATCTCATATAGCATTGAAAAGTTAGGGAGCTTTCTATAAGAAAGTTCTTATATTTTCAATTACATATTGCAAAAATTCTGTGAAATCAATGAATCAATGATTATTGACTACGAGTATTCTTTTTCATGGAGAATATTGTTAGGTAACTTTTAGCAGATTCTTTAAGATCACCACATTTTTCGATCATAAAATATTTCAAGTCTAAGAAAAAAACCAACGGGTAATTTATAAACTTGCTAGTAATTTCACACATGATTATTCTGATTGACAAAGAAAATTTATGTTGAAAACACTATATTTTCAACAACTAATAATAGAATTCTTGAAGTTTACACAAAATGTGTGTAATACTAATATATAATATATGTATAATGGACCATTGAAATATTTACTGTGACCTTTACTCAGTAATTGTGCTGATGCCTTTCCAGTTTAGAATCGGGAAAACGTAATACCTACCTGCAAATGTATTGGATATTGGATATTTCAATATCACTGATATTACTGAAAAGAAAAAGAAAAGTTTTGGAAACTTTGTCGGTGAAGTTTTGACAATTGTTAGGTTAGAAATCCGTCATTCCTTCATTTTGAACGTTGGAGTTCTGACGGATCCGTAATTATCAATACAAAAAATCCGAAATAAATTTATATGAAAATCAAACAAATTGGATCTACTATCACGAATTTTTAAAATACGACTTCAGATTCCTAATCAACATTCTCAAAAAACGAAGATAATCTCATATTTGAAAACAAGAGAAAATTAAATATCTGATATTTTTATTCCTAAATTATTTGTAAAAATTCCTAAATTTTTACTGTAAAGAACGATGAGTTAGTTGTGTTTTATAGTAACGTATCAAATAGACCTTTATTGGTAAAGAGAAAGGTATAAGATTTAATATAATAAACAAAACATTTATGAATGTTTCATAGAATAGCACATATTTCATACACGTATAAAAATACGTTTAGAATGGTGGGTTTAAGTACATTTTAACAGAGTTTAAACACTGGCAAGAAATTAATTTGTTGCTTTAACAATGAGGGAAATTATCCACTGCTTATCTACGGTGAGTTATAAAAAACGTATTTTTAGAAACAATAAAGGAGATATTGTATAGGTGAAAGAAGAACGGGGCCGATGATAGATGCTAAGCACTTTTATAGAAACCTGCGATGTTTTTAATTATATAATTTTATTTACATTAATGTACATTAATAAATGAATTTTAACGTTTATTTGCTAAAATTGTTTTATTTTGCACCAAGGAGCAAATAGAGGAAATATTAACCCCTGGGGTCTTTAAATCTTTTCTTGCATTTTTGATCTCATTTGTTATAGATACACTGAGAAAAAAACACTTGTCTTAACGTCATATATATTTCCTTGAAATTGATTTACTTGAATCAAGTAATCATGTTTGTGATTCAAATAAATTTTCGTTGGTTTTAGACAAGATTTATTTTCTCAAAGTAAAGCATTTGTTTGGCATTTTATATCTCACGTTAAGAAGATATTGTCTTGAATCAAAGAAATAATTTACCTAATCATATGTTTAGATTTAGAAAATAATAATACTTGAAAGTAAATATTTATTTTCGACAAGGAATTATTTCTTTTTCTCAAGTAAACAGTGAATATTCTTTCTAATGAATATTTCGTAGCGACTCTTCAAAGAAGCCATTTACTTGGATCAAGTAAAATTTTATTAAAACTACTAAATAATTTCTATCAATGTATTATTAATCCTTTGAGTCACGTAATTGACTCAATATACAAATAATTCGAACCTATGAATCATATATTTTTTTGGGGATCGCTGAATATAATTATCTGCGTGAGGATTTTTAATATTTTCTAATTTTTGTCTCCCCCATATTGGATTAGCTGTTTTGGATTTTAAAATTCAGATTTCAAATTCCTGTTTAGCAGCCCAAAGGATCCCCGAATAGATATTTTCGAAATGATTTGCAATGGTTTGTAATTTGTCATCCGTCATATTGAATTTTATAACGACGAATTTATAATCTCGTAATGAATTACGAGTATTATTAGGTTTATTATCAAATATCTCCGCTGATCCATTAGGAATACTAAACATACAATTTTTTGTTCCTCTGTTGATTTATAATCACTATAAACAATATCATTGATTAAAAAAATGACATTATGCTTTTAAAGTTTAAGCATCATTTAAATTAAAAATGTAAAAAGATCGAAACATTGTAAAGAAATAAAGAAATGGCAAAAAGGACATTGAAATGGTTATTTGTTCCGGTACTCTCTTACCACTAAAAAAATTACAAATAATTTCAAGAATGAAACTGCATTTATTTACATCATTCCATTGGCCAATAAAGATCATGTAACTTAAAGATTTATATTCATTGGATGAACTTTGATTATTGAATTTGTACAAAGAATGTACGTGATTTTTGTAGGCTATCTGGTGCCGTTTCTTACATGAACTTTGTATAAGTATACTTACTATGATCGATATAATTTTATATTTATACGCCTTTGCAGTTCAAATATTAAAAATAGAAAATTTGTTAATATATATACGTTACTGTGTTCACAGCGTTATTTCTGATTCTTCAGTAGAAGGTGATACTGGCGTAAGTGAACCATAAGTAAAGGAAAGTAAGCTGTTAAACTTTTCCATAGTTTACATGAGGGAAAAACGATATCTCCCACATGTTACGTACATTTTATTCAATGGCCTTCGAGTGAAAAGGAGTTTGCAAGTGATTGAAGAGTGGGTGTTTCAACAATTTCGAGGTGTACGCATAGCTGGGAGAAAAAAGTTGTAAAAGTATTACTAATGTTGAAGGTTAGAAAACTGAAACAATTTCACATGACTTTTCAATAATATATTTTAGCAACTTTTTTAATCCAGTGTATTTGAATGAACTGAAATGTGTTGAATTTCGTCGAATTCTTCATTCATTAAATTTATATGGGAAAATTCACTAAACCTAAAATGTTAGTATTTATTCTTAAATTAGCAAACACCACAATTGATAGTCGATTTTATATCATTTATCTACAAAAAGTACTGAATTAATTTAATTTCGCAAAGTTGACTGCGAGACTAACAATTTTATTTTGTTTTGCTTTGCTATAGCTTTTTGAAGTTATTCCACATAATGACGCCATTTTTTTTTCACAGTTGATTTCTAAATCAATGCTCCTGGTTCTTTACAACTCAAAATTTATGTAAAAAATTGCTTCAATGGCAATATTCATATTCAAGATTTTAAACGGTGATATTAATTTTTAAAAATAGTTTGTGTTTTCCTAATAAATTTAAATCGTGGTTTCATGCTGTTTTATTCAGGTGACTTTCCAGGAAATAGAGCAAATGGATCATTTAGTAAGAGGTCATATAAAATCAGCACCAAAATCGCAGCAAATTTTTCAGGTACTTTTTACAAGAAAACTGAGCGACGTTTTATTCTTCAATTATATTTCTTGCACCAACCCTGATTGCAACTAATCCACCAAGTAAATATTTTCATTTATCAACAGAAGGCTGGTCTTTACATCATATTGAAAGTGACATTACGAAAAGGAAAATATAATGAAAGCAATATAACAGATAATAAACAAGTGAAACGATCGAAATTATACACACCTAGCTAGGCTAGGTCTGCATTTGCAAATAATATTTAAGATATACCGTCAGTCAGGTTATGATTATACGAAATATAATGTATACATCTAGATATTTGTAAACATTATAGTAAGAGTATGTTTCTAAAAATATTTTTATTCCTTTCCTATGGAATCCCATTGCAGTAGAATTGATTCCGCTGGAATTTGTCGGATTGTGTTCGATAATATTTGTAGAACGTGGGTGGCGTCATCGGTTAAGCAGTATTTTGCTGTTGTATTTTATATATCCTTCTGTATTTGTATGTTCTTAATATCAATAAAATTCTTTTAAAGTAGACTAGTAAGTATGTTTTGGATTATTTTCGAAAAAAATATTCGGTTCATTTTTTTTCTATGCTGTCGTAGAATCCACAATATTTGAATTAATTAGTACATGCCCTGAAATGTGGGAGAAAAATTCCACGGGTAAATGCTGCAAAATTTTCTATTAAGTTAGTTCTTACGAAAACCCATATTTATTCAAGATTTTAAAAATAACTACAGAAAGTAGTAACTTTCTTCGCGAACGCTGTCTTGCAAATTTTATTTAAGGCTAATCCATTAATATTAAAAAATATTAATAACAAACGTTAATATAATAATATTATAATTACATAAATGTCTTATGTAGAACTTCTCAAGGACTGATATTTAAAAATTTACAAATGCAAAAGATTCTTCCTATAAAAATTTATCAAATTTAATTTTAAAATATTTTAAAAAATCTTCTTAATTTTAATTAATGTTCAAACGGCAAAGTAAATTCAAAATGACGTATAGAATCTATCATGCGTAGAAATTAATTTAATTGTATAATGATGCGAGCCAGCGAAGTAGAAAATGTTAGAATAGGAAACATTGCTGACATCTGTCCCATATGTTAATAAACCATTCTAGTTGAATTTGCACGAATAATTAATTATTTCCATTACGATTTGCATCACTTTTACATAGAGGAAAATACTACCCACAAATGGTTATTTTTAGATATAATGTTAAATATAAGTATAGAATGCGAAATATAGATTAGCGTCTTTAAATTTAGCCCTTTAAGGTCCAGAATGCCCGCTCTCTCATGTACAAATTCCAACGCAAATTACATATTGAAATCAATGCACAGATTGTTTGAAATATATCTTATACACTATTTTCGAGGGTACTCTTTGGATTGATGACTTCAAAATTTACAAAAATTTAGTACTTACCTATGATTTTGGCAAAAATATATGAAAAACCCAATTTTTTTGGTCATTTTTTCTGTCAATATCAGGATTTTTATGACTGGAAAACTATACGAGAAATGCATAAAATGTTAGAACTTAAAGGTTATGTGGGTAGGCATTATTTATTTCATCTCGATCCAAACTGGAGGCTTATTACAAGAAATTTTTTTTCAAATTTTCACAGTATGGAAATATAGCATTCTAAACAAATTTTCAGCAGAACTACCCATTTTATAAGATACTTTTGGGTATGCTGATCATGTATCTGAAGTCAAAATTTCAAAATTCAGATTGGCTAACATAATATGGCGGAGATAGATTGAGAAACCTTGGAAGTCATTTTTCAACATTTTCGAGGTTGCTGATGGGAATTTGATATCAAAATCATTTCTTGCCAATCATTTTCCGATTCTCATCGGCATCGATTTCTATAATTAGTTTTCTGTTTCAGTCATTTTTATTACGGCTTTTCCCAAAAAAAGAATGTTAATCTTTTTTGTGATGTAAAAACGTTTCAGTGCATAAAAGATTCTCTACAAACATCCACTTCCGTGTAGTAAGAATGGGACCACACTGACGAACAATCAGTGGCTAAGGTTATTTGATTGGCTATTACAAAAATTAGATACACTATGGCCATTACCTTGAATCGGCCGTTTTGAATTTCAAAATTTTAACATCAGATTCGTCAGCAACCTTGAAAATATACAGATATAAATTTGTCCGCTCAATTTTTGGGTTATCCGTTTTGAATTTGGAAAGTTTGAGTTAACCAAAAGTATGTTATAAAATAGGTAGTTCTTTACAATGCTATATTTCTATACTGCAAAAATTATTTAAAAATTTCTTGAAACAACTCGCAATTTTGGATATTTCAAGATGAAATAAAAAATAGCTACCCACATATATTTTAGGTTAAAAAAAAGTTATGTATTTCTCGTGTACTCTCCAAAATAGTAATTAAGATATATTTCGAAACATGAGAGAACGTGTATTCTGGACGTTAATCCTTTTCGTCCAGAATTTGGACACAACTTTCAACGCTGTAACTTTTGTTTCAAACGTCACTGAAAAAATTAAAATGAGTGTAAATCGATACATTCGGACCTCCTCTTTTAAATTCCGTATTTAGAATAAGCCGGAAATTTCGAAGAAAAACGTTATTATCATTTTTTCGAAAAAATACTGATTTTTTCGACGTTTCTTCTCAAGAATCACATTTTTTGACATTGAAACGGGAAATTCTGACCTTTGCAAAAAGTCCTAACCGCGTCTTTTTGCTCAGGCCATTTTTCTCCCGGTAGATTTTTTTCTAAACACCTTGTGATCCTTTTTGTGGTCGCTAGACTAAATGTTACAAATATTAATACAAATTAACGTTTTTTTTTCGCAAACCAGTTCACCCGTTATTTTTAAATCAACTCCTGGCAAACTCCAGAAAATCCGACAATAACTAATTTGAGGTAAACGACGCGACGTTTGGAACAAAAGTTAAAGCGTTCAAAAATGTCCAGATTCCGGACATTCGGGACGATAAGGGTTAAAGGGTTAACATTTTATAAATATTGCTAAATTTTAATTGTCTGGACTTTTTTCTGTGTGTATGTCATTTATTTTTTATGTTTTATTTTACTATAATGCATATTATGTAGTTTAGAGAAATATTCTTACCAGCTGTATCGGGTTTGTAGAATGAATTAGCTTCATTTTCCAACTTCGGGTATCCCACATCGTTGGATAAGGCGAAATTTGACCATGCTGGTCGTTGGGCATCGTCTTGTTCATTTTTTTCAATGTAATTTACTGATTCCGTCCATGCCAATTCCATAAACACGAATAATAGTAGGAAGCAGTACATCTGTTGAGGCAAAGATAGATTTGTAAATGTTTAATAAGAACATAAATATATTAATTAAATTAAATGTAAATATTATAATACAGATAATACCAGATAATCCAATTATACAGTAATGTAATTCATTGTTTACATTGTATATTTAAAAATATCCTATTAATGAGTCATGGTGAACAATGGTTACTACATGCAAAAGCTGTTTAATTTTTAATAATATTTACATTATTTTTAAATGTCCTTTTTTCGCAATTAACGTTATTCAAGAGTTGTACGTTTTTAAGATGCACTGAGATGTAAGTAAATGCTGGGATAAAGTAAAATATCACAATGCTTCTGTGCCATAAAAGTCGAATTAATTTGTGAAATTGTCATTTTCGAAAAACATGCGCAGGCTACTTTTTCCTTCCCTTCTTTAACCCTCCTGTGCACCATGACGAATATACATATTAAATACATCGTTTCCATACGGGAAAAGAAATAAATGGTGCTCAGGAGGGTTAAATTTGAGAAATGAAAACGTCTCATTTTATGTCTCAAGGGCTCAATGACTTTATTACACGTGACAACTACTCACACGACTTTCCTAAGTTTCGATAATTTTGTCATTTCAATATCTTAAAACTATCCATATTGTAATAATAACACAACTACGTGAGATATGTGAGATTTTAAATCAGATGTTTTGAATCACTTTTTACTAGTGACAACGCGATATTAATAATTTATGGTGAATAATATTGCACATATGCTACATTCATTCTAATTGAACCTTAACATTTAATGAAATATTCAGATTTGAATTACTTATATGATAAATAAATCCAATATAATGAATGACATGCGTTTAAATAGAAATTAATTTTTATACATAGATATAATTAATTGTATAGTTATATGTTATACATTTAAATCATTCTATTAATTATTTACTCCTTTTTCTCTCTTGTTTATGTCAACATTTCAATTTGATAGATCTTGTATGTCATAGCGAACTCGTATCCATTCATTAATTTAATCTTTTGACAACGTTTCAGTAGATCGTATTTTCTTGCTGTTTATAATTAACCATGTATTTAACTCTTCTGATCTTAGTATTATGCTTTTTTAGTAAATATAATTCATGACGAGAAATAATTTCTTAAATTTGTAGATAGTTATAACATTCATTTAAGAAAATATGAAGTATACTGTATTAAAACTCTAAATATAATTCTAAAGATTAAAAATGTTTAGAGTGTTGGATAGTTACAATGTATGTTTTTTCTTTGTATGTATTTTCTGCAAGCTCACGAGCCATTATTTTATATTTATGTTTTAACTTATTGTTTGCGTCGATGCACAGTTTGTTTTTGACATTTTCACAGGAAGGTACTGTTTACATGCTTTTACCGTTTGTATTTTAAAGTCGTTTATTTTCATATTGCGTATTGTCAATTTTGATTAAGTGTCAAATGCCCTATAATACATTTATAATTTGTTAAAATAACAAAATGTTCTCTGCGAAAATTATAAATAAAATATATTCTTTACTTGCTCGACATTTGCTTGCAAAGAAATATATTATTTCAATATTTTGAAGATGTTTTTAGTGCAATTGCGTTGCAAGGATTCACTGTAATTCGTTTGTATTAATTTATATTTTCGGTGTTATTTCTTTGAAATAAGGCAGACATTTTGCGCCTTAAACACTGAAAATGTCTTAAAATACGACACTGGTTTTTACAGTACAATATTATCTAAAAATATTTTTACCTATTTAGTTTGGTAAAATTGATGGTATAATTTATTCAAATTAAGTCATTTTTTGCATAAATTAGTTGAAAGTTTCAGTTCACAAAATGAAAAATAATAAGCTTTCAAAATTTAATTTAATTTTCTTACTGATGTTTCGCATATTTGGGCTAAAAATAATATTTCGTGTTTTTGTTCTGTAAGACATACGTTATGTAGTATTCGCAGATATATGAATTTGGTTTTAATTCTACTATGAATGTCTCCGAGAATTAAATGAAATCAAACTAATTCCTTGTATCTACATATCACCCAATATTAATGAATAATTAGCATTATGATTTAATTGATACTTAGCGTACGAAACTAATATTGTAATATTAATATTAATTATTATTATAATAAAATTAATATAATAAAACTTCTCTCAATATCTCAAAGAGTAAAAATATAATATTGAAAATTACAGGACAGGCATTCATTTTACAAATTAAATTTACATTATTTCTGTTTCATATAACTTGCTCTAATGGTGCTTTAATTGCTTCTTTAAATTAATATATAGATAATGTGACTAATGCACAAGTAGGTTTTGTTCAATACAAAAAAGATGATTTATTATTATATCAGTGCTTTGTTTTCACGCCTTCGTAATTACTTTTTTGCTAATTAAAATTTAGACAGTAAATTAGACCAATCCAACTATGATATCTATTTTCTGAAAATAATTTCAATATATTTTCTGTTGCAGACAATGTCAACATTACTCTGCTGATTATACATTATTACAGTTAAATTATGCATATAGGAAAAAAGTAGTTCAGATAAATTTTTTGAGAATTTCGCTTTACAATTCCAATCATAAACTTCGATAGATTATCGCATTTCACTAGTTAACTCTCACGGTTTAACGAGAGCCCGAGTAGGGGGTAGTGTTTCCTTTGTATTTTATTAACCAAACACCATGTTCATTTCCTCCAGCATAAGCTCAAATTAAATATGATTATATATGCCTTTCTAGAAATTGTAAAGCTAATAAAATTAAGGTTAAGTTAAGATTATTTAAAAATTGTTAATAGTATTAATAGTATGATGTAGAAACAAGAACTAGTGGTACCGGTGAATTTATCAAATTATTCTTGTAATTCAATAATACAAAATAATTTTATGTATTAAACATTATAGTTTATGTTATCATTTTTAGAAATAAATTCAAAATTACATTTATTTGTTGAAAACCGAAACAAAGTTTCGAGAAGAAAACATGTTCAGAGTTAAAAATTTAGTATGGAAAATTTTTCTTTCGCCGTTTGAATACACAATCCCGTATTCAGAAAATCTGACAGCGGATTCGTCACAAAAAACAGTCCTGTTCGGTAATGTGAACGATTTTATTTATACAGATGTGGCAAAACAGTATTTTTTTTCCCTAGGGAGCAAAATCAGTATATCAAAGAGCAAATGCTGGGCGTTTAGTGCTGGGCGTCTAGTGCACTTTGGCGTTCTCAATATAACAATTTAATAAAATTTAATCTAATTTTACATAAATTACTTTTATGTAACAGGAGTACAGTTTCCTCGGCATTATGTGCATGTTTTAAAGACCTGAAATAAGTTATTATAAAGGGGCGGCTACTTTATAGTCCGAGGACGATAATGTACACCTTATGTATCTATGCGCATGCGCATATGCATAAAACCTTTATCGTCCGTATACCATAAAGCACTTAAAACACGTTACACGCAAATAACCTCGGAAACCACACTCCTGATGCATAAAATATCGTACGTAAAGTGGAATTGGGTGCGGGTCGAAAAACCGACAAATCAAAAAGCCGACAGGTCGAAAAACCTTTATAAAAAAACCTTTATAAAAAAAACCGACAATCGAAAAGCCGACAATCAAAAAAACCAAGAATTCAAAAAATGACTGTCCTCCTGGCGATGTGTGTATTTTTTTATGTCCCATTCCACGGGTGAGGGCCGAAAAACCGACAGGTCAAAAAACCGACAGTCATAAAGCCGACAGTCAAAAAACCGACATTCAAGAAGCCGACATATAAAAAAATAGACACATGGTCAGGAGGACAGTCATTTTTTGAACTGTCGGTTTTTTGACTGTCGGCTTTTCGATTGTCGGTTTTTTGACTGACGGTTTTTCGACCTGTTGGCTTTTTGATTTGTCAGTTTTTGATCCGCACCCCGAATTTATAGTGGATGCTGGTCGAAAAACTGATCGTTCGGAAAGCCAACATGTCAAAAAACCGACAGTCCAAAAGTGACTGTCCGCTTTTCGATGTGCCTAATTTCTATGTGTCGGCTTTTTTGACTGTCGGCTTTTCGACTGTCGGCTTTACGACTGTTGGTTTTTTCACTAGTCGGCTTTTTGATTTGTCGGTTTTTCGACCCACACTCTTTATAATCATTTTTATAAGTCTTTAAGAACAATTTTCTCATGGTAGTTATAAAAAACATTTCTAAATGATACATAAATCTTATTTTTACTTAGTATCTTTAATTTGAGATACACAGTAAAGACATTTTCACCCACACAGGAAATCTTGAGCAAAATTCTCTGAACGTGTTTATTGTACCCCTGTAAATCTTCATTACACGTTGTTGTTGAAGGTGCGAATATTTAAAACGAGAAAGTTTTCGTCGGCACATTGAAAAAAATGACCCCTTTTGTAACACAGGAGTGCTCCCACGCCGCGGGCAAAATTAAGAGTTCATTAAATCGAGTATCAACCTCCGCACTCCAGGAGTCGAGTACGGCGAAGGTACATACGAAACGCCGGGACGTGAGTAATCGTCAACCTGGCTACAATCCCCAAGCCGTAATTGTAAGTAAATAATTTTATTACCGTGCAACATTATTGCGATGCATCATTGCTTCCGCGACGGCGACGGGAAACCTATTACAGCTCCTATTACAACCTCACAGTATGCTTGTATATGTATATTCCTATATTTCATCTTGACTGTGGGTATTCTGCGGTTAATCATATCGCAAGTATTCTAACTTTGTATAGTAAGTACCGGGGCTCGGGTCGTATACGCGTAATGGCGTTACCCGAGGACGTGGCCCTGAACGAGTCCTTGGTCCTTCGAGAGGAAGGATGGAAAGTGCGATACGAGAAAACTCGAACGGACCCTTCTCAAGATGAATATTGCAGGTCGATCAGATCGCTCGACCTCCGGTAACGATCGATTTTCCCTCGAGACTCCCTATGTTTTGCGTTTGATCTCAACTTTATTTAACTGAATTACTTCAAGTCACTGAATCGTTTCATTTATTTTGGATGTGATTAGAACCAACGGTAATAACCCAAATTGCTCCTCCCAGCATAGCTTGCTTCGAGATGTCATAAGGAACAGGTGGGAATATAAATTCTATGTTCTCCAGTAATTTCCAAAATTTGAGTACTTTCATTGTCTGTAGTTTTTATTTTGTCAGTGGTTTGTTGACATCATAAACCCAAGAACAGTTTAGACATTATTAATATTCTAACTATAGGATCTAACAGTTTGTATCAAATATGGCTATGCCCTATTTTGAAGTTGGATCACATAAAGAGAAGAGTTTCAGTTCACTTAATTCCTGAGGGCGACTGAATTGTCTTCGTGTGTATACTTAGATGGAAATCCTCATAGAAATGTAAAACATAATTCCTAAGGTGCATTTCTTCAGATTACAGTAGGACTACACAAACATTTTCTATTTCCACGTGCATTTCCAAAATTACAAACCCCCAAATGTAGGACATCGGTTAAGATTGGTCATCATCCAAATGTAACATCAGTACCTATCTTATAATAAGTAAGCATGCTGATCTGATGATGCGCAAAATGTTAAATCTCAAGACAGTAGCAGAATTACCCTTTCTAGGGGCTAGAAATTTTCTCCACCATAACTTATTCATCCAAAACTGATGTTGTATTGCGTTGAATGTAGTGAAAAGTAGAAGCAGTTTTAGGGTAGAAATCACTGCAAAAACGGGTATCTTATCTTGAGACAATTAAGACGTTTTTATGTCTTATAGAAATACTTTATAAATTACTTCTTTTGAGACGCTACAGAAGTGTCATCAATCGCAATCTGAATAAAATGCTCGATAGTTGATACATAACCTAAAAGGGTTTTGATATTTATGTAAAAATGGATCAACATTCTTTTACTTTTAATTTGATTTTTTCGCATCTTTTATTTATGCAACAGTACATATTTTTTTTTACCCATATCGAATTTACGAACGCAATAATGAACCGTTGAAATCACATTAACCGAATAACCGTACATCAATAGAATAGGTTATGTAGCTTTTATCAAAACGTCGAGTCGGTAGTTGCCGAATATTCACGAAGATACTCGAATCGGCAATGTGTCTTCGATTTGCAAGTGTCTCAACACATAAATGTCTTAAATTAACTGAAACGACTTCAATGTAGACACTTTTACTGTCTTCATTACATGTTTCAGATTATAAGGTACAAAACCGTCTTATTTTCGATCGATAGATGCGAATAATGATCTCAAATTTTCATACACTTTGCAACGAAGACACACATATTAAGACGTTTATTCTAAAAAAAAAACAAACATTTTTTAAGTGTCTAATGCCTTCAAATAAGACGTTTAGAAGACACGAGTTTTTGCAGTGATTTGATAATACAGAATCTTTTCACGACAGGTTATAGTCCAAATTTCGAAAAATGGACCTGCAAGTAGGTTTAAATTTCAAAATTTTTAGAATATTTCGAAAATTTGAATGGTTTTGTTCAAAAATAATTTCTCCAGATTCGACACCACTGTGAACAACATAAAAAAAGCCAAATTTAAAAAAAATACTATTTTTGCAATAATGTACTCTCTTTGATGCTCCAAACCTCAAGTTTGAGATACAAGCTGAATTTAAAACTTTAGCGTGAACAACCTAACATCATATATTTTCATATCTTGTACATTCCGACTCCAAATTTCAGGTCCAGAAAACAGGCGAATTTTGGCCAACATTTGTTGTCAGTTGCTCTTTATATTAAATGAATAAAACAACATTATAACATTAAATAGTAAACGAATTTTAGAGGTTATGATTTTGCTAGTAAACTGTAAGTCAATTTTATTTAATATGTTCGATTCTCGACTCTCAAATGGTTAAGTATTCTTTAATTAGTAAATTGTGATATGGCGAAGGTATGTTTGTAAGATATAAACTGTCAATTAGTATAAGACCGATTTGCACAAAAATAGAACGTGAATAAAGCGGGTATTACCACATAGTTTCGAATTAAATGATAATCTACTATTATCCTTACATTATTCAGCGTGGAAAACGAAAACATTCCTCGCAGTGTTTGAAAATAACATATGATGTACCAGTGGTGCATTCATCGAAGTTTCACCTGGATATCGATATTATGCACGTGACGTATACGATGTTTTTATTAGGATGAGTGCAAAACTGCGATTATTCGCTCCCGAAGATTTCGCCCTAGGGCGCCAAATTTCGAAATGTACCCGGAGAGAGAAAACATCTGGTATAATAATTCCACGGCCGGGGTACAAAGTTCCGAAAATCGAAACCCCGAAAGGCTAAAATTTCGATATTGCGTGAATCCAGGGTATTTTAATTTACTTTCATTTTGCCAAATTTTCAAAGACAAAGTGAAGATAATCACGCTGGAGCCATGCTATATCGAAATTTTGGCCTTTCGGTGTCCTGATTTTCGGAACTTTGTTCCCCGGCCAAACAATCATGGTGTAATAAAATAAATAAACCCGGGTTGTAGGTTTTTTTTTGTTGACCGGGAATTCATTGTTGTAAACATGCCAACTGTGAGTTAGTAAATTACTTTAATAATTATTGTTAAATAGTGTAGTAGCAGGTATGCTATACTATTTAGTAAGTAATAAGAAATGTCTTGTTATCAAGATTATTTTTTTATTTAATGATTTGCTATTATAAACAATGGATAGGGAATCTAGTGTTAATGCAAATTACAATATGATTAGCGACTCCGTTATGTAATGTCTAATCACGCATTTTATAAACTTCAGTCAGATGATAATAGCAAATATAAGAAAATAGTTTTCATGTCTAATATGAAATTAGAACTCTGTGAAACAAGAGGAATTTATGCAAGAACAGGTAAAAAACTTAAAGTATAGAAAATAATAACTTATCTTTAGTAATTGCTACTTATTTAAGTTTTGAAGCTTTGAATCCTTTTACGCTTATTGGGATGACCAAAAATCGTCTCTACATTATTTTTTTTTAACTGCGAGTCATATGAAATCTCCTTTACTGACACCTCAAGTTACTTGCAAGTAAATGGAGAGAAGCTTCATGAATGAATTTTTGTCATGGAAAAATCGAAAATTAAACAACAGAAACGTGATTTTTTATTGCATCTTTTTAAATATAGTTGGCCAGAATGCTTTTTGTTCACAAAACTATATCAGCTGATATAAATAATCAAATATTTTGTTTATGCGTGTGTGTTTTCTTTTATAATATGAAATGGTTATATTCAACACTGCCCAGGTGCAAACGCCGGTATAATGGCGGTATTGAATACTGGCCTTGTACCGCGTCCGTAGTAACTTGTGACTAATGCCAGTACTGCCCGTCGACGTCGTGTCAGCACTGGCGCAGTACAGGCATTATACTGGCATAGTCCTAGCACAGTACCGATTGACAGTATTGTTGAATTAATATTATGTTAATACCGCTGCAGTACCCGGTCAGGTTACCTTTCGGTAAAATGCCAGTACCGATCCGGTACAATCTGTACTGGCGCTGTACCGGGACAGTGGTAAATTTCCACCTGCGTGTCAGGCATTATGTTTTATTTAACAGTTGTAAAGAATTTGAATCTGGTATTGGTGAAAATTCCTGGTGGACTAAATTAACTCTTAAAAAATTGTCGATGATCCAAATAAATAATTAAGAATGATTTTATTACAAAAATCTCAATTAAGTTATTATTTTTCTTTTCAGATACTTAAAAATAAAGCAATTACATCTATTGAATTGTTCTATTGCGGACAGGTAGAGGAATATTTTTTGCAATAATATATTAATTTGTCTAACAGAAATGTTTCTTCTGCAGACATATTTCGTGTGTACAATTAAGCATGTCAGAATCTAAAAGTCCGGTGCATCGATTCTCTGATTTTTTGTTCTAAAACAAAACGGATTAAAAAACTTAAAACCCTTTCCTATATTATGAATGTAAACTTTTCTAAACATTTCTTAAAAATGCAGATTATTTAGATCAGCTTAACATGAACAATGGAGAGTTTTATTACGTCCCGAGTAAAAAAGTAAATCTCGCAATAGTATAAGATCAAGTCTCGCGTCTATAATCTGCCGGAAGTATCGCTAACCGGCAAAAGCGATACTTGATGCGATACTTGATGTCCCATGAATCGGAAAGTATTACTAGTATCGTAACATCTTTAAATTATTATTAATACTGGCTTCCTGAAGATGAACAAAAAAACTGTTAATATTTCTTTGTTATTCTTCTGTTAATTAATTAAATAAATAATGATTTTGATTGTCAGAAGAGCTGTAAATGCATTTTTCACAAAAATTACTGTATTGAAAGAAATAAAAATTTAATCTAATAGTTATTCTTCTGAAAAGTTCCTATTTTTTACTCAGATCATATGTATATTAAACTCAGAGCTAACTTTACTCTTAATGTCCTGAGCAATCGATTGATGAGTATCAATTCCTCCAACGCTAATTAAAACTTGTACTGGAATATTTGATCGAATTTCACGGAAAATTTATATTAATTGCTTAATTAGACGAAGTAAAGTATCATTTAAATAAATGTGTAATAGTGGGTTTTAAAAGATCGACTTCGTGATTACTGTTATACGCAGAATTAAAGTATTAAACAACTACTTAAGGTACTCTTTTTAGTAATTATTTATATTTTTTGAAATTGAAATATAAGATTGATTTTTTTCTGAACATGAATTTTATTTGGTTTAAAGAGAATGGTAAAGAATTTAAAAGTGGCTGAAAATGTAATGTCATGCGTGTAGTGCCTTATCAGAATTATCAGTAGTTAATTATGTACCAGGAACAGAGAATATGACTCGATTGTCAGAATAATTCTATAGAAAATTACGTATACGATAGAGAAGGTGTGATAGACGTGCACTCCACGGGGAAAAAATTAATCTTTTATCGCTAGATATTAAGTTTGTGTTTCCATACCTATGCAGTTCCTCTTAAATTAAATTACGGTAATAAGTACAGAAAAAGAAAGTTATATTAAGAATACGTTCACTTTATTGGAAAAGTAATTCTAAGAGCGGGAATTTTCTACGGCAAATATTTGATTATCTCGAACAAACGTTTTTTTCCGCCTCATCCTCGTAAAACTGAGTAATCTAATTTATTTTTTATTTAAAGTACTTTATAGAAATTATATCATTTGCACATAATTTCGTTATTAGATACGGGCAAGAAAGTTTCTGAAAGTCGGTTGCGTATCAACTCTCTAGTGCCTTAAACTGAGTACGTCTGCGGAAACAAAGTTTTTGTAGTTAGCTGGAGGAATACACCTACATTAAATTTGTTACTTTTATTTCTGCAATCAACTTCGAATGAAGGTTAATCTTTTAAAGATGGTCATATTCTAAAATTTCTTAGATATTTCCAAATTCAACCTATCCCATGTCTTCGTACGGCCAACATAAGGCCTAATTAGCCTCAGAGGCAGAAAGGGTAGGAACTTTTTTTTAAACAATAAACATTTTTTTAAAAACAAAGTCACCATTTTTTCTATAAACTTTCAGGATTTATAGATAATCACATGTACTATTTTTCATAAAAATTTTATTTTATATTTTTTTGTCTTTGAGAAGATATAACCTATTTACAATTTTTGTTCTTTTCTTAAGATCTGCGAGTTTTGAGATTTCAATTTCAGATTTCTAGTTGTATCTTTCGTGCGTTTTTTAAATTTATTAAACAATATTTTGGAATATTATAGAAAATAATAGCAATAATACCTATCTCTAAAAAAATCATTTTTTGTAAAGAACAGCTTTTTTGTCAAAATTGAGCAAGAAATTATATCTGTATTGCAATTTTTATCTAGTGTGTTTCGTTTTTGTAAGAAAAAATGGTGTCAAATTGTCTTTGTTTACTAACTTTGTCATCTTGGGACTCTACCGTCACCTAAGATATTATTTATTTTCAGATGTTTTGATATGAATAAAATTTAAAAACTCGCAGATTTTAACATAACAAAAAAAATGAAAATATTTTATATCTCCTCAGATACAAAAAAGGACCAAATAACATTTTTTTTGTAAGTAGTACATATGATTATATATAAATCCTAAAAATTTGGAAGAAATGAAAAGTCGTCATTTTTAGAAAAGAAATTTGTTGGTACCTACAAAAAACTTATTTCTATTAGTTACCGATTTTTCTCGTTTATAGCAATACACTATTAAAAAGTACAAAAAATGAAATGAAATAAGCTTAAGAGCAATTGAAAAACTTTGAACTTGAGGGAGTGGCGAGATTTTGACCAAGTCGAATGCACAAAATTTATATTTTTGCCGAAATGTTATCAAAAAATGTTTAATAATATTAAAAAAAATACGTATTTCTTTAGTTTTTAATTAGAATAACATATTTCATCATGAAGGTGATTTTTGAAATACCAGCGGATTGACTACATGATTTGAGATGGATCCAGTTTTTTGTCATTGTTTTAAAACATTTATTTTAATGTTGTATATCAATTATTAGCTCAATAAAAAAAACAATTGAACGAAACTTCTTACTCAGAAGTAAGAAGTTCTTAATGAAAGTATTTAATTATTCATTTAATTAAACACTTAATCAAACACTAAATTATCTTAAATTAAATTACTAGAATTTTCAAGTCGTTAATGAGTAATTATTCTGTTAAAAATCAACAAATAACAAATTTATTCACAAATTTTACATGTGAAATGTATTACATCAGATTAGCAGCGCTTCTAAAAACCACCGAGTAATTCCGTTTATACAATTGTAGCTCATTATTGAGAGTTTATGAACGGCTTAAGACTCATTGTTTTTATTTTTAGAAAGCTACATATACATACAATTTTTTAATGATTTTTGGTTTGCACACTCCTCCTGTGACCATTAGTTATGCAACAATCAAAATCGCCGGATAAACCAACATAAACGTGTTGTCCGGTAAATTTCAGGATGTATAAAGTATTATGTGACAGGAGCAAAAGAATTCCTTCATAGATCATTATTATATGAAATGTATGAAAAGGTTATTTAATGAATTTGATCGATATGTCCATTTTTGCAACTTAAACATGCAAAACTAATTTCCAAAAATTTGATTCCAGAATAAAGGAGCAATATAGATAGATGTGGGTGCTTTTACACAATATTAATGTTTATATACTTTTAAGGGAATTGTAATATTTTCCGCTGGCTATTAATGACTGTTTTCACTTATTCTTTATTCTTTATTTACTTTTAATATCTCTAGCAATGTTCAATATTAATTGCACGGTACTGAAAACGATTAAACCTTTAGTTGCATCCCTTTGACTATTTCTGTATATATAGGAATTTATTTTAGGTACTTCTTCCTCGGGTTATAGCGATATAAAGCAACATCGACCTGGCGCCTGGAGATTTATGCACTAAAATAGTGTTTAAGTCACAATGTGAATGCACATACAGCCATCAAGATATCGATCACACAGTATGGCAATGCCAAAATCACAAATTATATGATCAACAGGAAATCACAATGATCCAGCAACTTAGCAATATTAAAATGCATCTCCCTCTAAAAATGTCCATGATAATTGCAAAGCCGTGAAAATGCTTCGCTTCCTTTCTTTCAAAAACTGTAACATTATTTGTTAAATATCTACTGAACACTACGTACATGTAACGATCGATATCTAATTAATGTAACGTAAGCGAATAAATTTATAATATGTTTTCAAAGCTTAAATAACAAAAAAAAAATAGAGTTTAAGTTGCAGATAGAATCTGTAATTTTCAGATGCAATTGTCAATTATATTGTTGACTTTATATTAAGTCTCAAAACTCTCATAAAAGAGTACTTTTCTGTTCTTTTGTGAGTTCTTGTAGCTCTTTCTAGGACTTTTTAGGTCTTTTCATGAAGTTTGACATTAGATTTTAGCATTTAAACTCCCGAACAGAAATTTGTGTTTAGTCGTTTTTATTGTCCAAGATTTGCTCTTTTCAAAGGTGAATATTAAAATTTGTGAAATGTTAAAATAAAGCATTATATTTTTTGGTTGTATTTTTAATTTATCGACTTTTATTATGAGTAACCCGCATTCGAATATCTCTAAAAGATACAAATATCGTGTCTAAAAAGAATTGATGATAAATTTTATTTTTATTCGTAATATTCTTTCCAGATGTTCTAAATCGCAAGAGTTTTTATGAAACTGGTAATCAATGGTTTAGTTCAATAGGAGATTTCTTACATTACTGATCATGAATCTGAATCAGTTTTTAAATGTTCAAAACAGTGGATCCAATATGGTCGAAAGAGACCTCAATAATTTCTCTACGATAAATTTCAAGTGAATCCGATCGACTTTAAACATTTTTGTTCGCCATATTCGAACGGTCATTTTTTATTTTCAAAATAAGCTTGGCTATCAAGGTTTATAAAAATACATTAAGTTTTGTGATTTTGAACATATCATAAAATATTCAAGACCATTTTATTATTCAAGGCCATGAATAAATAATATTTTTGTTATTCATCGGAAATATATTGAAAAATTAATATTGTCCAAGAAATAAACATGCATGTTTTAATTTTAATTTTTTAATATTTTAGCCGGACCCGAGTTACCTTTTCATTAGAACAGGTTTATTTATCCAGTTACGGGATCCTGAATATTACTTTATTTTAAGTGCAAAATACGTGCAATAAAACCCTGACAATAAAAATATAACCATGTTATAATCGTTATGCAATAAAAAGTACATACAAACTCTAGCATAATGCGATAATTCTCTGGAAATTTGTTCAAAATATTGATGAAAATGTTCTAATTAAAAAAAGTTACATTTTTAAGCTGCCTATTTCTTTCATGTGAAAAGTTAACCGATGCAACAAGTGTGCTCGTGATTGATTCGTGCCTGGTGCGGAACTGGCACGTGATTAGTATCGGTCAATAAATAGCGAATGTCCACGTCCAACAAATAAGAAGCCAAAGAATACTTACATGCATTCATTAACCTGCATTCACGCATAGAAATAATTTATGGTGCTAGTTTCCTTAGTGAATAGTAAAATATTACCATATAGAAACACCTCATATTGAGTGATATGATTAAATATCGTCTGTAAAACGAGGGTCTTTTGACCTTTTTAATTTCAAAAATTATATTCAAAATTAACTGCAAAATTAGCTTCCGTATGAGGGTAATGATTTCGTGGTATTGCCTGTTATTATTTTTAATATTAAAGAATTAATTCTATAATTATGACGTTAT
This sequence comes from Trichopria drosophilae, assembly GCA_030407085.1. Taxonomy (NCBI): domain Eukaryota; kingdom Metazoa; phylum Arthropoda; class Insecta; order Hymenoptera; family Diapriidae; genus Trichopria; species Trichopria drosophilae. The sequence continues at coordinate 193,319,384 of CM059582.1, forward strand.
GAGGAGCCCCTTAGTGAAATTTTCAGAAAATGAAACAATTATTTTTTGTATAACACATACAATATTTCATAACGTCTGTCGTAACGTTTCTGGGGTATAATTGTAAAATACAAAAAAATTGAAACACGTTTTTTTATATTCTATAATTTTGTTAATAACAAATTTGTTGAAATATTCTAAAAATATCCTGGGAGGTTATGTCGCCTATAGATTTATTAAAAAGATATCCACTTTCGAACCCAGTCTACTCAAATGACATTTTATGATATATTATAATAAAAAAATTATATATTTTATATTACATGACCTACTTTTCGAAAAGATATTCAGTTCCAAAAAATTTCAGAAATATTAATACTGCTTCGTGTTCTACATTTATTTATAACTCATGATTTTAATTTCATAAACGTATTAGTTAAATTAGGAAACGTATCATTTTTATTAACAAGCATTTCGTTTTTTCTTGTATTAATAAAATGAATGTTTTCAAAATAATTACTTCTAAAATTGAATTGAAGTTCTGGGCAATCTCTGGGGATTACAAAAGTACGTCAGTTGAATTTCTTATCCGTCACCACTCAGCGATTGAAGAAAGTGATCCCATTTAATCGAATATTGCACGCAACTAAATGTTCGCAATAAACCGATGTTATAGGAAGAATCGAGTATCTATAAGCTGTGTTTATTCATTATAATTTCCAATAAATAAGACAAATTTTCACTTAAATAATTTCCAAAATTGTTATAAGAAGTAGAGCAATTCTATAAATTTTTATATTGTATTTAAAAGGAATATACCTGTATTATCGATGGGTATAAAACAGGGTGAAAGGAAAATTTTACTTGATCGCATATTTATTCTGAATGCACTTCAATGTGAAACGTAGTTCACCTGGCTTATGTAGACACTCAGCGCAAAGTAATAGCTTACATAAAGGTGGTGAATACTATTTCCGAATATTACTAAATATTCGTAAGTGATATTTACATATAAAAGTCTTATTTTTAATCAATTCTTTTATGTGTAGGAGTTTGTAAACATGTGTATCCCAATGCATCTGGCGTGAGTGGGCGAAAAGGAAGTTTTAATAATATAAAAAAGCTACAGCAAAGTTTATAAATGAAAAAATAGTACACTTTGTTCGAATTTTAATGTATTTAACGTTGAGTTCTTTTAATAAAAAAATTGTACGTATTTTATAGTCATTGTACCGTAGTCGTCAAGAACAGTTTTGAATAAAATTATATAATGAAAACTAAGATATTGAATGTGTTAAAATTTTATCTGTACAACTTTTATTTAATTTTAAAAAGTAATGAAATCAATCAATATTTTGTTAAATGCTACAGTTGGTTATGACATGTTTCATTAAATAATCCTTGACCTGTAGTTTTTGTTCATTTTCGAATATCAAGATAAAATGTTTTGGTATTAGTCACGACTGTAAGTAATATAATAGTACTTTATAGTATTTCAATAAACTTCAATGAGTTTTATATGTATTAACTTTCTGTGAAATAGGAAAACTATTACTAAACACGAAATAAGATTGTATTCATTTACTATCATGAAATAAATCCATATTCTTAACCTACACTGCAAAAAAGATTGTCTTATTTGTAGACATTTTCAATATGTAAGATGTTATACGGCATCCAAGATATTTTTGATGTTAGATGTCAAAAGTATCTTGTAATATGACACTTGGATTGACAGCGTATGATGCAAATATAAAAGCCAATTATATTTCTTAGTTTCAACATTTTCATTGTAGTGGACTATAAAGTGTCCTTTTGAGTCTCTATGAGATTTTAGACCGTAAAATTAAATACTTTCTTTGTCAAATTTTAAGTAAAAGCAAGAAAGACTCTCTGAAATACAAAGTTGAAAACCCCAATTGAAATTTCGGCGAAATTTAATGAATCCAAATGTTTAATGCATGTTCATAACTAAATCAACGTAGAATCGAATGATTTTTTTTATTTTTAAAATAATGAAAGTATATTATTAATCAATTCGCAAAATTTGCAAGTTGACTTATGGTTTGATGAAAATATATTTGTACTTATTTCTAAGTTTGACTGCTGTGTCATGATGAATCCAAATTACTTATTCGTTATTTTAAAGCAGAGAAAGGCATCTTAGATATAATATTTTTTACTCTTTCTGTTGCTTTCAAGTGAAAAGCCGAATGTTCTTCTTGTTTTCCGGTATGGAAAATCAAATTGATTGCCTATTGATAGTTCACATGAAACTATATTCTATGCACACGTATTCCCTATATAAGGGAGTTTTGTATGAAAGCACGTTTTTTTAAAAGCTTTCAAAATTGTTTATGTAAATATTTAGAAAATTATTACATGAAATTATTGATTTTTTATTTTTATTGTAGGAAGTATTAAAGTATACATTCGATTTACAGAATAAATAAAATCATTTGAAGTTTCTTGCAGAAGGATCATCACCAAATATATTCTCTATATCGAAATTAGTTATAAATTACTAATCAAGGAGTGAAAAATGAATGAGTGAAAGAATTGGTAATGATTTTTTATAAGGCGTAACAAAAATTATCCCAATTAAATTCGAGTAATCTCAGATTAATAATTATATTTTTTAATACTTTATGACTAAAATGTATTAGTTAAATGTTACTAATGAATTTTTTATACTTTATTGTTATTACTTATAATATAAACATACGAAATTTCACTTTTATTAATTTCAAGAATGAATGACGGCGATTCTTTCAGATTTTTTAATGCTAAAAATGAATTTGAAGTTTCTTGCAGAATATTTGACCATATAATTATTCCAGCACTTCGGGATTTTTGGAAATTGCGACTCAATAATTATCAAAATATGTCTACTTTAGTCACTTTTGTAACCATTTTTAAAAATTTCATAATTGAATCGCATAGTACTACTATTTATCATTAACATCAGTTTTCCTAAACCATTCGTCGATTTTTTTTAAAAGATATACAATTTTGTAAAGAAGACTCTTAGTCATCTAAAGTAGTTTCGGTAGTTTTGTATCGTGTATTATTTGAGTTCTTTTTTAATCTGTCTTCTTGTGTGTTTTTGAGGTCGCTAATTAATTAAGAATCTAATATCGAAATAAAAAATAATTTTTAATGGTGTAAATAATAAAATAAAAATTTAAACAATATTCTTTTTTTTCTGAGTTTTTCGATTACTGTATCTCATATTTTTCATATTTATCATCATGCATAAGCATTTTTTTAAAATACCAATGGGATCAGTTTCCTGTTCGTCGTTGATCGTCATGCAGGACACATAAACGCACTCATAATATTGACAATAAATACATTAGAAAAAGTAAGTGAAAACAGGCAAAACTGATCAGACAAATTTATGAGATGATTTCTCTAACCCCCCTTGTACGAAGCAAACTTACTTTTGCTTAATCTTTTTGTCAGTTTTTGAATTTTCAGTCTTTGTCTCTTTTGGGTTCTTTACATTTTGAAAGGGTTCTGAATTGCGTTGAACCACTCCAAACACCGCGGGAAACCAAGTTTGAAGTGATTTTATTCGTGTCCGTCGATTTATTGCATGCAACTATGATTTTGAAAAAAAACTTTAACATTAAAAAAATAATTAAAAAAATAACGTGTCACGTAATCAGTGAAAAAAATGTAATAAAAATCCTGATTTTTGTTAAATAAATGCTCGTAATTTTTTTATTTTTAATATTGTGGCATTTTTCGATACACCGTTCGAAAGAGCAGGGTTTGAGCAATAAAAAACGTTCATTCCAAAATTGTTATTACTACTTTTTACTATTAAAAAGTACTGTCAAACTGTTAAATGTGTGTACATTTTTGGTGCTTCAACGTATTTTATCTAAACGTATCTATTCAAACCGTTAAAAAATGACGTATCTATATTTTCTTGCATATGAAGTATTCAACGTGACTTCATTGTCTATAGAAGTAACAAATATTCCTAAAACTTAGAATACACGAAACCCAAAAATTTCAGTAAAGTTTTACGTAATGCAGTACAACAAATATAGAAATTTCAAATAAAATAAGTATATTTATCGATAAAATAACAAATTTGATCACTTCACGGCGGATTATCTGATAATAATTATGTAGAAATAATGTGCAATTAGTGTATATGTTTTATGGAAAGCACTGAATTATTATTCTGAATTAATTCTACAGATTACAGAAACTTTTCAAGGTACATTATCGACAAATGATAATGGACTTTAAAAGATGCACTTTAGAAAAACTTTATTGTATAACACTGCACTTTTACTTATGGGATCTGGTACAAATGTCGTAAAATAGTAATGTATTTTTATTTTGTCGAATAAGTGTATTTAATAATGGATTACAACAGAGTTTTTAAACTGAATTAACATTTATACACGCATTTTCTTAACTTTCATTATATTATGGCAATTTAAATTACGTTAATATACTAAAAAATCGATTGACAAATTGCACTACTTCAATTGAAAATTGTAAAAGAAACTCTAGTTTTAAATAGATAAACCACATCGACCATGTAAAATTTACAATTTTTACAGTTATTAATTAGTAATGACATTTACTAAAACATGATTTTAACCTGACGTTTGACTTCCTGAAGACCGAATTTAACTTTTAAATCTCATTCCGCTAACATCTTTTTAAATATTTGAATATTCTTATAAGTTAGTCGCTTTTGATTTCACTTGCACATGCTACATATTATAAAAAGTATGTCAGGATCTAATACATATATTTTCGTGGTAATATACTAAAAAATGAATAGTAATTAACTATCGAATATGCCAGTTTTTTTTTAATACTTGTAAACGATTCGATTATTTAATTTCAAAAGTAGAATCTTGTAGAAACTTGGATAATACCCGAATGAATTTTAAATTATTATAAATGCTGAAATTAAAATAAAATTAAATGTTAATATAAAAAAGCTCCGATATTTCGATTCGAACATAAAAATAATCAGCAATAAATCGGATGTTTTTTTTTGCAATTTCGTATACATTTTTATACATACGAAACAAAATGGAATGTAATTAAAAATTAAATGTATAAATTATCAGTTTTTGATTATATTTATCCAATGTTACGATATTTTAATAATATTTACTAAATGTAATGCAGGTTATCATGTTACAAAGTAATTAATAACTAATAATTCTACTTGATGTAAGTATTTAATTATTCGTTGCTAACCATGAAATTCTAGAGTCTAGACATTAGTTTGACATACATCAGCTTTCGAGCAATTTTGTTATAATTTTCAACTTATTTGCTTAGTATTTAATCTATAATTCTGTCGATCATTATTAGTAATCAGAAATAATCAACCAAAAGGATGAATTATCTGATCTAAAAAATGAAACTTTAGTACTCTAGTTTAGTCCTAATATTATTGTCATTGTTATACAGAAGTTTTTGTATGATTCCAACTTCTTAGTTCTTCATCAAATTAAGAATTTTATACGAAAATATTATTTTATAATATATTAAGCTTTAAAATACTTCTTAGCACTTTTATTGTTCGTCTTCAGAACGTAATACAACATTTTACAAAATCTCTAAACCTTTACATAGAAAAAAATTGTTAATTTGATTAGTTCATTTAATCAGAGTTAATTATTCAGTTTAATGGTTGTTTTCAAGCATGACAAACGAATTAAATGAACACGAGGGGTGCAACCACATTGGCTCCCTAGGGTTAAGGATATAAAGACAGACTTTTCGGCTTTGACGAAGACAACGTTAAATGGTCGTTAGACAAATCACGAATCATTCTCGCACCCCAATGCACCTGCAGAGCTACTGCTGTCCATATGCTTTACTACAAGTTTGATAAAAGTTCAAAAAGAGTATATTTGTAAAAGCTGACATTTATATATTTAAAATAGTCATTAATCATTTTTAATATTGACAGAACATTATTGTCATTAATTTGAATATTAATTTCACATTTTGTGGTTGTACCCTCCCCTTAAAACATCCACAGAAATTAAATGTGTTGTCTTCACAAATTTATAAAAATCATCCATATGGGATACATAAAATTATATTCATACTTAAAGTGAAAAATGACCTCAATGGATTCTTACAATTTTTGTCTTATCATATCTATTTCTTAATGTTTACGTCGATCTTGTTCTTTTCGTGGTAGTTAACTATGTACTTAAAGGGAGGTTACATACATACAATCAACTCTGAAATAGAGCATTAAAAATGTTGAAAAAATTATCTCTGTAGCAAATTTGACTAAGGGTTACTGTGCAAGAATAAAAAGTGTAAACAGTTTTGTTCACCCAAAAATTCACTTAAAACTACAAAGCCTTTTCGAAAAATTGCTATAAAATTTTTCTAAATGAATTTAAACATTCAAAAAATTAGGGCAAACATTAAAAAAGATTTTCTAAATAATTACATATGGATTTTAAAAAATTTCATTTTTTAGAAAATTTCAATTCGTCTTTAAAAAAAATTGTTATTACTTTTTATTCCAGCAGCACTGAACTCCACATAAAAAATGACTATAGAAATAATTTCTTCAAATTTTTAAAAGGCGTATTTCATAGAGCTCATTTTGTCCCTATACCCTCCCCTTAATACTTGTTAAAAATTATTTTCTGACATTTTAGAAGTTGTTTAAAATATAATTTTTTTAGTTTGCGACTATAAATAAATATGAAGTATAAATGAACGGGACAATTTATACATTTAAAAATGTTACGTCGAATTTTTGTTTAGTTTGAATTATGTCAAGAAAGTGCTTCTATATTTTTCTATTAAGATCATGTTAATTTTGCATTTTTTGGTAGAATGGGTTGAAAATTTCAATTAACCTGTCGAACCGGTTTCATACGTAAATATTTTTGCTTGAATTAAATTTGACATACATATTAAACCAAGTATCTGCAATGTATGGTGGTAAACCATCAAAGGATATTAACTATTATTTACTGTACTGTAATATTTAATATGGCTTAGGATTTAATTAATTTGTTTATTATTTGATAATCACATAAATTGCGAGTAAGTCACTTTGTATGTCTTCTAAAATTAGTTAAAAGCACTCGAATATTGTGTAATATTAATTAATATATAATTTAATTAAAAGGATGATACTCATTTTTAAATGAGTCCAGTTTTTCAAATAACCGCGTTTTAAAAAAAAAAGGTAAAGAAAGATAATTTCGTACATTGGACAGAAAAATTACCCAACATTTAACAACATTTTAAATCATCCTACATTAATTTTTGAATAAGACACATGGATTTATATTTTTTTTTTATTTACACTCGTGCTACGTTATTTTGTTAAATTGTATCTCACAAATTATTACACTGACATAATTAATTGCAAAGAGAAGGAAGAAAAGTTAATTAAAACATTGATTTTAGTAATTAACAGTCGACTAAGTAAAATTCTGGTAAAATGAAACGCTAAAATATTAAAACATATCGTTAACGGAAATCAACAAACTACCACTTAAAAATACGTTTCTATTTAGTATGCAGAAATAAACAATTTTAAAGAATTGTACAAAAATAGTACTCAAATTATTTAAATCCTCTTAGTCAACATATTTGTTGCCAGACCTATATGCCGAAAGTACCTCGTAATTTTCTGTTATAAAAACACTAATAAGGTTTGAACCAAATCCGAAAGCATTTCTGTTTTGCGCTTATTAAAGAAACTTTATTACGCAAACGTACACAATTGCACTGAATGAATGTTTTATTACAATTAGGTTTTTACCGTTTATTGTTTAGTCTTAAAATCCCTGATTTCAGATTATATTTGTTGAGTAAAACATTGTTATAATCAGTTTTTTATGAGTTAAGATTTGCTTCATGTTTTGAAATAGTAAATGAATTAATTCCGACATACATATGTTTGTACATAATAAAAAAATGTGAAATTATCAGTGGGTGAATGTATAAATGCTCACATTCGCACGTCTTAAATACTTCTGTAAACTTCCATTAGTAAATGCAGAGCACAAGCGCAGTGAAGGAAATATAAGATTTTTTTTTCTTTTTAAGATCAGAGATTCTTTCTAACATCCCATGTTCATTTTTATAATTTATTTTATTAAATTGAAATGTTTCAAACAAATTAAAAATTTTACAATTAATTAGAGTGTTATATTTTTAATAGTTAACAGTAATAAGTTCATACACTGCACACTATTTGATCATAATTCAGGATTTTCAATTTCTATCACAAAATTTCGAAATTGGTTCATTTACTTTCAAAAACTTTTGCGAAAATAACATTTGAAAATGTAAAAAAATCGAGTTATCGATGTTTTTGTTAAGGCAAGATTTTGATTTTCGTTTTTCAAACTTTTGGGTTAGGATATCTTAAAATCTTGACGTGATAGAGAAATTCGGCGACCAGATTTGGATTCAGCAGTTCGAAAACTTTCCGAAAAGTGTATTTAGGTTTCAGACGAATGCACTTTATTCTATGTTTGATCAAATTATGCACAAACATTTTGTTTCCCAACAAAAACTTACTGAAAATGGGAAGAAACGATTTTTTTTTTCAGTTTTATGTTACGATCTCTTAAAATCTTGACGTGATAGAATAATTCTGCTGCCAAATTTTTATTCAACGCGACGAAAACCGTCGGAAAAATATAGGCCGGTTTCTGGTGATAAATTTGATTGGCCTGTGTTATTTTTATTTCTTAACAAAATTATTTTGTGCAAGAAATTGACGATCAATCGTAAAAATGTATATTTCAAATGTGTTATTTGCAGAGATTTATTATGTTCATTAGTTTCGTAAACCATAAATATATCATATAAACTACAATAAAAATTATGCTTTTTTAATGATTTATATCTTTTCAATCGAAACGGCAATTAGAGCGCAGACATTTTTTTTAATAATATTTGATAAGACAAATAAATAATAGGCCGGGGAACAATGTTCCGAAAATCAGAACCCGGAAAGGCTAAAATTTCGATATTGCGTGAATCCAAGGTATTTTAAACTGCTTCCTTTTTGCCAAATTTTCAAAGATCAAGTAAAAAAAATGAGGCTGGATCCATACTACATCGAAATTTTGACCTTTCGGTGTGTTGATTTTCGGAATATTGTACCCCGGCCAAATAATATCCTAGTAGTACAATTTTAATTCTGTAAATTAATTCTTCCTCCGAGGAATTTTGAAATTATTCTAAACCTTAAGGAAAATAAAGGTGCATCCAATTGTGGATTTTTTTGACATTTTGAATATTTTTCCGCATACAATAATTGTTTTATTTTATGTGATTATTCATGAAATAATATGTAGCTTTATTTTTGAAGCTTCTTAAAGAAATGCACACTACTTACACAAAAGATCATCTTTCATCTTTTTTTAATGTCAGTCGTTTCAACTACTTAACGACATCGTAGTAATGTAACTAAACGTTCCAGAGAAACGTTGACAAGCATATAAACGTTGAAATACTGAAACACGTCTAGGAAAGAAAAATGAAGTAAAAAACTATATAAATATGAAATAAACTTCTACAAGTCTAAGATCACAAAGAGCGACATATTATTTACTTTTAGCTTGTAAATATTTGTATACAAATAGAACATTAATTCTAATTCGTAAGTAAAAACAACAATACATTAATTAGTCGAAAGGTGTGTAAAGGATTAATGTACATTTAATGGAAGTTTTTCACGAATTTTTTTGCCAGGGTTTAATATAATTGATATTGATTTCCGAAAAGACGTTAGTAACTTGTGTATAGTTTTAAAGTCTGTCAATGCAAATTGTACTTATCATTAAAGAAAGTTATATTGTGTTCATGTTGTCAAAATAAATATTTCTATAACATTATTAAATTGTTGCATTAAATTAATAAATTGATAAAAATATATATTACAGATAAAAATATCATAAAAATGGATACAAATATCCATTTAAAACCTATTATAAAAACAGATTCTTGACCAACTTTTAAAGTAAATTCGAGAGTGAAGTGGTAATATTAAATTGTGAGATTTTCTACCATTATTTTAATTTTTTTGAAGAAAAAATCGTTTTATCTTTGAATATTTCCTTTGTAGGATTTTTATGTAAATTAACTAAAATATTTTTTTATCACACTGGGACGGAAACAGCAACTTTCCTCCCTGCCATGAAGAAAAATCGTATACTTCCATCGGGAAGTATAAAAGAATGCCTCAGACTACATGTTTTTCACACTCAGCTTCACCTCGAGTAAAAATTACACACAGTCTGAGACATTCTTTATTTTGTCTCCCTTGGTGAGTATAGAAAAGTATAATATTTCCTAATAGTATGCGGAAAATACAACTCGTGACTTAGCCAGGCACTTGTACCGAGTCAATAATTCCTCATTTCCCGCACTAGTAACGAAATGTACTATTTCAAATATGTGAAGAAAATTGTCGTTTTCTTTATGTAATAATGTATGGAATATGGTGGATTACAATTTAATTTAAAACTGTGCGGTTAGTGATATTAGTTTTTGTAGAAAACTCGAATTTTCCACAAATATTTAAAAAAAACAGTATAGGATACGAGTGCGTATTAGTGATAACTATCATTAATTTACCATATTTCTATTATAATGTACTAGTTTCCTATATAGCAGATACCTGTTAAAGAGGTCGCACAAAGATATTTGAATAAAACGAGCTCTTAAAGATGTCTTACTTGAGACTTCTTAAAATCAAAATCTGAAAGAAGTCTTATGTTTCAGGTCTTAAATCTATCTCGTTTTGGACCATCTCTCTTTTAGTAAAGGGATTCCCATTGTGGAGGTCTGTGTTTCTGCTTGAGACACTAGGTGGCGATTGAATCCAAAAATGAGATCACGCGATATTTACGTATATGCAGACCGGTAGATAGCTACAATTTTGTATTATTATTGTATGAACCCCATTCTATTGAACGTAATCGCCATTCAATAACTAACTACACAAACGGTAAAAAGGAACTCAGGTAAAAATCATATAAATTAATAATAAAGTTCAAAAATAGAATTTACAATTTTCAGAAATTTGCTTTTCATTTATATTACTTATTTTTTATTTCCAAGCTCTAAAATAAGACTTCTTTTCTGAGACTTCATATTTAAGAGGTCTTGTAGAGTTCTTAAAATCGATACATAACTCTTCTTCAAGATCACATTAAGAGCTCTTTCTGATAAGTACTTAAGGCATACCAAAAAGCAAAAAGACAGATTAAAGAGCTCTTTAAGAAGTCTTACAAATTGTAAGATGTCTTAAATACTTATCAGAAATAGCTCTTAAAGTAATCTTTATGAAGACTTGTGCGTCGATTTTAAGAGCTCTACAAGACCGCTCAAATGTGAGGTGTCAGAAAGGAGATCTTATTTGAGAGATTTGGTATATAAAATAAATAATATAAATAAAAAGCAAATTTCTGAGAATTATAAATTCTATTTTTGTACGTTTGTTATTAATTTATATACTTTTTACCTGAGTTCCTTTTTACCATTTGTATAGTTATATATTGGATGGTGATTACATTTAATAGAATGGAATCATGTAATAATAATACAAAACTGTGATAACACTGGCTAAACATCGTAAAAGCACTTAGTTTGAGGTAAATCACATATGAAGTAAATATCACGGGATCTCATTTCTGGATTCAATAGGCTCCTAGGGTCTCTGGAAGAAACACAGATCTCAACTCTGGGAATCCCTTTACTAAAAAAGAGATGGTCCAAAATGAGATAGATTTAAGACCTCAAACATAAGACCTTGTCGAGATTACGATCTTAAGAAGTCCTAAGTAAGACGTCTTTATGAGCTCGTTTTATAGATTATCATAATTAAGACCTCTTCAGGAGGTCTTTTTGGAGATATCTTTGGACTGAGCTCTGGGCGATCTCTTTAAGAAATATGTGCTATATGGGATCTTACAATTTTAAGACTTCTTTAAGAGCTCTTCAAGATGTATTTTTCTGTGTGGGTAAGTGGACTGACATAAGAAATCGTTACAGTGATAGTTTTTCAGTACCTATTTCTTAGTCGCTACTATTTTAATTACAAACTTAACTATTCAATTGATGTTTTCGTTTTCATTCAACAGTACACAGAAAAATGAAATAGTTGGAACTACTAACAAGAGGGTAGGATAAGACACTGCCATCGTATTTAATTAGTTTAAATAGTAAAACCAACTAAAAAGCGTATTGTTGCAAGATCCTACTATTCAGATAGTAAAACCAACTATACTGTACTGTATTATAGTACTTCTGTAGACTCGATTATTTCGATATTAAATGAATTAAGAAATTTATAGATATTGTATCTTCAATAGATATTCCGGTGTTTTTTTTTTAACGGGCAGAAACTATTGGGATCTACACGGAGAAAGGAAATAGTTGGAACTACTCATTAAATCGTAGAATAAGACACAGCCATGGTTTCTAGTTAGTTTTACTATCTAAATAATTACCTTAAGAAATTAAGTAGCCAAGCCTACTATTTCAATTGCAAAACCAACTATTTTTTTCCGCGTAGGGCACGAAATTTATAAATTTAAGCCTTGTAGCTTCTAGTAATTCTTGGTGGTATATATTCAAAAGTAGTATATAGTATAATTACTCGCAATATATGTGTAAACTACTATTGTCTCCGATAATTAACTGCTATTGATTTCTACTATTACCAAATTCACGAGATTTTTTGAGGTAGTATAAAAAATTATTATAAAGAACTTTTGAACACAGATGAATCTTGTTTACTTAAATTTATGAAATTAAATTTTAATTAGTTGATAAATAAAAGCTATGAATAATCACAATGATTTAATTAGCTTATGGAATTTAAGTATTTAATAATGTAGGTATTAATGTAGTAATTACGATTGCAATTGATCTTTAAACATTACATATGATATTAACATTTATTAATCGCTAATGCTGAAAAGGTTCTAGGCTTCGCATTAGAAACCTAGAAACCTAGGAACCTGCCACAAATATGCCATCTTTTCAAAATACACAATTATTTTTGTATCGCAATAAGTTTGTTTTGTAAATTTACATCTCACGTGTTATAATTCTGCTATCGGAACAAAAAACTGTTTATAAAACTTATATGCATTATGAAATAATTTTATATGGTTTAATGTCTATCAGTATTTGGTTTTTATTTGATTTTTTAATTCGCATAAATTGAATGGCGTCTACGATCGATTTTACAATGTAATATATTATCATGGTTATCGATTATAGAATTGCAGATCATTTTATGCATAACATACACACTTAATAATTTTGCATTCAAATATGATTTTCTGTAATTCAAATGTAATAATTACTAATTATTTCTAACAGGTTTCTCAAACTTTCTTAATAACTTCTCCTTTTCTTTCTTAAATTCATACATCTATTACACGTCACTATAATTATACAAAAACAAAGTAAAAACACAGAGTAGAAAGAACAAATATGGGTTTCCAACTACAGTAGACAAAACGATATGTCTGGTATGACTCAATTACCAGTTCGCTCGACCGTATTATACAATTCTATTTTAAATTAAGGTAAAAAAGTGAATTGTGTGAAGCTGACAAAAAATGACGTCAGAACATTTAAGAATTTTAGAAATTAAAAAAAAGGCCGCAGATAATGTTTAAATTAATGGAATATTCCTTCCGAAAAAATAATTCAATATTTTGAAAATGATGTTAAATGCTTAATTGACTATTTAGTAAAGCAGCGTGTATATTTGAGAAAGTCATGGGGTGGGTGGTATGCCATTCGTATGGAAACTTGTTGCTCGGTAGCTCGAGTACCTTGTTGAATGTCGGACCGGCGATTGACTAGAACCACTTTTCTTTTTATTACCGTTATGCCGAAAAATGTATATATCTTTTTCCTTTTCAATACAAATCTCTAATAAATAAAATTACTTAAATGTTTACAATACGTAATTTACTACTTGCTTATGTACAAAAATGCACTAGCTATGACAAAGTATGAAAAAGTATCCGAAGAATCACTTCCTGGCACAAACACATAAAACACTTCGAGATACCGAACATAAAACCAATGTAAATCTAACTATTTCGAAATAATAAACTTTGTATACTAACTTTTGGGAACATTTAAGTCGTTGATTAACCTGATGCAGGTGTAACAAAACGCTTGATAAAGTTCGCACGAAAAACACTTGGAAGTTTATAAAAAAATCACTTAAAAAAAATAGATTTACGAAAAATCAGCCTTGATCATCGAGTCTTGATTTTGGATTTGATTTTATAGAAATTCGGAAAATCGCGGCTCGCCGTTACTCTTGGCGTATTACGAATGGCGTGAGCTGCGTCGGGGTTCTGGTGTCATACATGCGCCGCGACGCTTTATATAGGGCGTAGCAGTTCGGTTCGCAAGAGGGAGGAAAAGCAGCCTACGTGCGGGTGTAATAATGAAATCGTAACTTAAAAGTAACGTCATAGTCTGCCTGTTTTTTAAAGAAATCGAAACATACAAATTTCATTTGCAATTTATAGTTTTTTTAAATTTTACACAACATTTTAAAAAAAGCGTGGACACAATAAAATAAGTTTTATCGATCGCTTGAGTGTAACTGTATCAGAGAAAATTTTAAAAATTTGTCAAATATTATGGAAAGTCTCTGAAATAAGTTTGTATAAATTTATGAATATATATTCGAGGTTAAAAAGAAACAGATGAATTATGCATAAACCTTCGGAAAAATGGTCAGACGAAATCAGCAACGGCTTTTCTTTAGAATTCATGAGAATATTCATGACATAAATTGTAATTCTTGAAGAAAAATGATTTCGAATTATTTTTTATAAAGTTCTGAACATTTAATATTTTAAAATTTATAATAAGTGTTTATGTGTCATTTAGAGAAGTTTAGGGACAATTTGAAAAGAAAACCTTGACTTTTTTAATACGGACTATTCTAAAATTAGTAACACTTTTTTTTATTTTTATTTTGATTGTTTTGTTTTTATTATAAGTAATAAAGTGACTCCTCTTTTAATACTTAAGATATTAATAAAGTCATTTTTAGAAATGTTTTCTTATAATACAGAAAGAAAGATAAATTGACATCTGAAATGTTGCTAAAATATCATTCTATAACACAATCAAAATCCTCACCACTTACTTTAATTAGCCTATGTAAATAATTTAATCCATTGCCTTTTAATATGGTGGGAAAATTTTCATATTTCATCATGTTTTACACTATTTAATAGCAATTTTCAATCGGTTTTTCGGAGTTCTTTTTATCAGAAAGGTGTACAATATTGTTTTCAATTTTTTGTAGCGAATGTTTCATAACATTTTGTATGAAATTGATTAAAGAACATTTTATCTTCGGGTTTCTTTAAAAATATTCTACTGATTTGAATATGGATATTATTTTCATGTAGGAACAATAGATAACAGCTACTGTAGTAATCAAACTTTTTAATTTATATAGCTTTTTATATAGGTTACACATGTTTTCCTGATGAGAATAACGCTGATCGAAACAAATTTAGTAGTTACTATTTACGCATGTCTTGAAGTTGGAATAGGTAAGAATGAGAGTACAGAAGTTGTGATTTTATTTATATTGTTGAATAATAATTCACAGCCCAACAAAAATGTAAGAATTTTATGTTGCACGATAAGTAAGTGTCGATTTTTGTTTGCTCCAAAATCCAAATATGCCCGCCAAAATATCCAATTTGTTCTAGATATTGAGATATTCAAGGCATTTTTGCAAATCTATTCACAGCCTAAAAAAATGCTATTGTCCTACTAGTAAGAGTCAATTCTGATAGGCTTTTTCCCCAATAATCCAAATATGTACCCAAAATATTGATTTAGATCTAGTTGTTTACCAAATTGAAGGGCCAAGGGGTCAAAAATCGTGTTTTTGGGCATTTTCACATCTATACTGTGGAATGCGACACAAAAAGTCAATAAATGCAAAATGACGGATCCGAGAAACTTTTTGAAATTCGAATTGCTTCAAACTCATTATCGTCTTGACTTCTTTTCGTGAAAAAACGGGAAAAAATATCCTAAACACGATGATTTTTACCCCTTTGACCTTCAATTTTGGTAAAAAGTAGGTCCAATTTAATATTTTGTAGTTACATATTTGGATTCTGCAGGAAAAATCATATCAGAATCGATTCTTACTTATAGTATAACACATTTTTTAGGGCTGTGAGTAGATACTCAAAAATACCTAGAATCGAATTTTTAACCACTTTGAACTTCGATATCTAAAAAAATAGCGCCAATTACCTATTTTACCTGTCATATTTTGATTCTAGGGAACAAATTCTACTCTTGCAGGGCAACAAACTTTTATTGCGCTGTGTCTTTTAATAAAACATTAAATCATTGCAATGAGAGAAAAGAAAGACTAACTACTGTAGTAAATTGACAGGATAAATATTGAAAGTTGTCAAATGAATTCTCGTCGATAGTAATAGTTTATACTTCCAGAAATGTCAAAATTACTAAATGATATGGTCATTTCAACGATTTTGAAAATTACATAGACATTAATATATTTCTTTACATGTTAAATTAATTCTAACCATACATGAGTATACGTTTCATATATTTAATATTTTAATAGTTTAATAATATTTCTTAAATTTAGACCGGTTTTATTTGACCCTTTTAAAAATTGTATTATTTTTGTATTTTCAATGAATTCACAGTCTGTTTATATTTTATTAAAATTAAGTTTTTTTTAATACATATGTACATTTTTATTGTATGATTAGAATAAACACGAATAAACATTATTAGTTTTCTGAAACTGTTTAGTAAGAATTCATACAAACATGTCTATAACATACCTAATTAAATATTACATACGTTACATTTGATATTTTCTATAAATTATTTTAGTAACGATGAAATAAACTTTTAAACTTTTATTGCAAATTATCTACTTCTAATTATAAATTGAAGAGTATAAATTATATGAAAACAATATTTATTATAGGAATGTACATATTTATTTAACATATAAAAATTAAGCATTCTCCAAATTTTTGTATCATAACATCATGTTCTTATATTTTGTTTAAAAAATGAATTTGCTTTTTGATTATAATTAATGATTCGATTATAACCTCTTCCTTGTGCATGATTATTGATTCTAGATTCGAAACTGACTGTATTTGACTTTGTGACTTATGTGTTGTTAGTCACGATCGTTTAATTTTGAATTTGATCAAATGCATTTAAACACCATTTATGTAGTTTAAAATCCATTTATAATCATCTGAAAATCGAAATATATAAATTGTCATGTCATTGATGAATAGTATCTTTGACTATTGGTTTAGTCCTATTGATTACTATATTCCAGAAATGCAAGTAACTATCCCAAATAGTAGATTTTACTAAATATATTGTAATAAATATTACTGCTTTTTCCCTCTTTGATAATGTAATTTTCGAAATTAAAAAATACTACTTCTTTAATATTGGATTTTTATAAGTGCTATTTTTCCGTGGTACAATAAGTTTATGAACTTATTCATTATTAATTATATTAATAAAGAACTATATATCAATAAAAAAAAAAATACTTTCTATAGTCGAAAATTATTATATTTTTACAATTATTTCTCTAATGCTATGGAACTCCGGTTAAATAAACACCATTATTTCTTAGTAGTAAAACTGTTCATGCCAATAGTAACGTTAGTGTTTACAGCGTTGTTCGACAAGAATCTATCCGTTTTGGTTAGTATATGTCGTAAATTTAATATTAGTACTATCACCAAACCACTATTAATAAGACATTCCACAATGGCATTGCCCAATAATTTTAAACAGGATGGCCTGTTATAATCTGTATCAATGTGTATTAATTTCTATCACTACTCTCTGAATTTCAATAGTCAAATTTTTACTAATTCAACTAGTAGGACAACTTTTGAATAATGAATTCGCATATTTTATGGCATTTTACTATTTCAGTTAGTAAAATGTTTAGTTGAGCTCTTATTAATCGCGATTAGTAAAACCGTTCTACTATTTAAATAGTAATTCTGTTTTACTATTAGAATTAGTTGTTTGTTTTCACTATTTGAATTAGTTAAAGATTATAAAAACTAATGGTCTTCAAAACAAAGGCGTCGTTAAATTGTTGAATTTCATTGTGCCTCACTATATGAATAAAGGGTTCTACATATTGAACCTAAAGTTAAGTGCTCTTTTGGGGAGAGTGAATAATTATAATATAGTCAGTAAGTTTATGTACCATAAGAAATTGATTTTAAAGCTGTATTCATTTTCGTAATTGGAATTACACGAATTTCATGACTTTAATTAGTCACTACAAACTACTCTTTCAAAGGGTAGTTTTCTACTAATTGTAACCGAGTTTTCTCTAATTTAATTAGAAGAATATGGCTAATAAATAGTAGAATTTTACTAATTCATTTTAAAAGAGTAGTCGATTAGAAGAAAAAAGAGAACAGTATTAGGTACTGTTTAATTTCTAGAGAAAACTTATTAATATAAATAATATTTGTGCATAAAATCATTTTTCGATGATACGTTATTTAATGTGTATACAACGAATATTTTTCTGGAAAATTTCACCATTTCAAATAGTAATTTTGTGACAGACTTGTAGACTGGAGTAAATTGCTATTTGACTCTGGTAAAATTGACTTTATTGTAATCTTTACTGTTTCAATTGTGGGAATTCCATGAACTTGTATCAGAAGAAATGGCAATTTTTCACATTCAGTAAGACTGTTCAAAAATTAACTTTTGATATAGTAAAATTTCCAGAAAGAAAGAAATTTCAGTTTCTAAAAAATAAGTAGGCCCAAGCAAATAAAGATAATAATAAGGGTTCATATATAAATAAGAACAAGATTTGGTTATGAAAATCAAACACTCTAGTTTTTATAACAGAATAATTGGATTGTGACAATGTACATGCACATCTAGTGTCTATTAAAAGAATCGTAGTTTGTATATCAGTCACTTCGATTGATCACCCAATGTTGGCAGTGGGAGTGTCCATAAAATCGATGAATTCGATCAATTGATAAATTGTAATTACACAAATTAAATTAAATCATCCATAACTTCAATCGACATTCGTTATTCTGTAGGGTGTACGGAATATCTATACATAGTTCATCTGACATTTTCAAAAAATGTCATCTTTTCATGTCCAATCAAATTCGTTTCGCAATTAATACTTGACTTTGCGGCTGATAAATTCAAACTAAACGTTTTAGATCCATCAACTAGAATTCTGGATAGAGCAACGGATTTTTCATTGAATGTAAGAACTTAATTTTATCGCCTGGTACAGATTAACAGTTTACCTGTGGTTCAATTTCATAAATTCGTAATTAATGTTTATTACACTCTAATTATTGATCAATAGTACCTCGGATATTTTGAGTTGGATAATATTGAGACGTATTGACCATTTCCGAAAATAAATATAAACATTAGTAAAACGACGTGAGAACTATATTTGTGGATGTTCTAGCAATCTGAAATGAAACAACCCAAAATATACAATATTGAACAATATCTTTGTAAATTTAATTATTGTGAGTTAAAACAAATTACCCATAGAAAAATCCATGACTGTTTCAGTAAAATGATATTTGCTAGAAAGAAAAGCTCTGTGTTATAAATTACGTGCAATATCAGATATGCCAGTGACTACTTTAATTTAATAATTTCAAAGGTAGTACAAAATTTTTATAAAATAGTCAAATATTAGTTGTTTTGTTTTAACGTAGGAATATTTGTTCTAGAATACCTACATTACAAATATTTCTATTCATGTGCAATTTATTATTTTTAAAAGTATGTCACCGATTCCCGAGAGTACATCAGAATTTTTTGAACTATTAGTAAAATAACTACTAAAATTAGAACAATTAAATTAAATTAAAAACTACGAATTTCAGTATTGTGGTATGATGTATGACAAATGCTAACAGCTATTAACGAATTAGTGGATCTTAAATATTTAGACAATTAATTTAAGTCAGTTTTTGCCCTCTTTCAGAATTAATCAGTAATTTTTTCCCCCAAAGTTTCGGAAATATATAAAATACTATTTAAGATCAACCGCGTGTATCACGCATGTTTCTTTTCACGCACGTAAGTTAAAAATCGTTCAAATGTTGGAGTTTACGGTATATTGATGATGAATTCTTCCTAAATAGTTTTCTGAAATTCAAAATTACGGATCGGCATGATGTACAAAAATTAAAAAACGAATATGATATCGAAATCATAACCACCGACTCCACAAATCTCCGAAGGTGAAGTTTCATCTAAATTATTACTTTCCATGATCTTGCTGACTGCCATATTAAACCCGTCATTTTTATAAGTTACTTCATTACTAAAAAAACAAAAATATAAGAATACTGATCTTAATCCGTTAACAACGACGTAAAATTAAAAAAATAAATAATTAAAATTAATAAATAATTAACATTGAAAAAAAAGTCACGTAACGGTTTAATAGTAAAAATAGGAAATTTCAATTTTTAAAATGGTTCTTGAATAAAAGTTGATCATTATTAGAAACATAAGTATAACATAAATAATAAGTAGTTTCTACTAGAACCAATTCGTATTTGAGATTATGAATTATAAATAGTCACTATTCACCAGTAATATGTAATATTTAAACAATATATAAAATCATGATATTTTCGAGTTAAAAATTTTCAGTAATACTTAATTTCTTTATAGAAAAGAAATTGTTTTAGAATATTATGGTATGGTTGTAGAAGTTTAAAAAAGTTATTACATCCTCTTGGAACATAAAATAGAAATGAATAAGAAAATACTCAAAACAAAGTAATTGTTAAGTAAAAAGTTCTTGAGGACGAAAGGACACATATGTCTGCCATAATAATTTTGACCTTCAGGTGGATATTTAAGGTCAAATGAAGGTCAAGGTAATTTCTTTTAATCGTAACCTCTACTTCCAGTGTCTTATTTGGAATGAGCGATAAATTTTAGAAACGATAGAAAATTTTTTACAGTGACCTTCAGAAGGTCTAGAAGTTGTTTTCGTTAAACGAGATCTTCAGGCGAATGTTTTGGACGGGTTGGATGCTAACAGCCTTGGCCATGTCGACCTTGAGGTCAGCTATAAAGGTCATTAGAAAATAAAAGTGATTTTTTATCAATAATTTTACATTCGTTGCTCGTCTTACTACGATTACACTGTGAGCAGTAAACATTTAGTAATATCGAAACTTTTTATATATTTTCTATTTGAAATAGATATTTGCTATTGCAAATTGTTGCACACTTTTAGAGCTACAATATTCATATATTGACTTTTATTTTTGAATGTTTATTTGAGCAAGATTTAATTAGTATGGATATGTAATATAATGATTTATATAAATTGGTCAAAATTAATTTTCTAATACTACAAACAAATTCTAGTTTACTTTCGAAGGGAATGGGTATGACAAATAGAGCACTCCAAAGACAGGAATTGAAGTTGTGACTTTTATAACATAGAATTTAAGAAAGGACTTCAATGTAAAGATTTCAAAAATGCTTTGAGCAAGGCAGTTAGATAAATTGCTACGTCTGATCAATATTGTCTGCATTCACTAGTTATGCGGAAGAAAAGGTATCTTACGTTTTTCCGTTTGCAAAGGGCATAGCGTTTTATAAATTATCAGTATTCTGGGTTCTTCATGTTTTCTAAAATTACGTCTCGCTTCATATTTGTTGCAATGACATTACATGCACGGTATTATGCACGCAGTTTTGCACGATCGATTTTCTATTTATGTTTTACCATCAAAATTAATTGAAAAATGTTCCAAATTCACTGAGATATGTTTAAAAAAACTAATTAACTGATTCGGTCCTCTGAATAGATGAGTAAATAAATAAACATTTGAATTTATCGAGATTACTAATTGGTACAATAATTGAATCTAATATTCTTCAAAGGAATGCCCGAAAATCATTTGTACTAAATGTTTATATTTTGTGTAATCGTAAGTTTTATTATTACATTTTTATTTAAGCTTTATGCAAATTAATCGTAATTATGGCTATTTTTAAACTGACTTTATTATACTTAAAACTTGAAATTCAAAAAACTTAAAACTTAAAACATAAAAGTCGAAATTCCAGTATCTAGATTAATATTTTATGTAATAATGACGTAATTTCTATTATTTCATTACAATTTTCTTATGATTAACTTTATGTAAACAAAGCCTAGTAGAATAGAGTAATTAAGAGTATTATTTCAAATTATAATTGAATATACGACATATGTCTTTGATACTCATGCCGTTCATAATTTTACATTTTTTAATATACTTTTTACATAATTTACTTTTCTTCTTGTACTCTATACTCACTGTTAGAAATTAAGTTTATTATGCACTATAAAATAATCCACTTTAGTAGCAACGTATGACTTTTATAAATTTGTAAAATGATTATTAGATTTAGTTCTTATAATAGTAACGAAAACAAATTGTAAATATTCAATACCATACCCTTAATTGTTTTATAACTAATAATATATTTAGAAAAAATTACATGTATTAATTTAAATTATATTTCAATATGTCTAAATTTTCGGATATGTCACTTTAAAAGACCCTATATTGCAAACCTGTATGGTTGAAAATTCACGTTTCGATCCGTACTGTCAAGGATGGAAATTTTGTAAGTGAAATTTTCAAATATGCTGCATAAAAATGCAATATGGTTCTCATTCAATCTCGAAAATTTTATTTTATAATGTAACATTTAATTAAGTTATAAAAATAAAGTAGACTAATGAATGACTGCGTATACTGCGAAAGGGCTCGACAAAAGGCCGCAGAAGCAATAGCCGTCATTGTAATTAAAAATTTTGTTTTTAATTCTAAATTTCTGGCCTGTAAATTTTCCTGTATATGGCTTTGCATCAAACGTAAAACTACTATATATTCGTAGAAGAAAGAATAAAGTCGAATTTTAATATAATTGCATTTTGAAAAGCATATGAAAATATGTAAAGACAAAATGAAGTTAAATGTTTAATAATTTTATATTAATAGTAATTAGTTTTGTTATTTTTCAATCTCGAATATTTACATTTTTCCATGGCTATTTAAACATGCGTAATTTAAAAAGAATTAAATTAAATTTAAATTACAACAGTGCTTTCATAAATTTTCATACTTTGTCGATGCGTTTAAAATCTCAAACAACATAATTGTATTTCCATGTCCGTTTTTTGAAAAGTGTACTTTTATTTTTTAGTCAAAATACCTTTTCATCTGAAATAATTAAATGCGTGATCTGCACTGACGCACATGTTTTTTATCTGCTTAGAGTTCACACTCTGCTGGGCATATATTGATGATAATTCGATTTCTTTAAACAATTAGAGCATTAGTCCTGGAGGGAGTCTGAATAAGATTTTTAATGTAATTGCTGTTATCCACGGAGATTGAAAAATTGAGTGTTTATAGTCATTTCTGTATCATTTTTTATCTCAAATACGAAATGTAGTATTTAATTCAAGTATAATTTTGGTTAAGTCAGTAGTTACATGGGTGATTTCAAAATAAAGAGCAAATGGATGAAGATTGACTAATTTTTTTCTTGACAACGTATATTATGCATTAGAAATAAGTCTAATTCATAATAATTTATTACTTTATATATTAAAAATCATTTAATAATGAAAATGTAACGTTGGATGCCTGAAAAATATGTATGAATTTTACTATCAATGACATTAGTAGTAGTATTACTAGTATAGTTAAACAATGTTTGATCAGGTGGAAATTATTACTATTATCATGGAAAATTAAGTATATTATGTACCTACATTACATTTCTTTAAATGTTATAATAAATGAGAGCTAATCACCATATTAATATAATAAGCCTACATTGTGAGTGGTTTTTAATTTAAATTGTGTTAAATTAATTTAGCATGCAGTAATCAAGCTTCGCACGGACTCTTTTACATGTAATTTTCATAGCATTTGATAATATTAAGAACAATTTTTTGTTGCATTTTAGTGACATGATATCAAATTATTAATTACGTAAATTTTAAGTTAAAAGCTGATTGAGATGTCCCGTAGATCACTGACATTTTTTTGTTTATCTCGGGAATGGGATGACGTATCGGGATAAACTCAAAATCGTAAATAATCGTATGGGCTATATATGCGGTTAGTAGTATTTTATTTTTCTTAACAGATTCGTGGCCAAAATGAGAAAAACTGACTTAACGTTGAACGTACATACACTGAGAAAAAAATCCATAGTTAAGTTGACTATATCACATAGTTGAAAACATATATTGAAAGTTACTATAATTTTGTTACACCAACTGTCTTCTCGTAGTTAAAAAGAATCAACTCTGTAGAATGATTTAAATAAATATAACAAAGATAATTAAAATAACTATAATCTAGTGTAATCCTCATTTCACACTATGTCTCGTTGTAAATTTTTATATTTACTATTATTCGTAGTTAAAGTTTGTATTTACTATAAATCCATAGCAAAGACTGCCTCACCCCGTGCGTTTTGATGCCGCCAGGTGGCGACGCAGCTGTTTTTCTTCGAGCCCGTGGCTCCCGTTATTGAAGTGGATTTTCATTGACCGTCGGGCGTAATACATAATGCATGTCATATACGCACCTCTATCTCTGGACTAGTTACATGACATTGAAATTTGTGTGCATAATGGCATTGCATAATACATTATTTAACTGGCTTTTGTTGGAGAAGGAGGTACTATGTAAACTCGCTACAACCATGTTTTCTTTTTAATACAGTAGATTTACCTATATTTTTTGCTGCTCATTTATAAATTACTTAGAAAGTCGCCATCTTTAATAAAAATAGTTAATTTAATAACTTTTAAGTAATTACTTACTTTGATTCGTCAAAATAAGTGCATAATTTCTTGTCTTCATAATGTTCATGAAGAATCAATTTTAAAAAACCAGAATGTTAACATTTTTTTAGTCGAAATATTGGACCTTAAATGTGTAGATTGCTGAAATCACCAATATAGTCTTTTCGTGATTTTCTTTTAAAAGTATTTCTTACGTATGTTTTGTTTATAATCAACAAATGCCATTGTTATTACAAGCTACGAAATTCGCTGAAATTCTTTGTTTTGTCTGATTTGAAAGAGAAGAAAGAAAATCTAAAGCAATTTTTTGGTGGTTGTACATAGTTTCGATGGGCTTTGTGTTAATTTCTTTTAACACTATTAGTGGAAGATGGATTGACAATTAAAATACGCTTATTTCACATTTTATAATATATGAAGCTATAAACAAAATTCTAATAGTAAATTATTATATAATGATAAATTATTTTTTCTGCAAATGAACCGATAACATTAAGGGTTGAAATCTCCATTAATAAAAAAGCTGACTGTTTAAATCCCAACAGTCAAAAAACCGACAATCGAAAAGCCGACAGTCAAAAAATAACTGTCCGCTTGTCCATGTGTTCATTTTTGTAGGTATCGGCTTTTTGACTGTCGGCTTTTCGACCCGCACCCAAGAAAACTCGGGTTTTTCCAAAAAATTCATTTTTGTACAGGAGTGTTTTTATTATAGAATTAGTTATAATTTCATGGAGTCGCTGATTATGAATTCGACCTTAGTTTTACAAAATTTAATATGGCGGATTCAATATGGCGAACAAAACGTGTAAGAAATACCTTTATATCCACAAAAAAGATAAAATGGTGAACACATTTTTGTCGGCAATGATGGAGTTGCCATTTTCAATGTAATAACGACTGATTCATATTCAGCGACCTCGAAAACTACCAAGTAACAAATTTTGTTATAATGGTCCCATTTATTAAATGTGTTTGGGTTTTACTAAATCTGTCATTTTTAATGAAGTAAAACTAACGACGCATTTATAATTAATGACTCAAAAACCCCCGATTACCGGGTTTTAAACGAATCCGATGAATTTTGAAACTTTCATCCGACATATTTAATCCACTATTTTGAATTTTTGAAAATCAGTGATCTAAAAATTTTAATATTATCATTTTTACAAAAAAAAAACTGTTCTTCTGAAAGTTTTATGCCGAGAATTTTCAAAGAATTTTCGGAAATAAGTAATTTTTACAAGAAAAAGATACAAGAGAAAAATGTACACAAATTTCAGATAGTATGTTTCCGTCTATTTTTGGAGTCGTTGTGGAATGAATGAAAGCGGTTTTCGAAATAACAAGAAATGTCGTTTTACACGATTTTTTTTTGCAAAAATATGCAAACAAACCATGAAGCTTACATTTTTTCCAATTGTGTTTGTTTCTATCATATCCCATTCTAAGTATCAGAAAAGGTATAAAAATGTGCTCCTGATAGCTGTTGTAGTTTGAAAATATGCATTGTACTTTTTTGTTTGTTTCCATTTGCAAGCTAAAATGGTGCCTACATAAGCTAAAAATATTTCGCAATTTTACATGTGAAATAATACCCACCTTAAAATGGAAGAAAATCAAGAAAATAATTGTCTCTAAATACTCTTGATATGAAGAATGAACGACTTTAAGGACGTTGTAAAATATGAGTAAACATTCCTTTTTTGAATTGTCTAAAAGACAAAGTTCATAAATAATGACAAAACTATTTTGCATGTTATTCTATTGCCGTTTAATGCCATTCAAAATTCATGAAATGTCCCTTACATGCGACTTTACTTGTATTTTATTTCGCCGTATTTCGTGAATGTCACGTAGGTTGTACGAGTCATTGCGGACAAGCCCTTAGAGCTTTTTATGGGATGTGGTACATTCGCACGCCCGTTTTATGAGCAAATATACAGTATTCTGTTTGACAATAAATATAAAACGAATTGGTAGAATTATCTGAAAAGGTTCATCGATTGTTAATTAAATTAAAAGAAGAATATAGGGATTTCTCATAATTGACCATAATAAACAAAGCTTCGGTTCTATAATTGGATACTCGAAATAATTTTTAATGTTAGGTTTTGAATGAGGCCGGGGAACAAATTTCCGAAAAACACCCCCCCCCCCCCCCCCCCCCGAAAGGCCAAAATCTCGATAGAGCATGGCTGCAGCGTTATATTCTTCACTTTGTCTATGAACATTTTACAAAAAAAAGCATATTAAAATACCTTGGACTCACGCAATATCGAAATTTTAGCCTTTCGGGGTTTTGATTTTCAGAACTTTGTTCCCCGGCCTTGAATGAAACTTGTCAGATGCTGGTCAAAACACCGACAAAATGAGAAGCCGACCAAAAAACCAACACATACAAAAATAGACAAATCAACAAGTAGATTGTGATTATGTTAAGTGTCGGTTTTTTTACTATTGGCTTTTCGATTGTAGGTTTTTTGACTGTCGGTTTTCTGATCTGTCGGCTTTTTGATTTGATGTTTTTTCGACCCGCACCTCACTTCTGAATTGAACCTTCAATTTTGGTAGGAAATGATTGATTGAAAACCATCCTGCTCCAAAATATTCATTCTTTTTGTATAAATTTAAATCACATCGAATTTAATCTTGTTCTCAAAAACTGTGTTCTCAATAATGTAATCATTAATAACTAATAATCTTATATGGATAAGATTCAATATTAGTTTAGCACGGGAAGACTTCAATGAATTGAAGATAACAGATATTACATATATTTTCAAGTCTAAGTCTATTTTTATGTTTTTCTATGCACGTGGATTATAATTGGCTAACAATTCATTTCCAATTCAGAAGAACAATATGCATAAAACAAATTTTAAATTCGCGGTCTATTCTTATATGAATCATTTTATTCGCATTGGAATTTGAACCCATTTTTTATAAATTTGATTTAGGTTTATAAACCTCCAATAAAACCTTTATATTTACCACCAAAGTAGAATTAGACTTGTATGTATTATATTTAATTTGAAGGTTTTACTTTAGAAAAACTTTCCTTAAAACAAGTGTAAAACCGACTTTTAATTTCATTTTTTAGATTCGTTTTTCTATTGACTAAGATCAGGTTAAGTCGATCCGTGCTAAAATATAAAAGAAATGGTTAAATACCCATTTTATACGAATGTAGCGTAATCAACATGGCCAATTGTGAGTAGTAGAAGAAATTAAAATAGTTAGGTTGTCATTTTTAGGAGTGGGAAAAATATACGTCTGTTTGTTTACATCAACAATTGGGAGCAATAATAACATTTAAACGTTTCTCAACAAGCTGTAGTAAGAGGCAAAAGGAAAAGATAGATTCCACAAAGAAAAAATTCATCTTTATTATAAATTGAAATCGTGTATTTACTAAAATAGTTTCTATATTTCTTTTATTTGAGTGTTCCTCTGAAAAACATGAATAATCAATGTTTTTTAACAAAACGTTCATACAAGTTCCAAAATGTTATTGAAAAACAAATCCTAAAAATGATTAGGAATTATAATCTATAACTTTTATCATTAATAATTAATGATTATTTGATATTAAAATACAGTCCTCCCTCCGCAATTGCTGTCTCGTAGGGACCGAATTTCCCCTCATGCCCCTATAATTGCTTGATTGACGTTCCCGCCCCTATAACCCCTTCTCCGTGTATGAAACAGATAATAAAACATACGCGCGCATGCGCGAGTTTGCCTTTCTTCTTAAGATGGACAATTACGTGGAATCTGGACACGAGTTACGGATGGAATTATGAAGGTAACAATTAATGAGGGAAACAATTATTGAGGGAGGACTGTACGTATTTTTTATTGACATGTAGGTTAAAATTTTATTGACTGTACTACCTAAGAACATGTAACCGATAAGAGGGTGTTCAGATAGCGAGAAAAAGCTACCCTACATATGTTCATTAATTGCTAGATTAAAAACTTAACATAACTTATTAATAAATCTTTTTTTTTTTATGTAAAACCATATTAAATCACATAAAAATAACAAAAAAACTTTTTTCTATATTTCAATTTACATAATATTATGAAGATTTTGATGCGTAAGTGACAAAATTGACAATCATGTTGGCAATATTATCTTCATCTGACTTCGCCATCCTACAATTATTCGACATCGGAAACATCGATATTGTCAGAGTTCTTGGACATTATCCCTCCTCATCATTTTACTACATCACCATACGACATCATCAACATCATCGAGAGCAGAATGCCGAAGTATACACATTTTGGTTTGGTTAATTCGAATCGAAAATCCAGGTCTTCAATTCCAGTAAGACAAGTTATTAAATTTAAAATGTATAAAATTTTAAAATAATCTAATTAAAATATTCGAAAATCGAAACTATCGGCTATTGGTTATAAAAAACTATTTTGATTACAGTAATTTTTATTCGGGAAATTGTCTTTATTTCCTTATTTGATATTCCACCATTTGCCATTTAAACAAATTAAATTGCACATGCTGTTCCTTTGTATTTCTCTAATAAAATCGTTTCTCTTTTCATGCTCGGCAAGTATA
The DNA here is from genome assembly GCA_030407085.1 of Trichopria drosophilae. NCBI lineage: Eukaryota > Metazoa > Arthropoda > Insecta > Hymenoptera > Diapriidae > Trichopria > Trichopria drosophilae. The sequence goes on from CM059582.1 coordinate 193,348,906, forward strand.
TCTGAATAAATTGAATCTGTGCACAGTTCATTTAATTTGTTACGAATTTCAGAAGAAAGAAATAATTGTTTTTCGACCATTTCCACATTGAATTGTTATCTAAAAATATTAAATTTCTATGCGAATGTAGAAGTATTTAGGTTTAAACGACTCGTATTGTCGTTTGTTGTTTTCATATTTTGCAAATTATATTTTTAAAAATTCTGTACACAAATTCACGATTAAAAATGAAGAAAATAAATTTATATAATAAAATAAAATACTTTTTCAAAAGCAATCAATGTAAAGTTTAAAGTTATTTTCGTTGCTTTACGTGATTTATTATTTATTACATTTTCCAAAAAAGGTAATATCTTTGATATTACGAAAAAATTTTACGAAAAAACCTCTATATAATTTTCGTTTCTAAAATCGTCTATTATTGATAGGAATGTCACTTCACTCGATCAAAGAGGTACTTACCCTTGACTACAGGAAACGATGGTTTTATCCTATTGTTTTCTTAAGTAGCTGTCATTTTTCTTTTAAAACAATTCATCAGAAATTTCTTTTCCTCAATTCAATTGATATTGATTATTAATAAACTTTATTAAATTTTTCTCATTTGTAAAAGGCACTAATCTGGCAGTTAATTTTTCTCCCTACATTACAAGAATCAAGTGATGAAGTGGTGATTAATTTGAATTTAATAATCACCATTTGTAGTGATAATGTATTAGGGCACTTAGAGAGGAAATAGTAAAATGTACTAAATAATGACTCTCTACTGTACACTGTAAGAAATATCGATACTAAACTTCAAATAAATGTTTGATGTTTTTTTAGATTATAAAAGTACTGTAAACTTAAAACGAAATTTGTGAAAATTTCAAAAACAGTAAAAAAGTACTTGAAAGTACCTTGTAGTAACATGTTGTCATTTTCAATATTTTTTAACGTAGATTCACAGTAAAATCATTGAATTTATTACGTGAAAAGAAAATCGTGAAAGATCCAAATAATGTGCTCGAATTTTCCGGCAAACATAATTCATTTTCAGTTTTCAAAATCTTCTTGCATTTTTCTTGTCCACAATGGAAGTGTTTCGTCATTATTTTATGCAGGTTGCGAAATATAAGATTTCCATTCGACATACATAAAGTTACATACAAAATTTACATAAATACATGAAGCACCTAAACTATCGAGACGTAATGTTATATTAATTATATGTATATATTATTTATTAATATATGATTATTAACTTATATTACGAACAAAACCTTCTTAATTGACTCATTAAGAGAGATAATGTGAAAGAGAATATTACCTTACTTCCCTGTCAAGATTGCGTTTTACTTCTATTTCTTCTTAGAGACATATTAATCTATATAAATGACCGTTCCAATCTACATGCATTTACTTAATTGTATCCAAATTTTAACTGTACGACTCGGCATCAGCAAAAACCAGAACCTAACCTAAAATATATGATCAAAATTAATGTACAGGAGTTTACTAACAGTAGACCGAAATGGATTGCACTTAAACTAGATATTTTTGGTTTCCTTACTTCCAACTATATTGTAGTCATCTCTAACAATTTTCATTGGCGTATAAATACTTTTTTAAAAATGTTTTAAACTTTGGCCTGGGAAATCTTGATCGAGGCGATAGATAGGCATATACTACATATTCTTATGTAATTGTACAACATAACATTGAAATTAAAATATACGTCCCGCGATATAGGGAGCAAAATAGCATTTTGCGCTCCGAGTGTGAGAAAATAATTAATTTTTAAAATTTTATATTATATTTCTTTCATTAAAATTCACCAAACACAAGTCATACGTCTATTAATAACAATGTAGATGACCGTTTTAGGTGCAACGATTGCATAAGATTGAAAAATAATTTGTTGGATATTTAATTATAAGATGATCCAAAATTCCATAAGTAATTCCCAGTACCACAACTTTCATAGTTTGAAGCGAGCTTACGTCCTTGCTTGCAGAGTTTAATTCAGATCGTCGGATTATGTTAACGAGCATTACGGGATATGAGGAGCGATTCCCATATGGATTTAACGTATGGATTTAATAATGCAGCAGTGGGCGCGTTGCGTATCCATTTCAGAATTTATTGGGAGGTGACATTAGCTGGTTATTTGCCAACAGGTGTGGGTGTTTTCGCGGAATTCCGGAAAATAGCGTAGCAGAAAATTTATTTGTCCATGCAGTTACGATGTAAAAAGAGTGCCTGTTTCGACGAAATCACGAGCTACGTAAACATCGGTGGTCGTAAAACACTTGTTGGCACGACGCTCAATTTAACGCGACATGGTCGAAGTGCCAAGGTTAGGGGTTTTTCTCTACGCTGCTAATTACGGGATGAGTGCAATGTGTTTCGGTTGTCCCATATATATCACCGCCCTCGTTAATTTGTTCCTCCAACGAATGTGTAAATTTTGAAATGTTCAAACTCATACCTCCAATATGCAAGAACAATGGCGTTGAAAACAATTGTGCAACCGACGAAATTTTTCTTAACATTTCATCGATATTTATTTAAAACGTGTACGAGGTCAAAAAACGCAATCTCAGTTGAGATTCAGAATCATAAAAACTTAAAAAAGCCGGATTTTACCAAAATAATAGAAGAAAACAGTTTCATATTCATTTGTACTGTTATTTTTAGAACGGGTCTAAACAGGACTAAAATGGAAAGAAATACTTAAAAATAGAAATATGAATTTTAATTGTCCTAATAATAGAAAACCATTCCGAATTATTCTATTTTGGAAAATAAGCAAAGAAGCGTACTAATGGGATAATTACGTCATTTGAATATGACTTCTAATGACCATTTCCCGAGAACCACATTTGCCGAAATTTTCTGCAAAAACTTGTGACGTTGTTCTTTATACGTGGAAAATTAATTTTGAAAACCCTCAATCTGTTACTTGCAATTATACAAATGTCATTACCCGGAAAAACAAGTTTTTGATATTCCTTGCATTATTAATAATTGTGAGTAATTTTTGATCAGTATTTTTTACAAAATCCATCTTTGTGCATGTATACATTATAATGTATAATCTTGAAAGTCCATATCTAAATTTTGTATCATGATGATCACGTATAAGTGCAGTTATTTTCAATTAATGAGACACGGTAAAGAGAGATATGTAAATATTACAAAAAATTTCTGAAAAAAATTTATGTACATTATCATTCATAATTATTAATTTTCAAGCATTAATTTTGAGTTTTATTGAGTTTTGTTCAAAATGCAAATTAAATCATTATGCATCATTGAAACAGTATTAAAAAAAATAAATTTAAAAAAAGAATTTAAATAATTAAATAAAATAAGGTAAAAAAAATTTTAGTACAAATTGTATAAAAAAAAAATATACAATTCGTCGAATCAAGTTTTACTCCAAACGTTATCCTATACAAAGTTGAAATAGATTCTGTCAAGTTGATAAAATTTTATATAAACTCGAAATAGTGGGGAACTCTTATTTTTGCCTTGTAATTTTCGAGGGCGGAAAATGGTATTTTGCACCCGGGCGGGCGAAAAATACTATTTTCCGACCTTTCATTCATGCTGTTGAGCAGTTTTTTCAAATATCTCAAATATTTGAGCCAAGCTGTCATTTCTTTCTTTAGATTGTGATTCACTGACGTGAAAAATGTCACTTAATGCACTAGATACATAATATACTATTTTAAGAGCATCTAAAAATTTGAGCTAATCTGTTAATTCTGACTTCGGAATCAATTTAGGCGTCGGAGAAAACTTGAGAATAATAATTCTCCTAGTTTTGCATTTTGAATATTTATAAAAAATAGAATTATTTTATTTATAATTAGAATACAACGAAAATGTCTGGTAGAAATGTGTCCATTTTTGTCTTGCACTTTCCATTTCCCCAATACCATTAACGTGGTAAATGAGAATGTTATACAAGAATTGTACAAAAAATATTTTGATTTCTACATGTTTGCATTTCTACCAGGGGAGGATCTTATATTATTTTATTTTGCCTATCATTTTTGTCAAGTTTATATACATTTTATATAAAACGTGGACATTGCATATGCTATTTTTACTTTTATATACAATTTTTATCAGCTTTACACAATCTATTTCCACTTTGTACAGAATCACTTTTGGGGTAAAACTTGATTCAACGAATAGTATATTTTTTCACTTGCGACAATAAAATTGTTTCCATTTTTTTTTCAGATAAATGTTCGAAACCGCGAAAAATATTTCGTGATTTATTCAAAATTCTAGTTTAATTTGCTATACACATATATTCAATAGCGCTTCAGTGACCAACTTGCATTCAAGAAGTGTCACAAACAATTTTTATGAAAAGAAAAATATTAATAAGTGAAAAATACTCGTTTTTCTATAGTTTTACAGTCGTTCATGTTGAATTTCTAACCGCAAATAAGAATTCTTCTTCACATATGGATTATCATTTTGATGATTCTGCGTATTTTTTTTTTAAATTATTAATTTGGGTAGTAAATAAGTTGCTCCGGCAGTCCGACAAATGTAATAACACTATAGTAGTTGCTCAAAAAGTAATAAAAGACATAATTTTATAACGAATGTAATAAACTCTTTTTTTTGTAATTTAATCGTCAGTAGCCAACTATACTTGTGAATTTTTTTTTTTAAATTTGGTTATCGAAAACTATAACATTGCCGAACACACATAGGTTTTTACATATATTAAGCTGTTAGTGATGAAACGCAGTTAAGCATCTGTTAAATTATTCAAAATTGTAGTAGACATAAGAAGCAGCTAAAGCTGAAATTATTTTCTGTTAATAATTTAAAGTTACCATCGATCGGGGTAAAAGTATTAAATTTTTCCTATTTTTAAACATGTCAAGATAAAAGCAACTTTAAATAATTCTGTTGGTTTAATTTCGATATCCATTGTCCCTATCGGTAGATCTGAAATTTATTTTGTGCAATTCACAGAAAAAAAATCGGATTCAATGAAAGTATTATACGAATAGTCAAAAATGAAGGACATGTTTGGATTTTTTTATTCAACCCATATGCAGTAGAAATCTTAATCATGATTACAGTTATTATCTTGGCATAAAATTATTGAGGCTATTTTCATAAATAAAAAGAGAATAAAATATTGTAAGTAAATTGACCGCAACAACTATGACGTTTTATTTATGGCATCACTTTCTGTTAATTATTAAGAAGCCAAGAGAAATAGGTATGTCCCTCTACAAGTTTTCAGGAATCAACTAAATGTAACTTACATTAATAGTTCAAGTTATTAATTTATTATTCAAAATAATTATTTCTTTCTCTATGCGTAGGTTTTAATTAAATAAAAGTATATTAGGAATAATGTATTTACGGACGAGGCTGATTACTTGAAGTGCTGTAAAATGATCTCTTTACCTTAGCTCAGTTCGACGAGTTTCAGGTGCGGCTGTTCCTCGAAAACGTAATAATTGGAACCGATTTCGATAAATATTTTTTTTTCTCGAAATTACATTCTTTTGGACGATGATAAAATAACTGTTGAAGTTATGAAATTTGAGGTTTTCAATAATCGTCTGTTTTGTTGGGTACAAACTAGTAATTTTTCGTCCAAAATGCTAATTCTTGTTTTTATTCCTCAAAAATCAGCATTACAAAATTATGATTATCTATGAATAAATGGTGTTGTTATATAGGAGTGTATAATAAGAAAATATTGCAGTTGAGGAAAATTTTCAAACACTTTAAATTGTAGGACGAAGCCGACCCTTTATATATTTTTTCTTATTACTATTTATGCATTACGAAAAGACACTGTACGTTGGATGAAATTCAAACAATATCGTGATTGTCAACCTTTACACTACGATTTTAAGTTTTTGCCGGTGAAAGTTTGATAAAAATGTATTGGAACAACATCTAAGTAGACCTAAATTGGAAGAGTTAATCGGCCGTTATTTAGCAGTTTTAAGATAACTATTGAATTTAAAGAAAAAGTGTATTCTTTACCGATACTGCATACATATCTTTGAATTAAATTTAAAAAATTATTGTACGGTATCCCTCTTTTGAAATATGTGGGCATATCTCTGGAACTTTTAAATTTGTACATATTGTAAAACTGAAATTTTTTTTAAGGCGTGTTGTTGAAACTGGTTTTATTGTATTCGGTATTGTCCAGATAATAGGAAATAACCCGCGTAACCCATTTTTGCATCTCGTTAACCCATTTGCGCACTAGTTTCTTTTCGTACAAGTATAGTATTTAGTAACCACTAGACTTTTTCTATGGCTAGATATTAGCATAAGATTGTATATTAGGGTGTCAGGAGTTACTGATGACGAATCTGATGTTTCAAAATCACAAATGGCGGATCCAATATGGTAGACTAATTTTTAAAACATTATTGAAATTTCATAAAAATTCGTCAGAAAAAATCATTTCAAAATTCAATCATTTTCCATTTTATGGCGATATATTTTTTAAAAAGATTATTGAATTTTAATAAAAATTTTAATTTGGGGGGGTTTTGGGGTCGCCGATAACGAAGCAGGTGTTCAATCATTAACTATTTAAAATAGGATATTCGCTAAGAATAAAATACCTGTGTTTTTTGTTTACAAAAAATAATTATATATAACAATTTGTTATAAACAATTTCTTCAAAGGGGGCTTTAGATGAAATCTGACTTTGTCAATCGATTCTATGGAAAAAGTTACATAGAAATCATGTATAATTATTTGTTAAAAGTCACGAATTTGTTGCTAAAAATAATAAATAAACAATATGACCAGTGTCTTATAAACGTTATCAAATCAAATACAGTAAGCAGAATTAAAAATTGGTTGTTGCTGGTAAGTATTTTTCCTCTCCATACTATTACCTTCAAATGTACGTGGAATTTTTCAACCGTACTGGAAATGAAACAAGAACAGATGTCACCTGGATACGTGACATTTTTATTCATAAAATCAAGGAATATTTGATTTTCTTTTTAATTTCAACTTACGTCACGGTAATTCAACACGTATAACGAATCGATTCTGAATGACTTTTTTTTTACCCTGCGATGGGAGTTGACGAATCAATTCATAAGAGTTAGTGATAATTTATCGTCGTTTAAGCACATGAGATTTATGCTATCGGAAGTCACGATGTAAATAAAGATTAATTGTCATCCATGGTTTATTTTTATACTTAGTAAAATTCAAACGATTACTATAATCGGTATTTTTAGACTTCCGGATATTTTAAGATCTTTGTTTTAGTGACTTGCATTTTTATATCGATTCAGCGTATTAACGAGTTCCATTTTCCCTTACGTATGCGTACTTTTTGTTAAAGGATGACTAAATTTTTCAAATTTTCAAACACAATATAAAATGGGATGATACATGATTATACATGGTAAGTTTTTTTATGTAAAGCGTCGCGACCAGGTGGGTGTAACATTTCATTCTCTTTTTTTTTGCAGTCTCAGTTGCTAGAAATTTATATTTCGTCTGTTACTTTTTATTTGTAACTTAAAGCGAAAATTTATTAATGAAATAGGTTTGATTTTTCCATAGTTAAAATTTGTCAAACGTGTTTTAATATGCAGATGCTTTGTGCGAAATTTTGCTTTTTTTAATTGATCAATATTTAACGCCTACGCCGGGTCTATGTTTCCCATGTTTTTTTTATATAGATCAACAGTTTTTCATAGCTGTAATAAAAAATCTTTACAAATTTCTCTTTTTTTAAATATGTAAACGATATTTCTTTTGAGTAATTTTTGAATTATATATTGGGAATTATATTCAAAAAACGAAATGGATAAAAAGGCTTCCATATTAAAAAGTATTTCTACCAATTTTTTTTTGTTATTTTCCACCTACAGATTTTTCTTTTTTTTCCGACGAATGAATGATAACTGCTGATTTCTTATATTTTTCACTTATTGGTTCAAGAAATTAAACGGGTTATTGATTCATTCTTTCGTAACAGAGTAAGCAATTAACCGTTTTTTCCTGAATTTTACAACTTACATTTTTTTATTACCACAGCAATTAAAAATTAATTTATCCAAACTGTAAAAGTAAAAGTATGTTTAAATAAATTGTTACAGAGTTATTTATAATTTTTTATACATAAAACTTATATTTTTCAAATTTTTATACATTTTACAAATTTTAAATTTTACATCTTCTGTGGCTAGTTATAGTCAATAGTAAATATAAATAGCCCAAGAATATTATTAACATTTTTTCGAACAGATTAACCTAAAACCAAAATAATCCTCCGAACTTTCATTTTTTCCTGAATTTTAAAACTTACCTTGTTGTCTACATTAACTATTAAGAAAGATTCATCAAATTTATAGCTCTTTAAAAAAAGGGCAACCTTCTGCATTCTGATATTCCTCCTATATTTTACAAATTTATTTATTGATAATAACTGGATATGGTTAAAAATAAATGTTATTTATTTAAGGGAGGGTTTGTAATCTTTCCAATTCGATATCTCATGTAATTAAAATCAAACTGCACCTACATCGTTTGATTTTAAAGTAACACATGTTAGGCCTACTACTCAAGACTATATGAGCAAATGTTTAGAGTAATACATAAATAATGAAACGATGTAACCATATATTTTTAATAAAGAATAAATAACTGCATGTATTGCAGGTTTAGTAACTGATTTACAGTTTGCAAATGTAAAGTTGTAATGCAAAATTCTCTGCTAAATAATACTTAAAACTGCGCTTTTAAAAAATATACCAAGATTTTATAATGTCTAGACCTGCTGAAACTTGTTAGTATTTTTTATAAAAAAAAATTTGGATTAACTTTGCTGAGAGTATGAAACCAATTCCGATTAAAACCAGTTTGTAAACTTTTTCATACATTATTAGTCAACCATTCTAAATATAGGCTTAACAAATATGGCTTCATGTACGTATAGAAACACATTTCGATTCGAGTATCGTTAAGACTAAAGATCAACTGGAAAATGTGCGATTTGTCAGAAATGGATGATGGACTAAATCTGGTTTGGAAATAATTGACCTTTTAAGTAATACACAGGTCATTCTGAAAACTGAAAATGTTTTATTTTACAGAAAAATACTGACTTCAATGTTGTTAAAATTAAGAACAAATTTGGTGATATTTCAGCTGCATTATTCATAAATAATACCCCAGACCATTGTAGAGTAAATATATTCAATAGTGGTAAGTAAACATTTAAAGTCAACCGGATAGTTGCTCTTCACTGACAGAAAAATTTTATTTACTGTCGTAGAAATAGTCGATATTCAATTGATCATTTTCATCATTTATGTAGTAAGATATACTACGAAATAGTTATTTGTATTACTCGAATGTAGCAAGCGTTAGGACTAAATAAATAGTAGAATTTACTACATATTAGTAAAATGACAAGTTATGTATGTATATCAATTTTATTATTTTAACTTGATTACAAAGTCATTTTAATTAATATATTTTTTCCTTTTTTCATTCAAACGGAAACATAGGTAAGCGAACGAATGAAGTCGGTTTCGAAACTCAAAACAGTAAACGTGCAACTACAGAGATTAGCATAGAGTTGCGGTGTATTTTAGCAATTTATAATTTAATCAAAAAAATATTGTAAATAAAAGTGAGTGAAAATTACTAGAAAGAGGGAACAAATATAAAAAAAACCGAATACGTTTCATCAATTCTCTCAAAGTGGGGGTTGGACGAGTACATCAATATTTTTAAACGTATTTGTCATTAAGTTTGAGACGAGATTTTGGCGTTTAAACTTCATTAAAAGAAATTCTGCACTAGTTATTTCTTATTGACTATTTCTTTGACAAATTCTAAGATAATTTTGTTCTAAAGAAATTTTGTCTAAAGTCTAAAGTTTTCGACAAAAGAAATTATTATTCATGAAATCTAGAAATGATTAGTAATTTTGTTTCTCAAAAACTATAAACTTTCGAGAAAATCATCTTAGAACAAATATATTTTACAATTAGTCAAACATTACTCCATTTTTTTTCAGATTTTTTAAATGACTTTTTTCACAATTTCGATTTTCTTAATTTTCGAAAAATAACAAATTGTATCAACACATTCTGACAAAAATTGAGAATAATTTTTGACACATTCTAAGAAACGGTTGTTTTCACAACATTTTTTGTAGAGTTTGCAGTTTTCATGAAAAATGTTTGTTAAGTTTTAAAAAGAAGATTCTCACTGCGATCGCCATTTTGTGATCATGATGTTAGTTTCGTTAATATTTAAAAAATATATCTTAATACTACAACGATTTTCTTTACATGTAGTGCAAGAATTTTCTGCCGGAAAATACTCTTTCTACGAGAAAAAAATGTTTTATAAAAAAGCAAACCCGGTTTTTTGCGTTTTTTTGACATTTCAATCGTTATATTTAATTTTGTAATTAAGATGGCTCAATTCTGACAATTCCATTGAAATGACCGACCTCAAAAATAATAAGACACATACATTTCAATTATTTTGAAATTTAATTTTCGTATGAAATACTTGATTGAAAATCAATTAGGAATTGTCTCCTTCTCGGCGTAATACAATGTAGGAAGGAAACAATTTATTTGAAGAAAAGAAATCTTCTCTTAAACCAACGAAAATTTATTTGAATTGTAAACATGATTACTTGATTTTTCACTTTTTTTCAGTGGATTGTATTCTTTCTTCTCGACATTTTATGTTACTAATTAACTTTCAGAACAGGATCTAAATGATGGCAAAATATGTTGAACTCTCTTTTATAGCGACACTCGATAAAATGTCACCTCCTTTAGAATACATTCACAAATATCCACTATAAAAATATGCACTTTAAAAAAATGATATCACATAAAAACAATGGATTGAAATACACGTTGTCCAGAATAATATATCATATATGCAAAACGTGTTCCGATCTGTTACGTGTACACAACACGTAACGCAGATTAACACAGTAGTGATTTTCGAATGGCTCGGTGAACGATAAATTAATTTAATCGGCTATAATTCGCCCACATGTATACTGTTACCGAATCTGATCGTAATCTAACACCTGTATAAGATTGTTACATCTCTTCAATATGAAACGGCTTTTTGCTTCTACTGTTTATGGCTTTATCAATGCCTGGTTACGCCGAACAATGGGTCGTAAGATTTCGAAAGTACCTACTTGAAAGCTGTGGACTATTTGTAAACATATCATATTCCCAAGCTAAGTTACAGTTAGATTTGTCCTAATTCGATTAAATTTAGTTAAAGATCTTACTCACTCATTGTATTGAAATAAAATAAAATAAATTTTTAAATATTTTATTAAATATTTGTGCTGCTTGATTAAAGATTAAATTGTCTATTTAGGAAATCTACTAACTTTTTATCTATCTGGAATAAAAATCTTATTTTTTAATATTGGCATATTTCTTCTTTTGTAGGTACATATAAATTCTACTCTTTTTGAAATAAATGGAATTATGAAGGTTTCACAGAAATTCGGAGTTATGTACTACTTCGGCCATTGGCCGACGACAAGCAATTTGTCGAAAAAATACACGGACGTATGTGTAACGAGAAACTCGCCCACTCGATCCTTTATCTCAGTTTGCATGTCTACCCTCCTTGCTTTCTCTCTCCCTTTTTAAAATCGATGGACTTTCTCTTCGTATATTCAAGATAGGAATAACGTTGTCTAATGGTATTTTGTAAAAATATTTCTGATAATATATTGTGAGTTATTTTCGATCTAAAATTCGTTACGGTTCACAAAATCTTGTAGAATTCAAATTTATTATTTGTTTAAAGTAATTTTGAAATAGTTCAGTGCTCGATTCTTAAGAGATTTACATAAAAATTTCTTTCGCATCAAAGGCGAATTGTCAGTTCAAGAGCTTTGCTCTGTCGTTACAGTTTCTAAAGGAATTGTACCAATCCTTAAAAATCAGGATAGAAATTTATCTGAGTAATTCTTGAAATTACTTTTAGCTTCTCGGAACATAACAGTAAGGTAAAAGATACCCTGCTTTTTATTTATTTAAAATAAGAATGTAGGCACTCATCATTAGTAGACGACCGGAGTACACAAATACATTTAATCTGCAAAATCACGCCTTGCATCTCTCCCGGTGCAAAATAAACGACCATTAAAATGTAAAAATGTTCTTTTGAAGAAAATAGGGCGAAACCTTGAAGACCAGATTATATTGGAGTGGATCAATAATAAACAGATTCTTAAATATTTTTAGAGAGAATCTTATTTTTTTAAATTTATAATTGTATGGTACAATGTTTATGCAGTGAAATTCCGTGTAAGAATGAGTACAACTATTTTCAATAAAAATAGTGAATTTTGTTAATATAATACTTATATTTATTTTATTTTTCAAGTTGTTAATATTGCGCTAATAAATCTGGTTTAAATATCTGTACATTTTATAATATTGGCGTCATTTCATACCAACAAATATGGAGCGAAATTTATAGAGTAAGTTTATCGAGAGTTGCTAAAGTTTAAGTAATTCGCTTGCATGATTATTCGGCTTATTGAATTTAATTAAGATGTTATATTTAACGGATGCATTTAAACCGTTTATATGAAAATGAAAAATGTAGGTTTGAGTTTTTAGATATGTACATAAATAGGTGCGATGGGCTAAAATCAAATAATGTTACATTAGAGAGTACGTTTCTTTCGAGGGGCACTATTCTGCACGATTGAATGGAGACTATTTATATCATGCAAAATTAGATGGAACTTGAGAAATTGCTTACGTCAGTGTATTATTTTCAAGATTTGTATCAAAAGTTATAATATTCGTAACGAGGGTCGACTAAATTGCAAATCTGACTCTATGTAGTAAATTAACACTTCACTTAATTTTAATGTAATTTATAAATATATTTTAATTTTGTTTATATTATATAATATTTTAATTTTTTGATAGTTAAATAGAACATTTTTCTAAAAATGTTTACCTACTTCACTTCATATTTTTGGGGAAATTTTTTGGAAATGACAAAACTATTAATGTATGTCATCATAAAAGATTAGCCAATGGATTCATAAAATATAACATAATACAGTGATGAACTTTGTACATGAAGACTGTTAAAATGTCATGAAATTTAATGTAAGTTCAATGCTCACATAATACATTAACTTGAATAGGTTTGTAACTAAAATGTATCTGTGTATGAACAGAGTAATTTTCATTATTTTTCATGCAGCAAATTAAATTTACTGTACATGTTGGTTAATAGTATATTACGTATCTAGGGCGGAAATCTTGCAATGCCTGTTTTCGTCCGTGATAGGTACACTATTTTTTGTGATATCCCTACAAGAAAAGTCCAACTCACCTTTAGGGCGGGTGGTCCAAGACAGTCAAGAACATTCAATAATTTTCACAGCGTGAAAGATTGTTTTTCGACGAAAGACTGTCAACAGATTGTAAGAGAGGGGAAAAAACATTTTTCTTCCCGCAAGCGGAAGGAAAGATGCCGCTTATCCTCCCGGCCATAAAGAAAAATCGTATACTTCCCTCGGGAAGTAAAAAAGAATGCCTCAGACTGCGTGTACTTTTTACCCGAGGCGAAGCCGAGATATTCTTTATTTTACCTCCCTCGTTGAGTAATGTACTATTTCCGCCCGGTGACGCTCATCTTTATCAGACCGGGCGGCAATCGGGCACTTTGCGCCCTCTTTTCCGGGAGGAAAGATGGACTTTTCGTGCTGGTGTGACAAAAATTTCAATACGGTTCAAGAATGTACATTTCAAGTGCACGTACATGATTTTTAGTGTGCGTTTGCATTCAATTACATGTGCATGAAATTTAAAACGACATGAAAAATGTGATTGACAGATGTATGTTTAGGAGTTCCTCCTTATTTTGTAAACTACGTAATAACTAGACACAAATCATAAAATCAGTATTTTGTTAAAAAATTCGCTACATAGTGGAGAGAAGAGAAACTATTCAGAATATTTATTCAAAATATATAGGAAATAAATGTGGATCAGAGAAGGGCGCATATTAAATTCAGTTGCAAAATCCTTAACATATGTTGTTTACGTTTCCTGGCTGTTATTGTCATTGTTCACAGTTCTTGGAAAAATTGTACCTTGCTATGAACCCAGACAGCAGAATAAAAAAAAACTCAGAATTAACTCTAAATGTTATCTAAGAGAGGTCAGATGTCCCACTTTATGAGGTTTTTCCGAATATGAGCTCATAAATATGTCATAATGACATCGTGTTAGAAAACCTCAGAAACTGGGTCATCCGACTTCTTTTAGATAACATTCAGAGTTCATTGTGAGCTTTTTTTTATTCTGCTGTCTGGGAAACTAAAAGCCAATAATCAGTATCTCCGGCATATTCGCCTGATGTGGATCATCCGCCTGCATTGTGTAAGTTTGAAAATAAGATCGCTCTTTCCCGTCCATTTATAATTATTATATTGTTTTCTGCCGCTATGTGGCCATAGAATCTGATTAAATTATTTTAAATATTTCAGGAAAATTATGAAGAAAACCTATATGCCTGTGCTAAGCATGTATAAACTCCTACGAGTAATGAACGATGTTAAGGACAATAATAATAATAGCAGTGATGATGATGATGATAAGGATGACGGTTATGATGATAATTACACCGTATTAAAGCTGCTGATTCAAGTTCAGTCTTTCCGCCAATAATATTTGCGTTCAGAAAACGTCTATTCCAAAACTACCAAAAAATGGATGGTAACTGAACAGAGACTGCATAAAAAGTGTTCAGAAACTAAACAAAAAAGTATTTAGGTTGTTCGTGATAAAATTTTTGAGTACTTATTTGCAGCAACAGAGCAGAAAATGTCAATAGTTTATCTACAAAAGGTATTTAAAACCAATCCATGATTTTGTTACATTTTGTTTGGAAAACTGGCCACATTTTATTACTCACAAACTGGTCAGTATACCAGCTAAAAACTGGATAATATTTAGACCGAATTTTTCTATTGTACATTAAATGCGTTTTTACAGTCAAATTTTTTTCAGTCAATTTTTTCAGTCAATTTATACAGTTAATTTTTACAGTCAATTTTTACAGTCAATTTTTAAAGTCAATTTTCACAGTCAATTTTTACAGTCAATTTGTACAGTCAATTTTCTATTTGGGGGCATGTATAAATTTTTTTAGGGTATATACATGAAACTGTGGGAAGAATTACATTAAATTTAAGGTGTATGACATTTTGTTATCTTCATTAAATTTAAGATCTGACTTAAAAGTCGATTAACGTGCTTCCAGCATGTTCATTAATGCGCTTCCTGTTAACAGTGTACTTTATGATTTTACTAACTTACTAAATGGAAATTTTACTATAATATAAAAATTGTTATGTCCTATTTATTGTGGGGAGAATATGCGAGTAAAGTGAAAAGGCCATATATAAAAAGGTCAGTACTTACTGCTTACAACCTAAATCGCTATATTTTTGAGCCGTAAATAAGTCATTTAAAAATTAAATATTTTTGACGTTTCATGAATTGCCACTTGATAAATAATAGGCTATTGATTATGCTTTGCAAACCATAACGATAAGAAACTATTATTTTAACGAGTTTTTATTGTTGCATTCGGTGTAGAATTTTTTTAAAAGAAAAAACCTCGGAATGCTATTAAATTAGAGGGTGGCAATCCTAGATAGGGGCGCAAAAGCACTCTTTTTAGTTTTTTCAATATATCTCGCGTACGAAGCAAAATTTCGATTGTTTTTTGTAGATAATTAAATTTCCAATCGGAATAGATTTTTTAAAAATGTTTAATTTCTAAACATTATACTCTAAACTTCCTGGCCGCTGCGCGAAACGAAGTTGCGGCTTTCTGGCTACGTCGAGCAGAAAAATAGTATACGGCCCTTGGCCAATAAAAAAGAAAGCCGCAGATCACATGTTTCGCCTCGGCCAACAATTTCATGTGATCTGAAGCACTTTCTGTTTTACTGTCCTAGGATCGTAATGTACTATTACCACTGGTATATTCTAGAGTCCTTGGAATGCCATATGGTTCGTTCTTCTAGAAGTGATGGTATAGTATAGTCATTTTACTTTAGTAAATTTAACTATTTACAAATTATGTGGCATACAGATTACACTCTAAATTTCTTAAAGTGAAAATTGAGCCACTTTCTGCTAAAAGTGACTTTTTCCCCAGCTTTAAAGTGGAAATCTCACTTTATTAAAAGTAGATAGAAACGTGTCACTCCAATAAAGTGAAATTTTCTCTTTAGAAATAGTGAAAAAGTCACCTCCCAAGCTTTAGCAGAGAGTGATTCAATTTTGACTTTGAGTAATTTAGAGTGTACATTTCGATAGAAATTATAAGGACACCCTAGGTATGTTTTGTTCTTTAATTTAGAATATCCTGCGTTATTCCATATCCGGGGCATTCCACGTCATATCGGCAACTGTTTCACACAATTTTTTATTTTAGCTTTGTCATTCGTATATTGTTAGTACATGCAAAAGAAGTATTCTACCTTTGTGGTCTCCCCTAGCCAAGAAACAAAACTTTATTGAAAATTTGATTTCGGATAATAATAACTGCGATGAATCAGTCATAAATTGTGATAATCTCTCCGCAAATGCTTCAGGTTATTCTGATGCAGACGAGGATTTATTTAATACCAGTAATTTGGTGCATCCCGGGTAACGTAAATACCGGTGGTAGCCAATTGTGTAAGTAGAAACGTTGTCTACAGTTTGCGATCGTTATTTATAGTTAGATATTGAAATGTAGTTATTTCGTTATCATTAAATTACCTTTAAAATGAAAGTTTTACTTCTACCAAAATTGAGCGAGATAATCCTGGTTAAATTTGAAAAAATAAGTCCCTGTATAATGCTGTTTACACACGGAGAAAAATGACTTCGCTGGATTAGCTGATTCATATCAGCTAAAATTTTCGGCTGGAATTGCCGAAAATATATGCAATTTTAGCTGTTTTGATTCCGCTAATGTAGCCTTAACCCTACTCAATTCGCGCTTAGCTCTAAATTTCCGCTACATTAGCAGATTTGTTCCGTTAAATTTGCGGACTTTTTCAGTAAATTTAGCTGAAATTATCGGCTATTCCTAACGGAATTCCAACAGCTGTCCCTATAGGATAAAATTGGTAGAATCTGCGGATTTTTCGGCTGATTTTGCTGATTATTTTTCTCCGTGCACGTTAATCATAAGACATACAACATTTCAAATCTACTGCCACAAAAGTTATATAATGAACCTTTTTTATGCTTTTTTTTTCAAAAGTGTAAAAAGGGTCCGTCATTCGAAAAATGTAAATCTATTTTCTAACCTTATCCTGTTATAATATGTGAAAAAGAATGTTTTCACAAGAGAGGTCATAAAAAAACCTACGGAAAACATGTGTTGCATTAATTTTAAGTCCTGATACTTTTTAGCTTAAATAACTGAAATATTACGAAAACAAAAAATTACATTTTTTAAAATATTCTCATAACTACAGTCGATTTGGAAATGTTGTATATGGTCAAGAATACTTCTTTTGGGTGTACAAACGGTAAAGTGACAGAATTATAATTGCCGATTTCGTATGGAATGCCCCATTCACATAATTTGGATTAATTCTAAACGCACTAAATATTTCATTCATTTATATTCTCTAATTTCAGTTTTGTTTCATATTACTGCTATATGGGGAGGAAGTTGTAGTCGGAATTATAAGATAGAAATTCAGAAATCGAATCCAAGAAATATTTTTATACAATAGAAAAAGATTTTGCTATTCAGTCCAGTTTACAAAATTCACATAAAAAATCTCAACTTTACACTTCTCTCGTATTCATATTAACCCTTTCCGGCACATATTTTTCTGACGAATCATTTTTCACGAAACTGAGTGCTCGCGGGGTTTTTAGGATCGTCGATTACGAATCTGAACTCACATTTTACAAATGCAATATGGCGGATTCAGTGCGACCGACCAAAAATGTAATCTCAATCAGGTAATTTTTTACATTTTTGATTGGCCACATGGTATCCGCCATATTGAAATTTTAAAATCTGAGTTCAGATTCACAATCAGCGATCCCAAAACCCGAGTTCTTAGTTTAACCTCGATCAGGTAATTTTTACGTTTTGGTCGGCCGTATTGAAACAGTTTTAGTAGTTGATTTGTTTATAAATATAACGATAAATAAATATTAACTTAAATGCAATGTTATGCACTTCTTCAACTCTCACATTCATTGGATTTTAAAAAACTGGGCGCAAACACACTATTTTGTCTTTAAAAACTCAAATCTTCAACTGGGTTCCGGTGGCTAATATACTATAGCCACCTTGTCGAAAAGGGTTAAGTAGTATAAATATAGTTGTTCAAGTCCGAGTTGAGACACAACGATAGTTGCACGTGAATGGAGAACTCAAGTGTTTCTTTAGTCCAAGAAAAATCCGACATTTATAACTAATTTTGTCTTAATTTTCACTACACGTACTCTATGTAAGGTATTTTGAGCATATATATCAAGTAACCCCGAGTGACGGTGAAGTGCGATTACTACATACATTTTTATATAACGGTTTGTTGTTATTTAGAGATTAAAGATGCTAAAAATATATAGGTAGTTCTACAGACGAGGGAATTCTGAGCTGCCGGCAAATTTTTTTTTATTTTAGAAAATTTGTAATATTTTAGCAGTAATAGTTAAGCAGTAAAGTTTCTCCACGAAGAAGATAATTTAGGCATTGTTAATATAATATAAAATGCTATGCCAAATATTTCAAACTCCTTGCGTCGTAATCACTCAGATTCTCAAAACGCTAGGCGTTTTGTTTGTTTTTTTTTTCTTGGTTATTTTTTTTATATATTATTTGCCTTTTTCTTTCTTTTTAGATTTAATATATTTTTTCTTTAAATTATATTTGCATGCTAACAAGTCATATTCATATACCAGTCCGTTCCAAGTAACTGTTAAATCAACATTTTTTTTCTTTTTCCTTTTTCTTTTTTCTTTTTCCTTTTTGGATTGTTAATGTTTCGACCGTGCCTAGCGTTTTGGGAATCCAAGTGGTTACGACGCAAGTTGTTTGAAAAATTTAGAATTCACAAACTATATCATTTTAACATCTAATGCGATTTTTAGGTATGAAGCCTTTAACTATATTATATTTTATATTTGGGCATTGTTGAATGTCTCAAAATCGAGGGAAATTCAGAGCGCTTGAAAGCAGTATAACCCAGGGTTGTCAGATTTTATGACTTTTTCCAATTTATTCTACTGATCTTTGTTTAAAATTATAACTTCTAAATAATAAATGAACAAAACGGTTTAAAGAATATTATTACGAGCGTTCTTTCAAAGTGAAAAGTAACTTTTGAAAATTATTACTATTATTTCTCGCGACTTCACTATCCTATACCAACCTTGTCCTAACTATTTTCTTGCCTGAATCTGATCGCATTACGCCAGTAGGTTGGGACATTGTACTCACTTTTTTTATTTTTGAAAAATTTACGTGATTCCTAATTGTCGAGCCCAAAACCCCCTGAGTAACAAGTTTCAAACAAATACAAAGAATTATTTAGAAATTCGTCCGCTATATTGGATCCTCTATTTGGAGTTTTGAAAAATCATCGTAATCGGCGACCTCGAAAATCGTTTTCCATGTTGTTGTTAATTTTCTGTTCATCTCTTGGAGCGTAACTTATATATGACCGAGTGTTTTTAATTATTAAATAAATAGGTTCATATTCTTCCTTCATTCGTAGAATGACTCATACACCCAACTCTTTTAGTAAGTGAGCTAAACATATACATATAAATTTTATAGCTTGTACTTTGTGTACATATTACTGTTAGTTACTGTATATATTTCCCAAATTAATGTGTGAGGTTCAAGATTTATTAAAATAAAAAGGTGTTTTATATACATAAAATAATTTTAATATTTTATACTTTTTAAGAATCACCAAACGTTTCCGGGCTCTAGAAATTTACATGGAACTCCTTCGTGATATTATATCAGTAAAACATTATTTTATAGGATTAACGACAATTTCTTTGCTTCCGCTGTTGGGGGTGTGTAATCGCAATAGAATACTCGAAATTCCAGGAAGTTAGTAAGATACTGGAAAATAATGAAATCTTCAGTAGATATTTGAATATCAAATTATATCACGGAGATAAAATACATATGAGCTTTTGTTAGTCCAGCGATACAGTATGGGTGGTTGGCTTCAGAGTTAATATTGACTTACTAAAATTGAATATGACCTTTGCGGAATAATTAATAATATGAGTAGTTACGTTGGCGGAGGTTTCCTGGTACAGAGACAGCTTCGAATCCGAAAATTTATGCATATTTAATAAGACTTCTCAACTTTGTGCGAAATAGATCTTTTTTTGCATACAATAAAGATTTTTTTTCTCATTTTATTACACTCGAGAATTATTTATCATTTTTTTATTAATTTAGAATTTTCGTCTGTAATTTAAAATATTCTAACGCAGTGTAGTGAGCTTTAGAGCATACAATTTCGAGGCGCGACCCTATATTTTAATTATAAAATTCCGAATGGTGCATTTAACCATTCAATTAGGATAATAGACAAATCATTGAAAACGCTATTAAATAGAGTTTTCGGGGTTGCTGGATACGAATCCGGGGTCAGATTTGCAAAACTGTGGAATGTACCTTTATTGCCCAAGTTGTGCTATTTCGAATGGTGTATCGGAAAATGATGAAAATTTAAAATTAAAAAAAGTATGACCATTTATTTAACAAAAAATCAGGATTTTTGTAGTATGTTATCAATTCTTGCCTTAGTTATTTATAAATATAGCGTCAAAAATATTTCCAAATGGCATTACATTCGATTTTTTTTTCAAATTCATATTCGCGTCTACTCAGTCCACTGACCCGAATAAAATCACTTCAAACTTGGTTCTCGTGGTTTTTTTGGGTCGCTGACTCCAAATTTGAAGTTAGTTTTCAAAAATTCAAAATGGTTGATCCAAGATGGCAAACGTTTACTAAAATGCAACGAAATTACTTCATTCTTGGTGCTCGGTGGTTGACTTTATATCTGACATCGAGTGATTGAAAAGAAATTGAACCAATGACAAATATACTAAAGTAATTTCAATAAAAAATAATTTTTCCAAATTTCGACATCGCCAAATCATAAAATAATTTCCTATAAATATTGACTATTTACATTTTAATAAATTTATATAAATAAAAAAGTACACATTTAGATAAAAAATGTTTTTATTAAAATATAATCTACCTTTGTAGGTAATACATAGTTTTTCATTTTTTTTTGTTGAAATTTACATAAAACACACTGTTTTATACATTAATATTTCATCAGAAATTAACTAATGCTCACATAACAGTACATATTTAGAGAAATTATGTACATCTCTCACAAGGTTATTTGTACCTAAATAGTTTCTTTGAAATTTTATATAGAAGAATATATTTTATGAATTTCATGCTATTTTTGTTATAAAACTATATTCATTTCTTAAATACACGACTTATCTTGTCCGTGTTTAATTCATTCTTGTGATATTTTTAAAGCTAATCTATAGTACATTACTGAAAAATAGTATTTTTCTTTAGGTTATGTCACGTATCACGGCGTTGAGGTAGACAATGGAAACAGGTGAGAATACGCGATGTCCATTGGAATCACTTTGGAAAGGAGCTAGTTTTATTTACACCATTTATTTCTGCTTTTTTGGATCATATTGCAGGTGCTCCTTCGGGTTGTTCGGGACTGCCTTCATCGGTAGCATCTTCCTCTTTATCTTTATCTTTATCTTTGTCTTTTTGCTGCCTTCGTCTTGCATCAGCCAAAGTGTACAAAACTCCTACTATGTCATGGGCCTTTGAATACATTTCTTCGACAGTCTGTAATTGAAAAAGAATATTATTTGATTATCATCTTATAATAACATCTTATTTTGAAAACTAACATTGTGTTTAGTAAAAGTGTTGAATTTTGTAATCGAAAGTTATTTTTTATATATTGTCGTCTAAAATGTCGGAGATAGTCTGGCGTTAGAATTCAAGTAATTATTTAAAATTCTCGACCGTTATAAATTTTATAAATAACATTTAACTATTCGTATTTTAATAACGGTCACCTTAATAAATAAGGTATAATAAAATAATTTTAAAATTTACATTTAACCTCTTCGGCTATTTTTGTAGCTGTCTTCAGAATATATATAGAATTAGAGAAATATGTACAAAAACAAACGATGTAAAGTTTATTTTGTGTAAGATCTTTGTGTTAAAGTGCAAGTGACATTTTCCTTTAATACATAAAGTCAATCAATCATCATAAAAAATGTGGTAATATGTTCAAATGAATTTTGTATATAACGAAAGAACCAACAAAGTATTGCTAATGGAATTTAAAGCTCATTAGTATATTATGATAATCTTACTAACTAAAGAAGTATCTAATGTCGTTAGTATTAATTAACTGTACGTAGTCTATTAAAAATAATTTTTCAATACTACGGGAGTAGAACTCGCTTTTGCGCCCTGCAGTTAAATCTTCGGGCGCAAATCATCGAGCCTCACGCCCGTCGTAATAAAAAAAATCGTATGCAACATGGGCGAAATATCGATCTTCGAGGAGTGTGAAGTTTGTCGTTCGAGCAAAGCGAGGGTAATTAGAAGGAAGAGGTAATTGCGCCCTTGTTACATAATATACTATTATTACAGTAAAACACTGTAAAAAATAAGTAAAAGATTGTTCAAAACTGATACTGATAGTATTTTCAACATTTTTCTTGATTAAATAATTTTTCTCACACTCTGTGCGCAAAATGCTATTTTGCTCCCTAAATTGCGGGAGCAAAATAGCACATTCTCTCCCTAGGGAGCAAAATAAATATACCCGGGAGCAAAATGAATATACCCGGGAGCAAAATAGGTTTTATGCATTCTGTGGGCAAAATACTATTTTGCTCCCTATATCGCGGGAGCAAAATAGCACGCCCTCGTATGAGAAAATAGTATGTGCAACAAGGGAGAATAGGTATTTGTAGACTCGTGCGAAATGCCGTCCTCGCTTCGCTCGGGCGTCAAACTCACACTCATCGGCAAACACCTATTTTGCTCCCTAGTTGCACAATCTACTATTAATTTCTTTTCTTTTTTTATTGTTTCGTTCAGCAGCTAAAATGTTTACATTATGATAATCAAAATTATACCCAATTTCTATTTTCTGTGCAATTAAGCCGGTATATTTGTTTTCTATGTTCTTTTTGTGTTCGTTTAACTTCGTTTTTAATCTTCTTTCTGTCTGCCCAATATAAAATTTGTCACAGTGAATACATACAATTAAATGAAGTGCATGGCTCAATCTGTGTATGGTCTAATATTCCTAGATTTTTATAGACTGGTTTTGATACGAATTTTACATTTTTATTTTTAAGACTTCTTTCAGTGACACTCTTCACATATCTCAAACAGCACAGTCCATCATAGGATGCTCCTGAGGACGTCCAAATGTCCGCTTTTGCTCCTCGGGAGCTTCTCATGGGATCCTGAGGACGTCCTGGGACGCCAAACAGCTTGTGCTGTTTGGGATGGTATAGAGGAAGTTTTGAGAATA
Source organism: Trichopria drosophilae (assembly GCA_030407085.1). NCBI lineage: Eukaryota > Metazoa > Arthropoda > Insecta > Hymenoptera > Diapriidae > Trichopria > Trichopria drosophilae. The sequence goes on from CM059582.1 coordinate 193,372,590, forward strand.
GTAGTATTTTGAGACTTATTTTGAGACCCTAATGTATTTATAGAAGTTACGATTTTCTTAGAAAAGCATCCATTTATTATAGAATCTAATCTTTAGATTCCGATAAAAAACTAAACATTGTCAGGAAAACTGTAATAGAAAATTGATGCAATCTATTCTTTCAGCACCGTACTGTTGGGTTGTCTTCAACGAATTGTACTCCAGTTGTTATAAATTCGTGAATTCTGGGAAGCAAACTTTGCTGATAATCCTCGACAATAAGCCCATATACTTAAAGCGTTTTAAGCGTATTTAGAAAATGGTTGGCATTTAAAAACATATTTTTTCATGCAGTTATGAGAAAGCAGGTAAATCTTGTAGGGGAATTTCAACATTACGTTAACTTGTAAATATTAACTTGTAGGGAAATACTTCATTTCAAATTTTAATCTAAAGTTTGGACAACGATAATTTCTGTATAAACGCCTATGGAAAAATTTAGGACCGTACCCCGCCCCCCCCCCCCCAATATTTGCCTACGCAATATTTGTTACTCCCTAATATTTGCCACTAGGCTCCTCCCAATATTTGTTTTACCCCTCGATTGCTGTTCCCCATTATTTCTCGCGGTACGGTAATTCTGCGGCGAAATCACGCATGCGCGATATAGTACAGGATATGGCGCGTACATGGGGGAAAATTTCTTCTCCTCACTAGGCAAATATTGGGAGGTCTAGAAAAGGACAGACAAGACGGACGAGGCAATTATTCTTTCAGAATTTTTAAATAATATTTTGATAATCATCCGGACACCTCTGTATTTGTTTATAAGAGTCTATTAACGCCAAAGCTGAGATGGTTCGGATTCCACCTTCATAAACTGAAGGTCCCGTCGCGATTTACTCCCATAAGGGTTCAGAAAAGTCGACGTAAAATAATATAAAACGAAATATTTTGATAAAATGAACCGCAAAAAGTTACACGCGTTTTTTAAATAAAGACACAATTATTTTTGTATTCAAACATCATTTTCATCTTGAAATGGCATCAGGGTACATGTTTAAGGTAAAATATCGCGTTCATGGACCCTCAAGATAAACATGTACCGTGCCTCATTTCGTAATTCTAGAGTGTGGCTTCAAAAATGGCACGTAGAGCACATAAAGCTATGGTCACATATTCATATGACGAAAAATGGAAATTCAAAACCACGAGATTAGAATTTACAAAAATCGTAATTTTAAATCCACGAGTAAGAATTTAGAATTATGACATCATATTGGTAATGAGCGACTAGAAAATCCTCTATATACCTACATTTGTGCAAATAGAATGAATAACGATACGAAATTTTTGCATTCGATGCGCGAATTTTGAAATTCTGACCTCAAATTCGTCGTCAGTATTCTCGAAAATGGTAACTCCCATTCTATTCTAACGCCAATATTACTTGAACCACCATTTTTCAAAATATAAAAATGTGACCATAACTTTTCATTCACGCAGAATACAAAAAAGCTCTACTCCTGACTACATTTGAGTACTAACTGGAAGCTACCAGCCCAAAGTTGAAATTAATTCTCGACGTTGTGACTAATAATTCTGCGCAATTTTATGCAATAATAAGTTAGTTAACATAATAATGCCAGCAGAATGCCGTCAAACGTTTAAGCCCCATCATTTCTCTCGACACTCGTTCAATCGCGTGCATAACATTTTTCAATTAAAACCCGTTCTTGAGTTGTCAGCAGTTCTCGAGTGGAAATCGGCCGAGGTGTAAGTTCTTTTAGTTCAAAAACCAATCGCGTGGCTGAATATAATCAACGTCAATCATGAAACGTGCTGAGTTGATTGTGAATAACGAAAAGATGCGTCCTTGTCAGGTGTTAGACCAAGGGCCATACATCACCTCGTTACGATGAAAACAATGATTTCGAACAAATGGTTTAAAAAGTCCAACGCATTGGTTTCCTGGTTTATTTCGTAATGTGCCGTAAATGACGCTTGAGATGACAAGTGTAATGGAGTGATTGACAAGAGTATTTACGCGTGTAATTGAGATATTTAAATTACGTACTTTAGCTTGTTTCATTTTTTTCACTGCCTCCGTTTCGAATCGAAGAGCGTCGTATTCTTCTTTTGTCAACATGTAACCATGATCGATGTCTTCTTCACTGTCTGTATGCTTCACCATGTCCGCGATCTCCTCTTCAGTCATTGGAATCTGAAGGGATTGTAAGAGACATGATGTAATTTAATGAATTTTATTGCATCGTTTCATTTATTAGTGGTTCTATTTTCATTCAAGATAAATACAAAATTCTAATCTACATGGTGGGAACTTCACTATAAAAACAGAAAAACACTTCTTCTGTAATTTTGGAATTGAAGGGGATTCTGTCCACCCTGGTATTTACTAGAAATAAATAGTTCGTGTGTCGATTTGAAGGAAGACTGATCAAACAAGTAAGTTTACGGTCGCCTGTCCTGAGCAGAATGCTACTCACACGATTTGCATTAGAAAATGGGTCATTTTTTTGATAGGTTTTGGAATTGAGCGCCATCTAGCATCCTCAGAAATCATTTTTATTGATCTAATATGATCCTTGTAATCTTGTATATTTATAAATACAAAAATGTGTTTCTTTCAAAATACTCTAAAATTTTAAGGTTTCGATTGCTATTACACTTTACTGAAAGTTTTCTAGGTAAGTATGAGCAATTCCCAGTAGATCCTTTTTTCATATTTCCATCCCAAATGCAACACAGTTTGTGTGACCCTCAATTATACAATAGCATGTACAACTTTAAATGGTTTTGTAGTATTTTTTATTATTTTAATAATAGTTTTAAATGATTTATAAATATATACCAAATGTGTTAATTCATCAATAGAGATGCGTTTCATAAATGGATCCGGTTCATCATCATCTTGCATCCCCTTCGTTTCTGACCGTGGATACAGCAATGAATATAATGACTGACTTATGTCAACTTTTTTCGGTAGTTGCTGCAATTAAAACAAAAGAATGATAAATTATTAATCATTCCAAAAATGCATGCATTTTTATTAGGTACCATTTTAATAAAGAGTCTAAAAGTACATTTGTTATACGTTAGTGTACGTTATTTGTGTCGAATTTTAATAAAATAAAACAAAACATTTTCTAGACAGGGGCCATAACATAACTAAAAAAATATTCATCGCAGGTCAAATGCTGTTATGGTTGAATTGTGAGGCTTAAAGAAAGCTTGAAAATGAGCCCACACGTATTGAAATAACTTAAAAGCTATTGCTAAAAAAGTCATTTTTTTCTAAACTTCAATGGCCCATCACTCAAATTCTGAGCCTCAGATCCAATTTTGGTACAGGACATTTCTGTTTGAAATATCATGCAGAATCGCCTCCTGAAATATCATGACCCAGTTCTTAGATACCCTGCATATGTATGAAAGTTATTCTGAGGTGAATACAGCTGACATTCGTAGTAAATTACATTTATCACCTTTTAATAAAATTGAGAAAAATTAAATGAAAATATCTAATTTAAATTAATTCATCAATTGATACTTGCAATCTATGAAGAACGCACTAACATATTGTCTTATCAGGTACACTTAACATTCAAGAAATATAGCTGGCTAAGAAAATATTTCGAAAGTGATTTAAAAAGAACATTGAAATTTGATATACAATGAAATTTAAATCCTGCTTACTACACAAAGAGAAAAATATTGCATCCGATAACATACTGATGTTACTAGATAATATCAAATTGTACTGGATATTATCAGATGTTATTCGGTATCATCAGTATGTTATCAGGTAACATCTATTTCTTTCCGCGTAGAAATGGTAATATAAAAGAATTAATCGTTCAAAATGAAATGATTCAGAGCTGTGATTGAAATGCAAGTTTGATGGTTTTTAATAAATCATACAAATTTTAAGTTTAAGTTTATAAAATTGTCTGTTTACAATGCAAATCAGCTGACAGAGAAATGTCCAAATGTAAATGAAAGTTATTAACCCATGCAGAAGAAGCGTCATTCTTGCCAAAGAAAAATCCAAAAGAAATAGAATAGAATGTCATTTAAAACTCAAAACATTTTTTTAAAATTTATTTTAATTTATTTCTTTTTCGCTGACTGAAAGAAGTTTAATAATGGAAAAGAAAAGTTGAAATATGTTTTCAATTTCTGACACAAGAAAATAGTGTCGCTTATAAAAAATCTAAATTATGAACTTATCCCCTGAGAAAAAACTCGTAATATTTACAATGTCGAGATAATCAATAGTAATTAGTCATTCTCATAATTTATTTAGTACATCGATCAACAACTAATTTATGAAACGTTATGTCTATATAAAAGAAATATATTAATGTACACAATATGCAAAATAGTAGAATTGGTAATATCATTTAGTAATGTTAAATATGTTTCTGGTAGTGCAACCGCTTACTAGAAATTATATTTTATTTAATTACTTTCAGTTATTGTCGTTTTGATAAGGTAAGTGATCATTTTATGTCGATTTTACTATATTTTTCTCTCAGTGTGGGGTACAGGAAAGGTACAACAAAAGTGAAGAAACGTCAACTTACATTAAATTATATTAAAACGAGGTAATAATATTGTAATCATGAGTACTTTAATCAAAAACAAAAATAGAATAAGCTTTATAGATCAACACAGGTAACAAAGTATTGAGTCGTCTATTTTCGTAACTTGAAAACTAATTAATATTTCAATATATTATTACAAATTGTATAAAGAAAATGTCTACATTTAAAACAGTGTGTAACTATGAACGTTTTCAAGGCCTTTTCCTTTTAATTTCCTGTAGTTTCTTTGCATTCCTATAAAACGACATTTCTTATTTACTAAGTACCTCATATTTTTGTACTGGAAGAACGAGTATTATTATGAACTTTTAATATTGAGTTTTTACTAGTATCTACAATTTAATTAATATTGAATAAATATAGTATTGAAGTATATATACGTTATAGTAAATCATATCGGATATAGTATCAAACATACATTATGGAAAATATCGGTAATAATTTTTGTCTGCAGACACTTCTTTACTCCTATTCTTCTAGAAATATATCACTTACTCTTTTTCGTCTTTCTTCGATTATAGCATCGCAATAAACATATAGCTGAAAGAGGGGATATTTGCGAATTTCCGGTGGAGCATCTTGTACTGGTATCAATCGATCTAGAATCAGCCTCTTCGTACGTAATAATTCTTGCGTCTATAAAAGAAAAAACCAATAAAATAAGTAATTTATTAAATAATTTCCTAAAACATTATTTTTAAGTGTTTTTATTTTGAAAAGTATTTTTTTGAGTTATTCATGAGAACTTAAAACTTGTTTGAAACTACAAAACTTTAATTCTTAAAGTCGACCTATTTGTCACGTACAGTAAATGGAAGCGTTCGATGCAATGTCTTAATCATCCTTGAACAGTTCTTGTTTTTGTACAAATTAATCGTCGTTTTGATTACTTATTTATTTTCATTGAAGTATGAATCAAATTCACTAAATCTATACGATGCAAATTTTTCCTTTATTTCTGTTAATTTATTAATATAATAATTAATAGATCGATTAATTTGATCGTGTTCTCATTAAAATTATTCTGTAATAATGTAAAATTGCATGTAACTAAACTAACCACTTACTGAAAGTTATTTCTCTTGTTTTGTGATTATACATTTCAAGGTTAGATTTGTCAATTTTAATTAAATAATGGTAATTTATTATCCAGTGCTGCACGATTCTGAGGTACTCGACACTGGAGAAAATAGCTACTATAAATTCCTTTATTCATGTGATCCAGTAATTACGAAGTAAATTTAAGAGATTAAACCCATTGGGAGTGTTATTTCAGTACATAATAAATGAAATAAATTTTGTAAGTATTGTGAAAATATTTATAAAACATATCCGAGAGAATTTGTTCAGAATTAAAAGTTTCTTATCACGGAGAAATATTATGTTTCGATCTACATTTGAATAAAAATCATTGTTACTACATTTTTAAATATTATTTTGCTTTATTATTATGTATCATTTCTGTTTACATATTGTTTTGAATTTCGTAAAAAGAAAAATGCCTTTGATTTCATTTCCAAAGAAGCCTAATGTTAGTTCACATTATTCGGAATATTACACGGTATTATTAAGACATTGTACAATTAGGGAGAAAAATAGTATTTTCAACACACTGGGACGAAAGCAGAAACTTTCTTCCCGCTTGCTTCTTTTCCTCCCTGTCATGAAGAAAAATCGTATACTTCCCTCGGGAAGTAAAAAAGAATGCCTCAGACTGCATGTTTTTCACCCTCGGCTTCACCTCGGGTAAAAATTACACGCAGTCTGAGACATTCTTTATTTTACCTCCCTCGTTGAGTAATATACTATTTGCATTCAGAGTATGAGAAACTTGTTTTGCTCCAGTATAAAATTATTTTGTTCACTGGGGGGAGAAAGTGTTATTTTGCACCTCCCACTATATGGAGAAAAATAGCATTTTGTGCTTACAGTGTGGGAAAATAATTATTTTCCTTTAATGAAATTCATAGCACATATAATTACTCGGCGGATTGGTCTTAATCTTGGACATAATCTTGAACGATTAATAACAATAAGAAAATGTATGTCCATATTTTAGAAAAACTTGCCAATAATCGTGATTAAAAATATATGACTGCAGATAGTCCTGCCCTGTTAGAGAACTTTGAATGTCTCTACGATAAAAGTGTAGGCTGTAATAATTACGATAGAAGTAGGACCATTTGAACATAATGATGTATGTTTATATTTAGAAAATGGCTTATTTAGATTTATTTATTTTTATAATTTTCTCCCTTCCTCTCTCTTTCTTTCTTACTCTCATTTCTCATTCTTTAGACACTTTTCATCTATTGATACCCTATTACATCCTCATATTTCCATACCTCTTCCTATTATTTCATTTGTACCCTCGCATTCTTCCTCCAGATATTTCATTACTTCCCTACTATTTTGACAAATTCGACGTACTCTTTCTTCTTCATTTATCCAATATCTGTTCCTTCTTACTTCATTTTCGCATCTCTATCTCGCAATCCACTCTACTTTTATTATCTCTTTTAGTGGACTTATTTACTCCGGTATTCCCATTTCCTTCACATATTCTAGCCACAATTCTAAATGAATTATTAAATATAGACATAAGAACAATTAAATCAAATTTTTACAAAATGATATAATCGACTGTGATGTAGAGGACTCCCTCCCAATAATAGCTGTACCGCTCTCCCAATATCATCCAAAGGAGAGGCGAAATCCTCTCCGGACCGCGCATATACATAAATAACGCCTCCATACGTCAACCGGATGCGCAATCTGAAACATTGCATCTATATGATGTCGTTGATAGTCGGGAGCAGCTGTCGAGGGAAAAGGCTAATATTGAGAAAGGTCCAGTGGTTGATCAAGGGAGGGACTGCTGTACACTTTTCCATTAACGTTGTTAACTTAATTATAAGATTATGTGCATGTTAAATGATGCTAAAATATAAACGTTTATCTATTTTTTTTTTAAATACATTTGGAAATATATCATATAGTGTATTTAGCGGTTTTCATTTTAATTGTACCTCGCAGTCTAGATTTCAAATTGGCATTGTGTCTGAAATTTTTATTTTTTAACCCTTTTCGTCCCAAAAGTCCAAAATTTGGACAGAACTTTCAACGCTGTAATTTTCGTTCCAATCGTCGTTAGAAAACATTGAAATAAGTAAAAATCGATAGATTGGGACCTCCTCTTTCAAATGTCATGGTCAGAATCAGCCGGAAATTTCAAAGAAAAAAGTTATGATCATTTTGTTGAAAAAAATCCTGATTTTTGTAACGTTTCTTCGAAGGAATTGCGTTTTTTGAAATTGAAAAGGGCAATACTGACCATTTCAAAAGACTAATCCCGTCTCAAGTAATAATTTTGCATTTTCTCGTACAGTTATCGATTATGTGACCAGCTAACGGTTGAATCATGAAGAATTGGGATGAAAAAGTAATTATTATTATTTGTGAATACATAATCTAATTATTATTCATTCATAACCTAATCAAATTTTTATTGAAAACAGCCAGTAAACTGATATATTTCATTCATCTTCTGCGGCCAAAAGTGTCGAGGAAACTTCAATGTTGAAAGAACTTCAAGTGAGACATTTGTTCATAGCATATCAAGGAAGTGGTTAGAAATTCTGACGGAAAAATGATGACAGATTGGGAATTTTTAAGCAAACGTGCCGCACCAATGAAAATGGCTCCGCGAGCGCCAAGGATTACAGGCATTATATGAAATATTATTGTTTATTCAATATAAGTAAATAATTGCAAAGCTCACAAACTCTCTCCTGTATATTATATAACAGATGCATGGTACTAATAAACCAAAGGAGAAACAGAATGAAGAACCCAGAAATTAACAAAACGTAATTAATTAAAAACTAACGGTAATTGAAAAAAACAAAAAAAGTACTACGTATTATAATGAAAATGTTGTATGAAAGATAAATATTTGTTATGTTTTGAGGTAGTGTTGAAATTACTTTATAGATTGGAATAATTAACTATTAATGAATGTATACTTCTTAATAATTTTATGCACCCTAATAAACAATTTTTGTAATATATAATTAACATTTTCAGTCTCCTTATCCAATCAAGTTTGTTTTATGCTAACAGTTGCTTTTCTTTCTAAGCAAAAAAAAAAGCAGGTAAAAAAACATAAAACAACAGTAATAATATTTTTAAAAATGTTGGAAAATGAACACAATACATCAGTCAATAAAAAAAGATATTGTAAGAATAGACGAGATGGGTGTGATCTCCTGTTTTGTTTTAATACACAAAGTCTTCCATAAAGTATATTTTCTTGGTTTACTGATTATAAATAATCAAGGCAAATTAGAAATTGGGTACCATAAAAAAGAAACTTTGTTGCCGTTATTTAAATTTCTTTTCAAATCATCCAATATGGTATGAAATTGGTATGGCTTTTAGTATACTTTCATTCTAGAGGATGAGGAGGAACAATTGTGGACTAACTAGTTATTAGTTTCTTATTCAAATTTTGTTTGAAAGGTGAATAATAGGCCTTTAGGTATAGTACTAACAAAAAGGTATCTGTATTGTTTTAATGTTAGCATCCAAAATCTGATTTTTTTACTTTCCTTATCGGTCTTTACTTACCTTAACAGTAATGTCTAATTATTTGTAAATTGACCTTCATTACTTCACACATCTGATATTTTGTAATGTTCAAGGAATAAATCACCGACCATGAGCTAGGTACTTTCCTGTCACAAAAACCAGGTTTTCCTAACTTATTCACTTTTTAAAGAACTACTTTATAAGTAATGCTCTAGGGGTCGTGATCTACATGTTTACAAAGTTTCTTCCAGGGAAAGATATTACTTTTCCTAATGGCCTTAAACAACTCCTCCATCATCCATTTCTACGTTCTTGTCTTTTCTGCTGAGGTCGATTGCTCCGGAGGTGTCGTATTTGTCTGCGCAAGCGCCTTTTTTATATCTCAGCGGATTTGTCGTGTTTTTTCTTAAATTAACTTTAATAAATCCGCTTTTTTATTTTGATATTATTGTCAGTTCTATGTTCTGTTGTAAATTAATGGATTTTTCTGTACAATTTATTAGCTCTGAATGATTCATAGCAATATTCTTGGTTCGCCAAACTATTTATTTTTGGTTCTTTAGCATCAAACCACTTATTCAGTGTAAACGTTTTAAAATTATTTTTTTATTTCTGAGAAGTCTGAAAACAGAAAAAGGGGCGGGTGAAACAAATGCGAAAGGAAGTCTGAAAACACAAGGACTTCCAAAAAAGGAAAACAATAACAATAACAGTCGAACGAATCTTGTCACACTTTGAAATTCGGAGAACAATAGTGAAAATAAAGCATCTCTTTGTTATGTTAATAGTTAATATAAGAATTTTAAATATTAATGTTGGATCATCACGTCACATACGCGCTTACAGTTTCGCCGAAACAGAGATAAACAAAAATACACACGCGCCGTCACTCGATTCTCTGCGAATTTTTCGAAACTGTTGACATGCGCAGTTCACACGACAGAATTTAATGTAAACTTTATTGACAGTTAACGAATACTCATTTATGTTAAAATAGTCGAGTTAATATTCAATAAGATTGCTGACATGCAGGAAAGTGATGGTATTTTCGTCGCAAAGTTACCTGTCGTTTTTTACTTCACTGTTACTGCTATAACTTTACACTTAATGGAAAAGCCTTGAAGTTATCTTACAACAACTATGAGTAAATAATTTCTCTCAGTGTACGATATTTTTTAATACGACAGGGCGCAAAAGAGAGCTCTACTCCCGGAGGGTTAAAAAACATGAATGTTTCATGATATTATTTATAACCGAGATGGTGGAGATAATCTACCTCATACGAGACTGATAATTAATATTAATCTTTTGCAAAAACAAGTAAATTTATCCATAGTTCAAATTTTCATTCAATTTGCATGACTTCCATAAAGTTATTTCTAATATGAGAAATTACATGTCATATAACGAAGCTTATTGAGTATTTTGATTTAAAATCTGTTTGGAATATGAAAGTCGTAAATATAATCAACCGGATTCAGCTACACAACTCATGCGTGCTGATTGTCAAAACAACAGTTTATTGGTATTTTAAAACGAAATTTTTAATGAATAAATTAAAAATCGAATGTCACCTGGGGTAAGTATAGAATTTTTAAATAATTGGGTTTCTTTAATCACCACTAGATTATCTATGAAACGAAATTCACAAAACGAAATTCACCCCAAAAGTTCTCCATGGATGATTTTGATTTAAATTTTTACAGACGCACCAATACATTAAGTGTTATAGTATGTTCGAAGTCTGCTTTTTCAATTATCTGCTAACATCGAAATTATCTAAGGAGTCCCAATAAATACATTATAAAAATAGCATCCACAATGAGTTGACTTTTAATTGTATCAAATGTACCTATCTGCAGGCTTGTGTTATGTTTCTATTATACCATTTGATGTTTATCGGTAGCTTTTATTAGGTCTGATGAACGTAAATGATTTATTTCGTAGTTACATAGGAATAGTGTGTTTACGACCCGTTATTTCATTTTTATTCTATACGTGGCAGGTCGACAGCAAGAGCGTCGCAAGTAGCGAAAGTCATTAGTTTGAAAACGTTGAAAGGTTTACACGATGGGGAAAAAGACTCTTTCGCGTTTCTATTTTCTGATGCAAGATGCAGAAGCTGGGTCTTTTTCGACTATATAACGTCTCTCATCTCGTTGAGTAGTATGTGGTAACATTTTTTAATACCGCGAAATAGTGCGGATTTTTATAGGAGCTAACGCGTGGGCAGTAAATCCCGTTCTCTGCTTTCCCGACCTACTTGCCAATGAGGGTGTGTATCTTGTCCGCGAAATTAAACTCCAACCATATGCGTTTTCGCTGCTTAAGCAGCAGCACACCATGATTTATGGTACAATCATTTGGTACCATAATTGTCTCATGTGCTGAGAAAAGCGTAATCAATGAACTTAATGGCCTCGTTGAGTCGGATTGTAAATATGCTAACGAGAGTGCGATAATTTATTTTATGCCAGTTGAATAACACTGGCACAGGTCGTTTTCGTCTTTATGCAGCATTTACTTATTTCCGTCGAATTTCTTGATGGTGCGGTTGATGGATATATTAGAATTGTATACTATTTACATCATAAAGGTACTTAAGGATTGTGGATTTGCGAGGAGAGAAAAGGATATGGTATTGTGTCAAGAAGTATCATTTGTTAAGTTCAATTTGGTGAAAATATTTATTTTACGGCTTTGTATGTTTCAAAGTATTATAATTTTCAACCGCGTTTGTTGTGAACTCGCTGACATTGTGTACTTATTATTTCAGCTGATATGCAGACAGACATTGAAAGCCGAAAAATGATTGTGTCTGCAAAATCGAGTTTCTGACGATTGAATTCTACTGTATACATATAAGTTTTGTATTTTTTTGATGAGTTAAAGAATTTCCTTGAAATTCAGGGTAGTTAGACTCCTGGATACGCTATTTTTGGGAAAAATATTTAACAACGTTTCCAAACATTTAATTTTCACTAATAATAACATTGTTGAAGGGAGAAAGTATTATTGTTCTTGAAAAAATTGAGACTTACAACAATAATTTGTTAAACTTTTGTTAATGATTAACCATGTTTACTTATGGAGCCAGTTAAAAATTGTTTAAAAATGACTGGAATTTAACGAATGGCGGCTTATTTTACAAAGAAAAAGATTATCTACAATTTAACCAAACGAATTTTTCCAAATATTTTACCGAATCGCCAAAATTATACAGAAAATGTTAAAATAATGCGGCAAAGTTGTAGAGAATCTTTTTTTCGAAAAACTGTCCGAAAGAAGAAAAAAGTTGTCTAACAAATTACTTTTTCAGGTTTCAATTGCTTTTTAAGGACAATAATGCTTTCTCTCGACAAGAATATAAAAACTAGGATTTAGAACATGAATCAAATATTCACTGGACTACACTAAGTACTGTGATAACGGATTACAGATTACAGTTTAATCATGATTTCAATTGGATTAATGTATAAATTATAGATACCGAAGCTAATTTTGTTCATAGGAGATTATTTGAAATGTTTTATATTCAATTACTATCTAATCCACTTAATAAAAATGGTGACACCCACGAATTTAATATAAAGGCCTCTTTAAATATGAAATCATGTTATTCCTTCCCACTTCAATAATGAGTATATAAACGATGCCCGACTCAACCTTAAGTCAATGATGATTTCATTGTTAACCATTTGCCTCCTGAAGAGAGATCAGTAAGATCCGAAACGTGGAGGTCAACATGTTTTCTGTTTCTCTTATTGAGAAAAATTAACATCTTCGAAGGCCATAAGCCTCCCCTTTAAATTATTTTTTCGACGATATTGAAACCGAACATTAAATTTAATCTTATTTGTAATATCTATACATATAAATACTTAAAAGTAACAATTAAAATACATATACAATTTTTGTTACAAGGTCATGAAATTTAAAATGAATCTTAACAGTATCAATCGTATGTAGAAATGAAACCTTTTTGAAGAATTTTATTGTAAAATATTTACCTTTGTTCAAATCAAATATAGGTCGTAGTAGCAATATTTAATTTACCAAATTTATAAGAAAATGAATTTAACTAAAAATTATTAATTAAAATCTTTGCATTGAGTTTCCGAAACAGAGTAGCATAAATAACACCTTCAACGACGAACTTTATCTATAGAATTGTAGCAGCAGTTATTTACATACTGAATGACCTAACGTAGTTTTGATTATATTCATTACAACTTTGGTCGTTTTCATATATCATTGCATATTCAGAAAAGCCTGGACATAAGTGTATCATCCCGACAGATCTATATGTTAGTTGGAAATTTCTATTTGAATATTTATGGTGCATACAAAAATGCATGGTTGGATCTGTATGTAATTTGAGTATTTTACGCAGGGTTCACATTAATCGCATACTTTCACCTTGGTATAAATCGCTTTGGATACTGTTACCTAGTTAATAAGGATAATGGCACATAAAGAGGGACAAAGAAAAAAGGACGTCATGGTTGAAAATCAAGTTGATTTTTATCTGTACGTATTCCATTTTTGAGACCAAAATAATTCACATTCCCGTCAATTTTAATACTTATTAGGGTCTGTATAAGTGTGTCAATTTTATGGTTTAAAAATTGCATAAACAGGTAATCCAGTTTATGGGTGATCCATAAATAGAAAATTATTCTCCACGGATTTATTTTATCTTTGCGGAAATAATGAAAGTAAATATTAAATAACAGTAAATAACAACATTCTTTTTACTAGATATTAAAATTGACTATTATCAGAGCTGTAAGTAAGGTTTAAAATGAAAAATTTAAAATAATAATAATTGTTTATTAATGCATCCACGTTTTTGTGATTACATAACTACCATTTTTACAATAATCATAAAATAACAAATTTCGCTTATAGATCGACTGCTCTTAATTCTAATTGTTATCCTTACATCATATTTCTAAAAGTATCTTCATTGTCTTTTACTCTCATTCCTTCATACCCTCTTTTCCTCAACCTATCTAGCTCTATTTTGTTTCTCAACTTTTCCACTTTCTCTTCATCCATTTATATCCTCTACCATCTTTATTTAATACATCAATTCTCCGCTCACTGATTTCCATTCTTTAACATTCTTCAAATCTGCAATCTCTTCTCCTGCACATTCTACACATTCTCTCTTCATGCTCATACCAATACCTACTCTTATGTATTTCGGAATTCCTTGCGCTCTCTTATATTCTTTACAAGATTTCAAATTTATTATTTCTACTTCTCTCTCTTGGTTCTGTACTTCCTTATCTCTCCTTTTCATTTTTATCCACTTATTGTCTCCTTCCTCATGTAATGCTTCCTCACCTCTTTCACATCTCCTTAAATAGTTTCCTCTCTCTGGACTATCTGTAGCCCATTCATTTTTCTCCCTCTTTTTTTCTCCTTCATACACATCTCTCCTATTTCATCCATTTCTCCTTTCTTCAGCCTGCCTCCGTACCACCCTGCTCTTTTCCTGGTATCCACTCTCACCTTATCTGTTTTAAGTTCTTCTCCTATGGTGCTCTCTCTCTCTCTCTCTCTCTCTCTCTCTCTCTCTCTCTCTCTCTCTCTCTCTCTCTCTCTCTCTCTCTCTCTCATGTTCGTCAGCTTTATTATTACTCTTCACGATATATCTTAATTTATTTTTTCACTACTTCCATTTTTTTCTCCGTACCACCACTTTCTTTCCTTTTTTTACCTTCATCATTACTAAATACTACCACTTTGGATTTTTCCGTACTCGACTCTAATTTCTTCCTTTCCAAATATCCTTGTAACATTCTCATCATAACTTTTAAATCTTCCTCTCTTTCCGCAACAATTAGTATGTCAGCCTTGTATTGTATGTATACTACATATTGTAGTGTCCATACCTTGCTATTACATACTGTCACCTCTCCGGGACCCTTTCACATTTCCACCTCAATATCTGCTATATATACAGGGTGTACGAAAAGTCCCGGGACGGTTGAATAACTTTCAAAAGAATAAAAATTTCAAAAATCGCCGAAACACGTGATTCGATTTTTCAAACAAGCTATCTTTTGAGGGGGGGTTTCGGCCCCCCAACCTCAAGGGGGGCGGGGGGCACGAGGGGTGAGAAAAAGCTTAAATGGCAACATGGTTTGAGTGGGGGCTCATTTGAAAGGTATTTTCGAGATGAAATCAGATCATTGGTCATAGAGGGCGCTACGATCATTTTTCGCAGATATTTTTGACTTTTTTCAGATCTTAGACGTACTAACGTTTGAAAAAATGAAAATTTCGAAGTCGCCGAATCGTGTAATTCAATATTCTTAAAAAACTTAAAAAACTTAAAAAACTTAAAATCGTGTAAAACAATATTCTTAAACGGGTGTCAACCCGTTTCTGAACGTTACATTGAAAAGCTCTTTTACTTGTATCTCTCCGAAAAATGATCGCAGCGCCCTCTATGACCAGTGATCTGAATTCGTCTCGAAAATACCTTTCAAATGAGCCCCCACTCAAACCATGTTGCCATTTAAGATTTTTGGCCCCTCTCGTGCCCCCCGCCCCCCTTGAGGTTGGGGGGCCGAAACCCCCTCTCAAAACATTGCTTGTTTGAAAAATCGAATCACGTATTTCGGCGATTTTTGAAATTTTTATTCTTTCGAAAGTTATTCAACCGTCCCGGGACTTTTCGTACACCCTGTATATATTAAATAACGTTGGACTTTAAAGCCTTGTCCCAATTTTTACTCTAAATTCTTCCGTTTGATTTTCTCCTATCTTCACTTTACACCTTGTATTTCTGCATAAATTTCCTTTACTCTCTCTATCAGTCCTTCTGTTATTCCTCTTCTTCTTATAATTTCCCATAACATCTTTCTATCCAGTCTATCAAACGCCGCCTTTAAATCTGCAAAAATGTCCATATATTCTTTTTTTTTACTCAGTTTTCGTCCTATCATATGCTTCAAAATCTTGAGATTTTCTATCGTTCTTCGGTTTTTTCTAAACCCTGTCTGTGATCTACCTCATCTTTCATTTTTATCCAGTTCATGTACTATTTAGTTAATCAACATAGTAGCATATAATATCATGTATCCGGTGCAAGTCAATGTCACTCCCCTATAATTTTTAACATCGCCCCTCTCTCCTTTCTTCCATATCGGTACCACTACCCCTATTCGCCACTTTTCTGGGTTCTAAATAGAAAATAACTTAAGAGGTAACGAATTAAACTGCCTAAATATTATGAGAATATTAAAAAAGAAATTACTGGTTATGAATTTTTTTTCATGTCCCAAAGAACTAAGAACTACTTTTAATTTTTATGGCATAATAGGAGTTCTGATATTATGCAAGCTGCATCGACATTTGCATGCTGCCCCGATTAGGTTCGGCGCAGGTTGTCTCAATACATTTCAGGCCTTGATCGGGCTATACCATCAGGGTCTGATCAATTAAGGATGTAAGGATTCTACAAATCTGAACTTGATCAGGGATCCTCATGTGCGACCTAAATCAGGGTTTGATCAGGGCATGGTCAGGGCTTGTAAAGTCCTGCTAAAAACTCTCAGGGTCGTTTAAACAGTGATTAAATCAAATTTATACACAACTGCATGAAGCATTCACATATAATTATATTGCAATTATACTTATAAATTAAATTTCATGAATTATATATAAAGTGTCACGTGAACGATGATATTAAAAAAAAATGGTTTCAATTTTTATATTATTGATATTTTAAGCATATTTCTATATCTTTTCTTATGTTTGTATGTATCAACGCTCGCAAAAAAATGTCACCTGGAGCAGCCTTCGGTCAATTTCGCTGAATTTGGAGTATCAGATAGTTGATACCTGATTGAAAGTGACCAAAAGTCCAATTTGAATAACTTTTTTCCGAAAACAGTTTAACCAATGAAAGATGATGAATGAATGTTAAATAAATAATATTATAAAAATGTAATATTTTTTGTTTTTCCTGTATATAAATAATGGATAATAATTATTAAACACCCTATCTTAAACGATTTTCAAACTAAGTAATATCTAAAAATATCACATTAGATACAAACCTTTCTTTCTTGGATTCGACGCATTTGTTGATTTTCATGGTCTTGTCTGATTCTGGATACCAGCAACATCATATACTTTCTGTCTGTGAGCCGGACTACATTGCTTCCCATCAACAGTTCCAGTCTCGATCTAACTGGTGGATAGCTGAAACTACAAACAAAATTTACGCTTTAATATGCAACATTTCAATCATGCATCGAATTATATTAGACGTAATTTAAATTAATTGTATTTAGTTTATAAAAAATACAATTTTTTGGAATTTGATTGGCCAAGTATCAATTTCGAAGTAATTTTTGAATCTAAAAAATATGGTCCTATTGGGAATGTTCCTATCACGTTGAATTTTCCAGAAAAGTGAGGTTAAATACCTCAATATTGCAAATTTGGCTATATTTTATCATGGTAAAAAGTGATATTTTAGTATATGTATATTGGAAAGTCGAATTTTCCTCAAAATTTATTTAAAAAGAGTTAGAGCGAACACTACACTAGGCCAGATGTAGTCATATTTAGTTTATTTAGAATCGCTGATATTGCTAACATTCCGCGATATCGGTAAATCTGATTTTATTTTTGTCTGCCTAGTCTCAAAATCAGAAGAATAGGCGGGAATAAAATGATAGCAATACCAATTGGTGCTTTTTTGATTATGTGTGATTTGAAGTTCTCAAATTTTTGTTCGAAATAGAGTTTGAAATATGCAGTCAATTTTATTCAAAAAAATAATATCTAGTAATATACCTTTTATTAATACCACACTAATTTCTGACATAACGTGTATTCTTTATTAATGTTTCTTGCTTATGCAGGATCGTAGGTTAATCTGCCTTCTAGACATTACTTGAGAAGTAGACCTAAGTGAAAATTGCCCATAACAATTGAAAAACCGGTCAAGAGCTGCGGCGAACTTGCACAAGCTGAATTTCATACTAGAATATACTACGCAATAATTACTTAATTATTCTTTAAACCTTACTGTTTTTTGTTAATACCTTTTGATTTTATAAATCGGACTATTACATACATTTTTATTATAAAGTGATTTTTGAAGTCGTAAACTTTTCGAGAAAACATTATTTCTGTCAATTGTTTGCAAGTTGTTGAATCTTATTGTTGGATTAACGAAGTCTTGTATACATATTTAAGTATAAAAAACATCTACGTTTTTGCAAATCGTCACGACGAAAGATGGGATTGGATTCTAACTTGACATTTTCATGACGTTAGAGACATATTTTATAAATAGAGCGATTTTGATTTAGAAGATGAGTTCATGAAAAGCTATTAATCTCAAAAGTCATTTTCAAATTGAGTAAGACCGTTTAAAATTTATACATCTAAATTATAAACGACAATATGATTTGTTAATATTTAGATTTATTTTGTGGGTAAAAGAAATATTTGTATTCAAATATTTTAGTAAATTAAAAAATGGCAAATTAAAGAATCAAAGCAAATCAATGGCAAGAAGAATGTAGTATAGTGGACATGCATCTAATTACAAAATTCAATGTCGAATATATTTAGTTAATTTCTCTGAAGGAGACAATGTTGTGAGAGGAGAAATACTGAGCATGAGACATTAGTAGGTTTTGGATCCTGTGATTTAGATTTAATTGAACATAACTATGAACGCCTTAACTTGTATGTTCAATTATATGCAAATTGTGGTGAAAAATGTTCATTTTCGAATGTTTTATTTTTAATGTCTCTAAAATACGTTTAAATATATTTTTTATTAGATATTGCTAGATATATGTATTAAAATATCAAGTCTTTGCGTTGCTCATCTGCTGCTAATTTACATTAGTGCATTTAACATGCTGTTTCGAATTTTCAGGGGCCTCTTCAAATGTGCATAATTTGGCTGCCAGACGTTTAATGCCCCTATTAGTTACCTCACAGTCTATATAATTTTCGGAATGAAGGGTGTTGGTACAAGTGGTAAGGGTGTGTTTTTAGTGTCTCAAGTGCGTTACGGTATCCATCACGAAGTTTTGTATGTGTACTCCATTTTAGTCAATGGCTTCGATTTTTTCGACGTATACATTCTTTAGGATATCCGTCAGTTATGAAGCCTGTTATCTAAATTATCATCCATAATTAAAATCAATTGCAGGTAATGTTTGTCAGAATCTCTGCTCATTACAATAATAGTGATGATGGTGAATGATCATTCGATACTGTTTCTATAATAAGTAAACTTTATTTACCCACCATTCGAATGTAGAATGTATAAAATTCGCATCATGCATTCTGAAATTTTCGACACCATAGCTTTTGAAAATGTGTGTACAGTGGAATCTCGATAATATGACACAGTCGGTTCCCAACCTTCTTCTGAAAACCTCGCTGTAAAAAAAAGTCTTAAAATTGTTACATTTTAAATTGTCTTAAAATAAGCCAATGTATGATGCCGTAAATTCTTTTCTAATTGGTCTTGTTTTTCTTACATCTCAAATTAAGCCTGAATTTGGTCTTAATTTCAAACTTTTTTTACAGTGCTGTTATCATTACACCTATGAATAATAACACTGTTCCTTGTCAGCGACGGGCATGATGTTTAAATTTAATTGACAGGTTATGGCGAATTGTCAAATATATTAAGATTGTAAAGTGTAATTCATCGATAGTATGGAAAAAAGACGTAAGCTTCAGTTTAATGCTCAAAACTTAAAAAATAATTCTCAATTTATAACAATGGATATTTTTATATTACTTTTCGTACCAAGGGAGAAAAAATACAATTTTACGTCTCGGTTGCTAAACACTACATCCATGCTGCGAATAATATTTTTGGATTTCGTAGGTATGAAAATGGATGTTTTTACAAATAATGACTTAGCAAAATTCCTATCTAATGCATGGGTAGAGCAATGGCTATTTTGCGCCTGTCAGAGATATACAGTATTGCATGAGAGAAATGCTTAAATATCATATTATCGGGACGCTCCGGTGTTATGCTCTCAATGTCGCCTTCGGCGATTAGCAGTAATTACCCCCTCGACCCCCCTCATTGCCCTCGCTGCAATTACTTCGTTTCCGCCCTAGATACGTAGTATACTATTTTTATGCAGTAGGCGTAAAATGCCTATTTGACGCCTCCTCGGGCATAAAATAAATTTTACGTCCGCGAAGGCGTGAAATTGGTATTTTAGGCCTGAAAATCGAGGAGTGAAAACATTTTACGTCTACAGCGCCAGAAAACAATGTTTGAATTTTCACCCTCATGAACCTCGAGCCGGCTTCGCCGTCCTTCGGGTTCAGTCGTCGAGGCGTAAAACTCCATTTTACGCCCTTTGCACAAAAATAACTATTTTGATAAAGTAGGCGTAAAATTTGCGGGCCGTAAAATTAACAATTTATTAAGATTAAAGCGCGGAGGGCACATCTCACGATTTTACGCCCGCCTGTCCTTTTTCATGATTTCGTACCCGGCCTGTACTTTAAAAGCATTATCGAAGCGCATTTTTTTACATACAGTTTCGACAAGAAATATCGTGTATATGGCGGACGAGAATGTAAAAATCAGGGACAAGCCGCCTATCTTAATTCCGTTCCTTTGCGCCCTTGCTACACAATATACCATTTTAAGCAGTATTGCCTACACCAGCTTTTTTCTTTATTGATGTCATTGTTGACTTACATTGTATTGACCATATCAGTTGTATGATGCCGTTTAAATAATAGCAATATTATAAATCAGAGTAACCCTTTCCTTTGTTGTGTCGGTGATTTTGATCGTACAACTTTAGAAAAGCAAAATTTAATTAAACTAAGGAAAAGAAGGATTAATAATAATAATAATAATAATATACCTTCTTAAATAATCTTTAAAAAAATTACGCTTAAATTTGTCTGAACTGGTGAGGACCACTGAGGAAGCCTACCTTAAACGTCAAAAACTGACTAAAGGATTGGAGGGCCGTGAGCATTATCCATTCTCAATCCCAACATAAGTTATAATAGGTACGCCGGAGTGAATGTGATTTTCATCGAGAGGAAATCTGGAATTTTTACTTGTCACTTATTATAAATCGAACACACGCTCGCGGAAACAAACAAATCCAACGCGATTCACATAAATTTGAAATTATTGTGTAGAAACCCACGTACATATAAACAGACACATCTCACGCTTATTTTGGACAGCATGTGTCTCTTTTTGCTGTGAAATAAAAATAAACATCGAGTAAAAAGAAACGAAATATGATGTTGTTAAAGTTGAAATTATGGCGTTGGAACCCTCACAAGCAGAAACAGACAAGCGGAAGAGGTTTCACGCAGATTTCGGCTACTTATGTGTCTCATTATTCTGTGAAAAGTAAAACAAATAACTATAAATACTAATGGTTGGAAGAAAAGGAATATTAAATTTTGTTATGGTTCTAAAATTGTACTATCAAAATCACCGACAATACGAAGAAAGTGGTTACTGTGATTTATTGCTACGATGGAGATAATTATTATATATTATTTATATATGTTATCATATATTTTAAAAGATACGTTTAAAAAAACGAATTATTTTAACTTAAAAATGTAGCTCTACAGAGGATACGCCGAGAACGTATATGCACTCTCTTGATTTGAAGTAGTCACTCTTTTTCACTGAAAATTAGTGAATATTCACTGTTTCAAAATGAGTTTTAATGTTTCAAATTAAGAGAGCATAATGAAAGTAAAAAATCACACAGGACAGCAACACAAATTTCGCTATATTAAATACAGTTCCGAGCGAAATGTATAGCAAACGATTTTATCTATTTTAGCGAAGAGACTTAGACGAAGTCAATGAAGTAACCTTAATACATAATATCAATATTATACAATATTGTTACGAAATCGTAATTTGGAATCCCGCGTTTTAAATCATACTTCTCTCTTCTTTTATTTATATAGTCGTTTAATTACGTGACATGTACTTCGTTATGACATTGTTTTTACGGACAGATTCCGACGGTTTTTAATTAAACGTTATTATAAACACATCTTTCTCAAAATATTTCAATATTATTATACTGGATAATCTATTTTGTCACATACTCTAGCACTGAAATATAGCGGTACATATCCCATTTATCACCGAAAAATAGGTAAATCGTCGATGTTTTTATCTACTACAGCATCATGAATCGATAGTCGAGGGCAAATGTATTACCTTGATACATTGCCAGGTTTGGTTAGAGGTTCTCTGAAAAGAATGGAAAATACAAGTTATTTTTAATAACTTTTTATTTAATAGACTTTAATAAAAAATGACAGGTAAGCAGTTTTGATGTCTTGTCCAGAGATCAGAAGGAAATATGACAGTGATATTATTTGCCAAAAATATTCATAGTACTGCAAATACTGTATACTTGATGAATTTAAACTAACGGATCTGATACTCAGGGTATTGAACGTAATTTGCACGTTCTGGCTGAACTTAAACGTCGTGGTATAATATTGATATTATATTATAAATGGACCAAAATTCCATGCTGTAGGACGATTTCTTACTGCAATTTAATAATTGTAAATGCAAATCACGATTTGATGCAAAGTCAATATTAAATTATATATATAAGTGAATAATTTTAAATGGCTCAATTTTTGCCAGTCAAGTGTATCGCTCAAAATTGATTAGGATAAAATTCAGTTTTAGCTACCTAAAAGTAGTGACAAAATATCGCTAGCCTACACGGAGAAAAAATTCCCAGAGTTTTTGTACGGAAATGTCCTGAAAAATTACCGTGCTGTCCCATAAACGCAGTGCATATTGTTGGCAAAGTAAAATTTACATTGTTTTGTTGAATTTTTCCAAAGTAACATGTAAAATTTCGGAGCAAGAGCACAGTAAAAATTCCTGTGCTACAATACAGCAAAAATTCCTGTGCCACAATACAGTAGAAATTCCTGGGTCACAGCATAGTAAAAATTTTTGGCTCACAGTTCATTCCAAAATGGAAACAAATCGAATGCAAACAGAAAATACGTGAAAATTTTGCACACGATCTCTTGTTTCATCTATTATTGGGTATAGATGAAACAAATTGCAAGCCTACAAGTAATAGCAATAGTTCTTAAAATCGTAAAAGCCTTATAGACATTTACTTTCAGCTGACAAGATATATCAATGTTTGTTGTATATTATTTGTATGCACGAAAAAAAAATTTCTATTTTACTTTCAACTTGAAAAAGTAATATTTATATTTTATTAAAATTTAAAGCAATAGGAAAAGGACTATTAATAACTGATTCACGTATTCATATCACCCTGTATAAATTGGCCAAACTTGTTCAAAAGAAATTGGTGCTCTTTTGTTTCCACCGCAGTTAGGCTCGGTAGCATCCGAATATCGGAAACTTTCGCTTCCACTTCGAGAAGTGGCATAGTAAAAATAATGAAGCAAGATATTATAAATTCTTCAAATATTGGGGATTATTTGACTTGCACTAACTTAAAAGCTCAATGTCCTGTAAATTTTACTGTGCTACACTAAACATTTCGACTAGCTTGTACATACAAATATCTAGCCGTTATTGCAAATATTCCGGCCAGAAAAGCAATATTTCTTGTCTGTTGCTTTAAATATTTCCGAAAAATCAAGTTGCACCCGTTTTCAGGTGGCTAGCACGGTAATTTTTCAGGAAATTTTTTCTCCGTGTACCTATAAGTAGTCGTTTATATAAATATATATCACCTCGTATGTAAAGCAAAAATTTGTATCGACATTGGACGTTCATTAAACACCCACGAAAATGTTATACATATCCAGCTGGTCATAATTTTTACATTCATTGAACGTTTGGTGTTGATTTTGCTTAATACATATACCTTATCAATGGTTACAATTCACTACGGTGTTAATTAAATTGCACCATATCAGATAAATAATTGCTGTAACTAAACTTTACGCACCGTAAGTCAATAATTTTACCTTCGACTATGTAAAAGCTATTTTGTTCGTGAATTTAATACATCTCAATAACACGCCGTCAATATGGATCATTTTGTACCTCATTTATCAATATCCATCCACGAGATTGCATTCTGGCCGCCTATAAAAAATGCATCATGAACATATCACCTTTTTTACTGCCACTTATATATTATATTTTTTAAGGGAAGACTCCTGTCCTATTTTGACTTCTCGAAATTTTGATGACTGAAGGTTCGTACATAATTTTTAGGCCAAAAACATACCAAATTGTTAGAAAAGAAAAAATCGAGTTTTCGACTGAAAAAAAATTGATTTCTTCAACCATAAAAGAGATTATCAAATGCATACGAGATGTTATTCGAAATATTGTGAAAATCATATAAAAAGTTGCCGTGGAAAATATTGAAAATTGTAAGATAAGATCAATTTTTAACGTTGGAATTAAGGTGTTTCAATCTACTGAAGACGAAATAAATTAAAAACAATTTTCTTTATATGTAGAAATAATTTTTCAATAAATAAAAATATTCAGAACCTTGTTGAAAAATAATTTGAAACGAAACAAAACAAAAAAATAACGGCAATATTCGTTCTTGATAATATTATGACTAAATGTTACTTCTATGATATCTACTTGTTTATTGAAGCCTGACCGGAATTTTGTGTTTAACAAGATCAAGTTTTTAAAACGAACTATGATAGATCGAATGCTGAAAAACATGATTATATGATTTGCGGTGCAAAATTTCGGTAAAAAATGCATTCAAAAGAAACCTAAATAAATTTTAAATTGTTTAAATTAATTTTCTAAATTATTTTTCAACATTCAACGTTTCGATCGACATAGCCATTCTCGTCAGAGGTTAACCTTAACAATAACAACACATTATCTTAGAACGCAAGAACAGAACAGAAGAGAATTTTACTGTAAACGATAGAACTATAGATGGATCGAAGATGTTCTGAGATATTGCTGGTTTATGTTGTCGTTATTTTTTTGCATGTATTTTGTATTTTTCTATGACTATGTATCTATGGCTATATGTGAAAAATATGTATCGAATAGACGATATTGTTTTCATTTATTGAAAAAAATATTACAACGTAAAAGCAAAGTGTTTTTAATTTATTTGTGGATGATTTGATTGAAGCGCCTTTAAAAATCTTCTCTTACAATTATGAATATTTTTTCATGAAAATTTTTTCTCGTGTGGGTTTGAAAACATCTATTATGATTGAAAAGATAATTTTTTTCTGTCAATAACTCGATTTTTTCTTTCCTAACAATTTGCTATGTTTTTTATTTAAAAATTAAAGAAAAAAAATATAAGAACCTTTGAATCATTACAACTTAGAGGGGTTAAAATGGGACAGGTTTCACCCCATAAAATGGGGTCACCTAATAAAACAGTTTAATAAAATATCGCACTTTCTCGAGAAGACTTTCTGATATGAGCAACTCCATGTCAAGCAAGAAATATTACGGAATTGAAATCACAGATTTTGTTACGCATTCTTTGGGTAATACAAATAAAGAGAAATACTTGTTCATGTATTTTTATAGTAGCAATTTCCAGAGTAAAATTCGATTTTTTACGCTAAATTCAATTTTTAATACTTATTCAAGATCGACTCCGAAAGTTAAACTTTTGACAAAATAATACTAGCATCATCCCAGATCATTCTCTATAAATCTGGTTTCAAGGTAAAGAATCTATTAACACTATTTTTTATGATTGATTTCAAAGTGTATGGGAACAAAATAGGCACATTACAGCCCAGCAGATCTCGACTTTCAATCATATCTTTGCAAGTTTACAAATAATAATGTTAACCTTCAGGTATAAACCTTCATTCTGTGCTATGCTACGGTTTCGTTACTTTAAGGAACATGAATGTAGTAATTTTATGAAAATAGTACTTAATTACTATCAACCCGTGGTAACATAATAATATTGTAATTTTCGATTTTTAGAAGTGCACAGAATTTCCGGTGAATTGATCGCAACATTTTGTTTTACGTTAATGTTAAATCAAACACAGTAGAGTCCCTATATAATTGCGTCTCGCTATATTTACGTCCCAGCATATTTGCCCGGTTCCGTCTCATTACATTTACCTGTCGCCGCTCTTATTTTCCCCCACCTTGCAGGCTGGGGCCTCAAGAAGGGCGTGTTGTGACGTAACGAGCACAACGCGACTGAAGACAGTGGGAGAAGCGAGGCTTCCCTTCTTTTGGTAAATATAACCAGACGGAAGGAGAAAGCGAGGACTCTACTGTAATTAGCAATCATTGTCACACTACAAAGAAATTGCTACTCTAAACATCTTATTGTATATCACTAGATAGTCACTAGTAATATCCGAGTTTACTTTCCCTGTTTCAAACATCTAATATATAATATATATTGTTTTTTATGTCTTTCTATAATGTATTATATAGTACTTTTGAAAAAAAAGTTACGTTTTAAAATCATTATAATGGCATTAAAAAAGCTACCAATCTTATATTCGTAAACCCTCTTCCATCTAATTATAATTCTACATAGATTTGTGTCTTATGTTTCTTTCTTTTTTAATCATCTATATACAAGTAATTGCTTTTTTTAACCTTACAACAGCACATTTTTCTTTTAATAAGATTGATCTGAAATTTGTTACTCCATCATTTTCGGGTTCGCTGATTACGTATCTGAATTTAGAATTTAAAAATTCAATAGGACGGTAGGAAAAGTGAAATGTTATTTGATTTGTACGAAATTTGTTACTCGTATTAACATGAACTTAACATTTCGAAATTCAATATGACGGCTTCGAAATGGCTTATTTATAATTCATGCTGGATAATTTGGAAATCAGGAAAATAATTAAAGTAAAATTACAAGTGGATATTTCAATATTTTACACGTCAGATTAACAATTTCGTATGTTATATTTTGGAGTTTATATTCGGAATCAGCAAATAGAAAGATCTCAACTATTTTAAATTTTATAATTGTAAGTTTGGATTCGTAATTAGTGATCACGAAAATTCTCGAATTTCAAGCTAACCCGACAAATTTCATGAAATTTTGAACCTCGAAAAGCCAACATCAGATTTATAATCAGCGCCCCTAAAAATATAAAATGTATATTATTATATTCCGCTTTATAATTTTGTATTCTTGAAAATGATTTCTTTTCTAAAAAATAGCCATTTTCATTTTATATTCAATAAACAAATTAACAATTCTAATTTTTTACTTCATGTTCTACAGTATATTGTGATCATATTTATATAAAATATATGGTATGATAAAAGAATTACGTAGGTTAAAACTCGATAAAACTGGGTAAAACAGGGTGGTATTGTTTGAGTACCGCTTTATATCTAAGGGTTAACGTTGTGTTTGTATTTTCTATGTTTCGTATTTTCTTTTTTACTTCATGAATAAATATTTAGTACTTTTGTATCATAGGATCCTCAATACCAAGGAAAATCTTCTGAAAATTAAATTCTCAATTAAAAGTTGATAAAATTTAAGGTTATTTCTAACAGTATAGTCATCAAGACTATGCAACATATTTAACCGTAAATATCGGTACTAGTATTTTGTCAATTGTATCTCACGTTTCTCTGACTAAATGATATGACATTGTATAATTTCAAAATGCATCGACATAAAAAAAGCCATTTCATCCGTACTTACGCGAATTCATTTCAGAAGCGAATCACGCGAAGTACGCTAATAACACCGCCAATAAA
The DNA here is from genome assembly GCA_030407085.1 of Trichopria drosophilae. Taxonomy (NCBI): domain Eukaryota; kingdom Metazoa; phylum Arthropoda; class Insecta; order Hymenoptera; family Diapriidae; genus Trichopria; species Trichopria drosophilae. The sequence goes on from CM059582.1 coordinate 193,400,541, forward strand.
ACCGAGATATTACGGCAGGTCAATCGCGAATCGCTTACTAACATGCCTTACACACCTGAGCTTCGGGGTCGAACCGCAGACCGTAAACAGCACCGTTAAGCGATACGTTTGTTGATGGTGCTCCCGGCAAGTTCCTTTAACTCGGTCAGGGTGTAAAGAAACAGAATTGTGACATCCGATCGCAAAACCCACGGTGCAATTCAATAGATCCCGCTTAATCGTTCATTCATTCGTTAACGATCAAGACTCGGCGATCTATCCAAACCGGAAGTGACAGAATCAGTCGACGATCAAGTAAGTTCGCATTTCCGGAAATCCTTTCGTGACGCGAGTGCAGCACCTAATGAGCGATCTAATTGTTATTTCATCTCCGTCGCGATTAAAAGTCAATTAGGACTTTATGCAAATAACGGGCTGGGGGTGGCTGGAAAGTTTCTTCATCGAAATTCCCGTCAGCGATACGCAGGTTGGAGGCACGGCTAGGTGACATCCGAATCAGCGAGGCGTTAATGAGTTTATCCAATCGAATTCGATGCAAAATTAGAACGTGGGTGCTCGTTAATTGGCGGGAATAATCATCGTGTGCGATCGCGAAGCTTTTTTGAAATATTTCGTCGGTGTTTGGATGCGAAAGCGTGATTATTGAGCGCGGGTGTGAAAAGTTAGACGATTATGGTTGAATCGGATGAGAAATTCAGAATTTTCGAAACTGCATTTCTCTTTCATCGACCAGCTGTCTACTGTGATTTATGCTTCTCCATGACGCTGAGACGTCACCGCTAGACGCTGCAGCAATTTACGATGACGTTGCGATATAAATAATGAGATTCTTTCAACGATTAATTGCGGGAAGAAATGACGAACAATGTCGACCTTTTAAAGAGTTATCGCGTCGTTATTACCCCAGAAAAGTTGTATAAATTTTTGAGACGACATTAAAATGACGTGCGCAAATAAGCAATTAATTTACCCAGATTGGTTATTGGATTTCGCGATATATCAATGCAAAGTAGCTTACCAAAAAGTCAGCAGAAGAAAATCGTCGAGCTCGACCATGATGCGTCAGTTGAAACCGACGAAAATCGACTGACGAAAATTCCGATGTCGTGATTTAAAGTAAGCTAGAAGAATATCGAACAGTACAGGGACGAGGACAATATTGCGAAACGAGAAATGCACGGATGCAACGGCTGCATTACGTGTCTCATCGTATGGGTTAAATGCAATCGGTTATCGATTCGATCCCGTTGGGTGGCATTTTTCTAAAAGCGGTAAAAGACTTACGGCCTAGAAGTCTCAAACGAGTCCTAAGCATGATACCCACCTTTATTCCAGATCGGACTGTTTGCAGATTACGAGTCAGGTGCGACACGGGATTCAATTGTCCCAGCAATTCATTTTCTTTGACGTACTTGTTGCACATTCCACGAGATTCCCAAGCAGATAAAAAAAAAGTTCCTGAACGGTTGTCCAGTGGGAGGGCAGTATAAATTTGTTCTACATTCGAATGGCTCGTCCGCCCGTGATTTGCGAAAAGCATCAGGCGTACGTGATAAGCCTCGCCAACAAGTCACGTACGCAAGCTCGCATAAACTTCAGAATCGAGATCATTTCAGTCTCCTGACCTTCCGGAATGTTCTGACGCCATGTGGCTCTTTGATACTCCCACATGTGTCAAATACGTCCCTCGGCTGGTGCTAAATGTCGCGTGGTGAGATGACGACAGACCACAAGGATCGTAAACTAGGCAACTAATTTCTCGTTTGGGTCATTCGGTTTTCCCAAATTTCGTAGGTCATTTCCTGTGGGAGATGAAACTTAAGGCCTGAACCCAGCCACGGATGAGAAAGGCAAACTTGACCCTTCCAAAGTCTTTTTTCACTCTTTTATTCATCCACTTGCAAAAGTCCTGGTGGGCTTTTGTTGATCCTCAGGTGACGATGGCGCCTAGAGCAGATTTAGTGTCCAGTCCTTCCGCATTGTTTATCATTTCCACGTAGAAGGGATCGCAGGTTATTGGCAAAACGCAATTGGGTAATAAAACGGATCGTGAGACAAGCCTCCGAGAAGGGGAGAATTCTATATGTCGTCTGGATTGCAATATAACCGGTAATATCGGTCGGGCAAATTGAAATATTGGCTGAGCGCCTACTTTCTTATCAAATCGACAACTGGTTGTGGATTTAAAATGCGATGAATAATCAGCAGACGAGCATGATACGGGTCAAAAATGCGCTTCGTATATACACAGAGTTGTTTATTGAACAAAACGTAAAAATCGACGAATTCGTGTCTCGGTATGTAATATATATGTAGCGTCCTTCAGACTATTGCTTCTGTACTTTAACAGTCGAAGATGAAGTTATGATTTATAATTAACAATGATTATCTTTTAATACTATCTATTTACTAAAGGCTGTCGCTAATAATTATTGATTAATAAGTTTTCCTGCAGTTTTATCTACATTGCGAGTTTCCGTGAAGAAATTGAACTAACTGAACAGCAACTTTGCTAAGTTAGTGATAATAGGGTTGAAGAACGAGGAATGTGTATTTGACGGTGATTAAAATGCAGATTGTAACAGTAAATAAACTTGGTAAAGTCATAAACGACAGTAATAAAACGAATCTTTTTTAATATTTATTTTTAATTTTAACTTCGAAAAAAGTTGTATGTAGCCGAAATTTCAGGATAGATATTCCGCGACATATTTATAATTTCGGAAAGTGCAAATAAAAATTAAGAATTTTAAGTAGAAAACATAATTTGTTATGAGTGAAGTTAAATGTAGGAGACTGCATGACATCAGTTTTTCAAGGAAAAGAATTAGTTTTATGGTCTTCTGTCTCTTTAAATTGTTTATACGAAATACTTTGCAGGGTACATTGAGGAGTTGTGAGGTGTGAGGAGTTGTAGGACAACCCCATCATGCGATATATAAGTGTCAAAATTGTTTATTTTAAGAAAGGATTCCATTACGAACCTAACTTTACAGATACAATTTTCATTTTTGAAGTCTCTGAATCTAATCCATTTTAAAATAGAAAATTCAGTTTCTAATATTTTTTTTTATATCTTTGAATATCTTTTATGTGTATTTCGCAATTTTCATCGATTTTTTTAAATATTATTTCAAATTTTAGAGTGAATTGACATTTTTTATGAATTTTTTGGTCATTTACATATTACACGTATTTTCTGTGAATCAAACTTATTGTATTGTGTTTTTCTTTAAAAATTGGCGAAACCGCACTTTTACACAAATTTTTCATGTGATCAATTATAATATTTGCGAGAGCTGCAGATCAACTTAAGAAAATGGCGCATACTTCACATTTGTTTATGAAATGTAGGAACTTCAGAAATTTACATCAAGTACAGCAGCGGTCATGAGTCGATTTCCGGCAGATAAACAATATTTTTGAAACGTAAACAAACAACGTGGCTTGTCATACCAAGAGCAAGCTGCTTGAAAAGGGAATTGAAAAATTGTTCACCGGACGGGGATCGAACTCACGACTACGACTTTGTTCACGCTACGAAGCCGACTTTATTTAATTTTTTTTTATTATTATTTAACGGGCGGTGTTTTACAGAGATTTTTCATATTATCAATTGTAATATTTGTTTGGTTTCCATTTGAAATAACAATTGTTCGAAGTATGAATGTTTTTTTCCTGTAATTTAAATTTTGACGATGATTCTTTTCTCTTTTGATGAGAAAGAGAGATTGCAAGAGAGAGAGAGGGGGGGGGGGGTGTTTACACTTCATTAAAAATGCGCAGAAAACATTAAATTTGCATTATGGGTACCCGGGAATGAGGTGAGAATAATGACAGTTATTATTTTTTATCTTGATAATACAAAAATGCTGGTCCATGTCATAATATAATCTCTCAAAAATTATGGGTATCGTAATGTTTTACAAGTAGAGAAAATAACACATGTTAGCTGAAAAAATTAGCTTGAAAAAGTCACATTTTTAAACATATTTGTTAATATTTGGATTTATATTATCATTTGGGTATATGAATGTTGAATTTTAGCCCATATAAAAAATGCCCTTGAGAATGTTAGCCCATACAACATTTTTTTTGAGAATTTCTTGGAATTTCAATATAGCTTTCTTTTTGGTATTTTTTGGTTAATACGGGGTAATCATAAGAAATATTTTCGGGTATAAAATAAAATTTTACACAGGTAGATGATCAACGTTCCCATTGCAGTGCAAAACAGTTTACATCCGTGATACGTACAAAATTTTTCATCGCAATATAAAATTCGAATTTACATTTGCAACACGAAGGGTTAGGAAACTTTTCTTATATTTGATTCCCACAGATTCGAGTGTAAAATTAAATATTACGCGCACTATGAACAAACAAATTTAAAAGAAAAAAATTTTTAAAATTACCACAAATTATCGTAATTTATGGAGAAACGGTGTTATTGAATGAGAAAAGCCACGAAAAGGTATAATGTATTAAAAAATGGATTTAACAGGGCTATCGGAAAAGTGGCATCTCATGCTAAAGAGTTCGAAAAGTTTTACACACTCTGGGCGCAAAATGCTATTTTCCTCCCTACATTGCGGGAGAAAAATAGCACATTCTCTCCCTAGGTAGCAAAATAAATATATCCGGGAGCAAAAGAAGTTTCTCGCATTCTGAGCGCAAAATACTATTTTGCTCCCTATATCGCGGTAGCAAAATAGCACGCTCTGGTATGAGAAAATAGTATGTGCAACAAGGGAAAATAGGTATTTATAGATTCGTGCGAAATGCCATCCTCGCTTCGCTAGGGCGTCAAACTCGCACCCATCGGCAAACACCTATTTTGCTCCCTAGTTGTACTATCTACTATTTCGGGACTGTAGCCGTAAACTCCAATTTTGCAACCTACTGTCAGTCCGTAAAATAAAATTTCACGGTTCACGCGAAACATGAATCTGACTGTCAAAAACATTACCCATACGGACTAAATGCAGTCCGTGAAATCGAATTTTTAATGCTTTCATTACCGAAGAATAATGTTCTACACACGGCCGTAAGATTTTACATCTTGTACGAAAAATATTTTTATTTGTTCTTAACTTCGTCAATATTTATAAAAACTGATTTTTCTTTTTGGAATGCACTGCAAGAATAATAATATTCCATTAATTTTTTTCCGAACATTTTTTGGTAGGTATATGTGAAATATTAAAAGTGGTATTTAATTACAAATTTTATTCAAAAATTTAAAAATCGAATTTAGCATGTCAGGGTAGTTACCTGGTAATCACATTATTTTTGTCATGATAGATATTTCAGGATCTGGTTTTATTCTGAACTTTTTCAGTCAGTTCTTACCTTTTGATCTTTGTCCAGATAAACGCGTCACTAATACTAATATGGAATTTGTTTGTATATAAGTTTTGAATAATTTCAATATATTCTAAAGCATGTATATTCGATTGCGAAGAGAAATATTATATTTGTTCGTATAGTTACCCTCAGGTCACATATCGCGAGATAGGCTGCTGGCATCTAATATACAAATATTTACTTAACATTTCAAAATAACTGCATATAGAATTATGGAAGCAGTCTTCGTCTTTTATAGTAAGATGAGATAAAATCGTAATCAATTAACTGTATTTGTTATAGCCTACAAAGAGAGCTCGAGGGAATATGCAATCGAATTTGATTATCCGACAACTTGCCTCCTCTTTTTCCTAAAAAAATCTACGAAAAGCACTGATAACATAAACGTTAAATGGAACTTTCAATATGCTGATTTTGAAAAAGTTAATACAAAAACTTTCATTATTGATCTCCTCACGTCAAGTACTTAAAACTGAGAATTTAAGAAGTTAAAACTATGCCAGAAGTTAAGTAAATCGAACTGTAGAAATATTTGGATAAATCGTAGTGCCCCCTTATATTTAGTATAATTGTACAAGCATTAAAATAAAAATGTGATTTTACATTTTTGAAGTCTAGCCATTGTAAACAAGTTTTTGATAGGTTGGAAGATGACCAGAAACTTGTTTGATAGTAAAAATTATATTTAAAAAAATAATATTTAAAGGCAGTATAAAAAAATGCGAAAAAGACATCTTTTAGAGCATCATTTTGTGATTCAAACGCAATTTCACTTGAAATCCTAGTTGCTCGTCTAAAAATTTTTTGTTTTCAAAAAATACGATTTTTCATTCTTACAGGAATTTAATTTTCTACTACGTATACCACTACGTCCCCGTCGCAAGGTGTAAAGGGCATTTTTTTAGAGCATCTTTTGATAATTCAAAATCACCCTGACTTGAAGTTTTAGCTGCTTGTGTAAAAATGTTTTCCAAAAACTACGATTTTTCAATAAAAACTATTTATTTTAGTATCTTAATATCGTACAGAGTAAGAAACGGTGAATAGATACCGATAAACATAATAGTAAATGGCAATTAACATTGTCAACGTACAACATACATACGAACGATAATGAGCAATTATATATAAGTATTTAAGAAAGGAAATTGAATGTCGGAATTTTTCCGGATTTCCAAATATGACGAGTGATTCATATCCTTAGATGTGCAGCAGTTTTTCAAAATTTCCAAAAATAAGTAAGATACCATAATCGCTTACATATTATATATATTGCATTTACTCGAAGTTAGAATTAATTAAGTTAACAAGATAGTAAGTATATAATAAAAACTGCAATTTTTAAACAAAAATCGTCAACGGAGTAGCTAAGATTTGATTTCTTGGTGACTTTGAAACTATATACGCTCAATAATAACCGAAACAATTTCTTCTTTGCATTGCAGTTAAACAATGTTTTATTCATATAACACTGACTGACAAAATTTTTATTTTTGTCTGCGTTTGTCAATCGTATCATTTCCGGCGTACTTTTCCGTGCTGAAAACGATGGCACTAGCAAAATTTTGCTATCGCGTCACACTTCGGAGAAAAACGTGGTTAAATGTGTAAAAATCCGGGTTTTTCGCCATAGTTCGGTTTATTTTGTAACAAAAGGAAATTTAATTTTGACTAGCAAAGTATAATTTCCGACTTATTTTTTCCTGCTGAAAATGATGGCGCTAACAGAATTTTGCGATACCGTCACACTTTGGAAAAAATCAGGTTAATTGTGGTTCAAATGAGGTTTAATTTAACCACGTTCTTCTCCAAAGTGTGACCTCGTAACAAAACTCTGCTAACGCCAAAGTTTTCAGCACAAAAAAATACTTCGGAAATGATACTTCGCTTGTCAAAAATAAATTCCCCTTTGCTACAAAAGTAAACCGACGTGTGGCCGAAAATACGGATTTTTACACATTTAACCACGTTTTTCTCCGAAGTGTGAGGTGATAGCAAAATTCTGCTAGCGCCATCGTTTTCAGCGCGAAAAAATATTTCAGAAATGATCCTTCGCTTGTTAAAGGCAAAATCAGTGTCGGACTGGTATGGGTTTTTCCTTGAAGTAAGTGGGTGAAGCTATTCATCAACGTGTTTTGTAAATTTTGAAAAACTGCAAAACTAATGATATGTATCACCCGTCATATTTTTAAAGCCTGTAAAACGCGTTCTACAATTTTCGTTCTTAAACATTTATATACTATTGTGAATGCTTATTGTAGTTCAAGTGTATACTGTACATTAACAATGTTAATTGTCATTTCTTATTATGTTAATTGTTATCTATTAACCCTTCTCTACTGTGTACACGTAATAAAGTTACTAAAATAACTGGTTTCCACTGAAAAATATGTTTACGCTAACAGCTAAGATTTGAAGTCTTGGTGGTTTTGAATCAACAATTGATTCTCTAAAAAATTCCCTTTACACTTTTTGACGTCGGCGTAGTAACATTAAATTCTTGTTTAGAATGAAAAATCATATTTTTTGAAAAAACTGTTTAGATGAGCAGCTAGGATTTCAAGTCAAAATGCGTTTGAATCACAAAACGATGCTATAAATGCCGCTTTTTGCACTTTTTGTCGATATCGTAGTCAAACTTCATTTGTTTCCAGAGACACCGAGACTTAGAGATTGTTTAATAAAAGTCGTTTTTATTCTACTAAAAAGTACGAGCACAGACCCGCCATCGACTTTTTTTCGGAGAAATTCTCTTGTAAGCTCAATTTTATAGTTATTTAATACCTTCAATTTTATTTAAAAGATGTTTTTTAACATAATCCTATAACTTTATTTTTGGTAATGAAATATCCGTATAATCGCATAACCGTATTCAGATTCAGAAAAACAATTGATTTTTATGAAATTCAAAATAATGTTTTAGAATAAAATATTGAAATTAGAGTTTTTAAGGGAAATAAAATTTTATTTTTATTATTTTTAGAATTAACTATCCCTAAAATATCTTATTCTCTATGAAAAATAAAAGGACACGTATTTTTTTTATTTTTCATAAAAAATTTGTTGAACGAAGTTATCTGGATTTGACTTTGAAAGGTGAAACGTTAAAAAAGCACTAAAACAACATTCTTTCGCCCGTAATTTTGTTCTATTTAATGCAATCAATTTTTTTTCTTGGTTATTTACGCAGGCCTTGTCTCCTTCAAAATCCCGTTTAAAATTTTTAAAAAGCTGCAAAATTAACAAATTGAATGGTGATTTACTAAAAATAAACAAATTACATTTTCTCGAAAACCCATATTTTTTTTCTCTCAAATTTGTACCATAAATTCATACCAATATGACGAATCACTGCCATAAGTTTGACGTCGGCTAAACCTCATTGACAGACAAGAGATTTTTTTAAACTTTTCTCGGAGACCGGAGGCTCTGGGCAATCCACTCAAGAAGGTGATAATATTTTTAAGTATTTTCGGGGTCACTGATTACGAATACGTAGTCAAATTTCCGAAATTCAAAATGGCGGCTTCAATATGGCGTCCGTCTTATAAAAAAATTGATTTTTTTGTAAAATACAATATTACCTAAGTTATGCTAATTTCGAATTAATCTGGGCTCTTTACTAAACATAAACTTATTTTTAAAAGTTACTCAAAACTAAGACTAAGTAAAGACTAAATGTATTGATTTTCCGAATTGAGAGAATTAAGTAAACAATAAAACCCGTTTATCTCGACAATGATGTTGTTATGCCTTTCGACCACACCAAATTTTAGAAACCACTACACCAAATAGTGAGGATTATAAGACCGTTCCCTTTCCCTGATTCTGCATCAAAGTAGGTAATATAAAAAGGTAATGAGTATGTAGGATATCTTGATAAATCACGGATAAAAACTTCAACATGCTAAGCTCCACACATAACCGTAAATTTTCTGAAAATTCGTCTCGTCTAAGATCGGTAATTTTGAATTTTTGAAAAGATCACCTCAGATATATTATTGAGACCGCGAAAACACCGAAGGCGCCTAGTCATTGTGGATCTGTCATTTTGAATTTTAGTCATAGAGTCCCAAACTCCAAAAAGCCTATTCTTACATATTTTTATCCTTGTATGTCCAAAATGTTTGGGTAAACATGATGACCGCAGTTATTTAGTTAACCACAAAAAATTACTTATCTTTATCGAGAGATACAAAATCCAAAGTATTTTGCCATTTTTATTTTGTTTTTTTTACTGTTTGTAGTTGACAAATAAAAGAACAGCTCGAACAGATTATCAGGAATACTAAGGTGATTTGTAAGTTTTCATAATATCGCTCTGCATAAGGGTCAAAAAGCAACCTTATTGACCTTCATTTTTTACATGCAAAAAATGAAAAGCTCAGCTGAAAATAGCGTTATCTCTAGAAACAAACTGGTGGCACTATTTCTTGCGACACTGAATGTCGGCGTGTAATTGATCGTTTTCCGCGTTCACTCCTAGTTTCAAACAATTCCATCACGATTTCAATGTATATTGACCGTAGCCGTCGATCGGGGCATAAAAGAATTATGCCTCGACTTCTCCATGCGATACTGGGTAGGACGTATACGTTACTTTTTACCGGCTCAGTATGGTACGAACAGGTTTCCACGTAGGTAAAAACGGACGCGTCCAGCCGTAAAGAGCAAATGAAATTTTATTACGAAAGAATCGTTCGTAATTAATTTCAACGATTCATCGGTTCGTTACATCTTCCGCAGGCGTATCACAATGTCGCAATTTACGGCATGCGGACGAGCGTGAATTAATTGAACTACTGTTCGGCGCTAACATAATGACGTAAAACAACGGGCAAAAACGGTCTTCATTTACTGTCGATATTATAACTCGTGCGGCTCGCTAGTAAAGTGGGTAACGTAATGATAGAAAAATGGAATAAGGGCGGAAAAGGTAATGCGAAGTGTAGAAATATTTTGTCGACGGGATCGATATAAAATAAGAATATTATTTTTCGAATACCACTCTTAATCCACCAATAAGTATCATTGTGGACAACAAAAAATGTCGGTAGACAAAGTCGTCTTGTGGGTAGCAGCAATGCATGAACCTGTTTTTCACGCAACGCCGCCGCCCGTATCGAACTTCCTTTTAATAATTTGATTTGCGACGAGAAATAAAAAGATCCAGAAAGGCGGAAAATTAATATTTATGAAGAGACCATTTATACGACACAGTGTCTTTGCACCTTCGACTCCACAAAAGAAAATGCGAGGAAGAAGAAGTAAACGCTGAATGTACTATATATTTGCATACCAATCATGCGCTCGCTTCTGGGGCACTTTCCATCCACTTATCTATTCCACAATGTACGGCCCTTACTTTTACGAGATATCGTAAAACGCTGTAATATTCGATTATCGATATTTTATAAACACTCCAAATCGTCCTGGGCCCGTAGGCTAGGTGCCAACTAAAGGCGGGTTATTAATAGCCCTCTTTTCGAATGATCGTCGTTTGATCGGAATAATTGAGTATGCCCTCCTCCGTCGATAACGACGAGTGCCTTGGGTTAAGTCAGCGCCTTCTTTATCATACGGAAGAATTGCTTAAAGAGATCGACGGGAGGGAAGGCTTTGCAAAAACGTTAGGAAGATTGAGCGCGACTATTCACCGCCTTGGAAATTAGATGTTCGACTGGTTTTCCACTTCGATTTATGGTAACGCGATTATAAATGATGCATTCTCTCGGTCTTTCAGGAAAAACGCGATCGTTTAGTATGAAGTTATAATGTGGTCGAGTAAAAACATCATTATCGCCAGCAAAATGCAAATTCGAATGTCTACGAGAAATTGATCGTATGGTTAATGATACTTAAATTAATGAAAATTGCTGTTTCATGATCGATACGTGTTATGTTATTTCAACTGCTCTTAATGGTATGTTATGTAAAGTTTTGAAAATCGAACGATATATCCATTGAACTTTACTAGTTTGTGTAGAAATTTTGCTAGTTTGACTTAAAACTTTATTTAGTTATTTCAGGATATGGTCACCTCGACAGAACATTTACTTTGTGTACTGTCAATAATCCTATAATTAGTAAAAATCTAATGTTCTATAGATATTTATGTATCAAGGGCGCAAAATCAAGTTTTATGCCTTAATTACTGCGCGTGGGCAGCTAATTTGACCTAAGGATCGCTGTTTCATTGTGAAGGTGTTATTTTTTGAAGTATTAGAAGCAAAATTTGGGCCTCAATTTCCAAGCCTGAAATGTCATTTTGTCAATGGAAATGGGTATTTTATATAATATTATTGACAGTATTCGCCTAAAAGACGGAGCGACAAATTATTTATGTGGGTAAATCCACGGAACTTGTCAATTTCTTGTTACCGAGCCATCTTACCTTTTCACAAATATCCTATAAACGATTACACACTCTATTATTTTAGGATACCTCTCCAAACTTATTGAACTAAGAATATTGAATTGATGTTCATGTACATGCCTTATACCAAACAACATAAAAAACTGAAATTTTTAGTGTTCCCGTAGGCGTAGAATCAAATAATCTCATATCTCGTTTATTTATAGTTTTATTATTGTAAAATGGATTAAACGCTAAAAAAATACTATAACTATAAAAAATGTGCCCTTAATAGAAAAGGAATCGTCGCTGTTGACAGTAGCATTATCCATTATCTTTGGTGGACCACTCCTCAATTACAATTGTTTAAAAGAGTACTTACTTGTTATTAAACTAATAAATGTATGGCTCATAGAATAATGTGCCATTCGAAATAATGAAAATATTATAATAATTATCAATTATAATAATCACACTATATCACCCTATGAACGACTTTAAAATTAGTCACTTATTAGTAGCACATTTACAAAATAAAATATATTAGATTATAATGTGCGTGATCATTTAAAAACACCATTATAATTTATATATCTAAACGCCAAATTCTAATTCCAGTTTTTAATCTCCACGATTTCACAATACCAATCGAATAAGTTAGTAAATATGAAAAAAGATAGTGACATGTAGTCGAAACAAAAAATCGTTTACTTCATTTTTTTGTTATTACATTGAAAAGCTACCGTTAATATAATTTAGAAGAACACAGGAATCATACTGCCGGAACTAAATACATATAAATTTACATATTTAGATCACATAAAAGTATACGAGTTTGAATTTAAAACATCGAATAGACGTACAGTCACGCAATATTGGGAAGGAACCCTGTTACACACACGGCCCAAACGATAGATGGATGAATAAAAACCATAGTTCGTATTATTAAACGGCTCTAAGATGATTCTGGAGTCACGGAAGTACAAAATAGATCCATAATTAAATAAAGATGAAATGTCGTCACAATCAAGCCGATTATGAACAATTTTAAAAGCAAACACTTGATCATAAAATTCGTGTAGCTGAATTTGACGGTTTCAGAAGACATATATCTTAATAATTTATGTTGAACAGATTCCAACTGATTAAACAAAACTTGAGTGTGCGGAGACCATATAACTGATGCGTAAGTAAAAATGGGAACAAAAATGTCTTATACAGATATATTATCGTTTCATCTTTACTAAAATCAAACGTAACTCGTCCAATAAACCCAATTAAGCGTAAAGTTTGTATAACAATATTGTTTATATATTTAGAAAATGAAAGAGATTTAACAAAAAGAACACCTAAATCAGAGATCAAGTCGACTAGATTCAAAGGGATACCTTTAAGAGTATAATTATACTTAAGAAACAATTTACCCCCATAAAAGGATAAATGACACTTTTTAATATTAAGAGGTAAATCATTATCGAGAGACCATTTGTAAATATTCTCAACATCCATTTGCAATTTGGAAGCATAGAACGGACTTTTGACAGTTGTAAATAAGTTTAATATCATCTGCATAAATTAAGCATTTGGCTGATAGAAGGAAGTCGGAAAGATCATTTACAAAAAGAGTGAATAGAATGGGACCAAGATGAGAAGAAATTTTGTTACCACAAAAGAGTTTGAAACAGCGCCAGGGATTCTAACCGACTGAGTCCTATCAATCAAAAAAGTTCTGAGCCAGGAAAACAGAGTACCACGTACTACCATTTTCCAAATCTTCCGAAGTAAAATACTGTGATTGACCAAATCGAAGGCCTTGCTCAAATCAAAATAGCTGGAATCAATTTGATGATGTTGATTAAAAGATGATATTATGTAGTTAGAGTACAGCAGAAGATTTGTAACGATAGAGCGTCCCCTAATAAAACCACGCTGCTCCCCTGGTAGAAATGAAAACATTTTTTGTACAATTCTTGTATAACGTTCTAATTTACCATGTTAAAGGTATAGGGGAAATGGACAGTATAAGAAAAAAATGGACAAAGTTCTACCAGGGTCCCTGACAATAACTCGAGAAAATAATTCAGAAAAATGTTTAGCTAAGAGAATCAAATATTTTTGAAATACAACTTAAAATTGAAATTGGCCGATATATTTTATATGCATTTTGAACGATTTCTGCAATTTTCTGAAGCTAACGTCATACATCTGTATTTATTCAAACAAAGTGATTACTATTCATAATTATTGAATAATTTTATTGCTCCTAAGTAAAAAATTTGGAAAAATTCGTTCGGTTAAGTTGTAGAGAATGTTTTTCTTGAAAAAATAAACCAACATTCGTTAAAATCCATTCATTTTGAAAAATTTGAATATTTAATAAAATTTGTTTTCGTCGAAAAAATTATTTTCGTGGATTTAAATTTGTTTAAAAAACAGTTTTCTCTCGTCAACAGTGTCATTAATCATGAAAATTAATTTCTCGGGAACGGTATCAAATATTTTTTCCAAACATACGCTATCCCTGGATGTAAACTACCTTAAGTTCAATGTCCTAAAGCGGACTATATTTAATATTTCCTGTATTTCGTGAAATGTATCTACCATTGTGAAACAGAATTTCATCTACGAGGTAGTAAATATGACTTTTAAATATTCGTATAATATTCTCATTACTCAACGTCGACTAGATTAGGTGTGTACGGAACTCGTAAATCAAAAGATCATCTTTCAATTCACTTGTACTTGCTAACTATATTATTGCATGACTTTACATTCTTGTACAAATATGTTAATTCTCAAAATGTTAATTACAAGTAAGTATGCCAGTTAAAATAATATATTTGATTTCAATATATATAGCGGGGATGCTAATAAACATTTGAATTTGAAAACCCTTGTACATTGTGCAAAGTCTACCTGATAAATTTAAATATCGTTTGATAATTCATAGAAAAGTAGTTAAAGGGATTTTTTATTAGTTAGACAAATCCTGATGAAGTTATTATTTAAGTTAATAATTAGTAAATTTATTAAACCATATAGATGAATTGACCTAATTTTTTATAAATGAACTAAATATCTGACTACTCTCTTAGTTAACTTATAGTAAGGTATACATTAACGTTATTATTGCATCTGCTAACATTCAGATTAATAGAAAAAGAGTAGGAAAAAATAACAATATTTAGTAAGGAATAATTGTTGTGTACTGCAATAGGATATTATGTATCAAGGGCAACTTTTGACAGCGAGTGAGATACTTCACACTTGTGCGACGGGAGTATAGAAGTGAAACATGTTTTAGATCAATATTATGCATGTAATACATAGGGTATTGTATATTTATATTGGCGCAGAGTGTGACATCGATAAAAGCGACCGGAGTGTTCAAACAGTATTGCCAAAATTATTTAGTATAATTTTAGGCATCGCAGTAAACTGTTAAATATCTCACGATTAAATAACCAGTTTTATATGATATATTTTTACGCCCTTTTAAACATTTTTAACTGTTAAGAATAAACTTTGCACAGTGGCACTTTCTATAGATCAATACTTTCTATAGGATGCATACAATACGTTGGATATTTAAAAAATTTTTTTAATTTATTTGGAAAGCGATAAATTGCACGTCTGTTCTATTGTACATGGCGTACAAAGATATTATTTTCTGTCCGTTGGTAAATGCTTGATAAATATTTCAGATAATTTTCCTGTCTTTATTAATAATGACTTGGCAAGATTATTATGGGCCATAGTTAGTCCCTTTAGAGATATCACAAATAATGTTATGTTTATGTTACCTACATTTTTTAAAATTGCAACTTTTGCAATTGTTTAACTTTAAAAATTGATATTAAGAGAAATAGAATGAAATTCAGTTCACTTTAATTCTCATTTGACACATCTGGACATATTATAGTATTTTAAAACATTACTTGCCTATCACTCTTATTTAAGTTATGAATGCGATTTTATATCAATGATATTCATATTAAATTTGCTTTAATTTCATTCACTATTATAACTGCCATCTCATTTTTTAGCAAGTCATTTTAATAATTTAATTTATATTTCTGGTGAACGCCTTAAATTTCTTTGAGCCAAAATTTGGCAATCAAAAGTGAAAATTGTGCGACTAGAGTAATCCAGACTACACTTCTACCATTCGTTAAATCGGTAAAGTCACTATTTGATTCGATTAAATTCTGACTCCGAAAAGAGTGAATTTTGGTTTTAAAAATTTTACAATAATAAAGGGAAAAGGGTCTAGTTGATACGAAGTGTACTATATTGGAGCATTTTATTTATGTACACTTTCACTGGAACATCGGGTGCCTTTCTTAAAGGAAGACACTAAGGCTTTTAAAAGTGTGCTCTTTTAAAATGTTCCGTCATTTAGGCTTTTTAAAAATCAAGTGTCTCAAAATTTAAGTTGTTTTCTGTCTAATGAAATAAAACACATTTAATTTTTAACTTTGGGCGTGCATGTGGTATTTTTTTCACGTGTTTCACAGTAGATCGAATCCAGTATTCCGAAAATCACGCAGTAAAGATGTCTTTTGATAAATTTTTACTTACTGATTTAACGATAATGACAATAAAGCAACACATCAAGAAATGTCTAACCTAATATAACCTAACTTGATCTTAGAAGCGAAATTTCATCATAATTTGCTTTACAGGGTGGCGAGTTGTCGTAATAGACACTTAAATTTCGTAACCCTGAGAGCAGAAGATAGTTAATTTTACTATCTTTAAACGGTATACTTATTCCCGTAGTCATGTATGACGATCAGAATAACAATCCCAATAAACGAGATCCTGTGCATAATTTCGGTAAATTTTAGCTTTCATTCGATTTGTGTACACTTTCAAATAGAATTCAACAAATTTTAATATAAAATTAGACGTTCTTAAATGTTTTTATACGCTCAATGCTTTTCAAACGTTTCGCGTCTTTCGAGTTTATCGGATACCGTACGCTGCAATTCGATTCTTTGTGAAATATTGAAAACAAAATATTCATTTTTCATTTGAAGTGATATGCATATGCATAAAATAAATTATATTTTATTGAATTTTATTCGGTTCTACATTTGATTTGCATTCTAAAATTGCTGCGTTCCCTTGTATACATTGAACATAATCTCAAACTTAAAAATCCAATAACACTGCGGATAAATTCGTTTGAAAACGATTAATTGTATTAACATTTGCTGATTTTCATTCTAAAGCGGAACAAAGCGAATGTAAGCAGAAAATCACTTAAAAATTTGTACACGATCTGGTTTATTGGAATTCGTATAGTGAAATGACCGTTGTTTAGTCATGTTGAACCCTTATCATAACCTAAGTGTAGATAATAGTTCATTTAACTATGTACATAGTCAAAATATGAAAAATATCCGGAACACCGTGTTAAGTAACGTATGATTTTTACATCTTCTTTATCGCTAGTAGCATTTTGTAAAGAAAATCAACAAATTTAAGATGAACAAAAGAGAAAATTGTAAAACCGAACCTGTAGGATTTTAAAACCCGATTGTAAAACCGGCCCTGTGGGATTTTCGTTGATTTCTCCTTCGATTTCTCTGGCCGTAACTGAGACAATTTTCAAAATTTGGGAATGACATTTAAACGGAATATTTCATGTAGAATTCTAAGACCAATAATGCAAACGACAAGATATTATAGGAAGACATGTCATTACTTTTTCCTTCTGTTAATCAATTATTCCAAAGATGGACAATATTGGGAGCAATAATTTACTAACATTTACCTTAGACATTATTTTCTAATATTTTCGAGGTCGATGATAACGATTTGAAATATTTTTTTAATCCCGGAAATATAATATAATACTAATGGTTTCAACACTATTTCGACTCTTTGTGCATTAATTGTAAAATATTCAAACATCACACACGGGGCATTCTCTGCAAAAAAAGACACCAAAAAATGTTTTTGTTCCGATTTTCTCGACATTCACATATACTTTGCACACATCGATCCGGGTGCGGGTCGCAAAATCAACAAATCAAAAAGCCGACAGGTTTAAAAACCGACTGACAAAAAAGCGATAATTGAAAAGCCGACTGTAAAAAAAAACGACACTTCAAAAAAATGACTGTCCACTATAGATCGGCTTTTTAACTTTCGGCAGACAATTAAAAAAAAATGTATATCGTCTAAACGGATTGATGTATTTTTATAAACTAAAATGCATTTTATTCAAAATGACAAAGAATAATTGAACAAAAATAATTAATTATGAAGCAAAAAAATGCTAAATTATTTTTTATAACAAATTTTTTATCCTCTCTCTCCCTACGATCCCTAAGTACCTTAAAATGTTCCTTATGTTATAACCTTTGAACCATAAAAAGGGCTTTCTGGGGCAGACATAATTGTACATGCTGTGGGAGATCATATAACGCAGACGATCGAGATCGTGCTCCCAACATGCGTATCATTAAACGTTCAGTTAAAAGTTAATTAAACTTGCACATTAAGAGTCTTTTATTTATAAAATTGCATCTTTATGCATTTAATTACAAATTTTACATTAATTTTTATTAATACATTTTTTAAAATATAACATATAAATTAAGCAATTAAATAGACAAGATTTTTTAAATAAAAGTTTGTCGGTTTAATGAATATGCTTATGTCCAGTGTTAGATCCGAGCGATCACGGCATCCAAAACTTTTAAATTTTAGGTTCTCGTACATTAATACGTTACATTGTGCAAATAATTTTGCAACATCATAATTTAACAACCCTGAGTGCACTAAATATTGTGAATTTAATAACAACAGTAATGGAGCAACTCACTAGTACAATAAACAACAATAAGTTATTTATAATAACAAGTAATTATGTACAAAATTTTTTTTTTGACAAAATCTAATCACGACAATAGTAATGAAAAAATGTTTATGATTACTTCTAACACAAAGTGGTGTTAAGGGATTCTAAAGTGGACCGCGGAAAAGGTAGAAAATTTCACTCAAAACCGTAAATAAAAAGTGACTGAAACAGTTTTTAGAAATTCGTGCTCTGTAAGGGCAATTTTAATTACTATAGACGGTTTCCTAGAAAATACCAACGAAATTAATTGAGAACTAACCGAGAATTTTCGGAAATAAGTGATTTTTATTTATATAATTTATTTATATGAAATAGTTATAATTATTCACATTTTTATATTTTTTCTGGAATTATTCAAATAATTAAAAATTCGCAATTTGTTTTACTAATAATTGCTTTATAGAGAGAAGAAAGGTAAGAGTTTGTTTAACTAATTATTATATAAACAAATTGAAAATGTCAGTATACATTTCTAGACGAAGTTTCCTAATTGCAATAGTTAATTATACGCAAATTTTTATTAAAAGACAGAATTTCGGAATGCTTATACTAATGCAATTTTGCATTATTATAAAATGTTCATTGGCGCTTTCCTTTTGTATTGGTATTATTTGCCTTTTGGTAATAAAATGAACTACAATGTTTCTTACATAGTATTCGAAGGGTTATTTCTTATTGATCTTATTGATTTGTAGTATTCTTCACTATTATGGATTGTGCTAATTACAATTTTACGAAAATGAATTCGTTAACTAAACTTACCATTGACGATTTTTTTAAATTAAGTTGAAATCTATACCAATGAGATTAGAACCCGAAAATTAAAAAAAATCGAATCTAGTCTGTTGAAATAATTGGCAGTTTGAATTTTTATTTCAAATCCGTAATCTGCAAAGGTAAAGCACCATAATTACCAAGAAAAATAAAAAAAAGTGTTCAAAATATGTCCGTTATAATCTATAGGCCATTTTAAATCTAAATTCTGACCCCAAATTGGGAATCAGTGACCCCAAAACCCCCATGTATTAACTTTATATGAAAAGTAAAATATTAACTGAAAGTTACGCGACGATGTGTCTGAGTACTAAAATGTACCCTTAAAAATGAATTTGTTTAATCCCTACAAGTTTAAAGGTTATAAAGAAATGCCAAATACATTCAGTATACTAAAGTTGTCCCGAACCTACTAGCGAAACGAAACGACAAGAAATTTATAATACCACCTAAGAAATTGTTCCAAAACAAAAAATAAATTTTATATATAAATATACCATAAAATATTATTAAATTTAAAAGAGCTTCGTTGCACTTTTTGAATAATCAAAAGTCCACATTGTAAGCCATAATATTTAATATACAAATGTGAACATTGTTTCACGAATAATAAAGTTAATGAAACATCATCAATTGTTTCTAAATTACCATTCCATTTACTGAAAGTTAAAAAAATTTAATTCAAGTATATTCATTTAATGTGAAATTTAATAATTTTTAAATTGTATAGCAGTGGAGTTAAAATGGGACGTCAAGATTTTTAGTCAAAATTATTCCTTATGTTCTGGATATTGTGCAATCTTTTTTATTTTGTTTTTAAAAAATAAAAAAATATGCGGAATTTTATCTCTGGCTAAAATGTATCAAATATACCGTAACTATTATTTTCGTTAAAAAGTTGGGAGATATCAAAGTTTTCTTCGCTTTTATGTAATAAATTTAAAGCAAGAGGTTATGACCAAAATCTCATTAAATTCTGTCCATCGTATCACATTTCGAATCTGCAAACGAAACTAGCGTTCGACCTAGTAAGGGTTTTACCTCTTCGTCCGAATTTTTGCATTTTTCTGACAAACATCCGTTCACCAATACTGACCGTTATCCATGGTATTAAACCTTACAAAAGTCGATAGAAATATTCTATTTTTACTTTGCTCGACGGATGCATCGTTGCATACAATACCAGACACGCTATTCTACCTGCATTGGATGAGATTTCCATAATACACCGAATCCTCTTCGACACTCTCTTCCTTCTCGTCATCTTGTTTCGTGTCTTCCAATGGTCTCTTTACTTTGCGAGATGCATTTTCAAGTATAACTTCGATATTGTCCTGAAAGGGTATGCCCTTGGTATCGACTTCCGTCAGGAGATCGAGGGTGGCCCAAAAACCGTACATGATACAAAGGAAGTTGAAAAAAGAAAAGAAACGATCACAACTTATTAACGACCTGCTTTTACGCCCGAGAGAAAATCATATCTGAATCGCTTGATATCGGCGGGATCCTTAACTACACGAAATTCGACTCCGTTGTTGAAGTTTGGACATGGAGGGAGGCACGTAATTCGGTAGACAGGCAATCTCTCCTGTCATGTTACCAGGAGTCGTGACGCTTGGCATGACACCCATACTGGCACGCGATTCTCCCTGTTATTTCATATACTTAATGTATTCACAAAACGGAAATCTCGATACACCTCTTTCCTACAAGGTAATTGGGATGGGCATATTTTGGTTAGGCCATTTTTTTGGTGCATACTGCATTGTGTGAAAATCGATCAGTGATTCTCTACTGTTCTTATTTCCCTTCGATATGAAAACAAAGAAACAATGAAAACCTGATAAAAGTACCATTGTATAGTTGAACAAATTTTTTTTTAATTTTATAAAATTATAAATACAAATTCATTTTGATAAATAATGGGACTTACGCATATTTAATGGGGGCCTTCTCCCACCATTTAAGGGGCACCTCATATGGATCGAGATTCGATAAAAGCATCTTTCGCGCCTCTTCGTTCTCTCGTTTCGCTCTTCGTCTTTTTTCATCGCGTTTCCTTTGCTTCTCCTCCTCCTGCTCCTTAGTTAGCGGAGGCACGGTTATGTTAACCGTCCGCGAGCTCTTAACCTTCATTTTACTCTTATTCGGCGTGTTTTGCTTCATTTTTATCCGGCAATTACTTGAAACCAATTGCAGCGATTATTTTCACACTGGTACAAATTTAACGGGTCGAAAAAAAAACTGGGAATTTTGAAAACTTTTTTTTTGCGTCCGCGACTTACGTAGCCGCGTGACGGCTAATCAGGATGAATGATTGGTTAGTGAGTTAGTCGAGTGTAACTTGATTGTCGTTTATTTCGCGCTCACTTATTACAATACCGTTCGTGGCACGGTACGTTCCTTCCGCTCGCGACTATTCTATATTATTAACTAAATATCATAGAAAAATACTGAGAACATGACAATGAGGTTAATTGATACACTTCCGCCTGCACCCGTACGAAAAAGTCCTATTGGGAAAAGATTGGATGATACATTTGCAGATTATGCGCAAAATAATTGCTCGTACGTATACTGCCCGTTAATCGATGGTATGTTTTTTAACCGTTTATGATATTGTGCACGTAGGAATCATCTTATTAAAAATTATGTACTTGTATCATGCACTCTCGAATCAGCGTTTTAATCGGTTGTTTCTACTGCAGAAACACTAATCGAGATTAATTGAAATATAAGCTGATTAAATTCTACTAACTAGCATTCAATTAGGAAAATCAAGTTTCATTAAACAAAAGAAATTTATTATTGATTACTTTTATTTATTGTTTTTAATAAATATGTTAATTCTATTTTAAACCAATTTAGTAATCACTTCAAAGGTATAATTTAGTATATGTATAATCAAACGTGTAACTTGCATGCTGTAAATTTTTGCAAAAGAGGTAATAAATTATAATAGAACCTTTTCGATTATATTTAAGGGTTCCTTTTAGAAAGATGCAGCTCAAATTGTCAGTAATCTTCATGAATATAATTAAAAAAACATCATTGATTTTGATTTATTTTTTATTTTTTATCAACTATAAATGAAAAACTGCATCAATTCTTACATTTTAAAATCGGAGACTTTTTTATTATTACGTATAAGAGAATATAAAATGCACACAATAAAACACAAGTAAATATTGCCAGAATTTGTTTAGTAACATTTTTGAAACCTCGTTTTCAGCATAGTTGAATAAAGTCCCTCAATACATAGTATTTTATACTTTAAACAATACCTTTAAAAAAACAACTAGAATGAAAATTTTCATAAAACCGATTAGGTTTTATACAATTACTTTGAACGATTTGCCACATTAGTAATTCACCACAAATAACCTGAACATTTTCGAGAGTTCGTAAGTTTTATTGCGGAATTTGGGTTGATTAAGTATTTAATCAAAATATACAAAAGGTCTGAAGTAAAGAAAACTAACTGTCTTGCGGAAATTCTATTTAATAAATGACACTTAACTTTTCTGGTGTATTTTATTGAAGCTTTCAATAGATTCTACTAACGATTTATTTTTCTGCTTGGCAAATTAGTTACAGATATTTTCTGGAATGTTAAGAGTCCCTACATTCAATCAGGTTTGGATAATATTTACGGAAGAAATAAAGAGTATTTGTAGTCGCTAATTTAAAT
The DNA here is from genome assembly GCA_030407085.1 of Trichopria drosophilae. Lineage (NCBI taxonomy): Eukaryota > Metazoa > Arthropoda > Insecta > Hymenoptera > Diapriidae > Trichopria > Trichopria drosophilae. The sequence continues at coordinate 193,423,602 of CM059582.1, forward strand.
TCCACCGTTTATTGCTTTGTAATTTATTTATTTAAACAGTATAGATTTAAAACATTTTAACATATGACTAATCTCAATAGTAAATTCCGAATTTACAAGTACGACAATAGTGAACTATTTATTACGATTGGGTTATGCAGTAAATTCGGACATTACAATAGTGCTTTTCCGTAAGGATATTTTCTATATCCCGTTTAAAAATTAATTTTAGTTAAAAAAAAAGTTTAAATCGTCTGTTTTAAAAATGTCGACAGGTTTATTTGCAATTTTGGTCAAACAATTTTGTAATGCTTTACGGAATTGAATTTCTACTATGGAGACGGCACAATTTAATGCTTTGATGGTTTAACAGGAGAATATATTGAAATTTACAAAGTTTTTTTACAAAACTAAACTTTTGTCACAAGTAACGAATGATGTGGTTACCTGCTTAAATTTAAAAGGAAAATAAATATATGGAATTTTAAATAATATTTATATATAAAATAGTTTTAAAATTGTAAACATACAACAACAAAATTTTTAAATTATAAATAAAACTTAAAACTCTTTAAAAAATATATACAAAAAAATAAAAATTAACTTTAAAAGCTTTTAATAATTAACTCCTGAAGAGGGACCCGAGAGGTCCGAAACGTTGAGTCTTTTAAAGTTAATTTTTATTTTTTTGAAATATTTATTGTTTAGGTATTTTAGGTCAGTTTAGAACACAGTGTGAAAATATAATTTTATTCACGTGCATTTATGCATTTATTAATTATCTTGAATAGAATTCTAGATTTGATAATATACTAATTCTATTTGGCGTAATTGACTAACTTTAAATTTAATTGATTGACCTTAATTAAATTTAATTTAAAAAAAAAAAAAACTTTACTATTCTCGTAACACGTAATTTCGGAAATAAGTCCAAAATATTCAATAAATTATTGTTTGAGAACCCGATAATATTTATGAAATTAATATAGAAATATAAAAAACCATGATTACCAACTAAATCTTGCATTTATTATCATACGAAAAAAATATAATTAAAAAATGTTGTACAATTTTGATATATTTTAAAAACTTACTTTATGTTGAAAATGGTATTTTTATTTACAAAATAATAGAACAAAATATATGCGAAACTACAATAAATTATCCTCATGTAAAATATTTTCTCTAACTTTATTGTTGGTTAATTAAATTAATATCTACGAAATCTATAAGACATATAAACTAATTAATTAGTATATATAATATTTAAAAGAAAATAAATATAATATTAAAACTATAATTATTTATATTAAAAATATAACTGGAAATTAGGTTATAAAAACCTTCTTGATAATTCAATTTTTATATATAAGAAATATAATAAATTCTAAAACAAAAAATACAATTACCTATATAAATGACTCATATGTAAATTTGTCATTGGTGGAAGCTTTTAACATTATACTATTTTATTTTTAAAAATAAATAGTCAGTACAGTTAGTAAGATGTTAATAAACTAAATGTCAGGTAAAATTAGTAATTTTATGTTGCATATACTTTCGTATTTTAATCCATTATAAATGAAAATTATAATTATAATTAATTACTCATATCAATGTGATTTTAATTTATTATTTCAATGATTTTTGTTTTTATATTTAACTTCTTTTCGTTAAGCTTTGCTTACTTTACAACAATATTTTCCTTGTACAAATGGAATTTGTACAATTTCCACCGTAAAACTGATAGTGTCAAACTATAAATTTACTCACAATTATAGTTAATAATTATTCCTATATGAAAAAGTAGAAATATTTCTATAATAACCTACTGATTACATAGTAATAAATTTTTTCGAATCGTAAAGTAATGCTTTGTAACTATAATTTCCTGCGTAGTTATTTCTACAATATAATTGCATATTACTTTTTATTACAATTCAACTTACTAATTTCCATATCTATTAAAGTAAATTGTATCTATGCTGGATAAGCAACTACGTCTCGTTTAAACGTAGGATTACAAAGACTAATTTTGATGATTCAATTTTGTCATGTTGCATATCTAAGCGTATTCAAAACTTACTACATACTACATGTATTTCAAAATCATTGACTAGTAACTGAGAGCTAATTAATTTTTTAAATTAAATTAAAAATTAAGCTATGAAAATTTACAACCATTTGTCATGTTTAATAGAATTCTCAAAAAGAAAATTATTATCTATGTCATAAATATTCGTTTTGATTATAAGTAATTTAGTTATTGCCTAGTAGAATAGTGTGGACTAAAATGCATTCATGACTAAAACTTATCTCATATATATTTTATCATTATAGTATGTAAAATTAATAAAATATGGTGCAAAAATAGTTTGTAAGTTGTGAATCTATAGTATAGATAAATAAAATAACATAATTCAAAATCTTTTATTAATAATTGTTATAGTTTAAAACTATAGAAAAGAAACTTTTTTTAAATAAATGATGAATGTTAGTAAATACTGATGAAAGTATTCCTATATGTTGTGTCGTTGAACACTTAACAGAGCTGTTATACTATCAATTTTCATAATTTAACCATACATTAGATTAGGTTTTTTACTTATTATTAAATTTTAGCGTTTAGAGCAAACTCTGCAAAATATTTTTCCCCGTAAGACTTTTTCGTATGAGCACTTGAGCCTCCAATGAGCTTTTGATATGTACTCGCGAGTGCACGTATGTCATTTGTTTTAAACTAAACATTTCTAGGATTTATACAAATTTTACAGCTAAGGAAACACCTCGTTATATACGGGTGACCTTAATTTGTGTGATCATCGACTCTGCAGATGCCCTTCGAGATTTGTTGATTAACTTTTCCCAGGCGTCTCTATCTTCTTTGTTTTGTGGTCCCCATTCATCAGTTGGGTTCAAGCCTTTCTTGAGTTTTTCTTTTATAGTCCCCTAAAAACAGAACATTATACCGTTTTTACAAATCTCAATCAGTGATATATCAGAAAGGGACTTAAAATAAAAATATTATATTCGCTGATTATGTAATGGCATTGCTTCATGAGTGGCAAAATTTTTCTGCATTACTACAAATAAAATCATTTTTTTAATTATTATTAAACTTTTCAACACAAGTATGTTTCCACTACAAGATGATAATATCATCATAAACATTTCAACACACAAATATTTCATCATACAATTTTTCAACAAATGACCATTTCAACATGATATATTAAATTAATTAAACATTTTAACAAAATAGATTAAGTTGGGTTAGATTAGGTTAGCTTAGGTTAGGTTAGATTAGATTTTTTAATTATTTTGCGTGTACAATATATAATTGTTATTTTCAATTATTTTATTTAAATGCATTGTTTTTGGTCATATTGAAATGATTATTTTATTTTATTTTATTTTATTTTACAATATATACGGGCCAAGCCCTTACAATAAATAGAAATACGCGATAAAAGACAAAGAAAATAATTATATAAATAAATGAAACGAAATACAAATTAAATAGATAAACACATAAAGTTAAAAATAATCAATTTGAGCAATAAATACGCCTAATGCCATTTTTAAACTCACGGAGACTTGCACGCTGGAGGGTATAAGGAATAGAGTTCCACTGACGGCGAAGACGAGGAAGGGTTGAAAAAAAACGAAAGGATGACCTAGAAGGTTGCTCCACAACCGCTCTGACATGCCTCAGGTTATAGTCCAAATCTCGGGTTGAAAATAGCGATGAAATATGAGGAAGATTAAATAAATTAAACATGATTTTATAAGCAAAATTTAGATCAAAATAAGTATGAACAGAGGAAAGCAGAGGAAGTTGGAATTTGCGTACGAAAGGGTCGTAATTATGATCCATAAAGTCCATAGGACACCCAGACTTACAGGCAAGGTATCTTAGGAATTTGTGATGTACTGCATCAAGGAGATGCCAATCAGTGCCGAAGTGTGGAGACCAAATAACTGAGCAGTAAGTTAGAACAGGCAATACAAGGGATTTGTAAAGATGACTTATCACGAAATATCAGTGAAATTAATTGAAGTACATTTAATAAAACCTAAAATTTTTTTGGCACGTAGTGAAACCTCCTCAATATGTGGTTTGAATGACAGAGATTTGTCGAATCGAACCCCCAGGTCTATCACCGAGGAAACTCTGGAAATCTGAGAGCCGTTAAGCATGTAGTTGAACTCAAAAAAACACGTCCGGGAATAGGAAAGAATAGAGGTTTTGGATATGTTGATTGGAAGACCATTTTGAAAGGACCACAGCCAAAGAGAATTAAGATCCCTTTGTAAGTAGGATGCATCCATAGGGCAATTAATTACTTTAAACATTTTGATATCGTCGGCATATAGGAGGAGCGAACAAAAAGAGAGTTTATTAGGAAGATCGTTAATAAAAATAGAAAATAGGACCGGCCCAAGATTAGATCCCTGAGGAACGCCAGAGCTAATATTGATGGGATGTGAGACACTGTCACCAATACGAACCCTCTGAGTTCTATCTGCCAAATACGATCGTAACCAGCACAAAAGATTACCTCTGATTCCGATTGCATCACATTTTTGAATAAGGAGTGAATGGTTTACGAGATCAAAAGCTTTGGAAAAATCAATGTAAATGGTGTCGACTTGGGTATGACGTTCAAGGGCGGAAGAAACAAATTCAGAAAATAAAAACAGATTATGTAATGAAATGTTAGGTTAGATTCGGTTAGGTGAGGTTAGATTTTTATATTATTTTGTGTGTATAATACATAATTGTTATTTTCAATTATTTTATGTAAATGTGTGGTTTTTTGTTCGTGTTGAAATGATCATGTGATGAGATGATTGTACGTTGAAAAGTCGCATGTTGAACTGTCGTATGTTGAATTTCTGTGATGAAATGTATGTTTAAAAGTGGTGTGTTGTGTAGCCATAGTACTATAAAAAATATTCGCTTAGACGGATGGGTAGTTTTACCAAGATTTACGTAGCAGAATGTTTTGGGAGTTTTATTTTTTATTTTTGCTGCAAAGATTTTTAGTGTAGCATCAAACATTAGGTTATCAATTCTAATAAACAATGGTAAATACAAAACTTATGTAAATTAAAAACCTGTAATTGGGATAGTAGTATGTAAAAATAAAAGACAGTACTCATAAAACCAAAAAAATAATCAAAGTCTCGGAACTAGCATTAAATCTTGTGGAAACCAGTAAGCATGGCTAAGAAATAATCTTTCACTGGCCTGTAATTTCTCGCTGCAGTGATAGGGCATACTGTATTGAATTTTATTTAATTATTTTAGTATGAGATAGTACTAAGTAACTGGCTGCAGAATTCTTATTCTCACAGAAAAAAAAATAGGTAACAAGTTCTGGTAAAAAAATTCAGTAATAAAATAGAACCCACAAAAAATGTATGGAAATGAGGTTTCGGTTGATTTCTTCAAAATGTTTGTAACATCGACAACAGTTTTCGTGGTCAGAAATAATGTTAACGGAGTATTTTGGCTCTACAAGTTCTGTAATTAGATCTAAACCCATTCATCAATTAACTTTTTAAAAATAAAAGACATTTTAAATCACCAATCACCAATGTCGTCAGACCGGCATAGTTTCATTATGAATTTGCAGTTAAGATGCAGAAAGAAAAGTTGATTACAAATTTGAATTTTAAACATTGAAATTCATAATGGTAGATACGTGGTGGTGGATAACAAAAATATAAAAACCGTTCTTTGCAGTTGAAAGGTCATCGGGAATAATTAAATAACATCGTGAACCGTAATGACCTATTGCCAAAATATTGGCTATTTTGATGTATGAGTTTATTTCAAATTGTATGTATTTTCTCTTTTGTACACGATATAAGGATTGTAAACAGTTTGCAAATTTTGCATTTGATATGTGCACTTTTCCAATCCCCATTTATTTCCTACATATTTTCCTGAATAGTTATTAGATAGGATTTGTTGACAAATCTGTCAGCAGTTTTAATCCACTTAATTGTATCTACTATGTTAAACGTTTTCTAACAGAATACAGATTTGAAGATTTGTGTCTAGTTATTCTAGTTTATAAAATAAGGAGGGCTTCCTGAACATACATCTACCTAATATATTTTTTGAAGCTGCATGTACAATGTACATGTAACTGAATATTAGCAAGAACATATTAAAAATCATGTACATGCATATGAAGTACACATTCTCAAACAGTATTGAAATTTCGTGAACATGTACAGTAAATTTAATTTGCTTTTGCATAAAACACAATGCAAAATTTCTCCAAGTCTCATCTTCCAGCACATTAAGATACATTTTCCAATCGAATCTCCTTTAACAAATCCTCCATTTTTAAATATTTCCGTTTTAAATATGCAGATGGTTCTGTTAACGAATAATTTTCCTTCTGTCGGTATCCCTACTTCTAACCATTTCAGACGTTTTGAGAATATTGAGCATGCGCGTGCGCAGAATAAAGATTCCTGCGAAGGAGGAGAATGTTGAAGTTGGGTCGATATTTCCTACTCAAATATTCGTTACCGGAAATTTAAATACCTCGCGTTGTCCCGACCGTATTCGTTAAAGGGAGTTCGACTGTGGTTACAAACTCTTTAAATTTAATGTATGTGGGCATTGCATAAAATTTGTCATTTTTAACACTGTAGGTGACATCATAATGTGAACTATTATTGTGAAATTAAATAGGATCTTATTTCATTCCAATTATAGCATTAGTGAAATTAATGCATTCGCAATAATGGTGCTATCAGATTTCTTTAAATCTGAAATATTTTGAACAAAAACAATTATTTCCATTGGAACCAATTATCATTTATCTTGATCACATACCGCTAAGTTGTAGCCTCAGCAGTTATCCGTTTCAAGCACACATTTTTCGTTGCATGGAAAACAGCTGAAATTTGTTACTGGCGGACCAAATGCAATACGTTACTTGATCGTAGTGAAACTAACTAATCTGTGTTTTTCAGATCTGATTATGAATTCGGCATCAGATTTTCAAAACCCAAAATGGCGAATTCCAGATGATGGAAATGAAAAAAGTTACAATTAAAAAAAATGCTATCGTTAGGCCAATTTAGAAAATATTACCTCCCATGGAAAAAGAGAGAGAGAGTTACATATGCGACGAAAAACATTTTTCATTGATCAAACTATTTGCACGTGAGAAGAGAGAATATTTAATTTTACTATATTTTTCATGTATGGACTTCATAAAAATGTGTCTTGATAATATTGGGAGGCGCAGCAAAAACAAACAAACTTGAAAAAAAAAATGGAGACAACATCTGTCACGTCCACATTCATATTTTTGGATATGACTGACAGCGGTACTTTTTGGAAAATTGGAACTCTTCATTTGTCAGTTAGAAGTAATAGTTTGGAGTCCTCCAAAATGGTGCTATAATTTTTAATTTTAAAAAACTGATGTAGGATTCGTCATCCGCGACGAAAACATCCAAGTGTCCAATTTGATCACTACAAAGTTACATTTTATTCCGACATCTTGGACCCGCCAAAATCTGACGCTGGGTTCAAAATCAGTGACCCCGACAATCCAGTTTTACCCTATTTATGTGATATTTTTTATTCACCATGCATTTTTATAAAAAAACCCAACATTTTTCAACTTTCTTGATTATAATAAATAAATAAACGTAATAATTTATGACAAACATCAATTTGAGTACATTCCTAATCATGTTGCCGAAGTAAGGAAACAAAAATTTGACCAAAATTAATTGTTAATTAAATGAAAAATGTGAAAAATTAATTGCAAAAAAGTGTCCTTCCTGAAGGCCACTGTGCTTGAAACGGTTAAGAAGTTTCAGATTGTGTTAGAAGTTGGATGTGAGCACACATGACCATATATACCGTTATGCTAAAACATTTCTGTAGGAGAATAGTTTGACATAAAATGTAAGAAACGTGAAAGTGACAACATGATGATTTACATTCCGGTGTTGTGAACGTTTCCCATTTTTCTTACCGTTGTGAACAGAAAGTAGTAAATCATGAATCCCGGAATGCAGAGCATACTGATGAGACATGAGCCCCAGCCAACCGCGATAGCCCAGTCCGGATACTCTACGCCGTTGTAAGTCAATCGCGTGTTGAAGAGAATCGTCGTGACAAAAATAAACTGAAAAGACAGTACACAAATTTCACCACACTTCCAAGTAATTGCGTGATAGGCCTCGCGCTACGAGCACGGATAGCACGAGACGTGTTTGATTTATTTGCCTATCGTGTCTTTCCATATTCGAATCATAATTCAATAGCCCAATATCCCATTAAAACAGCAGACTCACCGATAAAATAATAGGAGTGATGTATTTCCAACAGAGTGGCCACCATGGGTTCAGCTTTTCACCAATCATGAATTCTACGTCTCGCACAAAATTTCCGCAACCTACAAATTTGTTAAGATGTTAAATTTTGGTTCATTGTTGACATGAAAAAAAGTTGCTTTTGAGTGTTCCACTGACCATAAGTCCATCCAACAACGATCACTTCCACAAGACAGATCGAGATTACGGAGATGGATGCTGCATACCAATCGAACATTTGGAGAACGTACATTCCACCCTAAGATTTCACATATTTTATTGTGTGCAGATGTGCAGTTGACGAAATTTTAATGGTAGTACTTACGTTCGTTATGAATATCAGTGACCCTAGGAAAAATACGCAGAGCGTTGCGAGGGTCACTTTGTGCTTATGTTTTCGTAGAGTCGGATACGCATCCATCACGCTTGAGAGGATGGCTTCGATTTGTACAAACTGCAATCATTCGCTTACCGTTAACTAGAAAAAGTGCAAGTTCCATTCATAACAATCAACTTTCATTTATGGTTCGGTAAGTGCATTACTCAATTGCGACGATACAGAAATCAATCGGTAGAACGTGTGCTGTCATTTTTAAATTAGAAATCGTTACCTTGCTTCACGAGTCTCGCGGACATAATATTTATTTTCGCGTTTCGTTATCTCTAATGATCGATGTTGAAATTGTGAGATCGCTGCTTCGATGACAGGAGTCACGAAGAAATATTGCCGTTCCACAAAGCACTTACACAACTATCCATACCAAGGAGGTAGAGCATCGTAAAGAACAAGACTGACCACAGTTGTGGAATCGGCAACATCGTTATGGCCTCTGGATACGTCACAAACGCCAATCCAGGCCCTAAAATTGTACACAGTATTTTGTTTTCCATGTTTACCTTTCGTTTGAAGTTTACAAAATTTACCTCCGGCAGCTACGGTTGAGACCGGAAGTCCAGTTTGATGAGACATAAAACCAAGGACTGAAAAAACGACGAAGCCCGCGAATATACTCGTTCCACAATTTAGAATTGGCACCAGAATCGAATCCCTGTGTCACACAAATATCGCGAATTATTTGTGCAGTCCTGATCTTACTTAGCGGAAAGGGGATATGATATTCCCTTGCTGTTCATATCTCGATCATGGGCGCAGATGAAAACGTCGCTCCCGTATGCAACTAAAACAGCAAGAGAATATCATATGAGTGAGCGAAATTCTTTCTGTCGTTTGGAATACTCACATTCGATTGTTGTTTCGAAATGGATTGTAACTGGCCATGTTTACAATGCCACCCCAACCTGGTCCTAAAGAGAAGAAGATTTGGATTGCTGCATCAGCCCATACCTGTGATCCAAAGGAAGAAGCAATCGTTAGGGGGTGATAGTAGTTCCTACAGAAGTTTGATTTTTCATGAATGTTATAGACTCAAATTTCATCAATGATGACATCTGATTGACGTTATATCAAGGAGGGATGCGTTAATGGATTCGAAGGTCGTAGCGACTCTGATTAACGTCACAACTATATTTTTACGAGGAAAATTGACTGGAGAGTTACGTCATTGCAATTCTGTTGTATCGTTTAACTGATATTATGACCTGTACTTAATATCAGTTATGTCGCGTTCCTCCTCGCTATAACTTTGGTAATGATAACGGAAAACTTTTTCCGATTTATTCCGTACAAATGTATATTCTCAGCCGATATAATTTTGGTGGTATTTGTGCGGATGTGGATAGATAGTATTGTAATATGAAACGAAGCATTAGCTAACAGTGAGTAGGAAGTGTGAAATGCGTTATCAAACTTTTTTTTTGTACATGAACTACATACTTTCAAATTCGAAAGTTCCTCCCACTTTGGCATTATGTAGAAAAGAATACCGTCGGCAGCGCCTGGAAGTGTGACACCTCGTACCAAAAGAACGAACAGAATAACGAATGGAAATGTCGCCGTAAAGTATACGACCTGCGGATAGAGAAAAGTGCCTTATTTCAAAATGTTATTTTGTCCCGCACGTCCGACTAGCAAATGACAAACAACCTTGCCGACAGTTTTCACTCCGTTGCAGATGCACAGGAAAATGATAATCCAGGATATTAAATTACACGTGAAAAGTGGCCAAACGATGCCACCGATATCCTCGACGCTATCGCTTATCCTCAAAATGTGATTGCTGAAATTGAAAAAACTATTATAGGATTGCCAAAATCAATTTAATAAAATTATGCAAATAATGTTAGTGGTCAAAATAAGCGTTTCTGGAATAGATTCCAAGCATAAATATGAAATTTCTTGGTATAATACGACAGTTCAATATTTTATTATACTGCCGATGAACTTACTGAAAAAATTCGTCAGCAGGTGTTTTGCTCGTTTCCATCAGTGAAATCTGATCCGATTGATTTATATGGTGGAATATTCCGGCGCCTAGCTAACGTCAAATTGCATTTTAGAAAGTCCAATTAAACGAATGAAATGTCATGAATTGTGCATTTTGTAAAATCGTGAGAGTCAAGAAATAAATGGGAATTTTGTTCACGCTTAAAGCTATGCGTGATTATTAAATCATTTATAGAAACGTGAACTGCTAATATTTATTCTTGATGCATTAAATAAAATTTAATTCCTGCTGACGCGTGAATCGCTAAATTGGAATTTATACTTGAACATTATTCGGTATGCGAAATAACCCTTACTTTTATACACACGCATTTAAGTTAATATGTAAATACGTCAACGTAACATATTAAGGCAATCACTATAAATTGTATACCTTGATACACTTATGAGTATTCCATGGATTCTTGCAATCTTCCCACGGGAGTGTCTTCCGCAACGACATAACGAGAAACATTAGAGGATATGCTATTATAACGTTATAATACATAGTGCAGATAATGTTGACTATGACAATTGCAAAACCGGCGCCTGAAATATAAATGATGATTATATTATAGTTAATAATTTTTTCAAGTGTTACATTTGTATATACATATTTACATAAAGTTTTAAAATAGAAGTAAGTACACTTAGAAACAAAATCCATAGTTAAATTGACTATATCACATTTGGAAAAATTTAGTTAAAACTATTATGAAAAATAGTTAAATTTATCACTTTCATAATCGATTTTACTATAATTTTGTTACACTAACTATCTCCTCATAGTTAAAAAAATCAACTTTGTAGAATGATTTAAATAAATATGACAAATAAAGTTAAAATAACTATAACCTAGTGTAGTTCTCATTTCACACTATGTCACGTGGTAAACCTTTATATTTACTATTATTCATAGTTAAAGTTTGTATTTAGTTTAAATCCATAGTAAAGACTGCCGCACTCTGTGTGTTTTGATGCCGCCAGGTGGCGACGCGGCATTCGCAGCTTTTTTTCTTCGAGCTCGTGGCTCCCGTTACTGAAGTGGATTTTCATTTGCTCATAAAAAGGACCAACGGGTGTCACGATACAATACATAATACATATGGTATACGCACGTGTATCTATAGAGTAGTTACACGGCATTGAATATTTGTGTGTATAATGGCATTGCATAATACATTTTTTAACTGGCTATAGTGTGATATTCACGAACTTAGCGCAGTATTGATTTTTTGTTTTTCTCTTTGTTTCCTTGTTTACCTTAAACAATGAGTGAAGGAGAAAAGTGGACTTTTTTATATGCTATGATATATATAGTTTACAAATATTTTTTAAAAGTAAATATTGACTCTTTTCCATATTTTTTATGACAATTTCTTACACAATTTCTCTCAGTGAAGGCAGTACTTTTCTGAAATGACTATTTCAAACTAGTTGAGTCTATTTGTCTATTATGATAAGTAGCATTTTGAATCATGAAACAATAGTTAAATTGTACTATTTCAAAATAGTTATTTTAACTACTACCATGCCTAGTCCTCGTTTTACACTATGATTCATAGTAAAAAAAATGTTCATTTCAAGTACTTTTTTTTCTAAGTGCAAGTAAATGTTGGGGTACATTTTGTAATTATCCTCAAGATAATATCAATGTCTGGATAAATTAACCATATGGTAAATATGCTATTTATTTAAAAAATGCAGTGATTTATGAATATATTATTTATTAGTAAATTTGAAATAATACCTCAAATTGTAGTTATCTCTCTCCTTTAACATTTACCCATTAACGTCCATAGAACGCAATTTTGTCAAGTTTGGATCGTTGCCACATGATGAGAATGATGAAAAATATCTCGGAATCATTGTATGTTATGTTTTTGAGGGTGCTCTGTCTATTTTTTAAAATGAATCTTAATCATGAAAAAATTGAAACTCAAACCAAAGAAACGTGATTTTTGGATTCAATATATTTCTCAAAATAGTTTTTTCTTTCCAAAATTGTCTTGGCGACCGCAACAATAAATTTTTTCTTAAAATTTTAAACCTTTTTTTTAAACTGGACTTTTAAAAACAAAAAAAAAATTGATTAATAATAATCAAAAAACCGCAATAATTTTTATGTGTTCTTAAATATAGAAAAAATTCATTAGAACAAATCTTGTTTAAAGGTCATTGAAAGATATTCCCAAATTTTTTCAAATTTGTTTAATAACTTTTTGAATAATTTCGTTTTTCTGAATCTGTCAAAAATAAAATTTTATCAAAATATTCAGAAAAAATTTGATGGTATTCTGTGAACAATTCTAAGAATTATTGTTGTATGAAAATGTTCGAGAAACTTTTCAAAAAAAAAAAATTGTTTTAATCAAACATTTATCATTGCGTTTGCAATTTTGTTTTGACACACAATTGTGTAAGTTTGCTTATTGTATTTACATTAATTTTAAACATCGAGGATGCGATTTCGACAAGTTTTATACACATTAAAAAATGGTAAGGGAACGAAAAACTATCTTTAACAAATGATTCAATCCGAAAATCACCTTTTTTGTTTAATTTTCGATTGTTTCCGGATTAATATTCTTTTTTTAAAAATCGAACCACCACTATTAGGAAGATCATCATCAAAAACATAACATTCCCAAATATTTGTTCGTCGAGCTCATCATATGGCTGCGATTCCGATTTGAACGAGAAAGTTAAAAGGAAATCTTTCAAAAAAGGAGTGGAAATTTTTGAAGCAGGACCATTCTCCTTAGGATATTCAGATACGTGAACTCAAATTTGCAATATACAATAGTCGCCCCTCCCCCCAATATTTGCCTTACCCCTCGATTGCTGTTCCCCACCACTTTTCATGAAGCGGTAATTTTGTGGCGACATCCCGCATGCAAAGGTTTTGGCGCGCATGTCGGGGAAAAATTTCTTCCACTTAGTAGGCAAATATTGGGAGGATTAGAAAAGGACAGATAAGATGGTCGAAGCAAATATTGGGGGGGGGGGGGCACTGAATCCTCAATAAAATGAAATATGTATTTTAAGAATATATTTTTGGATTCTGTCATAAAAATCACTGTTGCTCTAAAAATGTTGATTTTTAACTAGAATAAATTTGACAAAATGTATGTGCGAACTGTTCTCATAATTCCAAAGTATAATGGTAAAAGAATCCAAACCGGGTGTTAGATTTTTGAAATTTTCTCTCCAATATGGATGGTAAATTGTGAAAAATATTTGGAACTAAATGATGATTTCTGAGCTTTTATGACTTTTTACACGATCTCAATAGTCGAATATTGTTTTGGACTAATTTTATGCTTTCTCTGTCTGCAATTCGGGAAACTCCATTTTGAATATTAAAAATCAGACATCAAATTTGGTTTCATGGGTGTCAAAAATGTATAAATTGTCAGTTTCACCAATATACGTTAAAATTTGAAAAACGCACAAGCACACCTATATTTTTTAAAATTGTTCTTGTGAAAAATAACAATTTTTAAAGTGAAAATATTATGGTTTTTGTGTACCGATGGTTCAAGAAAATATTTTCTAAGTTTCAATGAAAAAAAAAATGATTTCTCAAAATTTCCATCTTTTTCGATATACAAGCCGCCTATATATGGAATTTTCTAAACGAGATATTTTGGTTTTGAGCCCAGATTCTGAAAGAGCATACCCGTAAATACATAAACCTTTAATTTGTTAAAAAATTATCACACCTAGCAAATATTTTATTCAAATAACAAATTGTATCAACATATTCTGAAAAAAATTGAGAATCTTCTTTGACCCATTCTAAGAAACGTTTGTTCTTACAACATTTATTGTAGAGTTTGCAGTTTTCATGACAAAAATTTCTTATATTTTACAAAGAAAATTCTCACTGCGGTCGCCATTTTGTGATCATGATCATAGTTTTTTAATATTTAAAAAATTCATCGTAATTATACAACTATTTTCTTCACCTTTAGCGAAAGAATTTTGTGCCTGCAAATACTCTTTCTATGAGAAAAAAATGTTTTAGAAAAAAGGATACCCAATTTTTTGCGTTTTTTTAAAACCTGTAAATCGTTATATATAATGCTGTAATTAAGATAGTTCAATTTTTACAGTTCCATTGAAATTACCAATCTCGAAAATAACAAGACATATACATTTTAATTTTTTTGAACTTTAATTTTCATATGAAATATTTGATTGTAATTGACGTAGGGCGTCCTTCCCGGCGTTGATGGGTTAGTACACAAGTAGATAACTGATTTAATTCTGCCACGACAAAACTAAAAATGTCGGGAAAGTAAAATAACAAATTTTGTAAAATATCATACTGTAATGTAATCGTGAATTCATTGCCATAAGATTTGACCTTGAGCAGCCTTTAGATATAAAATTTCGATGAAAATGAAACAACTTTTTACAAATTTGTGAGTCATTTGGACTTGCCATTTGGAATTTTGCTAAACCGGTTATAGAATCGTAATCGACGTTCGGCGAATAATGTAAGTACGGCGAGATATCGCAAACTGTGAAATAAGTGTTAAAACTGGTAACTATATATTGTTATAATAATTAGGTGAATAGAATTTACTTAAGATAGTAAATACATATTACGTTAACATTAATATTTATATTATGTAACCGCTGAGAATGTAATTGATAAACATTTTTACAATAGTAAGTACAAGAATTATATACAAGTTTTAATCCCGGTTTGCTGCTGATATTGGTACACGTACTATAATTTTAAATTTTTACTTGATCCAAGACAAATTTTCCATTTTCATTTCGGTCAGAAACTCAATTTCTTCTGGAGTATCTGTATTTATCAATAAAAAAACAGTTTTACAACTATTAAAATCGTTAACTTAATAATTGGATACATATTATGATGACCATAATTTATAATATAAATTTAAAGGAAAAAATAAATATTTATACGTGTATCATTCTTTTTCTCCTTCTTCAGACTATAATAAGTTATGTCACATTTACTTGTATCTTGAGAACGTCACAATTAGCTAAATTAGATAGACATACGGGAGCATTTAAACTGTAATTTGTTCACAGAATGGCTAAAAGATTAGGTTATTTTAACTGAAGTGGGTAGATAGAGGTTTTCAGTTATGTTACGACAAAATGGTACTATTTTATTTAGTTATTTAGTAGAAAAGTACTCCATATTTTAAAAAATAGTGTAGATTTTTTTAAATTATTTTCTTACTTCATATTTGAGTGAGTTTCTGCAAATGCCAATACAGTAGATTATAACTCAATTGAAAGGAATTTAAACCGGTACAGAAACGTGATTGATATAATTTTCTTTTCGATCTTCTGTTTGTACCTCGAAATTGTGATTTTCTTCGAGGATCTACAGCAATAAGTTAATAAAAAGAAGATCAACACCACTGTTAGTATTGCATTGAACCAATTGATTATTTTTACGACAAAGTACGCTGTTTATTGTAATCACGAAACTTGGCGTCATTGTCATTACTAAAGAGATTATATTAATTACATTTAGCAGGTTTCTTGGTCTTAAAAATTGTATGAAATCATTTTAAAATGATATGAAATTTTCATAGAAAGAAAATCTAGTAGGTTTTAAATTCAGGACTAACCGCAATGAATTTCTTCAAAAATCTAATTGCAGTTTATTAGACAAATTAGTATAGACAAATTAAGCAATAGTTAATGTCATTTATTTATTCTTCTTAATCGCTTATCACATATAAAATGTCAGCATATCGCATTTAATTTTGTAATTAAATAGAGTGTCATTGGTTCAACTGCAGTTTAGAGGTTAAACGGAGGTAATTTGAAACCTATTTTGCGTACATCAGTTTCTTTAATAGAACCTCACTGAACTGACATTATATACATTTATTTGTATCAATTTTCCTGCAGTTTGGTCACAAACTTATTTAAAAAATGTACATTTTTAATTAAAATTCTATAAGACCTATAAACTGTAAGAAATATTGTAAGAAGATTATTAAATACTCTTCTGGACTGTAGTAAACAAATAAATGATTGTATTTACTACTAAAAAATCAGTATCACGTGCCTGTTTTTTAATAATTTGTTATAATTACTTTTAAAGCATAGAAGCATTTATGATAAAAATATTAGCTCTATTAGAAGGTTAAAATTTTGGTTATTGCGATACTTATTCTGCTTTACCTTAGTTCGAAAATATGAATATTGTTATTTTCGCTTTTGACAACCTTGATTGAGTGAAATTACGTCATACTATAAATGACAAATTGGTAAAACGTCCTTCCGCATGCATTTTCCGTGGACTCCTTTTATTTTTAAAAGTTTTTCCTCACAATCAAATATCGTGACCGCTTTTCATTCAAATTCAATTCGAATCTAACTTTTCCTAACGAAATACAAAGTGGAAAGAGTTTTTATAAAACGGGGAAAACCCTCTTTCAAAACCAATATATGTTAAAATTTGGAGCATATAAAATTTATTGTCCTCAATTTTATTTAAAAATTGTTTTAAACAAAAGTCAATATTTCGAGCAATGAAAAGTTATTTGCGCAAAATTTTATTGTTCATTTACGTCAACAATAATACTGTATAAAATTATAAAACATCATTCTTGAATTTTGTTATCAGAACAGTCAGATGCAAGAAATTTTCGAGAGTAGAAATAAAATGTATACAAAGCATACGTTAATTGTATACGTGGAAATGTCGTTGTGAAGCAATTTATCAACATGCACTTGTTACGTATCATAGCATTCAAAAATTCAGTGAATTCAAGATTGAAATAACGGTCTTCCACAAATAATAAATATGAAAATTAATATATATACAATAATTAAATTGTTATTTATATTAATATACATGTTACTATAAAAATGTAATATTTAAATATTGTCATGGAATATGAAGTATGTAACATAAGTCTTATTCTATCGAATCTCGCATTTATTATTGAAGCGTTTGAAATGGAATTTCTTAAAGTGATAATTCGGTTGCCATAATCTTAAAATTCAAAATGGCTAATCTAAAACGGCAGATTACTATTTAAATATCGTTTTGTAAATGTTTGCAATGCTCGAAAAGTAGAGAGAAATCTTTTGAAAGAATTTGAAATAAGTGTTACTTTGAAACTATTTTATCCCTTTGAAGCTCGGTATCCTTTCTGTAGGACACTTTTTGTAATTAATGTTTGAAATGTTTCAGTAAATTAAAATTGAATTTTAGCGTAAATTTTGTCTTCCGTACTTCAATAACATGGTTTTAAATATAAAAATATTAATATTTATTATGAATTATTGTGTTAAATTGTTTATAATGAACGTATGGTGAAAAGAAACCGCCGTTGAAATATGACGAAATTGGGTACTCGGTGGTTTTCAGGGTCCATGATTATGAATCTGGCATCAGATTCTCAAAATTAATAATGACGGATACAAGATGGTCGACCGAATTGTAAAAATTAACTTGATCGAGGTGAAACTCGGTACTCGGGGGCTTTCGAGGTTGCGGATTATGAATCTGGCCACAGATTTTCAAAATTACAAATGATGAATTCAAGATGGTCGACCAAAATGTAAAAATTTACTTGATAGAGGTAAAAAGGGATACTCAGGATTTTCGAGCGAATTCAACACAACGGTCCGAAATGTAAAGATTTATTTCACGGAAATCAAATTCAATACTGAATAATGTTACATTTTCAACATAAAATTTAGAACATTCAATAAGCGATCACGAACGCTGAAATTTCACAGTTCGTCTTTTACGACCTCTACAAACAAAACTGTTACATTTTGGCTGTCATATTGAATCCGTCATTTTGAATTTTGAAAATCTAAGATTCCGAAAACCCCCGAGTATGCATTTTCACTTCGATCAAATAAATTTTTAAATTTTTGTCGGTCATCTTGGATCCGCCATCTTGAATCTGCAAAATCTGAGGTTTTAATAATGATTATATAAGAACAAAAAAAGTATGTTAGCTACACTCTGTGGCTAACCGAGTATATTTTTTAGACATTTTCTAAACCTGCTCAAAATCATTAATTAAAGGGGGAAAAAAAGTTTTCTTCTTTACTTTCAATCAAGATTTGAGGAGGGGGAGGAGAGAGGATTGTTTTATATTCTACTAAAAAAATTGAGTTAACATTGCGATCCTGAATTCAGAGTCGGGTGCAGTGGCCAAAATGCATAGGAATACATTAGTGTAGTTATTTCGGCCAAACACATTTTAAAAAGAAAATAAATTTAAAAATGGGGGAATCAAATATGTTGGGAATACGTACTGGACAGAAAAAGATACTATTTTGTTTGTCTGTAAACAAAGTATAATCAGACTTATTTTGTACACTTTTATGACACCTTGTTGGTATGCAGTGAAAAATATAATAAATTTGTAATTGTGCTTAATTTTGAATAATGTTTCCAACGCAATTGTTATTGTATTGTTGCAGAACTGATTGTCTGTGAATATATATCTATCCTTTACATAATTTTTGAAAAAGACGAGTTGGACCTGGGTAAAAATGATTTCTATAGAGTTATACGCGATTATATATAATTGTATACATTCATATATAAGGGTGTGGGTCGAAAAACCAACAAATCAGAAAGTCGACAGGTCGAAAACCCGACAGTCAAAATAACGACATTGCAAAAGCCGACAGTAGAAAAACTGAAAGTTATAATACCGATAGCCAAAAAACCGACAGGCAAAAAGCCGACGCGTCCAAAACCGGCAGTTGAAAACTAAAATGTCATGATACTGACATTTAAATAACTGAGATTTCGAAGAACCGATTGCAACAATGTCGACAATCGAAAAGCCCGCAGTAAAAAAGCTGACACTTTAAAAATTTACGGCTTTTTTGGCAGTCGGTTCTTCGAAGTTTCTTGATTGTGTCGGTTGTGACTAGCTTTTGACTTGACTATCGGTATTATGACATTCGGTTTTTCTGCAATCGGCTTTTTGACGTGTTAATGTCGTGATGATGTCGGTATTTTGACTGTCGGTTTTTTGACCTGTCGGCTTTTTGGTCTGTCGGTTTTTCGACTGGGGTACAATTTTGCGAGAAATTAATAAATTTTTTGAACGCGTCGGCCGTATTCTGTCCACCATTTGGTCAGATTTATACTCAGCGATCTTAAAAATCCCCTAGCAATAATTTCGAATAAATTCACTTGATTTTGAATTTATTCGTGCGCCATCATGGATCCACCATTTTCAATATTTCAAATCCTGAAATGCGACTCGAAATACGTACAATCAATAAGTTTTCCATAAATATTTGTCAAAGATTACTTCTCACAAACGATTTATTCTAAAAAATTGTGATTTTTTTTGTATATTATTGTTTATAAAACTGCAGTATGTTAAAATGTATAATATTTTTTATTTATTATACCATGTCTTAACTATGTAGGAAACTAATCACGATGTAAGAAACATGAGTATCTTTAAAAGCGAAAAAACCAACGAATAAAAGGTGTTCCCTGTAAGGAATACTATGCCGAAAAATGGTTAAATTTCATCTTTTTTCCAAATAGCTTTTTTACAAATATTAGTACAAGTAAATAAAAATAAAAATAATTAATATGGTACTATAAGCCTATCAGAATAATTTCGTTATCCCATCAGAACCGAAAATGTGATTCTGCAGGATGAAATCTTTATATTAGAAAATATTTTTTAATACAAAAATTTACGTTTATGGGGACTTTCCTAATTTAAGCATTAATGAAAAATTCGGTTATATTTATGTAAAATGAGAATAAAAGCCAAACGTACTCGATCCATAGAAAATAATAGTGGAAATAGAAATAGATATGGTGATAGTAAATTTTGCTGGAAACCTTAAAAATTTTATGAATATAAAGTGGCGATAAGTATTTAAAAATGTTTTATAAATAAGAATAATTTTGTAATATCATTAACAATATTTAGAAAAATGTTAACATAACTTATTTATCTTCTAATTTAGTAAAATTTATCAAGACTAGTTGTTTATAAGTTTCACTGTTACTATTATTTTTTAACTGACAACATATGGAGTCCTGATATCGTTATCCTATTTTTCAATATGGAAAGTAACAAAAAGTAACATAAAAAATGAAACACTTACGAAACCTGAATGTAGTTCCACGTCACTACAATTTATTATCTACACGAAAAAAAATGAAATAGTTGGAACTACTAACTAGATAGTAGGATAAGACACGGCCATCGGTTTCATTTAATTTGACTACCTACATAGTGAGTGAGCTCGACAAATTATAGTCAGTAGTAGTCATGCCTACTACTTACATTGTAAAACCAACTACTTCATTTTTTCGTGTAATTGGGTGGATTATTTGATATCTCCCAACATATCACTAAGACGTAAACCGCATACTCAACGATTCTGAATATCTATTTAAATAAACTTAACAATACTTTTACACATAATAATGCAATTTTATTATCAGTAAATCAGATCATAAATAATTCACATCGAATTGCTCAATAAATCTATCCGAAGAATTTCGTATGTAGCATAACGATCACGAAACACATGAAGGGACATGCTAATTACATGTTCGCGATAAAAATCAGCTGATTATGTATTCGTGTCATACCTTTGAATATCGGGCTCATTCTAAACATCGTGATACATCCCGTGCCACCGAACTGTCCCATGGAAGATTCCATGAAGAAAAGAGGAATGCCGCATAGGAAAAGCATCAGCAAGTAGGGCACCAAAAATGCTCCTGAAAATATAACAATGTGTTTGCGTTAAATATATGAAGAGGGGACAATGAAATGATCGGATGATAATATAGGGGGGTGGGGGAGGGGGGTAGGGGTCGCAGTACGGGGGGCATTTCTCGATGCGTTCATGCGTTACTCAACTGCCAACGTACAAGTCGGAGGAAGAGATTTCCAAGGGCAGTAACCAATTTGTGCCCGTGCATGGATGAAATCATCCAATCAAAGGCATTTACCAGTTGTGACACCCGCTCGCCCGTCCCCCACCCCCGCCGCTCACTCAACAGGAAATCATTTCGACACCAAAATAAAGCAACACGCACGTTTCACTTGGGCCGTTGATCTTAGCGTTAATGAACTCTGTATATTGGTACGCGTGGAACTCTCGAATGAGACGCCTTAGATATATTCGACGACGACATGCCGACGTCTCATGTACGAAAACTGAAGATTTATAAGGAAATCCGGCTATTCTTGGATCTGCAGATCTTTTAAATTTGTAATTTTGCAGTTATGTTTTAGAACGATCTAATAGAGACAACGCAATGACATCTTGGATAATGACACGATTTTTGTCACTGAAAATGATCATGTGAAAGAATCAGAAACCACTCGAAAGACTACTTCTTCTAAAACATAATGAGATACATTTTTCCCTCCTCATTGCGAATATAAGTGCCTCCATCTTGAAAAGAATTGAAAAAACCGTATGATTTTTTATTTTTTTTAGCTTATTTTAAAAATTGCAAATCGTACAAAAAGAGTAGAAAAGGAAGAAATAAGGGCGCGAATTAAAAAAACGACAGATCAAAAAGCCGACAGGTCAAAAAACCGACAGTCATAAAGCCGACACATTGAGAAGCGGGCAGTCATTTTTCAAGTGTCGTTTTTTTTATTGTTGGCATTTCGATGCTCGGTTTTGGCTTGATTTGTTTGAAATAAAAACGACAACAGGTAAAAAAACGACTGTGGTAAAACCGACAGTCGAAAAGCCAACGGTCAAAAAGCCGACACATAAAAAAATAGACATACTGACAAGCGTCGGCTTTTTAATTTATCGGTTTTCCGATCAGTACCAGTGGGGTTGACTAAAGCTCACTCGTTCAAAATATTTTTTCGTACAAATTGTACTGTACAGAAACTTAAAAACAAAACCAAAACATGTTTTTGTCAGGTTTTTCAACATGGCATCTATTTACAACCGCCAAAATTTATTATCATATTCGTAATCAGGGACAAAAACTCAATAAAAACTTCTAATTGTTTTTAGATGAAGTTGAGTTTCGGAATTCTTCCATATTTTTAGACCGATACGATCATTGTCAAAATGAAATCAGATTGTACATTAGACGTGTACAAATTCGCTTTTTTTTTGGTTAGTGGAGAGCAATCTAAATATTCTATAAGGGGGATTTGGACATTTTGAGAAACTGCACGCGTCTACTTTTATCAGAGGTAACTATTATTTCTTAGCTTAGCGGAGAATGAAAAAAAAAGTACACATGTATTTTGCTAATTCGTTTGAGGAACTTTTTGTGGTGTCACATTTGATCTATTGAGACAGACGCGGGAATTTCATTCGTATCTATTTAAAAAGGACGTCCCTTACTCGTGATATACACGCGTAAATTTATGGGATTCTTCTTAATTGTGTTCGTGTTCTTATTAAGGCAAATTTCATTATTATTTCAATAGACTGTGTTCTTCTGGACGAAAATTACATTATTTTGCAAACAATTGACTTTAACAAAAAAAGGACTATCAAATTTTTTAATAACAGAAATGTATAAAATACTGATACATGCGTATGCTACATAACAATAATAATGAATTTGGCATATAAAAAATTAAAATGGAAAATCTTGAAATTTGGAATGAAGTGTGCAATGACTGTTCTTTATAATATATAACACTATTTCAAAGATTTATTAAAAATACTAATTACACGAGTAAAAGAATTATTTTCTACATTTTGTTCTGGCGTTCTTAGAAGAATAAGAAAATCCTTCTAATTATCTCTAAAATAGTGTTAAATGTTGTGATTATAGGTTTAAATTTAGAGCAGTTGCATATAATTTATAAGAAAATTGTAATTACCATTAAAATTTTTCATTTACCTACTGAAAATATCTTGTTATTGTAGATTTATATATACAAAACATATGACCCATTTGTTGTTCGCATTTTACAATATATATGCACGTGATTTTATGGTATTTAAAAAACGATTTTTTAACGTTTATTAGAAATGAATATTATACGACTATTTAATACGCGTGTGCATGCATTTTATAACTTTTTTTATATACAATATTACACATCTATTAAACGCTCTTTAAACTTGTACTATTTATGGTATTTCATAATTTTTTTGACGTTTAAAATACGTTTCGTATAATTTACATGCATTATAAAGGTAAGTGATAAACGTACTTTGAACGACAGTGTAATAAACGAATTACCAATAAACGTATACATAATATACTTGAAGCAAACTTACGGTTAATAAACGTGTATTAAACGCTAAGTACTTTTGTTATGAAGAAGGCTGGGAGATGTTAATCCATTTTGCCCATACCCTGCTACTGCAAATCGGTAAATTTTCACTGGAGAAGGTTAAAGAATTAAATTTCAGGTGTTTTTAACCAATTAGTGGTGAATTGCAATGGTAAAAGTACGATTTTTAAACTTTAAAGAACACGTCATATTTTTAAATATTTTAGGAAATTTCATAGGATATCCAGAGCATATCTAAACAGTCAACAGTTTCTTTGTTCAAAAACTAGCATTTTTACTTAAACTGCAAATATGAAGCCCGATAATGTTAGTCAAATAAGTAGTTTGTATACAAAATCAAGATGGTTCTCATGGGCCAGAAAATTTTATTTGTAGGTTCGTTTATTAATCCCTAAAAATAAAAATTGTTCCGATTTTTAAATAATTTTGATCTTTTCTTCTATATTGTTTATATAACCTTTGAATGGTGTCAAGATGATGGTTAATCTAACTAATTAAAAAAAAACATTATTTCAAAATTTTTCTAGGTTTGCGTTTGAATTTAACCGTAATTTCCAGCTTCTTGTCAAAGATCACTTTTTTCCTTCCGAATAAAATATTCCATGCCGACATTTAAAAAACATAGCTTCGTCTATGCGGAAACGAAATATTGCTAATTCGGAAGAATTATGTTAACCTTCAAGATTTTCATAGACGACTGTCAGCTGTCCGTCGTTGAATCACAGCAATTTTCCATATTTTTAGCCGTCTAACACAGAATTTAAACATTTAACACTATTTTAGAGATAATTAGAAGGATTTTCTTATTCTTCTAAGAACGCCAGAACAAAATGAAGAAAATAATTCTTTTACTCGTGTAATTAGTATTTTGAATAAATCTTTGAAATAGTGTTATATTTTATTAATGAATTACTAATTAAACTCGATAATAACGATTACCAAAATTATAGGAATTCCTTTACGATTAACCTTACGGTGCTTTACTTTCTAAGTCAATGGATATTTATACGTTATTCTGGTCATAGTTTCGAATCTGATACGAAATATTTCTTTTTGATATCTCTCCATGTAATTTGAAATTGTATAATTTAAAGGGAGGCACCACATTTAAAGTATTTTTGTATTATTTTATATGCGACGAAGAGTGACAGAAGATCAATGATTGATATTAAATGTTAATGCAATATATAATTTTAGAATATGATCATTGAAAATAGAATGCTTACCTCCTCCGTTTCTGTAACACAAGTATGGAAATCTCCAGACGTTTCCGATGCCGATAGCATATCCGGCGCAGGACAATAAGAATTCAGTTTTACTGGCCCATGATCCTCTGTCGGGCGTTTTAGAATGGCCATCTGATTTATTTGTCTCCCCATTGCAAACACGCTCTTTTGAGTAGTCCGTGAATGAGTATTCCACCGAAGAATGAGCTGATTCATGTTGCTTTTCTTGCTTCGACATTGTAGAATTATCGGGTAATCTGCATCATTAAATCGTTTTACAATAGTATCAGTATCTAAGTTTCATTGCACTATGTTAAGTTACAAATCGGGAATATCATTTTCAATATTATTGACTTTTAAGGGACCTCCCTATTTTTGACTATTTTTTCAGTTTAAATGTTCTTAATATTCTTATACTATGAAATATTAATTTTCTATCTAAAAAGATGGGACTACCTATGTAGCACTTAACTTGGAAATAAAATATAAATTTTTAATCGTTTTTTATCTAAAATTGACATACGGTGATGGGAAAAAGTTGATATATCCCAGCGGGTGTACATTTTCGGGGAAAATGTTTAAAACAAAAATTTAAGGATTTTTCCCTATCGATCTAATGGTGATATTAATTTTTACCTTGGCTATTATTTTCAAGGTCATTTCAAGGTCAAATTCAATTAAACAATTTAAAGCTTATGCAGTCAAAACTTCTTATTTGTATAAATACAGAATGTGGTAGTTACCTAATCAATTCGTGTTTTACTCAGAAATAGTATTATGTATTACTTTTACATAAATATATCATGCATGAGTTTCATTCTGAATCATAATATTGGTGAATTATTGAATCTAAATCGATTTCGATCTGCACCTCTAAAAAGAAAGCAAAAGTAATGTCATTATTACATGCGTGTTAGTATGCGTGTGCGTTTAAAAAAACACACACATTCACGCACAAACAGGTGACAGTAAGGACAACCACCTGAACAAAGCACCCCGAAGAGATTTAAACCCGACCCTGCAACCTCCTCACGGTACATCTCGGATAATGCGGTAGGACAGACTTATCGAACATATTGCGGGATGTTTGAAATTTCAGTAAAAACGTAGCTCAGATACTATTGTCACCCCTGAAATTTTTGAATATTCACCGTGAAATGACCTTCACAGTGCATTAAAGGGCGTGGTCAAAGTCATATTCTGACGTAAGACTTTTCGCTCTTCAAAATAGTGGTTCTCATTTGAAAAATTGAACTTGACCTCGAAATGACCTGCAAAGTAATAGTCAATGTTAAATTCAATATTACCAGTAGATAGCCCAAGAATAGCATTTCGCAAAAAATGCAATCTCGTCAAGAAATTATTATCATAAAAGAATTTATAAGATATTCATCTTGAAATGACCTTGACTCTGACTTAAAAGATATATTGAAGGTCATGTCCTGAACATAAAATTTTCACCTCTTTCCAAATTCGCAGGTGGTTCCCATATGTAATATTGAAACTGGACCATGAAATGACATTCAAAATAATAGTCAAGGTTAAATTTATATCACCATCAGATGGCTAGGGAAAAATCCTTAAACTTTTGTCTGAAACGGTTTCCCGGGATATGCACTCCCGCTGAGATAATTCACGGTTACGGGAACGTTAAAGTTTCACTATGAAATGACCTTGATCAAAATATCGGTTATATCATATTCGGACGTAAAATTTCCGCTTTTTCCGAATCCATGAAAAAAATGGGGGTTTGCATTTTAAAAAAGTAATCTTGACCTTGAAATAATCGTGGAACATTTTCCATCACTGTATAAGAGACGACAATGATCGTATATAATAACATAACGGCTTGAAAATGTTTTAATATTTCTCTATTTGAAGGTAAACTTCAAAAAAATAATTAGAAGGGGACAATAAACAGATGCCTAAGAGATCGAAATGAGTAAGCTAATTTTCTTGACACCACGGGTTTAACCAAAGTTGTAGACTTCGTAAAAAGGTTAAGGGGGTTCTTAAGTGCCCGGCCGATAAGGTAGGATTGTTCACTAAAAGCCGTAAATAAAAAATGACCAAATCAATTTTTCAAAATTTGGGCTCTGTAAGGGCAATTTTAATTAATACAAACGATATCCTAGAAAAAGTCAAGGAAATTCATTGAGAAATGACCGAGAATTTTATTGACAATATCAAAAATGTTTTTTTTTTCACACGGCAAGTATCCAAAATACTGTTTTGCATCAAAATATTGTGTCCGCAATGTCTAAGCTTCAAAATGGTGAAACGTATTTTTGAAAATTTCAAGATGGCCGATCCAAAATGGCGAGGAAAAAGTTTTTTCCACAAATGGTAATATCAAGTGTCCGTTTCATTAAAAAAGAAATTTTATGTCATTACACTGAGTATCTAAATATGTTTTGGATCGCCGATCAAAAAATTGAAGACAAATTTGAAAAATTCAAAATAGCTAACGATATTTTAAAAGTTGGTTGGATTATATTGAAACTGTCTTATTGTTTTATTATTATTTTAAGGTTGCCCGGCATTTTTTTATCTGGTTTTTACACACTGAAATCATTTCGGAATTCTTACTTGAAGTACAGAAATTGTACTTCGTTTTGAATTGTTTCACCTTTATTTTCAAAATACCTATATACAAATTTTAAAGTTCAAGTCTCAGTTATACGATTTCTTTACGTAAATCATGAATTCAGAAAAAATTTCATAGTGAAAAATCGAGATGAAAAATTTATTTGAAAAGTTTTTTGGAAAAAATCATGTACAGTTTTTCACACAATTTTAAAAAAAATTAAATAACATATTCTGAAAGTTCAATTAATTTTACGTCAGATGTGCCTCCTTTAGATTCTTTTTTTTCCAAAACACACACTTTGAAAACTAAAGCGAAAAAATGTACATTCAGGCCTTAATAAATTCGACTACTAAAATGTACATTTAAAATTCCATGCTCTACAATGTATGAGTGAATGTAAGTATAACAATGATGTTTAGGTATGCGAATTACTTAATTTTATAATAATCATCATAACCAATAATCGGTACCCTCAAAAGTTGTTGAAATAAACTTGGAATGATTTTTCTGAGCAAATATTAATAGTCCGAAATAAAAGATTTACTCGATAGATAAGAAACAACAAAATTATAAAATTTGAGCTAATACTTAACTGCTTTATGTGTCTATTTCCCCTTATTTCCAGTAATATTTTTTAATTTTGTTCAAAATTGACTGAAAAATTTTGTTATGAAATCTGCAATACCGAGGGGATCTTTTATTTACTTTAGAAGAATGATTTTTTTTTAATAATAACGAAAGAAAAAACTATTATAAATCAGTGCTGAAGAACGAATGCATTTCCGGGTAAAGACTAATTATTATGGTTATAATTATGTTGCGAATAGGATAAACAGAATACGATATTTATCTTAAACGTATCTTGAATGAATGGGAATCTTAGAACAAAGCTTAAGACGTTCTAATTATTCGTCTTAGACTCGTGTTTCGATTATATTGCACTCGTAATCACATTCCCTTCTCAGATTTCCTGGGCATATTGCTTGCTTAACGTACAATAACGTTATTTTCTACAACATTTTCAAAGGTGAGCAAGGTGATTCTAATACGAGTTAATTGATCATTAAAATTGGGATAGGTCGATTTTTGTCACTTTTATACTTTTCAAATTGTTGTGTTATAATAATTGACACTAAAAATATCATCAATTCCTTATCTACTATTTAATTTGATTTCCGGAAACATTTATGTACTTAAAACATCGCTGATAAATGTAAATAAATTCATCAAATCACTCGGCTTCACACAAATGATGCATTTAATTGAACTGTAATTAAAATTACTTACACTTCCATTGTTTCCTTTTTTATTAACGTTAAAAATAGATTATTGATTACATATTCATGTTTCATTAACACTTTTGTCATTATTAGGAAATTTATATTTTTTTTTCAACGAAGAAGTAATTTAGGCAGATGAAAGGGGATTAATATAATATTAACAACCTCAAAGTTCACTAGTTTTCACGTTGACAGTCACTAGCTATTGTAATCTACGTGGTATGTTGAACACAATTTCACAGTCTTTGAATTAATACCACAGTCTTTGAATTAATATCACAGTCAAGCAAACTCTCTTTCTTGATAGGCCTCATCGTTTATAAAAACAATAACTCATTTTTAAAATCATTTTCAAAGCTGAATTTTGTTAGACAATGTAAAGATCACTTAGACCTCGGTCAACTATAATGGCTATGAGCTGGACAATAGCGATTTCTTCGTTTCATCGTAATGTTCCGAACTCTACCGAAACTGCCCGAAAGGTATAATTTCATTTTTAATATTTCTTTCAGACTGTTTCATGAGTTCTTGACTCTCATTCCTTTCATTTGTCTTTATATTCCAGAATGCATTCATCAATCTATAATTTCCATAGAATTTCGTTTTATTATATTCAATTACTTTTTAGGCAATATTGTGGTAAGATCTACACCGATGATAACTGTATGAAATAAATGGGTTACTGAAATTAAAGTTGATTTCATATCCTTTAAAAATTTCAATACAAAATTAAACAATTACCACTTTACAAAGTCAGCGAGTTATTAAAAAACAAAATTAATAACAATTAACATTTTTATTCATATTTTTTAGCCGTTTTATAATTTTAAACCAATAAAATGGCGAAAATACCGTATTTGTTAATTTTTCAAACAAACAGCATATGAATGCTCTCCCATTTAGAATCAATAAGTATGCCGATGAAGACTGTCAAAGATAGAAAATTTAGTACTCTTATAGATGCTACAAGCAGCTATTTCATAGTAGAATTTGTTGTGTTTTTTAATCTAATTTTGAAATTATTATCACTCTAAAAAAATTTTAAAATATAGGTCGAAAAGAAGCTTAATTTAACCCATTAACATCTGAAATTATATTTTTTACACTTCAACTTTAATCAAGTATTTAGTATTGTAATAAAAGTTAAATCGAATTGAAAGGTACATATAATACTATTTTCGAGGTCGCTCTTTTGAATGGTGCTGTCAAAATTTGTTTTGTCATTTGGTATTGTCAAATTTGGTCCGTCAAAGTTTTCAACGAATATGTTAGTTTTCGAGGAAATGAATTTCAAATCATATTTTATGCATTTTTTTATAAAAAACTTTTTTAAACATTTTTAACAACAAAAAATTAATCGAATTCATCAGAAAATGTACTAAAATATTTTCAGAATTTATGTAAATTATTAAAAATTGTGAAAAATTTAGAAAACACATTTCTCGAAATATGTAAAAAATCTGAAAAAATGTCTTTACCTTTTCATTATTATCACTTTGTTAAGTATGCTCATTGCTTTTGAGTTAGAGCATCCATAAATGTTTCTAAGACTTTTCAGACATTTTACATTGAGGACAGCATTTCGATTTTATATTAAAATTCAAAATTTTTAGCACAAATTCCCCCTCCCCGAACTACATTCCGATAACGTTAAAACAAGTTATAAATTTTTGAAAAAAAGTGTTAAAATTTTTAATTGTATATAACGATCAATTTTCCAATAAAAACATCACTTGAGGTAATATTCTATTTTGACAAAAGCTACCGATATGTAAAATTACATCAATTTCTAAGACATGACTGACATTTCCCATGTGGAATGTCTCATATGCTAAAAAACATATATTCATTGGAAATTTAGACAAATTTTGATAGGACAATTCAAAAGAACTACCTCGAAAATAGTATACCTTGAAATTTTTTAACTTTGATTTTGAGACTAAAGTACTTAATTAGAGTTGAAGTGTAAAAAAATGTAATTGCAGGCGATATTTGGTTAAATTGTAACAAAAAAAAACACACTTATGCATTACATAGTGGCTTAATCTAAAATGTAACAATTTAAAGAGTTTCTTTGCAATGTAGGCAATACTTTGTAAATTTATCTAAATTATTCAATAAAGGAAACACATAAAAGAGACATCAAAATATTGACAATTTACAAGAGTCAAGAATTTCATGACTTGTGATATTTCCTATTAACATGTATTATTTTGATAGGAACATTATAGTGAAAATTGTTGGCAAGGTCATCTTCAAGGTCAAATCTTGAAAAGTCATGTTATTTTATTAAAAAATGATTGTTTTCGTTGTTTCAATAAATATTGAAAGTAGGATGTACATTAGCCCTTTAAGGATCGGACGAAAACATTTGTAATGCGCCAACTTCAGCGAGATGTTATGTAATGTTAAGGCAAAGAAAAAAAATCTGTAAAAAAAATTGGTCCGAAACTCTTTAAAAAAAAAATACAGCTGTATTTAAAAAAATCGTGCAAATTTCTGTTTTTGGTGTCGCTGAATAAAAATACAGTGCGACCCCCGTTAAGGTGATTCCCGTTAAGGCCGTATTTAGTACATTAGACTTGCATTGTACCGTTTCTTTGTGTACCATGTCTTCGAGTGCGGTAATATGTACGCCATATTGAGTCCGACAATTTGAATTTATGAAAGCCACCGTCATATTCGTATCCAGCGACCCCAAAATCCCCGAATAACGAATTTCAAGTGAATTCGACGATTTTTATTTTTTTTTAGTTTTCTGTCATCCATGAGCCGCCATTTTGTTTCTCTTGATTTATGGCACCTAGTTTAAAGGCCAATTGTCATCAATTATGATGACCTTTCGATGTGCCAAGTTTCAATCAAATCCGTGTGACATACCTGGGAGTGTTCCCTTGTTAGTATAGTTTTGTGCAAGTGTAATATAGTTATTTTACAAAAAAAATAAACTGATAAATTGACAAATAAAAAACTCTCAATTTAACTATCAATATTCGATATACATATGATGAACTCTATTGTAGTTGCTGGAACTATTTGCAGTTTCTTATTCAATAATCAATCTTAATAGTTTCCAATATTAACAGAACAAACACGTCAATAGTATCGTAACTAATTAGTTGAATAGAAATAAGAATTGTAATTCCATAAATCAATTATTTCCGAATTGACCTGTTCCTGTAACTAAATAAAATAGTAAGAAGAATTAATACTGGATAGAACAAAAAATGAAAAGATAAGTTGAGGAATAGTTAATTGGCTGAATGTTGCCGCTTTTATTATTATTTTAATGAAGGCCTTCGCACTGTTATTACTAATTTTCGTCATACCCACATCCTTAATATATATTTGGTTCAATGTTTCCCACGTAGAAATTTCGCCTGAACATTGGCCAGTTTTTGGTTAATAAACTTCTCCACTGGTCATTTTTTTGAGTAATTAATGAGGCCATATTTTACGACGTAAAATGTAACAATGTTCTGGTTGTTATTAAATACCTTTTTTAGACAAATTTTAGACAGTTGCGGCTCAGTGTCTGCAAATAATTATTCCAGAATATTTAATTTCCATTATTTTTAATACGTACATAATCCTCATTCTCATTGTCATCATCATCATCATCACTTAATTTTCATTAAATGTAACATGATTAGACATCATAATTTTATGTGCTTCTATGGATCACTGGAGGCATCAATTGTAAATTGTTGCAGATAGGAAGGACTGACCTTAACACTCACAAAACTCGGACGGACGATATTTGCGAGAAACTGATTATTGCCTTTTAATTTAATAGGAAGATATCACTTTTCCAAGAACAGCAGACAATGGGATACGATAATGACCGTAAAACGTAAATGACATCAGTTACTTGATTGTGCATTCTATATATGCAACTCTCCACTCTGCATTTATTTCATTTATGTTTTAAATAATTTTGCTGAATGGTAGTTACACCGAAAAAAATTCTTAGTTGATTTGACTACATTTTAACTTCTGCAAGTATTTCAATAGGCTCTTAAAAGAATTTTATAGGTTACAGTTACAATCGTAAAGAAGGAGTTAAATCAACAAAAAATACAATTATGGAAATTACATTTTGGCAGTTAATTTTGCTACATTTAAAAACATTTTTTAGAGTCGAACTACCTAGTACACTAAAAACTATTTAACTCGGTGCGATATATTTTTAACTGAATATAGCTGAACTACATTTTTAATAGTATCAAATCAAATAATCAACTAAGAATTTTTCTGGAATTTTTTTTAGTGGTATTATTTTTAGTTCAGCGATTGGTGGTTATTTTTTTATTATATTAGTGCATTCCTTTTTGAGTTTTATGCATAGTATCGCATTTCTTATTGTTCTCCATTCATTTGGAATACTTATTAGTTTACTGGGTAAATGACATTAACATAAGTAAAAATAATAAAACTAACAACATCAACAAAGTTATACTAACAAAAAAAGGATTTCTTTTAGATACTCTCGACTCAACTTCTCAATGATAGTTCAATTTGTGAAGTAATTTTTTTCAGAGTAGGCAGGACTGTTAGACGAATTTGTGAGCAATTTAATCCATGTAATTTTATGTAATATGTAGACAGTTTTGTTACAAAATAAATTTTTATCATTTCTGTCTAGTTATCGTCTAGTTTGCACATGCTTAGTAAAAAATGTAAAGTCTGTACAAAAATCTGTGGAATATGCAGAAAGTGACAATAGCAAAATATCTATTATTTTTACAGGATTTATTTGTAAATGAAAAAGATTTATATCCAAATTGAACAGCAATATTTGTTACGAGATTATTCTGTTAAATCCATTTCATTTTGTTAAATCCAAAGAATATTTTTATCCTTCTAGGCACTTTTGTTGTATATAGTTCTAATATATATCATTTGGCCAGAAAGTGAACTGAAAACCAATAAAAATGCACGAAATTTCTACTCCATAAAGAGAAAAAATCTAGTTAATAGAATTATTTTATAATATTGAAGAGGTTTAATACAATACGTAGTTAAATTAAATAATTCCACTGTATTTCAATAAAATTGTTCCATTTACTATTTGCAAATACTTAAATCATTCGTACATAATCACAATATTGTTTCTACCATTTTTGTCTAGGTATGAACCCATTTTTTCTTTCTGTGCGGGATTTCAACGTCTTTTTTAACTGTCAACTAATAAATGGAAACTCATTTTATACTTTTGTGCTAGTTTATTATTATTGTTTGGTCTTATTAATTTTATGCAGATTGAGTATTTGCATAAGTGTAACAAAAATGAATATAATATTGTATAATAGTACCTTTTGGACCAAGGGCGTGAAATGGTGATTTTGCAAAAATATCTTGTGATATCAATATTTTGTGAAAATATAATATTACTATCTCATAAATTTACAGAAAAAAAACTCTTTTAAATGTTGATAAATTTACGGATTTTGTTGAATATTAGCCAAGAGTAACAAATATTTTTCCTGTTGTCACATTCTGAAAATCAACAGTTTTTGTCTGTATGATACCTTCAAAGGACGAAGGTCGATAATATAGTTTTTTAGGTCCTCTTCAAAACGGTATCTCCTCAGCCTGACAATCTACCTAAGTTGTTTTTTTTTATTTATTAACTTTAACTGTAAAGAGAGTAATATACAAAATTGGAAAATGAATGGGATCTTCTACATACCTCAGAATTGACGTTTTTAGTTTTAAACTGCCCACTTACAGCTTTCAATGTCTCTGATTCAGTCACGAATCTAAATTCAGTTTTTAGATATTTAAAATGTTGGATCTAATACGGCTGACCAATATTCACAAAATTGTGAATATTCTTTGTGCAGTTTTGAATCTAGAGTTTTAAACGCCAGTGATTTATTTTTAATTACTACTCCTGACTTACCCTCCTGTTTACTGTACTTTGACTTCATTTTTTCTAACATTTCGACAAAAATGCATCATTAATCTTAGTTTACTTTTTATCGTTGTAAACAGAATTTACAAGAAGTGATGCATGTTCTTATTCATTTTATTAGTAGCCTTGAATTGTTTGTGTTTATTTTAGTAACTCACATTTTTTTCTACATTAGCTATTTAGTTTATAAAATGTCTATTTTTTTAGTAAAATATAAGCAATTATTTAATGGTATATTTTACGTACTTTACATTAAAGTCAAATTGAACCCTCAAAACAAGATGTATATTTCATATAAATCTTATTTTTTCCAAATTCGTCCGAAATATGGGATTATTGACATTTAATCTTTGAAAATTGCACTCACAGAAATTAATAGTTCATACTATATTTTAGTCAAGTTTATAGTAACTACCAATGAAATTTAGTTTATTTGATTTAAAAATATTAATTTACAAATACATGCAGTTAATATTACTACAGAAATATGTTTCGAATTTCCTTTCTTTTTTTTGAGATTGCATTTCACACAAGTATATCTTAAGAGACACTACAATTTTTTCTGAGTCTTCAGATATATGATATCAGCGATATTAAAAACACTTCAAAAAATGTTAAACTGAACCAATTGAATTTTAATCAATTTCAGTTATTTGGAATACACCATTTTGAATTTTCGTCATAGAATCGATTCTGACATATGTCATTTCCTATATTCTCCAAATTTGATCTAATTGGAGACAATTAAGTCCAAAACGAAAAGAGGGTTGCTCGGCTTTATTATTACATTTTAAAAATGAAAACCTGCTACTTCATTAGTCAAATTTATTATGTTAGGAGACACAACCTTTTAATTAGTGTTAGATTTATTAATATAATTAATTTTGTACTTTTTGGAAAATTTATTTATTCGCAGTAATCCACATTTCATTTCATATGAACACTTTTTTTAGTTCAGATTTAGGGAGTGTGATGACCGGAATTATTCAGCAAACAATTAAAAATGACTAATCTTTGTCGCCTGGTATAAATTCTCATGTATTTTGCAATTTTTATATGTTAATTTCTCCTATTTTTTGCTCAGAAATCGAAATATGGTTTGTCAGGTATATTGAAGACATACAATTTTCTTACAGTATTGCTCGATTTGAAAAGAGTAAAAAATGGCGTATTGGCCCTCATCCATCCCTTAACAAATTGTGTTAATATTTATAAATCATTTTCAACATCTAAAATAACTTATGTTGTATTTGTTGTACTGCATAAGCACGTCAAAATAGTTGTACTATCAGGATTTTATTGTTGAGATAATGAAAAAGATAATTAAAATAAACATTGTTTATAGATTCTTCACAACTCTTTAAAATAGTTCGTAGCCTTATTTGATTTGTTAACTATTTTTAGATAATTAAATCAACTCTTTCTTTTTTACTGTATTTATTAAAAAGTAGAAAACTGTCATTTTTTCAGGTATATATTCTGTAAAAACAGCAGTGATTTTTCGAAATAATATTTTTTCTTTGTAGACAACTTTACATGAAGTTATTTGTTATTAATAATGAAATAAAAAGCCGTCACGTGAGAAATATAATGGTAATATATTAGTAATGTCAATAACAATATATTAAACATATATTATAATCATTTTGCAAATATATAGGCAATATGGCGGCAAAGAGCTATCATCTACTATATTGCTAATGTGAATTTTCCACGTAAAAATATTTATTTACTTTATCGAACCCGCAATATTTTTATATCAATAAATTTATAATACTATTTTTTCTATTTCAAATGAATGAATTTATGTTTTTCTCGATCGTATAAAAATAAAAAAAACTATTTCCGCTACAAGAATCGAACCCAGGGCAACGCCCGCATCCTAATCACTAAACTACAGATGTTTATGTTTATTTTATGTTTATTGAATATAATTTTACAGTAAAGTAAATAGGTTGCATAAAATTATCAAATTGTTATATATGTAGGCGTAGTAGGCATCTGATAATAATGGATCATTTTATATGCCAGGGAATAGTAGTTCAGATCAGTATTTATTAAAATTAGAATTAGCGAGGTTGCGAAAAAAAAAGAAATGATATGATTGAAGTTAGAAATGCTATGATCTCATTTCGGAACGTTTTCCAAGATGATAAATATATATGTCGTCTGAAGTTAACCACCATCTTTGAATAGAGTCGAATACCTTAAATTTGAATATAGTGAATCACTTGCGATTAAGTTAATCAAAATTAATTTTTTTTTTGCTTGATGTCTTGATCAGTGATAAATCATAGCAATATTATTTTGATCTTGAATTAGTCCGAATCGATTTAAATGCTGGAAATTGATGTGCTCTCTAGCTATGTTGTTTTTCATTTTTAGCCTACAGATGTTGGTGCAAATGCTATAAAAATATAATTAAAAGCTAAGACCAGACATAAAAATCAATTTTTGCTAATTTATATATAAAAATAATTTAGTAGGTATATTCGTATTTACATGTCTTTAACGGAACATATATACATATATTGATATACTAATAAAATTTAGAAATTGTAACACTATTTGATATAACTTTGAACCCTCAAACGATACACTGGTGCGAAATTACACAAAACTTGGACCCTATCTATCATGGTATTACTATATTTTCAGAGGCCATCGAAAATATAAATGTACCGTTTGAGGGTTAATAGAAAGTGCAAGGCATTTTTAGCACACGGAGAGAAGAAAAATGGAATACTTCCTTATAATGCGGGACTCTTTACTAAACGCTGGAGTAGAAATAAGACACATAAGGGTATTTCGCACTTTTTGTCAATGCAATTTTCGAATGATAAGTATATATCACTCTCGGGAGTCGGCGAATATTACTAAAGAGTTGAGTAAAACATCATTAAGAAAAAAGAAGTTTTCCTTCGTGTTGTATACATTTCGCTTAGTTTATTGTACTAATTCATGAAAAGGACGTAATTTCTACATTTCGACGAATGAAAAAGTTGCTTCCTATTAAGATTAAATTAGACAGTAATTTTATACAATATTTCCAATTTGTTAGGATTTATTTGCTTTTCCGGCTGGGTAAAATTTGCAAACACTTTACTTTCTGATGTAAAGTAAACATTACTACGCAGAAACATAAGTTATGCTGACTTGACTGTAATTTGTGTTTAAAAATCAGCAAGTTCCGAAAATTACAAAACTTTCAGTAAATTTTCGTTTTCATTTTGTACCATTTCTCTTTTCTCCGTGCAGCATTGAAAATTAATAAAGATTTTCGGTGGAATAGATATAGCATTGAGTAAGAATAAAAGAGAGTAATAACATATTATGACAGAATTTATCCACATATATAAGAAAATGTTAAAAAAATAAAAATAAAAATGTTTAAACGCTAGATAATGCAAAATTAAAGTAAGTAAACAAATACGTGATGGACGTGTTAGTCAAGTAAATCACAATTCAAATAACGCATATTTGTTACCGATTATTTAAAAGCTTTCTCCCCTTCAAAATATTGGAACGAATTTAACGTAAAAAATTAAACAAGAAAATACATTCAATATAATCCATACAAAGGTGTGCTTAACTACTGAAAATTTCATGGGTTAGAAAACACCCTCTAATCAGTTACTTTTGACATTTTTGTACAGTGAAAATTCAAATTTAACCTAACATCAATTAATATAAACTTAACATGTCTCTAACATATGTTAATTTCGGTTGAAAATGAGTCCATGAAGATTTACCTCAAAGACAATCGAAATTTACGGTAAAAAATCATTAAAATTAATTGGTCTTGTAATATCAATTGCTTACTACGTACATTTATTTGTAAAATGTTTATATCTATTATTTTGATGCGCTTTCTTGTAGAAAAAAATGTTTCCAGTTCTAA